>OY728130.1:300499029-302999029 GCA_963277665.1 Viscum album
GATGGCCAGGACCATGGTTATAGAATTCCACATACCAAAGTCATGACCTTGTCCATAGAGTTTTTGACCATATCCGTAGCCCATATGATATGCTAGGAGAGATAACATCTCCACACCACATAAACTATATCTATAGGCTATAACCATTATATATAATATTATAACCATGGTTTTGGAACTTAGAACTATCCCCATTTTATAGTATTTTAAGTATTTAAAAACTAATTGTTTTTAGAAAAAATTAGTACTCCTTCCCCAATGATTAAATATTTGTTTCGAAATTATCAGACACACTAATAGACCTTAAACTTTTATCACATCCAAAACACAAAACTATTTCAACTAAAGTCATAAAATTAGGTTACAAATTATCTAAAATCACTTTTTATGGAGAGATTATTGGTTCACATACATAACTATGAATTAGATTCAATAATCTATTATCCCTTTTATGCATTCCATTAAAATATTATTTGGTCACTTTTTCTAATATAAAAGATTCCCAACAACAAAATGATTCATAGTCTAATGAGTTAAATAATCCTTAAACTTTTATTATTTTAGTTGATTTATTATTAATATTCCAAATATGACAATGCCAATGTAATATTGGATTAAATACAACCTTTACCATTCTATTTTGTATGTTAATTATGAGAATATCCATTTAAAAAATGTATATTATATTCAATATATTCAGAATCTTATATAAAATTTTAATTGTTCTAAAATTAAATATATTTTTTATTAATAACAAAATAAATTTTCATTATTTTTCTAAAGTATAAATAGAAATAAAATTTTAATTATAGAGGGGACATAATGATGGTTTTTTAATTCCCAAAATAATACTCCATATAGACATAGTTCATAAGTTCCTTCCTCCAATATAGTAACTCTTTACTCATTGTCAATATATAGATCTTTATCTTATTTGTTCACTTCTATCATATCCATGATTTTATCTATTTTAATCAAAATTGTGTAATTTATACTAGGTATCTAATACCCATTAGTCATATAGGGAGGAATGTTTTTCTATAAAATTCATATCCATGTGCTCGAAATACTTATATTTTTAACACTTTTAAACCATAAATACCATCAAAGAATTATTTAATGGGTCATTCCTGAGACAACCCATGATATATATGCATCAATATTACCTCATTTTCATAATATATGCATGACATCTAAGAAATAAAGCACACAATATCAAAACAAAGAGGTTTAGTGTCTTGACGGATGATCTACATAAATTTCTAATATTTCATTATTTATTAAAAAAATTACATAAAATTCTCTAAATAAGAAATAATCCAAGTAATATTTGTACATGTAATTCGATTGATAATTTGGAAACTTAAGGAGTGTGGCCAAACACTCAATGAGGTAAATCAAATTAATGAATCATATTATGTTATTTCTAATACATGTTATAAAATTAGAAGATGGATGAAATATTTAACTAAAAGAAACATGGGTCCATAATTGATAATCATAACACATGATATAAATTAACAAATCATGGAATGGAAACACAAGACCACAAAAGGATCATCATCGAAGAATAAAATTTTACCATTGTTGAAAAAAATGTGACATATATAATAAATCATGGAAATATAATCTTGGAACATGTCATAAATATATGTGTTGAAATCATATCATAGTGGATGAATAATAAAATATTATATCCCATAACATAGTGGACTATTAATCAAAACCAACATCTTCTAACATAGTTTATTAGGCATCAATACCATCATAATATAGTGGGTCAATCATCACTAATAACATCCTATAATAATAACATTAGATATTTTAAATTATCGAATGAATTGGAGGGTTGCTTCAGTACCACGAGTCACATAATGAAAAACTATAATATGTGTGTAACATTAATATGAAAAAATAAATATATCCATTTTTACAAAATTATCTATGATAAATAAATGGTGTTTCTGACAATTTCCACAGGACATGATAATAATCCATCCATTAAAATAAGATGGATATTATCACTAGATAATATACTTGGTGAAGCTTAAGAATTATTACTGAAATGTGAAATATATTAGAATCACTTTTATAATATCATACGAAAATTACATTGAATAATAAAAAGAAATACCCATAATACTAGAGTTGATTTTTAAAAGGATCTAATTTAACAAATATTGAGAATAAGAATAACATTATACAACAAAAAAAATTAAAATTAAAACTTCATAAAGAAATATGACTGAAATTTTGGGAAACTTATATCATATAAGAGACGTAAAAACATATTAATTTTCATTATTCTATAAATAAATTCAACCTTAGTAGAAAATGAACTGTACAAAACACCCAAATTTATGTAAGAGTAACAAATATTTCATTGGAATGATGGTAATGAAAAATATAAATGGAATTGAAGAATATTATATTTTTTCCAAAAACAATAAAATTGTGCAATTTTGTTGAGGATATTAAAGAGAAAACATTCATATAAAGGATGAGAATTAATATTGAAATAATTATTTTTTATAAATAATTTAAATAATAAATTAACATTAACTGAAAAGAAAATTATGTTTCACTAGATAGAAATATATAATAGGATATGAAATAGTGAAATGATATAATTTAATAAACCTGTAAAGGAATGATCAATGGAGAAATTTTATGACCTAGGAAAAGGAAATTGAGTCCATTAAACCATTAGGCAAAAAATAATTTATAATTTGAGAAAATTTTAAAATGGAATTTATGATAAATAATTTTAAATATACAAAAAAATTATTATTAATAAAAATATCATAAATTTACGAGGTTTAATAAACCAAACTTATAAGAATAATGATCAGGAGGAAATATTATATCTTAGTGATAGGAATTTAAATTAACAAAATTCATTACATTGGAGCCCTACATAGTGAGATATACTCTCTCCACCAATTTAATAAATTTAGGTTTATTATACATATATATTTATTATGAATATATGTATATTTATTTTACATGATAAAATAAATTTATAATTAATTATTAATCATTTTCAAATAAATATTTTTGTGTTAATTGTATCGTTGTTTCAATGCTATATTTTATAAAAGTTTCTTACCCATTCATGATAAAACCATCATAACATCATTTATGTTGGTGATTAAAATATCCCAAACAATAATGTATTATATGTAATGGTTGAGTATGACAATTGAATTATGTTATGATAAAATTATATTTAAATATGAATGATAGATATTACATAACATCACTGTAGTGTTAAATGATATTTAGTAATATTTTATATGTGAATATTAGGAATTAGTTGAAGATGAATATGATAATTACTTTGATATAATTCCTCCTCACAATGTGATCCCTCATTACGAAAGACTTATGAATCTTTCTTATGAAAACATACTACCAAAAGATAAAGGGGACTATTAGATTGGGAATTGTTTTAGTTAATCAAGACAAAAAATGAAATTTTTACTTCTATCTTACTACAAGAGGGATCCTTTAACAGGTGATCATTAGGGGGATTTTCAAAAATATTAATTCCGTAATGAATAAGGAATGTAATTTCCCAAGGAATGTGGATCAGAAGATGAAAAATATTGGTGATAGAAAAAGTTATTGTTTTTCATGACCTCATAATGTAAATTATACATTATGTTTCAAGATATTTTAGTTTTCTACCTTTCAATTAAACATTTTTTTGACTTTAACATTTACCATAGTAAATCATTTTACATTAGTAAAAAAAATTTGAATATAAAAATAAAATTGACATTAGTTACTAATTTTAAAAAACCTATTAAAATTAAAGAAGTAATTTTAAATGTTTTTCATTTCTTAATTTGATAAAAATTAAATTTAATATAAGTACGCATAATTCAATAAAAATTAGTTTTTAGAAATATTTATTTTTATAAAATTGAATTATTTACTATTACTTGAATAGTAACATTATTTTTGGGAATGATAAATTATGTTTTATATATTATAATCAATTTCATTAATATAATTACTTAGTACTTATTAATATTTAAATTATATTTTATATTTTTTTAAAACATCGATTATTAATATTATATTATATTCTTTGTAATTCATTAAAATTAATTTATAGTTTACCAAAAAAAATTTAATAGTATCAATATATTTGAATTAAAATCATTCTTTACATTTAATTAAATTTATTCTATAAGAATAAATTTTATAGAAATTCTTGATTTATAAAAGTAAACGCAATAATGAAAATCTAAATATCATTTATTACATTAGTAATTATTTGTTTATATTCTAAAAAAACAATTATACACCTTTAAATACCTTCACACATGGATTATGAATAAGATATAAAATGATGGAAGAAATAGCTAGTGACTCATTTAGCATAGATCTTTTAGTGATTCACATTTTGTTTAACTTCTCCCAAAGATGATTTCACTCATGATGTGATTGTTGAAGTTGAACTTTAGATTTTCTAGGAAAAACCCTAGTGATGTTACCTATTTTCCATGATTCAAAAAATTCACTTAATAAGAAATAATTCAACTACTTTATCCCAATTATTCACCATTTTATATAGATATAATGATGTGCTTACTTTTATTTATAACTTACAATTCAATGGCTATGTCAAAAAAGTCACATTTTAATAAAAGAATAATTTTTTATTTTGTTATTAATATATATATATATATATGATAGAGGAATCAATGACTATATGATCGAAATGACCATATAAGCATAACTGAAAAATATTCTGAATAGTTATATATCATAATGAGCATATATATAAAATACATATGACAACCTAATATATATAAACTCACATGATTCACTAAAATAATTCATTATATTCATTTAATTAATATAATTTTCTCTAAAATTAATATTATATTTCTACGTTTTATCTTCTTTCTGTAGATACGATTCATAGTATGATATTTTATAAAAACCGTAAGGAAAAATTCTTTATGAATGTGCATTTTTTTAATCATGGTTTTACTCATATTGATGTTGTATTAATAATTTTTCATATCATATTATTATATTTTTTTTAATTTTATCTTCTATTTTAATATTTTATTTCAATAAATTATATCATGTTTCAATTTATTTCAATGATATGTGTATCATAAGCTATCAATCTATTTATATTTATTGAATGTAAAATAAATACAAAAATTGAAGGGTTTTAAAATATACCTCTTAAATAAATTTTTTCAAGGAAATTTTATTTCTACGATTTATGAAATGAGGGTAACTTTTCAATATTACATATTCTAGTTCACATGTGACATCATAAAACTATTTATGTGTCTATAATACATTATCCAAGTGGGTGGTCGTTTTTTGAAATAGTTTTTCTTTATGATCCAAGACCACCAGTAGTTGTTCGTAATAAGAGAGATCATCTTCCTATTTTTTAGTTATGAGTTTAGTACATGTTATATATCTTGTATATACTTCCTCAAAAGAGATAAATGTGACACATAATGCATCAGTGTATGGTTTGGTTAAAGTGTTATGTGGTATGATATATTCCATACATGATCATGAAGTTCAAAGTGACCAATGTACCTAGGGCTCAACTACCCATTTTTTTGAAATTTCATAACTCTCATACAAGGTGATTTTCAAAGGAATAATTTTTCCCAAATTTAAATACTAAATTTCATTGATTATTATCAACACATCCTTTCATTTGACTTTGTGGTTATTTGATATATTGTATAATGCTTTGAATATTCTCCATTATTTCTTGAATAATATTGTATCGCGATAGATTCCTCTATCTAAATTCATTATAGTATACTGATGTTCAATATCTATTCCCATATAGATCATCATATAGTTCCATTAAGATTATAGAGATTATACTATTGTAATACATGAACTTGAAAAAATTATGATATTTACCCAAACATATTTTGAAATCCACCGATTAAGATATTATAATATTTGATAACTTTTGAACGGTCATTTCAGATTGATCATTACTTTAAGTTAATAATATTTACTAATGTTGTTCTCTATATCCAATTATTTTTGGAGACTTATCTATAACATTGATGTTAATCGTGGATCTTAGTCAGATGAATTGAAAGTGGTACTCTATGTAACCTTAGCACATCATTTATTTATAAAATAAAAATATGATCGAGTTAGAAATACTATGAAATATATTTGATGTATTCCATATTTGTTTTTCAATCAACCACAACACAAATGGAATTATATCATTTATAGTTCTTGGTATGACCTATGAAAAAAATGTCAAAATTATCTCATATTACTATATTGGTATGTCTAATGGTTTCATCAACTATTTATATTTTTAGTCATTATAATTTTTTATTATAATTCCATGAAATGAGATATATATTTTGTAATATCGCTCCATATTTATTCCATCTAGAAGTAGTGTTTAAAATCTCTGTATAGCCTTTTCATCCAAGGATAACTAAAAAATATGAGTTATGTGAAACATCAGAAAGCTCATTTTTATACTCAGTTATTGATAGATTAGATATCTCAGTTTCAAATCAAATACCTTATTCCCATCTTGGTTATACCATGATATAATTTCTAGCCTCTTCTTTTTCTCCATATCATCTTTTTGGGCCACCTTAATCTTCACATAGTTTGATGGTTTATCAATCATTTTGGACTGGTATAATTTTATCTATTCCTTTGTGATACCCATAAACATTCTTTGGATATGTATAAATATTATGTCCCTTTAAATCCTTATCAAGGATAGTGTAGTATTGTCCTTTATACTTAGATAATCAAATACCCTTTTCATTTCTCAAAATGGTAATGTATTAAGAAATCAGAGTATTTTTTCATCTATGATAATCACTATTGGTGATTGTTCAATTAATAATGTGGGAATATATAATTTAATATCTTGTGATCGATTTAAATATATATCTCAGTTTTCACTATCATGATATTATAATAGATGATGTTAAAAAAATAAACTTCTAGGTCCAGATCATGAATTAGGTAATTTTTGTCATGACCCGTCTATTTAAATGAGTTATAAGCTATAAAATTTTGATTTTTCATAAGGAAACATTTCAATCCCTTATTTTATGAATTACTATATGACGCAATCAAATATACATTGTAGGGTAATTTATGAGGATTCACATTAGACAACCTATTTTAAATCTCTTTAAGGATGTCTTCACAGTCATCTATTAAAGAAAATTCACCCTCTTAATTGTTTAATTTCATGTGTAGATTTTAAATCCATGATAATATTATCAAAAAATATAAATAATATCTATATAATTAAAGAAAATTATACATCACTATCATCAGGTTTTGTAACACCCCGATATTTTATGAAAAATATTCTTTTTAATTTCATTAATGTATTTTGTTGTACGCTTCACAAAAAGGAGCTTTCACAACACGGATCCCTGACTTGCCTTGCATTACACGCAATCACAACCTTCCTCGATAGCGTGTGTAGTATGCAATACCGAGTTTCACTAAACGAGATATTATTATAATATTATTATGAACTTGAAGTTATGAATAGTAATACCCACTTTTTGAAATTTTATAAATTTTATCTTTCAAAATGGACTTCATTTTTGGATTCTGAATATCAAAAATAGCTTATGGTGAAATTTTGGTACTTTTCGGATGACATTAATATTCTGATGAATAGTGAAAATTAATGAATTTAAATTAAAAACAACTTTTTAATCGAAATAATTAATAGTGATGAATTATTAATTTGAGTGGATTTAAAGTATATTTAGAATATATTTTTACAATTGGTCATTGGATTTAATTTCACATTTAAACTAGACATAAACATGTGTCAATCTTTTGATAGTTATTATCTCTTAAAAACACGCTATTTGTTTTGACGACGGGAATTATTTTTTAAATTAGTTAATGTAAATGATATGTTTTTAATTTGGTAAAATGGAAATTATTTTTCAATCATATTATCAAATATATCTTAGGCCTAATTTTTGGTATTTTTTGGAAACATTCATTTTTTGATGAATAGTGAAACCACTAAGTGGTAGTTAAAAAACTGAATTTTTTATAAAACATAATTTTACCGCTTCTGTGAGTGGAATTTTGAAAATCCAAGAGACACGGTTAATATCATGGACTAAAATGTGGTTCAATGAGATTAAAATAATTATTGGTGAATAGTAACTTTTTACTTTTTTTACCATGGTAAAAAGTAAGTAGGGTCATTAAGGGTAAAAGTGTTATTATTATTAACCTAACACAAGTCCTAAATCTATTGGATAAGTTTAATTCGAACAAAACCAACCTTAAGAATAAAATATGACCATTTAGGCCCACTTGGATTAGATTAGGACATTTATTATTAATTTATTTAACGAAGGGTTAAAATAGTTAAAATCAAAGTTTAATAAATAAATAATTTTTAATATAGGGTTATAAATAAGATAAATTTGACTATAAATATTCATTAGAAATATAAAAATATTTCTTACATAATGGAATTTTATTTTTAATTTTTAGACTAAAAATAATTTAATTTATTTATGACACAATGATGATGCGATAATTATCTTATTAATGAAATATTGACATAATTGATGTTATATACCCAAATAAATGTAATTTGAGACTTTTCATGAATTCAAATAATTTTATATGTTAATATGACATGTTAGTATTGATTTAATTAACTTTTTTAGAAATAATCATTCTGTTATGATTTTCACAAAAAAAATTACCAAATAGTGTCAAAATTGACATAAAATAGTTTAAAAACAATTATTATATTATTTATTGTTATTATATTCCTAAAAATCTAATTTTCGGCCAAGATACTTATTTCATGATAGGTGTATCATCAATGTACCACTTGGGGGTCGCTTGGATGTATATGGTATGTTTATTAACTATATAATATAAAAATACAAAGTGACATGGTAAATGTCAATCTAATTAACTAAGAGTCAAAACTAAAAGATAAGGTTTATATAATGACCTAAACTTGTCTAAATTCTATTGGATGAGAGGATTGAGACCCATCCCCACCTTTGCTTCGAAATATATCAATTTGGAGCTATTAAAAACCGAATATGACTTTATAATAAAATAATATTTTTAGTTATTCCAAAGGTGCCCCTCTCCTCCCTTACAAAAGGGCACCTCCTCCCTCTCTTCCTCACACCACTTTGAGCCTTCATTCTCGGTCAACCCCTGCCAAATTCTCTACTATACTTCCCTAGAAACATCCTATAGGTCCTGGTATTATTCAAATACTAATTTTAGTTCCCTAAGAGGAGGTCTCAAAGAGGCGCTTCAAAGAAGAGGTAATGTCTATTACCGATTATTTCAACTTTATTTCTTCATCCACTTCTTCTTAATAGGTTGTTTATTTATGAAGTAATAACATCCGTATCACTCATATACTGATATGTTATTATAAGTATGAAATAACCATATTTCCAATCTATCCATCCTACAGAAAACGAAATCATCGCGGGTGCGTACGTACGTATTACCGTCTCCACGCCGTGGTGGAATCTATTTTCCACTACCAACTTACTTGGATGGGAATAATGGTGTAAATAATAACTATATATGATTATTTTAAAGTGATACTGATTCTGTGATAGTATACATACACTCCAATAAAAATCCACAATCATGGGAATGATATCATCGCTCGTGCGTTTGTACGGAATAACGTCTCCACGATGCGAGGAGATTCATTCTCAATGATTAACCATTCATAAATGATTATAAACTATATATAATAAGTATTCATGAAATATATGACATAATAATGATACTGTATTTATGTATATATATATGTATGTCATCCAATTAATTCCATTCAATTCAATAAGGAAACGAAAACAGCGTTCATGCATACGTACGACCAACCTTCTCCATGAACGGTGTATTTCTTTCCATTTATCAATCTATTATATATATGTATATTATGAATATATATTATATATAAATCCTGTTTTACATTCTGAATGTATGTAATCATGATCTAAGTAATCATATGAATAATTACAAGTTAAAACACGAATGAAAAATGAAACGATTTTACCCAAAACGCTACTTTAACATTGAATTTACAAAAGAACTGGTAATATAAAGTCATATGTGAACCATATATGATATCATAACAATTAATATGATTCTGTAATAAGTCAATGACATTATTTAAATCATTATCCAGGAGTTTCGGATACATACGAAGCATATCAGACCTAAGGTAAGGGATAATTTTGAAAATCTCATTTTTATCCGAGATTGCTTATTCATATGTATTTACTGGGGTTATTGCTATCATCCATGTCCATGTTTTATAAAAGTGTATTCATGTATGTTTAAAGTCCTTTTTACCCATTTTTAATTTTACCCCATGGTATGGAAGGAATCATTCTTTTATTTACCCTACAAGGTACTTTTTGACTTATCCGACAAAAGTACGAGAAGAATGTTTTTTTTAACTTATACGGAATGAAAATATTTTTACGATTTTATAAAGCCATATTTTCATGAAGCTTACTCCAAAAGATTTCATGAGTATTTTCAACAAAATCCTTTTCTTTTAAAATTGCTTGACATTTTGTGAAAAGAAAATGTTTTTGAAGAAAAAAGGATATTTTCCTCAAGAATTCATTTCATGTGTTTTATCAAAACCATTTTCTATCTAAGATGACATTATTTTCATATGTGTATGTTTCCACTATAATGCCTCTATGATGTATATGGTTTTGCTTTTCTTATTATGAAATGATATCCATTTCTTATATATGGATTATGTGATGATGTGATGATGTTTATGAAACCCATTTTATTTATTGGGTTATTATGAATGATATATGTTTATTTTGTGGCACAAGTAAGAATGATTTCATTATGATATAGTCCTAGAACTACGGTAACGATCATAGAATTTAACCTAAGATGTTAGATATTGAGGGTACCCCCCCTTCACTATGTTGTTTTTCCTAGCATGATTTTTTCCTCCCACACTATTCTTTTTGGGTTTTAGAAAATGGCTGGAAACAAGATGATTCACGCTAATGGAGGATATGATGGACAATGGAATGATATTCTTTAAGAGAAACTGAATGAAATGGGATTTGGAAGTCCAAACATAATTATTATGCCGAATCAGCAATCTCATAATATGATCAATAAACTCAAAGTGGGCAAGTTTCCAGACTCAGCTAATAAGAGGAAGATGGAGTTTCATGATGATCATAGAGGAAAGAAAGTTCAATTTCCCCTATGTAAATTATGTGGGAAGAGGCATCAAGGAGAATGTTTCAAAGGAACTGGAACATTCTTTGGGTGTGGAAAATAAGAACACAAAGCTAGTAAGTGCAAAGGAAAAGGTTCAATTAACACCATAGATGAGGATAATGGTATTGCTACGACATCAAAAATGGTTAAATGTTTTAAATGTGGAATGTACAAGCATTATGAAAACAAATGCCCCAAGGGAATGTCTCATGAAGAGAATCAGTATGGTCGTATGGGTCGTATTTATGTTGATGATGATGAAGAGACTACAAATGATATGTGAGATGAAAGAATTGTTGAAGCTCAGTCAACGGTTTATCAAGGTAGTGGAATGATTACATGTTTATCAATTGTAATTTTGTATAATTAATCTCATGGTAGTATGGAATAAAGAGACATCTAAGGATCGTTACACTATTATCTTGCCTTAAGTTTTGAAAGTGTATGGTACCAGTAACCATGAAAGGGTATTCAGATATTTTCGAAAAGCTGATGATATGCGCATAATGAAGGGATAAGGAGAAAATTAAATGTTTTATAGTATTCATGATCTCATGACTAATATAAGGAGAAGGTTATATCATGGTTTAAGAATATAGAATTTTGGGATTTTGGTATGTGGGAAGAGTTACCTTTTGACGACATTCATGTTTTAACTAAGGTTTATTGGGTATTCATTTTTCAAGAGAATACATGATTAAGGTATTCACATGATTGGAATGTGACCAGCAAGATATATGGGGGATAAATGATGGAATTCATATGCTTGGTTGATGACATTTCATGTAATCATTTTCTTTATACTATGAGATTGGACATATGTATTTCGGATAAGCCTAACGATTGGAATGAATTATGTTGGACATAAGTTAGTATTGATTAAGTCCAGAATTTTTTTATAATATAGTTTTAGAAAAAGGACAACCTACAGGACGGGCGATAGCCCATCGCGTCGGACAAGGCTATGGGAATCGAACCCACAACCGAA
Source organism: Viscum album (assembly GCA_963277665.1). Classification (NCBI taxonomy): domain Eukaryota; kingdom Viridiplantae; phylum Streptophyta; class Magnoliopsida; order Santalales; family Viscaceae; genus Viscum; species Viscum album. The sequence continues at coordinate 300,511,313 of OY728130.1, forward strand.
GTGCGACTGGACTTTATCGCATACCACTGGCCTACATGAAGTCCCTATTTAGTAGAAACTAGTTTTATTATATTAAGAAGTATGATATATGAAATATAAGTCCATTTTCGGAACCATATATGATTAATCTCACAATAGATGGACTTATATATTTTTGATAACTTTTTCTAACCTTTTGTTTGAGACAGATGGAATGACCCATCATTCTATCAAATGATATGCTAACACTTCACGAATGACAAATTCAACTTCATTTCTTTAAGAGATGAAGTGGAAATTGTCCAAGGAACGACCAATGGGGGGACTGTACCAAAATCAAGAAATTATTTCTTCTAATTCCAATTTCTTCAACTTTAGGGAAATGATCTTGAAAATCAAAAATGTTGTCCTAGTGATCTTATATCCGATGAATCATATGGTACCTTAGATCATCACAAATCTATGGCTTTATTATTGTTGGCTTTTTCATAGTCATGTTCTCTACCACTCTCCATCAGAACGTGATGGTTAGATTTTTCTTCTATAACAATAATTTCACCTATGTTCTCCTACAAGGAAACCCAGTGATGAGTTAATTTGGGTAACAGTTACATTTCATACTTTCGTATTTAAAGCCATGTTTTTGTATTCCATTTTACGAGGTAGGGTTCTATTAAAGAAACTTTCTAGTATTAAACCATTTATACCCCCAATGAATTTCAAGGGCGAAATTCATTTTAAGGGGGGTAGAATGTAACACCCCGATATTTTATGAAAAATATTTTTTTAATTTCATTAATGTGTTGTGTTGTACGCTAAACCAAAAGGAGCTTTCACCACATGCACCTTGACTTGCCTTGAATTACACAAAATCACGACCTTTCTCGATAGCGTGTGTAGTACGCAATACCGAGTTTCGCTAAACGAGATATTATTATAATATTATTGTGAACTAGCCGTTATGAATAGTAATACCCACTTTTTGAAATTTTATAAATTTTAACATTCAAAATGGACTTCATTTTTGGATTTGGAATATCGAAATTAGCTTATGGTGAAATTTTGGTACTTTTCGGATGACATTCATATTCTGATGAATAGTGAAAATTTCTGAATTTTAATTAAAAACAACTTTTTTAATCGAAATAATAAATAGTGATAAATTTTTAATTTGAGTGGTTTTAAAGTATATTTAGAATATATTTTTACAATTTAAAACAATGTTGGTCATTGGATGTAATTTCACATTTAAACCAGACATAAACAAGTGTCAATCTTTTGATAGTTATTATCACTTAAAAACTCGCTATTTGTTTTGACGACGGGAATTAATTTTTAAATTAGTTAATCTAACTGATATGTTTTGAATTTGGTAAAATAGAAATTATTTTTTAATTCATAATATTAAATATAGCTTAGGCCTAATTTTTGGTATTTTTCTGGAAACTTTCATTTTTTAATGAACAGGGAAACCACTAAGTGGTAGTTAAAAAACTGAATTTTTTACAAAACATAATTTTACCACTTCTGTGAGTGGAATTTTGAAAATCTGAGAGACACGGTTAATATCAAGGACTAAAATGTTGTTCAATGAGATGAAAATAATTTTTGGTGAATAGTAACTTTTTTTCCACGGTTAAAAGTAAATAGGGTAATTAAGGGTAACAGTGTTATTATTATTACCCTAACACAAGTCCTAATTATATTGGATAAGTGTAATTTGACCAAAAACAACCTTAGGAATAAAATATGACCATTTAGGCCCAGTTGGATTAGAATAGGACATTTATTATTAATTTATTTAAAGAAGGGTTAAATTAGTTAAAATCAAAGTTTAATAACTGACTCATTTTTAATATAGGGTTATACATAAGATAAATTCGACTATAAATATTAATTAGAAAGATAAAAATATGTCCTACATAATGGTATTTTATTTGTAATTTTTAGACTTAATATAATTTAATTTATTTATGACACAATGATGATGCATTAATTATCTTATTAATGAAATATTGACATAATTGATGTTATAAATACTCAAATAAATGTACTTTGAGACTTTTTATGAATTTAAATAATTTAATATGTTAATATGACATGTTTCTATTGATTTAATTAACTTATTTAGAACTAATAATTCTGTTATGATTTTCACAAAAATCAATTACCAAATAGTGTCAAAATTGACATAAAATAGTTTTTAAAAAATATATTATATTATTAATTGTTATTATATTCCTAAAAATCTAAGGATCGTCCAGGATAATTATATCAAGATAGGTGTATGATTAATGTACCACTTGGGGGTTGCTTGGATGTATACGGTAAGTTTATTAACTATATAATATAAAAATACTAAGTGACATGGTAAATGTCAATCCAATTAACTAAGAGTTAAAAATAAATGATAAGGTTAATATAATGACATAAACTTGTATAAATTCTATTGGATGAGAGGATTGCGACCCATCCCCACCTTAGCTTTGAAATATATCAATTTGGAGCTATTTAAAAACGAGTATGACTTTATAATAAAATAATATTTTTTGTTATTCCAAAGGTGCCCCTCTGCTCCCTTATAAAAGGGAACCTCCTCCCTCTCTTCATCACACAACTTTGAGCCTTAATGCTCGTCCAAAACCTGAAAAATTATCTTCTATACTTCCCTAGAAACATCTTAGAGGTCCTGGTCTTCTTCGAAGACCAATTTTAGTGCCCTAAGAGGAGGTCTCAAAGAGGCGCTTCAAAAAAGAGCTAATGTCTGTTACTGATTATTTCAACTTTATATCTTCATCCACTTCTTCTTCATAGGTTTTTTAATTATGAAGTAATAACATCAGTATCACTAATATACTGATATGTTATTATAAGTATGAAAAAACCCTATTTCACCATCTATCCATCCTATGGAAAACGAAATCACTGCCGGTGCGTATGTACGGAATACCGTCTCCACGCCGTGGTGTAACCTATTTTCCACCACCACCTTACTTGGATGGGTATAATGGTGTAAATAATAACTATATATGATTATTGTAAATTGATATTTATTCTGTGATAGTATACATACACTCCAATAAAATTCCACGATCATGGGAACAATATCATCACTCATGCGTACGTACGGAATACCATCTCCACGATGCAATGAGATTCCTTCTCAATGATTAACCATTTATAAATGATTATAAATTATATATAATAAGTATTAATGAAATATATGACAAAATTATGATACTAGATTTATGTATATATATATGTATGTCATCCAATTAATTCTATTTAATTCAATAAGGAAACAAAAATAGCATTCATGCGTACATACGACCTACCGTCTCCAGGAGTGGTGTATTTCTTTCTATTTATAGATCTATTATATATATGTATATTATGAATATATATTATATATAAATCATGTTTTACATTTTTAATGTAATTAATCATGATCTATGTAATCATATGATTAATTACATGTTAAAACACGAACGAAAAATGAAACGATTTTACCCAAAATGCTACTTTAACATGGAATTTACAAACGAACGGGTTATATAAAGTCATAAGTGAACCATATATGATATCATAACAACGAATATGATTCTTTAATAAGTTAATGACATTATTTAAATCATTATACATAAGTTTTGGGTACATACGAAGCATATCGGGCCTAAGGTAATGGATAATTTGAAAATCTCATTTTTATCCGAGATTACTTATTCGTAAGTATTTACTGGGGTTGTTGCTATAATCCATTTCCATGTTTTATAAAAGTTTATTCATGTATGTTTAAAGTCCTTTTTACCCATTTTTACTTTTACCCCATGGTATGGATGGAATATTTCTTTTATTTACCCTACAAGGTACTTTTTGACTTTTCCGACAAAAGTACGAGATGAATGTTATTTTAACTTATACAGAATGAAAATATTTTTACGGTTTTATAAAGCCTTATTTTCATGAAGCTTCCTCCAAAATATTTCATGATAATTTTCAACAAAATCCGTTTCTTTTAAAATTGCATGATATTTTTTGAAAAGAAAATGATTTTGAAGAAAAAAGGATATTTTCCTCAAGAATTCATTTCAAGTGTTTTATCAAAACAATTTTATATCTAAGATGACATTTTTTTCATATGTGTATGTTTCCTGTATAATGTCTCTATGAGGTACATGGTTTCTATTTTCTTATTATGAAATGATATCCATTTCTTTTATATGGATTATGTGATGATGTGATGATGTTTATGAAACCCATTTTATTTATTGGGTTATTATGAATGATGTATGTTTATTTTGTGGCACAAGTAAGAATGATTTCATTATGAGATGGGTGGGACCAATATCTACCTCCAATGCATTGGGTAAATATTTTATATCTCATGAGATAGACATGGCTGGAATGGTATGTTAATCCGGTTCAGTATTACAGGACTGGAACGAGGACCGAACTCGATTCAGAAAGGGACTTTGTCCACTAAGATGGTCTTGTCAGCAATGCCTTGGATACTATGGAAATCGTTAAATGTTCTTAATGGATGCCACAATTACATGTTTTATTCCCATTCAATTTTATCATGATTTATGTTCCCTTATGATATATTCCTTACGTACTTCCAAGATTCATGTCTTTGCTCAAGATTTTGATGTTTAGATTTTATGTTCATGTTTTTTGCATTCAATTGTTTATGGATTGATTTATGTTCTCTATGTTTACCCTTACTGGGCATTGATGTTTCGATGTGCTCTCAAAGTCGAGATGGAGATTGGAGTAACCCATCAGTCATATGGTTTGATAAGAAGAGGAAAATGGAATTCAATGGAAAATTTAAAGAGCACACTGAAAAGAAGATGAGCTTTCTCGTATACTCAAAGTGTGGAAAGAAACATGGAGGGAGTTGTCTTAATGTGATAAGTAAATGTTTCAAATGTGGAAAGGAAGGTCATTGTGCATTTGAATGCTGAAATGATGGGAAGAATATGTCCAATGATGCAAACAAAGGAAGGGACACACAGAATGAACCTACTACACTTCAATGTTTCAAGTGCATGGAGATGTGGCATTATGCCAATCAATGCCCAAATCCAAGGGTTTATGATGATGGTCGATGACAACAAACTCTTAAGGCTAAATACAAAGGAAAGTCACATGCAATTTCTATCAGCGATGTGGAGTACGATAACAATGTGGTGAAAGGTACACATACCATCCACTCTAAAGTAGAAAATGTTTTATTTGATTCTAGATCCACCCACTCCTTTATTTATGAAGAATTTTCTAAGTATATCACTGTATTACCTCAACAATTAGATGTTGAGTTAGCTGTGACAACTCGTAATGGCAGAAAAGTCACATCAAAAGTTTATAATTCTTCTCCGATTGAAGTTTGTGGGAAAGTGCTTCCTGCAAATCTTGTGATCCTTCCTATAGTGGAATTTTATGTGATTCTTGGCATGGATTGGATTTATTTATATAGAGGTCATATCAATTTCCAATGATGGGAATTCACATTTCATATTATAGATCAATCTATGCTCGTTTATTGATGAAAGGATGAACATAACCTTCCAGTGAAAATTTATTCCATCTTATGGGTCTTGATTCCACTTAATGAAGGTTATTTATCTCAAATGGTTGGTGAGAAACTCACAATTAAGAATATGACCATTGTATGGGAGTTTGATGATGTCTTTCCGGAGGAATTGTTGTGTCTTCCACCAAATCGTGAAGTCGAGTTTTCTATAGAACTCGTACCGGGATCTTTGCCTATTTCAAAGACTCCTTATAGTTTGGCCCCAATTGAGTTGAAGGAATTGAAGAAGAAACTCCAAGAGAATCTTGATAAGGGATTCATGCGACCTAGTGCATCACCTTGGGGAGCACCTATTCTGTTTGTTAAGAAGAAAGATGGATCAATGAGACTCTGCATTGATTATCGAGAACTTAACAATATCACTATGAAGAAGAAATATCCTCTCCCACACATTGATCACTTATTTGACAAACTATGAGGAGATCAATAATTTTCCATGATTGATCTTCGTTCAGGGTATCACCAATTAAGGTTCAAAAGGGAGGATATACCCAAGACGGCTTTCCGTACAAGGTATGGACACTATGAATTTATAGTGATGCCATTTGGTCTTACTAATGCCCATGCTATCTTCATGGATATGATTAATAGAGTCTTTAGAGACTATCTTTATCAGTTTGTGGTAGTCTTTATAGACGATATTCTTTTATATTCAAAGAGCAAGGAAGAACATGAAGATCACTTGAGAATTATATTGAAGACCTTGTGAAAGGAGAATCTTTATGCCAAATTTACCAAGTGTGAATTTTGGATTAAAAGAGTTTAATTTTTGGGTCACATAATCTCAAAAGAGGAGATATATATGGATCGAGAAAAAATATAGGTTATTGAATGATGGTCGAGACCAAAAATAGTAACTTAGATCCGAAGTTTTCTTGGTTTGGCTGTAAACAAGATGATTCATGATAATGGAGGATATGATGGACAATGGAATGATATTCTTCAGGAGAAACCTAATGAAATGGGATTTGGAAGTCCAAACATCATTATTATGCCAAATCAGCAATCTCATAATATGATCAATAAACTAAAATTTGGTAAGTTTCCTGACTCAACTAATAAGAGAAAGATGGAGTTTCATGATGATCATAGAGGAAAGAAAGTTCAATTTCCCCAATGTAAATCATGTGGGAAGTGGCATCAAGGAGAATGTGTCAAAGGAACTGGAACATGCTTTGGGTGTGGAAAAGAAGGACACAAATCCAGTAAGTGCAAAGAAAAAGGTTCAATTAACCCCATGGATGAGGATAATGGTATTGCTATGACATAAAAAATGGATAAATGTTTTAAATGTGGAATGTACGGGCATTATGAAAACCAATTCCCTAAGGGAATGTCTCATGAAGAGAATCAGTATGGTCATATGGGTAGTATTTATGTTGATGATGATGAAGAGACTACAAATGATATGTGAGATGAAAGGATTGTTGAATCTCGGTCAATTGTTTAACAAGGTAGTGGAATGATTACATGTTTATCAAGTGTAATGTTGTATAAGTAATCTCATGGTAGTATGGAATAAAGAGACATCTAAGGATCGTTACACAGTTTTCTTTCCTTAAGTTTTGAAAGTGTATAGTACCAGTAACCATGAAAGGTTATTCAGATATTTTTGGAATGTTGATGAAATGCGCATAATGAAGGGATAAGGAGAAAATTAAATGTTTGATAGTATTCATGAGCTCATGACTAATATAAGGAGAAGGTTATATCATGGTTTTAGTATATAGAATTTTTGGATTTTGGTATGTGGAAAGAGTTAACTTTTGAAAGCATTCATCTTTTCACTAAGGTTTAATGGGAATTCATTTTTCAAGAGAGTACATGATTAAGGTATTCACATGATTGGAATGTGACCAGCAAGATATATGGGGGATAAATGATGGTATTCATATGCTTGGTTGATGAAATTTCGAGTAATCATTTTCTTTATACTATGAGATTGAACATATGTATTTTGGATAAGCCGAAAGATTGGAATGAATTATTTTGGACATAAGTTAGTATTGTTTAAGGCTATAATTGTTTTATAATGTAGTTTTAGAAAAAGGACAACCTACAGGATGGGAGATAGCCCATCGCGTCAGACATGGCTATGGGAATCGAACCCACAACCGAAGTGCGACTGGCCTTTATCGCATACCACTGGCCTACAGGAAGTCCCTATTTAGTATAAACTAGTTTTATTATATTAAGCAGTATGATATATGAACTATAAGTCCATTTTAGGAACCATATATGATTAATCTCTCAACAGATGTACTTATGTATTTTTGATAAGTTTTTCTAACCTTTTGTTTGAGACATATGAAATGACCCATAATTCTATCACATGATATGATAACACTTCACGAATGACAAATTCAACTTCATTTATTTAAGAGATGAAGTGGAAATTGTCTAAGGAACGACCAACGGTGGGACTGTACCAAAATCAAGAAAGTATTTCTTCTAATTCCAATTTCTTCAACTTTAGGGAAATGATCTTGAAAACCAAAAATTTTGTCCTAGTGATCTTATATATGATGAATCAGATGGTACCTTAGATCATCACAAATCTATGGCTTGGTGATTGTTGGATTTTTCATAGCCATGTTCTCTACCACTCTCCATCAGAACTTGATGGTTAGATTTTTCTTCCATATCCATATTTTCACCTATGTTCTCCTACGTGGAAACCCAGTGATGAGTTAACTTGGGTAACCATTATGTTTCATACTTTAGTATTTAAAGCCATGTTTTGGTATTCCTTTTTACGATGTGGGTTTATATTAAAGAAACTTTCTAGTAGTAAACCATTTATAACCCCGACGAATTTCGAGGGTGAAATTCATTTTAAGGGGGGTAGAATGTAACACCCCGATATTTTATGAAAAATATTCTTTTTAATTTCATTAATTACTTGTGTTGTACAGTACACCAAAAGGAACTTTCACAACACGCATCCCTGACTTGCCTTTCATTACACGCAATCGCGACCTTCCTCGATAGCGTGTGTAGTATGCAATACCGAGTTTCACTAAACGAGATATTATTATAATATTATTATGAACTAGCTGTCATGAATAGTAATACCAACTTTTTGAAATTTTATAAATTTTATATTTCAAAATGGACTTCATTTTTGGATTAGGAATATCGAAATTAGATTATGGTGAAATTTTGGTACTTTTTGGATGACATTCATATTCTGATGAATAGTGAACATTACTGAATTTTAATTAAAAACAACTTTTTTAATCGAAATAATTAATAGTGATAAATTATGAATTTGAGTGGTTATAAAGTATTATTAGAATATATTTTTACAACTTAATACAATGTTGGTCATTGGATATAATTTCACATTTAAACCAGACATAAACAATTGTCAATCTTTTGATAGTTATTATCTCTTAAAAACACGCTATTTGTATTGACGACGGGAATTAATTTTTAAATTAGTTAATGTAACTGATATGTTTTGAATTTGGTAAAATAGACATTATTTTTGATTTCATAATATCAAATATATCTTAGGCCTAATTTTTGGTATTTTTCTGGAAACTTTCATTTTTTGATGAATAGTGAAACCACTAAGTGGTAGTCAAAAAACTGAATTTTTTACAAAACTTAATTTTACCGCTTCTGTTAGTGGAATTTTGAAAATCCAAATGACACTATTAATATCAAGGACTAAAATTTGGTTCAATGAGATGAAAATAATTTTTGGTGAATAGTAACTTTTTACTTTTTTTTACCACGGTTAAAAGTAAATAGGGTAATTAAGGGTAAAAGTGTTATTATTATTACCCTAACACATGCCCTAATTCTATTGGATAAGTGTAATTCGACCAAGAACAACCTTAGAATTAAATATGACCATTTAGGCCCCGTTGGATTAGATTAGGACATTTATTATTAATTTTTTTAAAGAAGGGTTAAAATAGTTAAAATCAATGTTTAATAACTAAATCATTTTTAATATAGGGTTATACATAAGATAAATTCGACAATAAATATTTATTAGAAATATAAAAAATTTCCAACATAATGGTATTTTATTTGTAATTTGTAGACTTAAAATAATTTAATTTATTTATGACACAATGATGATGCAGTAATTATCTTATTAATGAAATATTGACATAATTGATGTTATAAATACCCAAATAAATTTAATATGAGACTTTTAATGAATTCCAATAATTTTATATGTTACTATAACATGTTAGTATTGATATAATTAACGTTTTTGTAACTAATCATTCTGTTATGATTTTCACAAAAAACAATTACCAAATAGTGTCAAAATTGACATAAAATAGTTTTTAAAACAAATATTATATTATTAATTGTTATTATATTCATAAAAATATAATGATAGGCCAAGATACATATATCATGATATGTGTATCATTAAGTTACCACTTGGGGGTCGTTCGGATGTATATGGTAAGTTTATTAACTATATAATATAAAAATACAATGTGACATGGTAAATGTCAATCTAATTAACTAAGAGTTAAAACTAAAAGATAAGGTTATTATAATGACCTAAACTTGTCTAAAATCTATTGTATGAGAGTATTGTGACCCATACCCACCTTAGCTTCGAAATATATCAATTTGGAGCTATTAAAACCCGAAAATGACTTTATAATAAAATAATAATTTTTCTTATTCCAAAGGTGCCCCTCTCCTCCCTTATAAAAGGGAACCTCCTCCCTCTCTTCCTCACACCACTTTGAGCCTTCAAACTCGTCCAACCCCAGAAAAAGTCTCTTCTATACTTCCCTATAAACATCCTAGAGGTCCTGGTATTCTTAAAAGTTTAATTTTAGTGCCCTAAGAGGAGGTCTCAAAGAGGCGCTTCAAAGAAGAGGTAATGTCTGCTTCCGATTATTTCAACATTATTTCTTCGTCCACTTCTTCTTCTTAGGTTGTTTAATTATGAAGTAATAACACCAGTATCACTAATATAAAGATATGTTATTATAAGTATGAAACAAACCTATTTCACCATCTATCCATCCTACGGAAAACGAAATCACCGAGGGTGCGTACGTACGGAATACCGTATCCACGCCGTGGTGTAATCTATTTTCCACCCCCACCTTACTTGGATGGGTATAATGGGGTAAATAATAACTATATATGATTATGGTAAATTTATATTGATTCTATGATAGTATAAATACACTCTAATGAAATTCCACGATCATGGGAACGATATCATCGCTCATGCGTACGTACAGAATACCGTCTCCACGACGCGATGAGATTCATTCTCAATGATTCACCATTCGTAAATGATTATAAAGTATATATAATAAGTATTCATGAAATATATGACATAATAATGATACTGGAATTATGTATATATATATATATATTTCATCCAATTAATTCCATTCAATTCAATAAGGAAACGAAAACAGCGTTCATGCGTACGTACGGCCTACCGTCTCCATGAACGGTGTATTTCGTTCCATTTATTGATCTATTATATATATGTAAATTTTGAATATATAATATATATAAATCATGTTTTACATTATGAATTTACGTAATCATGATCTATGTAATCATATGAATAATTACAAGTTAAACACGAACGAAAAATGAAACGATTTTACCCAAAACGCTACATTTACATGGAATTTACAAAAGAATGGGTAATATAAAGTCAAAAGTGAACCATATATGATATCATAAAAATGAATATGATTATTTAATAAGTCAATGACATTATTTAAATCATTATACTGGTGTTTCAGATACATACAAAACATATCGGACCTAAGGTAAGGGATAATTCTGAAAATCTCATTTTTATCCGAGATTGCTTATTCGTAAGTATTTACTGGGGTTATTGCTATCATCCATGTCCCTGTTTTATAAAATTGTATTAATGTATGTTTAAATTCCTTTTTACCGATTTTTACTTTTACCCCATGGGATGGATGGAATCTTTCTTTTATTTACCCTACAAGGTACTTTTTGACTTTTCCGGCAAAAGTACGAGAAGAATGTTTTTTTAAATTATACGGAATTAAAATATTTTTACGGTTTTATAAAGCCATATTTTCATGAAGATTCCTCCAAAATATTTCATGATTATTTTCAAAAAAATCCTTTTTATTAAAATTGAATGAAATTTTGTGAAAAGAAAATGATTTTGAAGAAAAAAAGATATTTTCCTCAAGAATTCATTTCAACTGTTTTATCAAAACCATTTTCTATCTAAGATGACATTATTTTCATATATGTATGTTTCCAGTATAATGTATCTATGATGTAAATGGTTTCTCTTTTCTTATTATGAAATGATATCAATTTCTTTTATATGGATTATGTGATTATGTGATGATGTTTATGAAACCCATTTTATTTATTGGGTTATTATGAATGATGCATGTTTATTTTGTTGCACAAGTAAAAATGATTTCATTATGAGATGGGTGGGACCTATATCTCCCTCCAATGCATTGGGTAATGATTTTATATCTCATGAGATAGACATGGCTGGAACAGTAAGTTAATCTGGTTCAGTATTACAGGACTGGAATGAGGAGTGAACTCGATTCAGAAAGGGACTTTGTCCACTAAGATAGTCTTGGCAACAATGCCTTGTCTACTATGGAAATCATTACATGTGTGTAATGGAAGCCACAATTACATGTTTTATTCCAATTAAATTTTATCATGATTTATGTTACCTTATGATATATGCCTTACGTACTTCCACGATTCATGTATTTGCTAAATATTTTGATATTTAGACTTTATGTTCAAGTTTTTGCATTCAAATGTTTATGGATTGCTTTATGTTCTCTATGTTTACCCTTATTGGGCATTTGAGCCCACCCCATTAATGTTTTCTTTTCTCCAGGATATAAATAAAGGTTTTAGGTAAGAAAAAAAAGGTGAAGATCTTTATTGGTAGATGTTGAAGATCTTTCACCACGATTAGAAGATTTTATTCTGAGTTTCCAAACACACTAAACTATTACGGTCCTTGTGTGTCTGTTTTTGTTATGTACTATGTATTCCAAAAAGGTAATGTAATGTACATGTACGTCAAGCTTCGGGTCTCTACAGGTTTGGTCTAGGATATTTTCCAATCACTTATATTTTCTAAAGATACATCAATATACAATCACATGTGATTACATGACCTAAAAAATATATTTCTTTTATCCAAAATTCAGAAATTGTGAAAATAATATATAGTATCGTGTTTCTTATGTGTTTCATCATAATTCACATACACACTACATTACAAATCATACTTTTTAAATATATGAGTAAAAAATAAGTAAATACTACAAAACATTTCTCAACGTAATATCCAATGACTCTATTAATCGGATTCAAGAAGATAAAAGGAGAATTTATAAGTTTGATTGGAATGAATTTGAATTCATAGTTAGTATTTCTTATGTGGAAGGATATCATTTTTATATAATTTATTTTTTACCCTTTATTGGTGGTATAAATATCTAAGACCCACCTTTTATAATTATTAATCCACTCTATGTTGAAAAAATAAATCCACAATATAGGTTAGATGATATATTTTCCTGATTATTATCTTAATAATATCATGATAGTTATATGTAATAACCAATAATCCATCATTATTTTGGTAAAAGTTGACAAGATACCTTTATTGGAAAGATCAAGGATATATAACCATTTTACATATCCAATTGAGGTATCTTTTTCAATTATTAAAATTCAATGTGTCTAATTCAATATGGATACAATGATGTTTACATAGGAACACTTATACGTTAAATTTTAAATGTAACCTCACGTTTTTGCGTAATACTATGTAATTAATTGAGAAACAAATCCACATACATTCATATAATTGGTTAATAATAAATGTCTAATTTCTCTCCAATCATTTTCACTAAATATCCCTTATTATTGGGTATCAATATCCTTATTGAGCAATTAGTTACAATGAGAATTCCCAATCATCTTTTCATTGATATTTGATAATAATATTATTCAAGATATGAAATGAGGCCTACCTATAATAAAAATTGATACATGATCTTTATAAATATAAACAATTAATTTGTAATATCACATAAAATTCTATCAGTGGTAGAAAACTATATTTTTCATGGATTGTCTTTCCATAAATCTAAAATAATAAAGACTTATATACTGTGAATGAAATAATCGTCCCACAAAGTTTCATAAAATTAATTCAATATCCAAAGTTTGTTATGGTGAATCAATATTCAGAAAAAATATATACTTTGATTGAATATAAATAACCTTAATAAAATACGGAATTTATAAATCTAGAGTATATAATAATTGTACACATCAGGACTTCATGATTATTGTCCACTTTAGTGGTAGTAATTCAACACTCCCTTTCCTTGATTCCTATGTTTTATAGGTTTATGATGATTAATCTCATCGTTACCTCACATATCAATGATTTATTTTTATTTTTTCTAAATTCTATATATTTGAATAATTAATATGTTGGTTGATCATTAATTTGAACCATATGATCTTATATTGCATAAATGTAATATTATTGTTTCTTCTACAACTGGGTAGTTAATGTCATACTATACCACATGTAAAGTATCTTCTTCGTCCATTGAGTTAATTTAAAAGTTTATTCCATATATATTTCTGGAATGTGGGTGGTTAAATTAATTTTCACCATGTTATTTATCATTTGGTGATTCAATAAAAATCCATTTTTAATTTTCCAACAATTGAAAAAATGAATATTCATAGTTTCTAATATATAATTCCATCTTATGTGATCATCAATCAATTTAATTATATCTACCAAATCCCTTTATGTCGAATTCCATTAAAATACACGGTTTTTGTATACTAAATAAATGATCAATTAATCTTCCATGGTCAATAATAAAACCAAAGGCATACGTTGAATGACTCATGGAATACTCTTTTATATGAACAAATAAAAGGTTCCTAATATTGAGTTAAATAAATAAATTCTCACCCAATTTGTATGTTATGTGTTTGAGGAAAATAATTGGTTGAGAATATATTTTTAAACATCCCCCATTTTGTAGATAAAATGTCTATATTTTACTGTGTGTTCTTGATTAGATTCCACATTTTTTATGCTTATACTTACAACCGATAAATAATAAAGATTAACATTTCATGTTCTATGAATTGACGAAAATAAAATATCTATTTGTTTATGATAATACATTTCTTAGTAATTAGTGGATCAGAAGTTCCACTAAATCAGAATAGTAATTGAGACATGAAGGACCCAATAACATGTTGATTGTTATACGAAGTATTTAGAAGCTTGAGATGATTTAGGTTATTATATATAACCCTTGAAATCATTATCACATTGTTTTACACTCTTCTACCCACCCATTAGGTTTTACAATCATAAAATCACCAGTGTTTCCATAAAAACCATGTTTAACATGGTCCCTTTTATTTCCATGTATTTACAAAAACCAAAACGGTAACATGAGTTATAAAATATAATATCAGTGTAAATAAAATAAATGATAATTATACCGTATGGGGTGTTACTCTATGAGACATTTTTTTAACCTAAAAAAATTTGCTTTTACAAATATTTTATTAATTTTGGTTTACTTTTACATCATAACCCAATCCAAAAAAATAACACAACCCTTACAGATTCTAACTGAGATGAACCATGCTAAACACATAAATATCTTACATTAATTTTAAATTTTAAACCTTGAATCTCATAAAAAAAAACCACCACACCCATAACTAATTGATTAGAGAATTTTTAAATTAGTGAAATAAATTATTTATGTAACTTTATTTATTTAAAATGTCCCAAATATTCTCCACAGAAGACTTTCTCTTTGATATATTTCTATATGTAATTTCATAAGGATATGTGAAACATAAGAAGAAGTGATATTAAATTCATGGTATAGGAAATCATATTAATGAGAAATGATAGGTTATATTATATATATGTGATAAAACATGATCATGGGGAAAATATCTAATTATAAAGATTATAAGATTATGAGGGATAATAATAAGATAAGATATGACATTATAGATCTAGAATGATAACATAAGACCATAAAAGGATAATCATGAATGCATAAAAAATATAATTTGGTTTGGACTCATATGAAAAAATAATAAACTATGGAAACAAGACATATGAATATTTTAATGACCCAACATCCTCAAAAAGAGACATTACATATTTTTAGATTCATGTTCCATACATTACACAAACACACTCTTTGGGGTTGTAAAGTTATAGTACCTTTGGAAACATAGACTCATAAAAAATAGGCCAAAACTGAGCTACATCCTCTTCCATGATGTTATTCATAACTATAACCCTTCTTAGGCATGTCATAAATAATAACATTCATCATAACCTAGGTAATTTAAAAATAATAATGGGTAATCTTAGAAGTTCAATAAGGGTAATGTGGGGGATATATCAACATATCATGACAATTACTGATTGAGAAAATTAGAATAACATATATAAACCACACACTGAATATCGTAGATCTTAAACATGTTTAATTAAATAAATCATTGATGTTGATAAGAAATAAATCATAACTAAATAAAAGAACATGAATAATGAAAGAATAATTTTGGTAGAAGAAATAGAGTATTGATGTACACATACACATTGAAAATAATTTCAATAGGAGTTTTTGGAAAATTTAAAGGACTATAATAGTAAAAATAGTTCACTCAATAGACTATCATAGTATTCAATGTTCACTCCCAAGACTATTATACTTGACATACCCTCTTACTGAATGTGGTTCACTCCCCATTCCAATCGTATTTATCTAATGAGATATCAATATTTATCCAAATCATTTGAGGGAGATATAAGTCTCACCCATCACATATTGAAAATCATATATATGTGTTCCACAAGATCATAACACATTAAACATATTAGAACCCATGAAAAAAAATTCAAAACAATTTCCTCATAGCATATTCTTTAGAAAAGAAACATGATTTATAATCATTTCATCATTTCATTAAATTATAACTCATGGTGTAAGAATTGGATTTTGAAAGACTCTTCACATAAAAAATATAAACCAGTAAAAGAAATAATAATAATCATATCCAATATTTATATCCCTAGTAAACCATAAGTAACATCAAAGGGTGTCATCTTAGATAGAAAATAATTTTGAAAGAAAAATCACTTGGACCACTTGTTAAGTAAAATAAAATCTATTTCAAAATTACTAGTTTTAAAATAAAAAAATAATCAGAAATTTTGGATTTTCATTCATTTAATTTTACCTATAATACTTGTAAAGGAAGAATTAAAAATAAATAAAAAAATTTTGTGTGGAAAATATGCTTTCCACTTTGGAAAATATTTTTTAAAAAATAATTTTTTTGGAAATCTATTTCTTTGAAAATATTGATTAATACTTATAATGTAAATTTAAAAAATTAATTTCTCACAACAATAATAAATTAAATACATTTCATACATGTTAAATCAAATATATATTTTTATAATTTTTGGTAAAATAAAAATGGGCCTTGTTCGAAAAATGACATGATTATTTAATTTAGTATTTCTAAAAATAAAAAAATGTGTTAAAATTTCTTCAATATATCATTTCATGAGTAAAAAATAATTTTTTAAAACATGATTAGAAAACATTATTTTAGAAGAAAGGGGATTTTTGACTAAAGAGAGAAATAAAGTTAGTTTTATTTAGATAAAATATTTTCATATAATGAGTACATAAGGAGAGGAAAATGATTAGAAAACATGTATTCTCATATAATAACCAGTTTATAATAAAATTTTAAATTTTATTGTGGCATGGATTATAATATTTCACCATCAGAAGTATAAACATAAACAATCATGATAAAGGGTGAGATTGTATCAAAAAAACATTTCCAGTTCCGTAACATTGAATCATAAGAAACATGAAAGAATAAAATTATGGAAAACATAATATATATCTAATGAAATGAGATTCTTGATGTGACATGTAAATGTCCAAGTACATATACCTCATAAAATAATATAGGTTCATAACACAACAAATATATCAATGAACAAAAATTGAGACCAAAATCCCTTACCGTTTTGGTATTCTTTAGAATAGTAATCCCCAATAAAGAATAAAATGAAAAGAAAGTTGAAATTCTATAAAAATAAATATATTAATTATATTTCATGTTAAATGGGTTGTATAAAAACAAAACCAAATAAACGAGTGGTGAATATGGCATAAGTCTCCCAGAAACAAAAGAGAGATTATATATCCCTTATCATAATTATAAAATTACTTCATATTAGTTTTAAAAAGAATGAAATAAATATATGTTTATTATAAATACATTAATTAATAATAAATAAATATATCAAACTTTTTATTATTTTTTATAACCTTTTATTAACCATTTATTAACATTTCTTTGTTAATATTGTGTTTCAGGTAATATCTCCTTCATTTTTCATGTTTGTTTTGATTTGGTATTATCAGTCCTATTACATTGATCATTGTAAAATCATTATCATGAGTTGAACAATGATATAAATTACATATATATTGATTATATTTTAATTTTTAGTAATCCATAAAAAATAGAGATAGAAAATGAAATAAACCATTCGAGGAGATGGTAGGTCATATGTATGCATGAACATTGATTCCATTTATTCAATGGACAAAATGAAGGAAAGAAAAATAATATATTACCCAGAAATAATTTTTTTATATTATACAAACATATAATATATTAATTAATTTTTCTATAATTTCCTTCAATGAAAAGCATTAGTGAAAAACAAATTACATCGTTTCAGGAAGTGGTAGTTCTCCATACACATGAAAGACGTTATCTTATAACCCATTAAATGAAAATTAGTAATTTTTATAAGATATAAAAAATAAATAGGAATTATTATGTTAAAGATATCATATATATTCAATTAGTAAATTTTATTACCATTGAAAATATTTAAATTGAAAACACATCAAATCGGTATGTTTGGTGGTCATCAGTTGTACACATGAGCGAAATTATTATTTTCCAATAGGATAAAGGGTAAGGAGGTATATGATATATTATTACTAAATAGGTATAATAATATCATAAATATCATATATAAATACTAAATCCATTATTATATTCATATGTAATAGG
Source organism: Viscum album (assembly GCA_963277665.1). Classification (NCBI taxonomy): domain Eukaryota; kingdom Viridiplantae; phylum Streptophyta; class Magnoliopsida; order Santalales; family Viscaceae; genus Viscum; species Viscum album. The sequence goes on from OY728130.1 coordinate 300,530,070, forward strand.
TGTTGATGGAAAGAAATTATTATCAGTTCATGAGGTGGTGGTCCTCTATACACACGAATAGTGATTTCATATCTCATTTGATAGAAGTGAAGATGGATGAGGTAATGAAGATAAAATAAATTCTCAGAATATCTATGATACTGCGATTATTATATAATAATGTTTTCATTTGAATTGAAAGTGGTGGAGGATGAAATAAAATTAAACACTCAGATATGGTTGTTATCTCTTCTTCAAACAACATCTTTTGATTTTTACCAAAAGACATCCTGTGATGGATTAATAAAAAATGGATTCTATAATTACAGGTGGTAATTAAGGAATTTATTTTCCCAATTAATTGTTTTTAAAATAGGTTATGGTAGTGATAATAAAAGAGGACATGGGTGTCCTTTTTAAGAGATGTGACTGACAAACATGCTATGTTTGGAATGAAAAAGGTGTACCCATGTTCTTATCATTAAAAAGTATAACAAATAGAATTTTTTGATCACTGGACATTATAAGGTTGAAACAATTCCATAAAATGGATTTTTGGAAAGGTTATGTTTATTTTTCACCAGTATCTTTTTAGTTTGACCCCATTAAACCAATATTTACCTTAAAATTGGTGATTAATTTTTTGTATTTATAAAATTATTTATGGTTAAATATTAATCTAAGATTATTATTTAATATAAATTAATAAAATTAAAATTATATTATTATTTTTTCAAAAATTTATTTACAGAAATTAATAATTTTAGTTTTAAATTAATTCCACCGATATAATGTAAAAGCAGTTATACAAAAAAATTCTATTTTTTTAATTTATTTATATAAAAAAATATATATAATTGATTAAAATTTATTAAATTAAATTAATATATATATTAATAAAATATTTTTTTAAAAATATATTAAAATAAATTGTATTTTTTAATTTGAATGAAGGAAAATATAATTTCTTAATAAAAAAAATCTATTTTCACTATTCACTATTTTTTCGGTTCACAAATTTCTTAAAAAATCACTCAAAGATAATTTTAACCAGATTATTTGAAAGATTAATTTATTTTTCTCAACTACTGGTTAATAAATTTTCAGAAAATTAATTTTAAAATTAGTGTTCAAAATTCACTAAAACCGCTATTTTTGAAAAATATACTTTTAATGGTAAAAAAAGATTTTTTTTCTAATATATTATAAAGAAAACTAATATGATGAATGTATATTATTGTATAAAATATATAATATATTAATTTAATTAAAATAATTCACCCAAATAGATTATTTTATTTTATTGAGGTTAAACGTGTTTGTGCACATAAAAATATGTTTTCAGAAAAAAGATTTCAATTATTTTAAAAAAAATTATTTTATTTTATAATTAATTGGTCAAAAAATAATTCAATTTATGGTAATGTGTAAAAATTAAATTTTCACTATCTACTTAATCATATCCATACCTCTCCTTACAATTACTAGGTCATAACCATCATATTAAATAAAAATATATTAATAGCATGTCACATTTTATTTAAACTGAGAGTTGTGTGTAATATAAAATATCGAAAGGATTAAATTAATTTGAAAAAAATGATTTCCAAGTATCTTATGGTGATTCAATCAACCCCAATTAAAGAAATTTCTTCATCACAAATTAAACTTGTACTTGGTAAACTAGTGTTTATCATTTAATAAATATTTTATGGGAAACCCACAATGTAAAAATGGTTAGTATAACATAATCATGAAAAAATAGAAATGGATTTTCAGAGGTCATATAAAATAAAACATACTAGGTATAAAAAAATTTAACATAGGTTGGATGTGAAAAATTAGAACGAGATTTGAAACATAACACACAAATACTAATGATGGGTGATAAAGAACATAGGCTGGAGAAAGTTAATGACGACAATGTTGTAAATCCTTGATATGTGAAAAGGCCATTACTTCCTTAGAAATTAAGATAAATGTATAAAATTTTATTTCAATATCCTTTCTATAATGTTGAATGTTTTTATAATAATATATAAATACTTGATTTCATTCCCTTCCATAAGAAAAACATCATCCTTCAGTTATTCATTAATAAATTTCCACATTATCTCTTACACTAAGAGATGAATCATTCAGGTTTGAAGAACTAATTGGATAATGAGATCTATAAAATAATGACAATTCATTCCTTCTACAAATAGTTATTATAAAAAAATACAGCCCATTTTTTCAAATGAAAAAATTATCATATGATGAAATAATATATTTATTCTAAAACTTAATCTAAATATATACATAATCAATTACCTAAAAGGTTGACATTATTAACCTCCAAAAATTAAAATGTAATAAAAAATTTCACTATATTTCCCAATATCAAATGAACATTAATCCAAAAAATATTATAATCTAGATATTAATTTTCACATAATAATTGCGTGAATACCTTATTCATATATTTTATTGTAACATTGGAATAACCAAAATTACCATAAAACCTTAATAAAAACATACTTAATTCCACATTCATTGAATAAAACCACATAATTTTAAATATATTACATATATCCAATAATTTTATGAAATCCACCCATGATAAAATAAACAACTTTGTCCACAAATTTATAATTAGTTCTAAGGTCCTCAAAACTATCAATATTTTTATTCATATACATTATAAATTTATCACAATTCCATTATCGCAACATGAGGAATATATTATTGGATATCTTCTTTTAATACTATTTATTATGAAAAGTGTCACCTTTCCATTAAATCACTTTTCCTGGCCACCAGCACTGTTCTATAGATATTTTAATATCATTAAAGAGAAAATATACTGAAAAATCCTTATATATTTCATAATTATTTATTTAAATTACATAAAAACTACAATAATTCTTCATCAATATTAATCCATAAACTAGGATTCATTTCATTATTCTTAAATATTTCCTTACTTTCATATTTTCTTTGCAGTCTCATCATAATCTATAATATAACCAATAATGATAAAACCTTTTTGATTATCTTCATGATATTTCCCCTAAAGACATCAATTTTAATAATGTATATAATTTACCAATTTTAAACATTCAACCATTGAGGATACCTTATTAAGGCTATTATTCTCATCCCTTACATTAAAAAAATGATTAATATTTATTCCTTAATTTATTGATTTGGATCATTCTATTACAGACTCAAAACATTTTCTCGCTCCTCTAAGACATCAATATGGTTTCTTCTTCCCAAAATCTCAACATATAAAAAAAGTAATCTCCTTTCCATTACAGTCTCTACATGAATTACTCTAAAAAACACTATCATTGTTTTATTTTTGGATTTCAATAGTTGGTTAATGTGAAAGTTGTTATTCAAATATCATTATAACTAATTGGGTATAATCAAAAAAATCCTTCACTCTAGTCTTCATCACATTTTATTTCTCATAAATACATTTTCTATGATATTAAATAAAAACCCATTGTTTTGGTTCACACCAATGACAAAAAAAGGCGAGTTTAAACAATAATAATCATAGTGGGGAATCACATAATAATGATAACATACTTATAGAATCTCTAAATCTTGACACATTATTTTTAATCTATGAAACCTATGTTTTTTCCAGGGTTATTCATATTAATATTCTATTTAAATCCACTATGAGGGTTCATAATAAGTTTTTTAATTTCTAAACAATATATTATGGGAGTATTAAACAAGGTGTGCAATAAAGAATATTTTTTTAATATTGGGGATCATCGAGTCTGACCCAATGAACCCTTTTTAGTGTTTTCCCCTAGGTAACTATATACTAGATCCATGTCCACTTTTAGTATCTATATAAGTGTTTAATTTTTTAGAATCCACTTTCTATATTTTTAAAATTATGGAAGGACAATTTCATATACTTTGACTCATACATACTGTTATAAATAGACATGTCCTTATGGTTTTCACTACATTTTTAATATCCTTATTTATAATTCTTAACTGAACCTATCCTATAATATAAATTGTAGTAATCCAAGCATCTCATACATATATATTAAATATTTTGAGATGAATATTATTGAAATAACACAATCCGAAACCCAAGGATCGTTAAGTTATAGTGCCATTGAAAACTTGGACACATAAAAACTATTTCATAAGTGAGATATGTCATCTATAACTAAGTTTTTCATAACTAGAAACCTTATTATACATATCTTATATAAAACCTTTCATTATAAACACACGAAATGAAACATAATAAAGGGTGAGATCAAATTCTTAGTAAGGTTAAACAAGGGAGACATAAACATATCATGGGAATAATGGTATGAGAATATCAAAATAACATTTAAAAACCATACCATACATATCATATATCACAAATTTGAGTCATAACATAAATCATGGACGTTCATAAGACCTGAATCATAGGGGAATCAACGAACATGGACCACGAGAGGAAATCAATTACAAAAGAAATAGATTTTTGGTAGTGACATTAGCATATAAACTAATCTCTTTATAATTACAAGTAATATTTTCAAGAATATAACTATAGTGATCCAGACCCTAGTAGCTCAGATCTAGTGCCTGCAACCATTGCATTTACAAATATACTAGAAAATTTCATCCTAAATGATTATATAATTTAGCAGTCTGGGTAAACTATATACATAAACGAATCTTGTATTAAAATTAATATAAAAATTACAAACTTAAATTTTTTTGTTTTGAGGATAACTTTATCCAATCTAGAATATATTTTAATATAATTATTTTTACGCTTCATGGAATCCAAGGGTAAGGTAAGAAAAAATAAGGCTGAGCTCTAATGCTTATTAAGGATTATGTACAGTGGAAGAAATAATGAATTAATGAGTATATTTAACATAGAAATGTAAATAGTTGATAAAAAATTAAATAAGATAAGTGTAGAGAGATTAATCAATTTGGGACGAATAAAAGATGATCGAATAATTATATCTAAATAATCAATTGAGACAGAAACTTTACCATGATTATTCTAACCAATAAAATAATCATAATCAATAATAATAATGATAGAAAGAATATTTATTTAAGTTTGAAATATCTATATCTATCCTCAAGATAGAAACTATCAATATATATCCTCAATATAGTTTATGTATTTGGGTAAAAACCTATCTGATTTGTGTTAAGACATTTCACAATAAACTGCTATCATGATTTATCCATTAAAGTGTTTAAAACCTCATGGATGAAAATGAGAAGGGGTTTTCAAAAACTAATTTCCTCCCATGAGACTACGGTTGCTTTCTAGGGCTTACATTAAAAAAAATATCCTACTCATGTCATTCATGTCCAAAGAATTGAATATCTATCAAACAACTAATTTAATTCACAAATAATATTCCTTCTCAAATATCTGTATTGGGTAAAAAATTAAATTTTTTTAATATTTTCCTAGATAATAAGATAACTATAAAATTAAACACCAAATGTAAAAAATATATATTTTATGAAATAATCATATCCATGATAAATAAAATTTGATATTTTGGGGCATAGTATGGTTTAATGGTTACGAGAATGTGAATAACTCTAGGGGAAGTAAATGACTACAAAAACGATTACATAAAATGAATGTAGGTATTATCCTTGATCAAAATATTCATAATACATATATTTTAAGAACTAAGATTGTATAAATAATATGTTTACCCATTATAGAAAGAGTAGGGGTTTTGTTGGCAATGAAAATAAAAAACACCAATAAAAACGTATTGAAGAAAAAAAATATTTTTTTAAATTTAATGACAAAAAATATTATTTAAAATTAATTTTTTTAAAAAATTCATTAAATATACACACTTAAAAATTCAACGGATGATTCCATGAAATAAATTCTTGTAATTATATATAAGATAAAAATAACATTACATTTACATTGTAATAATGATATAAAATTCCCCTATTCAGGTAGAGTTTATAAGATTCTTTTGAATATTTTTATACAAAGGAAGAATGGGAATAAATTTATTTTAATAATAAATTTTTAATAGGATAAAAAAATATAGAAAATATTATGATAAAATATAGTATTTTTGGAAAATGGTTTTTTGAACGAAAATAGAAATGAAGTCATCTTTTATAAAAAAATATTATAAAACGTTATATGTAACTAAGAGTTATGAAATAGTACTTTTACGTTAAAATCGTCATGAATAACCACTATATAATAAAATTAATGTGGTCACGAAATAATCTTTTAAAAGGATCATAACATTGATGTGAGAATTTATCAATAAATATATTATCTATATCAACAATAAATAAAAATAAAAAATATAGTAATTAAATAAAAATATATTTATATTCATTATACATATAATCATAGGATATTAATGAAAATGAGTAAGTAATATAACCCAATGAAAACGAATTGTGTAATAAAATTTCTTTAAAACTAGGTAATTTGTTTTTAAAATATGATTAGAAGAAATAGTTTATATTTACACTCAAAATATCATGAATAATATTGTATTACTGATATTAAATGTCAATGGGTCTATATATACACCATATAAAATAGGCAATGTGAATAACATTACAATTTTCCTCAATGAAATTAAATTGAGATGAAATCCCTTACATTGTGCTCCTTTTGGTTGAATTCCATTAAACCTAATCTATAATAGTTTTAATAAGGTTATTAAATGATTCAAAAAATGTTATATATGTTTATTTTTTAACATATTATCATTGGTTTGTTAATAATATTTCATTTCGTTCATTGTTTCGGGAGTCGATTGCATTTTAATATAACTATGTTTTGAGTTGTAATTTTTTGTTATGTTTAATTAGATCATGATTTCATGATCCAAATAATGTTAACCCTGATGTAAATAGCATATATATATATATATATTATTTATTTAATGTAATCCATAAAATATAGTTATAGTAAATGAAATTCACTATTTAAAGAGATGGTAGGTCATACATAGTTATGAATAGTATTTCAACATTATTATCATATTGGAAGAAAGAAAAATAAATGAGACACACACACACACATATATATATTATCAATAATGTATCATATTCATGTTTTATATATATCACATAGCAACTATAAATACTAAATATCGGTGTATTCTTCATTTTGTTGCAACACCCCAAGGTTTCATAGTACATTATCTCTTTAAAATAATTAAATAGCTTGCGCAATACACAACACCGAGTTCGAACGCACCACAACTTACCGAACTAGCCGTTCAAAAAGTAGTTAGGAATAGTATGAACTAAATTTTGAATTTTATATATTACATATAACTTTAACATCTATATTATGTGTTTCTTAGACATAATATAAAAAGAAATTCAATTTTTCAGATAAAATATGTATTTTCAAAATATGAAATTTTACCACCTTTTAATGGTAAATCATTTCTAAATCTGATAGTTGACACTTTTATATATTCCATTTGACAAAATAAACTTCTTATATAGAATAAAGACATCAAAATTTAGTTTGGATAAATTTTTGGTGTTTCTTGTATAACTTTCATATTTGGATGTATAGCAAAAGATACTAAATTTTAAATAGAAACAACTTTTTTAATCGAAATTATTTATATAGTAAATTATAAATTTGTGTGGTTTTAATGTATGTTTATATTATATTTTTATCATCTAATTTAATTTATGTAATTGGATAATATTTCACATTTAAATAATATTTAATTGCATGTCAATCTTTTTATAGTTTTTACTTCCCAAAAACTAATTTTTTGGTTTTGATAATAGGAATTAAATTTAAATTAATTAATGAAAATGATATGTTTTGAATTTTGTAAAATAGGTATAATTTTCTATTTCATAATATCAGAATTATCTTAGGGTGAAGTTTTGGTATTTTCTAAAAACATTCAATTTTTTATGAATAATGAAAAATATTACGTTATTGATTAAAACAAAATTTTTTCAAATTTTTTATATATTTTATATAAATTTATTTTAAGTAAAAAAAGATACACAATAACAATATATGTTCAATGTAATTTATTTGAGTCATTTTATAAAAATTTTAGATATATACAATTTTATTGAACTATTTAACGCCTTTTACCCGCCTTCTATGCACATTTGCAAAATTGCATAAAATTTAAATTTACCGTTTCTGTGAATTTAATTTTAAAAATTTGAGAGACAAGATTGAATTCATTATTTAAAATGTGGTTCAATAAGATGAAAATAATTTTTTGTGAATAGTTTCTTTTGACTTTTATTTAATACATTTAAAATTAAATAGGGTGATTAAATGTAACAAATGATAGTATAATTACCCAAAAAAATGACCTAATTATATTGGATAGGGGTATTTCAACCAAAATCAACCTTAGAAATAAACTATGATCCTTTTGGTCTACTTGGATTAGAATAATACATTTATTATTATTTTATTTAAAGAAGAGTTAAGAGTGTTAAATTCAAAGAATAATCAATATACCATTTTTCATATTTGTTTATACAAAAGATACATTTGACAATAAGTATTAATTAGAAATACAAAAATATTTCCTAAATAATGGTGTTTTATTTATACTTTTTAGACATTAAATAATTAAATTTATTTATGACACAATGATGATACTATAACTACCTTATTAATGAAAGATTAAAATAAAAGATATTATAAATATACAAATAAATGGAAATTGATAATTCATATAAATTACAGTAATTTTCTAGGTTAATATGACATTTTGGGGTTGATTAAATTTTTTTTAAGTGATAAATTTGTTATGACTTTCACAAAAACAAAATAACAAATTGTGTCAAAAGTGACATAAATGGGGTTTTAAAAAAATACTATATTATTAATAGATATAATAATCAATAAATCAATGGATCATCCAACTGACATAGATAAGGTTGGATATATCAATAATTAACCACTTGGGGTTCACTTGTATTTTTATTGTTAGTTAATTAACCATTTATTATAATAATACTAGAATACATGGTAAAAGTTAAACTATTTAACTAAGAGTTAAATCTAAAAGATAATGTTATTATGGGGACCTAAACCTATTTAAAACCTATTGGGTGAGATTTTTCAACCCATCCCCACCATACCCTTGAAATAAATTCTTTTGGAGCCATTATAAGCCGAATATGACTGTATAATAAATTAATATTTCAAGATTTTCCTAAAGTGACCCTCTTCTCTATTAGAAAAGGATACTTCTACTTCTCTCAAAATCATACCTCCAAAGCCATTTGTCTCAACCAAACCCTGATAAAATACCATCCCCACTACCCTAAATTCTCACTATAGTCCTTACTTTTAATATAAATCAAAGCTAAGGATCTATTTTGATCAACTCAAATGGAAATACTCGAAGAAGAGATAATAATTTCACCACCACTGTCAAAGTTATTTTATTCTTCAACTTCCTCTTTATTTGTTGTTTCTGTAAAAAAAAATATCTCCAATACCATATACATACTTTGATGTTATTATAAATATTTTACAACCATATTCATTATTCTATCCATCCTATAAGTGACAACTCACCATACCTGCGTACGTACGGCTTGTCGTCTCCACATCGTGGTGTTGTTTGTAATTGAAACACTTCATTATATGGATGGGTATAATAATGAGTGTAAATGATGTAAATAATAAATATAACATGTTAATGATTATTTTTATATTATATACCAACCAATTAAATATTATTTCACCATCAATAAAATGATATTGTCGCTCGTGCGTACGTATGGATTACTGTCTCCACAAATGCGATGGAATTCATTGCCCATCATAACCATTCAAGAATTATTTCATTTTATGATTACAAATAATTTTTAATAACTTAATATCATTCTGGATATGATTCAAATACATCTTATCCATAAAATACATGGTTTACATAACTAATAATATAAAGGAAACCAATTCAGCTAACACCCGAAACAATGATACTACTGAAATATTTTTTACAAATCTATTTTAGAAGATCATATATGATATCATATAAATGAATGTGGTAATTCTATAATCTAATAAAAATTATTTAACTATTACACATAAGGTCAAAATACCCTTGATCTAGTAAAATTACAAGGTATGGGTTAATTCTACAATCTCTTCATTATTAAAGGTTGTCTATACATAAGTATCTACTTTGACAACATTATCATCAACATTTATGCTTCATAAAAATTTATTTAACTACATTTTTACTATTTCCTAGACTATGGGTTAAAGTTATTTAGAACCTTTTTTTATTTTTTGTAAAATATTTATAAAGGAATTTTTCCATCATTTTCCCAACAAGGTCCTTTACGACCTTTTCAAAAAAATTATGGAAATAAGTTTTTTACTTATATGGCGAGTAAGGCTATTTTATACCCTTATAAAACCTTATAAGATTCACTTACATGCTTATAAGAATATTTTAAAAATAAATGTTTTCTTTTATAATTATGTGAGTTTTAAATTATTTCAAAATAGAAAGAGTTATGTTTCTAAAATAGTTTTCATTTTTTTTATGTCAACATCATTTGAAGGATTTTACACTTTTTGAAGATAATTTATTATACTACAATCATTCATATTGTATTGAATGTTTTGTGATATTTTTGAAGGTGGATTTGTTATTTTTATACCATTCATGGTTTATGATTAAATTATTAACATTTCGTATGTTAGTTTTAATAGGAATTTTAATGTTATGTTTCATCATATTCTTATGAGAAATACATTTTACATAGTAAGTGATGGGTAGAGCCCACTATAGCACCTAGATGCATAGGTAGGTATCATTAAAAAAACTAGTGTCTTCGCACAAGGTCTTCACAAAATCTTTATTTGTAGTCTTGGCACGAGGCTCTGAATGTGTTGTTGGAATGTCCGACATTATGAATTCCAACAATATGAAATAAGCTATTTATATTTCATTTGATTATTCAACTAGTATAATATCTATTTTAATAATTAAATGGAATAATTTTATTTTTCTAAGCCATATTATTCTGAATATTAAGTTTAAAAGGATTTTTTTATATTCTTATACATTTCCTAAAATGTTTATGCTTATTTATGATAGTTTCTACTTTATTGTTATCCTTACAGAGCATCTGATCTCCCTTCATTCTTATGTTTTATTTTTTCAAGGATGAAAAGATGTATATTACAATTAACCTATAGGAATAGGCTAATGGATATTAGAGTGTTCAAAGGGGACATAATGTTTTTTTATTTCATGATGTAATGTAAAACATATGTACGTATCTTGTACATCCAAGGCATCTAAATTGAACTACCTTTTAGGACATGATTCCTTGTATCATGCCAATGTTACATAATAATACACCGACTCTAGGTAACTGATGTCGGGGTGTTCTTGTTGGTATCATAGGATGTTTAGTATAATCCTTAGAAACTAGATTTAGACAAACTCAGATTAGAGAATGTTACCCTTAGATTGATATTGGATACTAGTATAGAAGAACGTTCTTGAATTTTGGTAACTCAGAGATTTTTTGAATTTTCCATGAAATACAACACTTTCTAGATATGAGAAGATAAATGGAGGCTCTGGCACAAATGTACCTAGGAGTGAAAAGTCTGAAAAAGAGTTTTAGGCATGACTCGGGGTATCCTGGTACATGAAAACGGGGCTTATTGCACTCTTTGTTATGACACTGTAATGGCCCGGACCCTCCTGGACAATTACTATTCCAAAAGTGAGGCTCCACCAAAACAGTGGCACCATGAGGGTGACACCGTGAGGGTGAGACCATGACGGTGCCACCGTGACGGTGGAACGGTGACGGTGCACCGTGAGGGTGACACCGTGACGGTGACACCGTGAGGATGACACCGTGAGGGTGACATCGTGACCATGGCACCATGTCCCTTCACTGAGTACCTGACTTTTCTGCTCCCCCAACGTATATTTTGAAAAAAATTAACTCTTTTATTACTTTTAAAACCACTTAATGCCCGTAATTAATTCCTGAAAATCCCAAAAAATAACCCTGATAGGGGATTTTAAATAACACCTTAATATCATCTTGTGTAACTGCCCAACCGCATGGTCAACCCAGGACCCCCGCTCACTCTGTTTTACGTTCTTATCACAACCATCCGCGACAATTATAAACTAAAGGGTTAGGCATGGATTATTCTTTCCATGATCATGGCTTTTCACGAACAGCTTTTGGTTCATCGGGCGAGCCGCATCGTTATCCGTAAAGTTCCGCACCTGGACTAAGCATCGATCGTCTATCAACAAGTAGGGAATTTCTCCTTCGCCTCTCTCTTTTGTGTATCATGAGGGGTGGGCATGCTTTTGATTCTGTAGAATTGGATAAACCAGACCTAATTAATGATAATGAATTAATCATGTAAAGAATTAAGGGGGGGGGGGTTGTGATCGTTGATGTTGTTATATTAAAATCATCTTTCTGGGTTGTGATAGCTTACGCATTCTGAAAATCAAGGCCATTGGTGGTCATTGTCTGTGTACTAATGAACCCCTAGTGATGTTTTAAATCGCTTGTTTTGTAATTATAAACTCCTATTGTGAAAAGTAAATTGGTTAATCACATATACCCAGCTGAATAAATTGAAAGCACTAGGATCAACCCTTTTTTGATAACTCCTGGTTAAAACAAACAGAATTTGAAATCATGGAGTGTGTTAAATCTTATAAATCTGAAAATACAGGCATGACCCTAATTTTTGTCGGTGGTAGTGGTTTGGTTGTTTCTATTTTTGGGATGATTTCTAGAGATGTGGGATGGGATGGGATCCCCTATTTTTTTTACTCTCGATGGTTGTAAAATTGGGGATGGGATCCCCTGTTGTTATGGATTCATTTTTTTGAGTTTTGAGACCAGTTGGTTACCTTGTTTATATCACAAATAAAGGTGGTATCCTCTGTTGATGAAAAACCTTTTTGGGGGAGGGGACACGAGGTAGTGTCTCGGGGTTTTCCCTTGGTTCTAGTACTTCGAGGGATCTCACTTTTTCCTTTGTTGTTGTGACTTTACAAGAGAACCGTGTGTGGATACTTAAATTGGCATTTGGCTGGTTTCTTTTCCTTGGTTATGCTTATGGTGTTTGTTTCCCAGTAGTCCATAAACTTATTTGAACATTATTACTGAACATGAAAACAAGAATGGGACAAATGGGTTTTGTTGGCGAGAGTTGTGACTCATACTTGAGCGCTGTTGTGATCTGTAGGCTGTCTGAAGAAAAACCTAGCTTTGGGTGAGTGCTTGTTACCTATGTATATATTTTTAGTTTTGTTTTTCTTATTCGTTCCCCACCCATGTTGAGAACATAGTGCCGAACACCCCCATTTCATGGGGGAGGGTGTTTTTTCCCAACACTATTATTAGTGGTTGGTTATTAGATCTTTTTCTACTCCCTTTCACGGATAGCCCAAGTATCTTCGGGCAGGATGTGATGGCCTGAGGTCCATTATTAGCCTAATAACCTTCGGGCGGGGTACTGTGGTGGTTGGCTAGGTTTTTGTGGAAGGTGGTTTCCCAAGTGTCTTCGGGATGAGGCCCAGGTGTCTTCGGGCGTGGTAGTGGATTATATAGCCCATGTGTCTTCGGTCGTGGTGGTGGTTGTTCTAGACTAGGTGTTTGCAGGCATGGTTACATGTGTTAGTTGTGGCCCAGGTGTTTGTAGGTGGGATTCGACAGTGGGATTGTGTGTGGTTATGGCCCAGGTGTGTGCGGGCGGGTGTGGTAGTGGGACTGCGGTGAGAATGGTGGGATTGGTCCGATGCGTAGGATGTCTCAATAACCAGTGGGAAAGTGGCACGAGGTACCCAAACATCGAAGTGATCTGATTATATATATTACTTGACTTGTATTATTTGGGGAGTGTGCCTTAGCAAGGCTTGGGTGGATAATTTACATTGATAGGTGTTTGGTTTACTCCTTTTCTCACGGGACTTTAGTACGTTCCCCCACTTGTGCATGAGAGTCTTTGGTTTTCCCTACTGAGTGTACTTGTATGCTCACCCTACGTATATAAATCTGCTTTCAGGTTTCTAGGAGGACTTCGGGGATCGCACAGGACCATACTAGCTCGGACCTTTGGGGCAGTTTCAGTTGCTGCTTTTCTTCATTGGTACTTACCTTTGTAGTCACATTTTTTACTTTGTGGCTTTTAATTTTGGAACATTCATGTGGGAATGGTTTCCTTTTGGATTTACTTTTCTTTTACCTTGGTGTTGTTGAGTTTCATCATCTTATCTCCCGATCCTATAAAACAAAAGGGGTAATGCCTTCCATTTGAGAGATATTTCTATACCTTTGGTGCTAGTCACCACTCCGGGACCTATTGAAGGTGGGTCTCGGGGGTCATTATCTCTCCTTCATCTTAAATAAGGAAGGGCCCGACAATCTGCTGACCCTTCCCTCCTTTTGGGGAAGGCGGGTCCTGAAAGAATTGTATTAGAGGGAATGGTTGAGAGATAGGATTGAGACTAGAGTTAGGCACAGTGAGGATTGCATGGGATGGTAGGGAAACAGTGTTGGGTGACCTCGGTGCGTGAATTAGGCCAGGCAAGACCGGCTAAGACATGGTATTTTAGGGCCCCCCATGATCCGAAGCAAGGACTCTGGACCTACTGAACAACCACTTGATGCCGCGCTGATTGAAGGGTAGAGACCTTAGGAAAGGTACATGCGTCATAATGACTTGTGTTCTCGTGTTTCTGGGGTGTTTTGGGAATTAAGAATAAACGAAAAGTTTATGAAGTTTTAAAGACAATAATCTGCACTACTTGGGCTTAGGCATTTCTTTTTTACCTTGCATCTATGGAACCTGGATGGCGACCATGTGGGATACAAAAGATCGAGGCCCCACAGACTACCTTGGTCGATCGGCAGAGAGCTGACCGAGAAGAGGAGGATGACCAGTGGCAGAGGACTCTTTGGGCCTTCCAGCGACAGTCCCTCGAGAAGTATGAGGGCAGCACCTCTGACATGAAGACGAAAGGCTGGCGAGAGAAGCTAGGGATAGCTTTCGGCCTAATTCCGGCCCCGACCGAGTACTGGGTTCCTGTAGCCATCATCCAGATGCGGGGAGCAGCGCGTCAGTGGTGGATGCTTTACCTGGAAGAGTGGATAGAGGCTGAGGTGGCTTGGGTGGATTTCGAGAGGGAGTTCCGGGCAGAATTCCTCTCGTCGACGATGAAGGCGGAAATGAGACAAGAGCTATACTCCCTCAAACAGGGGATTATGTCCATGAGGGTGCTAGGGATCATGTTCAAGGACCTCCTACGTTTTGCTCCGGACCTCTTTCCCGACGAGGAGTCTAGGGCAAGAAGTTTGGAGGAGGTGCTCCGACCCTCCCTCCAGTATGCTGTTACCCCCTTTACCCTGCTGATGTACTTGGAGGTCCAGAAGAAGGCCAAAGTGGTGGAGAGAATTCACTCTCAAGGAGGAGTGTCACGAGAGGGGATCCGACTAGGAACATCAAAGGGGAAGGCCGTCAGCACCAGGCCTCCAGCGTCAGGACCCTCCAGGTTCCGACCCGCAGGGAGCAGGCCGCAGCCGTTTCAGTTTCAATCCCCTGGTCCTCTCCCTTTTTCCTTGGGTCTAGGGCCACGGTGGCTCATCTATGGGAGACCTGGACATCTTTGGAGTCAGTGCCCAGACCGGGTACAATATAGCGGTGGCGGACATCCCCAGCGCCCGCCCCAGCATCAGCTTCCGGCCCGACCTTTCCAGCAGCAGCAGTAGGGACAGCGAGCTCCCTCTCCTCCGAGGGTAGATGTAGGAGGGGGAGGCCAACCTCAGGGCGCTCCTCAGGGTCCTCGACCAGGGCATGGTCGGGGAGGAGGCTGACAGCCAAGGGGCAGAGGAGTCGGGCGTGGACAGTTACACGCCGTGGAGGTAGCAGTTCCAGCAGGGCCGGAGGTTGTTTGAGGTACGATCTGTTTGTTTAGCACTCTTGCTTATGCCTGGTTCGATACCGGAGCTTTGCACTCTGTTTTTGCAGCTAGTCTAGCCCGTGACTTGGCTCTAGATGCTGAGAGACTTCCAGTGCCCATGGTGTTGAGCACACTAGTCAGAGGTCAGACCGACTTGTTGTTTGTTTTTCGAGGATGTAGAATGATGATAGGGCAACATCAGTCGGTTAGGGATCTTCTTCTGCTACAGATACAGCCATACGATGTCATCCTAGGAATCGACTGGCTATTCTCTGTGTGTGTCATCATCGACTGTTTCTGAGGAAGTGTCGTGTTCTCGGACTTGGGTGGCCGGTGTGTTACCTTCACCGGTGAGTGGAGCGATCAGAAGCGCAGCATGTGAGAGGAACCCCTCCTCTCTTTCGTATCCAAGCTATCACTAGAGTCAGTAATGCTGAGATGGTGGGGGTGCCATAGGTTGTCTGTGAGTTTATGGACATATTTTTTGAGGAGGTGATGACTCTACCCCCTCAACATGATATCGAATTTGGGATAGACCTACAGCCCGACGCTCGTCTGATCTCGATGGATCCTTACCGGATGGCACCTTCAGAGCTACGGGAGTTGCGGATCTAGATTGACGATCTGATGAAGAGGGGTTATGTTCGGCCCAGTGTGTCATCGGGCGGTGCTCTTGTCTTGTTCACAAAGAAGGCAGATGGTGGTCTCAGGTTGTGCATAGACTACAGGAGGCCGAATCAAGTGACGATCAAGAATCAATACACTCTTCCGAGGATAGATGATCTTTTCGACCAGCTGAAAGGGGAAGGATGGTTCTCGAAGATTGACCTGTGGTCAAGGTACCACCAGCTGAGAGGGAAGGATAGAGACATCACAAAGACGGCCTTCAGGTGAAAATAAGGACACTTTGAGTTTGTAGTCATGCCCTTCGGTGTTACAAACACCCCGGCTGTGTTCATGGGGCTTATGAACTCCATCTTTCAAGAGTACCTAGATCGGTTCGTAGTTGTGTTCATCGACGACATTTTGATATTTTTGAGATCAGACGAGGACCATGTGGAGCACCTGAGGACAATTTTGGAGGTCCTCCGACAGCACCAGCTCTATGGTAAGTTGTCAAAATGCATGTTCTGGACACGAGAAGTGAACTTCCTCAGACACGTGGTATCTAAACGGGGGGTAGCGGTGGACCCATCATTGGTTAAGGTAGTTGTTTCTTGGGAAGCACCCAGGAATGTGGCAGAGGTCCATAGTTTCTTTGGGCTGGCAGGTTACTATTGAAGGTTCATACCCAACTTCTCCAGAGTAGCAGCCCCTTTGACAGCCCTGACCAAGAAAGACCAGGTTTTCATGTGGAGTGAGCAGTGCGAGTCAGCCTTCAACTATCTGAAAGAGAAGTTGGTTAGTGCCCCAGTGCTAAGATTACTAGAAGAAGGGGAGGCTTATGAGTTGTTCTGTGATGCTTTAGGAGAGGGGGTGATCCCTTATGGGTCCAGGAAGCTACGCCCCCATGAGCGTAATTACGCCACCCATGACATAGAGCTTTCATAAGTCATTTTTGTGCTAAAGTTATGGCGGAACTACCTCATCGTAGAACACTTTGTGGTCTTCACGGATCACAAAAGTTTGAGGAGTATCTTCTCTCAACAGGACTCAAACTTGCGACAACGGAGATGGATGGAGTTCCTCCAGGATTACGACATCGAGATCTCTTATACTGAGGGAAAGGGCAATGTAATAGCTGATGACTTGAGTAGGAGGATGTAGAAGGATGCGGTCCGAGAGTTGGCGGACACCAGGAAAGTGATGGAGGAATTGGCTGCCTTACACCTGGATGTGAGGATGGATGGTGGTAGAGATTGCCTATATCAGATGATAGTGCAGTCTTCTCTGTTGCAGCAAGTGGAGGAGTCTTAGTCGGGAGACCGAGAGTGGGAAGTGATGCATGACCAAGTTGACTAGGGAAATGCTCCGGAAGGATGGATAGAGGATGGTCAAACCCTGATTCTTTTCTAGGAAAGGTTGTTTGTTCCAGGAGTGATGCGCGGCAAGGTTCTTAGTGAGTTCCACAACTCACCCCTGGCGGTATTGCTAGGTGTTTCCAAGATGTACCAGGGACTGAAGAGATAGTTTTGGTGGCCCGAATTTAAGCGATCAGTGGCAGAGTTTGTGGCCAAGTGCCTAGTGTCTCAGCAAATGAAGGCTGAACACCAAGTTCCAGGTGGCCTACTATAGTCTCTAGATGTCCCCGAGGGGAAATGGGACGCCATCTCGATGGATTTCTTCACGGGACTTTCCAAGGTCCAAGGGGAATACAAT
Source organism: Viscum album (assembly GCA_963277665.1). Taxonomy (NCBI): domain Eukaryota; kingdom Viridiplantae; phylum Streptophyta; class Magnoliopsida; order Santalales; family Viscaceae; genus Viscum; species Viscum album. Next base: position 300,548,336 of record OY728130.1, read on the forward strand.
GCCATCTGGGTGGTAGTGAACCTGTTAACAAAATCGGCCCACTTTCTGGCGATCAAGGAGTTGAGTACTATAGATGCTTTGGCACAAACTTACGTGGATGAGGTGGTGCGGTTTCATGGAGTTCCGAGGTCTATAGTATCGGATAGGGATGCATGGTTTACCTCACGGGTCAGGAAAGGATTGAAGCATTCTTTTGGCACACAGTTATGCCTTAGCACTGCTCTCCATCCCCAGATAGATGGACAAATAGAGCGCACCATCCAGACCTTGGAGGATATGCTGCAGGCATGTGTTCTAGACTCAGGAGGATCATGGGTGCGACACATGACCCTGTTAGAGTTTTCCTACAATAATAGCTATCACTCTACCATCGGTATGTACCCATTTTAATCCTTCTACGGGATGCCCCGCCATGCACCTATGTGTTGGGCCAAAGTGTGATAGGCATGCTTCCCTAGCCCGGAGGTGGTGCGGAGCACGACAGATAAGGTTCAGCTTATATGGGAATGTATGAAGATGGACCGGTACCGACAGAAGTTGTATGTCGATACCAGGAGGATGCCCTTGGAGTTTGAGGTTGGAGACCACGGGTTCTTGATGGTCTCCTATCGGCGTGGGTAGAGGAGGTTCGACAAAGGGAGTAAGCTTTCTCCCAGGTTCATCGTACCCTTCGAAGTGTTGCAGCGGGTCGGCGAAGTGGATTATCAGCTACTGTTACCACCACTTCTAATGAGGATACATGATGTCTTTTATGTGTCCCAGCTCCGTCGATATCTGCACGACAATTCACACGTCCTTGATTTGGGTGAGCTGGACATCGAGGACAACGTGACCTTTGTGGAGAGACCATTGATGATCGAGGATCGCAAGGAGAAGGTGCTTCGTGGGCGAACCATTCCCTTGGTTTGTGTGTTGTGGAGACATGGTGGGCTTGAGGAGAGTACGTAGGAGAGGGAAGAACAGATGCGTACCCAGTACCCCGAGTTGTTTTGAGTTCTGTTCCTTGTTGTACCTGTTGTGGTAGAATGTTTTGTCTTTTTGGCTATGAAATGTACTGGTTTTCTTCCTATGAGTGTGTTTGAAATTCCCTGGATATGGGGGAGGAGGGAACCCACCCCCTAATCAAGACGCATTAAGGATTATGTGATTAAACCCGTGCGGGCGAGTCAGTGCCGCCCAAAGAAGATAATATCTTGACATGGGAGAGGAGACTCTCCAACCCACATGCCTAGGAAGTTTGGCATGGTATGTTGCTTGGTTCTTGATAGGGAAGTGATTTTAGTTAGCATGGGTTCACTTCTAAGAGGTATCTTTCAAGGTTGTTGTTCGGACCCTCTCATTCCTTCTTGGTTTGTTTTGATTATTGAGGACGAGAATCGTTTAAGAGGTATCTAATGAAATGGCCCGGACCCTCCTGGCCCATTACTTTTCCAAAAGTGATGCTCCACCAAACCAGTGGAAACGTGAGGGTGGCACTGGTCACGGTGGAACCGTGACGGTGGCACCGTGAGCGTGAGACCGAGAGGATGACACCATGACGGTGGAACCGTGACAGCGACACCGTGAGGGTGACACCGTGACGGTGACACTGTGTGGGGGACACTGTGAGGGTGACACCGTGAGGGTGGCACCATGTCCCCTCACCGAGTACCTGACTTTTACGCTCCTACAACGTAAATTTTGACGTAAATTAAATCTTTTACTCCTTTTAAAACCACATAAATCCCGTAAGTAATTCCTTAAAATCCCAAGAAACATCCCCAATGGGTGATATTAAATAACACCTTAATTTCATCGTGTGTAACTGCCCAACAGCGTGGTCAACCCATGACCCCCGCTCACGCGGTTTTGCATTCTTATCTCAACCATCTGCGGCCCACATAAACTAAAGGGTTAGGCATGGTTTATTCATTACTCGATCGTGGATTTTCACAAACAAATTTTTGTGCATCGGGCGAGCCACATTGTTATCTGTAATGTTACGCACCCGGCTTAAGCGTCGATCGTCTATCAACAAGTAGGGAATTTCTCCTTCGCCTATCTATTTTGTGTATCATGCGGGGTGGGTGTGCTTTTGATTATATAGAATTAGATAAACCAGAACTAATTAAAGATAATAAACGAATCCTGTAAGGGGGGGATGTGATCATTTATGTTGTTATATAAAAATCATCTTTCTGAGTTGTGATGGATTACGCATTCTGAAAATCGAGGCCGTTGGTGGTCATTTTCTGTGCACTAATGAACCCCTCGTGATGTTTTAAATGGATTTTTTGTAATTATAAACTCCTGCTGTGAAAATTAAATTGGATAATCATGTATACCCGGCTGAATAAATTGAAATAACCAGGATCGACCCTTCTGTGATAACTCCCAGTTAAAACACACGGAATTTGAAATCACGGAGTGTGTTAAATCTTATAAATATGAAAATACAGGTGTGGCCCTGCTTTGTGTTGGTGGTAGTGGTTTGGTTGTTTCTTTTTTCAGGATGATTTCTGGAGATGTGGGAGGGGATGGGATCCCCTGTTTTTTATACTATTGGTGGTTTTGAAATTGGGGATGGGATCCCCTATTGTTATGGGTTCAATGTTTGTGAGTTTTGAGACCGGGTGGTTACCTTGTTTATATCACGAATTGGGGTGGGATCCTCTGTTGATAAAAAAGCTTTTTGGGGAGGGGACACAGGGTAGTGTCTCGGGGTTTTCCCTTGGTTCCAGTACTTCACAGGATCTCACTGTTTCCTTTTTTGTCGTGACTTCACAAGAGAACCGGTGTGGATACTTAAATTGACGTTTGGATATTTTCTTTTCCTTGGTTATGCTTATGGTGTTAGTTGCCCAGTAGTGCATAAACATATTTGAACATTATTACTAAACATGAAAACAAGAATGGGACAAATGGTTTTTGTTGGTGAGAGTTGTGACTCGGACTTGAGCGCTGTTGTGATCTGTAGGCTATCTGAAGAAAAACCTAACTTTGGGTGAGTGCTTGTTACCTATGTATATATTTTTAGTTTTTTGTTTCTTATTCGCGCCCCACCCAAGTTGAGAACTTAGTGCCGAACACCCCCATTTCATGGGGGAGGGTGTTTTTCCAACACTATTATTAGTGGCTGGTTATTAGCTATTTTTATGCTCCCTTTCCTAGATATCCCAAGTATCTTTGGGCAGGATGTGATGGCCTGAGGTCCATTATTATCCCACGAACCTTCGGGCAGGGTAGTGTGGTGGTTGGACAGGTGTGTGCGGTAGGTGGTTTCCCAAGTGTCTTCGGGATGAGGCCCAGGTGTCTTCGGGCATGCCAACGGATTTTCTAGCCCAAGTGTCTTCGGGTGTGGTGGTGGTTGTTTTGTCCTATGTTTTTGCAGGTGTGGTTACATTGTGATAGTTGTGGACCAGGTGTTTGTGGGCAGGATTCGGTAGTGGGAATACGTGTGGTTGTGGTCCAGGTGTGTGCGGGGGGGTGTGGCAGTGGGACTGCAGTGAGAATGGCGGGATTGATCCGATGCGTAGGATGTCTCAATAACCAGTGGGAAAGTGGCACGGGGTACCCAAACATCGATGTGATCCGATTATATATATTACTTGACTTGAATTATTTGGTGAGTGTGCCTTGGTGAGGCTTGGGTGGAAAATATACCTTGATAGGTGTTCGGTTTACTCCTTTTCTCACGGGACTTTAGTACGTTCCCCCACTTGTGCATGAGAGTCTTTGGTTTTCCCTACTGAGTGTACTTGTATGCTCACCCTACGTATATAAATCTGCTTTCAGGTTTCCAGGAGGACTTCGGGGATCGCACAGGACCATACTAGCTCGGACCTTTGGGGCAGTTTCAGTTGCTGCTTTTCTTCATTGGTACTTACCTTTGTAGTCACATTTTTTACTTTGTGGCTTTTAATTTTGGAACATGCATGTGGGAATGGTTTGCTTTTGGCTTTAATTTTATTTTACCTTGGTGTTGTTGAGCTTCATTATTTATATCCTGATCCTATAAAACAAAAATGGGTAATGCCTTCCATTTGTGAGAAATTTATATACCCTTGGTGCTAGTCACCAGTCCGGGACCTATTAAAGGTGGGTCTCAGGGGTCATTATCTCTCCTTCAACTTAATGAACGAAGGGTCTGGCAATCTGCTGACCCTTCCCTCCTTTTGGAGAAGGCGGGTCGTGATAGACACTCCCATGGGATATTCTTAGGATAATTCACATTTTATATACAAACCATTATGAATGATTTATGAGCAAAAACTTCCTCAAAGAAATATTTTTTTAGGATTATGGATTATATGTATAAATTGTTCAATTTATGTTAGGTATTTTACCAGTTTGGAAGAATCATAATCTAACCTAGTGTATTCCATTGTTTAGAAAAGGAATCCATTTTAAGAAATGAGTACTCCAACATTACGCATGATCCAAAGAGTAAGAAGAATCATATGTTTCATGGTATTAATCCAACATTTGGATTGGAAATAGTCTCCAATGTATTCTCATCATATGAAGAAATAGTATCATGTGTTAATAAGATAAGTAATGAATTCTTTGAGTCATATGGCTTTGATGGGAATCCAAAGAAGAAAATGATGGTAGATGGAAGGTTGGATAATGAGAAGAAGGGAATAAAGGAATTTCCCACAAGTAATAATTTTGTAAATAATCACCTTGGTAAATGATTTATGGGAATGTAATTTTATAATAATATTGGAGAAAAAGGACACCACATACATGACTAAAAGAGTAAGAAAACAGTTTCAAATGTACAATGATTCATTTTCTAGGAATTGGGATATTATGAGATTCATTGTCTCGATCATCATAGTATACCAAAAATTATGTTTTTGCATAATTATCCAGTTATGATACTACAACAAATGAAGAAGAATTACTAGTGTTCTTATGTTGTAATTACAGAATTATGTCATTTAACTATTTTTGTATAATTATCCAGTTATGATAAGGAGGTTTTGATTTGGGAATAAGAGCTGATTGTTTTGGATAAATTTTATTGGATATTATTGGCTACCTTGGAAATAATTAATGGTTTTTTTATTCAACCATTGTTGGAGATTAGAAAATTCTTTCATTTACAGAGTATATCTAGTATTTTATTTTTTATAGAAATAATAAATAAGTACATACCTAATCAAATATGGTTTTCTGGTAATTAAATTTATTACCACAATTTAAGAGAATACATGATGAAGGTATTCACATGTATATTATGTGACCATCCTTATAAATATTGGATTTTGAGTTCTGAAAAAAAATATTGTGGATACGTCTAATGGTTGGAATAGATTAAGTTTTACATTGGATACTGTTGTTAAGATTAAATCATTTCTTAATATTATGTTTGTATTGTTATAAAAATGAAAACCCATTGGTCAGCTAATAATCCATCACGTCCGATAAGGTTGCAAGACATGAAACCACAATCGATTGGTGACAAGGATGCATCACCTACCACTAAACTACATGAGGTCCTGGTTTGTATAATGTAGTTTTTTAAAAAAAATGATATGATAGATGAATTAAAAATCCATTATTTTAAAACCTAAATGATTAGGATAAATGTAATATTTTTTACTTCTATATTCTTTTGCAGTGAAAGATGAGTTTGTGATAGAAATTAGTTAATGGATGAAACTCTACTTGTCTTTTATTTTTTTTATTATATGAATAAATTAATTCTTAAAATTTATGGAAAGGGTCTAAAAACCAGAAATTGGTATCATAACACCTTACATATTTATGATCAAATAATATTTGATGTCATCATAGATTTATGTATTTTAGGCCCTTTATTTTATTTTTTATTGTTCACTTGATTGGGATTGATGACCTCAATCACTCCCTATAAATATTTATGTTTTTCATCCAATTATGGATCTAAAATTTCAACCAAAGTTCTCCAATTTGAAATCATAATTTGGTGAAGATTTTTTCATTTCCCATTCCCCTCTTTTTAAGACTAAATTTTATTAACACAATTTCCGATGTGGGTTTTCTAGAATGGTATTTTCTATTTTTAACCTTTTACATTCGAAGGAAAATTTTGAATTGCATGGACACAATTTATTGAAGAAGGGGAGAATGTAAAACCCCAATATTTCATAGTACGTTATCTATTTGTTGTAATTCAATAGCTTGCATTACAAGAAACACCATGTTCAAAATCCCCACGACCTACCAAACTAGCCATTCCAATTGTTGTTATGAATAAGACGTACAATATTTTGAATTTTATATACTAAATATAATTTTAACATCCATATTCTGTGTTTCTTAGATATAATATATGAAAAAATTTAGTTTTTTAGATAAAATATTTATTTTTCAAAATATGAAAATTTTACACCCTTTTGATGGAGAAAAATTTTTAAATACAATACGTGACACAATAGTATATTTAATTTGAAAAAAATAATATTTTTCTTTAGAATCCATAAATATTATTTTTTTTGGATAAATGTTTGGTGTTATACAGATAACTTTCATATTTTGATCAATAGTGAAAGATGCTAAATTTTAATTAGAAACAAATTTTTTATTCGAAATAATTTACAGTGTTAATTTATACATTTTTGTGGTTTTAATGTATAATTTTATTATATTTTTATATTTTAATATAATTTAGCTTATTGGATGTAAATTCACTTTTAAATTATATATAAACACATGTCAATCTTTTGATAGTGTTTTTATCCCAAAATCTTGTATTTCGGTTTTAACGACTGGAATTAATTTGAAACTTATTAATGAAACTACTCAGTTTTGAATTCGGTAAAATAGACATCCATTTTGAATTATTAATATCATAATTAGCATATGGTTAATTTTTGGTAATTTTTTGAAAACATTCTATTTTTGATGAATAGTGAAAAACACTATGTTATTATTTAAAACCGATTTTTTGTTTAAATAATATTTTATTTTATTTTATTTTATTTTAAGTATATATAGATAAATAATACCAGTATAAGTTGAATGTAATTTATTTGAGTCATTTTATAATAAGATTAGTTATATAAAATTTTATTGAACTATTTAACGCATTTTAGCCACATTCTATGGACATTTGTAAATTTGAATAAAACATAACATTACCGATTATGTGAATTGAATTTAATAAATACTAAAGAAACGGTTGACATCAGTATGTAAAATTTTGTTAAATAAAATGAAAATAATTTTTTTCTGAATAGTAACTTTTGACTTTAATTTCCCACGGTTAAAATTAAATAGGGTAATTATTGGTAAAAAATGACAGTATAATTACCCTAACTCATGACCAAATTCTATTGGATAAGATTATTTTGACAGGAATAAATCTTAAGAATAAAATGTGATCCTTTTGGTCCACATTTATTAGATAATGACATTTATTATATATTTTTTTAAAGAAGAGTTAAATGTGTTAAATTTAAAGTCTTATAAAAAACTATTTTTAATATGGGGTTATACATAAGATAAATTCAATAATAAATACTCATTATAAAGATACAAATAATTTTAAAATCATGATATTTTATTTATAAATTTTAGACATTAAATCATTAAATTGATTTATGACACAATGATGATGTAGTAAATACCTTATTAATGAATGATTAAAATAATTGATATTATTAATATAAAAATAAATGTCAATTGAGACTTCATATGAATTAAACTAATTTTATAGGTTAATACGAAATTTTAGGGTTTATTACATGATTTTTTTTCAAAATTGTAATGTTTTTATGACATTCCCAAAAACGAAATACCAAATAGTTTCAAAATTGACATAAGTGAATATTTTTTTAAAACAAATTATTATTAATTGATATAATATTCAAAAAAAATATATGTTTTGGAAAAATGACTTAGATAAGGATATATATCAATAATAATCCACTTGGTGTTCTCATGGTTTCATATAGTATGTTTATTAAACATTTAATATAATAATTCAGGAATACATGGTAAAAGTTAAACTATTTAACTTAGAGTTAAATCTAAAAGATAAGTTTATTATGGGGACATAAACTTATCTAAAACCTATTGGTTGAGTCTTTTTTGAACCATCAACATGTTTTTCTTGAAATAATTATTTTTTAAGCCATTATAAATCATATATGATTTTATAATAAAATAATATTTCAATATTTGCCTAATGTAGCCCTCTCCTCTCTAATAAAGGGGTATTTTCACATTTCTCCAAATGACATGTCCAATGAAATTTGTCTCAAACAAACCCTACTCAAATATCATCCCCACTACCATCAATTCTACCTAGAGGCCTTACTTTGATCATAAATTCAACCCGAGAAGCGCTTTTGATCAACTCAAAAGGAAACACCCGAAGAAGAGGAAATAATTTCACAACCTCTTCCAAAGATTTTTTCTTCTTAAACTTCTTCTTTATATGTTGTATCCATACCAAAATAATAACTCCAGTACTTTATACATATTGTGCTATTATTAATAATATGGTACAACCATATTCATTATTCTATCCATCCTATGAATGAAAAGTCACCATACGTGCGTACGTACGACTTACCATTTCCACATCGTGGTGTAGATAGTTATTCATACACTTTATTAGTTGGATGGGTATAATAATGAGTATAACTGATGTAAATAATAAATATAACATGTTTATTATTCTTTATATTTGAGATAACATCCAATTACATACGGTTCCTTCATCAAATAAAATGAAATTTTCGCTCATGCGCACGTACGAAATACTGTCTCCACGAACGTGATGAAATTCATTCCCCATCATAACCATTGAAGAATAATTTTCATTTTATGAATAAAAAATATTTTTAAAAACATAATATAAGTCTAGAAATGATTCAAATACATCCTATCCATTAAAAACATGGCCCCTTTGACCAATAATATAATGTAAAATGAATCAGTTAACACCTGAAACAATGATGTACTGAAATATTATTGACAGTAAAAAATTTGAAGATCATATATGATATCATATTTATTTATGTGGTTAATGTATAATTTAATAACAATGATTAAGCTATTATACAGTAGTTTAACACACCCTCGATCAGGTAAACGTACAAGGTAAGGGTTAATTCAACAATCTCTTCATTATCTGAGGTTGTTTATATGTAAGTATCTACTAGGAGATCTTTATCATCCACATATGTGTTTCTTAAAAATGTATTTCAAGACATATTAAATATTTCTTAGAATATGGGTTAATGTATTTTAGACCATTGTGTGACATTTTATTATATTTTTATAATGTAATCATTCTGTAATTTTCCAAACAAGGAGTTTTATGACCTTCTCGGCAAAATTAAGGAAAGAATGTTTTTTATATTGTACGGTGAGTGCGGCTGTTTTCCACAGTTATAACACCTTCGAAGAATCCATTACAAGTTTATAAAAATATTTTCAAAATAAATGTTTTTTTATAATAATGTGACATAAAATTATTTTAAAATAGTAATAGATATTTCTCTCAAATAGTTTTGATTATTTATCTATGATAACATCCTTTGATTGATTTTACACTTGTTTGAAGTTGATTTCTTGTGATACAATAATCCATACTGTCTTGAATGTTTTGTGATATGTTGGAATGTGGATGTTTTATTTTTATACCATTCATGGTTTATGGTTAAATTATTAACATTTCATATGTCATATTTAATATGAATTTTTATGTTTACAATTTAATTTGAAGAATGAATTGGACTTAGTCAGTGATTGGTGAAGCCTGCTATAGCTCCTCGATGCATCGGTAGGTCTCATGAGAAAAACTAGTGTCTTGGAACAGGGTGTTGGGAATATCATTAATTTTTTCCTTGGGATAAATCCTTGACTATGTAGTTATGATTTCTGGAATTATGCATTCCATCATTATGAAATTAGTTATTGATATTACATGTGATTATTCGATTAGTAAAATATCTATACTAAACATTAAATGGAATTATTTGATTTATCATTTCCATATTATGCTGAAGTATAAGTTTAAAAGGATTATATTTAAGTCTCATACATTAACTTAAATGTTTTTGCATGTTTATATCAGTTTCTGCTATATTGGTATCCTTACTAAGCATCTGAGCTCACACATTTCTTAGGTTTTACATTTCCCAAGATGTGAAGAAGTATATTAAGATTATCCTAAAGGTATAGGCTATGGGATATAAGAGTGTTCAAAGGGGATGCAATGTTGTGATTTTTTATTTAATGATATAATGTAAAACTTATGTATATATCTAGTTCTCCCATGGCTATAAACTGATTAGTCTTTTGGGAAATGATTTATTATATCATGCTAATGTTTTGAAATAATGCACCGACACTGGGTAACTAGGGTCGGGGTTATACACCTGTCTCCCATTTAAGCTTCTATGTCACCAAAAAAACATGATTCCTCCCCCCAAAATCATTCTAGGTCTAATGAATCTCCTACCAAAAAATAGTAACCTCTACCTCCCTCTATTTTGGGGGTCCTTCAATGAGATTTTCTATTGATCCTAGGGTTCCCTCTCCTATTTCACCGTCGTTGCTACTCCTAAGATTCATGCTCTTACAATTTCATCTACTATTTTATAGTCACCGCTTCTCCTATGGTTCCCTCTCCCATTTCCTATCTGGAAACCCTCCTATGGTTCCCACAATCATTAACCCTCTGTCGTTTATCATAGGGTTCCTGGTCATATTTTTCTACCATCGTCAGTACTCACAATACATCATCGATGTCTTCCCCACTTATTTTTTGGTCTTATCCTTTAATTTATTCTCTTTAATCCTCTAATATCTCATCAAAAATTTCCATTTCTCAAACTCCTTAAATGTATTTCAGCTAGAAAACCTCTAGATTCACTACATCTCATTCCTTAATTCCCTCAAGATCAGGATTTCCATCCAAACATACAAATTATCGACTCTTTCTTCTAAATTGAATTTCGACCGATGTATTAATCCCCCCCTGCAACAAGTATGTTCTCCTAATATTGTTTAAATAATATCCTCTTCAATTTTTTGTATTTATCTTCCCATAAAACCTTTTCATTTGTTATTAAAGTGTATTTGTTTTCATGATTCAGAAATTACGGCATCTATTTCATTATGTTATATGATATTTATTCAACAATTTATTATTTTATTCAGTTTCGTACAATTGAAATATTATCCCTGGTCTATACTCTGATTCAAAATTTCATGTCTATTATTACAGTGTCGAATGACTTTATAGGTCTTCTCTGATTCATGTATCCTTTCACCTTCTCTTTATTTTCAATGTAATGGTGTCATAGATTCAAGGTAATTTTCCCTCTATATTATTTCTATTACCATTTATATAATGTATTATTTATTGTATTGTAGTTTGACATCAATATCGGTTTGATAAATATTTAATTTTCATTTTCATGGAAATAATTGTTTCATGTACTTTTTTATATATATATTTGTTTATGTTGAAAGTTATCAGTATTTTTTGTAATAATTTTTTCTCATATTGATAGTGTTTGTTATTTCATTTTAAAATTCATTAAATAAAATTTCATTTATATGAGTTATATCATTTTAATAAATTACAGGTAACAATGTTTCAAATCCTCCAATATATATTGTTTCCAATCATTCCTTCCTTTTATATTCTGTCTTTATTTATAATTTATAGTTTTTTGGCATATATTATTTGAGGGATTTTACTTTTAGATGTCATGTATTCTTTCCCATTATAATTTTAATGTCATATTTATTTTTCATTATTTTTTGAACTTCAAACACTTACAATCCTTGAATATTTATATATTTTTTTATTTATAGTGGATAAATTTTATAGATATCGAATAATGTATGACATTTAATTATGTGGTTTTGTAATTTACATAATGCATTCTTTGTAAAATAATTGATGTGTTTTTTAATCCCCTCCCTCATAATAGATTTTAATAACTATTATTATTATTATTATCTAATTGTCATATCATCTTCAACCACACTCTTTTACTCTATTTACCACATCTCTGATTTTATTTGTGCAATTAGAATACTACATCGTCTCCTATAATAGTTGAAACAAATATTCATTAAAACAAGTAAATGACACAAAATTTACTATGAAATTCTGTATAATAATAATTTTTTCCTTGCCAGTGATTTATTAATTTTTTTCTCAATTGTTTTTACATTAATTTTCTCACTACTATTTCATCATCTAGGAAATTTGTGTTCCATGTACCTCTTGTATTTTATATTTGTTACAACTATTTTTTATCACTATTATTATTTTGAATAATGTTTTCCCACATTATTATGTCTTATTTATTATCTTTTATAGGTCATGTATTATTTTCCATTCAATTTTTACGAGAATAATTAATTTTATTTATTTTTTGAACTTCATACACAAAACATCCTTGAATATGGATTATATATTCTAATTATGATGGATAATTTGTATCGAAATCAAATATTTATGATATTTCATTATATATTTGTGTATTTCACTTTAGGTGTTTTTTATCCAAAAAAATTTGTTACCTTTAACCCTCCCCCATTATAGATTTTAAAATTAGTGTTGTTTCATTATTTAATTCATTTTCTTCCAAATGTAATGTTATTCATGATATGTACATTGATTCTATAAAACATGAAAATTAAATTAGTTCTTGATGAAATTTTATTTCTTCTAGGTTATTTTAAAGTAGAAAATATAAAATAGCATTTTTCCTCTCCTAATATCTATTTTCTTTCCTACTATTCCTGCATTTTATATACTATATTTATTTGATCATAATATAGTATATGTCCTTATGTTGTTTAATATAGAAAATTTATATTGGTTAAAATCTTTCTATATACTCTTTTTCCACTCCTCTTATCTTTCAACATATGTTATAGTCTCTTTCATTGAGATTAATTTTATTTCAAATCCTCCTATATACTATTAGATAAATCCTACTAAATATATTATTTACCAGAAAAAACATATTTATAAAATAATGATGCTCTTCCGATAGTTTTATATGATGAACAAAACGGTATATTATATTTCTGAACACATACCACATCCAATAGATTTTTACTACAGTATTTGTTAACATTAATTGAGACATTTTGATGTCATTTTCTATTTATGTAGATAAATATTTAAAAATGAAATTATATTTCTATTTACAGAAAACCAATCTATATATTCCATGAATTCAATAGGATCTCAATTGATATTAAAAAGGGGGTTTATCTTTATTGAGACAACATTTAAATGAGTTCTCTTTTTCAATTTCTAGAGCACAAAAGGTTTGTATACATTCTGATATTGACTCATTAATTTCACTTTGTTTTAACTTGGAGTCCTTGTTTCCCATAGAATATCTTATGTTGTTATCTTTGTTAATATTAGAGATGTATGTGTCTTAACCAAGTCTAATGTCTGCCTCCAAAATTCATGTCATATAGAAATTTCATTTGGGTAAGATCCTATGCACCATCAAATGAGGTCTGGTCGATCTTCTCATTAACTTGCCTATATTTGGTATCCCATAAAAATCATATAGATCTTAGACACACTAAATCTTGAGAAATCCATTCATTATTTTTATAATTAAAATTATCAGATGATTAAATACCAATAGCCTCATAAATTATATTTACAACAAACTGTAGTGTTGGAAGAGGTGAAGATGAATTTCTAGGACCATGCTTCTCCAAATATCCTACCACCCAGATATTACCAGTAACATTTAGAACCATTGTTTAATTTTCAAAGACCTATAAAAGATATTCCTTGTGTAAAATTTCCTCCATATAAATCATACAATATAGTATTATAATAGTGTGAACTTATATACTTTACTTAACTATTTTATGATTATATTTCTCCATATGTAATGTTATATTTTACATGATATTGTACATTATTTATTTTTTGGAAAGCAAATCATTAATTTTATCTTTATTTTTGAAATATACTTATGGATTATGTTTTTTGAGTTTAAAAATATAAAATGAGGATATTTGATTCTAAATTTTTTATCTCATTGTCCTATAATTTATATTTTGGATTCCATGAATCATGAGAGAGATGGTTTATTGTCATGATTTGAGATCAAGAAACCTAGACTAACTGGAACAACCCACTATTGAGTTTAATTTAATTAGGTATGTGTCCTCCTATAGTTCTTTTAGAGTCATATCACATAACTTTAAAAATAATTGATTAAATAAGGATTGGGAAAATCATATACATTATCCATTAATATATCTTTAAATATAATCTTGTTCTAACAAGATTATCCCATTGTGATTCTTAGGAAAAAGATAAAATAGGAAAATGACGTGGATGGGATTTGGGATTGATCATTTCAACATGAAGTATCTAGATAAGTGTCTTACTAATAGATTGAGTAACATGATTGATAATATGTCCAACACTTCATCTATGGCTTATCCATGTCCATTACATTATTCATTTTATTTTTCCATCATGTTTTGAAATATTTATTTATTTATTTACTCAATTCTTGTTCTGAATCATATGTCATTATAGTATGTAATCTCCCCTAACTCTAAATAAACCCTTATGAATTCACAAATAGCTTTTCATTATACAATTATGTTGTAATCATTAATAAACTAAACCAATTAATGATTTATATAGATTATTAATTAGTTAATTTTATAAAAATTTATATAAATTATTTTATTTTTTAAATTTCATTTTTAATTCCTCATTTATCCATTTAGTTGGTAATATTCTTCAAATATTTAGTATATTTTCTCAATTACCTCTATTTTAAGGATGAAATATATTTAGTTGGTTTTTTTAAAACCTACTATATATGTAATGTGCATATATTTTATAAATAAAATTACCTTCCTTTTAATGACTTATGGATATAGAAAACACATGCACTCTATTTTATTATTGATTTTAATAAACCATTATTTATCATTAAAATTGATAATATATACATTGAACAATTTTCACATGACATATATAAATATATGGTTTTTAGAAAATCCTTTCGACATAGATCAAGGAGAAGATGGCCTCATATAGTAAACTCGGGCCGTACAAAACTCATTTTTCAGATATCAGAAAGGCGGAAGCTTCACTGGGCTTCACTGCTTTCCAATCCCAAGCATAGATTCAACACATTAAGATTGAAAATAATCTCAAACAAGAAATTTTAAAATTAATAGAGACTACCACCCATGCGATGTTATTTGAGGCACCCTAGGAGTTTGTCACCATCACAAACCTTACAATTAGGTCTTTTGCAGGTTTAATAAGGGGTTATGTAATAAGGTATTAGTTACAAATTTTTTAATCCCTTTTTATAAATAAAAGTCTTATTCTATCAATTCCTTTATGAGAATATTATTTCTTAAAAAATTATGAATTTGATAAATTAATTCATCGGGTAAGAATTGTACTTTTGAGAAATATATAAATTATTATATTAAACTGATGTTTTTATTAATAATATTATAAAAACAGTTCTTGTAAATGATTATTATATCAGTTCAATATCATTTAATGATTAGGTAATAAGTTTGATAAGAGTTACATTTTTATTCAATAAAATTAAAAGTGTATTTAAAAAACATATTTCAAGGAATTATTGATTTTTTGAAATAATTAATATTTTAATAATATAATATTTTTAAAATAATTTTAATAATAATTAATGTGGATATAATTTTTATGATGTAAAATTTAATTTTTATTATGGTTTGAAAATTGTTTTTGTCCAAACTTGTTAATTTTCAATAAATATAGGTTTTCATTTTAAAAATGATAATTCAAATATTAAAAAAAGATAAAGTGAATATTATTTTTGCGAGCATGATGTCAAAATTATCACACTATGAATTTTTTATTATTTTCCAAGACAATAAAATTTTTGGGTAAAAATTAAATACCGTATAAAAATAATTTGTGTTTTATGATATGTTAATTAACCGAAAAACAATGTAAAAAATATTGTAATGTATAATCTTGCTCCAACATATGCTTTCCCATTAAATTAATGTGATTTTATATTTTTTTTAATTGATTTTATAAAGACTTACTGAATCCTCCAAGACATATACAATATTTTATGATTTTAAAATCCTTTCCATGAAATGTGACTCACCTCCACATAAATAAGGGGAATATTTTAAAATTTTCAGTCCTTTTCCTTAAAAAATAATTTTTTTACACTCCTCCTTGGCAGAAATAACGGTCAAAAACCTTGTTCCATTTTTTGGTTTTGAATATTTAATTATATAGATTCCAAAACCAACGTTTGTGAAATATCATAGAATTCCCCTCTCATTTCCTATATAAACTGACACAAGATCTCACTTCCCATCACTCAAAATAATTTGAAAATGTCCCTAATCATATTTCACCTCTCTATAATCTTCACATGCATCTCTATGATCTCAATAAGCCCAAATTGAAGCTTGTGAAGTCACACAGTCAAGTACGGGATCTTCCGCCATCAACTTTTATCAAGAATTCTTTTCATGTTGGGTATTCTAATATATATTATTCATATGTTGGGATATGTTATTAAATACCCTAATTACTTATATTTTTATTTATAAATTATGAGATCCCATTTCACACTCATTTAACTCTCTTATTAACACTTTCGTATACCCGTTAGCTTGCTAAATTTCTGTAAGGGATTCATTCCTTTCTAATTTTTATCTATGTTTCTTTATGTTGATATACCATTTTATTTTTTATTAAAAATAATGGGGTGTGATTTATCACCCCCTCCAATTCACTCATTGTGTTTTAATGATTATATTAACCTTTTACTCTTATTAATGCCTTCTGTGTACACCTGTTACCATGCCACGATTATTTAAGGGATCTCTCTCTTCTTATTTGTATTCAAGAATTTCATCAATATTATGCATCTAAATTCCATTTTAATTTTTGGGATATTATTTTCCATGATTTCATCACTATATAATTCATCTATAAATGATTATATATCTCTTTATCCATCATCATCCCAATTTATGAATTTTCCAGTGACTCTGTTATGCTACCAAAGTTGCACCCCGATTTTCAAGCCAAAATCATCGTTTAGTGATTACCATACCCATTTCTATATCAAGGGTATTAACCTTTATTCACATATACATGTGGAATTGTACATAAAAATATATATTCAAAATTATTTTATCATGTAATAAATTATGAAGTAGAATGAATCTGTGTTATATGACATATGTGGGACACATAAGCATGAGGCTGAAATGATTATGAATGGTGTGTCGTGATTGCACTACAATACATTGGGTAAAGATTATTTTCATGATATGAAATGTAAAATTATGTTTTAATCATGATAATTCATGTTCAATGAGGGTTTATTCATGATAATTCTTGTAAAATGAACCTTGTTTCATGTTAATAACATGTTGTATGTTGTCTCCACATTTCTATTTATGATAGTCATGATATATCATGCCTTTATTTTCATACTTCACATATGCTCTGTTGATATGTATACTACCTAAAATTTATTTTAGTCATCATGTTATAATGTTTTTACTCCCTTACTAGGATTTATGGAACACCCTTTTCTTATATATGTCCTCAGGTAATCACATTCTATATTATGTACAAAGTAATGTTAAAGTCATGTAAAAGATGTTCTCAAAAAGGATGTCGTATTTTATTTTTTAAGTTGTCATGCAATGTTTATAAGCCCCAAATACATGAGACCTATCAATATTATGGGTTGTATTATGTGAAAGTTTACATAGTAAATCATGATTATGCTTCTAAAAAAGAGAAGGTTTGTTATAGTTAGTACCAAAGGATAGGTTTTGTTATTTTTTGGGTTAGGGTTATAAAACATAAATGAACTTATTATACATAAGAATGAGTTTAAGAAATAAATACCTAAATTTTGTGGGTATAGAGTACATATAAAATCATTAAAATACATCCTTATCGAGATATGAACATGTAGAGGTGGCTCTAGCATAGATTTATCTTGGAGTAAAACCTGAAAATACATCTTAGTGATAGACTCAAATGAGAACTTGTGTACGAAAATTGGTCTTGCTTCACTCTTGTTTTAAAAATCCAAGTAGATAAGCTTCATTAAATTCATACACTTAGTATAATCCATTATTATTTTATTTACGAAAAAAATACCATATGAATTTATGTTATGAAATAGATCATGGATAATATAGAATAAAACCAATAAATTCATTAGTTAAGGAAAAAAATGTAATTTATAAGTTATGCCATTTTGTCATTGGTTTCACCTTATATGTTTAATAGTTTAAAATAATTACCCCTAATTTTCTTTTTATTATAAACAATAGCAATTAATAGGAGGACTTTAGTAAATAATAAATTTGAAGACTTATGTGATGACTATTCTAATGAGATGCCCTATCTGATGGATGAAGCAATAACAAACCTTATCAAGGAACTCTCTTAGTTAACTCGTGTTTTAAATAGAAACATGGGTCAAGAGGAACCTC
This sequence comes from Viscum album, assembly GCA_963277665.1. Taxonomy (NCBI): domain Eukaryota; kingdom Viridiplantae; phylum Streptophyta; class Magnoliopsida; order Santalales; family Viscaceae; genus Viscum; species Viscum album. The sequence continues at coordinate 300,566,834 of OY728130.1, forward strand.
CAAACCCATAAGATAGAAAATTTCTCAATCAAGAAATTCCTGAGACAAAGGCCTCCTACTTTTAGTGGATCATGTTATCCCTCAATCGTCGAACAATGGATCAACTATATTGATAAAGTATTATTCCTCCTTCAATGTTCTGAACAAGAGATAGTTATTCTATATTTTTATTGTATGGAGGGTGAATCTATTTATTTGTATACATTGATCATAAGTATGACGCATGTGGAAGTGATCAAGGTGTTGAAAAGGAATGATTTACAGAAAATATTTTTAGATAAATATTTTTTCTCACAATCCAACTTAAGATGGAATGTGATGTCCTTTACATAAAGCATAAAGACGATGAGTCCATTAGAGAATATGAAGAAAACTTTACAATGATGGGACAATACACCTCTGTATCTGTTGTAACCCATGAATACACAATTTACAGCTTATTTGATGGGATAAAACCTAGCCTACGGAAATCCCTACCAATCTTTGACTTCAATAGCTATGAAAATATTGTCAAATGTTCCCTTGATGTCAAAATGGATATCAGTGAATATCATGGGTATCATGGGGAGAAGAAGTGTAAAGTAGACATTAATTATGGAATTCTAATGGATAAATCCAACAGTGCTAAGAAATTCCATCACCCAACTTGTTGAAGTTGAGGAAATAAGAACCCCAAAAATATCCTAAAGGGGATCAGGAAATTCTTTAGGTGTAGAAGAGAAGGTCCATTGACTAATAATTTCCAACAAGAAAAAACCACAACTATTACGGAGGATTGGAACACTCTATTCAAAACTAAACTCATTATTTATTACTACAACTACATTTATTCTGGGAACTTTGTGAACCAATGCCGTAATCCTAGGTGTTTCTGAGGCAAACAATAAACTCCAATGTAGCAAGGGAGTTCTTTTTTCCATAACTACTACCAAATATGATCGTGAAAATAAAGTGGTGATAGGTATGATAGATATTATTTCAAGAATAGAGAACTTACTTTTTTATTATAGTTCTATGAATTATTATATATCACAAAATATTAGTAGAACAATACATACACCACCCCAAATTATAGAATTATAAAGGATAGTGAGAATAGAAAATGGGGTAATTATTGTATCCCATAAAGATAACTCACCCCTGTCACAATTTATGGATTGAACTTCCCGGATAACCTTTTAATAGTCCATATGGTGTAATTTTATGCAATTCATGGCATGGATTTACATTCCTTATATAGAGGAAACCTAAATTTTTGTGAGAGGAAAATAACTCTTCATAAGATGAATCGACTCCCGATTCTATAAAAGTGCAAGTAAGAGGATGAATCTTCTTTAGTATCAACATATAAAGCAGGGATATTTATTCCCTATGATAAAAGGTATATTTATCAGATTCTCAGGCTAAGGAAGGAACTATCCTCGAATAAATTCCAATTTTGATGGAATTCACTGATGTGTTTCCCAAGTAATTGCATTGTCATCCTCCTAGAAGAGATATTGAATTATCTGTTGATCATATACGAGGGGAATTTCTAATATCCAATAATTCATATAGAATTGATATTGTGGAGCATGAGAAACTAAAAAACATCTACATGAGAATCTGGATAAGGAGTTTATACTCCCAGGTGATTCACCATGGGGTGTACATGTCCTCTCTGTTAAGAATAAGGATGGATCCATGTGACTTTTCATTGATTATCAGAACCTCAAAAATATCTGCATAAAGAATAAGTATACGTTTCTAGGAATTGATGACTTTTTTGATCATAAATGTGGAGCATAATACTTCTCTAATATGGATTTTTGGTCAGGACTTTACAATGTTAAAGTGAAGAAGGAAGATATCCCCAAGATTGCTTTTCTTACAATCTATGAGCACTATGAATTCATTTTAATTCCTTATAGACTCACTAATGCTCCATAAATAGTTATGGACCTGATGAATAGAGGCTTTAAAGATTACCTTGAGAAATTTTCGGTATTCTTTATAGATGATATTCTAATGTACTCCAAAACAAGGAGATGCATGAGGAGCATCTAATCACTTTACTAGAGACCTTGTGAGAGGATAAGCTCTATGAAAAGTACATCAAGTGTGCGTTCTGATTAATTGAAGTCTCGTTATTGTCTTTATCATCCCAAGAAATGGGATATCTGGGGTTCCCTCTAATAAAAATGAAATTGAGGGATGTTTGAGGCCAACATATGTGACATATATCCATCACTTGTTTGTGTTAGCTAGATATTATTGCTGATTTTTGAGAAACTTCCCACACTTTCAAACCCTATTACCATTCAAACTTGGAAGGGATTCATGTTTTCATGGAATGAGGAATGTGAAGAGAGCTTCATGGAGTTTAAAAAGAGGCTTATCATTACACCCGTTCTCACACTACCCACATGTGGAGAACTTTTAATGGAATTTAGTGATACTTCAATAAAGGGATGGGGCTGTGTTAATGAGAAATGAAAAATTCATTATTTATTCTACAAGGAAATTTAATGTTCATGAGTATAACTATCCAGAACATGATCTGGAGTTGGCTTCAGTGATATTTGCATTGAAAATTTTGCGACATTACCTATTTGGGGAAAAGTGTGAAATATATATGGATCACAAAATCCTCAAGTATATATTCACTTGGAAATAGTTTAATATTCCCCACTGACGATTATTCCAGGTGATGAAATACTATGTCTTCTCAATTCAATACCATTATGGGAAACTGTATAATGTGGTAGATTCTGTAAGTAGAAAGGATCCAACAACACATTCATTGATAATAATTGAGTACCACTATAGATTGTATCTGATCAAGATCTCATACTCACCTCTATGTTTTGGAATATTATTGAACATGATTTGAATACCGAGCCAAACTTTAGTACAGCTTATCATCCTCAAATTTATGTCCAATAAGATAAGACTGTCTAAAAACATGGGTCATGTGTAGAGCATTCTCAATGGACTTCAAAGGAGGATGGGATCAACATCTTCCTCTTTCTGAGTTCTCTTACATTAACATTTTTTACTCAAGCATCCAAATGGCTCCTTATTAATCCCTTTATGGGAAGGTGTGCAGAACAATGACATGTTGGGATGAATATGGGGAGAAAAAACTCTTAGGTCCAGAAATGGTCTAAGAAATGGTCGAGAGGGTTAAGACCATCCAGCAACACAATAATGCTAGTCAGAGTAAAAAAAAGTGGTATGATGATAACCACTGATGAGCCCTATAGTTTGATGTTGGGGACCTATTATTACTCTGTATATCTGTATGGAAGAGATTTATGAGATTTCGAAGGAAGGGAAAGCTTAGTCCAAGGTACATTAGCCCTTTTAAAATCTTTGATCACATTGGAGCAGTGACCTATCAACTAGCACTCCCATCGAACCTATCTCAATTATATAGTGTCTTATAAGATTCACTTTTGATGAAGTACATACAAATGACCCATCAAATATACTCAAGACAGAGGATGTTCTATTGGAGAATGAAATCTCCTTTGAAGAGAATCTGGTGAAGATATTAGATCGTAGGGAAGATGTTCTATTAGATAATACAATTCCCATTGACAAGGTGTTATTAAAAAACCTAATGTTTGAAAAGCAACATATGAATCAAATAAAGTGATGAAGATGAGTTACCCACATCTGTTTTAGTGTGGGAAAATAGAATTTTTAGGGGGAAATTTCATAAGGGGGGGCAGATTGTAATGACACAAAATTTTATTAAGGAAAATTAATCTTGATCCAATTAAATGTCTTATTATATAAAATGTTAATATATATCATATGAAATTCATTGGCTTTATGTTTTCGGATTTTAAAAAACCGTAACGAATTTTTACCATTGCTAATATACCTATTGAACAATGATCACATAATTAGTATAAATATAGGGTATTAACATATCCAATTTACTCGAACAAAGGAATTGATTGCCTCATATACTAGAATTACTCTATATGAATCCCATTATTCAGAACATGGAAAAGAGGTGGCATAACTGGGATTTGGTCTTGACCTAGTCCAAGAGGATCTTCAAAACATTAATCTTTAATGAAATCACCTACGAGAGAAGTATAAGTGAATAGTGATTACCAATCGAGCGATGTAATCTAAGCCACCCCACGAGTCTGTCATGATCACACAACTTACCCTTTGGTCATATGCGGGTGTTACAAGGGGTGATATAACAACACTATATCACTTCAATTATGTGAATTATTGTTTTATAGAATAATTAATATAAATTTATTTTAATATTGTTACATTGAAAAATGTTTTTTAAAAAAAATATTTTAATAATTTGTTATTAAATTAGGAAATATATTTTGATGAATTGATGGATTTTTATATTATATAATATTTTATTAAAATATTTTTACTAAATTACTTTTTATTAACTATAAATTATTAGATAATTTTAGTAAATACAATTGTAATTTTTATTATGATTTGAAAACTATTTTTTTCAAACCCATGAATTTTAGATAAATGTTGAATTTATTTTAAAAGTAAAAATTCACATTTTTAGAAAATTATTTATATAAAATTAATATTATTTTTGGAATTAGGATGTCAAAATTATTCATTTCTGAATGTTTCATATTTTTTTAGATAGTTAAATTTTTGGATAAAATTAAACACTATTTTAATATACAATGTGTTTTTGACATCATAATAACCCTATAGTGATGTAATAAATTAATATAAATGCGATGTTCAGAAAATATATGATTTTTCATTAATATAATTTTATTTTCGATTTTTTTGGTTATTGTTATGGTCTCATAGTGGACCCTCCGAGACATATAAAAAATTTAGATTTTTTTATTGATTTCCTTGAGTGTATGAGTCATCTATACATGAGAAAGCCTAATATTTTAAGAATTTATTCCATTGTCCTTGTAAAATAATGTTTTCCACTCCTCTTTAGAAAAAACACGGGAATAAACATGGAGTGGTTTTTGATTTTGATTAGTTTAATGTGTGGTGTCGAAATCCTAAATAATAAATAATTCCCCCTCTTTTCCTATATAAACCCATCCAAGCCCCCACTTACTCTTCACTAAATGCCATTGGATCTCGACCAACCTCTTCCTTAATCTCTTTATAATAATCCAAACGATCCCATATCTCCCAAGAAGCCTCTCTCAATCCTTTCCCAAGCCTTTAGGATCACATTTCCTTGTATGTTATTTCTTCCTTTGTCATTTTTGTCCAAATTTTCTTATATTGTTTTGTCCTTTTATTTTCAAATACAAATGTTGGGGTATGATTTCTCACCTCCACCATACTTTCCTCCTTATGTTTTTTTATTATATACCACGTTCTTTATCATTAATTCCTCCCATGTACACCCATTACCATGCCGAAATTCCGTAATGCATTTCACTCTCATATTTTACATTCAAGAAATTATTTTATATTATGAATCTAAATTCAATTCAATATGTTGGTACTTGTATATATATGACCCCCTTACTATCCATTTTATGTAAATATGATGAGACACCCCTTTCTCTCTTGTCAACCATTTTTATGAATTCTTATGTCACGCTGTTATGCTGCCGAAATTGCACTGCGATTTTCAAAACCATGGTCATTATGTAGTTAATACCATGCCCATTTCTCTATCAAGGGAATTAATATTTATGAAAATTCACTTATTGATTTAGGGTTTTCATGTATGAATTTCTCATTACTTTTTCATGGAATAAATGATGTTATCAAATAAATCCATGTCATATGAACCATCTGTCACACTGATGCATTAAATGAAATGTTTATAATGGGTGCACCCTTATCACTCTCTAATTCCTTGGGTAAAGATTAGTATCATGATACATCAAGTGAAATGAGGGTTTATTCATTATAATTAAAGTGCAATGAGGGTGTAATCATGCTCCACATGCAATGATCCTTGGATCATTATAATATCATGTTAAATATTTTTTCCCACATTTCCATGTTTTGATAATCATCCTATATCATGACTTTATGTTCATGATTATCTTATACTGCATTCATATACCTATTTCCTAACATGTACAGTATTATTCATGTTATGATTTTTTACTCCCGTATTGCGCTTTATAGATCATCCTTTTCTTATGCATTTCCTCAAGTAATCGTATACAACGCTATGTAAAAAGTATTGTGTTTGTTCATGTAAATGAAATTTTTAATAAAGTTTTGTTTTTCCTATTATAAGTTATTATGTTCTGTTCCTAAGACCCAAATACACTAGACCTATATATCATATATTTTTTATCATGTGAATATTTTATGTAATAAATTATATTTATGTGTGAATAAAGATAAGGGTTGTTATAAACATCATGAGAATAACTTCCATATTAAATAATAATATCTACAGTATATTATTGTTCGGTAAGACTCGATCTTGTGTGTAACACAAGTTATTGAGGAAACTAGAATTCACGTGTAATGAAAGATGAAAATGGGGATTCATAAAATTAAAAATAAAATTTAAATTTCATATATCTCACCATATCAAAGAATCTAGAAAGATTTGAATCAATATATTTCATGTAATATTGGGATGTTACATCTTACCCCCTTAAAAAATGTGACCTTGAAATTTTAATTATATATAGTTAAATAATTTTATCACATATCAAAATACATTTTCGAAAGCGCCATATTCCTAATTTTAAGGAATTATATTATTACGTATGAATGTATGTAAATATACTTAATTGATATATTTCAATAAGAACAATTTCATCCTTATAACATTCCCATAAATATGTTGAGCATCCTTAAAAATAATGTTAGTCATCAAATATCTTATGAACCATCAAGGTTATAAATACAATAAAAATCATGTAGATAAGTAAATAAAATATTTTAATTAACCTAAATACATAAATAAACCTATACACTACGACATATCTCTTAAAAATTCCTTAATCACACAATGATCACATCACTAAAAACCTCAGAAGGAGTGTCTAAAACCTTGAAAATATGGTTAATCTTCAAAATAAATGATCTATAAGGAGATTCCAACACATCAACAGATGGAAAAAAATAAATTATAGTAGAATAAAAATATTTTACCATACCTTTATTCATTCTATCTTCACAGTTTCCACACAATGAAATTAAATTCATATCCATGTTAGCATAATGTCCCAACTCATTTAAGCTAGAACATATCACTTTTGACTAGATATCTCTTTTCTTAAACATGTATTGTTCAAAAGTCTACTATTTTCACTCCAAAACCTTGTGACTAGAAATAAAACAACAAAAAAACTTTCTATATCTTTGCATATATTCACAAAATTGTATTTTACCACACATGGAACATGATTTAGGCTTAACTCTTGAATTATAAGTTAGTTTCTACTACATTTTCATCCACCATGACTATTTATTACTCTAGTCATTTAGTGGAACATAAGTGTTAGTAAACTCCATTTCAACTTTTTCAGGACAATGAACTACTTCCTCATTACTTTTAAAATCTTGTGAGGCCATTGATATTTGTAGACTTCATTTTAATCCTGAATTAAATTTATTAATTTTACTATCCATATCTTGAATAAAATCTAGAACATACATGGACATTATTGAGAATTTTGATTTATACAGGACCTGTAAATATTCATCATTTTACATTAATTTGATAAATTGATTCCCCATACCAATCCAAAAAAACATGGTGAAATATTTCTCATGGAAGATATTCATAAATGTTTCCCATTACACGGACACACGATCATTATTCTCTATAGTATTCTTAACTAAAGACCACCATAGATTAGCTTCTCCCTCAAGATGATATATTCAAAGTGTTTCATATTGATAGTCCAAACATCTCATGACTTAAAATATCTTCTTCTGGGAATTTATCCATCTGTTAGCAACCATTGGTTCTAAGGATCCATTAAATAAATGGGAATGATTTATCATAAAATGAACCACAATAGACATGTTACTTTATAGAAGATCAGGTTTATCACTTGTATGTATCACACCAATATTCATTTCTTATGTCAACTAATCCATAAATATAATAAACTATTCTTTTTTTATTACAACCCTCTCAGGATTCTTTTTTGGAAGAATATTTTCCTCTTTGGTCTATCCAACTTTAACTAACTAATTTTCTCTATGGAAAACTATTTTTAATAGAAATAGTTTGTGTTCAACCCTCTAGAATTAAGTGGCTTTATTGTGTATTGATAATCCCAACCATTCTTTCATTATATCTTGATTATGCTTAATACATTCCAAATATAATATAATATATGTTGTTGCTTTCATTATGCTTAAATTAAGTCCTTTGAATTATCAGATATATGTTTACTATGACTTAACTCTTTCTGCCAAGTGAATGCTCAAACAGTTTTTCAGCTACCGTTACAAACGAGCTACCAATATCGAATAGAGCTAATGATACCACCGTTATGGATTAGAGCTACCGATATCGATTAGAGCTAACGATACGGAGTTCACCGATACATCAAGTTCACTGGTACTCAAAGATCACCGCTACATTAAAGTCTACCGATACGGTACGCCATGTCTACCGATTGAGTTACAGTTACAAGCTCACTGGTACTCAATCCTACCGCTACATCGAAGTCGAAAGCTACCGATACAGAGCTACCGATATGTTGAAGTCCACCGTTATGCAAAGTCTACCGATAGAGTGCTACCGCCTCCATTACAAGGCAGGGCCACAACTACCAATAGAGAGTTACCGCTACCGGTAAAAGCAAAGACACCACTACGGTTACAAGTCCACCGCTACTGATACATCATGTCAACCGACAGACAAGTCTACCATTACAAGTGTCTACCGATACATAGACCTACAGACACCCACTGTAACACAAGTCTACCGATATCAAGAGCTACCATTCCAGAGACAAAACCCGACACTGCTTTAATTTCATTATCATTATTTAATCAAACCAACGGTCATATTAGGGATATTTTAATACACTGACATTTATTTAATTTGTGCTGTTGGATGTCAGGGAACCGTACCTCATACCTGCAAAAATTCAATCATCTTATGTCGGAGCACGTTGTTTAACTAAAGGAAGGATGTGCTACTACAAAAGAGTATGAATAGACGAATACAAAAATATAGACTACAGGGTGTCCGAGACATATAGATGAATACACAGAGATATACAAATACCATGATGTGTGCTGGAGAACTACGAAGTGTGGATGCAAAGAGACGACAAAACTTACACGAAGAACTCATTACGACATACCAGTGAAGAGCTGAGAACGAGAACATAACACAAGAGATTCATCGACTGTCTCTACACCTGGAAGTGAAGGAAATAGACGATACTCTGTTTTCCAGACAAAAACCAGAAGAGGACTCAGAGCGAATTCTGATCAATCAAAGGAGTCCAGAACTGCCCGACAATCACTAGATCCATTTATAAACTCTAAATATTTTCTCTATGATTTATCTTTTTTACATATTGAGCAGTGTGTGTTATATTCTATATTTTGCACACACACTGTCTCGTGTACTCTAACTGGAGGATTTGTAAATCCTCAATCAACACTCTTACATCTTTTCTCTCCCACTGAGATAATGGTACAGGTCGTGTGAGACCTGGACAGCTGGTTGTTGTTGTTCTTTTTCCCATGAATAACAGTGGTAGAGGTCTTGGACCTGGATAGTTGAATACTGTTGTAATCCCCGATCAAGGGTGTGGATCACTTTTATATAATGTTTTGAGAGGACTAAGTCTCATCTTGAGACTGAACCTCTTGGTTATATTTGTTGTGCTATATCTTTCAAAGTTATTCTTTTATTCCGCTGCTAATCTCTTTAAAACCAAAACTGTTTTAAAGTCACTTTGATAATTAAATTCTCAAGTGTTTATATCAGTTGTAAATCAGTAGGTTGGTTTCAAAAGATAATCAACCATTCTGTTTTGATTAACTGGGAAATAATCAATCCCTTGAGGACCCAACCGAACCCTTACTTTGATATAAATTCACTACAGTTTAATTTAGTATTTTATTTGGGGGTTTTTAGACAAAGTTTTTAAAACAGAAATTTTAATTGGGACTCAATTCACCCCCCCGCCCCTCTTGAGTGTCCACTCCGACCAACATTTGGTATCAAAGGCAGTGTAAAATATTTTGTGCTCTATTTTTCAACATTGATTTTAGTTGTATTTTAAAGTTCTTAAAATTTCTGTTATTTCTAAATTTTTATCGCTTTAAAATATTTACTTATAGTTTTCTATCATGGATAAGAGAGTTGAAGGTGTTGCTACCAATAGACCACCAGTTTCCAATGGCACCAACTATGCTCAGTGGAAAATCAAGATGAAAATTCATTTAGAGAGCATGGGTTTTGATATTTGGACTACTATAGAATCAGAATATAAAATTCCAACTACTGTTAGAAATACTTGGAATGAAGCTACTAAAATAACCTACAATAATAATTTTAAAGCTATGAATGCTTTGTACTGTGCTCTAGGATATGAGGAATTTCATAGAATATCTACCTGTAAAACTGCTTATGAAATTTGGGATACCTTAGCTGTTTCTCATGAAGGAACAACTAATGTTAAGGAGATGAGATTGAATACCTATACTATTAAGTATGATAATTTTAAGATGAAGCCTGATGAACCCATTTCTTATATGTATCTCAGGTTCAATGAAATTGTCAACACAATCACTTCTCTAGGAAAGGATGTTCCAGTAAAGGAAAAAATCATGAGAATTTTGAGATTTCTACCTGAAAGATGGAGAGGAACCACTATCTCCATTAGAGAATTGTGTGACATTGGAGAACTTCTAGTCAAAGAACTAATTGGAAAACTGATGATGTATGAGCAGGAACTCAAAGTAAACAAAGAATAAGATAATGAACCTAGAAGGAAGTTCGTTGCCTTCAAAACTACAACCTCAAATAATATGGATAAGGAAAATCTTCAAGCTATCAATGAAAATTCAAGCTGTGAAGAAAGTGAGAGTGATTCTGATAGTGATGCTGAGATGGATCACATTGATAGAAGATTTAAGAAATTTTATATGAAGAAGATGTATTTTAGAAAGTAAAACTACAAAGTTAAGTATGACAACAAAGGACATTGGAAAAAGGATTGGAAGAAGCCTGATAAATCAGATGAAGTTGTCTGTTATGAGTGCAAAAGGAAAGGACACATTAAAGCAGACTGTCCAAAGCTGAAATACAAAAAGAAGTATTAATACATGGATAAAAAGTATAAGAATGACATGAAGGCCACTTGGAGTGCTTCTGAGAAAAGTTCTAGTGAATCTGAAGTTTCTGAAACTGAACACAGAAACAAGGCAAACATGTGTTTTATGACAAACACTTCTGAGGTAACTTTAGAAACTCCTGCTTCTAATTCTGGAGATGATTCTAAATGTGATAACATGTCTAAATCTGAACTATTTGAATATTGTGATATATTAGAAGAAACTTGTAATGAGTTGAAAGACAAATACAAAGTTTTAAAGAACAGTATGCTTTAACTCTTAAACATAAATCTTATCTTGATATTGAAATGGAAAATAATTCTTAGTTTCTTAAAGAGAATACTGAACTAAAATTATCTAATGAGAAACTCAAGAAAGACTTATAGAAATTTACAAATGATAATGTTACTCTTACTCAGATTCTAGGTAAGAAAAGAGCACCTAGATACACTACTGGTATAGGATACCAACCTGGACGAAGGAAAATTACCCAAACTAGATTCATTCCTTAATCTGGACAGAATGTAGCTAGCTCTGTAACTTCATAGGCTTCAAAAAGTTATATTCATAGTTATGGATCTAATAAGATTTATCTTTCAAAATCTGTTGATTCTAGAAGTTTAATGAGACCCATTAGACAAATATGGGTACCTAAAGTGTTATTGGCTAACCTTTCTGGACCCAAGAAAATCTAAGTACCAAAATCATTTCTTGTTTAAATATGTTTTGTAGGAAACCTGCTTAAATTGCTCCTGTAAAATGACCTGGTACTTGGACAGCAGATGTTCAAGACATATGATATGAGACTTCTCTTACTTTAAAAGCTTTGTCAGAGTTGATGGAGGTTTTTTCACCTTTGGTGATAATTCAAAAGGGAAAATCATCGGCTTAGGCCAGATTGGTAACACTGACTCAGTATTGATTTCTAAAGTTTTATTTGTTGGTGGACTTAAATACAATTTGTTAAGTATTTCTCAGTTATGTGATGATGGTTTTTATGTTAAATTTGAAAATGATTCTTGCAATGTTTTTAATTGTAAAAATGCTTTAGTATTTTCTTGTTTTGAGAAATGAAAATGATTATGTTGTTTATTTAAATTCTTTAGCTAAGCAAAATATTACTTATTTAAATGCTTTTCATAAAGAGTCTTGGCTTTGGCACAGAAGATTATGACACTGCAATGTGCATTCACTTAGAAAACTTGCTAGGAAGAACTTAGTTAGAGACCTACCCAAACTTGAATTTCCAACAGACAAAGTTTGTAATCCCTATCAAAAGGGAAAGAAACATAAAGTTTCTTTTAAATCAAAGAAAGAAGTGTCAACTTCTCAACCTCTTGAGTTTGATCGCATGGATTTATTTAGACCTTCTAGAGTTTCTAGTTTAAATGAGAAGCATTATGTCTATGTTTTTGTAGATGAATTTTCTAGATATACTTGGGTATATTTTCTAGCTCACAAAAGTGAATCTTGTTCTTACTTTGTTAAATATTACAAGTCTGTAGAGAACTTTTGTGGACATAAGATTAAAACTCTGAAAGTGATCATGGCTGTGAGTTTGAAAATCATGAGTTGGAATCCTACTACTAACACAATGGCTATATTCACAATTTCTCTGCCCCTAGGACACCTCAACAAAATGGTGTCATAGAAAGGAGGAATAGAAACCTGCATAAAATTGCTAGAACTATGCTTAATGATTATGACCTACCGGTTTATTTTTGGGCTGAAGCTGTAAATACAGCTTGTTATGTTATTAATAGAGTCTTTATTAGACCCGTTCTTAAGAGGATCCCTTATGAGTTGTGGAACCATAGGAAACCTAAGGATAACTACTTCAAAGTTTTTGGCTGCAAAGTCTTTATTCTTAATACTAAAGATAATCTTGACAAGTTTGCATCCAAGAGTGATGAAGGAATTTTCTTAGGTTACTCTATTTCTAGTAAATCCTATAGAGTTTTTAATAAGATAACCAAATGTGTGGAAGAATCTGTTCACATCAAGTTTGATTAAAACTGATCCACATGAACCTAATACCTCTCTTGAAAATCTTGAAGATGATCTCTCTGGTTTGAACCTTAATGATAAAAACAGTGGACCTATAGTTAAAACATCCAGTTCTGGAAATTTTCCAGACCCTACTTTTATTGATCCTCAACCTATAGATGAACCTGAATTCTCTAGGCCTATCGTTTCAAGACCAACTAGGTTTCTAAAGAACCATCCTTTAGATGCTGTTGTTGGAAATCTAGATAGAGGAACACAAACTAGAGATTCTCTAAGAAATTAGGTTTAACATCAAGCTTTTCTTTCACAGTTAGAACCTAAAAATGTCAATGATTCTATCAGTGATGAATTTTGGTTAATTGCTATTCAAGAAGAACTAAATCAATTTGAATGAAACTATGTCTGGAAATTAGTAGAAAGACCTAAGGGAACTATCACCATAGGCACAAAATGGGTGTTTAAAAACAAATTTGATGAATCTGGAAACATCATTAGAAACAAAGCTAGGCTAGTTGCACAAGGTTACAATCAAAAAGAAGGGATTGACTATGAAGAAACCTTTGCACCTGTAGCTAGATTAGAGTCTATTAAGATCTTACTTGCCTATGCATCACATCTGAATTTTATGTTATATCAAATGGATGTGAAAAGTGATTTTCTAAATGGTTTTATTGTTGAAGATGTCTTTGTAGAACAACCACCTGGTTTTTCAAATCCTCATTTTCAAAATCATGTTTTTAAACATTCTAAAGCTTTATATGGTTTAAAACAAGTTCCAAGAGCTTGGTATGAAAGACTTTCAAACTTTCTTATTTCAAAAGGATTTACAAAAGGAATATCTGATCCCACTCTTTTTATAAAAAGGATTTCAAAAGATGTATTAATAGTACAAATCTATGTTGATGATATTATTTTTGGATCTTCTAAAAATTTTTATGTACTGATTTTTCAGAAGCTATGCAAAATGAATTTGAAATGAGCTTAATGGGAGAGTTTAAGTATTTTATTGGTTTTCAAATCTTTCAAACTAAAGATGGTATTATTTTAAATCAATATAAATATACTAAAGATTTGTTAAAACGTTTTGGTTTGGATAGTATTAAGGAAAGTGATATACCTATGAGTACCACATGTAAATTGGATGTTGATGAATCTGGGAAACCAGTTGATCAAACTAATTACAGAGGTATGATTGGGAGTTTTCTTTATCTTACTTCTAGTCGACCAGATATTATGTTTAGTGTATGTATGTGTGCTAGATTTCAAGCTAATCCGAAAGAGTCACACTTACTTTCTGTTAAATGGACTTTCAAACATCTTAAAAATACTGTTAATTTGGGTTTGTTTTATCCAAAAGAACAATCATTTGATTTAATAAGTTATTGGGATTCTGATTTTTCTGGCTGTAAGTTAGATAGGAAGAGCACATCTGGAACATGTCACTTACTTGGAAAATCCCTAGTATCATGGTGTAGTAAGAAACAGAACTCAGTTGCATTGTCTACTGCTGAATCAGAATACATCGCTGGTGGTAGTTGCTGTGCACAGATTCTGTGGATGAAAAACACACTACTGGATTATAGATTTGGCTTTAAACATGTTTCAATCAAATGTGACAAAGCTAGTGCGATTAATATCTCTAAGAACCCTGTGTCTCACTCTAGAACTAAACATATTGATGTTAGACACCACTTTTTAAGAGATCATTATCAAAGAGGTGATATAACACTTGAGTTTATTGGCACTGAACTTCAATTAGCTGATATTTTCACTAAGCCTTTAAGTTCAGAAAGATTAAGTTTCATTAGACATGAATTAGGAATGATAAATTATCCTCACCATTAGAAAACCTCACCGTTAGAGAATCCTCACTGTTAGAAAACCATACTGTTAGAGAAACCTCACTGTTAGAAAATCCTCACTGTTAGGAAACCTTACCGTTAGAGAAACCTCACCGTTAGAAAATACTCACCGTTAGGAAACCTTATAGTTAGAGAATCCTCACCGTTAGGAAACCTCACCGTTAAAGAATCATCACCGTTAGAAAACCTCACCATTAGAAGACCTCACCGATAAGAGACTTTACCGGTAAACAATTATTTATTTTATTTATGATTTATGTGATTTATGAATCCTAAATGATATTAAAACTCAAACTAGACTCAGTCAATATCACCGCGAACCTGTCTT
The DNA here is from genome assembly GCA_963277665.1 of Viscum album. Lineage (NCBI taxonomy): Eukaryota > Viridiplantae > Streptophyta > Magnoliopsida > Santalales > Viscaceae > Viscum > Viscum album. The sequence goes on from OY728130.1 coordinate 300,582,293, forward strand.
CTCGAATTCTCCTAAACCTAAACCTCTCGACCTTCAGAACCCTAGCCTCCAATCTGTAATGGCCCGCGTCAAGAGACCCCAAGTCACAGATGGGAGTGATGAGCCGCAAGCGAAACGACAGAAAGTATCAAATGCCAGTGGAAGTGGAACTGGATGTGTAGCTCGAAGGAATCCAATAAACCCGCATCTCTCATGGGGAGAGATTGTTGTTGAAAATGAATTGTGTGCAGAATGGCTGATGGAAAGAAAATCGTTAGTTCTTAAGGTTTTACAAGAACAAGGTTGGCTAGAATGCTTCGCGAACAACAATGAACCTTATTATCCAGGACTAGTGAAACAATTCTATGAATTCATTCATTTTGAAAAGTCTGAAGAAGAAAGAAGAATTGTATCATATTTGAATGGTCAGGAAGTGTCGTTTAATTCAGAAGAATGGGCTGCGAAACAAAGAGTTCCTCATGAGGGAGATTTTCTTATTATTCCATGTCTGTACCTTCGACCAGTGACGTGTTTCAATATGAAGATACTCTGCTGGAACTCACAGTTAATGAGACCCCTAGAAAGTTGATTGCTGCAGAGATGGTAGGAGAAGATAAACTGTTGTTTAAGTTTATTCAGCATGTTGTTAGTCCAAGAAGAGGAGACTTTTCCACTTTGAAATTCCAAGACATATATCTGTTACATTTGCTAAAGCATAGTGTGAGAATCAATCTATGTAGATTTATTATGGTTCAAGTGGAAGAGATGACTAGACCGAAGTCAAAATCAAATGCATTGTTTTTCTCAAAGCTAATTTCTGTGATGCTGAAAGTGAAAGAGATAGCTAGACCTCAGGATAAGCTGGTAGTAGTTAATGACAACTTCTGTATTACAAGAACTGTTTGTAGATACATGAAAGTCATCTAGGATCCTTGGAAGAAATCATGGGTGAATGATGATGGAAAAATTTATGACAAGTATACTCATATGGATCATCCTTCTAGACCAAAGGATGTGAGGGATCCTGGTCTTGGATCAGATGATCCAGAACCGGTCTACAGTGATGATGAAGCTGAGGAGGAATTGACATCAGTAGAGGAAGGAGGAGATCCAGACTTACCCCCTAGTCCTATGCATCATGTTATTTCTTATCGAGCATCTAGACCTCCAAAAGAACTACCAAAGAGAGAAACTATCTTGATGGACAATGATACAGAGACTACATAATAAGAAGAAGAAGCATGCCAGTATGTTTTCAAGGACACCTCTGAGGAGGATGAGACAACCGAATCTGATCATAATGCTAATGGAGAAAAAGCGGCTGACGGTGAAGCAGTTGATGAGGAAAATGTTGAAAAAGAGCTCAGTTTGAGTCCTCTAATAGTTAGTACTGTCAGGACAGTGGCTGATCAAGAAGTCATAGCAGCAAAACCTATTAATGAGAGAGTCATTAATGACTCAGAACAAATGGCTATTGAACCTGATGTGGTTTTAGAGGAAATTGCAGAATTACCTGAGGAAGAACAGTTGGAAGAAATATCTCAGGAAAATGTTCCAAATGAGGAGGAGAATCTTGGCTCAATATCATTATTATATGACATTGAAGGTTGGACATTAGATCTTGGATATATGATTCCTAGACTTTCTTATGGAGATTCGGATGAGGAATACCAACCCCAAAAGGAATCATTTACCTTACCCACTGTGGCTGAAAATGTGGCAACCAAGGAGGACCTTAAGTATTTAAAAGAAGAATTGATAGAAGCAATAAGAGAATCAGTGGCAGATATGAAGAAAAGTATGGTTGAAGAGATGAAAAGCGTGGAGCAATCCCTTGAGTTATCCATTGGATGTAGTGTGTCCAGTCCTGTAAAAAAAATGGTGGATGAACTTAAGGTGTGCCACACTCAGATTGAGAGTTGGATAGGAGATGTGGTTGCTCTTAGACAATCAATCGCTTCATTGACTGCTTTGAACAGTTCTCAAACCCAAGTGCACACTGACATTAGGTATATCAAAGAAGTGGTCAAACAGTTTGTGGAAGTTTTTGAGGCCTTTAAGAAGTCAGTCAAAGAACATATGAACAGTCAAAATGAACTTGTTCATAAGATAGTTAGTAATCTGACACAATCTTTCAATTAGACAGTGTCCTTCTCAATGAAATCTCTTCCCTCAACCAGCTCTAGTATGAAACTTGACCAGATCCGCACTTTTATTCAGGAAGAATTGGCTAAGGCCAGTCCCATTGGTGCATCAGATACTTAGATTCTTGCTACCACTAGGAAAGTTAGTAGTTTTGTTCGTGATCACCTGCGGGCAGCTACTGCTTCTCAAGAGGCAATCAAGAATAAGGTGGATGCTTATTTTGAAAAGGTTTATACCAAGCACCAAATGACAAACCATTTCAGGCTTTTGATGAAGAATATGAAGTTTCCTCTAGTTTCCCAGGCGTTCAGGAAACAAGTTATCAAGATCAGGGGGATTACTCCTACTGTGGATATGTTTATAGAGAATAGAGATGATTTTGTATCTGCTATGGAGAGAGGTGGCAGCATCATCATGGATTTCAGGAATCTCTTGCTGCCTTTCCTGCATGTGGATGCTCGGCCAGTTATTTTACCACCTTCCCTTCCACCTTCTGCCTCTGGGAGTACTCCTCAACTGACTCCAGTTCAAGCCATCAGAAGTCTGACACCAATGATCCCTCAAAAGAGCACAGATTTCAGATCTGGTAATGTATCAGTTGCTGATCCACCAGTGGTTCTTTCAGGAATTCCCAAACCTGCTGACTCTACCTCTGAACCCTCTACTGATCCCAAGGGGAAGACACCTGTTCAAGAGGATGATTGAGTGCTTCTAGCTAGATTTTTTATGGGATTAATTGTATCTTTGTACTTCTCTGGTATTCCCACTGTATCTTTTACTTATAAATCAAATACTTCATTCCTCTATTCATTATATATTTTACTCTGTCTATTTTCTTTCCTAGTCCTTCTCTTTTCTCTAATACTCTCCTTTTTGTTAATCACAAAGGGGGAGAAATTATTGGAAACCTGTACCAAGAGAAATTGATAGGGGGAGAACATCACTACTATGGAGAAAATCCTGTAGTTAATATTGAATGTGGGAGAAATATGCAAATCAAAGAATCTTGCTTGTGCTTTCCTCTGATACTACATTTTTTCTTGATATATTCATGTTTCCATATTTTTCCTCTGATACTATACTGTTGATATCATACTTTGATATATTTTTTTGTGTTGTTTTTTGTTTGTTTGTTTTGTTTCCTCTAATATTACTTTATTTTGGCATAAGTTGTGATTATCAAAAAGGGGGAGATTGTTGAACCCTCTCGAATTAAGTGGCTTTAGTGTGTTTTGATAATCCCAACCATTTTTTATTTATATCTTGAATATGCTTAATATGTTCCAAATATACTATAATATATGTTGTTGCTTTCATTATTCTTAAATTAAGTCTTTTGAATTATCAGATATATGTTTACTATGACTTAACTCTTTCTGCCAAGTGAATGCTGAAACAGTTTTTCAGCTACCGTTACAAACGAGCTACCGATATCGAATAGAGCTACTGATACCACCGTTATGGATTAGAGCTATCGATATCGATTAGAGCTACCGATACAGAGTTCACCGAAACATCATGTTCATCGGTACTCAAAGATCACCGCTACATTAAAGTCTACCGATATGGTACATCAAGTCTACCGATTGAGTTACAGTTACAAGCTCACCGGTACTCAAGCCTACCGCTACATCGAAGTCGACAGCTACCGACACAGAGCTACCGATATGTTGAAGTCCACCATTATGCAAAGTCTACCGATAGAGAGCTACCGCCACCATTACAAGGCAGAGCCACAACTACCGATAGAGAGTTACCACTATCGGTAAAGACAGAGCGACCGCTACTGTTACAAGTCCACTGCTACCGATACATGAAGTCTACCGACAGACACGTCTACCGTTACAAGTGTCTACTGATACTCAGACCTACATACACCCACTGTAACACAAGTCTACCGATATCAAGAGCTACCGTTCCAGAGACATAACCTGACACTACTTTAATTTCTTTATCATTATTTAATCTAACCATCGGTCATATCAGGGATATTTTAATACACTGACATTTATTTAATGTGTGTTGTTGGATGTCAGGGAACCGTACCTCCTACCTGCAAAAAGTAAATCATCTTCTGCCAGAGCACGTGGATTAACTAAAGGAATGATGTGCTACTAGAAAAGTGTATGAATAGACGAATACAAAAATATAGACTCCAGGGTGTGCGAGACATATAGACGAATACACAGAGAGATACAGATACCATGAGGTGTCCTGGAGAACTAACAAGTGTGATTGCAAAGAGACGACAGAACATACACGAAGAACTCATTGCTGCATACCAGTGAAGAGCTGAGAATGAGAACATAACACAAGAGCTTCATCGACTGTCTCTACACCTGGAAGTCAAGGAATTAGACGATACTCTGTTTTCCAGACAAAAACCAGAAGAGGACTCAGAACGAATTCTGATCAATCAAAGGAGTCCAGAACTGCCCGAAAATCACTAGAGCCATTTCTAAACTCTAAATATTTGCTCTGTGATTTATCTTTTTACATATTGAGCAGTGTGTGTTATATGCTGTATTTTGCACACACATTGTCTCTTGTACTCTAACTGGAGGATTTGTAAATACTCACTCAACACTCTTACATATTTTCGTTCCCACTGTGATAGTGGTAGAGGTCATGTGAGACTTGGAAAACTGGTTGCTGTTGTTCTTTTTCCCGCGAATAATAGTGGTAGAGGTCTTGGACCTGGATAGTTGTATACTGTTGTAATCCCCGATCCAGGGTGTGGATCACTTTTATATAAAGTTTTGAGAGGACTAAGTCTCAGCTTGAGAGTGAACCTCTTGGCTATATTTGATGTGCTATATCTTTCAAAATAATTCTTTTATTCCATTGCTAATATCTTTAAAACCAAAACTATTTTAAATTCACTTTGATAATTAAATTCGCATGTGTTTATATCAATTTTAAATCTGTAAGTTGGTTTCAAAATTTAATCATCATTGCTGTTTTGATTAACTGGGAAATAATCAATCCATTGAGAACCCAACCGAACCCTTACTTTGATATAAATTCACAACATTTTAGTTCAGTATTTTATTTGGGGGTTTTTAAGACAAAGTTTTTAAAAAAGAAATTTTAATTGGAACTCAATTCACCCCCCCTCTTGAGTGTCCACTCCGACCAATAGTTTGGATGATGCAATGTGGAAATATTAAAATTATATATCATTTCAAGTTTAAAATAAATTAAAATATTCTAGGTCATGTTGTTAGAACTATATTAACCTCTAATGTAATCTAAATCATTGGATTGATACCAATTAGAAAACCCCAACCTTAAAAATTAAAATATCTTATGTTTTACCGAAGAATTTAATTTCAATCACATTGAGGATCTTTTTGGATATTGTTTTTAGATAATTAAGATATAAATTAGATATAAAAGACCCTAAAACACAAGTTAGAAACTTCCAATCCATATTCATTTTTTCTATAATATAAAATATTTTAAATAGACAATGAATTATTTTTTTGGAAAATCCCCACAACTTCCCACTTGACTTCTTCATTACCATTACCCATATTTAAACCTTATAATAACATTTTAAAACATTATATGAGGCATAAATCATAGTTAGGGGTAGAAAATAATGAAAGAGTTAGTCCATTGATAAACATTAAAACCAATGAATAAATATCATAAATTAATGATTTTCCCCATTAATAAGTTGTATATAATTTCTTTCGCAAATAAACTCCTCACTTTCATGATTTTTAATCCGAAGATTACCATAAAACTCATATAAAGAATAAAAAACATGAAGGTATCATTCGAAATTATTATTCATTTTAATCTTATATATGGAAAAATATTGCATTCAACATATATATATATATATATATATATATATATATCACTCTCAAAATGGAATATCTATAAAACTGACTTTTAAACCCAATGCATTGGAGGGATATCACAGACCCATCCATATTTTAAGCTACAATTGGATCACCCAGCACTATCTAGTCCTCCCCATGTATAATATATTATAGTCTCACCCATTACATATAATTCTCGAGTACACTTTCATTAATAAAACACTTTCAACATAAATCAATTTGAAAAAATCTTTTTAAATCCACATGAAAAAATATTTCAGATTAAAATTCCATTCCCATTTAAACAACCATTGCTTAAACCAAAACACCATTTTCCTTGAAGAAACGTTTTAAATGCCAAATAAGCACAAAAAATTTAATTATATGTATTTTTAATTAAGAAAACATGAAATATTTCAATTGAATATTTTAATTAAATAATAGTCACAATGGGAAAAATATGTTTTCACCACGTATATGAAGAAAAAAACATTCGATTAACTAGTTTTTGAATCCTTCAATATAAAACATGTAAAATTATTAATTTTTAAAAACATTCGATGAAATTATTAATATTAATATATTTCAATTTATATTTATTTTATATTGCTATAAATAAATTTGAAAAATAACATCTTGAATATTAACATGGAGAAATTTTTTTGATAATTGAATATTTTAAAATTCAATGATTCCCATAAAACATTGATCATTTAGATCATAAGATCCATAAAAGAATAAAATTTTACAAAACATTAAAAAATTAATGTAAATAAATTAATCATATTATATTTCAGTGGGGATGTATATACCACTAGTAAACTAAGGTGGGTGTATAAAATTTTAATTTTCCTTAGCAAAAAGAGATTGAGATGAAATACCTTACCTTGAGTTTCACTTTTCATGTGTGTCATTATCTTCCCAAATAATAAAAATATGTTAATTATTTAGTTTCTTATGATTATTTTAATTTTTATGATTATATTAAATTCACTTATTAGTTTTTTTAATAAAACTACCTAATAAATTTAGTCTATGTCAGGTGTTTTTACAATCTTCAATTTATGTGTGAAAATTAATATGCATGGTCAAATATGGTCAATGATGTCATTATACAAGAATATCCTGATTAACAATCAATAAATTATATTCTTATTTATATCTTAATTAATAATTTAAAAACAATATGGAAATATGGTTATGAAAAAATGATCTAACAATATAATCATGGAGGCAATTGGTCGAACATATGCATGAGTAATGTTCCCATTTTTAAAACATAATTATGGAATGTTTTTAGTAAAATTTATAATTACATAATGATAATAATGTAATATATAACATATTATTTAGTAACATAAAATTATATATATAATTATTATGATTTAAAAGTAATCACATTGCTACGAGGAGGAGGTATTCCAAACATCCACAAAATAAGTTATCACATTTTCTATGTGTGGAAGGTAATAAATAAAATGATATATAATATTTATATAAAAATAATTACTTCATGAATATAATATATATTTAATTTATTTCACATATTTTTAATTTAATATGTCCTAAATAAATTCCATTTAATAGGTGAATATATCACATCGCTTTGAGGAAACAGTTGTCCACACATCTACAAACTATGTTATCGTAGTACCATAAAATGGAAAGGTTGATGTAATGAGTTATATAAAAATTAAATAATTATTATTAAAATATAATTTAAATAAATATAATATAAAAATAGCATTTAAATCATAATTCCATATTATTAGAGGTGGTAAGGGAAAAACTAATGATATTGTTTTGCGAGGTAGAAGCCTGCCATACAAACAAATAGTAAGTTTGTTACCCATTTTATAGAGGTGTGTTTTGGTGTAAATAGATCCCTTAAAATAGAATAATATAATTATATTTAGTTACTGAGATTATTATATATTAATGTAATAAAAATAATTTAAGTGGTTTGAGAATGAAATAATACAGAAATGTATATTATAGAATCTTACCTCTTTTGTGGGTAACTATTTTTGGTTTTACCCAATTGGATTCCCTGTTTAGATTTATGACAAAATATAGAATTATAAAATATGGGGAGGAATTTTGGGAGCCTATATGTCATGGTTTTAATGATCCAAAGGTATTGAGAGTTATGGACAAGTTGGGAGGGTGATTTTTTTTATAGAGGGGATTGAAATTCTAATAAATACAAAAATGTAGAAACTATTGCTAGATCACCAATATATCATGTTTCTAAATATGAAAAATAATGGAGGTCTTTGGAAATATGGTTTATGAAAACTCATTCCACATAAAATCATTTTTATCATTGTTTTCTTAGTCTCTAGTTTTTCTTATTTTTTGTTTTGGTTTTTCATTTTTGTAGCTTGTTTTACGACCTATATAATTCATCCATTAAGAAAAAATTATAGTTATAATTTTTATAAAATTTAGTCCTAATAAATCTAAAATATTCAGATTAATTTATAAAATAAAACCACAATATTGTTTTAGAAATTCTGTTTAACAGAAACCAATGTAACACATAAAAATACTACGTTATCCCTAATTGGGGTAAGAATCATGTTACTATTTATGGGACAATATGTTCATTATAATAGATAATATGACCCATTATTGTAAAAAAATTTATATTTTTTAACAATTGTATATCACTTGGTAGAAGATATTATTTTTTTAAATTTTATATAATTTAATAAAATAGCATTTATTTTATTCAATTATTAACTAATTAATCCCTAATTTTGTGTTTCTTAAGAATTTAATATAATTATATAATCTCATAAAATTAAATATAAATTATTAATATAAAAATAAAACATTTATATTCGAAAACAGTATTTACAACTAAACCTATGTATATTTCTCCTTACTCAAAAACATTATTAGTTATAAAGGTAAGGATAGTTCTTTGGTTTTGTAATTTTCCTTACTGAACTTATTATAAGGGCCACATACATGGAATAGTGTCCCAATTACAACTAAGAATAGAGAAAAAAATATTTATGGGTTATATATGTCCATAAAATGGGTTTGGGACAAATTTTGGATCACTTATTCACCTTACATTTGATGTATAAATATCCAGTAACCATGTTCTTACATTAATTATAGTAATAAATTTTAATTTTTTCATTAATCATTTCTGTTAAAAATTTAATTTGATATTTTTAGAATGAAAATTTCATACTGAATCCAAATATCAATATATTTAATTTTAAATTAAATTATTATAAGTTGCTAAAATCAATTTAAATTAATCCTATAGATACTACGAGACAACTAGTTTTTAGGGGGAAATTTTGAAATGTTCATAATGTTTATATATCCTCTTTCAATTTTAAATTTAATCCATTGAACTATATTGGTATTTTAATATATTATTTTACTATAAATTTTTCAAAACCAATTTAATGTATAATATAACAATATAAATAAACTATATGAAAAAGCAGTTTTCTATTAAAATTTAGTATTTTCACTATTCATTAAAAATGAAACTTCTCAATAAATAAAACAAATAAAAAAATTTATTAATTTTTCAAAAAAATAGTATATTTTTTTCAAATGAAATTTATTAAAGTGAAAAATAAATTAGTTATAAAATAATTCTTCCATTAAAAGGCTGTAAAACATGTTTTTAGAAAAGAAAATTCTTTACTGTAAAACTGGAAAATATTTTTTCTTATGCTGATAAAATATATTGGATTAATGTAAAAAATACTGATAAAAATGTGTAAAATAATATAATTAGTCTTATTCACCCCTTATTGTATAACGACTAGGATATAACCACGATATTAAATAATAATATCAATATTACATTATTGTTTGCTAAGAATCGAGTTTGTGTGTAACAATAGCTAGCGAAGAAAATTTATGTTACAGGAAAATAAAGATAATATAGGTGTAACGTATAAAAAAATATAGAATTTTATTTGTTTTCAACATAATAAATCAATGAATTTAAATAAATTTTAATGAACAAATTTCATAAAATCTTGAGATGCTTCATCTTATATCTAAATTCATTATAAAACTATTTTCAATGACCTAAATTTTATTAATAGATGTATAATTGATCTATTGTAACTTTTTAAAAAAACATTATATAATTTATAATAATAAATCATTTAGGTGAAAAGTCGGGTTTCAATTAAAATTTAGTTTTTTTAGTATTAATCCAAAAATGAATCCGCGTATATAAATAAAAAAAGTCACCATAAGAAAACTAGTAAACTAAAATTTAAAAAATGAATTTTCTTTTTTAAATTTTTTTATTAAACTTTCAATATTTATTTTTAAAAGAAGTGTTCCATTAGAAGGTGAAAACTACCTTTAGAAAAATACCTATTTTTTATATAATAGTGGATTCGTTATTATCTTATGCCTATCAAATATATTGAATTTAGCTCAAAATATTTGACAGAATAAAAATATAATTAATATCATTCGGTAATTGTAATTTATTTTAGTTATTCAGATAAAATAATTTTGGAAAATATGAATAAATTTTTATAAAATCATTTACATTATATTAAATTGGTTTTTATGTATATTTTTAATAAATTGATAAATAATGAATTCAACTATATATTTTCATATTTCATTAAATCCTTGTCTTACACTTTAACAACAAATGTTTTATATATTATTATACTAAATTAAAATATTTTAATAATATATTGTTTTTATGAAACTCATCCAAGAATAAAACCTAACAATTGGAAGTAACTTGTTTTTTAGGCATTTCAGGCAATAAGATATATTGAAGATAATTTAAATAGTCAATAAATTATGAATTTTTATAATTAAATTTTTCCTTTTATTCTTTTTATTTCATTTAATACATGATATTGAAGAAAATATTATTTTTCTATAATTTTAGTGTGTTATATTCCCCTCACCATAAATAAATTACACCCTATAAATTTAAACTCAATTTTTCTAATTAAATGTTTGATATTTAAAAATTCAGTTGTTTCAATCCCACATAAATAGAAATATTAGAAAAACAACCTCATAAAATGAAGTAATTTTAATTACATATTTCATATAGAAGAAAACATAAATAGGTTTCCAAGATGCATAACATCATTGGGAACTGAAGGTAAGAACATAGAGGAAACATGTAAATAATTATAGGTAGTGATCATGTTTTTTGAACACAAACCATTGAATGATCAGTTGAAACAATAGTGAATGAAAACAAAAAGTTTTTATCATTTAAAAGTCTATTGAATCAACCAAAATGAAGGTATTAAGAAAAAATTATTTGTAGATCATTTTCCTAATATTGAGTAATTATCTTACAACCAAATAATGTAAGAAAATACTCTTATATGATATAATTCTATAAAAACAATTCCATCCATTGTTTTATCTTTGACCAATTTATATTTCATCTGTTACATCATGATGTTCATATACAAAAATGCTTTTCTTGTATGCTTGAAATACTAAAATTTACTTACAATGGATCATAAGATCCACAAAAAAGTATTTATAACTATCTATAACTATTTTCCAATAACAATATGGTTATTTTCATAATCTCTAAACCAATGAATTTAATAATATTAGTTGATCATTAAAAATTATTCATAAAATCGTTTAGATAAAAAAATGACAAATTAACCAAGACCTTACGTAATATAGTTGTAGGCATAAAAACCTATATCATTCTTTCGTCATGGGTTCAAGACCTACCGCACCACCTGATGAAACTGGTTATCACTATGTATTGAGGTTGTCATTTTAAAAGTGATATTTATATAATTCTTCTCACATTACCCAAAATATGATAGTCATCCTTTAAATTTAACAATTAAATAACTTTTTGGATATGGGTTTTAATAAAACATATTTTTTAATGACTGATAATCTAATTTGACTATTATTTCTATGTCATTATTTATCATAATAACAATAATGGTTGTCAACACTTTTTAACCTATGTCTCTAAAATGAAAATCCACTATTCCGAAAATAACTTTTCCACTAAATCATGTACTAATCTAATGAGATGTATTGACCTAAATTTCATATAAAATATTTTTATATTCTTATATTAACATCACATGAAGAATAAAATGTTTTTTAATTCCTTGAAATTATTTTCAATCTTAAACTACTTAACCCATGATGGCATCCTTAATTCTTATGATAATGAATTCACAATTTCTTATAAAATTTAATAGAATCATTAGTTATATCAATATTTATATAAAAAAAATTCCATTGGTAAATATAAGTATAAAATTTAATTACTGAATCCCAAATCAGAAATAATTTTTCTGTTTTGTTAAATAATCCCTTCCTTGGTCAGGGGTTTAATCGAGGCCATTCATTGTAATTATCTATTCAACTCCATCATAATAGTATATAAATAAAAATTTAAATTATCCTAATAATATCCATTTTGAGTGTTAAATAAGGTGTGTAATAAAGACTATTGTCATGTACCAAGTAATGCTTCTGTCCAGACCGACATTTCCTTTTTGAAGTTATTACCCTAAGGTAGATCTATGCTAGAACCACATCCTCCTATAATATCTATAAATGGATTTATTCCCAAGGAAGACTCTATAATATATACCATAACAAATATTTAAGAACTTATTATATACTTATCTTAAATGTATACCTTAGGTTTATATTCCCCAATAAAGTTTTTCCAGAATCCAATTTTCAAGGATTATCTTAAAATATCCCGAATACCAACTATAGTGACCCCGACCCCAGTAGCCCGGAGCCAGTGCCTGATACCATTAATTTTGGCATAAATACAATGAAATTTAATCCTAAAGTACTGAATTGTTTATTATTCCATGTAAACTAGATATATATAGGAGTCTTGCATTAAAATGAATAAAAAAATTACAACATGATTTTTTTATTTTGAGGATAATGTCATTACATTTAGAATATCCTTATATATCAATAATAGTACACTATAGAGAATCTTGGGGAAAGTAAAAAAATTATGGGTGACCTCTAAGATTTAGTAAGGGTTAAGTGAAATAGAAACAATAATGAATCAGTAATCATAATAAATAGGGAAAGGTAAATAACTAAGCAGACATTCCATTAAAATATTGGATAGAACATAATCAATATGGAAATAATAAAAGATGTATGAATAATTCCCTATAAATAATCACATGATGTTAAATATGGAATGTATAGTGTTAAATGTTTGAATAATATAGACCAATTATCAATATAGTTAGTGATATAGTCTTTCGTCAAGGCAGTTTTTGTATGTGGGTAGAAAATCAATTTATTTCAATCAATTCCTTTCAAAAAATATTTTTTTCATGATCTATCCTCCAGTTAGACTAAAAAAGCATCAAAACAAATGAAAAGGGCGTTTTCACTAACAGAATTCATTCCATGAGCCTACTGATTCATCGATGGGCTTACCTTAAATGGTATCTAATGTGTTTTTTACCATTCCAAAGTGTTCCATATATATATAATTATCAATTTAAAATATAAAAAATGTGACTTATCAAATATTTGTTCTTAGTAATGAATACAAGAATATTGATATTTTCTTAGATAATCAATTAAATATTAACGAATACACCATATGTAAAAAAGTTATATGTTTTATGAAATAGTTTTAACCATTATAAATATTTTGGATATTTAGGGGAAATTTATTGTTCAATGCTCACATAAAATTGAATAACTCAAGGGCATGTTAATGACTAAACAATGATTCAAGGATGTGAATTTCAATACAATACATGGTCAAAATAATCAGAACTTATCAATATAAAGAATAAGAATGGTATATGTCAAATTTATACCCTTTGGAGTAAGAATATGGGTTGTTTTCATATATGGAATAAAAAATATCATCAAATACATTCTCAAGGAAATGATCATTTTTATATTGATTTTTTAAATCCTTTTCTTAAAAACCCACTTTTAAAATAATTTTCATTAAAAATTAATTCTTAAAATTCTAAATTCATATAAAAGGGAATGACCGAAGGTAATTCCAAATAAGGTAGAAAGTACATTGCATTTTTATTGGAAAAAAGTTTGAAAAGATCCTTGTCTGGAAAGCAATATGATGACGTAATTTATTTCAGAAAAACAAAAAATGGGTAAAAATTTATTTTTATAAATTTTTTAAATAGTTAATAGAAAAATTAATAACATTTCAACATAACAAATTTTTGTAATAAAGATGATTTCGGAATAAAGGGGGAAATAAAGTTGAATTATATTAATAATATTTTATAAAACAATTTAAGTACCAAAGAGTGATAAATTGTTCCTTTATTTAAAAATAATCATTAATGAACATAGGATAATAAAATTATATGATTTATTAAACAATGATCATATAATTTTTTATTCGATTTTATAGTATAAACAATTTCAATTAGAATGAGATTGTGATGTAAACCCGTAAATTGATCATAACATTGATGTTTTTATTTATAAATGATTCAATTATATGTATCAACTATAAGTACACATCACAAAAGTTTAGTCACATAAGTATATATTAATAGAAATTATACACATATTCATAGGATATTAATGACACAAAGGAAGTAATATAACCTAATTAAAAATAATTGAGTTATGAAATGTTTTACCTCCTAGTAACATGAAAATTCAAATATCCTTATAGAAAACATTTCAAATTGAAAATAAAAAAACTGTGATTAATTAATTATTTTAAATATTAAATGTAAATTTTTATGTAAATAAACCATATAAAAAACTATATACATTACACTACCACATGCCTCAATGAAATGAAATTGAGACAGAATCCCTTTCCATTTGATTCCTTTTGGTTGAACATTCTTTAATCTCCCATAAAATGGTTTTAATCATGTTATTAACTTATAATAGCACCTTATTAATATTAATAATATCATATATTACCCTTTTAAAACATCTTAGTAAATTTTTGTTGATAATCATTCATTATTTTTATTATTTTGTGTTTTAATTGCCTTGTTATTGAGCTTGTATTGAGTTTTTAATTAGTTTTACGTAGATCCTGATATCATCTTCTCAATAATAAAAAAAAATATGTAAAAATATCATATATTTATTATATATTTATTTATTTTAATCCATAAAATTTAGTGATAGGAAATAAAATTTATGGTTCACGTAGATGGTAGGTCGTATGTACACATTTACAATATCTCCATTCTGTTTTCACATTAATTGAAAAAAATTAAATTATATATATATATATATATTATAATTATAGTAAAGTTTTAATGTTATATATACAATATATTTTTATTTAACTCATCCTTAATACATTACATGTAACGTGTGGCTGAATCAGATCACTTCGCAAGGCGGTAGTGCACCGTACACATGAACGACATTACTGTAATCCCAAAAAATAGAATGCATGAAGATATGTGTAATATAATAATAAATAATTATATGAAATTATTAATATCATATATATCATATATAAACTATTAACTGATCATTTTTCCATACCATGATAGGTGGTATTGGAAAAACGAAAGACATCGGTTTGCAAGTCGGTAGTCTTCCATAAACTGGAATGATGACTGCATATCTCATTTCATAGATGTTTGTGAATTTTCACATTTTTACCATAAACATATAGATATGTTAGTATATTTAATATAATGAGGTTATTATATAATAAATATGTAAAAATAATTGATTTTGTGGAGGGATAAATAAAAAAAAATTATTGATGAACATTAACTCTTCATTAGGTAATTGCTTTAGTATTATACAAAAATAATTTATTTATTTTTTTGATGTAACAACCATAGATTATTATAAAAGGGGTTGTATGTAAGGATTGAATTTTTATAGGTGTTATATGAACCAATATTCTTGATAGGTGTGTATAAATGGGGAGAGTGAATGATCATAAAAAATTAAGGAGTAACATTCTTGTAATAAAAAAAAGGGAAACACGATTAAAAGGTATATTTTTCATAATATACCTCCAATAAAGAAAAAATACCTATAAATTATGGTAATTGGCAGAAATATTTCTAGAAAATGGGTTTTGGAAAATTTTATTTTTTTTTTCCCTTAAGATTAATGTTTAACAACTAAGAAAACTCATTTTCTACATTAGTCGTTCTAATAAATTTTAATTTACTTCTACAATAATTTTAGAAAAAAGAAAACCAAGATGATATTAATATAAATTATAAATTATGATTGTTAAAAATATTGAATCTATTTTTACCAATTGAAATCATTTGCATAGTATAAATTAATTGGAAATTAATCTCGCAGATGAGATGAGACAGAGGGGTTTTATCATGAACATGAAAAATGGTTTGAAATGTTTTTATATCAAAATGAATATATAAGTAATTAAAATGGATTAAATTATAATAATATATTATTTATTTATTTATTGGGTTTCATTAAATAAAATTCAAAATAAAATTTAATATTATATATTATTTTCATTAAAATATAATTTTCAATTAAAATTATGTAATTTTTAGTATTTATCAAAAAATGAAACATCTTAGTAAAATAATAATAATTAACCTCAATATTAATTTTACATTACTATTTAAAAAATGGAGTTTTCTTTTCCAATAAAATTTTAAAATTTTCAAAATTTATTTTTGAAACTAGTTTCCCACTTAAAAATGACTAAACTACTTTTAAAAAATGCATCTTTTATGTGTAAAACTAGATTTGTTCTTATCTTATGCCTATCAAATCTATTGGATGAATGTACAAAAATAAGATAGAATATAAATTTCATCAATATCATTCACTAACCATAATTAAATTAATCTATTATGATAGAACACATTTAGTTTATAATTAATGTTATTTTATAAAATTATTTAAATTATATTTAATTTGTTTTTATATTTATTTGTGATTAATTCGTAGCCAATGAATTTTTTCATATATGTTTGTAACATTTTTAATCCAATTCAACCCATCAAATTTATCGTCTGGTTTATATCTTATTATATTAAATATTTATATTTTAATAATATATTGTTGTTCAATGAAACTCGTCAATGCGTGTATTGCAAGAATTATAGACTCATTATTGTCTTCATTTAAATATATAGGATACATTAAACTTTATTTTAAATAGTTATTATATAGTAATGCTTAGAAATTTCATCTTCCCTTCTACACTTGGTATTGAGAGTCAAAAATGATATTTAATAAAAATTTATTTATTCAAAATTTGGGGGTTTACAATCATATTGGAATTACTTCACTCACAAAACCTATAATTCCCCGACCCCAGTTACCTAGAGTCGGTGAATTATTACATAACATTGGCATGATCCCAGAAGATCACGTCTTGAAAGACCGATTAGTTTTGTAGCCTTGGAATAACTAGATACATTCATAAAATTTACATTACATCATAAAGTGAAAACTAATACAACAACATCTAGTCTGCATATCCCATCATACTATCCTTGCGGGTCATTCATAAATTACTTCATCACTTCCTGGGGAAAATAAAACATTGAAAGGGGTGAGCTCAGATGCTCAGTAAGGATAACAATATAGTGGAAACTTTAATAAATAAGCATAAATATTTAAGGGAATGTATAACTAAAAAAAGACTTTTAAACTTGAACATCAGTATAATTTGGAAAATATAAAATGAAATAAATCCATTTAAATATTCACATGAATATTCTACTAGTTGAATAATAACATGCAATATCAATAAAAACTTTCATAATGATGGAATGCATAATGCGAGACTATCATAACCACATAGTCAAGGCCTCGTGCCAAGACTACAAATAAGATCTGGTCAAGGGCTCGTTCCAAGACACTAGTTTGTCTCATGAGACCTACTAATACATCGAGGATCAATAGTGGTCTCCACCCGTCACTTACTAATTCCAATGTATTCCCATATGAAATGGTTTAAACATAACATAAACATTAGTATTAAAACTGGCATATGAAATGTCAATACATTCTCCATAATCCAGGAATGGTATAAAAATAAAACATCGATAGTCAAACATATCACAAAACCTTAAATACAATATGGATGATCTGTATCATAATTAATCAACTCCAAATAATCTTATAATCCATCAATGGACGTTGAGATAGATGAAATCAAAACTATTTGAGAGAAATAACTCTTTTTTTTAAATCATTTTAAAGTCACATAATTATAAAATAAAACATTTACATTGAATATATTATTATAATCTTGTAATGGAATCTTCTAATATTTTACAATGGTGGAAAATGGACTCACCCGCCGTATAAGTTAAAAAAAGACATTCTTCCCTTAATTTTTTCGAAAAGGTTAAAAAGGACCTTGTTTGGAAAATGACGTAACGATTCCTTTATAAAATTCTTATAAAAAGTCAAACAAGGGAATAAATGACTTTAACCCATATTTTGTAAAATATTAATAATGTTTTGAAATATATTTTTATGAAACATGGATGTGGATGATAAAGAGGTCGCAGTAGATAATTATTTATAAAAAACCTTAGATAATGAAGAGATTGTGAAATAAACCCTTACCTTGTACTATACCTTGGTTGAGGGTTGGTTAACCTCATGTATAATGGTGAAATATTTGTTATTAAATTATACAAGAATCATATACATTAATATGATATCATATATGATCTTTTAACATTTCATTGTTAATAATATCTTAGTATTATTAACATTTCGGGTGTTAACTTACTCATTTTCATTTATATGTTTTGTTACATTAGCCATGTTTTTTATGGATAAGTTGTATTTAGTTCATATCCATAATGATATCAAGTCCTTAAACATTATTTTTAATCATTTAATGAGACTTAGTCTTGAATGGATACAATGGGGAATGAATCTCATCGTGTTCGTAGAGACGGTAGTCCGTACGTACGCATGAGCGACAATATCATTATTTTGAAATTAAAATAATATATAATTGGATGTTATATCATATATACAGAATCATTATCATGTTCTATTTATTATTTACATCAATTAAATATCATTATTATATTCATCCAAATGATAATTTATTGAATAACAATTACACCCTGACGTGGACATAGTAAGACGTACGTACGCACGTAGGATGTCATGTCATTCAAAGGTTGGATAGAATAATGAATATGGTTTTACCAAATTTATAATAACATCACAGTATATATAACATACTGGAGTTATTATTTTAGAATGGGAATAACAAAGAAAGAAGAATTGGAAGTAGAAAGGAACATGAAAGAGGGTGGTGAAAACATTACCTCTTTTTCAGGTTCATCCATTTGATTTGATCAAACGGGATACATATTTTGGCTTTCTGACTAAAGGAAAGCCTCTAGGATGAAGGGAGGATACTTTATAGGGTATTTAGGTAGAGTTAGGCTTATCCAAATGGATTTTAAGGTGTGAAGAATTGGTTATAAGTGGTGTCCTTTTATAAGAGGAGTGAGGGGCACCTTAGGAAAAGCTAGAAATATTATTTTATAATAAATTCATATTCGGTTTATAATGGATCCAAAGTGGATTATTAAAAATACAAGGTGGGTATGGGTCAAAAGCCTTTCAACCAATAGATTTTAGATAGTTTTGGGTCATTATAGTAACATTTTCTGTTAGTTTTATGTCTTAGTTAATTAGTTTGACATTTACCATGTCACTTTGTATTTTTATATTATATAGTTAATAAATTTACTATATAAATCCAAGAGACCCCAAAGTTATTAATGGTACAACTATCATGATATAAGTCCTTTGGACTAACCTTAGATTTTTAGGAATAGAATATCAATTAATAATATATTATTTGTTTTAAAAACTCTTTTATGTCAATTTTGACACTATTGTGTATTTTGTTTTTGATAATTTCATAATAGCATGATTTCCTCGAAAATAATTTATATAACCAATCCTAATATGTCATATTAACCTATAAATTTAGAGAAATTCATCATAATTCTAATATTACATTTATTTTGATGTTTATAATATCAATTATTTTAATATTTCATTAATTATGTAATTACTACATCACCATTGTGTCATAAATAAATTAAATTATTTAATGTCTTAAAATTATAAATAAAATACCATTATTTAGGAAATATTTTTAGATTTGTAATGGATATTTATAATCTAATTTATCTTATTTATAACCCTATATGAATAATGTTTTAGTAATAAAACTTTGATTTTAACTCTTTTAACTCTTCTTTAAATTAAATAATAATAAATGGCCAAATCTAAACCAAGTGGACCTAAATGATAATATTTCATTACTAAGGTTGTTTTTGGTCGAGATACACTTGTCCAATAGAATTAGGAAATGTGTTAGAGTAATATTAATATCATTCTTATCCTTAATTTCCCTATTTAATTTTTACCGTGGTAAATAAAAGTAAAAAGTTACTATTTACCAAAAATTATTTTTATCTTAATGAACCACATTTTACTCCTTGATATTAACCGTGTCTCTCAAAGTTTTGAAATTCCACTCACAGAAGCGGTAAAATTAAGTTTTATGTAAATTTCCAAATTCTCCTAGGAGGTGGGTAAAAGACGGTGAAAATTTCAATAAACTTTTTATATATATGAAATTATTCTAAACTAACTCCAATGAATAAAATTGAACATATATAGGTATTATGTATCTATATTGACCTCAAATAAATTAAAATAAAAGAAATAATTATTTAAATTAAAATTTGGTTTTAAACCATGACTCAGTGTTTTTCACTATTTATCAAAAATTAATCATTTTCAGAAAAATACCAAAATTTCACCCTAGGCTAATTTCGATATTCCGAATCCAAAAAAGAAGTCCATTTTAAAAGATAAAAATTATAAAATTTCAAAAAGTGGGTATTACTATTAATAATGGCTAGTTTAATTGGTTGTGGTGTGTGTTAGAACTCATAGTTGCGTACAACACACACTACTGTATTATTCAATGAGAAGCGTACCATGGAAGCTTTGGGAGTTATATTCTCCCCTCCTTCATATATTTTCGTCCTCAAAATTTCTAGAATACTAACACACGAAAAGAGTTGGGTGATTCATCATCATAAGTTCCTCGGATTCCCACATTGTCTCTTCTATCTTATGGTTTCTCCATGGAACTTTTACAAGATGAGTCGTCCGGTTTATCAGCACTTATTCTCTGGTATCAAGAATCCTGATGGGCTCTTCACAATAAGACAGATCAGGTTCCATTTATAATTCCTTATAGGTGAGTACATGCGTTGGGTCAAGCATGTATTTTTTCAACAGTGATATGTGGAACACATCTTGAACATTGGAGAAATTTGGCGGCATTTCCAAATGGTAAGATACAGCACCAATTCGTTCTAGAATTTCGAAAGGTCCGATGTACCTGGGACTCAATTTACCTTTCTTACCGAATCCTATAACACCCTTCCATGGAGATTCCTTCAAGAAAACATGATCTCTTACCAAAAATTCCAAATCCTTCCTTCGATTATCAGCATAGATCTTCTGCATACTTTGAGCTTCATTGATGTGGTTTTTGATTACCTTCACCTTTTCCATCATTTCCTCTTCCAGTTCTGGGCGTACAAGTTTTCTTTCACCAACGTCATCCCAACAGGTTGGTGTGCGACATCTCTTTCAATATAACGCTTCATATCGTGCCATCTGAATACGTGAAAGGAAGCTATTTTTATAAGAAAACTACACCATAGGTAAATATTGATCCCATATAACCTGAAAGTCTAGTGAGCATAATCTCAACATGTCTTCTAAGGTTTTAATAGTTCTTTCTGATTGTCCATCTGTTTGAGGGTGTTAGGCAGTTATCAAACGATGTTCAGTATCCAAGGCCTTCGAAAGACTCTTCCAGAATCTTGAAGTAAAATGGGGATCATGATCAGAAACAATTGATATGCGTACTCCATGGCTTCTCAATACTTCATTAATATATAGTCTTGCTAGACGTTCCAGTGGTAGATCTTCTATTATAGCAAGAAAATGTGCTGACTTGGTAAGACGATCAGTGATAACCCATATTGCATCGTTCCTTATAGGAGTCTTTGGTAGCACCGTGAAAAATTCCATCGTAATATTTTCCCATTTCCACTCCGGTATGGGAAGAGGTTTCATGACTCCTCTAGGCTATTGCCTTCCAGCATTCACTTGTTGAAAAACCATACATCTTGATACAAAATCGGCAATCTCCCTCTTCATGTTGTCCCACTAAAATTTTTCTTTCAAATCTCTATACATTTTGGTGCTCCCATGGTGTATAGGGAAATTTCAGCTATGAGCATCATATAAAAATTCCCTTTTCAGATCATGTATATCAAGAACATAAAGTCTCTTCCCAAATTTTAAAATTCCTTCCTCATACACAAAGTCTCTTAATCTCCCATCATTCACAGCTTTAATATTCTTTTGAAATTCTTCATCATCGGTCTGAGAACTCATAATCCATTCTAGTAAAGATGTTTTTGAAACCATTTGAAAAGCATTGATGTTTCACCTTCCATGGTAATTCCCATATTCATCTTCACTAGATCCATGAAAATAGGATCCCTTTTAATTATCATCATGTTAAAAACTCCATGATATTTTCTACTCAATGTATCTTCCACCTTATTTTCCTTCCCCGGGTGGTAGTGTATCATGGAATCATAATCCTTGAGTAGTTCAAGCCATCATATATTCCTCATGTTGAGTTCTTTCTATGAGAAAATATTTTTCAAACACTTTTGATCAGTTTAAGTCTCACATTTTTCACCATAGAGATAATGTCTTCATATCTTCAAAGAAAATATTACAATATCTAACCCAAGATCATGAGTAAGATAGTTTTGCTAATGAATTTTTAGCTGTCGTGATGCATAGGCAATAACCCTATCATTCGGCATAAGGGAACAACAAAGTTCTTTATTCGATACATCACTATAAATAATGAATCCATCATTCCCCGATGGTAGAGTCAATATAAAAGTATTGACTAATATATTCATCAGTTCTTCAAAACATTCTTCACACTCTTTTTTCCAAACAAATTTAACCCCTTTAAGTGTGATCTTCGTTAATGGGTTATCCAATCGGGAAAAATTCTAGACGAAACACTACTAATAACCTGATAAACCAATAAAACTGTGTACCTCAGTTATACTCATCCGGGCTGACCATTCATGGATTGCCTTTTTCTTAGAAGGATCAACAGAGATTCCATCCTTAGAGAAAATATGGCCAAGAATAGAGATCTCCTGAAGCCAGAATTCACCCTTTCTAAACATCCCATATAATTCAAGTCTTCTAAGAGTCTTCAGGATAATGCACAAGTGATTGTCATGATCTTCTTAGCTTTTGGAGTATACCAATATATCCTCAATAAATTCCACCACAAATTCATCTAGATATTCCTTGAAAACTCTATTCATTTGATCCATGAATACAGAGGGAGCATTAGTCAATCCAAAAGGCATTACTGTAAACTTGTAATGCCCATACCTGGTTTGAAAATATGTCTTTGGAATGTCTTCCTTATTCACACACAACTGATGATATCCAAATCGAAGGAAAATATTTGAAAAGTATTGAGATCCATGCAGTTGGTCAAATAAATCATTAATGCGAGGTAGGGGATACTTTTTCTTTATTGTTATATCATTGATAATCCTGTAGTCGATACATAACCTCATTGATCCATTTTTCTTTTTAACTAAAATAACATGGGATCCCCATGGAGAAACACTAGGGAGAATAAATCCCTTATTACTCAATTCCTCTAATTGTTTCTTTAATTTAACTAATTCCACATTGGTCATTCTATAAGGGGTCTTCGATATAGGCCTTAATCCAATAATTAAATCAATGTAAAACTCAACTTCTCGTTCTAGAGGATGTCCAGGTAAATCTTCCAGAAACACATCTATAAATTCTTTCACAATAGATACATCCTCTCTTTGAACATTACTTTCCTCACCCACAATCATTTCATTCTCTTCCACCCCAATAATTGAATTTAGTTGAGATACTAGGTTTGATATAGATAAGAATTAGGTGGTGACGATTCTTCTCTAAATATAAGGTGTTCCTTATCATCATCATCAAAAATAGTAACCTCCTTCTTCTTATAATAAATTTTTACATCATTTTCTGAAAGACAATCCATGCCAAGGATTATATCAAATTCAATCATAGGTATGACGATGAGATCCAAAAATAATGAACATTTATGTGCTCTAATGGGGACTGATTCACAACACTTTTTTGCAATGATACTTCCATTAGGAGATTCAACTGACAACTCCCTTGTTATATCAAATTGGAAATATATAATTTTCTTAGCAAACTAGGAAGATATGAAACAATGCAATGATCTAAATCAAATAAAGCATTGGCTAAACTTGAGGAAACCATTAAATTACCTACCACTACGTCTTTCAGAGATTCTAGCTCATCAGTAGTGATAGCATAATCTTGGCCTTGATCCGTTGGCCTTTTCTGAGGTATGTTACCCAGATTCTAAGGACATTCATTTTCATAATGTCCCATATCCCTTTAATTGTAGCATTGAAAATCAGTTGCTTATTTCTTCCCCTTGAAATCATGAGCTTGGTGGACTCTTTCACAACAATTGTAACAAACTCCCACTCATTTCAAGCAAGTACCAGGGTGTTTATTCCCATATTTACTTCTGAATAGATATTCAACTTTTCCCTTCTTCCCTTTATTTCCATTACCAGATTGATCTGCAGATCTCTTATTCTATTTCTCTGCCTTAAAGTCATAAGACTTAGAGAATTCATTTTCTGTCTTGATAGCGCATGAGACAATATCTTCCTACAACGAGAAGGTTTTTGATACTAATGCTCGATGGATAAACGGTTTTCACCCATCAAAGAAATGATCAATCTTACTTCTTGGGTTACTTATATAATCTGCAGCATACCTCACTAACCTTGTAAAGATAGCTTCATACTTTGAGACATTCTCATTTTCCTTTTGTCTCAAACTCATAAATTTCCTTTCCATAACTGCTCGATGGTCACGAGGAACGTATTTTTTCTAAAAACAGATCTTTGAAATCCCTCAATTCTATATTTGATACTTCATCATCTTCATTTGTGTTTTGAATCAATGGCCATGATTGACCAACATTTCTAGTGAGGCGGTAACCTTCCATGAGAACTTTTTCCATTTCACTACTCCCTAAATCCTGAAATATTTTCTCTAGGGAACTTATCCATTGCTCAGATACCAATGGATTAGTACTCCCATTGAATGTTGGTGGTTGTTACCTAATGAAGCGATCTAACATTTATCCTCCACGTTGTGGATATGTAATGGCCCGGACCTCTCCGGTCTATTACTTTGTGAAACTGTGGTGATGGAGGTGTTTTGGGAGGTCAAGGTGACTTATCACCAACAATTTGCCAATTTTCCAGTTCTGTGAACAATATTTACAGTTTTATGAATAGTAACAGATCGGTCTCACAGATCGGTGTCACAGATCGGTCTCACAGATCGGTCTCACGGATCGGTTTCACAGATTTTTTTCACCGATCAGTTTCACAGATCGGTTTCACAGATCGGTTTGTTGTACGGTAACGGTAGGTGAACAATGTTTCCAGATTCCTACAGTTTTTCACCTTTTGACATTTCCTTTGATGTAAAACACATTTAAAGCCTTATTTTAAGGAATATTAATGCTGTTTCAAAGGCCAAAAATCCTATATTAATTATTCCTAATACCGGGATGTTTTTACATGGGCAAACCGTGTGGGTTAATGTGATTCATTTTTAATGGATAATTAAGCGGATCTTAAACCATCACTTCACTATGTTTTCAAAAGGGACAATATATCACCATACATTGTTCTTCCTCTTTGTTCGTGACCATGAGACACTATAACCATTCATTCCATCCTGTAGGATTTTTACAATCAAACCCTACCCCTCTGATTGGTTCCGCTCTATTTTGATGCAACCAAGCTATGTTGAACATTCTTCGATATAAGGAATGTTTTATCATCATTCATTTGGGGATCATATTCTCTTGTTCTCCCTTCCATATTTTACTTTGTAATCTCCAAGATTCTATCGGTTTTTTCTTGGGGTTTGGTTGGTGTTGTCGTACCGTGGAATCCTTGGGTGGAAGCAGTTGTTGCGAGAGGAGGATCATGACCCGTTGTGTGGATAAAGAACGTCAAGAACCATTGAGGTATGAGATTCGTGGATTCTCTTTTGTTTTTGTGGAATCATACAGTTATCATGATTTTTCCATTTGGATCACAATGAAATTGACCTAATTAAATATTTTAACCGGATAAAGAAATTGTTATCACTCGTATGTTGTTGCCTCGTGTTTTCATAGATAGTGTGATATCTATGCTTGATTTGCTTAGATGTTTGTTCTTGATGGAAATTGATAAAGAACGTAAAGCCATAATTAATTGATAATTAATTGTCTAATGATAAAGACTTATGTAAATGAATCAGGTTGTTGCTTTTGTTGTTGTTGTTCTAATTTTATATTATTCAAATTGGCATAGTAAGCATTTTAAATCTTTTGTGATAGATTACTGAATAGGTTTCCTCAAATTGGAACCTATGAATTGAATCAGTTAATTCAAGAGGGATTAAATTGGTTGATAAAAGTTAATGCCTGGTAGAGTTCATAGAAACCCTCTTGTTCAAAAGGACAAGTTCCTTGTGCTTTAGAGCCATGCGTGCTCATTTTGTATGAAGGTTGGATGCCTTGTTAAAGGGACAAGAGCCCATTTGATGTGATGTTTTATTTTCTACTGCTTGTGATGTGATGTGACCCTGGAGGGGTGTTGTGATGTGTAGAGGCAGGGAGGCCTTGTGGTTTTGGTATCAGATGACACCTAGAGTGGCGAGATGCATCGGTTTATGCATGTGGGTGTCAGGGAGGACACTGGGGATGATGGTATGTGATGGATACGATGGCGGGATGTTGGTGGTTTTGATCGAATTTTTTTCTGCTTTACTTTTCCCCACTTCTCAAGGTAGCTGGTCTTGGTTACCCTTCTTCTAAAAGAGGTGAAGACACGCGGGGTATTCCACGTGCTTTTCATGTCTAGCTTCTCAATTGGGAATGGGTCTATGCTCTTGCTGTAGGCGGAAAAGACTCGACGGGTAGTACATCTACTCACCGTGTTGAGCCCCCTTGTGTTTAGTAGCATAGAATGATTTTCTAGAATGACTGGTAATATGGAATAGTAATTCTGTAATGAATAATTGATTAAATGTTGATAATCCACAGGGATGGAGATGATGGAATTTAAAGGTGATGTTGAATCTTAAAAGGAGAAGTTGTTTTTGAATTTGATTCCAATTCATTTTAATGAGGTTTTGTTCATGGTTAATTAATGTTTAAAGAATTACATATCATACAGTGGAATTGATAGAATAAGAATGATGTAATCTAATAAAGCACTTAAATGGTTGTGTGCTTATAGGATACCTATTCTTAGAAGTGGAAGCCCAGAGTCCGAGAGACGTTAGCTGCAGTTGTGTCTAAGACTAGGTTATTCCCATAGTGTGGTTGTGATATATAATATATCTTCTACTTTTTGTGTTTCTATACGCTACTCCACCCTTTCGGTAAGGGCAACTGACACCCCGGGGATTCTGAGCCCTAGGGGGTGTTTTCCCCAACATTCCGATGGAAGGTTGAAGGGATTACTAGCCACTTTAGCCCCTCTCTCTTCTCTTTTTATATACTTGTGCCTTTCGCACAGCAGTTAGTTTTCCCCATATATGTGTATAGAGGGCTGTAATGGCTTGTGGTTATTTCACACACATATATTCTGAATATAGAATCATATGGATTACTATAGGTCTAACTTGTATAGGCTGGGATGGCTTGAGGATCCTTACTCGGCGTATGGGTTGTGATGAATTGAGGTATAATACCCGACATATGATACACGTTATGCGAGCTGTGGTGGCCCCCGAAAACATACCTGGTTACATTTGGTTGTGAGGATGGTGTGGTGTTTCACCCAGGTGTCTGCAGGTATTCCTTTGTGGTGCACGTGGTGCAGATTGTGGAGCTTTGCACAATTTTGTACAGGAAAGCCTTTTGAGAGAGATACATAGGACATATGTCATTGGGGTAAAGCGGCAAACCAATGGGGAAGTAGTAGCGTGGTACCCTTTATGTTCTTCATTATAAGATATATTATTGTATGTGTTACATGGTGAGAGTAACCATGGTGAGGTTGGGAACTTACTATACCTGTTTAGGTGACAAGTTAGTTTCACATGTTTTTCACTGTGCTTTTTCATGCTTTCTTTACTTTTTCACGATAGGGTTCAAAGAGGATCCTACTGAGTATACTATTATACTCACCCTATGTATATATAAACAATTTTTCAGGTCACTTGGAGCAGGTTGGTGATCTGGATGGTTACTACTTGATTGTAGTTATAGGATCTGAGTGTGATATCAGTTTCTGTTGTCTTTTCCTTTCTTTTGGGTACTTGTTTCTTTCCCTTTCAGTTGTAGTACTTTTTCATGACATTATATTTGTGCACTTGGTTTTCTTTTATATTTCCAGTTCTGAGTTGGAGTTGATTGGTGTCTGTATTATCTCTCTATTTCGCATGTGTTCTCTTAGAGGGTAATGCATCCCATTTTGTGTGTTATTATACCCTCTTTGCTATTCGCCAACCCAGGACCTACTGGAGGCACGACTCGGTGGTCATTATCCCCCTTCTCACATTGCCGACCCAAGAAGGGAACTCTTTGTGGGGAGGGGGTCATGATAGAGTGGTATAAAAGCTCTATTTGAGGGATAGGATGGAGTTTGGAGTTAGGCACACGTGAGGGAGCATGGGTTGGTAGGGAAACAGTGTCATTCATATTTATCCAGTGCGTTAAACACTAGAAAACGGATGAGACATGGTCATTTAGGGCCCCTAATGATCTGATGTACGGACCTTTATGTTTACAATGGCAACAAAACAATGTGATACTAGTTGCAGGGTATAGACCTAGGAATGGATCATGCATCATTCTTCTTTGTGCATGTGTTTGAATGGGTATACCTTGGGATAGGTTAACCTAAAATGAATGAAAGAAAACAATTAATTAATTAATCTGGAGTCTATATATTCCAGGCTTTGGAGCTCTAACGGTTTCTTATTTTAAAGGTATTGCTCCAGGTCAACATCCTCATCAGGTTTTCATAGAAGGTTTCCACCACGCTATTCTAGCAGGTCACCATAGGGTAGAGGTTGATGACGCCGACACATGGAGGAAGACACTCTAAGAGTTTCAGCACCATAGTCTGCAGAAGTACGAGGGCTCTGTTTCAGATGCGATCATGGAAGAGGTTGGAGGTAAAGGTTGTATTTTCTAGATGATAGTGCATTAATTCCTAATGCATAAGGTGTAAGTGTCCTAGTTGGGTGATCTAGAGGTGGAGGATTGGAGAGAAAGTGTTGTTTGTGGTGAGGCCCCTGATGTTTGGTCGGAGGATGAACAACACCTAGTGTTGTATCATGGAAGACTTTTTGTTCACATAGCGATGCGTGAGACGGTTCTACGAGAGTTCCTTAGTTCACTCTTAGCTGTACATGATGGTGTGAAAAAGATGTACTGATCCTTCATGAGTCAGTTTTGGTTGCTTGGGCTGAAGCGTGCAGTTGCGGAGTTTTTGTCTCGATGTTTAGTCTGCCAGAAGTTGAAGGTCGAACAATGCGTTATTGATGGTCTTCCCTAACAATTAGAGTTTCCTCAATGGATGTGGGATGAAATCTCAATGGACTTTGTTACAAGTTTACCTCGAGCACTGGGATGACATGATGCTATTTAGGTGGTAGCGGACCATTTAACAAAATCGACCCTCTTCACAGCGATCAAGGAGTCGAGCTCAGTGGATGTTTTGTTGAGGAAGTATATAGAGGATGTGGTGAGACTTCATGGAGTCCCTAGGATGATCATTTCTGATCGAGATCCTCATTTTACCTCTAGGGTGTGGAGAGGTCTCCATCATGCTTTTGGCTCTTAGCAATTCTTTAGCACTGCTTTTCATCCTCAAACGGATGGTCAAACTGAGCGAACCATCCCAACTATTAAATACATATTGCGCTCTTTTGTTATTTATTTTTGAGGTTAATGGATGAGGCACTTACCCTTGGTAGAGTTCGCTAAAAATAATAGATTTCACTCTACCATCGGTATGGAACTGTTTGAATCCTTGTATGGTCGGCCTTACCATTCTCTGTTGTGCTGGACTGGGGTCGGAGAGTCAGCAATTCTCGGACCGGAAGTAGTGCAGAATACAACAGAGATGGTTCTGGTGATTCGTGAGAGGATGAAGACAACACACGATCATCAGAAATCATATGCTGATCAAATAAGGAGACCCTTAGAGTTTAATGATGGAGATCATGTGTTTCTGAAGGTGACTCCACATCATGGGAAATGATGGTTTGGTCGTGGAAGTAATATTTCTCCCCATTTTTTTGGGCCTTTATAGGTGTTAGCTCATGTTGTAACTGTGGCGTATTGAGTAGCACTTCCCCCATAAATGATTCAGATACATGATCTTTTCCATGTATCACAACCCTGCCATTATCTTCATGATGACTCTCACATCATCGATTGGGGAGTGATCAATGTTGATGATGTTGAAACCTTCGAGGAGCGACCTGTGGAGATCCAAGACTGCAATGAGAAGGAGTTGCATGAGCGATCTAGTCCCTTGGTTCGTGTATTTTGGTGACACAGTGGCATCAAAGATAGTACCTAGGAACGTGAGTCACATATGCGTGTCCAGTACTGAGAGCTGTTTTATGTTTTTGTAATGAGTTTTATTTGATCCTTTATTTTATGTACCTTTGATGTGATGTTATGCTTGAATTGTTTGAATATGCATTGTTTGGTCCCTTGCTCTCAGATTTCGTGGTTTTGTTCCAGCTTTAGAACAACTCAGGGTGGTTTTTCCCAAAGAGGTATCTTATGGGGTGGTTGTTCAGACCCCTCTTTTCTTTAGGTTGGTTATAAATTATCGAGGAAGAGAATTTTTAGGGAGGTATCTGATGTAATGGCCCGAACCTCTTGTGTCCATTACGTTGTGAAAATGTGTTATTGGAGGTGTTCTGGGAGGTCAAAGTGACTTATCCCCAACACTTTTCCAATTTTCCAGTTCCGTGAACAGTGCATCCAGTTTTATGAATAGTAACAGATCAATCATATAGATCGGTCTCACAGATTGGTCTCATAGATCAGTCTCACTGATCGGTCTCACAAATCGGTCTCACAGATCGGTCTCACTAATCAGTCTCACAGATCATTTTCACAGATCGGTTTCACAGATCGGTTTCACAGATCGGTTTGGTGTCTAGTAATGGTATGTGAAGAGTGTTTCCAAATTCCTACAGTTTTACCCATTTTGACTTTTCCTTTGATGTAAAATACATTTAAATCCTTATTTTAAGGGCTCTTTAGGCCATTTCAAAGTCCATAAATCCTATATTAATTATTACTAATGTCGGGATGTTTTTACTTGGTCAAACCGTGTGGGTTAATGTGATCTATTTTTAATGGAGAATTAAGAGGATCATAAACCGTCACCCCACTAAGTTTTCAAAAGGGACAAGATATCATCCTACCTTGTTCTTACCCTTTTTTCTCGTCTATGAGATGATAGAACCTCTCAATCCTTCCCGTAGGAGTTTCACAATCAAACCCTACTCCTCTGATTGGTTCCGCTCTATTTTGAAGAAACCAAGCTGTGTCGATCATTCTTCGAATTAAGGTATGTTTTATCATCGTTCCTTTGGGGATCATCTTATCTTGTTCTCCCTTTCATATTATACCATGTAATCTCCAAGATTCTAATTGGTTTTTCTTGGGTTTTGGTTGGTGCTGTCGTACCGTGGCATCTTTGGGTGGATGCAGTTGTTGCGAGAGGAGGATCGTGACCTGTTGTGTGGATAAAGAACGTCAAGAACTGTTAAGGTAGGGGATTCATGGATTCTCTTTTGGTTATATGCAATCATAGAGTTAGCATGATTTATCCCTTTGTATCACAATGAAATTGACCTAATTTAATATTTGATCCGGATAAAGAAATTGTTATCGCTCGTATGTTATTGCCTCCTGTTTTGCAAAATAGTGTGATACTTATGCTTACTTTTCATAGTTGTTTGTTCTTGATGGAAATTGTTAAAGAACGTAAATCTAAAATTAATTGATAATTAATTGGATAATGATAAAGAGGCATGCAAATGAATTCATTTTTTTCCGTTGTTGTAGTTGTTCTAATTTTATGTTAATCAAATTTTCATAGTAAGAATGTTAAATGTTTTGTGATAGCTTACTAAATAGGTATCTTGGAATTGGAACCTACGAATTGAATCTATTAAATCAAGAGGGATTAAAGAACTGGTTGGTTGATAAAAGATAATTCCTAGTAGGTTTCTTAGTATCCCTCTTGTTAGAAAGGCCGAGTGCCTTGTGGTTTAGAGCCATGCGTGCTCATTTTTTATGAAGGATGGATGCATAGTTAAAGGGACAAGAGCCCATTTAATGTGATGTTTTATTTCCAGATGCTTGTGTTGTGATGTGACCCTGGAGGGGTGTTGTGAAGTGTGGAGGCAGGGAGGTCTTGTGGTTGTTGCAGGAGATGACGGCTAGAGTGGCGAGATTCATCGGTTTATGCATGTGAGTTTCGTGGAGGACACAAGGGATGACAGTATAAGATTGATGTGATGGATGGATGTGGGTGGTTTTGATTGAATGTTTATCTGATTTACTTTTCCCCACTACTCAATGTAGCTAGTCTTCCTTACCCTTGTTCCGAAGGAGGCGATGACGCGTGTGGTATACCACGTGCTTTTCATGTCTATCTTCTCAAATGAGAATGGGTCTACACTCTTGCTATAGGCGGAAAATACTCGATGGGTAGTACATCTACTCACCGTGTTGAGACCCCTTGTGTTTAGTAGCATAGAATGCTTTTCTAGAATGCCTGGGATTATTGAAAGTAATTCTGTAATGAATAATTGATTAAATGGTGATAATCCACAGGGATAGAGATGCTAGAATTTAAAGGTGATGTTGAATCTTAAAAGGAGGAGTTGTTTTTTAATATGATGAAAATTCAATTTAATGAGGTTGTGTTCATGGTTAATTAATGTTTGAAGAATTACTTAACATAAAATAGAATTGATAAAATGGGAATGATGTAATTTAATAAATCCCTGAAATGGTTGTGTGCTTATATAAAATGTAGTCTTAGAAGTGGTAGCCCAGAGTCCGAGAGACGTTAGCTGCAGTTGTGTCTAAGACTAGGTTATGCCCATAGTGTGGTTGTGAGATATAATATATTATTTACTTTTTGTGTTTTTATATGCTACTCCACCCTTTCGGTAAGGTCAAATGACAACCTAGGGATTCTGAGGCCTGGGGGGTGTTTTCCTCAACATTCTGATGGGAGGTTGAATGAATGACTACCCCCTTTAGCCCCACTCTCTTCTCTTGGTAGATACTAGTGCCTTTGGAACAGTGGTTAGTTTTCCCCATATCTGTGTGTAGAGGGCTATAATGGATTGTAGTTATTTCACACACATATTTTCTGGATATAGTATCCTATAGACTACTATAGGTGTAAAGTGTATAGGCTATGATGGCTTGAGGATCCTTACTCGGCGTATTGGCTATGATGGCTTGAGGTATAATACCCGACATATGATACACATTATGCGAGCTGTGTTGGCTCCCAGAAACATACCTGGTTACTTCTGGTTGTGAGGATAGTGTGGTGCTTCGCCTAGATGTCTACAGGGAAAGCCTTTGTGGTGCACGTGGTGCAGATTGTGGAGCTTAGCCCAAGTTTATACGGGCAAGCCTTTGGAAAGAGATGCACATGACATATGTCATTGGGGAAAAGCGGCAACCTAGTGGGGATGTAGTAGAGGGGTACCGATTATGTTATCTACTATAAGATATATTATTCTATGCATTACATAGTGAGAGTAGCCATGGTGAGGTTGGGCAATTAGTATACCTGTTTAGGTGACAAGTTAGTTTCACTTGTTGTTAACTATGCTTTAGCATGGTTTCATTAATTTTACACGATAGGCTTCATGGAGGATCCTACTGAGTATATTGTTATACTCACCCTATGTATATATAAACTGTTTTCAGGTCACTTGGAAAAGGTTGGAGATCAGGCTGGTTACAACTACCTTGTGGTTGCAGGAGCAATTCGAGCTTGTAGTTACTGCTGTCTTTTCCTTTCTTTTGGGTAATTGTAGATTTCCCTTTCAGCTGTAGTACTTTTGCATTAAATTACATTTATTCACTTGGGTTTCTTTAATATTTCCAGTTCTGAGTTGGAGTTGATTGGTGTCTATCTTAACTCTCTCTTCCACATGTGTTCTCTTATAGGGTAATGCCTCCCATTTTGTATGTTATTATACGCTTGGTGTTAGTATCCAACCCGGGGCCTACTGGAGGCGGAAATCGAGGGTCATTATCTCCCTTCATAAATTTTTGTCTTAGGAGGGGTAAACTATTTGGGGAGGGGGTCATGACAGGATATGTATGCTCCATACGAGTGAGGTTATTATTCATAAACTGAGTGAGTTGTCCGAGTATGGTGATTAGCTGATCAACACCAGTTGTATCACCAGCTCCACTATAATTATCTTGAGCGGGAGGGAAATCCCTACATGGAGTGCGTTCATTGATACAGATTCCATTTCTTCCACTAGGCCCCATTTCTAAACAATGGCATAATCTAGATTAGTTTATGAATAAAAATACATAATTCCATACTTGTAAAACACTTAACATAAATTGAACTATTTATGGATATAATCCATAATCATAAAAATGTTTTCTTTGGGGATTTATATACTCATAAACCCTTCACAATGGTTTGTAAAGAAAATGAGTATTATCCTAAGCATAGCGCCCATGAGCGTCGTAAACATGAGTGCAGCAAGGCCCGTTGTTGTGCACCAGTTCCTGTTCGAGTCTAGCTCAAAGCGGTGTTTTTGGATTTTAACCCTACGTACATCTGTGCCAGAGCGGCCTCTACTTGCTCGTATACAGACAGGGATGTATCACTCAGAAAACTCACAAAATCTCTACAATAACAAAATACAAGTAAGTTATTCTATTATAATCATCCATGTCTATCTTAAGGCTATGTATTCTAATAAGAGTTTATCTAAATCTAGCTTCCAAGGTTTGTACTAAACATTCTATGATACCAACTATAATGCCCCGACCCCAGTTACCCAGAGTCAGTGCATTATTACATTACATTGTCATGATCACAAAAGATCAAGTCTCGAAAGACCGATTAGTTTTGTAACTTTGGAATAACTAGATACATTCATAAAATTTACATTACATCATAAAGTGAAAACTACTACAAAAAAACCATGTATTCATATCCCCTCATGCTATCCCTGAAGGTTCTTCATAAATTACATCACCAATTCCTGGGTAAAATAAAACATTGAATGTGGTGAGCTCAGATGTCACGACCCACCCTCGGCACCCGTGCCGTGACTACCCCAAGCCCACCTTCCATAAGCTAGGGGCTGACGACTAGCACCAAAGGCATAAATCCCAATAAAAGGGAAGAAATTGCCTTTATATAAGTAAACAAACACAACATAGTACGCGAGCTGATGTAAACACTATGTAAAATAAGTACAAAAGTAAGTGAAGAAAAGTAAATGGGCCAGAATACAAACCCAACTGAAAGTACAATACAACTGAAAAGAATGTACAACAGCAGTAAAGTAAATCAGAAACCACAGAGTCATCCTCCGTCTATCCCACCAGAATGGTTGGTACATATGGTCTCCTTGGCTCCTCAGGTCTGGCCGTCCGCTCTGCGTACGTCCTGCCTGATAGTCCACCACCAAATATTATCCCGCTCCACAAGCCTTAACCATGATCAATGATGTCTGTCGTCTGCAACGAATACAATGTAGTGCGGGAATAGCCCGTGCAGCGGTGAGTATATGATACTCAGGAGGGACCCCTGTAGGTATCCCAGAATCCACAAAGGATAAACCACAAAGGAAAGATACAAACATGAAGTTTCAACCAAATCTACTTATGTATATGCCCATACATATACCTAAGTCCCCAATTCTAGTTCGGCTCCAACTCACGAGCCCATGTACAACCCAGTCCACATAGGAATGCACAACCCAAACCACACAAGAAGGAAAGTCAATCATATCGATGATATTGATTGAATGTCAAGACTCAGCTCACATAGGTATACTACTCAAGAAGAGGTGTTGATATGATTGATGCTGCCTCTGAATCATCTCCCATGCCGAACCCTTGTAGGATCTAAGTACATAAGTCATCGCTGCCAAACTCACGTAGGATCCAAGTACAGTAACCATCACTGCTGAACCCACGTAAAATCCATTTACATTCGTCATCACTGCCAAACCCACGGAGGATCCAAGTATAGTCGTCCTCCACGCCGAACCCACGTAGGATCCAAGTACAGTCATCATCGTCATCGCAATTGTAGCCAACTCTAGGGTTCCCGCACACAGCATGCTCAATTTCGGGAGGGTCCACTCCACGATCCAAGGGAGTCGATACATCAACTGACAGGAAGTCCAGAGTTGATGTATCACAATGTTCTTTCTCATTAATAGGAACTCAACGCGACAGACGGTGCGTCAATCGGACGCCCGGTCTGAGAGATATTGGATTTTCCGTCCAAGGGTCCCGGTTGGTTTTTAAGCAAAATAAAACCTGACCATACTCTAGCAGCATCCAAACCTCAAGTGGAGTAAGCCAAAAGAACTGTCTCATTAAGAGTAATTCAACGTAATTGATGGCATGTCATTCGGACGTCCGGTCCTTAAGTTATATGCATTTCGGCTCCAAGGGCCTGGTTTGTTTCAGGTTCGAACCAACCCCACCATACCCAAACTTCGTCAAAACTCCAATTTTAATATACCTAAACGACCGTACCGATCCAAGGATTTCTACGCAACTAACGCTGCGTCGATCAGAGGTCTGTAGCCCAAGATATTAGTGTTTAACTAAAGAGGGTCCAGAAATAGGGGGTTTGGGCCTCGTCCGACCCGGCCCAATACCCCCTGGGTCGGCCCGAACCGGGTCAACCCAACCCGGGTCTGGGTCCGGCATGGTCGGGCGCGGCCCGACAAGTCTAGCGCGGCCCGACCCAACTGGGCGCGGCCCGACCCGGCGGGGCGTGGTGAGGACTGGCTCGTGGCTGGCGCGGCCCAGCCCGGCTGCGCACGACCGGTATAGCCCGTGCGGCCTGCGGCCTGGATCGGTAGCCGACCTTGTCTCAGCGCTGGCCAAGAGGGACACAAAGGGGTGATACCCCTTTGTTTTGGCTAGTGGTCGGCTCAGCCGGCCGGCCCCAGCTGGTCCGCCGTGGCCCATCTCACCGGTGCGGCGCGACGTCACCGCGCACCGCCACAGCGGCCCACTCCGGCCGCATCCTACTTTGGCCTCACCGGCGTGGTGCGATGGCGCTGCACACCACCGCCGCGGCCCACTCCGGCCGCGGTCCTCTTCATCCCGACATGGTGCAACGACACAGTGCCGCCTTCACCTCAAACGTCAACAAAGATCAACAAGAGAAAGGGGAGGAGAATCGGCCGTGTTTGTGCAGTCCAATCTCCCCCCGTTATGACGGTATCAAGTGGCCAATCTTTTAGCAATGAAGAACAAATATTGAAACTCGAACAAAAATAACCCCTACCTTGTGTCGTCATCTTCAGAGAGGTGGCATCGTTCGTTTTCGTCAGACGATGACGTCGCTTCTTCGATCGTCGGAAGTGGGGGTCCCTTCGTGGTGCTCCAGTAGTGGAAAAAATAAGTAGAGGAAGGGTGGAGGTGAAGAGAAAGAGGGGGGGTTTCTCCAGTGGAACCCCCTAATCTAATAAGATCCTCCATTATTTAATTTAAGGGTGAGTTTCATTGAATTAATGTGGGTAGTGGGCCCCCAAATTAATTCAAACCTATGTAAATTTCAAAAGAAAGAATAAAAATAAAATAAAATTTTTTATTCCACGAAGTCCGGAAAACTAACTTCCACACCGCCCTGACTGCATTCGAGGTGAAGGTCCCCTTAAGAAATTGTCGACGCTGCGAGTTCAACGGTGCCCTCAGAATTTGATTCCGAGCACCGGTTAAGATGTTACCATAACCTGCTCTTTCGTTCACTGAACGTACCCGAGCGAAACTTCAGAAATTGATTCTGGGCACACCGGGCCTCAGAATCAGGTGCCGTCAAAAACATCATTCTAGTAAAATCCCAAATAATTTAAGAAACAATTTCCCTTGAAATTTAAAGGTCTTTACATTACTCCCACATCAGGGCTTTACGTCCCCGTTAAGCTATATCATAAACTAGGGAAACAAATGAGGGTATTGTGCACACATATGAGTCACCCGCTCCTATTCACTCTCCTGGAGGTTCCTGTGCTGCCAATGAATGTGCAACAGATGTATCGACCATCAACATAGGACCTACTCCTGTCGATCATCGACCTCCACTGGGAACTCCGCAAAAGTATCCTCGCCATCGATGTCCATCTCCATGTGTTCAATGATATGCGTCAGGTCATGCACGTATCTCCTCAGCTGAGATATGTGGCAGACGCTGTGAAACCGATGCATCTGAGGTGGAAGAGCCAGGTGATCTGCCACCTCGCATACCCTGCTGAGAACTTGGAATGGTCTGATGAAGCGCGAAGATAACATGTTGCCCTAACAAAATCTCTGTAATCCATGTCGAGGTGAGACCCGTAAGAAAACGTGGTCACCATCCTCAAACTCTAGTGTTCTCCACCTCCTGTTAGCATAGGACTTCTTTCGGCTCTGTGTAGTCCTCATCAGCTCCTAGATGATCTGCACCTTCTCTGTCGTAGCCTGGACCATCTCTGGTCCTAAGAGTGCTGACTCCCCAAGGTCAATCCATAACATAAGTGATATGCATGGTTGACCATATAATTCCTCGTACGGTGATATCCTAATGGTGGAGTGGTAGCTGTTATTGTACGCAAACTCCACCAAGGGTAGGTGATCCTCCCAACTTCGACCAAATTCAAGGACGCATGCACGGAGCATATCCTCAAGTGTCTGAATGGTCCTCTCAGTCTGGCCATCTGTCTGAGGATGAAAGGTGGTTCTCATGCGTAGCTGCGTCCCAAACGCCTCCTGCAACCCCTTCCAAAGCCGAGAAGTATAGTGATCATCTAGATCAGAGATGATAGATGATGGCACACCATGAAACCACACGCTCTTCTGAATATAGAGACATTCCAAGATTTCCATTGAGCCCTGCTCTCTGATAGGTAGGAAGTGGGCCGACATGGTTAGTCGGTCGACAATCAACCAGATGGATTCGTGTCCTTTGGAAGTACGTGGAAGCCTTGTCACGGAATCCATGGATATCCCATCCCACTTCCACTCTGGGACCTCTAAGTGCTGAACCAAGCCTGCCGGTACCTTGTGCTCTGCCTTCACCTACTGGCAGGTGAGGCATTGTGAAATGAACTCTGTCACAGCCTTCTTTATACCTGGACACCAGTGCTATCGTCTGAGATCCCGGTACATCGTTTCTACTCATGTATGTACCACCAATGGGGAAGTGTGAAACACCTTTAGAAAATCCTCATGTAAAGGAACTGGTACCAGGGTACGTCCCCGGAAGAGGATGACATGATCTTATCCTTCAGAAAATCCATCAGGAGCCTGCCCTATGGAAATCAGAGTACGTCGCGTCTCACAGTCAACATCCCCACGCTGTGACTCTCTGACCCACTGAAGATGTGGAGGAGTGACTTTGACGGACTATAGGAAGGCTTCCCTATCTCTATCCACGAAGGATATCTGCAATGTGGCTAACTGCTCTGTCACATCTCCAAGTAGCTGAATTCCCAACCTCTTGCTGAGAGCATCAGCTACTATGTTCCCCTTCCCAGGAGTATAGACTATCTCAAAGTCATAGTCCTAGAGGAACTCGAGCCATCACCAGTATTTCAGGTTCAGGTCCGTCTGTGAGAAGATGTACCTGAGACTCGAGTGGTCAGAGTAGAATATAAAGCGCTCGCCCATAAGATAGTGCAACCACATCTTCAAGTCCAAGACCACTGATGCTAACTCCAGGTCATTGGTAGCGTAGTTCTGCTCATGCTGCCTCAACTATCATGAACCATAGAAGATCGTGGCCCTCTCCTGCATCAGTACACACCTGAGTCCAGTCCCTGATGCATCACTGTAAACTACATACCCTATGCCCTCCTCTGGTGGCCTCAAGATGGGTGCACTCGTCAATCTCTGCCTCAACTCTTGGAATCTCTACTGATATCTATCGAAAAACATGAAGGGTTTCCTCTTCTTCGTCAAAGCTGAATGCGATTATGCAACTCTGGAGAAGTCTGACACAAATCTATGTTAGTACCCAGCCATACCTAGGAAACACTGCACCTCCGTCACACTCCTCGTTGGCTCCCAAGCAAGTATGGCCTCTATCATCGAAGGATCCAAATCAACTCCCACCTCAGAGATGACACGATCTAAGAAGTGGACCTCTCAAATCCATAACTGACACTTCAAGAGCTTACCAACAATCTGGTTCTCTCATAGTGTGTCCAATACAACCCGTTAGTGGTAGGCGTGCTCCTCCTCTATAGTTGTGTAAATTAGTATTTCGTCGATGAAGACTACGAAAAATCGATCGAGGTAAGGCTGGAATATCCTATTCATGAGAATCATGAACACTTCTGGATCATTGGTTATGCCGAAAGGCATAACAAAGAACTCATAGTGGTCATACCGACACCTAAAGGCCGTCTTCTGAACATCCTTGTCTTGAACTCTAAGCTGATGATAACCTAACCTGAGTTCTATCTTCGAGAACCATCATGCTCCCTTGAGCTGATCAAATTGTTCATCAATAATCGAGAGTGGATACATGTTCTTTACTATCATCTGATTCAGATGATGGTAGTCGACACATAGTCATAAGCTCCCAGCCACCTTCTTGGAGAACAAAATCGGAGAAGCCCAGGGTGAAACACTGGGTCGGATGAATCCCTTGCCCTGCAAGTCATCCAGCTATACCTGTAGCTCACGAAGCTCAGAAAGAGCCATTCAATATGCTGGAGTAGATATCGGGGGTGTCCCAGGGTACATGCCAATGTAGAAATCTACCTCCCTGTGAGGAGGTAGTCCTGGAACGTCATCAGAAAAAAGGGCCGAATACTGATCCACCACAACTGGTAAACTCGGAATCCACACATCAACTGCCCCGAGGATGAGACTAGCCAACTGATGTGTGATTGGATGCCCTCTCCTCTGCGTAATTCCATCCTGTGCTACAAAGGCTCCCTTCTCACCGGTGAAGGTGAACCCTCTCCCATATGTACAGACACACTGCACTTTGCACCTAATATAGTCGATCTGAGCATGGACTGTAGATAACCAATAAATGACATAGATGATGTCGTAAGGCCTCGACGCCTCTACATGAAGATCCCACCCGAAGCTCACACCTCCTAGAATATGCTCACACTGCCAGCACCAGTGCGTAATCGTCGAATCATCTCAGGTGTGCCGTGGTCGTAAGCCTCCACTACCTGAAGTTGGGCATGCCTCTGTCTGCCAACTCCCTGTGGTCGGGGTGGACCTCCTGTTGGTGGTGGTGGTGGTAGAGCCTCAATGCATCTCCCACCACCCACTGCTCAGCCAAATCCTCTGCCTCATCCACCTACTCCATGAAAATCACCACGGTCGAACCTCTGCCTCTGCCGAGGTGGTCCCTCAACCGACTGCTGCTCCTCTTCATGGAGGTTCGGGAAGTCACGAGCCATGTGGCCCTGCCCACAGCATGCATAGCACTACCTGCCTCTCATATGACTTGCTCTACTCCATGTTCCCCGCACCTCCGAACTAGTATCCTGAGGTATCCCACCTGATGGCCTGGTCCTCTTGGACCTCAGCGACATCTGTCTACTGCCGGCTGTAGAAGACTCCGCTATGTGTCACCCTGCGGTAGGCCTCGCTGCTAGCGTATGCTCAGTAAGGAAGCTCTCCACAAGTAGGGATCGCTCCAGTACTCCTACCTGCGTTGGAATACTGAGGGAGATCATCGAATCACGGATCTCATGCCTCAGTCCCTGCTCGAAGGTCCGGGCCTGGAAGAATGGGTCTCGTAGCATGTCCGGGGAGTAACATGAGAGGTTGGTAAATCTCATTGAGTTCTAGGCTGCTGTCATGCTGCCCTGTCGTAGCTGTAGTAACTCCTGGATGCGCACCACACGGAGGGTGGCTGCAACAAACTCTGAATGAAAGAGGCTCTCGAAGTCCGTCCAATATAGTGATGCCTCGTCATGAACCTGTAGCAGGATGCTACACCATCTACATACTGCTCCGTGCAGGAGACTCGCCGCAAGGATCACCATGAGGTCAGATGGTGTCCCTAATATTCTAAAGACACAGATGATAGCCTCCAGCTATTACTCGGCTACCTAAGGGTCCGTCTCCCCACAGAACCTGCGTGGCCTCTGACACTAAAAATCGTTCAGTGCACTCAGGCGGCGTACACTCTCCACTTCTGGGGATGGTGGTATTGGTGGCTCAGCGGGTTGAGGTACCGTTGGTGCCTCCCCTATAATGGGGCCCTTCACCGAGGCCTCGTCGTTTTGTGGGCTTCCATCTCGCACAAAGCTCAGAACCCTTGTTGGCAGCCATCGTGGGGCCATCTTGAAAAGAAATAGGTGTTCCATGATTAATATAGTATACCTGGGGAGCTGAAATAAAGTAATCACAAAGAAAACTTTAGAAACACCCATGAAATTTGTGTTTTCGAGCACTGATTGCTAAATCAGAAGTCAGGGTCCTAGTGTATAGATACGTCAGCTGCCGCAACAACACTGGACTCCCTGGACTGATAACCACACTCAATACACTTAACAGTATTGTTTCACAGAAATAAATTATTAGAGTCCTATGTTCTGCGATAGAACCGACTCCTCTGATACCAATTTGTGATGACCCCTCCTCGGGGCCCGTTCTGTGACTACCCCATTCCCGCCGTCCATAGGCCAAGGGCTGGCGACTAGCAACAAAGACGTAAATACTGATAAAAGCGAAGAAATTTCCTTCATATAAGTAAACAAACACAACAGAGTATGCAAGATGAAGTAAACACTAAGTAAACTAAGTACAAAAGTAAGTGTTGAAAAGTAAATGGGCCATAATACAAACCCAACTGAATGTACAGTACAACTAAAAATAAAGTACAACAATAGTAACGTAAATCAGCAATCACCGAGTCAACCTCCAACTATCCCACTTAAAGGGTGGGTACAGATGGTCTCCTCTGATACTTT
Source organism: Viscum album (assembly GCA_963277665.1). Taxonomy (NCBI): domain Eukaryota; kingdom Viridiplantae; phylum Streptophyta; class Magnoliopsida; order Santalales; family Viscaceae; genus Viscum; species Viscum album. Next base: position 300,625,648 of record OY728130.1, read on the forward strand.
GGTCCGGCATTCCACTCCGTGTACGTCCCACCTGATAGTCCACCACTGGATACCGTCCTGCCCCACAAGCCTCAACCACGATCAGTGATGTCCATCGTCTGCAACCAACATGATGTAGTGTGGGCATAACCTGTGCATGGGTGATTATACGATACTCTGTAGGGACCCTGAGACCCCCGATGGTCTCCTATAATCCATAAAGGATAAACCAAAAAGGAAAGAAACAAACATGAAGTATCAAACAAATCTACTCAGGTATATCTCCATACATATACCTAAGTCATCAATTCCAGTTCGGCTCCAACTCACGAGCCCAAGTACAACCTAGTCCACACAGGAAAACACAACCCAAACCACATAGGAAGGAAAGTCAATCATATCGATGATATTGATTGAAAGCCAAGGCTCAGCTCACACAGGTATACTACTCATGAAGAGGGGTGGAGATGATAGATGTAGCTTCTAAATCATCTCCCCTCCCGAACCAACGTACGATCCAAGTACAGAATTTGTCGCTATCGAACCCACATAGGATCCAAGTAAAGTAACCATCGCTAATGAACCCACGTAGGATCCATGTACAGTCGTCATCGCTGACGAACAAATAGAGGATCCAAGTACATTCGTCCACGCTGTCAAACCCACGTAGGATCCAGGTACAGTCGTCATCATCATCGCAATCACAGCTAGATCTATAGTTCATGCACACAACACGCTTGATTTCGGGACGGTCTTCTCCATGACCAAGGGGGGTCGATACATCAACTGACATGAAGTCCAGAGTTTATGTATCACAATGTTCCGTCTTGTCAATAGGAACTCAACGTGGCAGATGGTGCGTCAATCAGACGCCCTGTCTGAGAGATATTGGCTTTTCCGTCCTAGGGGCCCGGTTGGGTTTTAAGCTAAAACTAACCTGACCATACTCTAGTTGCATCCAAAACTCAAGTGGAGTAATCCAAAATTATCATCTCACTAAGTGGAATTCAACGTAATTGATAGCATGTCATTCAGACGTCTGGTCCTTATGTTATAAGTGTTTCCACTCCAAGGTCCCAGTTGGTTTCAGGTTTGAACCAACCCGGAAATAACCAAACTTCGCTGAAACCTAGAGTGTAATATACCAAAACGACTGTCTCGATTAAAGGATTCCTACAAAACTAATGGTGCGTAGATCAAAGGTCTGTAGCCTATGATATGAGCGATTAACTATATAGGGTCCGAAAATAGGAGGTCTGGGCCCGATCTGACCCCGCCCAATACCCCATGGGTCGGCTGAACCGGGTCAACCAGACCCATGTCCGGGTTCGGCCAGGCTGGGCATGTCTGGCCGAGCTCGTGCGGCCTGCGGCCCAACTCGGAAGCCGGCCGCGGCTCGGCGCTGGCCGAGCGGGACACAAAGGGGTGCGGCCTTTTTGTTTTAGAAACGGCGGACCACATAGGGTCCTCCCTAAAAACTGTTCGGGGAGGGGGGGGGTTACACCAACCCCCAGTTTTCTGGTAAAGGCCAACCTTTATGGCCGGCCAGTTGTGATCCATTGTGGGACCTTGAAGTGGTCCCGCCTCCTAGAGACGCCGGCGGACGGCTCAGCCGACTTCCCCCTACTGGTCCGCCGCGGCCCATCTCCCCAGCGCGATGCGACGTCATCGTGAACCACCACCGTGGCTCGCTCTGGCCGCAGCCTCCTTTAGCCTCACCGGCGCAACTTGAACGTGCCACGCACGACATCAGCAGCCCGCTCTTGTCGCGGTTCTCTTCGTCCCCACGCGGTGCAACATCACCATGCCGCCTGCACCTCAAACAAGGGTATAAATGTCATTAACCCATATTCTGTAAAATAGTAACAATGTTTAGAAATATATTTTTATAAAACATGGATGCGGATGGTAAAGAGGTCCTAGTAGATAATTACGTATAAACAAACTCTGATAATGAAGAGATTGTGAAATAAACCATTACCTTGTACTTTTACATGGTTGAGGGTAGTTTAACCTTCTGTATAATGGTTCAATAATTGTTTTTTAATTTTACAAGAATCATATACATTAATATGATATCATATCTGATCTTTTAACATTGCTTTGTTAATAATATCTTAGTATTATCGTCGTTTCAGGTGTTAACATACTCATTTTCTTTTATATGTTTTGTTACGTTAGTCGTGTTTGTTATGGATAGGTTGTATCTTATTCATATCCAGAATGATATCAATCCTTAAACATTATTTTTAATCAGTAAATGAGAATTATTCTTGAATGGATACGATGGGGAATGAAATCTCATCGTGTTCGTGGAGACGGTAGTCCGTACGTACGCACGAGCGGCAATATCATTCGTTTGATATTAAATTAATATATAATTGGATTGCATATCATATATAAAGAATCATTATATTGTTATATTTATTATTTACATGAATTACACATCATTATTATACCCATCCAAATAATAATTTATTGAATAACAATTACACCATGACGTGGAGACGGTGAGCTGTACGTACGCATGTATGGTGACATGTCATTCAAAGGATGGATATAATACTGAATATGGCTGTACCTTATTTATAATAACATCACAGTATATAGATGATACTGGATTTATTATTTTAGAATGGGAATAACAAAGAAAGAAGAAGTTGAAGAAGAAAGGAATTTGAAAGAGGATGGTGAAAACATTACCTCTTCTTCGGGTTCTTTCTTTTGATTTGATCAAAATGGATGCATAGGTTAGATTTATGTCTAAAAGAATGCCTATAGGATGAAGGGAGGATATTTGATTGGGTATTTGGGTAGATGTTGGAAGAACAAAATGTCTTTGAAGGTGTGAAGAATTGGGTAGAAGTGTTGTCCTTTTATAAGAGGAGTGAGGGGCACCTTAAGAAAAGTTAGAAATATTATTTTATAATAAATTCATATTCAGTTTCTAGTTTCTCCAAAGTTTATTATTAAATTTATAAGTTGTCTGTGGGTCGAAATCCTTTAATCAAATAGATTTTAGACCTGTTTGGGTCATTATATTAACCTTATCATTTAGTTTTAACTCTTAGTTAAATAGTTTGACATTTATCATGTCACTTTGTATTTTTATATTATATAGTTAATAAAAATACTATATACATCCAACTGACCCCAAGTGGTCAATTAATGACACACCTATCATGATATAAGTCATTTGGATGAACATTAGATTTTTATGAATATAATATCAATTAATAATATAATATTTGTTTTAAAAACTCTTTTATGTCAATTTTGACACTATTGGGTATTTTGTTTTTGATAATTTCATAACAACATTATTACTTAGAAAACAATTTATATAACCAATAATAATATGTCAAATTAACCTATATATTTAGTGTAATTCATAAGAAGTCTCCAATTACATTTATTTTGATATTTATAATATCAATTATTTTAATATTTCATTAAGTAGGTAATTACTGCATCACCATTGTGTCATAAATAAAATAAATTATTTAATGTCTAAAAATTATAATTAAACTACAATTATGTAGGAATGCTTTTTAGATTTCTAATGAATATTTATAATCTAATTTATATTATGTATAACCCTATACTAAAAATGTTTTAGTCATTAAACATTTATTTTAACTCTTTTAATTTTTCTTTGAATTAAATAATAATAAAAGTTCTAATCTAATCCAAGTGGACCTAAATGATAATATTTTATTCCTAAGGTTGTTTTTGGTCGAGATACACTTGTCTAATAGAATTAGGACATGTGTTAGGTAATATTAATATAATATTTACCATTAATTACACGATTTACTTTTTACAGTGGTAAATAAAAGTAAAAGGTTACTATTCACCAAAAATTATTTTTATCTTATTGAACCACATTTTACTACTTGATATTAATTGTGTCTCTCAGATTTTCGAAATTCCACTTACAGAAGCGGTAAATTTATGTTTTATGTGAATTTTCAAATTCTCTGGGGAGGTGGGAAAAAGACTGTTAAAAGTTAAATAAAATTATTATATATCTAAAATTATTCTAAAATAACTCCAATAAATTACATTGAACATATATAGGTATTATGTATTTATTTTGACCCTAATTAAATTTAAAAAAAATAATTATTTAAATAAACATTTGGGTTTAGTCCATGACTCAGTGTTTTTCACTATTCATCAAAAATTGAATGTTTTCAGAAAAATACCAAAATTTCACCCCAGGATAATTTCGATATTCCGAATCCATAAATGATGTCCATTTTGAAATATAAAATTTATAAAATTTCAAAAATTCCGTATTAATATTCATAACGGCTAGTTTGATTGGTTGTAGTGTGTGTTAAAACTCGATGTTGCGTACAACACACACTACTGTATTATTCAAAGAGAAGCGTACCATGGATGGTTGTGGTGTTAAAAAACCATCATAATAGTCAATGTTCACTCAGAAAAATATTATAATGGACAAAGTCCCTAACTAAACGTGGTTCAATCCCCATTCCCTTATTTTTATTTCATGATAAATCAATCATTACCTAAGGAATTAGTGAGAGATAATTTTCCAACCTATCATATTATAAAAATCTCACATATGTGTTTTATAAGTTCATAAAACAATCATAACATCAAAACACTTGAAAATAAATGGGTCTTATAGACATTTAAACATATTATATACTGTAGAAAATAAATATTTTTCATAATTTGTTTTATCATTTCATCAATGAAAACCCCATGAAAAATAAGTGGTCCTCGTAATCATCGTTTCCTCAAAAAAAAAATAAACCATTAGGAATAAAAATAAGAATGATTTCCTTATATCATATCGCAAGTAAATTGTAAGTAAACTCAAAGGATATCTCAATTTATGGATAATAATTTTGAATTAAAAATATATTTCAACATTTCTTTGAATAAATATCCTCCAATTTATTTATTTTTTAAAATATAATATTCATTATATATTAATGAAATTAATTTATTTTAAAATAACCAGGAAAAATTATAAGGAAATAGTTAAAATCCTTTAATACATTTCATGATATAATAATGATTTCCATTTTGATTTTTTAAAACATAAAACATTTTAGATATCCATTTATTTGAAAATAACATTTGAAACTTAAGAAGTAGGCTTCAAAACATTTACTATTCGTGATTGCGGAAAATTTTGTACACACTATACTTGTAAAAAAACATTTCACATTTTTTTAAAAAAATTTATTGTTTATAAATACACATGAAAAATATTTTAATGACATTTTATTAAAATAATTAAATTGTTAAAAATATCTTCAATAAATTATTTTGAGAATTATAAAATCATTTTTGGAAAAAAAAGTTTGAAGCCATGATTTTGGATGAAAAATGATTTTTGAACAAAGAGAGAAATAAATTTCACTCTCTATAAAAACAATTACTTGGAAATACTGAATATATAAAGATGGAAAAATAAATGGAAAAAATTTATTCTTGGTGAATAAAATAAGTGAAAGATATTTATACGTTTCTTTTGATATGGATTATAAGATTGCATCATCGAAAGCATAAAAACATCCTGATATATGATGAGATTGTATCATAAAACCATTATCACTTTGGTAACATTGAATCATAATCCTAATGAATTAATAAAATTATTTTTCACTAAAAAGTAATTAATTTAATGTTATTCATGAAATACAATTACAATGGCGTAGCATATACCCCTCATAAAATTGGAAAGGTTCATAACCCAAAAAAATGTATCAAAGACGGGATAAATATACATTACATCACTGTTAATCAGTTGAACTGATATGAACAACAAATAATAAAATTAAATTAATATTCATATATTATTAAAAAATTATATTCATCATATAAAATTTCATCAGGGAAGTATATACACCACAAAAAATAAACGAGTTGTAAATATTCCCTAAGTATTTCAAAAACAAAAGAGAGACTAGAAATCCCATACAATAAGTATATTATTACATATTAAATATTTTAATCACATGTATAATAAATATAAAATTATTAAAAATACATTAAAGAATCATATAAATATATATATCCATCCATTTAAGAATTAATTATGACTATTTATTACCTTCTTATTTACAGTTCCCTATTAAAATTTTGTTTTGGGTAGTAACTACCTCAATGTTACATATGTTTTGTTTTTGTAATTTTGGTCCTATTAAATTGATCAGAATTAAATAATATATATACTTTTATATATGATATAAATATAATATATATTATTTATATATTTATTTACAGTAATCCATACAAGCTGCCGATAAAAAAATGATATTCACTCTTCATGAAGATTGTAGGTCGTACATATGCATGAATTTTGTTTCCATTTCCCCAAATGATGAAATTAATGAAAAATAAATTATAGATTACCATTTCATAATATTTTTTATTTAATATGAATCATATATATTAAAAACATTTCCCCCCAAAAAACCACCAATGAAAGAGTTAGTGAAAAACATTTCTGATTAATTTGTGAGGTCGTAGTCCAGCGTGCACACGAACGACCTTATCATATATCCCATGGAATGGAATGTATGAATTTATATGTGATATAATAATTATATATGTTAGAATATGACACAGATATAATAAATAGTTATTTAATCAATAATTATTACAATCCATGTAAAACAAAAAATGAAAAACACATCACATCAGTACGTAAGTAAGTAGTCCGTCGTATACGTGAGCGATGTTATTATTTTTGATTAGGTAAGGACGTAAGAAGGAATATGAATTATTATAATTATAATGGAATAATAATATAATAAAAATACAATATAAAAAATAAATCGGTCATTATATCAAACCATGAAATGTGGTGACAGAAAATGAATAACATCTGTTCGAGAGGTGGTAGTCTATCATACAAACCAATAATGATTTTCTAAAATATTTTATGAAAGTAGAAATGGTTTTTTGATAATTAAATTAAAATAAAAACCCATTATATTCAATATATTGTTTTTATTATATCATCACTATTTGATAATAAATGATATATATGGAAGAAAAAATAAAATAAAATTCTCGGTCAGGGTTGTCACATATTTTTTGGATAACTTCTTTTAGTTTACAGAAAAAATAATTAGTATGATCACATTATAAAAAAAATTGATTCTAGGATCCTATTATAGAATTATAGATGTTCATTGGGTTTTTTTTCAATCAAATGGGTTTTTGAAGTGTTTTAGAGGAGAGGAGTGAAGGAAGCCTTTTATAAGAGAGGTTACTAGAAAACTAGATTATTTTTAAAGAGAATGGTGTAAAAACATTTTACAATATAAAAGGCTAACAATGGACCATTATGGATACTTATAATAGATATGGTCAATATATGAAAATATAAAGGGTTTTGGATATGTTTTGGGTTATTTATAACCCATATCATTTTAGTTCAACACCCAGTAAACATATTTCTTCCTTAACAACTATAATGACATTTTACTATTTTTAATATTCATTATGGTAAAAAATTATGTGGGAATTATTAAATAATATAAATAATTATGATAAAATATATTGCATACATTTTTAAAAAATACATTCAAATAAATGGAATATTTTCAATTAAAATTAATTATATATATGCGATGAAAAAGTATTTTTCAAAAGGGAAATGTTTCAAATGTTTTAATAAATTTATATAAAAATTCGATATGTCTTTTATTAAGATAATATACATTTAATTTATAGATATGTAATTGAACTATTTTATATTTTAAAACCATATTAAAATAAAATTAATCTCATAAATTCCTTGAATGAAAAAGAAGTTGTTTAATAAAATTTATTATTCATCAATATTCCTGATTTTTTTGTCAATTAAAAAATTATAAAAAATCAATCAAATATAATTTTTCATCATTATTTAAAAAATAATGTTAAATTTTTCATTTAAATTTTAGTAATTTTCTTAGAAAAATTTTAAAATAAGTATTCCAATTGCAACAAATCAGTTTTTTGAAAAAACAATTTAATTATAAAATTAGATTTATTCTTATCTATTTTCTAGAAATAAAAGAGGGTGAATGTAAGCTATTTTATTTAGTATATATTATAAAATTTAATTAATAAAAATCACTATACTTTTTTTGTTTAATTTTTCCAATTAAAAACTTTCTTTATAAAAAAATAATTTTTTTTCAGAAAATATTTCCAATATTTTCAAAATTTTTTATAATTATCTTGTCACCAAATAATTACTTATACAAACATATATAAAGAATATATTATCATAACTTATTTAATCAAACTCGTACTCATAATTTCAATGGTTATGTGATAAATATCATATTAAATAATAATATCTTAATATTATATCACATTACATTTAAACTCTCTATTGCATATAATGAAAAATATCAAAAGACGAAATTTATTTTAAAAAATATTTCATAAATATCTAGTTTTTAAAATTGTTGTATAAACAAAATCCGAAAATAATAACATTTTTTACTAAACATCAAAATCACGTGTCCTATAACATAGTGGATCAATCATTACAAATTGTGCCACATAACGATGTGGATCTTGTGTTAGTGCCTATATTCCACAGGGAATCAAGAATCACTATTATCATCCTATAATAATAGTAGGAGATATAAGACCACACCTAATGAATTAGAAGGATATATTTGACTAAAATTTCTCCTAATAAAAAATAATACATATTTTTGTGACATCGTTATGAGAACATTAGTAATTTCATTACAACATAATTACTGATGATAAAGAAATGGGTTCCATGAAAATTTCCACAAGAAATGGTCATTATACATTAAAAAAATATTTTTTATCACTTGTTCATATCCATAGTAAAAAAATATGAAATTTTACAAGATAATAACATAGATGAACAATTATTTTATAATACCACTAGAAAATTACATTGATAAATAAGAATTAATGACCTTTAAATATTAATAACATTTTAAAAAGGAAATAATTAACAAAACAAAAAAGAATAATAATTAGTTTAGAGAATGGTAAAAACAAATAATGGAATATTATTAAAAGAATTGAAGGAATGAAAGTGAAAATGTGATCATGTGGGGGGGGGCTTCAAAAATGTATTCATTTCATAATTATTTAATAAAAAATAATGTCATTTGAAACTGACTAGTCCAAACAACTGATAGGGACATTAGAGTTAGAAAATCATGTTTTGATTATATATAAACAAAAATATGAAATTAATATATTGAAAATATATATTATTATTATAGAATAAATTCATAATAAATTTGTGGTCTAAAATAACAAGGACATAGAAGACAAATATCTAATAAATAGGAAGATAATAATTAATTAAAAATAATATTTTTATGGGGAAAGAAATTAATGAAAAAATAATATTTGAAATGAATTTTTTTTAAAAATATGGACATAAAAGATATTAAATGAAATAGATAAATGGAAAAATAAAGTAAAAATAGAATAATATAGTCAAGAAATAATGTTTAAGTTATAATAAAAAGTTAATTAAGACAATAATTATAAACATCATAATTTATAGATTATGAATCACATGAAAAAAAGGATATGAAAATGAACTATAAATCCAAAAAAATGAGTAAATAAAATACAAAATATTCATAGGATAGAATAAAAAATCCTATAATATTCTCATTTAGGAAGAAATTTTATAACTATATGAAAAGAAATTAAGTTAACAAAAACCATTATACTAGATTCACTCTTGGTCATATGTCTTCCAGACTCATGTATAAAACATTTATTTTTTTAATCGTTTATGTTAGGAATATTTTATTTTTATTTTTATTTGTACCATTCATTAATAATTTCTGATTACCAAATTTTTAAAACATGTTAGATAAAATTAATATTCTAGAATAAATTTTCCGATTAATTATGTCTTACCATCAGTAGATTTGTTCAGGTACATGAAACTTGGTAATGTTTTAACCAAAATAGGAATGTTAATGTAGGTTAAATAGATGTTTTTATATTTTTTTATTCCAATTTAAAGTTATCTATATTGTGGTGACTTTTTAAGATATTAGTTAAAATATCATTCTTTTTTGGATATCAATTCAATAAATAGAGTTGATTTTATTAAATCATTTACGTGTATATATTAAAACAATTTTTTAAAATAAATAAAATTATTATTATTTATTTTATTGGTATTTATGTTTTCATAATCATTATTTATAAAACTGGTATAACATCACCCATATTGGTAGTAAATCTGACCTGAGTAGGAAAATTAAATTATATTATAATAATATTTCTTTACAGAAGAAAAATGATGTTAATATAATTAAATTATAGTGTTTAATGATACTTATTGTGATTTTCTTATAATAACATAAGTGAAAAAGATGAATATGAACATGCTACTTACTCTCATAAAGTTGATCCTTCCCATTAATTATTCAATCTAAATAGTTTTCATTGACTTATTTTTATTTAATATTTTTAACAAACATGGTATTTTAGTATCTAAGAGGTAATTTCATTAGTTATTAAAGTGGAAATAAATGTATATATTTTCATTGAAGTGGGTAGAAGAGGGGAACTTTTATATGGGAGCTTCAGTGATGTATTTGAAAATACCAATTCCTTATTTAACAAGGAATGAAATTTCCAATGGAAAGTGGATCAAAAGTTCCAAAATATTTGATATAGTAAAATAAGAGGTAGAAAATACCCACATAAAAAAATTTAGAGATCATTTATCAGGATATATTTTCAATTTATCCATTATTTTAACCCCTTTTACGGAATTTCTCAATTACCGTGGTAACTTTTATTTTACCTCAATAAATTCTTTTACTGTATAGAATTTATTTCACATTATTATCTAATTTTAATATGTTGAAATCAAATAAGAAATCCATTTTTTGGATTAAATTTTTTAAAAAACAATATTATAACTACACATAATGTAATAGAAATGTTTTTAAAAAAATGTATTTCTTTGTATAAAAATGAATTTATTCATATTCCATAAAATTTAATAACTTATAGGTGAATGTAAATTGTTTTATTTTAGATATTATAAGTACATATCCATAAATAATTCTTTTATGGTGAATAATTTTAAAAAATACATTACTTAAAAACATTATTTAAACAAATTATCACCTTTAAAAATACATTATCTTAGTCATAATTGATTAAATTAATTAATTAATTATCAAACATTAATTGAATTTGTTTCATTATATTTTTAATAAAAACGCATTACCAATATAACAATTTATTATTTCATTTCTATAGTAATTCTCAATATATAAAAATACACTAAAATATGAAATATATATATATATATATGTTAATAAATACACCTTTATGTCATCTAAACAAAAAAACTCTTAAAGAACCAGTTTTATGATGTAATTAAAAGACAATCAGTAGTACCAGTCATGAGTTGTAACTCATTAAATATTGATATTGTAGTGACCTCTATAAGACTGAACTTCTCTTGATGATGATTTTACTTAATTCATACTTTTTTAGGTTCAACTGGTCTTGGTCTTATACAAACTATAATGATGAAACCATGTATCAATTATTGGAAACATTTTCCTTATAAAGATTAAATTTAGAACTTTATATAATTTATTCCACTCTTTTCATAGATTTCGTAATGCATATACTTTTATTAATACCCTCCAATTCAATTACTATTTTAACCGATCACATTTTAATAAAATACTACATATAATTTATCTCATTATTTATCCTTATGTAAAATAATATTATCAACAACCACATGATCCCAATGACCATATAATCCCAATGGACATATATAAAAAATGACCAAATAAGCCCAATGACCGCATATATATTGTTCATATTAACAACCTATATATACAATATTTCTTGATTTCCTAAACAAATTTATACTATTCAATTAGATATCCATATAAATATAAATTATGATATTAAGGTTTTTCATTATTTAGATATTTTGAAATGGGCATATGTTTTTATAAGGAAACTATGGGGATAAAGAATTTTATTTCTTAATCTTTTTTTTAATTGTGGATTTATTTTTATTATAGTTTTATTAATAATGGTTTATATGGTATTTTCCTAATTTATTTTGGTTTATCCTCAATTTTAATACATTATACTACTAATATTAATCATTGTTAATTTTATTTTTGTGATACATGAATCATAATATAATATATATACTCTAATTATATACATAAAAATAAATACTAAAATCCAAAAGTGTTAAAATATCTATAATATACCATAAAATGATAATCATTATGCATGACATAATTTATAATAGAACCGTATCATTGTGTAAGTATCATTTTATATATATTCATGTCACATAATTTTATTAAAAGAACTCCCCCTAAATTTATTAATCCTTATATCACATCCTCAGTGAACTATGATCTATATTTAATTCTTGTCTTGATTCGATGATAGTTTTCCTTTGATAAACTATTCATTTTGATGGGTTATCACTCTAGTCAAATCAAATTTTATTCATCTATTATTGAGTGGAATACTATTTACCAAAATTAATCTTTATGATATAAAATAAATTGTATTATTTCAGTATCTCTACTCTTAGTGTTTCATGGATAGGAGTAACACGAACATCTTATATGGATTTGGAAACCCAAATCTCTGGATTTACAACCCCCTCTATGCCTTACATAATATTATCAGTGAACACAAGAATTTGGAATGAACATACCTATTTGATAGATCAATATCTTTTCTTGTGTTTTATTTTATATGAATCCCACACATATTATTTGTGGGGTGTTAATTAAAATTCCCAACATTTAGTATACCTAATATTTATATAGAATATATAATTATTACATACCTTGTAATAATTATAATCAGTTTTTTATTACATTATGAATATATCCTTTTAATGATTTGATTTTGGCTATATTATGACATAACAAAATTTATATTTTTGTACTATAACAAAATGTAACTCTTTTCAAAATTCAATTTTCTGTAACTCTCCTAAAAATAGAATAGAAACATGTTAACACTTATCCTTATTAATCCCATGAAGAAGGTGAATGATAATATATTCATGTAGTGATTTATAAATAAATGAAATTATCAAACCCATCATGAGTATGTTTTCATGTAAAGGTAACCAACCAACACTATTATATACATGGAATAATCAACATTTATATTGGGAAGTCTTCCCTAAATTACCTACACCCATGTATACTAAAATCACAAGAGATTTCAATTCCATTATAAATCATATGCGTAATACGTATAAACTAAGTTAAACCAATAAATTCAAGACAACGAATTTAATAACACATAATTATAAAGGTATATTAAAATTTAATTTTATTATGTCATACCAATCATGTGATAAACGACATAAAAATTCTATATGAAAAAACTCATCAAATAAATTTAATATTACATTATATTCACACCATATAAATAGTTTATATAAAAGAATGTATAAGGGAACCAATAAATTGATAAATATTTTTTTTATTTAACCAACATGGGTTATTAATATGTACATTTCATAGTTAGTTTTTGTATAAAATACACTATTTTATATTCTTAACACTTATCTTTTATAAACATTTTATAAACAATATGTAATTTATCCAATATATTATTTTTTTTATTTTTATATTATATCATAATTAATGAAATATTAAGGGATATTATCTATCATAATTCATGATTTGGATCTACTATTTTGATAAGAACATCCATGGCCTACCATTATTAATCAATAATATCACCTAGACCACTAATTTAAATCAATTCACTATATTTGTGTATCCTATGATTACAAAAATAGCCTATGATATAACATATTATATATTATCATAGATAATAAACTATAGGGAATTGATGTATTCATATAAAGGATTTAACATTATATCCCATTTAACTATGTTAAAATATATTATGATATTAAAATATTCTATATCATAAAGCTGATAAGTGTGATCTAACTAATGATGATTAACAATGTCATATAATATTCTACAATATCACCTCACATTCCTTATAATATGCATGTCCATTGTAAAATCAAAAGGAAAATCATTTATTATAAAGATAATGTGGATATGATATAACTAATGGGGTTTTTAGGATCATATCAAAGTCCAAATAGTTAAAGAAATCCATTTTAATGCTATATCGATAATCATGAAATCAACATGAAATGAAGAACATGAAATATGACATGCATAACTCAAACACAATGTGCCTCATTTATGTAGTTATTGAAAGAGTTTGACAGAAATAATTAAGTGACAGAAAATAGACTCTCATCACCACAAAGATGTATAAAAGATAATAGAATCTTTAAAATATATGAGAGGTCCCTAACAACTCCAATGGTATGGATAAACCTTCATTAATAATGAATATACAACAACATTCACAGATATATTCTGATATAGAATGAATTATTTTATAAAATTAATAAGAATATATTTATCATTTATATAGGATTCCTAAAAGAAATTAAGGGATTAAAGAGTCATATAACAATAATTTCTACCTGACATGAATTACCCATATCTCTTTCCCATTAGATTATAAAACTTTTAATATTTCAAATGATTATTTTATGTTTTTTCAAAGAATAATGAATCATTGTGATGATCTATTATCTAAGGATTCCAAGTGGAAGATATAACTGTATCTATTAACCTATAACATAATCCCATCATATGTTATGATGGAGGAAATTTCATAATCAGATGATATAAATAAATAATATCTTATAATATGAACCACATTTGTATCAAGGAATACAATACAAATTAATGGTAAATTAATATTAACATGATTTTTATGCATATCATTCAGGTTTTAGGGATGAAGTCTAGGAGAAGCTTCAGCATGACTCAGTATGGTGGAGCCTACCAACCATAATGAAATGGTGTTATTGGTGGTGCCATTTAGTTGTTTATGTGGGAGAAAACATGAATGATGCCACTGCATTATTGAACATAAACATAAAAAAGTATCTATCTAATTATACTATTTTTATAAACTATATTTGGGTGATTATGGTTCCCATTATATTTTAAAATTTTATAGTTCTTGAAATGGTATATTATTTTTATATTTTAATAATTGTGTATTAAATATCCTTATATATAGTTTATGAATTTTCAAATTTAATATATGAAGTTTAAACCATCAAAAACCAAAATTACTATTTATAATTTTTTGATGATGGTTGAAACTACTTTTATTAGTAGATAAACTATCCCAATTTATTAAAAATATAGTATATTTTAATTTATATTGGTTTAAACAATAGCTAACTGGGATCATAGGTCTATTTTTTGAAACTATTGGGATAAATAATGTACCAATTTTAATATCTATTAAATTTGAAGAAAAAAACATTTTACTAATATTATTAAAATGAATGTGGTTGTTTAAATTCTCTAACCTATTAGACTTAATTTCAATTTTTGGTAACCAATAAATAAAAAAAATCAACAATAAATAATATCCAACCTAAAAATTTATAGAGGTTCTTTATACAACTGATATTTAATCCTGGATATTTAATATTATGTATATTAAAAAAACCATCTTCAATTAACATTTTCCTTGAGATGGAGGACTCCCTATTGATTTAATATGTCTATATGAGGTTTTATATCATGTGAAAATTATAATAATAATTTCAAGTGGTTCAGTGGTATTATTTTCTCCATCATACCAGGAATCACATATTATAGTGTGGGGTTTTAGCATAATACCTACTCTTTATATTGATAGTGTTTTATCCTCAAATGAATAATATTTTATTCTACTTTAAATCATTTATTGGTGTTTAAATTTCATATATTTATTACCTTATGATGAATCATTGAGATTAAAAAATAATATATAATTCAGAAACACTTTTAGTTGGTGAAATGAAATAAAACCTCATATAAAAAGTTATTTCAGAAATTTATCATTTAAATATAGAATAAACACAAAATAATTCAAGTCTTTAAATTATATAAATAAATGAAAAATATTATATTTAATGAATAAATTTTCTATTTACTCCTTATTCTATAAATTATATACTCCTATAGCTTTAATTTGTGACCTATAATGTATCGACAAAAATGTATCTTAACACCAAACAATGGCTGGGATACTTCCCTTATTCCGTGGGTGGACCATTCTCTTTGTCTTCCTGAACATATTCTTATAATTATTCTAGAAACATATCTTGAGTTTATATATAATTATTTTTGTCCATTTATATATATATAATAGAAACTTAAAATAACTCTACATAGAAACTTTTTAGAATTTTCTTCTCATATAATCTAATTGAGTTCAAATTGTCCCCCACATTCCACATCATGAAATGATTCAACATTAATATGAATTAATTATGTATTCTTGATTTTATAAAACAATTTGTATAGTTTTAACCTATCTTGTGCATGTCACCCACATGGAAATTAGATGATATCCATGGTATTATTTTATTTTTTTTACCCCTTCTTAGTTATTCTAAAACGTCCATTTTGTTCTCATAGATTGTAAAAATATATAATATATAATTAATAGATCAACCGGTGGATTCATGTGTGTCATATCTATGAAAGGGGGAGTTTTTGGGGGTGATGTTGTTATGGATAGTGATATTGGTTTTTTTAGTATTATAGGCTGATACTATAATATTAGTGTGTTAATAATAGTTACTCATAGATTCTATCAGGTGCATCCACTATAATCAATCACGATTAATTCATTATTGTTTTTAATAACTGAATACATATTATATGGGCACTATAGTGATATCCACCAAATAGAGGGAACAAATAATTCATTCATCAACAAAAATTTTCACACCTCATTTATAAATCAAATTTCATGCCTCACTTTCCATCATTTAAGTACTTCAAAATTTTAGTATTTCTCATGCACACAAGTTAGTAGACATCCTAGAATATTTTCTCTCGCCAATAAAGGAAGAATATATATAGAGTGTATTTCAAAAATTGAGTTATTATATTCTACTTTATTAAATCCATGATTCTAATGTCTATAATTCAATATTCAATGTTTACAGACATAAGAATATTTTAAATGGGTTCTTTAGGATTAAAGGATGGTAGGTTATGAAATTAAATGTTAAACAAAAAATTAGTTAACATGCTATATTTAGCACATAACATGATGTAAAATTCAAAATAGCGATTTTTATTAACTCATCCCCTATACTTATATCAATGATAATTACCTTACCTTTTATCCTTTCAAGGGTGAAATTCATCAAAAATGAATATCAATAACCAAATCATCCTCTAATTTCCACTATAATGAATATTTTTATATTATCTGATTTTAAATAAACATTTCACATATACACATATTTTCAAGGAGAAAAATAAGGTAATAAAAATTTTAATCATATTTTACTTAAAACATAATTATTGATAACCAATGTGGTATATTCCACTATTTATTATATTTATAGTGAATTTACACCAAATAAAATCATTTATATACACTCTCCCATACACATAGATGAAAAATCATGTCATGAAATACACTAATAGATGGGAATACTAGGATTCATTGACTTATAATGTGTCATATCATTCTAGATGTTCATGGATTCAAAGGATTATAAAAGTTAAAGTTTAAAATATAGAAATCAGTAGATATTATAGGGCCTTAAGAATTAAGAATGAAATCAATAATTTATAAGACACTTAACACATATAGTTTAGAAAATAAATCATATGAATTTTTAATTTTTAATTTTTCATATCCTCTTAAGAAAAAATTTACCATAAATAATTTGTCAAGTGAGTTAAGAATGCCTCTCATATTAAATATGGTTTTCTCAAACCAAAAAAGAATTAATTCTATTTATCATTATATTTTATTATAATATTATTAATATCTTATAAGTTGTATATTATTTTTCTATATAACCTTTATGTGGTCATTTCTTTAGAGAAATTCTCACATCGAAAGGTTGTCACAATTCCACAATATAATGAGATCCTCAAAGTTCTATAAAAATATTATTTAACATATTTCATATAGTCCTGATAAGATCATTATTAGGGGAAACATATTATTATTTTCTATTAGGTGCATTTGGATCAACAAACATTAAGACTTCTTCTTATGAAGTTTTCCCTTAGTAACCTCCCATAGATAACGTTTTTAGAAAAAACCTTCCAATAGGAATTTGATATGTTTATATGCTATCTGATATTATTATATGTGGTTATCTATATTGGTTTTTAGAGTTTATATTAACATTCATGTATATCATGAATGACATACTCTGATTCATGAGGGAATACCATGGTGACATATACTTTTAGTGGGACAACATAAGTTCCGAGCATTATAAATTATTTTTTATTAATTGAAAATTCCTAGAATTTTTTTTCTACTATGAGTATATGGACATTGATAACTCTAGAATATTTAATAAAATATAACTGCCTAATTAAATCCATATACATGGTATTTCATCGAGGGGTTTGTTTAAGATATTTAATGAATGATAAATCTGGCATATATGTTGATATCATATGTTTGGAACTTGGAGGATGAGATATTTAGACAATGTGATTATATTACACAATAACCATTCATAAGAGTTTTTATCATTTTGACATTAAATTCATCTTCTATGGGTGATTTGATTTTCTATTAGAAGCAGAAATTGGAATTTATGTAAGTTCATCAAACATCATTTAGAAATATTATACTGGGACAAACACTAAGTGTGTGTGTATCACATCAGTTAAATTATTTTTCGAACATAATAATAATAATAATAATTATAATTACCTTATAAATTAATAAATATGCAAGAATTTTTTATCTAGTGAATTCAATCACCATATATATTATAGTTTATGATACTTGAGATTTATTTTTAAATTTAATATTTAATCTAAAGTTAGACAAATTGAATATTTATTTATCCAATATCTATTATTAACATGGAAATAAATAAATATTTCATTATTCACCTATTATTTAAAATAATAATATCAACATTTATATTGTATACATAATATAAAATAATTATTTATTTTTTATTATATTGAATATAATATTTATTGAAATAAATATCAATTCATGATATCAGCGAATGTAACATTGATTAATTTTTTTGTAGAATATTATTTTTTAGCATAATCTTTTATAGTTTTAGTAAATACATTCAATGGTGGATGAGTCTAGTTAAGGGATTATTGAAAATAAATGAAATATAATTTAAATATCATTAATCTAAATATTTATTTATTTCTTTAAAAAATTGATATTTAAATATATATAATAATAGAACATTATATAGGATATAATTAAAATAATAATTCTATTTTACACGAATTTTAATTAGAATAAGTAATTATATAATTGTCATATAAGTAATTACTAATTATTTAACCTTATATATATATATGTATATATGTTTATATCATTTTTTTCTGTGTGTGAGAATTATTGCGAACAACATATATTCTCTCGTAAAAATTATTTTTTTCAAAATAGAATAACTCAAGAACACTTTAAACAGCATGATATTATTGAAAGAACTATCTAAATACTGATTGAACACATCCTCCTTATACATCTCATCAAAAAAGGGAACAATAGATAATTCTTGGATGCAATAAACAATGAATAATGCAAGAGTCCTTATTTCACTATGTTAGAGCCTAGAATAATAAGAGTGATGTTTGGAGATTCATAAACCATGTGTGTATATAATCAGAATAAAATCTTCATTTTATTTACAAAAACAATAGTAGAAAATAGGTGGTGTCTGAATTGATAAAAAACTATACTGAAAATTGAATTATTAAGAAAAAGTAATTATTTTTTATAAATTAATTATAAATTTAATGTTAAAAAGATCCCCTCTCAAAAATTCTAATGTTCCATTCATCATGTTTACATAGAATTTATCCATTGCACTTGATGAATATTCATCATGTTCTCTGGGGTAATCTAGTATATAAAATTAAAAGCAATTTTGTGCCTTGGATTGACCGATATTTACTATTCTCATATCCTTTAAGTTTTCTCATAACGAGAAAATTTCAAATAATAATTATTTATTACATAATCAATAATTTTCAATTTTTTTATATTTTTAATTTCTTAATTTTGATCATTAATCCGAAAATGGATATAACATGATGGTTTAAATTAATTTGTACAAGATTGGGACAAGAACCGATAAATAATGCTCAAAGTTAAACTATGGAGGTGCTGAGGAAGCTGGTCAAATAAAACGGTTACATTATATGTGATAAAAATATATACACCATATAGTCTCGACCTACCACACAATGGAATGTCATGAAAATTATTTCATGTTATGTGGGGGTTCATATGAGGCTTTATTACATGCCATGTATTTACCACCAACTAATACATAATTTTATAGGGAGTACATGACATGTCGTTTGACTAAAAATCTTATAAACCTACATGAACTATAATAAATGTAAATAATATGAATACATGTGATTAAATTACATTATATCATTACATTCCTAATATTTACACTATTCTGAGTGAAAAAGACCAAAAAAATATTGTGTTGAATGTTTCAAGCTATACACACCATATAACACTCAATGGTTCGCACAAAATGCATTCCACAAAATCTCTATATGTGTATTATGGGTGGATAAAATTTGATTAAATAACACATAATTGATTTAAAATACCATGTATGTCATCAAAACTCACACATTATATACATCATTATATTCATTTTGTGTGAGTCAATCATTCAAAATTATTAATAAAATAAAAAACTACATGTTGTGTATCCAATTATATAACTTGTGTGATAGGTGTTATTATTACCTAGGTATGTGTTTAGTAATTATAAATGTGTTTCGTGAAAATAAACTCATAATATGTAATTACTAAATTATTCTAATGATACATGACATGTATGTTTTTCGTACATTCCAGGTATCCTACAAGTATCGCCAATGGTATATGATGTGTATATTCATGGCATTCTATTTGGTTATTCATGCTAAATAGACTATGTTGCTCAAAAAATGGAATAAATCACCATGTATATCATAAAAAACAACACATGTAACACCTACTTATTTTATAATTAATTTTCATTATGTAATAATATCTTATACATTGATTATCAATTTTTTATAAATTAAGATAAATTCTTTTAAAAGGAAAACATATATATTTTATGAAAATGTGTTTATGTTGGAAATGTATTTTTATATCAAAATACTAAATTAATTATTATTTATAATGTATACTAAGGTAATTATTCTATTATATATCAAATCAAATGTATTAACATTCATTTAATATTTTTTTTTATGAATGGAATGGGAAACATTCCATTTTATGCTTTAAAAATTGGGTTTATTATATTTTTTCCATGGAAAATATAATTAATTTCATCAAATTTTAGAATAATTTTAATGAAAAATTGAAATAAATTATGTAATAATCATTCCATAATAGTTGTCATATCATGCGTTGGTTTTTTAAAAAATATTTATTTTTGAGATAATATTATATAATGCAGATTTCTGTAAATCTATCATTAATTTTTATTACATCGTTTTATAAAAATTCATATTAATTTTTTTATTTTATGTTATTTTAATATAATATCCATTTCATAAAAATAACAAATACAATTTCATAGGATTAAGCATTATATTTTATTCATCTATAAGTAAATTGTTATGCTTAAAATACAGTTTTTTAAAATAATGTTTTTCATTTTGTTTTGGGTACTTATATTATGTTTATTTTTATCCAATTATACATAATAAATATGGAAAATGGATTCCATGTTATTAACCAGTTGTTTAAAATTTGAAAATTATTTTAATTTCATTATTGGTCATTATCATTATCAAACCATGGTAAAATTATGTCACTAAAATAAATGGTAAATCGTGTTAATTATAGAAACTAATTTTTAATAAGGCAATAAAATTTCACATAAATTTATTTTTTCATTCTATTTTGATCATAATCCTCTTATATTAAACATTTTATTGTTTTAGGTCATGTTTACTATGAATAATATACTATAACATTTTAATGTTTTAAAAAATTACTCGTATGACAGTCCCATCACTTATAAAAATGGAATCATGTATTTTCTCTTTCGTAACTATTTTGGGCAAACTAGTTTAGAAAATACATACTCGGTACTCTCAAAAAAACGCAAACAATGTTCGGGACAAATTTTTCTTCTAAAAATACAAATCCAATTATTATTAAAGTGTTACAGAAAGGGATATATCTGTGGAGATGGTGTAAGTCATAATTGATCTATTTTAAGTCTATTTATTCCTATACATCCATAAAATCATCTTTAACCATGATTATATAATAAAATAATTATATTAAATATGCTGATTTTTTTGATTCTGAAATAACACTTTTCATCTTTCGGGAAATGAAAATATTGCTCGTGGGTATGTGTGGGCTACCTTCCCCATGAAGCCAAGTGTTTTATTTTTAATCATCAGATCATATGGATGGTCAAATGATTGAAAAATTGATTTTATATTTTATTTTTGAAATAATTATGATTATTGGATATTAGTACATTTCTCACATTCTTACCCTTTCTGTATGTTGGAAATTGAGAACATCTCACACATGTATTCCTAGAATGCCTCCTTGATTAAGCAATGTGATTCATTTTTAATTTTCATCCTATAAGGATGGTCCTATGGACTTAAATAAAGAATAAATATTAAAAGTAAAAAATATTTATCTTCATGTAAAATTAAAATATTATCTAATTTATTTCTTTTCCACACATTATAAAAATCGAAAAACTAACCCTAAGTATATTCAGACTACCTTCTCCATGAGATGATGGGGTTTATTTTTCATGACCTCTTTATATTTTTGTATTGAAGATTGTAACAAATATATAGATATAAAAAATATTACATGATTAATATTACTGATTTGATAGTAGAATGACACATTTTTCTTTATTAAAGCTTATGATTTTTTTTATTACAAACCAACATCCTCAAAACAACCAACATGAACATAATTGATTTAATAACTATATCATAAATGGTAATAAATGAAATAAAATAAATTAAAAAATTGTAATAAACCCAAAAATGGTAATTAATTATGTAAATAATTAATATATTTTCATTATATTGGATTTTAAAAAGGTATGTCCCTTGTTTAGAGACAAGATATACCTTATTAATGAATTTTATCATTCATTTAATAAAACTTTGTTTTTATAAATAAAATTTAATGTTCAATTATTCAATGTGAAATCCTTTAAAATTTTATTAAATACTGAAGGGATTTTTTTTCAAAACATCCAATAGAGTACTCATTTCGAATCATTATTCTCTACGTTTATCTTCTGTTAATTATTTCATGAATGATATTATTTATTCATAAATTATATTAAATTCAAATTTTAAAAAAAAATTTGTCTCTTTATTGAAGTTTTCAAATTAACTATTTAAATGTTTACTGAATGTAAAATCTTAGTTTTTTTTAACAAAGTGAAAAGATGGTTTATAATGTATATAATATAATATTAATTTCAGTCCACCATGCTCTTTATTTTTTATAAATATAACATTTCATGATTTAATGTTTTGAACAATTCACTTTAATTCCTATAATTTTGGGGAATATTATGTTTCGATGTGTTTTCCTAAGAAGGTTACATTTCACATTTTTTAAACAAAAATGGAAATTGCATTGCTTATTGATTCGAAATAATTATCAAGTATTTTATAGTAAAAAAGTTAATGATTATGATTTTTTTCATGATGATACGATACATGATCCTTATAGATGAACAATGTTGGGCCTTTTAAATCATAAGATGACAGGTGATCCTGACGTAGCTCTGTAATATATGTATATTATTCCGAAAATAAATATGTTTGTATAGAAATCTTTTTATTTTATAAAGTAATGAGAGTTTTTTAATTTTTAATGGTGAACGATCTCTTAATGAAATAGTTTCATTATTATTTAGTTATTTTTCAATTCATCATATTGGGATTCAAATGTTTTATTTTAGGAATGTTTTATTTTTTCCATTATATAATTGTTTACTATCTCAATGTTTTATTAGGAATATGGAAACAATAGTCATGATTTTTTCATGTATTTCATTAGTCCAACAAGATAACTTTTTGTTATAACCCTAATTAATATTTTTTTACCATACCATGATTTCAATTATTTTTCATAGGATCTAAGGATATGTCTAATATAGAATATTCTGTATCATTCAACTGATATTAATAATCTAAAATAAAGAAGTGTTTAAAAATCATGAAATTCAATTTAAGAATCCTATTATAGAAAAAAATTGACAATGTGCTTTATCATTTCTTATGTTATGTAATATTTGTTTCCTAATTATCTAAAATGAAGAACGTGGAATAAATATGAAAATTATTTAAGTGAAATCCTTGTTATAAATGATGCAATTAACAGCTGATTATGTTATATGAGACTATAGTTTCTTCTAGATAAAAGTTTTTTATAAAACTAGATGTTAGAATGATTCATAAAAGTATACTTTTTTATTTTTAGATACGATCATGGGTTAATAAGATTAAGGTTGATAATATGTTTAACAGTATAAATACCCCTTATATGACTTTTTATGATTGGAGTAGTGGATATACATTTATTTTGTTTTAATAAATGTTTTATTTATGTATAAAAAATATATTTAACGTGTGCTGCAATGAAAAGGTTATTTGAGGAAGAATGCTTTATATTTAAAAAATGTTTTTAAAGTTATTAATAACATTTATGGTGTATATGTACTTTTATATTAAATTAATTATGGTTAATTTGTATAAATGGTTTCCTATATTTTTGGAATATTATATCGTTATGTTAAATTGAATTTTAGGAATAATTAATTAGTTAATTTATGAAAGGGTATATTATTTTTATTTTTAGTTTATAAGTTATTATTTTTGTTCAAATAGTCTTTATGTTGATCATGGAAGGATATTTTATAAAATAATTCTATTAATTGGAATTAAGTTATTCTAATGCATAATTATAATATTTTTATAGTTAGTTATTTATGGAATACTTTAAGTTAAACATTGGTAGTTTTAATTAAGGTTTTGAAGATTAATGTTTTATTTTTTAATATCATAGTTAACTCATATTTGATTTTATCTTATATTGTTCAGATATTTTGGTTTTTATTAATATGTATAGATTTTTGAAATATCTTATTATATTTTTATCGACCTTGTGATCAATTAATACATCATTTTATATCAAAAATAATGAAAAATACATCTTGAATATTCATTTTTTGGATTAAGAGAAGAGATAGAAGTAGTAAAACTCTCCAATAACCACAAATGTATGGAATTAGAATTATAAAATAGAAATAAAAAAAGTGAGTACATTTTATCATGTTCTCTATCTTATATAATGGACGTTTATTAGATAAAAATAAATCAGTATAGGAGAAAGATGCAGTCATGGTACATCTAACAACCATAATGATGGAGTTATGGTGTTGATAATATAAATTCCATGTTTAAAATTAAAAACATAATGTAGATATTTTGAGTACTGGATGTTAATTAGTATGACATTCCATGCTTTACAAAAGAAGAAATGATCATCAGGACTCTTCATGCAATCCAGCTACACCATGATCATTCCATTATCAACACTAAACCATGCAACTCTAGGTGAAACAAAGAGGCAGTGCTTTAGGAGCAACAACAGATGCTATAAAAAATTATAGTAGCCTATGGGTAATTCACTATATTTATGGATGCTTGGAATCTATCTCATGAATTTGAATAACTAGGTTGATGTTTTCATTGAAAGAGGTCCCTTTTAAGACACAAACCAATCCATGACTTGCAGATGTGGCATCATAATAGATAGTCCTTGAAATCTAGTGCAGAAATTGTCTAAAATGATAAGAAAACCGACCACATAATTCCTGTGGAAAAATTATAAAAACCTACTACACAATCGAAGCTGAAAAAATGAAAAACATACCAAACATGGCCTAAGGATTTATTTCAGAACTCAGAAATGTAAAAAAACCTTACACATCAGCATTAACCAGAGATGAGAATAAATCAAAAGTATTAATAAATTTTAATTAATTCACCACAAAAATCATTTTAAAACCAAATTAATATGAAAAATAAGATAAATATTACACAAGTATAAAATGGGAGACTTATCACAATACCATTAAGGAAAAAGAAGAAGGACATCATGAACTTGATCATACCTTGAAAACTCAACTTCATTAACACATTTAATTTCAAGAACATCAGCAACTGAATTTTATTCCCTATAAATGTGTGTGATAATATGATCCAAGAAAAAGAGAGTATCCAAACATTTAATCTAACAATTAGTTATCTTCTAAAAAATGTGAGAAAGACCCATTCTAATGGCAGAGATGAAAATAGTAGAATCACTCTCGATCCATAAATTATCATATCCAAAATGCACAAATTATTACACTGATATGATAATTACAATCATTTCAGCCTCAAGTGAAGAAAAAAAAGCCACAAGAACAATGAAAACATCCATGAACACCACCTTCTATAATTTTAAAAGATAAAAACATAGCCCAAGAGACACAGATTACCTTTAGAAGCTCCATTATAATTATATTTTAACCATCCAAAAAGAGTTTCATTCCATAAAATATCAAATCTTCCATACGAAGGCCTGATGTTTCCCTTGAAACCTATCTAATTCAGTACACACAATTCATGAACCAAGTTAAATAAAAAATGCATCCTCGACATGTTTGCATTACATACAGTAGCAAGAATAGATGATAAAACCCAAAATGACCGAGAAGGGAAAGATTTCATGAAACACCATATTCTTAGAAAACCAAATAAAATAATGAAGTTCAGTCGCAGAGACCTAAAAAAGTTATACAAACTGTAAAGAATGTGCACATAAATTTTAGACGTAGAGGAATTCTTGGAAAAATGACTCACTAGGGACATGGATTTCAAAGATGTCATAAAAATCCATCCACATGGATGAGTTAGTAAAACAAATAAGGAAAAAATTATCAATATATTTCCAATGTTTATAGAAACACACAAATTTTGAACAGAGAGAAATACCACATTTTGAAGGAAATAATCAGTGGGAAGCTTACCATGAGATACTCTCTTAGAAAATGTTGTCCGAGAAGGCCTAATAAAGTTCATATTTAAATCCAGCATCCACTTATAACCTATATTTCAAGATAAAAATTTTCTATAAAATTTTGTTTGGGGAAAACAATCCATTGACATCAGGTTATAATCCCCGAAAATACTCTCTATAGAGAAACAATGACAATTGATAATTATGAAAATATGATTTATGAGACCCTCTATATTAATAAAATGTTCTTTAATCATGAAATCCAGATCAACATTGAAGCCATCATTCATCAAGGAATCATCTAGGGGTCAGCCAGTCTGGTTGGCCTTCTATAAGGATAAAGAATAATTCCTTAAAACAATCCTTCTGTCTTGAGAGTCAATAGAAGAAAAATGGATTTAAAAAAAGACCAAATAAGTGATTCAAGATGATTAAAACGCCTATTCCTGATCCTATGCCTAAATTTATTTCGGATAAATTCAGGAGACTAATAATTACAATTGAAAAGAATCAATGTTAATGAAGCCTATAAAGAATCATTAAACAGATCAATATTTTTAAAACAAAGTCTCCCTAAGTCATAGGGTTTAAAAAAATTATTCCATGAGACCATGGTTAATTTCTTCCTTAGAATGATACCACTCAAAATGAAATTTTTAATAGAATCATTAATTCTATAGAGGAGAGAGGCCAACAACTTATAGACCACGAATGAATAAAAAACGTAGAAATAATCACAGACTTGATTAAACATACATGACCCACATAGGAGAGATACTTTCCCTTCAAAGTATCATGATGCATTTTGATTTTAATAATAATATCAGAAATGTAAAATTATTTTTGCCTCCACCAAAACATTGGAACACCCAAATATGTAAAGGGAATAACACCCTCATAAATACCCTATTCCCTGACAATTTCCATCATCCTAGAAATGGGAGAATTCCTACAATAATAGACGAAGGACTTACTCCAACTAATCTCCTAACCAAATACCTTTTCAAAATACAATAGGATTCAGTTAATATTTTTATGTTTCTCTTATCCACATTAGTGAATATATTTATATGATCAACATACAATAAATGAGTGGGAGAAAAAATTCCTATACCATCACAAATAGAATTCATTTTCCCATTTCCAACCACAATAGAATGTAATGTACCAAGATAATCCTTGAAATTTGAATAAATGATGGTCGAGGGAGGTTCACCTTTCCAGACACCTCTAGAACAAGAAAAATATCCCTAAGGGGATCCATTAACAAGGATAAAGATACTAGTTAACTCAAAAATGATTTTAACCCAATTAATGAAAATATTATCTAAACCCAAAAAATGCATAATCATATAAATGAATTTTCAATTTATAATATCAAAATAGTTCCTATAATTCAATTTGAGAGAAATATTACCACCCCTTGTAAATTTTTTAAAATGTTTAACACATTCTATGGCATTAATGAAGCAATATTGAATAGAAATACAATTAGTAAATCCAAACTTATTAGGAGAAGCAATCTTACTAGCAATAGAAGAAAACCTCGTGGCCATGATTTTTGCAATGTATTTTAAAAATTATGATAACCATGGAATCATTACTGAAAAAATGAATCTCATTAGAATTCTCCATATTTGTAATGAGGGAAAGGAACTATGCATTCAAACCCTGAGTAAGTTAGACACATTTAAAACAATGAGTAACCAACATGAAAACATCATCATGAATGACATCCAAGTATGTTTGAAAGAAAAAACATTTTAAAACCATCTTGACCAGGGGAGCTATCAAGCTTTAGACTAAATGTATCTTTCTTTATTTCAATTTCAAAAGGGTGGAATTATACTATTGATTTCCAAGACAAGGAATAATATTATCCCCTGGATCAGTAAGTGGGACATGACCATGGAAGGGATCCTTAATATAAGTAACAGCATGGTCAAAAATGTCCTTCCTATTGTCAATGACATTATTCCCACTTCTGACCAAATAAAGTAGACTTGAAACCTTCTCAATTCTTTGTAAGGAGTTGAAAATTTTATATTTTTTGTCACTATATCTCAACCAATTTTCCTTAAAATTGTGTTTTTGAAAAAATAATTGAGATTCAATAAATTGTTAAGCTTGGAAACAAGCTGAGTCTCACCGAAAAAAATCATTAGAGAAGTCATTTAGAGAATTATTCTCCTGTATGTGTTGAAGATATTCCTCATGAGTCAAAATTTAAGAGTTAAGGGAGATGGAAAAAAATTACTCTAGAATTTCAAATCCCTTTTAAAGAGTTTGAGCTTGATGAAACAAGTGAAATTATTATCCATTTCATTCCAGGAACTCCAGGTTTGTTCAAAAATAGTTTTTCTCTCAAGATGATTGACCCAAGATTTATTAGTTTTAAAAGGAAAATGAGGTTTGGGATCCTTACACATAATGTCGACCAAAATGGGATGATGATCAGAATTAATTTAAGAAAGATTCATACATGAAATAGATCCCAAAAAATCAATACATGATTCATTTCCAAAAGTCATGTCGATTTTTCTTGTAACAAATCTTTCAAAATCATTCCAATACCATGTGTATATATCCCCAATAAGGTTACCTTCAATAAAACTATTATCAGAAAGATATGAAGTTATCCATGTCCCCAATCTTGTCCTCAGAATTCAAGATGGATTTAAAATCACCAAGGATAGACCGTAGACAAGAGATTATAGAGTTGAGAGATCCAATATCCATATATAAATTCCTATGGTCCTGATAACAGTTATGAGCATAAATAAAAGAGGAAAAATGTTGAAGCCCATGTAAATTTAAGGAGCATGTGACATGCTGATCACTATTAGAACACAAGGAAATATTAGCTAAGGAACAATAATCCAAAACCCATAATCTTTTAACATCTGATGAATATCGTTATGATTCCCCAAAGTGAAATCCCAGATTTTCCAAATTGAAAATATTGGGAAAAATAACTCTTTTGCGTTCAGAAAAACCAATGAAAAGGGACCTCATGGTATCATGATTGGCCATCCCCTAGAAATTCCAAAATAGAAGCTTCATTTAAATCATAGATAGGGATGATTTCCCACTTTTCTGACCCCCACAATTACCTTCTTCATAACATATGAGGCCTTCCAACATTTTTCTTATTACTAGAGGCCCTTTGCAATAGATCACTTATATCCAAAGTATTGGTGGTTCACTTTTCATTTTTTACACTAATAGTGATTGTTTTAACAGGACCACTAGAAAAATCAAGAACCCCCATATCATGTAATGTAGCATCACCATTGATCCAACCGGATCCATGGTCTCATCAACATGTGCAATAGGACCACCAGTTTGAAAAAGGAGCCCTAGAAACAACTTCATGTGTAGTCGACCCTGCCTTGGATAAAGCAAGAACCAAAATTCCCACTCCCTTTATAGCAGAATCTATATTGGGTAATGTAGGATCCACGATCTTTATATCTAATAAAATAATATTACATCTAGAAGAAACTCCATCAACCTGAACTAGGGAAGTTACAGGACAAATAGATGACACAATGGAGTCAGTAAAAACATAGTTAATGTTATCTAGGAGATGTTTCTCTCTATCCGTTAATGATACCCCATGATCGCAAATATTTTCCTTCAAATCATGACTCAATAAACTGCCATCCATCCCCTTTTCAAAAAAAGTTATAAATCTCTGTGGAGATGTTATGTTAAAAAATGTGATCTTATATGCACTTGTATCTACCATGTTTACCCATTTACTGGCAAATCCTAGAAACAAGACTAGGTATATCAGGAATCATACCATCTTAAACATATTTAGAGATATTTGGATAGAATTTATTATAAGTAACACTTACTTTCTATGGAACATGTATATCCTTTGAGGGCCCCTCATTTTCTACAAAGACATTATTTTTTTCAGTTAAACTCCTTACAATACTTCTCTTTGGGAACCTCATTATCTTTCTTCTAAAGCATCCTAAAATTCACCATAGAGGGACCAAAAATATTTCAAACATATAAGAAATAAGGAACACATTCATATTCCCCATTAAAATCAATATTATTACCATTAGAAAATAAAGTAACACAATCAGGTCTTTTGGTTTCCAAATTAATGTCAACCAAAATTCTAGAAAAATATCCATGATGCCCATCCATGGTTTTATGATCCATTCTAATAGGAGTTTAAATGAATAAAGCACAGTCATTATGGATCTTGTAATGCTAATAAAATGAATTCAACCCATTAAGTTTGATCCAAATATGGGAATTGGTTTGCTTAAGATTAGAGGGATTGAAATTAACATCCCATTCAGATAATCACAAAGATCCAGGTTTGAGATGTAGGTTTCCAAGATGAGAAGCACTCTTAAGACCATCCCCCGATATAATAATTAAAAGAAGGAAACCCCTCCCAAATGGAATTAATTTCTAGTTACAAAAACCCTAGTGGGAGATATTATATTTTTAAGATCTAGGAATGATACAGGGTTCTCACTCTTGGAATAAATAACACGACCAAGAATTTAAAACATACAATAATCAATATGTTGATTCAAAGCCTCCATATTCACGAATATAGAAAAAACAACATTTTTATGTCTGTTAATGTTAGAGGATCAATACGTATATTTTTTTTTCTAAAATTAGAATAACCAAAAAGATATTTGAAAAAAGAAATTCCTTTTTACCCCCTTTCAAATATATGGTTTTTTGGTCGTTAACATTCTTATGGTCATGTTATCTATAAATATCTTTTTTCCCTTGGATATTATTTTTCACATCCATATATATATATTAAATTCACTAAGATGTTATAAAAATGTGGGAACCAAATTATGTGCTATTTTAGGTGACCTTAATAATTCGATTTTATTATTTTCAAAAGGATGATTTATATTCACTTATAATTATATGGGATATCCAAAAATGTATTTTAAAATTTTAAATTGGTCTTTTCTTTAATGATAAAATGTTTAATAATATAATCCGTAATATTATTAAAAAGTTTTAAATCAATTATATGGAAAATGAGATAAATTGTTGATGTCATAATTTCTATAATGGGGTATAATGTAACACCCAGATATTTTATGATTTATTATTTTGTAATATATTTTATACCGTATTCTTTACTAAAACAAATCTTAAATAACCCATGATATATTATTATAAATGTTATAACCTAGATATTGTTTTGATAGTTCTGAATAAGAATATAGATATTATAGAATCAATATATAGTTTTTCCAAATTAATGTTAAGAATAAATCATAAATTAATTATTAATTGGTTATAAATGAATATAGAATATAATTAAAGTAAAATATATATTTTTTAGGAAAATATTTTTATATGTGCAATGCATTTTTTATTAATGGATAAAATGAAAAATTATTGACAAATTATCATAATTAAATTAGTAGATTATATATGAAATTAATTTAAATTAATTTAAATTAATTAGGTTTATTCTAAATTGAATGTAAAAATTTTCGATTAATTGTTTAAAAATACGTTTTTTTCTTCAGAAATAGGGTTTATGGAATTTTATAGGTGGATATTATTTTTATTTTCTACTAAATTTAAAAATTATATATGATAAAATGAATATATAAATTTTTAAATAATCATGTCATAATAGGATCTGTATTATTTTTGTTGGATTTTAAAACAATGATTGATTTTTTTTTAATTCTGAAAAATAATGATTTTTTACAAAACTATTAAATATTTTTATTAATTCAGTTAATTTTAAAACAAAATTTAGTTTTGGATTTATTTTAATATTATATAACATCGATTTGATTATACATAATAAAACTAATTACATAAGAATAAATGTAATATTTTAATCTCCAATATGTAAGTTTTTTTTTAAAAACAATTTTTTCTATAAAACAAATTCATTTATTTTGGGAACATATATAAAACTAAATTAAAAAACTTATAAAAACTAAATTATAAACAATGAGTTATATATTATAAATCATTATTTTCCAATTTTTTAATGATGGAAATTTATTTATTGTTTATTATGAAAAATATCCATGGGAAAACTGTGTCACCATGATAAATGGATAATAAGACATATTAAGGAAAATAATTTTTTAAGGCCACATTATTTTATCAAAAATCATATTGTATAATGTTATTTTAAACATTATCACCCTATATTTTATTTTTTATTTTTTTAGCCTCTTTACCTTGATTAAGACATTAAAATATTTAATATTTTGTAAAATTTTCCAGTGTGCCACTCCCCTCACTTATAAAAGTGCACATCCTCTCCATTGTTAATCGATAATTTATATAACTCTATCATAGAAAATTATAACACTTTTATATATAAAAAATAAATCACAAATCTATTACATATTTTATTTTCTCAAAATATCTACTGTAGAAGGCATAATCTTTTAGCCAAAGGGGGAATTTTGAGGGGATGATATAAGTCATAACTGTCATATTTCTAGTAAATTAGTTATTATTCCTCCTTAAAGTATAATTTCTTCATGATGAAATAATATAATAACTGTATTAAATAAATTACATTTTATTATGTGTTTTTTAAAATATTCTTTTAATCTAATTTTCTATTTCGTGGGAAATAAAAACATTGCTCGTGCGTACGTCTGGACCACCACCACCATGAAGCAATGCATTTAATTTTTTCATAAATAGATCATAAAGATGGTATAAATTAAACAATATATGAATATATTCGATCTTTGGGAAATTATTTCCATTATTAAGAAGTAATAGATTACTTACCACCTTACACTTTCCTTCCTTTTGAAATTGATATCATCAGGTGTGGGTACCTGTGGAATACCAAATCTATGAAGAGATGTTATAAAATTTTCATTTTCACATTATATATATTTTTATAAGAATAAATATAATATATAAATATAAAATCTCTAACTAATTTATGATTCAAAAAATATATAATATTATCTGATTTATTTATTTTCCCCTAATTAGAAAAAGTGATATCATTGTTTCATACATATAGACCACTTGATCAATGAATTGAAAAAGTTTATTTTTCATGTCCATATAATTTTTTTAAAAATATTATTTAAATTATAAATATGATAAATATAATGTGATTAATATTCTTTATAAGATGGGAAGATGTCCCCTTGGACTATTATAAACATCCCTGAACTCTTACTCAGATATATAGTGCTAAAATATAATTAATAATTTTTTTTACATCATACTATTAAATGAGACCTAGTATTAACCCTCAAAAATGATAACTTAAAATATTTATTAATAGTTTAATTTCATTAGTAATTATAAGAATAGTGAGCTCAAATTCTTGGTAATGGTAAAAATATGCATTAATAATTGGATGTCATTGATCTGTATAAGTTGAGTATATAGGTATGATGAATTATTCAAAGAACATGATTATAACCAAAATAGAATTAAATCCATAAAATGGTTTATAAATCAATATATATGACATAAATAATTAACATATTTTAATATTCATATAAATCAACCATCATGATCCATGTCAGAACAATTGTTGAGAAATGAATCAATTTGAAAATCCTTGAAATCGTAAAGAAAATGTGTTGGTATATTGATCATTATCATTAAAGAATATTTAAAATAACCTTTATAGATCGAAAAAACACAATTGGTTAGTTATTGTAATCTCTTAGGGGTAACATGATTAAAGACTAACTCCATCGTCTCATAAGACATATATATATATTCAATTAACTATGTCATTATTACCCAATCCATGGATGGGAGATAACGAGCCCCTGGTAACCTAAATGGTAAAATCCAGTAAGAATTTGGGTTCACTCCCAAATATTTATTTCATAAAAAATATCTACATATCATTTCATGATAAGAAAAATTAGAATATTTCACCAATTAATAAGACTATAATTGTTATTGTTTCACAACATGATTGAGCCTTGTATAAGAAACAGGTTTCATGAAAATATCAATGAAATAATCATAATCCATATATATATAGAACTAGGATGGTAATATTACTGAATATCCTTAGTGGGGCATAAATAATATTACTGGTTTCTATCATTAATTATTTCAAATAAAATTATAAAATTATTAAAAAATTCATAAGAAAAATATCATTTCCACATGGAAAGTCACAACTAAAAATATTTTCAAAAAAAATTCATAAAATAATTTTATATGAAAATTAATTTATAAAATTATAAATTATTAATGAATGAAAATAATGGAAATAAATATGAGAAAATAAATTCATGTTATAAATTTTAAAACTACACATCGTATTTAATATTTTGTAAAGAGACTAAAATGTGACTCATACAGGAAATGATAATACATGAATATTAATGTCCTTTTAAACGAAGTTTAAATATAATGCAAAGTGACTTTGGAAATAATTAATTATTTAAAATAAATCTATTAAATAAATTAATATGGAAGATAACGATTTATGATCTAAAAGAGGTTTAATTATTGGATTGACCTGAACAAAAATTTCTTGATGTTTCATTATTTAATAAGTGATATAATTGAAAATAAACTTACAAAAAACATCCATAAATGGATTTTCATAAAATATATGTTGCTTTATAAAATAAATATATATTATCCATCCCTAATGAAATTTTAATTTATAAAATAAAAAAATAAAATTATATTGTATCATAAAAATCAATATGATTTTAGTAACTTTTGAATCTTAATACCAATAATGACATGAATTCAATGAAACATTAGGTAACATTGATATTAGAATATACATGATATATCATTTCTAGGGGATGACTATATACCTCATAAAATAATATAGGTTCATAATATATATGTATGTCATAAAAAATAGAATTTGATATGAATAACTCTTACAAAGATTATATTATTGAATTCAGAATTAACCAATAGAGGGATCATGTGTAAAAAATTTAAATCCACAAAAAATAAATTTTAGATAATAAATAAATAAAAAATTAATTTCCAAAAAAATATTATCGTAATATAATCAATGATTAAATGATAAAAACAAATGAAGAGAATTTGGGTTATGAAATCCCTTACCACTTGGTAAATTTCAATTCAAATCCCCTAATATGAACTAATTGGAATTGTAATATAAAATACCATGATTTATGAAATATTTATGATATCAAATTTAAAAATGGTAATATATAAATAGTATAATATAAATTAAGTGAAAAACATTAAAATATTCTTTAGAAAATGAAAATTGAGATGAAATGTTTTACCTCAAGTCGAGACTCACTCTGTGTGTACTTTAACAACTATATAATAAAAATTATTTTATATATTATGAAACTCTAGAATAATTAATAAATTATCATTTAAATATATATTGAATTTATTTTCATAACTTATTTAATTACTTAATCTTTTAAGTCCATTCCTAGTGTTTTGCAGATGTTCGATTTATAAATTCCAAATGAATTTGGTATGTTGACTGTTTTCCAATAGACAATTATTCATAAAACAACAGAATATTAAACATTAAATATTTAATATATATATATATATATATTTAAAAGAAACAGTTATGAATGGTTATGAATAATGAATTACGTTACATTCATCGAGATAATAGGTTGTATATACAGACGAGTAATGTTTCTATTTTTCATTGACCATAAAAATAATAGGGTAAGTATTATTTTATCCTTATAAAATTATCATTAGATATTAATATTTCATTATATCTTAAAATAATTTATATATAACATCCATATGATTATGTGAAAAGATGAATCACATCAATTCATGGAGGTGGTAATCAGTACGTACACATGAACGATGTTATCTTTTTTAGATAGATATAAAGGTATGAAAATTAATTATATATTATATTTATAGAATTAAAATTAAAAAATTAATAATATATATATAATTATATTAATAGATTAATCACTATAACAAGCTGTGAGGTGTGGTGATGGAAAATATATTATATCAGTTTATGAGATGGTAGTTTGTCGTACACACAAATGATGGTTTCCTTCCCCATTTGATAGAAGAATGAGATGGAATAAGGTTATTCAATTAAAAATAGAATACCTTAATATATGGGAGATTCTGATATTATTTTATCACAATGCTCAATATAGTTTTCTAGTGTGTAGATGAATAACTAACACTAAAACATTTATTTAAAAGTGGTACATGTTCTTTAAAAAAATCTATTTTTTATAACTTAAGCCCTATAAGGATAGTATTATAACAAAAATCAAAACACCAAGACATGGTTTGGGATGTTAGAAAGGGATTTGTTATATAATATCAGGAATTATAGTATTGACACATTATATGGAATAGAGGATAAGTGGTTTCATTTTATAAGTTAGGGGAGGGACACAATATAAAATAATCAAAGTATTCAATTAATATAGTTTAATATTCATTAAAAAGCGGCTCAAAATTTATATATAAATAATTTATTAAGATGATGATTCAATATAAAATCATGAAATAAAATTTAGGCACGTTTTGGTGTTGTTTTCACCCTTATCTCACTATTTGGACCATTATTAACCTTTTTTATGAATAACCTGATATCAAAGTTTTTACTCATTAAGGAGACAGAAAGTAATTATAAAATGAAAATTGATCAATAAAATGAATTTTTGGGATTATTTTATGTATATAAATTTGAATTTTATGATGAGATATTTTAATAAATTTTAAATCATTTATTAAAATAACATTTATTATAAAATATTATTAATGTCATTTTTGAACTATTCATTTTATTGGACATTAATGACATCAAAGAAAAATTTGGAATTAAAATATAGAATTATAAAACAAACCTAATATTTAATATATATATATATATATATATATATATAATTTTTGGGTCATTATAAAACATTGAAAAAATTAATTTTATAGTTCTTGAAACCATTTAAGTGATTTTTCTATTGCATTGAAAAAAATAATGTTGGTGTTGTGTAACAATTTAATGTAATTATTCCAATACCAAAAATTTAAAATTAATTTTATCTCATTAAAAAAAATAATTAATCTCAAGATAAACATGAATATTCATTCAAACATAATAATCCCATTGTTAACATATATTATTGGAATTTAAAAGTAATATATTTTTAAATTTTATATTGTTCATTTCCTAAAAACAATATGTAGTTCTTCCTCAAATAAAAAGTAAAAAATTCCATTAATTAATATATAAAATGATGATGGTAGAACTAACTCGTATAATTGGTTAAGGGATAGTGATTGGGATATTTTTCATCCTTATCATATTATTTTAACCATAATTTCAAGATTTACCCTTACCAAGGTGACAAATATTTTCCAATGTTGTTATTTCTAAGAGAAAAAATAAAAGAGAATGATTTAATAAATTTGAACATCCTAATTGAAAATATTGAATTTTTTTTAAATAATCTAATTAATTATGTGGATGAAATTAATTTATAATTAATCCTTCAAAATGTGATGAAATCAATATATAGAGAAAACACATTTCTAAAGATTAATATAGTCATACATTAAATTTATATCCAATAAAAATAATTATATTAAATTAAATTAATATAAATAGATATAAAATCTTTAAATTTCATTTATATAATTCATCATTTTTGATTATTTTAAATAATTAAAATCTAAGAACATTATACACTTAAAAACAGGTAATTGAAAAATGCTTCTTAATATTGAAAATAAATTTATACCAAAATAAGCTATATTTTTTATTAAAATGAAATTCATTATATTATATATAATTTTAAAATTATTATATTAATTTAATATCAAAATAAAATCATAAGGATATGGCATAATTAATTAAAATTAATATTTAACAAAATATTTATATTTTTTTTATTCGCTAAATCTAACTATTTTCATAAAAATAGAAACAATTTATCATAAGATAATTTTGATAATATAATTACTAAAATGATATCATTTATATAAAATAATGTTATTAAAATTTTTAGAATTTAATTATTATATTTTTTCTTAATAAAACATCATTTTAGAAAACATATTTTTGACGCCTGAAATGTCATTAATAAAAATTTAGTGCTTATTTAATAATAATTTATCAATAATATATTGTTGAGTAGGAAATATATATATATATACATATATATTAATATATTTAAAATTGTGGTTTTCTTAATTCATATACACCAATTCACGGAAAATGTTATATTATTCATATTTAAATAATAATATTTTATTATTCATTTATGTTCATTTTTTTATATTTTATACACTACTAATTATTGTGTTATATTAAAATATTCTGGTGGAACACCTTTATAAACCTTCCTATTTTATTATTTTTATTTTTACCCGAACTTACTTAAAATTTCCTACATGAACATAATATATTTAGTGACAATATAAATCATGGTAATAAATGAAATAAACGAGATTAAGGTAAAGAATTAAGAATGAAAATGGTCATTATGTAAGTAAATATTTAATACTTTTTCATTATACCAGATTTAAAAATATACATGATATGTATGGAGATAAGGTAAGTGAGTCCTCATCTTAATTTCCATTCATTGGGATTCATCCCATTTTGAGAACATATTTTTGTATGTAGTGTATGAACTGAATCATAGATATATTTTATCATTCATTTAGTATAACTAAAATATTTTACAAAACATTTTCATGCTCCATTATTTTACATATTTTATGTTTCAAATCTATTAATATTAAAAGATATTTTTCTTTAATAAATATTTTTAGTATTCCTTCATAATAATTATCTTATTAATTTATGTTCATTTAAATTTTTCAAGAATTTTCTTAACTATAGTTTAAACAATATTAATCGACATTTGAAACTAGTTTTACTTTTGATTATAAATTTTTTAGAAGTACTATTTTTAACACTTAACATATTATTCATTTTGATTTTATTTAACAACATTCAAAATGATTTTTTAAGTATAATACATAAGAAACATTTACCTTTTTTAATTCTTATAATTTTTCAATATCTTAATTTTTATGTTTTTATGTTTTTAAAAATGAAATCCAATTCCTAGTGTGTTAGTGAATTTAATGATTTAAAGTGATTTAAAAATAAACTAATATTTATCTATATTTTTTATGAAAAAGTAATTTTATTTTCTTATGAGTTAAAATGATTTATTGAAGGGTTTGATATTGAAAAATTGAAAACCTATAAATTACTTTTTCTTGATATATTACTTTATAATTATTGATGATAATGAGTGAGACCAATATAACTATTAATGATGGTTGAGACTCATATCACTCTCTAATTAATTTTGTATTGATATAGTATTTGATGGTGAAAATGATGAAGAACACCAAGATTGTTACTCAAATGTAATAAAATGGGATTTAGTAATTTTTTATGTGGGAATATATATGAGTGAAAATAGTTTATGAATTTAATGCACCAAATAAATATATTATACTTTCATTAAAAAAATATTCTTATAGAAATATTTCGATTTCATATGTTAAGGAACATTTGTGAACATGTAAATTTGAAAGGATTGTTTTTAAGGAAATGATTCCATAATAATTTAATTATTTTATTATTTAGTCTAATGGGTTTCAATGAATTTCTAAGAATTTTTATTTATTTTTTCATATGGATATGTTTTATTAATTTTAACAATGTTTTATTATGAATAAGGTATAATTGTCAAGAGTTTCCATGTTTTTCATTAGACTAACATGATTAATTGTTGTTATATCCCTTGTTGAGAATAATATTCTCATTACATGATTTGAAATTTTTTTTACATGATATATTTATTTTTTTAACCTTTACTAAGGTCAATCATTCTGGTATTCTTACTCAAAATAAATGATGAATAAGTTTTTTAAATGAAACAATTATTTAAATTTTAAATTCATGTTATGTAAAAAACAGACACTCTATTTTACTGTTCCCTATGTAATTTGATTCTTTCAATAATTATCTAAAACTATAAAACTAAAATATTCATGATAGTTATGAAATAAAAACTTTTTTATAAATCATGTAATCATGAGTTGATTATGTTATGTGGTTTTGTAATATAGGAATATATGCTGGGAAGTATACAATACATGAAAATGTAATAATATCATGTGAAATTATACACTATGTAAGTGAAAGTATCTAAAAATGGGTTTAGAAAGAATTGTAGTTGTAGAAACTATGTCACCACTAGTGCATGGCATGTATATATTAAATTCAATTACTAGATTTAATCTGGAAAAGAGGGAAGACAAAATGAGTCTAATAATCTCATTCCATGTACATAATAGTTTTAAAATAAAATGAAATTATTTTATTTGTATAAAATTATATTGGATAAGAATATTTTGTATCTCAAGGACTTTTTGGATATAATTTAGGATAATAAATAAATTAATTAATTAGTCAAATATTTTTTAATTCAAGAAAAATTATCTTAATAATAAATGATTTTAAATTCATTCGAGCATGCTTAAATGTGTTTTCATTTCTTAATTGTGATCTATAATGAGATTAAGTAACCTATAAATATGATAATTTTATATTTCATTTTTTTATATATTAAAAGTATTATTACATGAATCATTTTTTAATAAATTAATTATAATGATTAGTGAATCAATCTTCCCACTATTATTATATTTTTGGCCTATGTGTCCAAGAGTTATTTTATGTTTCCCAATACATATAGTACCCTTTTACTATGAGTGAGTAAGAATTTTTATCAAATGGAGCTCAAAGGGAGAGGAGACAATTCATTACTTGAGCTAAAGTGAGAACAACGTTGGAGACCCTCATGCTAGTGGTGGAAATTTGAAACTCCATCAAGACTTCAAATCTTGGTGTTTTCCCCGTATGGTCTTAGTTTTTTATCTTCTGATAAATAAACCAAATTCAATAAAAGATCATGTAAAATAAAAATTTATTGGTTTTGTTTTCCAAAGCATGGAAATGTGTTTATTTACATTATACATTATTTATATTATTATTAAAAATGAATAGACATATTAAATAACTTTTTAGAACATTATTGGATCAAATAATATTTATTATTATGAATAACTACTTTATAAGGTATGGTTTATTAATTACATAAAATCCCTATAATATTTTCATGAATGCAAAGGATAAAATAAAAAAACATTAATTAATAATTATAAAAATAACTATTAAAAAAATTCTATGTTATATATCTCCATTAATTACTTGAGTTAGAATAAAATTGGAAATCAAGGTTTTCGGCTACCCATAATTAATGTACTGTCATTTATGAGGGATTTATTTGGAATTTTATAAGTTGTATTAATAATCATAGCATAAATATCAGTTATTCTCATATGACTTGGTTCATCATAGAGTTAGGTTTTGGGGATATATAAGTTCAGGATTTTAGGATTGGGTATTTGAATTGATAGATTAAGGAACTACAATGCAATGATGTTTTAAATACTACCTATCTAAATTCCTATGATTAATTTGATCATTCCCTTATCTAGTTGGTTAGAAGGTGAATCTGCATCCTTGAATCAATAATATCTAAGATCTAATATGTTCCAAATACAATGGTGATAAACATTGGTATTCGATAAAATTGTGGGAGATTAAAAAAATTAACATATTAAGTCACACATAGGAATTAATAAAAACACTAAAATTTGATTTAATTATGGTAGAAAATGGAAAGATAAAATATGGTAACACTAAATCCATTATTTTGAAAACCAAATTTTCAACACTAATATAAATTTTCAAGAGTGGTAAGATCATTTTTATTCTTTACTACTATAAGAAAAATTATATTATATCATGGTGTCCCATATTCTAGACCAGTAAGCTCAACATGTGAGCATGGTTGATAATGAAGGAAATATGAGGTATATGGAGGATAATTAAAATTTTCATTGTATCATGCTATAATCTATGTCTAGTGAGATATTGTTTCCTAATAAATACACAAATTATTAAAATATTATAAATATAAAATATTAAATATTGAAAATAAGAAATAGGGGCTAGAGATAAATTGTATTGTCACTACACTATAGAAGTGTATACTAAAAGACAGATAATTTGATACTTATATTTATTTCATGAAGAAGAATTATATGTATTAGATAATGATTTTATGTTTCTATATATATAATAAATAATAAATTAATCACATATTAAACTTCATATCTCCAAGATTCTCATTATTCATCATGGATTATATGATAAAAGATATTGAGAAGATTCTCAAAAATATTTTCACTATTCTTCACTGACTTGACACAAAATGTTGGAAAAATGGGTGGTCACACCATATGGTGAATGAATTAAATTTAAAATTTAAAATAATAATGTATAACCTTATACTTTATGTACATTCATCATTTCTTATAATATTTCTATTAGACCTATTCAGTATTTTAGGAAATAGTTTATTCACATATATCTATAAAAGTATAATAACCATGAATGTTAAAAAAATTATAGGATGTAAGATCATTATTTCAATAACTGAATGTGGTTTATTTATATGTAATAAAATAGATAAACATGAATTCTCTTAAAAAAAGATTGATTTATATTGAACTATTGTTTTTTATTTATTATCACCAAACCATTTATCTTAGTGTCTAGTTTTACACACAATGAGAAATTATTTAATGTTTTAATTGAACATTCTTATAGAACATAATACCTAATAATTTAGTGAAACATGAATAAAAAATATCCAATATTTATTATTTATGATTAATATAAAATATATGCCACCATATACCTATTTTTCTAAAAATTACTATTTTCCATGAAAAACTAAATATAGTTATCTAGTTTATATATATGAAATATTTTATTCTATGTGGAGAGAAAAATAATTGGTATAATTAAAATATATTTTATAAAGATATATATAAATAAACCTTTAAAGGTTAATGGTCATAAAAACATAACAACTAATAAATAGTTCAAGAAGGTTCATCTAAAAAATTCCACATAGAATGAGGACATAGATTTATATACTTGACATTATTACTTTAAGATATTTTAAGAATAAAAAGTTGAAGCAATAAATATACCTAGTAAAAATATAATACCCCTGGAGGGATTGTTGGAGAATATATGAAACATGAATTTATAGATCATATAAATATATATTTATGCTATTATTAAAATTAAAATTAACTTATACACATCAAAGTGATGACGGTAGTAAAATGAGGATCCATGATGAGTCTTATTGTTAGGATAATCCATTCATGACATCATTAATTAGAACTATTTAAAATTTTCTTTTACTATTTAATAATATGAAAACTATGTATAATAATAGAAAAGATATATGTTTCGATGTGATAAAAATCCCATTATAGCATATTTTTATGTGCTTCAATTGTGGGACGTGTGTTAAGGATAAAACTAATGATAAACATTCATTATGAAAAAAACTATAAATATTAAATAATTATATTATATCTATACATATATAATCATATTTATGTTTGAAAGAGTAATCTAATTGAATTGATATATTTTTATGTGTGGGAATAACATTTCTTTTGATAAAGATGGATAAATACATAACATAATGAATTCAAAGCTCCAGTTGTGTATGAGTTAGTATGGTAATGCTAAGGTAACAATTTATCATGGGGGTAGTTTGTATAGATATTCACATAATATTGGAAAGTTAAGACCAAATAATAGATTTTTTATTAG
Source organism: Viscum album (assembly GCA_963277665.1). Classification (NCBI taxonomy): domain Eukaryota; kingdom Viridiplantae; phylum Streptophyta; class Magnoliopsida; order Santalales; family Viscaceae; genus Viscum; species Viscum album. The sequence goes on from OY728130.1 coordinate 300,670,547, forward strand.
CCATGTAATATAATATTTTGATATGAATAATTAATCTCATAAGGATGTAGCAAATAAATACTATATTTTATTTCAATGTTTATATAATTTTTATAGAAGTTATATGCAACAAAATCCTGGTTTTTATTTTTAAGATTTCAAATATGGGTTTAAATTACTAGTGTGTATTCCAAAACAAACTATATGTGGATTTTATTGATTATAACAACTTGTCATGATTAATTATCGAATGTATTTAGTGATTTCTTTACATAACATATTATGAACACTTTTTGTCAGTCATCATCCTAAATCCTTTTAAAATTTACTTATCATATTAACCTTATTGGGTCATGTTATTTAGTGTGTGGGTGTCAATAAACCATTCTATGATTACAATAATTGGGATAATTTATATATAACAATAATAAATAATCGGTGACACAAAATAATTCCAATAATATAGTCATGTTTTAGAAGACCATTTCTATGTTGAAGCATTCATCTTGACAATAGAGTATTTTTTTAGTAAACCTATACTAGAGATTTTATTTATTATAAATGAAAATATTCAATGAGTATACAAGTATATTGTTTGGTAACTATGATTTTACATATTAAATATGTTTTTAACATATGCTAAACTAATATTAAATTTTTTATTGGGTTACGACATGAAAAAAACATTTCTTCGTGAATGACATAATTTTTAAAACGTTAAGGGATCAAGATATACTAAAATAAATCTATAGGGTCACTTAAAACATTTTTTTTATAACCCTTAAAAATGTATTGAAAAAATATTTTATGTGAAAATTCAATATTGAATTAATTTCTTTATCACATGATATGAAATCTCAGTAAGTTGATGTGTAAAATCATAGGAGGATATTATTATGAAGAGTATAATACCATTTTATTAAGTAGATTAGATCTACCTCCAATTAAGTAATACATAATGAGACATTTTATTTCATATATAACAGGAATAATGGGGAGATATCAAATATACTAAAGATAACTACACAGATATAAATTTTAAATAGTCTAATGTTTATTGAGAAAGTAACGAAGGAGAAATTCGTACAACTTAGAAAAGTGGGAATTGAATCAATCAAAGGTTTACAAACTTGTTTTTCCTATAATATAAATTTTAAATTATGTATTTTATCATTCACATGTTAATAAATAAAATAAGCATAGTAAAGAAATTACCTTCCAAACATACATAGACCATGTACATTGCAACTTATAATGAAACTTATGAAGCAATTTAGTAATGATTTGTTATATATTATTGAATTATACAAAGATATAAAAGTGTTATCATTACTATGAAAAACATGTCACTATTTTATTTTTAAAATTTTTAGCTATATTACATTGGGAATATGTAGATAATTAATAAAAAAAAATTATGAGGGATTTTATAAAAGTTGTGAAGTCATAGTAAGAAGAACATCCATATGATATTGTGGAATTCATAAAAACTATATCGATACTTTACTAGATTCAATTTTATCATTTGAAAAATATCATTATGAGTTAATGGATTTACATAGATTATGTGGGTGTCTATTTGAGTTGGATTAATATAAAAAAATATTTTGTGATTTTGATTAATATAATAATCAATTACAGTAATATTAATATCTCATAACATGATGATTATTCCTCTCTATAATAATTATATGATAATTTCCATAGATTATTTATCACATCAAAATGTTTTTTACAGATCAACTCAATAATGATAACATTGATTTTATATGAAAACATTTTTAAAAATACCTCTTATGGTAAGAATGATATCCCTATAACATGAAAAAATATTTTTTATTATCCAATATTGGAGGATTGTAATTTTACAACCTGACCCAAACTAAGGATCATGCTATGACTACCCCAGGCCTGCTTCCATTTGTCAAGGGGTGGTGATAAGCACTAAAGGAACAAATGAACTCTTAGATTCATTTTCATATGTACATGTATGCACACACAGAACCAACCCGATAAAAAAGTACATAGAAAAATAAATAAAAGGTATAATAGGGTGATGTAAATTAATGTATAAAAACACTAAGGAAAACATGTGTATAATGTTATACATTGAAAATAAAAAGGGGAAAGTACACACCCTTCATGAAATATTCCCTATGAAGATCAAATCTTGAAATTTAAAATGATTAGAGATCCCAAATTCTAATATCAATGCTCCCACCACCATACGTGGTCTAATTCACAATGTATCACTATTCTCATTTGAATTCCCGAGAAACTTGTCCTCCATCTTAAAAGTACACAACATGGGTTGGGAAAATCCCATGCAGTGGTGAGTTTATAAATACCCAGTAGAGCACCCCAAAATTTGTGAAGGGAAGAAGTAAAATATACAACTGAATAATATAGTATTAGATATAACAAGGTACGATAAAAATAGAACAGCTCATCCCAATATGAGAGTGAAAGTGTTATCATCCAATCCCAAGGTGCCTAAAATGGTGTTGATATTATGTCCTTATAGAGTATTCACTACCTATAGTAGGAGAGTATACTCATCCAACTATGAGAATCTAGACATGGAGGGTATGTGGCTTACCCCGCACATCTTGGCCTCTCCTAGATGGAGTGTAACCAAGTCAAATGAGAAAATTAGAAAATATTATATATATATATATATATATATATATATATATATATGATCAGTTAATGAATCCCAAGAGAGAGAGTAATCGGATCTCTATAACATAGCTCATCCTGATAAAATAGTTTCCATCACTTCTATAATATGTCCATATATGATGCCCAACACCTCATTCTTCTTAGTAGGACAAATAAGTTGAAGAGGATCAATCACAACACCTTGATACTATCCTCATTGGGTGACACTTACCCACCCACATGGTTTTAGGTCACCTTACAAGGAAGCGTCTTAGTGGGGAAAGTTTTCATTTTTATCACGATCCCCATGTTACATCTAACCATGTCTCTTCACTATTCTGCAAGTCAAGGGGCCATGTAATAAAGGTTCAAGACCCATTCCTAGCTTGGCTATAGGGTTCTACTCATCTATTGTTGACGATTCAATCCCAGAATAGTGGGATGATGCTACTAAAAATTGCATGAGTACCGAATCCTGGCCTGGCTAGAGGGAACAACTCAATATAGGTTGTGGACCCACGCCCATCCCTACTGGAGGGTTCCACTCTATTCTCATTGTGTGTCCATGCCCTACCCGACTGACTGGGGCCAGTCAATATAGGTTGAGGAACCATTCCCAACCCGACTAGAGGGTACCGCTCAGATGATAATAAAGGAACCATGACCACACCAGCTGGAGGGTACCACTCAGAATAGGTTGAGGATCCATGTCCAACCCAACTATTGGGTTTCACTCTGAAGATCCTCGATGGCCCATTCCCAACCAGGCTGGTGGGTAACACTCAGAAGGCATTAAGGAACTACTCTGGCCATCCCTAGTGGATGGAAACTCTTATAAATCATCGAGGAATGATGCTACCCATCCCAAAATTTGGGTATGATTTGAAATCTCTCATACTCCCACTTAATCACTACTTACAAAAAACAACACCTAAGTAGGCATCATGATCTAAACACCTCACATCATATCTCAAAATCCACAAAAGGATGGAACCAACAAATTTTTCATGGAAAAAAGAATTTTGATAAGCTTGTCACAAGCTAATATATTAGTCTAAATGAAAAAGATATAAGATGTAGAATATTAATAATGAGGTATTTATTTGTATGTGTACCATGTGATATCTGACCCCAACTCATTTCTTGGCTATGTACATAGCTATACTCACGTACTAAGCTATGTAAATGTACCCCTAGGCATGTGTGTGTACTCCATTATTACATGGTATATCTATCCAAAAGGATAACGACATCATGATTCTCATCATTGTTATGAATTAAAAAAATGTAATTTATCTAATAAACGTCCTCAAATATCATTGGATAACCAAATGGATCCAACTATTTCAATCCTTGCGGAAAAGTTCATATGAATGACTATTAATTCACAAGAATCAGTCATCCAAGGGAGAAGTATCATTTTACTTCATTGAGTACAAATAATATCTCATGGGGTATAGATCTCTATCCTTAAATAACATATGAATATCATACTATTACTATACTCTTGAAAAAATGAATAGAACCGACAATTCATTTGTCCAAATCAGACAACTGGTGAAAAACGTCACATATCACCGTAACACACCCGAACCAGGCTTTGTGAGGTGTACACCTCAATCTTTACATAATTACACAAAATTGTTATCAAAATATCCACCTTAAAATCAGGGTCACAACGTCACAAATGGTTCATCTTTCCGAAACCATATGAGGGAGACATATCAGATACAAGATTGTACAATAATAATAATTGTATTATTATTGCGTGCTTCAGTGATAGGAGGTACGATTCTAAAAAATGAATCCAAAAATAGTCATACAATAATCATATCAATTACTGGGTCACACTTCCACAGACAGTTCATCAATCAGATATCGTTCGAAGAAGTTACTAATGAAACACTGCATTCCCAATAATAATAATAATAATAATAATAATATTTTTTTATTTTTTAAAATATTTATATCTTTAAGTGATACATGTTCAAAATGGGGAGGAACCTCCCTTGTTGTACACAATCACCCCATTAAGATCCTCTTATCCCTTCTTTAATTCCATTATAAATTTTTTATCAATTGATAACCAACATGAAAACACAAAATCACCACTAACTCCATTAATTTCTTGTAATCTCCCATGTAAACATCATTAATTCCACCCAAATTAATTCCATTAATTACTCAATTAATTTCAATCCAAAACTCCTCAACATATTAATTTATAATTATTATTTATAAAATGAATAATATCCATTATCAATTATCTATACTATATTTTTCCCCTCCCCTTCCACGTATCTCTCCCTACTTCATTATCAGCTTAATTTGAAAATTTGTGAAGACATCTGTTAAAAAACTACTCTCACTCTCCCTCTTCATTGCTCATGTTCCATGACATCACATATCCCCTATCTTCCCTCTATCCATTTTATTCCACCCTCTATCCCTATCTCCCCTCTCAACACCGCCACCTTCCCCGACTCCCTCATCCACCCCTCTTGACACTACTTCCCTACCTGCCTTATTCCATGACTCTCCTATATAGGAATGCATCTACCTAGGCCTCTCCTCACCTACTCCTCCACCTCCACCATGGTTGAAAAAAAAATCTATGACCTTCCATCGCCTTCCAGAAAACCCAAGATGATCCTTCATTATTTCCCAATGGCTTCGACTACGAAGGCGAGATGGGAAGGAAACAATGGTATCCAAGTGTTCTAAAATGCGGGTGGGTAAAGGTTTGGCTCAATCCTAATAAGATCAGTGACTTATCTATTACAAGTTATCATATGTTATCATTTAATTTTCACCATAATTAATATTTATCTATTTATTTATTATATTTTAAATTTCATTATGTTCTTTGATTTAAATTTCTATTAACATATACCCTTTAATCATTGATAACTTTAGAAGTGAAAATTATCACTTCTTATGATTTCTATTTTAAATAAAATTCATTATATCAATTCATGAGATATACAGGTTAGTGGATGAGTAGGTGGTTCCTTCAGGTGATGGGGATTCCCATTTTGTGTTGTAATTTTAAGGTAATGAGCTTCCACTCCAATCTAGCGGATTTAATTTTATCATATGAAGGATTTGTGTCCCTATGACCAAATTTTGGAGTGGAAAGAAACAACTTGGTACCAAATTTTGACATTCATAAACATTTTTTTTGGAAATTTTAACAACTTATATGATGATAATAGGGACACATGACGATACAACTACATAAGGATTTTACTTTGTTGGCATGTAAATATTATACTCAGGGATCATCCAATGTTATTATTAAGGTACTTTTTCTCAAACTTTTGTATTGTATTTTCTTTATTCATGAATTACTATTCCAAATTTATATGCTTATAATAAAATATCTGGACATGCATCATTTTGAATCAAGCTACATATAGGTAACCTTTACCAGACCTCTGTGAGACATTAGCTAGGGGCAGTTTTGGGGGCTTATCCATTCTCTAATTCGCAGCTTATTTTTAATAGATGTATTTTTCATATCTTATATAATAACATACTTTTTTATTATATGATTATTACAGTTTAGAACCATTTAATGAGGGAATTATATTAAATATAGAAGTATTTAGATTTTTTTGAATATACATTCATTTTGATTTACGTTTTTGAAAAATTAAAGCTTATTTTCATAATATTTTATTATTTAGAATTAGTATTGATATCAAATATGTTCTATACATTGTATTTAGGTTCACTATTTTAATAATGATTAATTTGTTAAATAATTACAGTTGGATACATTGATTATGGAATGTGGGATGATGGAGTTGTGGGTGCTGTTAATTTTTTCATAGTGACCTTCAGTAAGAGAAATTTTACATCACATTTTCAATTACATTGATGAACATAAATTATTAACCTTTTTCCCACTATATGTTATTATTACCAATATTAATATACAATGATTCTATGTCAATTTCCAATTAAATTAATATTTTTATTCATAACTATTATTTATTCCATACAAATCCTATAAATTCTTCAAACGTCTCAGTACTATTATTGTTGAATTTCGTAGATCTAACTACCCACCATTTAATGAGTGAATTATTAATCTTGCTTCATTGACTGAGGTAACAAATTTATCACATCTAGTAGGGAATCACGTATATAGAACTACCATTAAAATTGAGGGTCGTTCTTATTTTATTACAAGGACATTCAGCAGGTGAAATATTATATCATATTTATTATTATAGTGATGAACATAAATTATTAACCTTTTTCGAACTATATTTTCACATTCCCTATATTCAGATAAATTTTTTTATATCCATTTCCAATTACTTTAATATTTTTCTTCATAATTATTATTCATTTCATACAAATCCAATAACACCTTCATATGTCTCAGTACTATTAATGATTCTTTATAGTGATCTAACAACCCACCATTTACTGAGTGAATTATTAATCCAACATACTTCCCCCGGGCATCTAATTTATCACATCTGGTATGGTTTCACATATGTATAACTAATAATATAATTTTTCTTTAGTGTAGGTTATCGTAAATGTTACCCCAAAAACAAATATTTTCAATAGGAAAGTTGCACTATGGACTCCCTACAGTTGGTGATGGTAAGAAGGACAACCTCTTATTGTGACATCCTGATTGTAAATGATATATGTCCTGAAACATTTAAAGAAATCAATCATTACATAGAACTACATAATGATGATATTTAGTTTATTATTTCTATAAAATAATCATCTTCTGGGGAAACATGAGATTTGTTTCACATGTTGTTTCCTTATATGTCGTATAGGTTTTATTATCATAAGTTGTTGCCATTCATTACATAGGTTTTTTGGAACAAAACATTTCCAATATTTTCATAATATGTATTATATGTAAAATGATGAAGATTACAAAAACTAGATACATGTATTTTTACCCCATATACATGCACGCATGAAAACAATATATGCCCTCTTTCTTAGTAATTATTTTTTTAATGATTCTTCTTTTTTGGGATATATTCATTTAGATTACATCCCAAATAATGTTGCATTTTATAACTTATGTGCTATGGATTTATTGAAACTTATCTTTATATAAAATAATTCCTCATTGAAATGTTCTAATACACGTCTTAATTTCTACTTGATTATCTATATTTTCAATAACAACCATTAAAAATTTATTCTTTATAATTCATCTTTAACACAATAGATTTAGAAATAACTATACAAATTGTTAACAATATTTTTTTCTTGGGTTATTCCACAAATCTTACTTCAGTATATTTAAGATTACGTGAATATGAAATTGAGTTGATTGAAGATATAGAATAATCATATATTCTTGAAACATATGATTAAGTTTACGTGTTATTTTCTCATATGTTTCACATGCCCTTTTCTCATATATTGATGTCATTCATTGCACACATTTCATGGAATGAAACATTTTATCTTTTTCTCATAAGATATTTTATATTTACAATGAAGAAGGGTGAAAATAGAAGGAACACATAAGTTTACCCCTGATACATGCATGCATGACAATAGAATATGCACTCTTTTTTAGTATTTTTTTTCATTTCTAACCTTTTGGGATATATTTATTCTGTTTACGAAGCTAATATTGTTTTTTTGTCTTATGTGGTATTGAATTTCTTAAATGATATCATTATGTATAAAAATACATCTTTTAAATGGTTCTAATGTATGTCTTACATTCTGTATGATTATCTTTTTTTTCAAAAAAACTATTAAAATTTTATTCATTATTATTATTCTTTGAAAAAACTGATTTACAAAAAAATATAGAAAAGTTTAACATAATTTTTTTTGTGATCTCAATACATGAATCTTATCGCCCCCATCACTAATTTTGGTCTATTCTTTTCCCAATGGTATCCTCACAAATCGGTTTTATGCATCTATCCAAGGCAGGGGAAAGAGAATTAATTATCCCACATGATGTAGAATATGGGAAAGGACTAGTAGATTTTCCCATGTCCTTATAACTAGGAACAACCACCAATGCATGAATAAGTAATCCGAAATCAAAACACGAAAAATAAAAAACATTAGCAACCAAGTGACGTGGTAATTCCTATGAACCAGAAATATAACAATATCCCATTTTCAGAATTCACAAAATCTATAGTTGATAATAAAGATAAATACCTCACCTTATCCATGTTTTAATAATTATAATGATTAATAGGATCGATATAGTAACTAGAAATATGAAATACTCATGATGTACCAGCCACTGCTGGAACATAAGACCATGTAACAAATCTGAGACCCCCTTTGTAATGGAATAATTGGTTCCATGTACTAAATTATTTATCGGAGAAATAGACCTAACATAGTTAACTATATAGAATAAGGATCCTTCATCAGAGCAATGATCAGAGCATCAATGGGTTTTGTATTTGAATATGAAACCTTGATAAAATTACCAATTTCCTGGAAAGAAACATATCATATTTTTTCAGAAGATATGCTATATATAAAATGAAAATGGTTACAAATAGAAGGAACATTTTCGTTTACCCCTTATACATGCATGCTTAATAATAGAATAGGCCCAATATTTTTGTTTTTACATTTTTAACGCTGCTGTTTTTCGGGATATGTATTCATTCAATATACATCCCTAATATGGTTTCCATTTCCAACTTATGTGGTATGGAATTCATGAAACATATCATTATTTATAATAATACTTCCTTGAAATGGTTGTAAGGTATATCCTTTTTTCTAATAGATAATAACTTTTTTCGATAAAAACCATTATAAATTTATTATTTATTATTCCTTTTCCAACTTATATGGTATTGAATTCTTGAAACATATCAATATGTCTAATAATACCTCCTTTAAATGGTTGTAAAGTCTTTGAATATCTATTTTTCCAATAACTACTAATAGAAATTTATTCTTTATTATTCCTCTTTGACACAATTGATTTAAAAACAAAAATAGAAATTTTTTATAGTATGTTTTTTTATCTCAATACTTGAATCAGATCCCCCCACCTAAAATTCTTGTCCATGTCTTGTCCAGTTGATTCATGATATATCTATTTTTTGCATATATCCACATCTTCAATAAGAGGTTAAATTAACCCATATGATGCCTAAGTTGGGGAAGGATTAGTATATTTTCCCATTTCCACAAAACAGTGAACAACCATTAATTCATGAATAAGTAAGACTACATCAAAACACAACAAATCAAAAACATTAGCAACCAAGTGACTTGGTAATGCCTGCGAACCTAAAATATAATAGTATCAACTTTTCTAGAATTCCCAACATCTACAATATATAGTGAAGAAAAATCCCTCACCCTATCCATGTCACAACAACTATAATGATAAAGAGGATCGATATAATAACCATCAATAGGACATCCTCCTTATGTACCATCCACTATTGAAAAATAATACCAGGTAACAGTTCCAAGACCCGCCATGGTAATGGAAGAGTTGGTTCCCTATACTATGTCATTTATTTGAGAAATAGGATTAACATTGTCTATTATACTAGACAACGAATCTCTTGTCAAATAAATGATCAGAGTATCAATGGGTTTGGAAATGGTAGAGGCAAGATTGAGAAAAAAACCCATGTCAAGGAATAAAACATGGAATATTTTTTCAGAAGATATGTTATATGTAAAATGAATATGGTTAATAATAGAAGGTATATGCAGGTTTACCCCTTACACAATCATTCATGAAAATAAAATATACCCTATTTTTTAGTATTTATTTTTTAACATTTCTGTTTTTTTGGGATATATTCATTCAGTTTATAGACCTGATAACATTGCATGTTCCTACTAATGTGGAATGGAATTCAAGAATCATACCATATTGTCTAATAATACCTATTTTAAATGGTTATAAAGTATGTATTACATTCTCGTTGATGACATTTGTTCACAAAAACATCAATTAATAATTTATTCTTTATTGTTCCTATTTAGAAAATTGGCCTTATAAACAACTATAAAAAAAGTTTAACTATATATTTTAATGATCTCAATACTTCTCTAAGATATCTATTTTTATTTTTTTTGTTTAATTTACTAATAAGTGATACAAACTCTCAAATAGTTGATTTTAGATCTCATTTATAGTCTTAGATTATTCTATATGGTAAAATCAATTAATTTTTATTATGCATTTTATGTTTTTGTTTCATATTTTTTTAACTCTATTAATTGATCTCCAACTAAATTTGTTACGATTTAAAATATTATTATTAGGTATAAATTTCCAATTAAGACAGGATACCACAGTTATTATAATGAATGGTCATCAAACCAGCATTGATATTATAATTGATATACTGATAGTCAATATTTTTAATTTGATTATAATAATTTCATTCAACAAATATTCAATTTAAAATATAATTCCCAAGATAATCTCAACTGAGAGCCATTGCATTATGTAATCCATGTGTTTTATGTACCAATTCCATTTCTTCTTCATGAATTCATTTGATATGTAATTATCCATATTGATATTTATTTCATAGTTTATTTAGACTCCATACTATTTCAGTTAATGATTTAAATTTATTCTTTTTGGGAGATCACTTTTATCTTGCAGGTTCTTTAGTAGCATATAATTGAAGAATAATTAGAAAGGTACTTTAATGTTTTCTGAGCATTTCACTAAAGCAACCATATCTTTATATTTTCAATCACTATCTATAGTTATTATATATATATATATATATATATATATATATATATATTTCACTTAATTTACACATATGTGTTTTAAAATGATAATTATAGTTTTGAAGCTGATTTTGTTAACGTTGGAACTTATTAAGTCTTAACTTATTACATCTGGTCGAGGAAATTGATTCTATTTTTCTCTTATGATTTACATTCATATTAGTTTTCATTACTATTTTAATATTTATATTATCTTTTCTTAATTTTTAGATCCTATAAATACCCTCCAAGAAACTGACATGAGAACATGGAGTCGCCATCGATTCTTTAGGAGTGATAATGATATAAATCTTAAGCCACACACTAAGCATATTGTTGTCACCACCCATCACATGTACTATAATCTTCAAATAAGGACCCAATGGAGATGAATATATTGAACATATTATATATCCACCATTAAATGCCTCTAAACCCCTTCCAAAATATCTCTCAGGATACCCTAGACCTATACCATCTTCCATTTGGATCACCTATAACTTCCCACTTTAGTTGAACCTCTGACCATAAAGTTTATTCTATTGATAGTAAGGTGTTGAGCCCCTGAATACAGGCATATTGATTATTATCTTCAAATGTATGAGCTTCAATTTCCATTGTATAAATTTTATAAGCTCTGACATTTAATTCCTGCATATACAAATACAAATGTTCATCACTTAAAGAGTCTAGGGACCACATTGAGGGTTCTATTAATCATGGAAAATTCCTGAGTTAAATATTAAAATTGGTGGAGTTATATTTTTTCCCAAATATAATACGAGTATCAGGTGGGTTTTCCATTATTTGTTTCTTTGAAATCTGGGTAATAAATATAATTATTTTTTAGGACATGTTTATATTCCATTAGTTTTTTATTTGTGGCATGAAAATTTATTTTATAAAATAAAATTTATTCATATATTTTCTATCATTGGTCATATTGGATTGTAATATGTGTTGTGTTGTGAAAAAATATGTATTAATATATAAAATAACTTTATGTGATTATAATTTTCATTATAATTTTCACAATATTTGATTAAAATTAGATTATAATTTTCATTATCATTTTTATTGTTTTGTCACGACATATGTATTATCTTCATTAGGTGACTGCATATATGAATACTGAATAATATTTTAAAATTGTACCAAATTAAGAAAAATATATGAATAATGTTTATAAATGTATTCATACTATTCATCATCTTCACTGGTATGGGATGAATATTGTGGATGGGGGCTATGTTAATCTATTTTTCCTGATCACCTTTCAGACTAAAATGAAATCTATTTTTGTTATTTTAGGTAATGATATTCCAAAAGGCCCTTAAAGTGATGAATGGGGCTCAGAATCTATGGGGAAGTGGTGTCCAACATATGGTGTATTGAACAGAAGGCAGAAAGATGAATAGAAATGGAAGAAAAGACCATATGAGGTGTGGTTATATCATCTTGTCATGTCTGGTAGATCAATGGGAAACAAAAATGGATAAAATAGAAAAGGATATTTGTTCAAATTTTATATAGATGAAGGTTTTGGATCTAAAATTGTAGAATAATATTCATGCAAAAACTATAACACATCATGTATGTATTTTTGGAAAAGTGGTTTATATTTCATATAAATATAAAACATTCTATTACCTTTTGATTCATTTTATGTATCTATTCGTTTTATTACTAATCTTTTACATATAGTCCCAAATGGTGTGACATCATGTCACACACCTTGTCCTACAGAACCACACAGTGTAGAGTGTGGAAGAGTATAGGCCCAATTTTCTTCTCGAAAATGGTATGGGTACACGTCATATTACATGTGAATCATTACATTACTAGGAAATTCTATTTCTGGTAGATTACATCTCATGTACTGTGTTTTCATTAGTGGATTACTTATCTTATTGCTTGTGTATCAGAATTAGATAAATAAATAGTCCATTATATCTACATTTTCATATATATCATGATTGATGTTTTTCATAGTAATATATATAATTATTCCTCTATATAAACTATTTTAAGTATACATTCATCACTCCCTTCATCCCAATGATGCAAGGGTCTTCCATACTATAGTTGGAGTTGGTAGTTCCCCACATGATGGGGTGTGGGAACTTCACCTACAAAAGTCAATAATACTCCATGAGATAGGGTTCTAGTCCTCCATATTTTATGGATAAATTAATTTAATTTATACACACTTGTACATATAAATTATCACTTATAGTTTTATAGAATTATTTTGGCTATAAATTTCACCACCACCCTTCAGTCCATTTAAATGTTTCATGAGCATCCTACTCTCTCCATTTCTTCATTCAATATCCTCCCACTCATTCATTGAGTGATTCCTGTTCCATAGAGCCTCACCACAATTTTTTGAGCAAATGAAATTTTTTTTTATTTAAATTACCATGCTTTTCAATTGCATGAGTTGGGTACTAATTATTAATTGTAGAAAATCATAAAATTAAACACATTTAATGTAATTATTCCGCAATAATTTTATGCCACGATTATTATTATTTGACATAATTATAATAATAAATCCCAATTTAAAATTTATTAACTTGTCACCATTGATAATAATAATAATAATGTTTACGCACGTCTCTTTGACAACATCTAACCACCTCATCAATGATCTGAGTATGAACATCATTACATTCATGAAAAATAACCTCTTTCAAGAGATCCCTCAAATGAAATCCACATTAAATCGGTCTCAACACACTGCATGTCATAATTTCATGACGATTAGGAAAATATAGGTTATTGACCTGATCCCAAACCATATCCAATGACACACATGCTCCCACAGTGTCGTTCTGATCTGTTCCCCAACATCATCTCGATATTTTATCAATTTTTCCCCAAACCATGGATATACATGTGATATGTGCCACTACAAAAAATATAGGGTTTAGATCGCATTAGAAACCTCCGTGATAATGTTGAATCAGGAATATGTTATTGAAAGATGAAAAACATGAATAATGGTTTGGGAAATGTACTAATAATAATGTTTTAAAACTCACCATACAAGAGTTCATGGAAGATAATAAATAACGGGGCACCAGAGTTAGAAAATTCATTAAATGAAAGAAATAATTCAAGTTCAATACATTGGTACATGAAAAATATTCTTGGGGTGGCGTTGATTGAGGAAAAAATGTCAATCTACTGAGAATTTTAATCCAGAGGATGAAAAAACCAAAAAAGAATGTCTTTCCAAATTTATGCATCTATCATTGGAATATTACATGTTTTCTAACATGTTGAGAGATGTATCCGTGTTGGCTTTATCCTCATAATTTCTGATATAGATTTCCTCCATCTTTTATCTTGATTTTCCAATGGAATAAAAGAGAGTGGTGTTGGAAAATTATCAAGGTTATGAGGCTAAAAAATTATGGTTTTTCATTGTGATATATCTATATATATATTAATATTCCATCTTTGTCAAACATGAATTAATTAATTAATTGACTCCCTGAACATTCCACCATCGACTGTCTCATCTGAATGTCTCGTACCGGCCATCATTAGGTCACACCTAAGGTAAAATCCATATAAAAAACTCATTGGTGGTATCATATTCCCAATATGAGTCTCGATTAATGATTTATTTCTATTAGTGTTAATAATAAAATAATTTTAATTTATTATTTTATTTATGTTTTTTTCCTCAGTGAATATTTCAATAGATGACCCATGCTGAAAAATGTTTTTCCGCACATAGGGTAAAAAAATGTTCTTGACTCAACTATGCCCTCGAATTTCTGATAGAGCTTCCATTTATTATATACTACACTTTTTTCTAAAAACCCGTGTGTGATCATTAAACATATATATATTTAATATTTTTATAAAATTACTTTTAGGTACAACAAGCCATAGAATCACACTCCGTCTGAGCACATGGATCTATAAATATTTTTAGAAATATTAAATTGTCTTACCAGGGAAAAAATAAGGATTCTATATAAAATAAATGGGTAAATCTTCTTTTGAATTTCACACTTTGTAGTCTCTATATGAGGAGCTAATGAGGTCATAACTACTAATATGAATTACTTATGTTTGTGTTTCACTATGTAATCATATATGTAGATGTGTGTACTGTTCCTAAAAAATGATATTAATTTTAGTACTTATAATGAAACAAATAATTTGTTACGTGGATGAAAATTGTGATGTCATATTACCTTAGTGAGGAAATATATACTGGGTGCATCATAAGTTGCCTATAAGTTTTTGAATATTTTAAATAAATGATTATTTCCATACATGTTAATAGAATTATATATCTTTGAAAATTTTATTGAAATAGAACTATATAATTAGAAACGTTTTCATGGTAGTTCATTAATGAGAACATATATGGTAGTAATAGAATGAGAAATCAAGAATATTATTTGATGACATAAGTTTGTGTCATACTTGATGATATATTGATTGAAATGGATAATATGAAATAATAAACATTTGTAAGAGTATTTTGTCATTATGAAATTAAATTGTTTCTCTATGGGTGCCTTGTCATGTTACTAGATGTTGATTTTGGAATTTAGGTAAGTTTATTTAATTCTACATAGAACGATGGAAAGTGGGCCACACAATAAGTGTATCCACAGTATTGGATAAAATATGCTAAGAATTTAATATTAAGAATATATATTATTCTGGTATTACAGAATTATTATAGAAAAATGGTTTATTATATTAATTAAATCAACAAATTTATTCTTTTCTAAATAAGTGAGGTTAAAGTTAAAATAAATATTATTCACATGTTTAGTGAATTAAATATATATTTATCTCATATATATTTCCCACAAGGAAATACATAAACATTTATTTATTCACTATTTAGTAATAGATTAATATGTATATTTATTTAGTTACATGAATACAAAATAAATATTTATTCAAGAGTTTAATGACTATAATATCAAATGGTATAAATATTTTCTCATGAGACTAGAGAATATAATTTCTGTTAATGAATAATATTTGTTAGCATAATTATTTATTATTAGACATTTGATAAATCTTGAGGAGAACAGATATTCTATGTTATGGTCCTGATGATGAAAATTAAATATAGAATAAATATATTTTAAAAAATAAGGATATAATTATTTTATAAATGATATTTAAATATTTGTGAGTTTAGTGAATGTCATGTAATATAATAACAAAATCTTTATTATATTTAATTGGGTTTATATAGGATAAGTAATTTTAAAAAATACGAGTAATTACCAATTATTGGACCATATGTATATATATTCGATTATTTAGATTTTGTGGATTCGTGAGAATTTTTTTCATTGAATATTTTTTCTCAGGGGAATTCTCCCAGGACCAAAATAATTTATCAATAACACTCCTGAGAAAAAGTGAAAATTTAATGAATTCTTTCAGGATCATTGGAATACATCCTCCTCCTCCCACTCAAGAAGTGATTGAATAATTGATGATTCGTTGTTGTGGTCAATAGTGAATGGTGCAGGAATAATGGGTCCAATACACAACCACTTGAAAAAAATATTTGTAGATTCATCTAGTATATATGGATGGCATTAAATTTAGTATAGTTTGGATTCATCATCACAATGATGATATGACCTGAATGAGTACCAAATTTACTAAAATATTTTGTAAAAAAGAACTATCAACATAAGCTAATTGTTTGTTTTACATTATTTATAAAATATATTTTAAAATAGTTCCTCTTTAAGAATATTATATTCTATTAATATTGTTCATCTAGAAATTATCCATTTGAATATATTAATCATTATCTTGTTCCTTAGTAATTTCCATTTAATTTGACAAAAAAATGTTGGGAATTGACATGATTAGAATTTTGTGTGTTCCTATAATCTCTTTCATGGGAATGATATTTAATATATATTGTATAGTCAATGCATGAATTGAGTATTTATATCCACGTAGTTTATAAAATAACTATGAATTTGAATCGATGAAATAAATCATATAAATAATATTATAGAATCATGATTTTAGAATTATGAAAATCCTCAAAAATTTAATGGTTTTTAAAGATCAATAGAGTATGTACTGATACTAACAATTTCAACTGTTAACTCCTGACATAGAAGTTACTATTTTGTGCCCAAGCATGTAGTTCACATGGTTTGAAGTGAATCTCCCCAAATTCTAGAGGCTACTGACTAGTAGCAATGGCCTTAGGTGTGTCTGTCGGGAGACTATTACCTCGTGTTAGAGTGAAAAAAATAAAAATGATAAAACAAGTCAATAACAAAATTTGTAAATCATCCAAACAAGATAACAACCTAGACATGAATATATAAAAAATTTCATAAGGAAACCCATTTATTTATAATGATCATGAAATGTCTCTTCAAGGAATCCAAAATTGGTATACAAACATAATATACAATTCTTGTATCAAAATACTAGAAAGACCAAAATGAACTATCTCCAACTACAACCGTTAGCCCAGATAGGTCCCATGATACCCAAATCATAATCATTGAACAAATAAATTATCATGCTATGGGTTCTTTCCCTAGTTCCTACCAATAACCATACAGACTTACTGGGTACTCAATAGTTTCTTGAATATTTTTAGAGATAACACTAAGTATTCTGACACTAATGGTTTCTATAACTAACCCAAGCTTTTCAATACATGATAAAATGTTGTAAATATATAATAGACATAAATTTATTGAATATATTGTGTGAATGTATTGTTTTACTATCCAAAATATAAATTAACCTAGCAAAAAAATACCTCACCAACGATAAGGAATCTATAAAAATAATTAAACAAGTTTCCATGCCTAGCCTATTTGTGTTAATTTGACACATGTACCAAATATTTTTGAAAAAACATGATAAAATATTCACCATGATCATTCCATTGAACCTTGTTACAATTAACAAAGTGAAATTCATATAATCTATAAGATTTCATTCCTCACGACCTTTCTATATAATCATGTCATCCATAATGGATCACCGTGTTATCAAAGTATCAGACCCGGTAGATTTCATTCATTATGGACTTACCATCTACTTTGTAATTTATTCATTAATAAAATCCTTTTAATATCTTGATTCCTCTTCTTCATGACAATGCATGTCATATTGTCCTATGGATAGCAGTTTCATTAAAGGTTCATAATAGATCCATACTATGATGAGAACTCGGAAGTTCCATAATGATGTTCTAGAATATATTTTCTATAGACGGATGATGTTATTAGAGTTATATAATTAATACAGGCTATTAGGGGTGAGGGCTCAAAAAAAATTTAGGCACCTTCTCATAGTATGCATACATAGTAATATCTAGGAGGATATTATGAGAATGAGACCCGCGAGTAGGAAATCCACATTTCATAGTGTCATTGGATGTTCCTATCTATGGACATTTGCATTGTTCCTTAAACATTAATATCATTAGTAATGGGTATTATAACTCACACACTTAGATGTATTGACGAAAACTGTGATGACACATCGTTCACAGTGATGTAGGATAAGTTGGGTGTGTCACGAGTAATACTGCATTAATAGATAATGCAAGAAAGGATTTTTCCATTCTACTCTATAAGAAAAGTAGATATCTCAGGCCCTTCGATGGAATTCATATAGCCTAAATAAATCCATGCATGTGGTAAAGAATGGGCGACTTCAATTCATGGATGTCAAAGAAAGAAAAATTGAGCACATGGGTTTATGGCGCTAGCATGAAACCCGCTTTATTCGAGATATCGTGACAAAGAGATTATATTACACCGTAAGCATTCATAAGAGGTGACACGTCATTGTGGCGTCAACTACTTTCTTTATGGGTGCCTTGGCATGTTTCTAGATGCTAACCTTGGAATTTAGGCATGATTTGCCTAATTCCATTGAGAATGAGGCCTAGAGGGTCACACACTAAGTGTGTCCATGTATCCCAGTTAAATATTTATTTAACATGTAAAATAAAGATTATTCCTGATTGTGGTTTAATAATTATTTAAGGATTCCTGATCACATTTATTTAGACACTAGTTATTCAAGAGAATATATTATGTGTGGAAGAATATATATTAATTATCGATTCATGCAGTTACATTTATCTCAAAAATAAATAGCCATTATTTAATGTCTAATAAATATGGTGGAGGAAATAAAGGAAATGATAAACAAGTACACTTCATGTATTAATTATTACAAAATGTGGAGTTTTATTAATCAGTATTTCTTATAAATAATATTGTTTTATTAAATGATATTTATTATAATCAGTGTGGGTGCATGTCAAGGAATTAATGATTCAACGTGGGGGTTTTCAATAAGAGTTAATGAAATAAATAAAATGTATAACACGTTTATTTATTATCATAACTCTATAACCTCAAACCCTATTATAAATATCCTCACAACCCTAACAATTTTAAATGAATTGTTGTACACAAAAATTATGGAGAGTTCTCTCAAGGATGAAAGAACTCTTTCCTCTAAGAACGCTCTCAAGACCGAGAGAGATCCACCACCACCGGATCAAGGCGATTGAATTCAGCCATTGCAAGCGATGTTTTTTCCGTGATAGCACCCAGAGATCCCTTTGGCAATGTCTAGAGATATCTGGAGCATGTGTGGTTCACCGCTAGAGGAATTCTAAAATTCGATTCTATGATGCAACTATGTATCACATCAGATCATGAATGGAGACATCAACGAATAAATAATTCCATCAAGGTAATTCTTGATAATTATTTAAATTAATTATAATGAACATATGAAGATCCTATCTATATGGTTCCAACACTCCCTCTTTTGTTTTTCATTATTTATTATATTCTGATGATCTGGCATTTTACATCGTGATGGATCTTGGATTGATCGTTGTTAATGCTAAAATTAATGTTGGGGACCCACCAACGTGCTTCCGCTGCACCCGGAACCTACAAGTTGTATTAGAGGGTTCATAAAATTGATTATAATTATTTAATTTTTCATTGGTTTTTTACGCATTTAATAATTTAGTGGTTTCAATTCAAGTAAATCATTCTTAAAAATTTGAATCTCGAGATCTGTTCCTCCCCTCTTGTTTCTCATTCACATTATTGAAACAAATTTTTCTTTTAATTTTGAATAAAATAAAATAGAGGATCTCATTCAAAGGCGCCAAACTATCCTGTCCGTACAACACCAGAATACATGGTGTGTATTCGTAAGTACATACCGTGTATTCTTGGTTTAATGCATTGACTGGTATGCAAAATTAGGCTGTGTATTCGATCATATCTAAGTAATTTATGACATAGAGTGCTGACTAGGAATAGGTGGAACACGATTTCTGGATTACATGTCGTGTGGTCCAACTGAACACTGCACGTAGTCCCTTTAGGTTAGGGTTGGACCATGTACCCCATACACGGCTTTCCCGGCTAGAAACTGTGTAACGCAGAAAAAAAACGGTCTGTTTCCCATTGAACACGCTGTGTACACCAAAAACATAAGATGTACATCACCACACCATGTCCCCGGTCATGTAATTCGGATAGACAGTGAAAAAAAAGTACACACCGTGTACTCATCCAAATAACACATATTTATTAAAATTTATTATTATATTATGCCAACCATTGATATATGTACCATAGTGCAGGCGTATAGATGAGGCACAACACGTGATAGGTGTTTTATATATGTGTGTTTAATTTAACATCTACATAATGAATGTAAATTTACCAGTATAAGTTTAGATTAATTTATTTTTTAAAAATTATGATGGATGAGAATATCAAGGAAGTTCAGAAAAAGGTTTAAGATTACAAGATTGATTAATTAAAGGTAATTAATTGATTCGAGTGTGATTTATCTTAAACAATAATGATTAATGAATTGAATGATAGTATTATTTATGTGTATATATAATTGCATGTATGGATGTTCATGAGATAGACTAAGACCATTGTATGTGAATGGTTTCTTTTAATTTATTTATTTAAATTGATTTTTTGGCCTGCGAGCCTTCTCCTCATTAATATGTAGGGCCTCCATGCCCAAGGATTCATTTATGTAAAAACCCCTTTCTACCCCTCCACTACGTGTGAGATAAATGCATATGTAATGGGTGGAGCTCCCAATCTAGTAGAGGTGGCTCAAGTCAGGAGCCAATGTGAAACCAATCCAAAGAGATACAACGGTGGACATGTGGAAAGCTGTAAACACGGACTCGAAAGGTTCAAGGTGTTTCTACCATAGGTCTTGGGTTAGTGTATCAACCGCTAGATAAACTATCTAATAGAACAATCTCATGATCATACTGTTTATTTTATTTTTGTCACTTGCATGGTTTATTTATTATGGGTGTGTTGTCATGATCACACAATTAATGAATTAAACTAGAATGCAATATGGAACTAAAACTAAACTATATTATGCATAAATATTATCAAAGAAATGGTTAATAACTTAAGTATATCCCAATTAATATTAAAAATCATGTAATAAAAGATAATAAATTAGAAATTTAAGTATAATGATAAAATCTCTCAATGAAATATTTAGTTGATATAGCCTTCCATAATCTTGGTTAGAATCGAACCATAGTTCAATGTTCTTGACCAACCCAAGTTGTGGTGCTTTCAATTATCAGGGAATTCTAATTCAAGGTTTTGGGTTGTCTTGACTTGGATTGCATCAAGGGTTGACTTCCATAGTAGGACTTGGTGTGACAATGAGGAAAAGGTAGAGGAAATCCAAAATAAAAGTATTTCAGGATTGGGGAGTCCACTCAGCAGATCAAGGAGCTGTGAGTTAATGCAGTTGGAATTTGTAATGCCTACGTAAAACACTTCAAGTTGCTTGACCAACCCTAGTTGTGGTAATATGAAGGGAAATATGGATCCTTTCCACTAGAATATTCAGGAAATAGAATATTCTAATGTCATTGGTGAGGGAAATTAGATTTCAATAAAATAGTGGGAGATTAATAAGTATTAATTTATTTATTTGTCTCAGTTTTTATAATTAAGTAATGAACCTTTTATCATCTTAATTTGTAGGAACGGAATAAAAAATCACTTCAAATATAGCATTGTGAACCATAATCAAGAAGGAAAACCTTCCCACCATCACCAATTTCAATGAGTGGCAGATGCGTTTACACGTAATCCTTCACCATGAAAAAAATTGAATGTTCTAGAAGAGCCTATTCCAGTAGTGCTTGGAAAGGAGGATAGTGATGAGGAAATTTCTCTCTACATGAAACACATATATGATTACACATATGTCCAATGTTTCATGCTATCGTCCATTTCTAATGAGCTCTTGAAGCAACATGAAAACATGAATGTGTATAGCATGATGTCTCAACTTTAGGATATCTACCAAGAGAAGGTGAGATAAGAGAGATATGAGATCTCCAGCGCTTTGTTTACAACTATGGTTGGAGAGTCTGTGCCAGCTGGGCCTCGTGGATTCAAGCATATTGGATACATTGAATGCCTAGATGCCATAGGGATTAAATTCCCAGATGAGCTATGTACAGATCTCATCCTATCATCACTACCCAAGACCCTCTCAAGCTTTATTATTAACTTCAACATGAGAAATAATGAGAAGAGTCTATCGGCACTTCTGACCTTGACTCCCTAGGTAGATAAGGGCATGGGGCGTGACAAACCCACAATCCTAACGATGAATAAGAAAATTAAGGACAAGGAAAGGGGGAAAAACATATAAATGGTCTGAATCACCCGAGTGACGTCCATCCAAGAAGGGGAAGATCCAGAGGCAGGGCAAGGTACGAGAGGCAGTATGTTTTGCAGGTGGAAAGCAAGGCTACTGGAAGAGAAATTTCACCTAGAAGCGTGGGGATGCTAATGGTGTGTTCATTATCGAGTGTAATATTTCTATTTCTACACATTGAGTATTAGATACGGCTTGTGTGGATGACACATGTATTCAAATGTAGGAACCAAGTAGATTTTGAATGATTTCCAGAGGAGAGATGGATCTTCGATCTGCCAATGGTTCAAGGCTTCTTGCGTTGGATATTGGTGATTACCCCTATCATTTCCCACTAGGATGATTTTGGTTTTACATAACTATTATTATGTTCCTACTGTTACTAAGAAAATAATTTCTGTGACTTTTTTGGATAGTGATGGATTTATTTTCATGTTTGGAAATAAGGGTTCTTTATTTTATAATAACAACTTATGTTATGGTATGTCACATTTATATAATGGTTTGTATGTATCAAATTATGAATACCAAGTGTGGGCAATCGATAATTAAACAAACTCACATTACACATACATCACCCAGTTGTGGCATCATCATATTGGTCATATAAATGACAAGCTCTTGACAAAGATCTTCAAAGATGTCTATTTCAAATCTACTGAGCTAAAACCACTTGATAAATGTCGCACATTTTTATAAGGTAAAATGGCCAAGCTACCTTTCAGTGGACTGGGTGAAAGGGCCACGGAGCTTCTAGGATTGGTGCACATGGATGTGTCTCGATGATTTCTAGTAGAAGCTAGAGGTGGATATTCTTACTTCATTACTTTTACTGATGATTTAAGTAGATATGGATATGTCTACTTAATGAGGTATAAGTCAGAGTCCTTAGAGAAATTTAAGGAATTCAAGAATGAAGTAGATAATCATCTTGGTAAGAAGATAAAGAATCTTAGATCGGATTGAGGTAGAGATTATCTGAAACAAGAGTTCATATATCTTCTATGGGAGTCTAGGATTCTATCTCATCTCACTCCACCTTATACACCATAGTGTAATGGTGTTAGTAAAATGAGGAACCACACCTCGTTAGACATAGTGAGGTCGATGATGAGTCATGAAAATATTCTATTATCCTTTTGTTGGTTGGAATTACAATCTATATCATACACATTAACCCGAGTACCAACCAAGGTGACAAATGAAATTCCATCCATGTTATGGAATAGAAATAAACTCATTTTTTTCACACATGTGTATGGGGATGCAAGGCGTTTGTTAAGGCCTTATCAGGCAAAAAGCTAGCACCCTGGGGCACAAAGTGTATCTTTATAAGAAATCCTAAGGAAAATAAAGGATATTATATATATAACCCTTCAGACAAGAATGTGATTGTCTCCTGAAAATCTATATTTCTTGAGAGGGAACGCATCCTAAAAAAGGATGGTGGGAGAAATATTGACTTTGATGAAGTTTGATGATCAAGATAAACAGGAGGTGGAACAAGAACAATTTCTACATTTCCCGTGGAAGAAGTTCCAAAAACTCAAGTACTGTGTAGGGGCACATGAGAGGTTAGGGAACTAGAGATATTTGGTCTCCTAGTCACTCAGGATGGTGAATCATTATTGTTGGACAAATATGAACCTCTATTCTACTAAGAAGAAGTATAACTATCAGATGCTGCAAGATGGCTAGAAAATATGAATTCTGATATGGAGTCCATGTATCAGAACCATGTCTGGGTTCTGGTTGATGTGTTAGTTAATGTAAAGCCTATTGGATGAAAATGGTTCTTCAATAGAAATATGGACATGGAAGGTCAAGTTAGCACCTATAAAGCAAGGCTAGTGGATAAAGGTTTCAGAAAATGTCAAGGAATTCACTATGATGAAACCTTCTCACAAGTTTCCATGTTTAAATCCATAAGAATCGTACTTTCCATAGCATCTTACCATGACTAAGAGATTTGGAAAATGGATGTCAAATTAGAGTTCCATAACAGAATCCTTTGGGAATATTTCATTATGAAACAAACAGAAGGGTTTTTGACACTAAGTGAAGCCAAATGGGTTTGTAAGTTCCAGAAATCCATTTATGGATTATTGGAAGCATCTAGGTCATAGAACATTTGATTTGATGGAGCCATAAAGGAATTTGGGTTCATTAAGAATTAGTGTGAGCCATGTGTTTATAAGTGTTTTAATGGGAATGTGATCGTTATCCTAGTATTATATGTTGACGACATATTGCTTATTAGAAATGATGCACCAGTCTTACAGTCAGTTAAGGACTGGTTGAACAGGTGTTTCTCCATGAAGGACTTGGGTGAAGTAACCTACATTATAGGGATTATGAACATTCTTTATAGATCCAAGAGGCTACATAGACTATGCCAGGGTATATAAATTGACCAGATACTAAAGAGATTTAGTATGGAATAATCCAAGAGGGGATTGGTTCTAGTGACACATGACCTACATATTTAAAAGAAAATGTGATCTCAAACACAATAAGAGAAAGATATAATGAGTAATAATTCATATTCTTCGGCTATAGGACCCATCATCTGTTCCATGTTATATACCTGGCTTGATGTAGCCTATACACTGAGCATGGTACGCAGATTTCAAGGAGATCCAGGAGAACAGAATTGGACTGCTGTTATGACCATCTTTAAGTATCTGAGAAGAACTAAGGATATGTTCCTAGTGTATGGAGGATATAAGGAGCTTGTCATTAGAGGGTATGCTAATGTTGGTTTTCAGATAGATCAGAACGATCTAAGTCGCAATCTGGATATGTTTTCTACATCAATGGAGGATTTGTGAGTTGGGAGAGTTCAAAGCAGCCAGTTGTTGCTGATTCTACAGTGGCGTCCGAATATATAGCGGCTTCTGATGCAACCAAGGAATCCATATAGAATCATAACATTGTCCAGGATCATGATGTGGTGCCTAGCAGTAAAGATCCTATCACGTTGTATTATGATAATACTACAGTGGTGGATCTTGAAAAAGAACCAAGGTCACATCAATAAAAAACACACATACTCAGAAAGTATCACCTCTTGAGGGATTTCTACAAAAGGGTTGAAGTTGCAGTGAGCAGAGTGTCTGTAGAAGAAAATAGGGTGGCACCCATGACTAATGTCCTATCTCAGCAGAAGCATGAACATCATGTGAGAGCTAATGGGTTAAAGGTTGTTAGTTGTTGGCTCTAGTCCATGTGGGAGTCTGTTGGAGTTGGTGGCCTAGAACCAAATACTTTATACCTTACTCAATAATAAAATCCTTATCACATCTTGAATGTTCTTCTGCATGATAATGCATTTGATAATGTTTTAAGGATAGCTGTTGCAGTAAAGGGTCATAGCGGATCCATGCTATGATGAGAACTCGGAAGTGCCATAACGTTGTTCTTGAATATATGTTCTATGGCTGGATGATGTTATTTGAGGGACAAAAAAGATATAGTCTTTTAGGGGTGATGACTCATAAATCATTGAGCCACCTTCTCATCGTTTTCACCTTGGTAATATCCAAGGGAATAATATGAGAACGAGACCCATCAGTAGGAAATCCACATTTCGTAGATTCATTGGATGTTCCTATATGCGGATGTGTGTATTTTTCCTTAGACTTTAAGATTATTATTGATGGGTATTACAACTCGTACACTTAGATTTATTGGTGAAAACTTTGATGAAACACTATTTTTAGAGACGTAGGATACATTGGATGCATCACGAGTAATACTTCATCAATTGATAATGAGAGAAAGGGTTTGTCCCTTCTGTTCTATAACAGAAGTAGATATCTCATGCCCATTGATGGAATTTATATTTCCTAAATAAATCCATGGCCATGGTAAAGAATGGACGGCTCCAATTCTGTGAATTAAAATTATGAATAATCATGAACTAGGGTTGATGGCACTATAATGAAACACGCATGAATCGAGAAATCATGAAAAATGTATTATATTACACAGTAAGCGTTCATAGGAGGTGACACATCATTTTGGAATAAAATTATTTCTCTATGGGTTCCTTGGAATGTTTCTAGACGTTATCCAAGGAATTTAGGTAGGATCTACCTAATGCCACTGAGAAAGAGGCCTGGAGGGTCACACACTATGTGTGTCCATGTATCTCAGTTATATATTAAATTAACATGTAAAATAATTATTATTCCTAACTGTGGATTAATTATTATTTAAGGATGCATGATCGCATTTATTTCGACATTAGTTATTCAAGAGAATATATTTTGGGTGAAATAATATATATTTATTATCGAGTAATGCAGTTACATTTATTTCAGAAATAAAAATCCATTATTCAAGGTTTAATGAATGTGGTGGAGGAAATAAAAGAAATGAAAAACAAGTACACGTCGTGTATTAATGATTACACGATGTGTAGTTTTTTTATTTTGGATTTTGAGGAAATAATATTTTTTATTAAATGATATTTATTATAATCAACGTGGGCACATGTCAACGAATTAATGATTTGACATGGAGGTTTTCAATAAGAGTTAATGAAATAAATAAAACGCATAATGTGTTTATTTATTTTCATAAATCTATAACCTTAAACCTGATTATAACTATCCTCACAACCCCAACAATGTTTCGTGAATCGTTGTGCACAATAATTATGGAGTGTTCTCTCAAGAACGAAAGAACTCCTTCCTCCAAGAACACTCTCAAGACCTAGAGAGATCTGCCACCACTGGATCAAGGCAATCGAAGGCGAACATCACAAGTGAAGTTTCTTCCATGCTAGCACCCGAATATCCATTCGGCGACATCCAGAGATATGTGGAGCATGTTAGGATCACCTCTAGATGAATTCTACAGTAGGATTATATGACACAATGATGGATCACATCAGATCGTGACTAGGGACATCAAATAAGAATGAATTTCATCAATGTAAGTGTTGTCAATTAATTAAAGTAATTATCACCAACATATGACCATCCTATCTCTATGGTTTCAGGACTCCCTCTTTTGTTTTTCGTTATTCATTATATTCCGAAGATCCTGAATTTTAAATCCTGACAGATCTCGAATTGATCATTGTTAATACTAAAATTAAAGTTGGTTGACCCACCAACACACTTCCGCTATGCCCGGATCCTACAGTCTAGTCTAATAGTGGAAGTTTGACAGATGTACCAAGTATTTTTGTAAAACATGATAAAAGATTCACCACGATCATTGCATTGAACCATGTTAACATTAACCAAGGACACTTAATATAATCTAGAAGATTTCATTCATCATGGCCTTTCCATATAATCATGTCATCCATAATGGATCACCATGTTAACATAGTGTCAGATCTCATAGGGCCATATTTATGGTATATAAGACGATGTAAAACCATTTATGTCCCATGAGAATCTTCCGGGAAACATTCTAAGACCTAGGTGTAGTCCAAGAACAATTTAAATAGAACATGTCCAATGTGATTTTAAGAAACCAGATCCATGGTGTATCATGGACCATGGCATCCCATGGAATCCTAACCCATAGATAAATCTCATTCAAGGAATCCACTTCCATTATCAAGATTCATTGGAGAAGCATCCATAAAACCTATTACAATAAATAACCTATTTATACCAACCAATTCATCAAATATCATTTCATTAAATCACATTCATTCGTCAATTCATAAACATTTACATTTTATTAGTTTACCCTCTCATTTCCATAACAACACTAAAATCCATTTTAGAATTTTAAAAATAGAAATCTTTTGATCTAATAGAAAATGAGGAAAAACTTATTTTAATAATCTCAAACAATTCAATTCAATACAATTATGGATTTATCTAACTAGAAATGAAAACATGTACCCCACAAGTAAAATAGCAATAGGAAAAAATACAACGGCACACCCCTTAGTAGGTCTGGGTTCTGAAAAAAGCCTCTAAAAGTATCAATGGTGATAATGGTAATCCCGAAAAGGTACCATTTAATTTAATTAAATTATTAAATTACATAATGGGGTTCCTAGAAAAGGTTTGGTGCACTAAAAATTGATTGTTATGCTTATAAAACAACAAACCCTGAGAGAAATCAATAAAAACCCATACCGTAACTCCATAGTAGTACACTCTTCTATTATCAACTTATTATTGAATACATATAATAAAAAAATGAATAATAAATGAATAACTAACAAAAATCCAATGAGAATGGGAATTTTCAATTTCTAGTTTGGATGGAAAAATTGGAGATAATTATTTGAATATGGCTGAATAAGATCTCCACATGAATAAGATGGAGTCAAAAAGAGGAATAAAAAAATAAGATTATGTTTTAAAGGTTTTAAGGAAAAAAAAAATTTCAATGAAATTTTTAGGCCTCATGGTTGGGTATACTGTATGCCGACCATGCACCCTTCATTGTGATAAGGGGGTCCCTCACATGGTTGGTCTTTATATTTTGACTAACCATGTGAAAAACATATATTAGACTATATCAAAAGTTATAGTTCCCCTCTTATGGGTGTGTGATACTGTCCTTAGTGTTTACTTAAATCATTATCCTTGAGATAGAGGGATGAACCACCTCAAAAAGTTAGATGTAACCTTGAGGCTGGACCTACATAATTATTTCTATCAAAATGGGCACCCTTGTTCTATAATGATGTCGGGAACCATGCATTGAAATTTCTCAAACCCCATTGGTATAATCCACATCACATTTTTTACTTTTATTAGGCCAAAAAAAACCATTCACCAAAACATAATGATCCAAAAATGATAGGAAAACCTTGAATCAAATAATACTCCCCTTTACGAAATTCATCCTTGAATTTCCCCCTTAATGGTGGCTAGAATCATTGGAGAATAGTTTTATACAATGAGCATGTAAATTAGTTTCCTACTCCAAAATCTTATTTTATAAATGGTCTTGCTGCCATGAGACCCATATTAGAGGAAATTACTAGCCTAAGATCCATTTGGATCCTATCAAAGATTCAAATAGGATAATCCTAAAAGGAAAAATATATGTTTAACTAATCCTACAAAGGATAAAAATTATGAGATAGATCCAAATGATAAGAAAATAGCATAGATACACTAAAGAAGTTTTTCCTAGCTTAGTACCTCAATGGTAACTAGAACTGATAGGTTATCAACTTGAATCTACCTAAATCTTAAACAGCCTTAGATGACATAGTGAAACCTTACCCTATCTCCTAATACACATATGTTCCAACATCAAGTAGATACATAAATATACCTAATCCCAAGCCTTAATCTCTTGAGGAAATATATGGATATTATCATAAGACAACTATTTACAGTGTTTCGTAGCCATCAACTTTCTGATCAACATGACCTACTCAAAAGTCTTCTATATGGGACATGGTCCAAGTAAAGCTACCTCGCCTAATAATATCTAGAATAGGTGTGGTTGTCATGGAAAACCATAAAAACTCTCATAATGTTCCATATTTATAGTCTCACAATATTTATAACTGTAGTAGAACTCAAAAAAGGCATATGTGTCTCCCAAGAACCGCCAAATGAAAAGAAGCATGCCCACATCTTGTCCTCAAGCACATTATTCATGCCATCTTACTGGACATCAGTCCTAGATTGGAATGTTATTCTCATAAGAAACTATTAAACCAAATCCCTCTACAAACTATTCTTGAATCGAGATGTAAACTAGGCGTCCCAATCTTGTTCAATGGTTTGAGGTTAACTATGAATTTTTACAATCTCACAAATATAGAATATCACAATATAATCTACGAAGCATGTCTCCCTAATTGGTAGGAAATGAGGAACCTCCATGATCTTGTACAAAAAACCCCATTGATGCCACTACCTTGAGGTGACTTTGTTAAATCTATTACGAAATCAATCATTATATCCACCCATTTCCAAATAAGAATTTGAAACTACTGTGAAACACTTGTTGTTCTATAATTCCCTTCTATTACCTACTAATCTGGGTTACACCTTGTAACAGAACCCACAACATCTCATATAATTCCCAACCACTAATAATAGTATCATAAATCACGATACCTTTTTGTAAAGCCATGATACATTACCCTAATTAATGCATGAAACTCCCAGCTCAGCTCCTCGTGTATATCCTTGAGAATCAAAATGTGACCATGAATGCACAGGATCTCATCCTTTCCAATAGTTCAACATATAGGTGGGTCCTCACCTTCCACAAACCCTAATAAGTCCATGACCCCTACTTATTATATATTCTTGATAATTATGCAATCAACAATGAATGAGCTCACAACTAAAGATGAAATAAAAGTTTTTTCATAATTTTACAAAACTCTATGTGAATATATGATACAATTCCATAATATTTCACTCCCTACAAACCTCATGAACTACCTATATATGATTCCTCTTAATCAGTTCATTATGAACATAATTTACCTTACCATGTATATAGGTATTCTCAATTTCAAAAGAGTTTAGGTACTCAACCCACCTTTCCTACGATAGATTAAAATCACATTGTTAAAATATATAATTAATGATTTTGTAGTATATGTACCCACAAATATTTCTTTTCCTGTATTTAATGTATCAAAAAATGAAAGGAATGAAAAAATGAATTCTAATAAAGAAAATTAATTGGGTAGTTCATCTCATTTTTTGTCAACAAATGAGACTTTTATGACGTGACTCTACCCCCTACATCAAAACTGCTCCTAGAATGACACCATATGCATCACAACACATAGCATAGATCCTTTTCAGATATAGAAGAATTAGGACTCGGATTGAAGTCAATATCCCTTTCAAATTTTTAAAGGATCTATCATTGTAATATAACCATATAAAAATATAACATTTCTTAGTCAAGCTTTCCAATGGTTTTTATAAGCCTGATCATCCAAAAATGAAATTACTGTAATATCCATCTTTCCCCAATAAAATTTGTATATCAAAGACTCTTTTGGTCTCGCCCATGGAAACTACAACACTCATCTTCTCCAGTTCAACTAATACATCTATCTCTGAGATAATATGACCTATGAAGTGAATCTTGTCAATATAGAATTCAAAAATTGTGGTCATATCATAACAATAATTCTCTATTAGTGTATCCAATATAAACTCAATGTCCATGTCTTGTTCATGTTGAATATTAGAATAAACTAAGATATCATCCAAAAATACCACACAAAACTCCAAACAAAGATGGAAGACGTAGTCAATCAACTCCATGAAAATTTTGGAGCGATCATGTGACCGAAAAGAATTATCAGATACTCAAATAGACTCTAAATTCTATGAAAATATTTATGAGTTTTTTCAATAGATAAAACACCCTCCAGATTCTAACTTGATATAAAATATATTTTTTAGAACACCAGAGTTTCTAAGAGATGATAAAAAAGATCATTTATGTGTGGGAAATGATACTAGTTCATAAACATGAAGTGGTTACATTTTTAGTAATCCATGCATAGCTTAAGGCTACCATCATCCTTTATTATAAAAAGGACCTGAGAACCCCATGATTTAGGGTTAAATGAACCCCTATATCTCCAAATAATAAATAGATCTCTTGATCTCCTGAAGCTCTATACTATCCATCATATAATTATTAATGGATACTGATGTATCTCCAATCTATATTTTTGTAGAGAACTGCACCTCTATATCAATAGGTAAACTGGAAAATTATTCTAAAAAAATATCCCTAAAATGATCATCCACTAGAGGGATGGCTTCTTGAAACACTCCCAAGTCATATAGATTTAAAATAGAAATATTTTTTGTAATCCTTCCAAACCCATGGTGCTTTGTTCCAGCTTAGATCACCTAAACATCCCATTCACCATTATGAATAAAAACTACCCACTTTAGTGATCTTAATTTCACCCTAAAATGATAGAAATCAAAAAAGGATTGATAAGAAAATAAAAATTACATAATATGTATGATTTCAAGGATTTTAATCTTGAGTAAAAACCGTTCACCTAGAAATTGACACCCACCAATATCAAGGGAAAACTTCTTTTAGTAGAGTACACACTCCATTATAATTCCCAATAGAGTATTCGGTGTCATAACACTTGAAGGATCCAGATGCAGTGAATGCACTATTGGGTCAGCACCCAACTTTATTTTTCACAATTATCATGTATTATTCTAGGATCCAAACATCGATGCACATTAGTCTCCACAAAATATAAACAAAGATTCAGATAAAGAGGGAAGAGGACCAAAACTATTATAAAGGATTATGCACATCATGATTATAATTTATTTCATTAATTTCATAATGAAAAGGATATATGGATCCTCTGTTCTTTCTTATTTGATGATGTTGATCATTCAGAATGGCCCTTTACTATTTTCACATTGTGCTTGTGGGGATCCAAAAGAAAATCCATCTATCAGTGATCCACACATACTTTGATGGCCTCCGATCGACACCACTCGTTCTTCGTGTTCTAGCATGGCAAATAGAGTGGCTTGCATTGGTCGTTATTGATCACTTTCTCTTCGTTCTTTAAGAAAATCTCTCTCTATTAAGATGGGGAAGAATAGGATTCAAGAGATAAATTGTTTGTCTCAGATACTATCAATTCACCAATCGTACAGTGTGTTCTATATGGCACAATAGGCATACTTGTCTATTTATATGCATAGAACTTCAGTTAAAATATTTAATGGCATAAAAAATTAAATAAATTCATGAACATAGTGAAAATTTATGCTCATTATAATAATACCATGTCTTTTTTATGGTGCTCCAAGTTATGAAAAATGTAATTATAAATAAAATTCTACATCAAAAAATAATAGCAGTGTTATTATTATTTTAATTTGTGCCAACTAGTTAAATAATTATTTACCATCTTGAAAATAATTATATTACTACCAGACCGACCTTGGTATGCTTGAACTCCACTTCCATTTATTGAACACTCTAATAAATAAATTAATATTTTATTCTCTTAACTAAATATTTTATTTACAATCATATAAATAAATATTTATTAAATGTTCAATAAAATAAATAATTGTATTTTATTTAATTTTTGGAATTATTTTAACTTGAATAAAAATTTTCCACAGTCACCATGGCCATGAAATTTTGCATGACAGTTCATTTTCATCCAAAGGGTCAAGATATCAACTTCCACAATTAGAAGGAACAAATCCATCCTTGACATATCGATTAATACTACGTCACTCATGATGCACCCAACATACCCTAATTCCCTCCATCATATGGTGTGATAATTTTCGTTAGAAAATCAAAGTGTTCCTGTCGTGACACATATTAATGATAATAATAAAGTCTATGGGCCATTACACATGCTCGTAGATAGGAATATCTGATGACACCAAACATACATAATTCCTACCGGTGGGTTTGTTCTCATAATCTCTCATCTTGGAGATTACCAAGTGCGAACTTCATGAGAGAAGTCTCATATGCTTACCAGTACTCGCACATGAAGGATTGTATACTATGTGTCACATCATAGTATGACATCTATACACTAAACTATGTTTAAGAATATTGTTGTAGCATTTCTAAGGTTCTCATCATAGTGGGGAACTGGCATTACCTAATCAGTGAAAAAACAATTCTAAGTCATTATTACATTTTAGTCATGTAGATCGATGAAAAATATGTAATAATATGTTTAATATTTAAATGAATTAAATATACATGTAATAAAATAACATACAATTGGTTCTAGGACACCAACTCTTACAAAATCCCACAGGGACTAGAGCCACCTACATGTGACTTTTAGTCTTCTAGACCTCACATGATGATCATGTTTCTTGTGAGTCAATGCTTTAGTCAATGGGTCTACCACATTGTCTTCCATGGAAATATATCTCACTAAAACTTCACCACTCTATGAAAAATTTCTCAAGAGATGATTCTTCTAAAGAATTTCCTTTTTCGGCTGATGTGACCATGTCTCTTTTGTTAGGGCCACTACTGCCATATTATCATAATAGAGTGTGATTGGATCTTTATAGCTAGGTACCACATCCTGCTCTTAGGTAAATAATCACTTCCAAATGGATTATTTAGCTACCTCAAAAGAAACGATATACTTTACTACACTATATCATATGTGACCACACTCTTCTTTGATCTCTTCCTGCTCACAAAACCTCCATTCAAAGTTAAGATGTTTCCTGTCTGTGACTTCATGACATCCTGATCAGTTTTAAAATAAGCATCCACACATCCTCTGGTGACTATATCTCTATATAATGCATAAACCAGGAGCATATCCTTAGTACGCATATGATACTTATGGATAGTCTTGACTGGAATCCAATAGTGGTCACCTGTGTCAGCTTGATTGCTACCTACTGCACTCAATTCATAGGCAACATATAGCCTACTATATAGAATGTTAAACATGACTGACCTGATCACTGAAGTGTATAGATTCCTTGTAATTCTCTCTCTTTTTTGTGTGTATGAGGACATATTTTCATGTAAAGATGAATTCCATGTGATGCTAGAAACAATCCCCCCATAAATTGTTCCATAATGAATCTCTTTAGTATCTTATCACTGTATGTACTTTGATATAGGCCCAATATTATATTAGATCTATCACGATGGATCTTGATCCAAAAAATATATGCTTCATCTCCCATGTCCTTTATGGAGATGCAATGATTAAACCATACCGAAAATAAATGTAATACCAGTATCTCATTTACAATAAGTTATATGTCATCAACATATACAATTAGGAAAATGACTACACTACCACTAAACCTTCTATAGACATAAGGATGATATTCATTCTTGATAAAACTAAATTCTGTTATAGCTTCATCAAAATTAATGTTCCATGATCAAGATACTTGATTTATTCCATAAATGTATTTCTTCCACTTGAAGACCTTATTGGCATCCTTTGGGGTCATAAACCCTTATGTTTGTGTCATGTAGACATCATCCTGAAGGTTTGCATTCAGGAAGGCTGTTTTGAAATCCATTTTACAAATATCATATTCATGGTAAGAATAAATGGCCAATAGAACTACGATGGATTTCAGCAATGAAACTGGTGAAATGGTTTCATCATAGTCAATGCCTTGATGATGCTTGAACACTTTTGCAACCAGTTGTGCCTTATAAATAGTGACATGTCCTTCCATGTCCAGTTTCTTCTTGAATACCCATTTGAAACGAATAGGATTTACATTAACTAGGGGACCTACCAAAATCATGACCAGGTTTTGGTACATGGAATCCATTTCAAAATTCATGGATTCTTGACAATTAGAATCATCTATGATACTTAATGATTCTTTGTAGGTCATAGGATCATTATTATCAACTAATAACGAGTCACCTTCTTTATTAACTAGAAAACTATACCATTCCAGTTCTCTATCCTTTCTTGTACTCCTACATAGTTCTTGTATATCTGGAACATTTATTTCATCCATGGGGCTTTGTGGAATCTATTCATGTACAAACTCTTGTGTACATTGTGCCTTGACTTCACAGATGTCTATCTTGCTCCCACTATCTCTTATGAAGAAGTTATCCCTCTCAAATAATATGGTGTGTCTTGGCACTATAACTATTCTGTCTAAGGGGTTGTATAGGTAATATCACCTTGTTTCCTTGGTGTATCCTATAAAGGTACAATTTGTTCCTCATGGTGCATGTTTGTTACCTGTATAGGCCTTAACAAATTCATCACTTCCCTACACATGTAAATTCAACAACATGGCTTTCATTCCACTCAAGAACATGTATGGAACAACATTTATCTATTTAGATGGTACATGATTTATTATATGCATCGTTTTTTGTAACGCATATCCCCAAAAGGATAATAAAATATTTTCTTGACTCATCATTGATCTCACCATTTCAAACAAGGTGTGGTTCCTCATTTCGCTCACACTATTCCACTAGGATGTGTATGGGGGAGTGATTTGGGATAAGATCTCAAAATCCTGTAAGTAATTAATTATTTTTTGATTAATATATTATCCACGTCGATGTGAGTGGAGTTTCTTAAATTTCTCAACAAGCTGGTTCAAAACATCATTTTTGTATTCCTTTAATTTATCAAAAGAATATGACTTATACCTCACTATGTAGATATATCCATATATACTATAATCATCATTAAATGTTATGAAGTATGAGTACCCACACCTTGATTCAATTGGAAATGGTCCACACACATCATTATAAACCAATTAAAGAAGCTCTTTATCACTTTCACATGTCTCACTAAATGGGTATTTGGTATTTTTTCTTTATGAACATTATTGACATACACAAAGTGGTTTTAGTTTGATACAATCTAAATGTACATCCTAATTTAACTATGTCAATCATTTCTCATTTACATGACCTAGTGGGTGATTCTAGTGTAGGGTGTGGAATGAGTCATGTGAAGTATTTTTTTTATTGATTTCCATTACTTTGTTTGTGTAATCCAACATGTCAAGACCATTTTATAAATGTGACCTTCCAAAACAAATTATATCTTTGATAGAGAATCAACATTAATTTCTAAACGTGAAAAAAATACATTTGTATCTAATATGGATATAGAAATAATGACTTTAGTGACAGAAGACACATAATAACAACCCTTTAGCACCAAGATCATTCTAGTTGGCAATGTGAGGTGGTAGTCCTCGACAGCTACAACAAGAAGTATAGCTCTGTTGGCTAGTCGTAGATCTACCTCCCCTAGACCAATCTTACTAAATCTACATGGTTATTGTATTTGGATACATACGTGAGAACTAAAAGTTGTACCTAATACCCAATTTGTAGAAACAGATAGATTTTATTAAAAAACCAACGCTCCTGATGCTTCCCCATGCTTATTAGGGTTGGTGAAGTATTTCTTACAGTGGCCCTTCTACCAACATGCGGAAAAACATCATCATGTTCCCCTTCCTCCCCTTTGATCTTCTTTTTCATGGATGTTTGTAAATACGTTTTGGGATTAAATCTCTTCTCCATCCATTTCATATTATTCACCATATGGAAAGAAAGATTATTGTGCTACATATCTTTTTCCATGTGGAGAATGAGGATAAGATGATCGGATAAATACTTCTTAATGTTGTTCATATTGTAATTAACAACAAATATGGAGAATCTCTAAGGGAGTGATATGAGAATGAGATCGATGCCCAATTTTTAATAGAATTTAAATCCTATAAACTCTATGATCTCAATGTGCTAAATGAGATTGATTACATGAGGCCCTACTGGGGAACCCTCTCCAAGCTTACATTGAAATCATGCCTTGGAGATCTCAAACATTTCATGTCTTCTTCTATCCCGATAAAGACCACATAGGTGATCGTGATTTCTATAGGCATAAATATTTTCATGAGACATCATGAGATCACTAGACATAGATTGTAAAAACCAAAAAATTTCATTGTAAGTTATCTCTTTAAATTTATTTAATAGCTTATATTGCATGAAACACTGACTTGTGTTGCGTTATATGCAAGATCGAGTTTCTGCGAAACATAAAATTAGTATTATAATTATTTAAACGATATATTTATTTATTAGTTAAATATTTTAATATGAAAAGTATCATAAAATTTTAAACGTTGTTTATAAGGTTTTCAGATAAATAAATCATATTAATATGGAAATGTATAAGTTTTGTTAGAATATTAATATATTTAGATAAACTATTTTCTTAAAAGAACTACTTTTTATGTTCTTTTGTGAACAATAATAAAAAAAATTATACACTAAGAAAAATTTAATTTGTTAAAATGGACTTAATTTTTAAATTTAGAATATCAAAATTTTCTTAGGAAAATTATTTGGTAATTTTCTAAAACATACAATTTTTAATGAATATTGAAAAATACTGCATAGTACATAAATTTGTTTTTTCATTTAAATAATTATTTTTAATTAAAAATTTATCTTAAAGTAAAAATAGGTACATAATACATATATTAATATAACTTAACTCATTGGAGTAATTTTATAGTGATATTAGATATATAAAATTTTATTGAACCATTTGAACATCTTTTTACCTATTTTCTAAGAACATTTACCCACCTCCTAGGCCCATTTAAAAAAGTTCATAAAACATGATTTGACTACTTCTATGAATTGAATTTCAAAAATCCAAGACACACAGTTGACATCAGTAAGTAAAATTTGGTTTAATAGGATGAAAATAAAATTTGGTTAATAGTTACATTTGAATTTTATTTACCATGGTTAAAATTAAATAGGGTAATTAATTATCAAAATGATATTAAAATTACCCCAAAACAATTCCAATTTATATTGGATACGTTTTTTTTTGACTAAAATCAAATTTAGGACAAAAATATCATTTTGAGCCATTTCGGTTAGATTATGACATTTATTATATTTTAATTATAGAAAAGTTAAAAGTGTTAAATTCAATGATTAATAACAAAACCATTTTTAATATAAGGATACACATTATATAAATTGGACTATCAATATTAATTATAAATATAAAAATACTTCCTACATCATTCAATTTATTTATAGTTTTTATACATTAAATAATTTAATTAATTTGTGACACAATGATGATGTATTAATTAACATATTAATGAATGATTAAAATAATTTAAATTATAAATAATAAAATAAATGTAAATAGAGATTTTTATGCATTCAAAGAAATATATAGGATAATTGGACATGATAAGGTTTATTAAATAATTTTTTCTGAAGTAATCATGTTGTTATGACTTTCACAAAAACCAAATACTATATAGTGTCAAAATTGACATAAATTAGTTTTTAAAACAAATACTATTTTATTAAATTATATAATAGTCCTAAAAATATAAGGATTGTCCAAAAGACATATATAATGATAGATATTTCATTAATGAATAAATTTAGGTTATCTTGGAATTTTATAGTATGTGTATTAACCATGTATTATAATAATACAAGAACACGTCGTAAAAGTTGAACTATTTAAATAAGGGTTAAATCTAAACGAAATGGTTAATATGGTTAGCTAAACTTTTCTAAAACATATTGGGTGAGATTAATTATACCCATCCCCATCTTATCATCAATATAAATTAGTTTTGAGCTATTATAAACTGAAAATTATTTTATAATAAATTAACATTTCAATATTTTCCTAAAGTGCCCCTCACCGATCATATAAGAGGGTGCTTCCCCTTATCACAAATAAACTCCTCAAAAACCATATGGCTTGGCCAAACCATGCCAAAATCTCCTTAAAACTACCATAAATTCAACCCAGAGTCCAAACTTTATTCATAATGTCAACATAATGAGCCCTTTTGATGAAATCAAAAGGAAGCACTAGAAGAAGAGGTAATTATTTCATCACCTATTTCAAAGTTATATTTTTCTTCTACTTCCTCTTTCATTGTTGGTTCCATGCCAAAATTATAACTATTTTACCTTATACACAATCTGATTCTATTATAAATATCGTAAAACCATATTCGTTATTCTATCCATCCTAATAATTACAAAGTCACCATGCATGCGTACGTACGGATTACCGTCTCTACGTCATGGTGTAGATTGTTATTCAACACTTCATTATTTATATGGGTATAATAATGCGTATAATTGATATAAATAAAAAATAATAAATGTTAATTATTCTTTATATATAATATACCATCCAATTACATACAATTTAACCATCAATAGAATGATATCGTCACTCGTGTGTACGTACGGCATACCATCTCCATGACGCGATGAGATTCATTTACACGTTCACTATTCATAAAAGATTATAAAAATATATATTATTAATAAGTATGTAATATAAGACCTAATCATTCTACTAGATATATATACACACATATATTCCATTCCCTTACTTCTATTCAGTACGATATGAAAACGGAAACAGCGTTTATGCTTATGTACGGCCTACTAGCTCTATAAATGGTGTTTTCCATTTCATATATGTATCTATTATGAATATTTATATTATGAATATATATGATACATAAATAATTTTTTATATTTAGGATGTAATTAAATCATGATATTAGTGATACGTTGAAGAATAAAAATTTAAAACACATACAATAAAGAAAGTGATTATTACCAGATATGTTACTTTAACATAAGAAGTGTTATTATAAGGGTAATATAAAGCCATAAATGAATCATGTATGATATCATAAAAATTAATATGGTTCTTGTATATTTTATTAACCTAATATGGTTATTTTATAAAAGATTAAAGATACCCTCGACCAAAAGAAAGTACAAGGCAAGGGTAGATTCTTCAATATCATTATTATATGAGATTTTTTATGTGTATGTTTTTACAGGGAAATATTTATTATCCACATCCATGTTTCATAAAATTGTCTTCAAACAGATTATTTTTAAGATACTCTTTAACTGAAATATCATTTTAAATGGTTTAAATATTTATTCTTATAAATTATTCTCATTAATGTCCATTTTTTCAAAATGGTTTAAAGGATTTATTTATATTGACAAGAATGTTTTAAAATGTTAATTCCTTCAAAATGTTTCAAAGTATTATGTGACACTTTGATTCAACAATCAATTTTAAATTACATATTTTATAAATTATGAAAATTTTGAATGATTTCTGGAAAAGGGGTATTTCTCTGAAGGAGTTTTATTGATTATTTTAAACAATGTCAACAGACTTTATTATTCATTTTTATGGTTGATTTACAATAATACAATATTCTATATTTTATTTGAATGAGTTATGATATGTTTGAATGTGGGTGTGTTATTTTTATACCATTCATCATTTATGGATAAAGTAATGACATTTCGTATGCATGTTTTAGTATGAATGGTTTTTTGGTGTTTCATTGTTTTTTCATATGAGGAATGTATTGGACTTTTTAAGAGATAGGAGCGGACCT
The DNA here is from genome assembly GCA_963277665.1 of Viscum album. NCBI lineage: Eukaryota > Viridiplantae > Streptophyta > Magnoliopsida > Santalales > Viscaceae > Viscum > Viscum album. The sequence continues at coordinate 300,712,630 of OY728130.1, forward strand.
CTATAACCCTTTGATGAATCAGTATGTCTCATGAGACAAATTCATGTCTTGGCCCAAGGGCTTGAAAAAAATTATTTACAGTCTTTTCATGAGGTCTTGACTATGTAGTTTTGATGTCTGTCATTATGCATCCCTCGTTATTAAATTAGTTATTATATGTGATTCTTAAACTAGTAGAATATTCATGTACATGTTTATATGGTAATGTTTGATTTTTTGTTTCATTTTATGCTTCATGTTTTATTTAAAAAGGCTGTTTTTAAATACACATCTTGACTTAAATGTTTATATCTTCTGGTAAATTATTAAAACATACTAACTATCTATGCTCACCCATTTCTTATGTTTTTTTTACTAGGATTCCATGAAGTGTATTATGATTGATATATAGGGTTAGGGTAGGGTAATAGTGGCATTCTCCAAGGATTATATTTGTTTTATTTTATTTTAGAAATTGAAATGTAATGTTCATGTATGTAATATATTTTCCATGACATCAAAATTGATCGTTCATTCGATACATGATTCTATGTAATCATTCCAATATATTAAAATAACGCACCAAGTCCAGGATTTTGGAGGTCCGGGAGTTATAGTTGGTATCAGAGGAAGATTAGCAATAACAATGGAAATAGATTTATATAAACTATGATTGAGAAACATTACCCTAAGATAGAATTTTAGAATTAATATTGAGGAACATCCATAAATTTTGGTAATGTAGATATTTTGGGGGTTTTCTAAGAAATGTATCCATGTCGGGATACTACAAGTGGACGTGGTTCTAAAACTGTTATACTTAGGAGTGAAAAATCTGCAAGGAGTATTTGGCTTGACCCAGGGAATCCTGGTACACGACAACAGGCCTTACTCCACACTTGGTTTTACACTCACAGGGGATATTCATAGGTTAATTAAAAATTTCATTACAAACTATTATATAAGATTTATGAATATATATGTCATCAAATAAACCATTTTTATGATTATGATACTATATGTGTGAAAATATTTAGTTAATGTTCATAATTTTTCTAGTTGTTTTATTATAAATTATTATATGATCTAACCTAGAGTATGCCATCATTTAGAAATGGATCCCAGTATAAGGAATGAGAACTCTAGCAATACACATGATCCAAAGAGTATGAAGGATCATATCATTCAGAGTCTTAAGAAAACATTAAGAAAGCAATTAGTCTCCCACCTATTTTCATCATATGAAGAAATATTATCATGTGTTAGTAAGATCTGTAATGAATTCCTTGAGTCCAATGGCTTTAAAGGGATGAAAGAGAAGAATATTATGGTAGAGAAAAATATGGATAAAGGAAAAAAATAAATAAAGTATTCCCCAACATGTGATTACTATGGAAAGAATCACCTTGGTAAATTCTTGAAGGGAATTAAAGTTTATTATGATTGTAAAGAAAAAGGACACCAGGTACGTGATTGTAAGGGTATAAGAAATTATTAAAATATACAATGCTTCATCTACATGGATATGGAACACTACACGAATCAATGTACAAATAATCAGAGTATACCCCGAATTATGTTATTTTATAATAATCAAGTTTTGATAGTTCCATATATGAGGATGGATGATTAGTGTTCTTATTTAGTTATTAAATAATTGAGTCACTTGATTATTGTATTAATGATGTAAATGTTATAAGAATTATATAGTATATAAGGATTGTATTGTAGTGCTATTTCATTAATGATTTGAGATTGTGTGATACCAAGAAAAGTGTCTCAATAGTAGGTTATATTATTTGGAAAATATATGGTTAAGTGAACGATAATGCATAAAATAGTCCTGAGGTTGAGGTAATTATTTTGGAATAAGAGATATTTGAGTGGGATAACGTATATTGAATATTATTGACTACATTGGAACTAATTAATGGTTTTTTATTCCACTATTGTTAGAGATTGAAACATTTTTTGATTTAAGGAGTATACATAGTATTATTTGTTTTAGATAAATAATAACGAAGTAAATACCTATTCAAATCATTTTTATTGTAATTCAGGTTGTTAAAATATTTAAATACAATACACGTTGAAGGTATTTACATGTTGTTATGTGATAAAAGATATCTTCATTATATTATGTTGACCTTCCTTATAAATTTTTGGACTGTGAGTTTGGACACATGTATTTTGGATAAGTCTAATGTTTGGAATGGAGTAAGTTGAACACTTGATAGTTTGTTTGACATTAAAGTAAGATTCTTTGAATACTTTAACCCAATATTTTGTTTATTACTAAACATTTTGAGGATTAAGGGAATTCTTGTGGACCATATAATTTATCAAATATTCTTCAGGTGTAAAAAATCATTTTTTACATTCATTTCCTACTATAATGTATGAACAAGAAATAAATTGAAGCACTACCAAATGACGATTATAAGATTAGGATGGGTAATGAAATCAAGTATGTTTTCCTGACTTCATGTCTTTATATTAAATTAATCACTCCTCTTTAAGAAAAATGAAATAAAGTATCTAAAAAATGAGTTTTTTTAATACCACATGTTTTGTTGAAATGATGATACTTTAAATCATCATAGATTGATGGCTTTGAGGCCCACAATTTAACATTTATTGTACAATTGTTTGTGTTTCAGGACCTCAATCACTCCCTATAAATATTTATGTTTACCATCCAATTATTAGTCCTTGATTTCAATCATTGTTCCCCGATTCGATATCATAATTTGGTGGGGAGTTTCATTTAACATTCCCTTATATGGAGACTAAATATTATTACCCATATTTCCGATGTGGGTTTTCCATGAAAGTATATTATATTTTCAACCTTCTATTATCAAAAAAACAATTTCAAATTGTGTAGATGATATTTATTGTAAGAGGGGAGAATATAAAACCATAATATTTCATAGTATGTTATCTCTTTAATGTAATTTAATAGCTTATATTTCATGCAACACCAACTTGGCTTGCATTATACTCAATATTGAGTTTCTGCGAAACAACGCATTAGTATTATAATTATTTAAATGATATATTTATTTATCCATTAAATATTTGAATATTAAAACTAACATATAAATTTTAAATGTTATTTATAATGTTTTCAGATAAAAATATATATGTATAATCAAATTTATATATTCTGATAAAACAGTTATATATTTAGAAAAGCTATTTTCTTAAAAGAACTACCTTTTATATCCTTTTGTGAACAACAATAAAATTAATTTTATACACTCCTAAAACTGAATTTGATAAAATGGAATTCTTTTTGGAATTTTGAAAATCAAAATTAGCTTAAGGTGAATTTTTAGTATTTTTCATAAAACATACATTTTTTTGATGAATAGTGTAAAATTCTATATAGTACATAAAAACCACCTTTTTCATTTAAATAGTTGTTTTTGATTAAATATTTATATTAAAGTAAAATATATATATAATACATATATTAGTACAATTTAATTCTTTGGATTAATTTCATAATAAGATTAGATATATAAAATTTTATTGATTCTTTTTAATGTCTTTTTACCCACATTCTAGGCATATTTACCATCCTTCTAGGCACATTTAAAAATTTGCATAAAAAATAATTTTACTTCTTTTCTAAATTGAATTTAAAAAATCTAAGATACAAGGTTCCCATCAGTAAGAAAAATTTGGTTCAATTGGAAGAAAATAATTTTTATTGAATAGAAACTTTCGAATTTTATTTACCATAGTTAAAAGTAAAAAAGGGTAATTAAATGTAAGAATGATATTAAAATTATCCCAACACATGTAATAATTCAATTGGAAAATATTATCTCTAAAAAAATAATCCTTAGAAAAAAATTAGATCTTTCTGATCCATTTGGGTTAGATTAGGACATTTATTATTTTATATTTAAAGAAGAGTTGAAATGTTAAATTAAAAGTTTAATAACAGAACCATTTTTAATATAGGTATACACATAATATGAATTCAACTATAAATATTAATTATAAATATTAAAATCTTTAATACATAATGGTATTTTATTTCTAATTTTTAGACATTAAATAATTAAATTTATTTATGAAACAATGATGATGCCGTAATTACCTTATAAATAAAAGACTAAAATTATTGAAGTTATAAATATTAAAATATATTTAAATGGGGAATTTTTATTCATTCCACTAATTTTCTAGGTTAATATGAAATGTTATTGTTAATTCAGTGAATTTAGTTTCAATTATTCATTTTGTTATGACTTTCACAAAAACCAAATACTAAATTGTGTCAAAATTGACAAAATTGAGTTTTAAAAAAAATTCTATTTTATTATATTATATAATAGTGTTAAAAATATTATTTTTTCAAAAAGAATTATATAATGATATATATGTCATTGATGAACCACTTCAGTTTCACTCGGTGTTTTATATTATGTTTATTATCCATGAATTAAAATTATTCAAGAATACATGGAAAAAGTTAAACTATTTAACTAAGGGTTAAATCTAAACGATAAGGTTAATATGGTGAATTATACTTTTATAAAACCTATTGGTTGAGATTATTTCTACCAATACCAATATCTTCCTAGAAATAAATCAATTTAGAGCTATTAAAAACTGAAATTGTTTTTATAATAATTCATATTTCAAACTTTTCCTAAAGTGAACCTCACCTCTTTATTAAAGGGTACATTCCATTCTCTAAAATTCACAACACCAAATCCATTTGTCTCGGCTAGACCCTACTCAAATAGCCTCCCAAATAACCTAAATTCAACATAGAGGCCTTAGTTAATTCATAAATACAACATAATGATCTCTTTTGTTCAAATAAAAAAAAAGTACCTGAAGAAGAGATAATTATTTCATCACCTATTTCAAAGTTCTTTTCTTCTTCCACTTCATCTTTCTTTGTTGTCTCCATACCAAAATAATAACTATAGTGCCTTCTTCTTATTGTGATTTTATTATAAATATGGTACAACCATATTAATTATTCTATCTGTCCTGTGAATAACAAAGTAACCATTCGTGCCACGTCATGGTGTACTTTGTTATTCAACACATCATTTTTTTGGATGGGTAAAATAATGAGGCTAATTGATATAAATAATAAATATAACTTTTAATTATTATGTATATAAAATATATCATCCAATTGCACATTATTTTGACATCAATAAAATTATATCATCGCTCGTGCGTATGTTTGTCTTACTGTCTCCACGACGCGATGAGATTCATTTCTACCTTCACTATTCAACGATGATTATAAAATATATATATTATTAATAAGTATGAAATATATGAACTATTAATTCTAATATATATATATATATATACATATATTTCATTCACTTACTTCTGTTCAATATGATATGAAAATGAAAACAATATTTTGGCATATATAAGGCCTAATGTCTCCAAAAACACTATTTTTCATTTCATATATATATATATCTATTCTAAGTATTTATATTCTGATTATATATTATACCAACATAATGTTTTATATTCTGGAAGAAATTAAATAATGATATAAGTGATACGATCAAGAATAACAAGTTAAAACACATACAATAAAGAAGGCGATTAGTGACCAAAATGTTATTTTAACATAGATGTTTTTATTAAATGGGTAGTATAAAACCGTAAATGAATCATGTATGTTATCAAAAAATATAAATACGGTTTTGGTAAAATTTAATAACATATTATGGTTATTATAAAAGAGTAAAAACACACCCTCGACCAAAGGAATGTACAAGATAATGGTTAATTCCTAAAAGTAATTATTATGAGAGATTGTTTATGTATAAGTTTTTACTGGGATAAATTTATTATACATGTCCATGTTTCATAAAAGTTTTTTCAAAATGATTATTTTTTAGGGAAAAGGTAACTAAAACATCATTTTAAATGGTTATAATATTTATTTTTCTCAATTATTCTCGTTAATGTACATGTTTTCAAAATGGGTTTAAAGATTTATTTACATGGAAATGAATGTTTTAAAATGTTAATTCCATTAAAAAGTTTCAATGTGGTATGATACACTTTGATTTAAAAATATCTTTTCAATAACGTCATTTATACATTTTGTGACTTTTAAATGATTTCATGAAAATTGGTATTTCTCTCAATGAGTTTTATTGATTATTTTAAAATATGTCAACATCATTTATTGGATATTGTCTGTTATTGTGGTTGATTTACCATAATACAATATTTAATATTATATTGAATTATTTATGATATGTTTGATTGTGGATGTGATATTTTTATACCATTCATGTTTTTTCGATAAAGTATTTACATTTTTTATTCTAGTTTTTTCTATGAATTATTATGTTATGTTTCACATTTTTTTCATATTAGTAATGAATTAGAATTAGTAAGTGATGGGCGGGGCCCAATATAGCCCCTCAATGCATCGATAGGTCTCAAGACACAAATTAGTGCCTTGGAACAAGGCCTTGAATTTTTTTTATTTGTAGTCTTGGCACTAGGCCTTGACTATGTAATTATGATGTCGGACAGTATGCATTCCCTCATTATAAAATTAGTTATTTCATGGGATTATTCAACTAGTAGAATATCCACATGAATATTTATATTGTAATGTTTGATTTTATTTTTTCAATATTATTTTAATTTTTTTCATTAAAAAAGATTTTTTTTATTACACATCTTTTCTTGAATGTAAATAGTTACTAGTAAATTAATTACAATTACTGAGCATCTCAGCTAACCCCTTTCTCATGTTTTGTTTTCCCAGGATTCTAAGAAGTAAATTATGATTGATATGTAGGGTTAAGTGATGGGGCTCTATTTTTTAGATAGTTTTTCCCATCATTTTAATTATTTTTTAACGATTAAATTAATTATTTATGAAATTTTTACTAAATAATTATACTTTTTTATTTTTATAATTATATTTGTTAATAATTAATTATTTTAACTACTAACGTATTTGTATCCTTTAAATTAATAATTAAAATCTTACTTTAATCTTCAAATTTAATTATTTTTTATTAGTTTTGTTAATTTTAATCTCCTCATCTCTTAATGATTTGAATTTAATAATAAATAATCATTTAAAATCCATTTTGTGTATTAATTAACATCACCTTTATTTTAATTATTCACCCTTTAATTTAGTTTCCTTAAAATATTTTGGATTTATTAATTTATATGTTTAATATTCCAGATAATTAATTATGTTATTTTTTTGAGTTTAAATAAAATGAAATAGTAGAATTTTAACTTTAATTATTTACATAGTTATTTAATTATTTTATTTAGATTTTTAATACAGTAATTAATTAATGCTAAGAATGCAGTTAAATTATTAAGTCACTAACTTTTGTTTTTAGTATACCGGTGAGGTAGACAAGATTTGTCAGTGACATGTAGATTCACCGATGTTATCATTTTTCACACACTATTTTCATTGTAATTAATTTATATAATAAATTTTAATTTTAGTCTTTTGTCAACTTTGTTATTTATCCAAATTTTAATTTATGTGTTAATAATTATAAACTTGAATTGTAATTATAATGTTAAAAGTTTAATAATAATCCAGTTTTAAATTTATGATGTTTAGCCTTCTTTTAATTTATAAATTTCTATATTTATCTTTAGTTAACTCATGTTAATTAATTTTATGTTCAATTTATGTAGTATTAATTTTAGTATGTCACTATTATATCTTTATTTTTTTGTTATATTAGTGACACTTTTTTATGTACTGCTGACTCTACCAATTGACTACCGATGCAGTCTATCGAAGACCTTTTTAATTTCAAGTATCGGTGACCTTTTTGTATTTTCTACAACATTGACCTTTTATTCTTTATTTTCAATGGTGACCTCATTACTTAACTCCACCGATGGACCTTATTTTCTTAATGATAATGGTTGACTTTCTTTTAATTTAACTATCGGTGACCCCCACATTGTTGCCCATCTCACCTATGACGCTCCATTTCATCCATTCCTCTAGCGGTGAGTCATTCCTCCCAGTTCGATGCTTCTCACTGTTGGATTTCCTATCATCACTCCTTTGATTCCCCTGCATCTCACTGATAGACTTACTCCCCTATTTTTCACCAATACAGATCCATTCTCTCTTGCTACTACTGATTCTACTGCTTCCTACCTTTCCATCACATCACCTCCTCCCTAAATCAACTTTTCATCACCTATTCAGATCCGAAACAACATCAAGTAAACCACACCTACATTAGATTAATGAAACCATTCCAGGAATGGTGACAGATCATAACCTAGTAGCATCAAACATCAAATATTCAACAAGAATTAATCAACATAAAACACAAGAAGAAAAAACAAAATCCTAGCAGGATATAGAATTCACAAATAAAAAAAAAATCAAAATACAGTATGAAATATACCCCATCTAGTAATAAAATCTCCCGACCTCACCACTTGAAGCTGCACCAATCCTCGCTTTCCCTCACCAACTGAGCCATTGTGTGATGAAGCTGAGTCGGCCACCACCCCGAGACCAAGTTAGGATCTAGAAATTGGAGTTGTTCCACACAACCTGATGGTGTTTCTGTTTACCCCTACAAGATCCGAGGTCGACACCGCACTAGAGTTGAGGTGATTCAAGTGGTTTCGTTAGAGGGAGTCGTGGACCCACTGTCACAGAGAAGAATCCAAATAATACCCCTCCCCTACTAGGCGCTAAAATTGGGGGAGTGGGGAGATAAAAATTAATGAAAATTTAAAAATTAATTTAGTCAACTTAAATTAAAAAACATAAAAATAAAAATTAATAGAACTAAAATATTAAACATTAATAATTATTAATTTAAATTATTAATAAAAAAATCTTTTACAAATTAACTAGTTATAAATTATAAAAACTAATATTATTATTAAAAAGTTATAAATTAAAATATTTAATTAAATATAATTTTGATAATTTAACTAGTTTTATATAAGAAAATAAAATAAACTTTAAAATTTTTTATTAATAATATACTCGATTAATTAATAACAATATAATTAACCTTAATCAAATAATTTTAAAAAAAATTAATAATAAAATTATATAAAATTTATTGATCTAACCTGTTTAAGTAATTGATACTTAAATATTTAATACTAAACTTTTATAATAAAATAATAACAATTAGATTTCAAATAAATTAATTTAATAGTAACTTATTTTTGAAAATGTTAATATAAAAAGTATTAAAAAAATTTCTAATTTATTAAATTTATAATTCTATTAATGATTTCTTAATTAACTAATAACTATATTTATATTTTAATTAAACATTCCTTTAATTTTTGACTATTTAGTTTTTCTTTTTCATATACAGGTTCATACCAATTACGAAAACATGTCCAAGTGCTTCAAACTAACTTGCAGGAAATTAGTTACATGGATAAATCTAGTGTGACATGTGTTTTGTGAAAAAACACACGTGTGCAATGTGAATGAAAGGAAATGAAGTATGTCAGCAGAAACGATACGGTGATGTGCCTCTTATGACAACAAGAATTAAGAGAAAAGAAATTGGGGGAAATTTATTTGGTACATTCGATCATATACTTCTGAGCATAGGTCGATCTGAGGGAAACTCTTGAACCACTACTTGGATCTGGAGGAGTTCTTGAGTAGAGCATCATCTCAGGAGTTTATCTTCCATCTTAATTCTTGTATTATTACTCTATTTAGTTTGTTATTAATTTCTTAAAGTGATAATGAACATGTTTTCTAGTTAAATCATCTAGTTTGAGGATAAATTGATGTTTTGTTAGTTATCTTTTAATTTTGTTTTCAATTTTTCATTTTTATGTTCTCAGTTTAGAACATTGATATCAATGTTGAGTTCATTCAATTGCATGAACCACTAGAACTTAATTTCAAAATTTCACAGTCAATTGGAATGATTTATCATGGAAACACCATTCAAAATTTAATAAATTCATAAGGATTAACGACATATAGTGAGTTCCTCCTATTTTCATTTTCGAATAATGATGTTTACAGTTGATCTATTTGGAGTGGTGAACTTCGAAATTGATCAACCTTTCAGACTAAATTCCTAGTGAGGGAGGTGATTCATTCTCTTTATGATGGTACAATATAATTTCTTTTATGTGAATTGAATTAGAATGGATATTTTTCCCTGAGAATTTACTAGATTGTTCATTTATCAATGTTCTATATATCTGTTTCTCTATGTTCTCAACTGTTTCAAGATTCAATATAGTTTGGAACATATTTTGAGATGTTCTGTCACTCTACTACTTAATAAAAAAGAAAAAAATATAGAAAATATACACCATTGATAACAATAGTGGTTCCTTTTCAATGTTTTTAGAAGATTAGCGGTCATAATTGATTTCTCTCTATATTTGACCCTACTTTCCACATATACAGTAGTTAGTAGGAAAATAAACAATTAAAATTTTACTAGCTTCATCAATTGTATTGGTCATATTTTTGGTGTCGTTTTTGGGGATATGTTTCTTGTTTTATCACTTAGGCAATCCATATGGTGTATATATTTTTACAACATCCTAGAAGTAGGTATCTTTCCCTAAAAATATATCCAATAACCCAAAGAAGAAATTCATTTTTGAGCTTAAATACTACCTTTGGGATGATCCGCTGTTGTTTGAGAGATGTGTTTATGGAATTCTTAGGTGATGTTTGCCCGAGGAAGACAATTTTCATGTCTTCTAGAGAATTCACTCCTCGCCTTAGGGAGGTCACCATGGTGGTGAGAGAACTTCTCAAAATTTCGAACAATCTTTATTCTATTGGCCCACTATTCTAAAGGATGTGACGAGCTATGTGGTTTATTGTGGAAAGTGTCAAAGGATAGGTAATTTTGGTAGGAATTAGGAGTTACCTGAACATATTATTCTACAAGTAGATATTTTTGATGTATGGGGTTCAGATTTAATGGGTCCATTTCCATCATATCATGGGAATGAGTACATACATGTTGTTTTTGATTATGTGTCAAAGTGGGTTGAGGCAGTTTCATTGTCCAAAAGTCAAGCTAACTATATAATTAAGTTTGTGAAAAAGAACATTATTACAAGATTTAGAGTTCCTAAAGCCTTTATCAATGAAAATGGACCACATTTTAAGAACTAAAAATTTAATTCTTTGATAAAGAAATATGGTTGTGTTCAAAAAACTATCACAACATATCATCCATAGACCAGTGGAGAGGTGGAAATTTTAAATTGGTAACTGAAACAAATACTTGAGAAAAACGTTTCAAAATCAAGAAAATTCTTTTCTCTTAAATTAGATGAAGCATTATGGTATTATAGAAGTGATTTCAAGGCCCCAATATAAATGTATCCTTATAGTATGTTGTTTGGGAAATGATGTAATTTACCAGTGGAGTTTCAAAAAAATTTAATTGGGTAGCTAAGGCTCTGAACATTAACATTAAGAGTGTTGTTGAGGGAATATTAGTTGAGTTAAGTGAAATTGATGAGATTTAGGAGAGAGTGTAATGATAATTCAAGGACATATAAAGGATGAATAAAATATTTCATGATTCTACAATACAAACTAAATAATTCAAACCTAGATAGAAGGTCCTTCTCTTTATCTCTAGACTCAAACCCTTTCCAGAGAAACTGAAGTCCAAGTGCTCTGGACCTTTTACTGTAGAGAGAGTACTTATAAATAAAGCTGTTGAAATTATAGGTGAAGAAAAAAATCCCATGTTAGTTAATGGGTAGAGAGTGAAGCATTATTTTGAGGGATAGTTAAAGGGTTTGGTTTCCTTCACAGTGCTTGAAATATGATTTTTAATAAAGTCAGGATGAAGACTTTAAAACATAGCACTGCATGTGAGGCAACCCATGGTTCATTTTTTATTTATTGTGTTTCATTTTTACACTTGAATAATGTTCTGATTATGTGCTCTATTTTTGGGTAGTCCAAACTACTTCTTATTTTTTGGTCTCTTGTTTCTATTTTAGGGTTATATGATGGTGGTGTTGTGTCATTTATAGAGTTAAACTCTCATGTTGAAGTGTAATTCACAAACATATACAGGGAAGTTCTTTCACTTTACTTTTTAAATTATTTCTACTACTGTTTTCTATTAAAAACATCTATTTATAATGTATGAAAACCTGTTGTATTTCTTTCTTTACTGGAAAATTAATCTTGTATAATAAATTCTTCATCTTCCTCCTTGTTAAAAAAACTGAATTTCATTGTTATTTAAATCATCCGCTGCATGAAGATAGGTTTGGGGTGATAAATGTTTTCTTGTGTTTGTGTTTTATTGAATATACTTGTATCCTTGGGGTGTTTAGCACAAACTTCTTCTGCTATATTGTATATTCATTTGAATTATACTTTCTTAAATTTCTTACACCCTATCCACTATACACCCACAAGCTATTTGTTAATTTCTGTACTAACTTAAAAATAAATGTCACTGGACTTCAATAATGAAACATATACTTGTTTGTGAACTTGTTAATATGTCATTAATTGTGGAAAATAATATTTATGAACTTCTCAGAGACCCTTTATTCATGTCATTGATTTATAAATTGAAAAACTATTTTGAACATAAACTATCAAATTGTTCTTCTCCATATATGGAAGTTATCTTTGGGATCAATGTTGGGTTTTATGTTTTGGGGAGGGGGTCAATTATTGACTAGGATTAACTTTTCTTAATTGAAATCCCATCAATTCCTACTGCAACTTCAAAATTTTTGTCAAACAATGGGTTAAATGTTTCAAAATTCTTTCACAGCTTTAGGTTTAACACAATCTCTCAAATTAATCTTGCCTATGGACAATGCATTGCTGGTAGTTAATAACTTCTATTAAATTGAAATTAATGTGGGTGGATGATTTATTAGTTGTATTGCTAAGTGATTTAATGGAAATTTTGTTTTGGAGTATTTTTTAGAGTGATATTGGTAACCTTTTAGTGGACTTATGATCAAACCCTTTGGAACTGAAAGTTCGATCTTTAATATTGGGAACTAATTTCATTTTAATTGTCAAAGTAGAGACCTTAATGAGCCCATGTAAATTATTTTCATAAAAATCTTTTGAAATAAGAGTATTTTTAGCATCATGGATCCCACAATGTGTCTCTGAGACCCTAGGTTTGGGGTGTGTTTCTATTTATTGTAAACCATTTGTACACCTTGAACAAGTGCATTAGATATTGCATAGCACTTTATACATTTATTGGGACAAAATAAATAAAGAATCTAGGGTCATAAATGAGTTTATTAAGGTGAGGGGAATGATTAACGAGTGAAGAATAAAGGATCATTTGATTTATATAGAAGTCATTTAGGTTATTTCATTAAGGTAATTCACAAAAAAAAAATTGGAACTTAGGAACGAGTCATTATACATAGTTTCTACTATTAATTTCATTACACCACTGTATTTTAATCTATTTTCACACTTGACCTTAGAACATAGGCTTCAATTGAAATGGTCACTAAACAGAGTCGTGTATGAGGCATGAAACTTTCTTTAATTGATGAATCATTTATATCCTGATTACCAATCGATTACTCATTTGAGGAAAAACTTGATTTGAAAATATCTTTTCAAAGGCATGTTTTCATGATCTGTCCTCTTTTCATTAGTGCTGGACATGTTGCAGTTTGAGTTGAATTATAAATGCTACAATCAGTTTTTCAATGATAATAAATCATTAAATTGTTTGAGGAAAAACAATCCTGTTTTTGTGGGGAGGAATTTTATGTGGCTCTATTTTTTACATAGTTTGGCCTTATATTTTTACTTAATTTTTAATTATTTAATTAATTATTTAAGATATTTTAAATAAATAATTTTACTTTTTAATTCTTATTATTGAATTTGTTAATTAAAAAATTATAACTAATAATGTATTTTTAGTCTCTAGATTAACAAATTTAATATTAATACACTCTTCTAATTTAATTATTTGTTTATTTGTTTTGTTAATTTTAATATGCTCACCTATTAATATATTTACATTAATATTAAATAATCATTTAAAATTAATTTATGTGTATTAATTAACATAGCCATTATTGTAATATTTTAACATTTAATTTAGTTTCCTTAAAATATTTTAACTTCATTAATTAATATTTTTAAGCTTCCTGGTAATTAATTATTTTATCTTTCTATGTTTAAATTAAATGAAATAGTGCAATTTTATCCTTAAGTATTCACTTTGTTAATTAATTAATTTATTAAGAGTTTTAAACAATTAATAATTTAATCATAAGAATGCTGAAAAGTAATTTATTCATTAACTTTAGTTTTTAGTCTACCAGTGAGGTAGACAAGAGCCATCAGTGACTGGTTGAGTCACTGATGTTATCATTTTTCAATCACTGTTTACCCTATAATTAATTTATATAACAAATTTTAATTTTATTCATTTATCAAATTAGTTATTTATCCTATTATTATTTTATGTGTTAAAAATTAAAAACATCAATTGTAACTTTAAAGTCTAAAGTTTATTAATATTCCTATTTTTTAATTATGATGTTTATCCTTATTTTTATTTATAAATTACAATCTTTGTATTTAGCTAACTTATTTTAACCAATTTTAAGTTCAATTTATTCAGTTTTAATTTTTGTGTGTCACCATTAGTACTTTATTTTTTTGTTCTATCAGTGACTACTTTTTTAAGTATCGATGACTCTACCTATAACGCCCCGACCAATGTTACCCAGAGTCTTTTCATTATTACATAACATTGTCATGATCACAAAAGATCAAGTCTCAAAATACCTATTAGTTTTGTAGCCTTGGAATAACTAGATACATTCATAATATTTACATTACATCATAAAGTAAAAATTACTATAACAACATCTTGTCTTCATATCCCCTCATACTATCCCTGCAGGTCATTCATAAATTACCTCATCACATCTTGGGAAAAATAAAACATTGAAAGGGGTTAGCTCAGATGATCAGTAAGGATAACAATATAGTGGAAACTTTTATAAATAATCATAAACATTTAAGGAAATGTATAACTAAAACAAAATACTTTTAAACATGAACTTCAGCATAATATGGCAAAGATAAAATGAAATAAATCGATTTACTTATTCACATGGATATTCTACTAGTTAAATAATCACATGAAATATCAATAACCACTTTCATAATGATGGAATCCATAATGCCAGACTATTATAAACACATAGTCAAGGCCTCGTGCCAAGACTAAAAATAAGATTTTATCAAGCCCCCGTTCCAAGACACTAGTTTGTCTAATGAGACCTACCGATGCATCGAGGAGCTATAGCGGGCCCCACCCGTCACTTACTAAGTCCAATGCATTTCTATATTAAATGGTTTAAACATAACATAACCATTAGTATTAAAACTAGCATATGAAATGTCAATAATTTCTCTATAAACCATTAATGGTATAAAAATAACACATCCACGGTCAAAAATATCACAAAACCTTCAATACAATACAAAAGTCTTGTATCAAAATAAATAATCTTCAAATAAACTTAAAATCTATCAAAGGATCTTGAGATAGATGAAATCAAAACTATTTTAGAGAAATATATCTTTTTATTAAATCATTTAAAAGTCACATAATTATAAAATAAAACATTTACTTTGAAAATATTATTAGAAGCTTGTAAGGGAAGCTTTGAAGATTTTAAAAAAGTGTGAAACAGCCGCACCAGCCGTATAAGATAAAAAAAGACATTCTTACTTTAATTTTATCGAATATGTTAAAAAGGACCTTGTTTGGAAAATGACTTAAAGATTTCAAAAAAAAGGTATAAATGAAATTAACCCATATTCTGTAAAATAGTATGAATGATTTGAAATACATTTTTAAGAATCATGGATATGGATGATAAAGAGGTCCTAGTAGATAATTATATATAAACCACCTCAGATAATTAAGAGATTGTGAAATAAACCCTTACCTTGTTCTTTTCCTTGGTTGAGGGTAGGTTAACCTCCTGTATAATGGTGGAATAATTGTTATTAAATTATACAATAATCATATACATTAATATGATATCACATATGATCTTTTAACATTGGTTTGTTAATAATATCTTAGTATTATCGTCGTTTCAGGTGTTAACTTACTCATTTTATTTTATATGTTTTGTTATGTTAGCCATGTTTGTTATGGATAGGATGTATCTTATTCATATCCAGAATGATATCAAGTCCTTAAACATTATTTTTAATCATTAAATGATAATTAGTCTTGAATGGATATGCTGGGGAATGAATCTCATCGCGTTCGTGGAGACCGTAGTCCATACGTACGCAAGAGTGACAATATAATCCTTTTGATATTAAAATAATATATAATTGGATGGTATATAATATATACAGAATCATTATCTTGTTATAATTATTATTTAAATGAATTACACATCATTATTATACCCATCCAAATAATAATGTATTGAATACCAATTACAGCACGACGTGGAGACGGTAAGCCGTACGTACGCACGTATGGTTACATGTCATTCAAAAGATGGATAGAATACTGAATATGGTTGTACCATATTTATAATAACATTACAGTATATAGAAAATACTGGATTTATTATTTTATAATGAGAATAACAAAGAAAGAATAAGTTGAATAAGAAAGGAACTTGAAAGAGGGTGGTGAAAACATTATCTCTTCTTCGGGTTCTTCCTTTTGATGAGATCAAAAGGGATCCTTAAGTTGTCTTTATGACTAAATTAAGGCCCTAAAGATAAAGGAAGGATATTTGAGAGGGAATTTGGGAAAAGGATTGCCAAACCAAAGGCATTAAAGGTGTGAAGAATTGGTTAGAAGTGGTGTCATTTTATAAGAGAAGTGAGGGCACCATAGGAAAAGCTAGAAATATTATTTTATAATAAATTTATATTAGGTTTATAATGGATAAAAAGTGTATTATTAAAATTATAACATGGGTATGGGTAGAAATCCTTTCAACCAATAGATTTTAGACATGTTTTGGTCATTATATTAACCTTATCTTTTAGTTTTAATGCTTAGTTAATTAGTTTGACATTTACCATGTCACTTTGTATTTTTATATTTTATTGTTTAAAAATATACTATATACATTCAAGAAACCCACAAGTGGTCCATTAATGATACATCTACCATGATATAAGTCCTTTTGCTTAACCTTAGATTCTTAGGAATATAATATCAATTAATAATATAATATTTGTTTTAAAAACTCATTTATGTCAATTTTGACACTTGGGTATTTTGTTTTTGATAATTCCATAACAGCATTATTCCATCGAAACAAAATAATATAACCAATCCTAATATGTCATATTTACATATAAATTTAGTGGAATTCATAAAAAGTCTCAAATTACATTTATTTTGATATTTATAATATCAATTATTTTAATATTTCATTAATAAGGTAATTACTACATCACCATTGTGTCATAAATAAATTAAATTATATAATGTATAAAAATTATAAATAAAATACCATTATTTAGGAAATATAATTAGATTTCTAATGAATATTTATAATCTAATTTATCTTATGTATAACCCTATATTAAAAATGTTTTAGTGATTAAACTTTGATTTTAACTCTTTTAACTCTTCTTTGAATTAAATAATAATAAATGTCCTAATCTAATGCAGGTGGACCTAAATGATAATATTTTATTTCCAAGGTTGGTTTTGGTCGAGATAAACTTGTCCAATAGAATTAGGACATGTGTTTGGGTAATATTAATATCATTTTTACCTTTAATTACACTATTTACTTTTTACCATGGTAAATAAAAGTAAAAAGTTACTATTCACCAAAAATTATTTTTATCTTATTGAACCACATTTCTCTTCTTGATATTAACCGTTTCTATTTGATTTTTGAAATTAAACTCACAGAAGATGTAAAATGAAGTTTTATGTGAATTTCCAAAATCTCCTTGGAGGTTGGTAAAAGACAGTGAAAAGTTCAATAAAATTTTTATATATCTAAAATTATTATAAAATAACTCCAATGAATTACATTGATCTTATATAGGTAATATGTATCTATTTTTACCTTAATTAAATTTAAATGATGTAATAAATTATTTAAATAAAAATTCATTTTTAAACAATGACACATTATTTTTCACTATTAATCAAAAATTGAATGTTTTCAGAAAAATACCAAAATTTCACCTAGGATAATTTAGATATTCCGAATCCAAAAATAAATCCTATTTTGAAAGATAAAATTTATAAAATTTCAAAATGTGGTTATTACTATTCATAACGGCATGTTTGATTGGTTGTGGTATGTGTTAGAACTTGAAGTTGTGTACTACACACGATACTATATTATTCAAAGAGAAGCATATCATGGAAGCTTGGGGTGTTACATTCTCCCCTCCTTGAAATAATTTCATCCTAGAAATTTCTATAATACTACCGCATGAAAAGTCTTGGGTGATTCTTCATCATAAGTTCCTCAGGTTCCCACATTGCCTCTTCCATCTTATAGTTTCTCCATAAAACTTTTACCAGAAGAGTCGTCCGGTTTCTTAGCACTTGTTCTCTGGTATCAAGAATCCTGATGGGATCTTCACAATAATATAGATTAGGTTCCAGTTCTAATTACTCATAGGTGAGTACATGCATTGGGTCAGGCATGTATTTTCTCAACAATGATACGTGGAACACATCTTGAACTTTTGGGATATTTGGCGGCATTTCCAAACGGTAAGCATCAACACCAATTCGTTCTAGAATTTCGAAAGGTCTGATGTACCTGGGACACAATTTACCTCTCTTACCAAAACGTATGACTCCTTTCCATGGAGATACCTTCAAGAAAACATGATCTACTAACTGAAATTCCAAATACTTCCTTCGATTATCGACATAGCTCTTCTGCCTACTTTGAGCTGCTTTGATGTGGTTTTGGATTACCTTCACATTTTCCATCGTTTCCTCCACCAGTTCTGGGCCTACAAGTTTTCTTTCACCAACATTATCCCGATAGGTTGGTGTGCGACATCTCTTTCCATATAACGCTTAATATTGTGCCATCTTAATACTTGAATGGAAGCTATTGTTATAGGAAAACTCCACCATAAGTAAATATTTATCCCATAGACCATCAAAGTCTAGTGAGAATGATCTTAACATGTCTTCAAAGGTTTTAATAGTCTTTTCTAATTGTCCATCTGTTTGAGGGTGGTAGGCAGTGGTCAAACGAAGTTCAGTATCCAAGTCCTTCTGAAGACTCTTCTAGAATCTTGAAGTAAAACAGGGATCACGATCAGAAACAATCGATAGGGGTACTCCATGAAGTCTCAAAACTTCAATAATATATAGTCTTACTAGATGTTCTAGTGGTAGATCTTCTCTTATAGCAATAAAATGTGTTGACATGGTAAGATGGTCAACAATAACCCATATTTCATCATTTCTTCTAGGATTCTTTGGTAGTCCCTTGACAAAGTCCATCATAATATTGTCCCATTTCTACTCCGGTATGGGAAGAGGTTGGATGAATCCTCCAGGCCATTGCCTTTCAACTTTCACTTGTTGACAAACCATACATGTAACACCCTGAGATTTTATGAAAAATATTCTTTTTAATTTCATTAATGTCTTGTGTTGTACACTACACAAAAAGGAGCTTGCACAACACGCATCCTTGACTTGCCTTTCATTACACGCAATCACGACCTTCCTTGATAGCGTGTGTAGTACGCAATACCGAGTTTCACTAAACAACGATATGCTATTAAAATATTATTAAAACTAGCCGTTATGAATAGTAATAACCACCTTTTAAAATTTTATAAATTTTAGCTCTCAAAATGGACTTCATTTTTGGATTCGGAGTATCGAATTTAGATTAAGGTGAAATTTTGGTGATTTTCGGATAACTTTCATATTTTGATGAATATTGAAAATTACAGAATTTTAATTAAAAACAACTTTTTCAATCGAAATAATTAATAGTGATAAATTATTAATTTTAGTGGTTTTTAAGTATATTTAGAATATATTTTTACAATTCAATACAATGTTGGTTATTGGATGTAATTTCACATTTACACCAGACATAAACAAGTGTTAATCTTTTGATAGTTATTATCTCTTAAAAACACGCTATTTGTTGTGACAGCGGAAATTCATTATAAAATTAATTAATGCAACTTATATGTTGGGAATTTTTTAAAATAGAAATCATTTTTGAATTCGGAATATCAATTATAGATTAGGGTGAAATTTTGGCATTTTTCTGAAAAAACTTCAATTTTTGATGAATAGTGAAACTACTAAGTGGTAGTTAAAAAAAATTAATTTTTTCATAAATCTTAATTTTACCGCTTCTGTGAATGGAATTTCAAAAATCCGAGAGACACGGTTGATGTCAGTAAGTAAAATGTGGTTCAATGAAATGAAAATAATTTTTGGTGAATAGTAACTTTTTTACTTTTATTTACCACGGTTAAAAGTAAATAGGGTAATTAAGGGTAAAAATGATATTAATATTACCCTAAAAAATGTCCTAATCCTATTGGACAAGTGTATTTCGACCAAAAACAAACTTAGTAATAACATATGACCATTTAGGCCCACTTGAATTAGATTAGGACATTTATTATTATTTACTTCAAAGAAGAGTTAAAAGAGTTAAAATCAAAGTTTATTTAATAAAACATTTTTAATATAGGGTTATACATAAGATAAATGAAACTATAAATATTCATTAGAAATCTAAAAATATTTCCTACATAATGGTATTTTATTTGTAATTTTTAGACATAAAATAATTTAATTTATTTATGACACAACGATGATGCACTAATTATCTTATTAATGAAATATTGACATAATTGATGTTATAAATACCCAAATAAATATAATTTGAGACTTTTTATGAATTACACTAATTTTATAGGTTAATATGAAATGTTAGTATTGATTTAATTAACTTTGTTAGAACTTATCATTCTGTTATGATTCCCAAAAAAATCAATTACTAAATAGAGTCAAAATTGACATAAAATAGTTTTCAAAACAAATATTATATTATTAATTGTTATTTTATTCCGAAAAATATAAGGTTCGGCCAAATGACATAGATAAGGTTATATATATTAATAATAAACAACTTGGGGTTATTTTTGCTTCTTATAATAATTTTATTAACCTTATAGTGTAAGAACACAAGAAGACACGGTAAAAGTACAATTATTTAACGTAATGTTAAATCTAAATGATATGGTTATAATAGGAACCCAAACTTGTCTAAATTCTATTGGATGAGAGGATTTCGACCCATCCCCACCTTAGATTCGAAATATATCAATTTGGAGCTATTCAAAACCGAACTTGACTTTATAATAAAATAATATTTTTAGTTATTCCAAAGGTACCCCTCTCCTCCCTTATAAAAGGGTACCTCCTCCCTCTCCTCCTCACACCAATTTGAGCATTAAAGCCTGGCCAACCCCTGCAAAAATCTCTTCTCCACTTCCCTAGTATCATCCTAGAGGTCTTGGTCTTCTTCAAAGACCATCCTTAGTTCTTTAAGTGGAGGTTAAGTGAAGGCGCGTCAAAAAGAGGAGGTTCAGACACTTATGAAGAAAATCAGACATAAGGTAAAGGAAATATCATAATATCATTTTTATCTGAGATTGTTTATACTTTGGTATTTACTGGGGTGTATTTTATCATCCACATCCATGTTTCCTCAATATGTAATATTATTTCCATCCACCTACAATTGTTTAAATCCAATTTTACCATTCTGTGAGTTTTTAGTAAAGGATTTGAAAGGAATCTTTTGTCGTTTTTCGTACGAGGTACTTTTTGACTTTTCCGACAAAAGTACGAGAAGAATGTTTTTTTAACTTATACAGCATGAATGGATTTTTAAATCATTATTTCCAAGAATATTCCTTTATATGTTTTCACGTTTATTTTTAATCAACTACTTTTAGTTTAAAACGGTATGACATGTTAAGAAAGGAAAAGTATTTTTGAAGTAGAAAGGATATTTTCCTCATGAATGGAGTTCAAGTGTTTTATCAAAATTATTTTCCAACTAAGATAATAAAGTGTGCTTATTCTATCCTTATTATTACATGTATTTTATTATTTTGTCATGGAAATATTTTTTTTATGAATTCTTTTATCTTATATGAACTGTTTTATGATGTCACGAGGTTTAAGAATTCTGTTTTTATTACATGGGTTATGCAATGATTTATGATTTATGATTTTTGTGGAACACATAAGAATGGTTTTATTATGAGATGGGTGGGACCTATATCTCCCTCAAATTCATTGGGTAAAGATTTTATATCTCATGAGATAGACATGGCTGGAACGGTAGGTTATACCGGTTCAGTGAAACAGGACTGAAACGAGGGTGACTCGGTTCAGAAAGGGACTTTGTCCACTAAGATAGTCTTGGCCATGAGTATTGACTAACAAGAAATGATTCTCTGTGATTATGTGTGAATGCCACAAAGTTTCATGTTTTAAGTTATGATTATTGTGATTACATTTCACTGCCATGATTTACCCCATGTTATGAAATTATGATCTCTTTTGCAGGTTAAGATTTCCAAAAGTTATGTGCTTATGTATATGATGTGATTGATATTTCTTTTGTTTACCCTTACTACGAATTTGAGCTCACCCTTTTATGTTTTCTTTTCCCCAGGATATAAAGAAAAGTTTTAGGTAGAAAAAAGAAGATCTCTATGGGAGATTTTGATGATCTTTCACCACGATTAGAAGATTATATTCCGAGTTTCCAGAGACAGTAAACTATTACGGTCCTTGTGTGTGTGTTTTTGTTATGTACTAAGTATTCCGCAAAATTAATGTAATATCCTTGTATGTGAGGCTTCGGGTCTCTACAGTTTGTATCAGAGGAAAGGTTTAGTCAACCTTTGGAAACTAGTATGTGAGAACGTTAGTGAGATCCCTAGAGATATTTCTTAGGTATGACTAGGGATGTACCTAAAGATAAGTATACGTATAGGTTATAGTCCTAGAATTACGCTAAGGATATTATAATTTAACCAAAGATGTTAGATATTAAATTTACTCCCCCTTTATTATGATTTTTTCCTCTCACACTATTCTTTTTGGGTTTTAGAAAATGCCTGGAAACAAGATGATTCACGATAATGGAGGATATGATGGACACTGGAATGATATTTTTCATGAGAAACCAAATGAAATGGGATTTGGATGTCCAAACATCATTATTATGCCAAATCGGCAATCTCATAATATGATCAATAAAGTAAAATTTGGTAAGTTTCCTGACTCGGCTAATAATAGAAAGATGGAGTTTTATGATGATCATAGAGGAAAGAAAGTTCAATTTCCCCTATGTAAATCATGTGGGAAAAGGCATCAAGGAGAATGTTTCAAAGGAACTAGAAGATGCTTTGGGTGTGGAAGAGAAGGACACAAAGCCAGTAAGTGCAAAGGAAAAGGTTCAGTTAACACCAGAGATGAGTATAATGGTATTGCTACGACATCAACAATGGTTAAATGTTTTAAATGTGGAATATACGGGCATTATTCAAACCAATGCCCTAAGGGAAAGTCTAATGAAGAGAATTAGTATGGTCGTATGGGTAGTATTTATGTGGATGATGATGAAGAGACTACAAATGATATGTGAGATGAAAGAATTGTTGATGCTCGGTCAATGGTTTAAGAATGTAGTGGAATGATTACATGTTTATCATGTGTAATGTTGTATAAGTAATCTCATGGTACTATGGAATAAAGAGACGTCTAAGTATTGTTACACTGTTGTCTTTCCTTGAGTTTTGAAAGTGTATGATTAATGTTATCAGTATCCATGAAAGGTTATTCAGATATTTTTGGAATGTAGATGATATGCGCATAACGAAGGGAAAATGAGAAAACAAAATGTTTAACAGTATTCATGAGCTGATGATTGATATAAGGACTAAGTGATATCATGGTTAGAGTATATAGAATGTTGAGGATTTTGGTATGTGGAAAGAGTTAACTTTTAACAGCATTCATGTTTTCACTAAGGTTCAATGGGTATTCAAGAGAATACATGATTAAGGACTTTGAATGTTTGGAATGTGACCAACAAAACATATCTTATGATATATGAGGATCAACGATGTTATTAAATCTCTGGTAATCATTTTCACTATGTTATGAGAGTAGACTACAGTATTATGGATAAGCCTAAAGATTGGAATGTATTATGTTGGACATAAGTTAGTATTGTTTAAGGATAGATGTTTTTTCGATATTATTTATGGGATGTTATAGTTTTAGAAAAAGGACAACCTGCAGGATGGGCGACAGCCCATCGCGTCGGACAAGGCTGTGGGAATCGAACCCACAACCGAAGTGCGACTGGCCTTTATCACCTACCACTGGCCTACAGGAAGTCCCTGTTTAGTAGAAACTAGTTTTATTATATTAAGCAGTATGATATATGAAGTATAAGTCCATTTTAGGAACCATATATGATTAATCTCACTATAGAATGACTTATGTATATTTAATAACTTTTGCTAACCTTTTGTTTGAGACAGATGGAATGACCCGTCATTCTATCACATGATCTGCTATCACTTCACGAATAACAAATTCAACTTCATTTATTTAAGAGATGAAGTAGAAATTGTTCAAGGCACGAACAACAGTGAGATTGTACCAAAATAAAGTAAGTATTTATTCTAATTCAAACTCTTCAACTTTAGGGAAACGATCTTGAAAACCAAAAATGTTGTCCTAGTGCTCTTATATCTGATTAATCAGATGGTACCTTAGATCGTCACAAATTTATGGATTTGTGTTTGTTGGCTTTTCCATAGCCATGTTCTCTACCACTCTCCATCAGAACATGATGGTCAGATTTCTCTTCCATATCCATATTTTCACCTATGTGGAAACCCAGTGATTAGTTTATTTGGGTAACCGTTACGTTTCATACTTTTGTTTTTAAAGATTAGTTTTGCTATTACTTTTTATGATGTGGGTTTCTTTTAAAGAAACTTTCAAGTAGTAAACCATTTATAACCCCGACGAATTTCAAGGGCGAAATTCATTTTAAGGGGGGTAGAATGTAACACCCCAAGATTTTATGAAAAATATTCTTTTTAATTTCATTAATGTCTTGTGTTGTATGCTACACAAAAAGGAGCTTACACAACACGCATCCTTGACTTGCCTTTCATTACATGCAATCACGACCTTCCTTGATAGCGTGTGTAGTATGCAATATCGAGTTTCACTAAACAACGATATGCTATTAAAATATTATTAAAACTAGCTGTTATGAATAGTAATAACCACCTTTTAAAATTTTAGAAATTTTATCTCTCAAAATGGACTTCATTTTTGGATTCGGAGTATCGAATTTAGATTAAGGTGAAGTTTTGGTGATTTTCGGATAACTTTAATATTTTGATGAATAGTGAAAATTACAAAATTTTAATTAAAAACAACTTTTTCAATCGAAATAATTAATAGTGATAAATTATTAATTTTAGTGGTTTTAAAGTATATTTAGAATATATTTTTACAATTCAATACAATGTTGGTCATTGGATGTAATTTCACATTTACACCAGACATAAACAAGTGTTAATCTTTTGATAGTTATTATCTCTTAAAAACACGCTATTTGTTGTGACAGCGGAAATTCATTATAAAATTAATTAATGCAACTTATATGTTTGGAATTTTTTAAAATAGAAATAATTTTTGAATTCAAAATATCAATTATAGATTCGGGTGAAATTTTTGCATTTTTCTGAAAAACTTCAATTTTTGATGAATAGTGAAACTACTAAGTGGTAGTTAAAAAAAATTAATTTTTTCATAAATCTTAATTTTACCGCTTCTGTGAATGGAATTTCAAAAATCCGAGAGACACGGTTGATGTCAGTAAGTAAAATGTGGTTCAATGAGATGAAAATAATTTTTGGTGAATAGTAACTTTTTTACTTTTATTTACCACTGTTAAAAGTAAATAGGGTAATTACGGTTAAAAATGATATTAATATTATCCTAACACATGTCCTAATCCTATTGGACAACTGTATTTCGACCAAAAAAACTTAGGAATAAAATATGACCATTTAGGCCCACTTGAATTAGATTAGGACATTTATTATTATTTAATTCAAAGAAGAGTTAAAAGAGTTAAAATCAAAGTTTATTTAATAAAACATTTTTAATATAGGGTTATACATAAGATAAATTCGAATATAAATATTCATTAGAAAGCTAAAACTATTTCCTACATAATGGTATTTTATTTGTAATTTTTAGACATTAAATAATTTAATTTATTTATGACACAACAATGATGCAATAATTATCTTATTAATGAAATATTGACATAATTGATGTTATAAATACCCAAATAAATATAATTTGAGACTTTTTATGAATTCACCTAATTTTATAGGTTAATATGACATGTTATTATTGATTTAATTAACATTGTTCGAACTTATCATTCTGTTATGATTTTCACAAAAATCAATTACTAAATAGTGTCAAAATTGACATAAAATAGTTTTTAAAACAAATATTATATTATTAATTGTTATTTTATTCCTAAAAATCTAAGGTTCGTCGAAATGACTTATATAAGGTTATATATATTAATAATAAACAACTTGGGGTTCTTTTGGCTTCTTATAGTAAGTTTATTAACCTTATAGTGTAAGAACACAAGAAGACACGGTAAAAGTACAATTATTTAACTTAATGTTAAATCTAAATGATAAGGTTAAAATTGGAACCTAAACTTGTCAAAATTCTATTGTATGAGAGGATTTCTACCCATCCCCACCTTATATTCGAAATATATCAATTTGGTGCTATTCAAAACCGAACTTGACTTTATAATAAAATAATATTTTTAGTTATTCCAAAGGTACCCCTCTCCTCCCTTATAAAAGGACACCTCCTCCCTCTCCTCCTCACACCAATTTGAGCATTAAAGCTTGGCCAACCCCTGCCAAAATATCTTATCCACTTCCCTAGTATCATCCTAGAGGTCTTGGTCTTCTTCAAAGACCATCCTTAGTTCTTTAAGTGGAGGTTAAGTGAAGGCGCGTCAAAAAGAGGAGGTTCGGACACTTACGAAGAAAATCGGACATAAGGTAAGGGAAATATCACAATCTCATTTTTATCCGAGATTGTTTATACTTTGGTATTTACTGAGGTGTATTTTATCATCCACATCCATGTTTCCTCAATATGTAATATTATTTCCATCCACCTACAATTGTTTAAATCCAATTTTACCCTTCTGTGAGTTTTTAGTAAAGGATATGAAAGGAATCTTTTGTCGTTTTTCATACGATGTACTTTTTGACTTTTCCGACAAAAGTACGAGAAGAATGTTTTTTTAACTTATACGGAATGAATGGATTTTTAAAACATTATTTCCAAGAAGATTCCTTTACAAGTTTTCAATTTTATTTTTAATCAACTTCTTTTAGTTCAAAACGGTATGATATGTTAAGAAAGGAAAAGTATTTTTGAAGTAGAAAGGATACTTTCCTCAAGAATGGAGTTCAAGTGTTTTATCAAAATTATTTTCCAACTAAGATAATAAAGGGTTCAATTTCTATCCCTATTATTACATGTATTTGATTATTTTGTGATGGAAATATTTTTTTATGAATTCTTTTATCTTATATGAATTGTTTTATGATGTCACGATGTTTAAGAATTCAGTTTTTATTACATGGGTTATGCAATGATGTATGATTTATGATTTTTGTGGCACGCATAAGAATGGTTTTATTATGAGATGGGTGGGACCTATATCTCCCTCGAATGCATTGGGTAAAGATTTTATATCTCATGATATAGACATGGCTGGAATGGTAGGTTATACCGGTTCAGTGAAACAGGACTGAAACGAGGGTGACTCGGTTCAGAAAGGGACTTTGTCCACTAAGATAGTCTTGGAAATGAGTCTTGACTAACAAGAAATGATTCGCTATGATTATGTGTTAATGCCACAAAGTTTCATGTTTTAAGTTATGAATATTGTGATTACATTTCACTGCCATGATTTACCCCATGTTATGAAATTATGATCTCTTTTGCAGGTTATGATTTCCAAAATTTATGTGCTTATGTATATGATGTGATTGATAATTCTTTTTTTTACCCTTACTGAGCATTTGAGCTCACCCTTTTATGTTTTATTTTCCCCAGGATATAAAGAAAGGTTTTAGGTAAAAAAAAGATCTTTATGGGAGATTTTGAAGATCTTTCACCACGATTAGAAGATTATATTCCGAGTTTCCAGAGACACTAAACTATTACGGTCCTTGTGTGTGTGTTTTTGTTATGTACTAAGTATTCCGCAAAATTAATGTAATATCCTTGTACGTGAAGCTTCGGGTCTCTACAGTACATCTTGACAAAAAATTAGAAATCTCCCTCTTCATGTTGTCCAACCAAAAATTTTCCTTCAAATACCTATACATTTTGCCGCTCCTAGGGTGTATAGAGAAATTGGAGCTACGAGAATCATCTAAAAATTCCCTTTTCAGATCATGTATATCGGGAACACAAAGTCTATTTCCAAATTTTAAAATTCATTCTTCATAAACAATGACTCTAAATCTCCCATCATTCACACCTTTAATATTCTTTTGAAATTATTCATCATCATTCTGAGAACTCTTAATCCTTTATAGAAAAGATGGTTTAGAATCCATTTGAAAAAGCATTGACGTTTCTCCTTCCATGGTAATTCCCATATCCATCATCACTAGATTCATGAAAATAGGATCCCTTTCAATTATCATCATGTTCAAAACTCCGTGATCATTTCTACTCAAAGCATCTGCCACCTTATTTTCCTTCCTCGGGTGGTAGTGTATCGTGCAATCATAATCCTTGAGTAGTTCAAGACATCGCCTTTGCCTCTTGTTGAGTTCTTTCGTTGAGAAAATATAATTCAAACTCTTCTGATCAGTATAAATCTCACATTTTCACCATAGAGATAATGTATCCATATCTTCAAAGAAATGATTATAGCAGATAACTCAAGATAATGAGTAGGATAGTTTTTCTCATGAATTTTTAACTGTCTTGATGCATAGACAATAACCCTATCATTCTGCATAAAGACACAACCAATTCCTTTCTTCAATGCATCACTTTAAATAATGAATCCATCATTCCCCGATGGTAGATTCAATAGAGGATCATTGACTAATATTCTCTTCAGTTCTACAAAATATTCTTCACACTCTTTTGTCCAAACAAATTGAACCCCTTTACGTGTGATCTTTGTTAATGGGTTAGCCAATCGTGCAAAATTCTGGACGAAACGTCGATAATAACCTTCTAAACCAATAAAACTACATACCATAGTTATACTCGTCGGGGCTGGAAATTCATGAATTGCATTGGTCTTTGAAGGATCAACAGATATTACATCCTTGGAGACAATATAGTTAATAAGAGAGATCTCCTGAACCCAGAATTCACACTTGCTAAACTTCCCATATAATTCATGTCTCTTAAGAGTTTTCAGGTAATGCACAAGTAATTTCAATGATATTTGTATCATTCGGAGTATACCAAGATATCCTCAATAAATACCACCACAAATTCATTGAGATATTTCTTTGAAAACTCTATTCATTAGATCCATGGATACAGAGGGTTCATTAGTCAATCCAAAAAGCATTACGGTAAACTCATAATGCCCGTACCTGGTTCGAAATGCTGTCTTTGGAATGTCTTCTTTCTTCACACAAAACTAATGATATCCAGATCGAAGGTCAATCATAGAAAAGTATTGAGATTAATGTAGTTGGTCAAATAAATCATCAATGCGAGGTAGGGGATACTTGTTCTTTATTGTTATAGCATTGATCTCCTTGTAGTCGATACATAACCTCACAGATACATCTTTCATTTAAAAAAAGAATAGGGGATCCCCATAGAGAAACACTTGGGTGAATAAATCCCTTAGTACTCAATTCGTCTAGTTGTTTCTTTAGTTCAACTAATTCCACAGAGGCCATTCTATAAGGGGTACTCAATATAGGCCTTGATCTAGGAATTAAATCAATGGAAAACTCAACATACCATTCTGGAGGAAGTCCCGGTAAATCTTCCAGAAACAAATCTACATATTCTTTCACAATAGGTAAATCCCTTATTTGAACATTCTTTTCATCACCCATAGTCATTTCATTCTCTTCCTCTCCAATAATTGAATTTAGTTGAGCTATTGTGGGTGGATCTAGATAATAATCAGGTGGTGACTATTCTGCTCTATAAGTAAGGTTTTTCTTATCATCATCATCAAAAATAGTAACCTCCATATTCTTATAATAAATCATTGCATCATGCTCCAAAATCCAATCCGTACAGATTATTATATAAAATTCAATCATAGGTATGATGAATTGATCCGCAGATAAAGAAAATTTA
This sequence comes from Viscum album, assembly GCA_963277665.1. Taxonomy (NCBI): domain Eukaryota; kingdom Viridiplantae; phylum Streptophyta; class Magnoliopsida; order Santalales; family Viscaceae; genus Viscum; species Viscum album. The sequence continues at coordinate 300,743,127 of OY728130.1, forward strand.
TGTGCTCTAATGGGGAGTGATTCAAAAAACATTAATGCAGTGATACTTCCTTTAGAAGTTTTAACTGACAACTCCCTTGTTAGATAAAATTGGAAATATCTAATTTTTTAATAAAACTGGGATGATATGAAACAATTCAATGATCTAGAATCAAATAATGCATTGGCTAAACTTGAGGAAACCATTAAATTACCTACCACCAGGTCTTTCGGAGCTTCTACCTCAGACGTAGTGATAACATAAGCTTGTCCTTGATCCCTTGGCCTTTTCTGAGGTAAGTTCACTTGACGCTTAGGAAATTCATTTGTGTAATGTCCCACCTACCTATAATAGTAGCATTGAAAATTGGTAGCTTATTTTTTCCCCTTGAAATCATGATCTTGGTGGACTTTTTCACCACACTTGTAATAGACTCCCATTCCTCTCAAGAAAGTACCAGGGTGTTTCTTCCCACATTTACTGTAGTATGGACATTCAACTATTCCCTTTATCCCACTATTTCCATTCCCAGATTGATTAGTAGATGTCTTATTCTATTTCTTTTGTCTAACGTCGTAAGACCTAGATAATTCTTTTTCAATATTGATAGCGCATGAGACAATATCTTCGTACAATGAGAAGGTTTGTGAGACTAATTCTCGATGGAGAAACGATTTTAACACATCAAAGAAACAATCCATCTTTCTTCTTGGGTCACGTATATAATCTGAAGCATACCTCGCTAAACATATAAAGTTAGCTTCATACATTGTGACATTCTCAGCCTCCTTTTATCTTAGACTCAAAAATTGCCTTTCCATATCTGCTCGATGGTTACAAGGAAAGTATTTTTCTAAAAATAGATCTTTGAACTCCCTCGATACCATATTTGATACTTCATCATCTTCCTTCGTGTTTTGAATCAATGACCACCATTGATTGGCATCTCCAGTGAGGCGGTGAACTACCATGATAACATTTTCTGTTTCACCACTCCCCAAAGCCTGAAATATTTTCTCAAGGTAACTTATCCATTTCTCATCAAACAATGGATTTGTACTCCCATTTAATGTTGGTGGTTGTTGCTTCATGAAACGATCTAACATTGATCCTCAATGATGCAGATCTGTGTGCTCCATACGGGTAAGGTTATTATTCATAACCTGAGTGAGTTGTCCCAATATGGTGATTAGCTAATCAGCACCAGTTGTATCACCAGCTCCACTATAATTATCTTGAGCAGGAGGGTAATCCCTGCATAGAGTGCGTGCATTGATATAGTTTCCATTTCTTCCACTAGGTTCCATTTCTAAAAAATGGCATAAACTAGATTAGTTTATGAATCAAAATACATAATTCCATACTTGTAAAAGGCTTAACATAAATTGAACTATTTATGGATATAATCCATAATCAAAAAAAATTTCTTTGAGGAAATATATACTCATAAATCCTTAATAATGGTTTGTAAAGAAAATGATAATTATCCTAATCATATCCCTTGGGAGTGTCATAACCAAGAGTGCAGCAAGGCCCGTTGTCATGCAACAGTTCCCGTTTGAGTCTAGCTCAAAGCGGTGTTTTCGGGTTTTAACCCTAGGTACATCGTTGCCAGAGCTACCTCTACCTACTCGTATCCAGACATGGATGTATTTCTCGGAAAACTCACAAAAACTATAAAATACCAAAATTCTAGGAAGTTCTTCTATACTAATCCTCAATGTCTATATGTGGGATATGTGCTCTAATCAGAGTTTTTCTAAATGATCAAGTCTCAAAAGACATATTAGTTTAGTAGCCTTGGAATAACTATATACGTTCATTAAATTTACATTACATCAGAAAGTGAAAAATACTACAGGAACATCTTGTCTTTATATCCCCTCATACTATACCTGCAGGTCATTCATAAACTACAACATCACATCCTAGAAAAAATAAAACATCTAAAGGGGGGTGCTCAGATGCCCAGTAAGTATAAAAAAATAGGTGAAACTTTCATAAATAAGCATAAACATTTAAGGAAATGTATAACTTAAAAAAATCCTTTTAAACTTGAACTTCAACATAATATGGAAATGATAAAATAAAAAAAAGCCATTTAATTATTCAAATGCATATTCTACTAGTCTAATAATCACATGAAATATCGATAACCACTTTCATAATTATGGAATGCATACTGCCAGACTATCATACCCACGTAGTCAAGGCCTCGTGCCAAGACTACAAAAATGATTTCGTCAAGGCCTCCTGCCAAGACACTTGTTTATCTCATAAGACCTACCGATTCATCAAGGAGCTATAGCGGGCTCCACCCGTCACTTACTAAGTCCAATGCCTTGCAGTATAATTTTTTTTTAACATAACATAAACATTTGTATTAAAACTACCATAAGAAATGTCAATACATTTTCCAAAAACCATGAATTGTATAAAAATAACACATCCACAGTCAAACATAACACAAAACCTTCAATACAATACAAATTTTTTTTATCATAACAAATCAACTTCAAATAATCTTAAAATCCATCAAAGGATGTTGACATAGATGAAATCAAAACTGTTTGAGAGAAAAATATCTTTTTTATGAAATCATTTAAAGGTCACATAATTAATAAATAAAACATTTACATTGAAAATATTCTTATAATCATGTAATGGATACTTCAATGATTTTACAGTGGGTGAAAAAAGGTGCACCCACTGTATAAGTTAAAAAAAGACATTCTTACCTTAATTTTATCAAAAGGTTAAAAAGGACCTTGTTTGGAAAATGACGTAAAGATTCTATTGTAATCATCTTTTCAAAAGTTAGACAAGTGTATAAATAACTTTAACACATATTCTGTAAAATAGTAATAATTTTTTGAAATACATTTTTATGAAACATGGATGTGGATGATAAAGAGGTCCTAGTAGATAATTACGTATAAACAACCTCGGATAATAAAGAGATTGTGAAATAAACCCTTACCGTGTTGTTTTCCATAGTTGAGGTTAGTTTAACTTCCTGTATAATGGTGAAATAAGTGTTACTAAATTATATAAGAATAATTTACATTAATATGATATCATATATCATCTTTTAACATTTCTTTGTTAATAATATTTTAGTATTATCGTCATTTTGGTGTTAACATACTCATTTTCATATATATATTTTGTTACGTTAGCCATGTTTGTTATGTATATATTGTATCTTATTCATTTCCATAATGTTATAAAGTCCATAAAAATTATTTTTACCCATTAAATGATAATTACTCTTTAATGGATACGATGGGGAATGAATCTCATCGCGTTTGTGGAGACAGTAGTCCGTACGTACGCACGAGCGACAATATCATTATTTTGAAACTAAAATAATATATAATTGGATGGTATATAATATATACCAAATCATTATCATGTTATATTTATTATTTATATTAATTACACATCATTATTATACCCAAGAAAATAACAGTTTATTAAATAACAATTACACCATGATGTGGAGATGGTAAGCCGTATGTACGCACATATGGTGACATGTCATTAAAAGGATGGATAGAATACTGAATATGGTTGTACTATATTTATAATAACATCATAGTATATTGAATATACTGGAGTTATTATTTTATAATGGTAATAACAATGAATGAAGAAGTTGAAGAAGAAAGGAACATGAAAGAGGGTGGTGAAAACATTACCTCTTCTTCGGGTTCTTCCTTTTGATTTGGTCAAAAGGACTCCATAGGTTGGCTTTCTGACTAAAGGAAGGCCTATAGGATGAAGGGAGGATATTTGAGATGGTATTTGGGTAGATTTTGTCCGATCCAAAAGGCTTTTAAGGAGTGAATAATTGGTTATAAATAATGTCCTTTTATAAGAGGAGTGAGGGGCACCATTGGAAAGGCTAGAAATATTATTTTATAATAAATTAATATTCAGTTTATAATCGCTCAAAAGTAGATTATTCAAAGTATATGGTGGGTATGGGTCTAAATAATTTCATCCAATATATTTTAGACTGGTTTGGGTCATTATATTAACCTTATCATTTAATTTTAACTCTTAATTAATTTGTTTGACATTTACCATGTCACTATGTATTTTTATATTATATAGTTTATAAACATACTATATACATCCAAACAACCCCCAATTAGTCAATTAATGATACACCTATCATGATATAAGTCCTTTGGAAGAACCTTAGATTTTTAGGAATAGAAGATCAGTTAATAATATAATATTTGTTTTAAAAACACTTTTATGTCAATTTTGACACTATGGGGTATTTTGTTTTTGATAATTTCATAACATAATTATTACTTCGAAAACAATTTATATAACCAATCCTAATATGTCATATTAACCTATAAATCTAGTGGTATTCATAAAAAGTCTCATATTACATTTATTTTGACATTTATAATATCAATTAGTTTAATATTTCATTAATTATGTAATTACTGCATCACCACTGTGTCATAAATAAGTTAAATTATTTAATGTCTAAAAATTATAAATAAAATACAATTATATAGGAAATTTTTATATATTTATAATGAATATTTATAATCTAATTTATATTATGTATAACCCTATATTAGAAATGTTATAGTAATTAAACATTGATTTTAACTCCTTTAACTCTTCTTTGAATTAAATAATAATAAATGTCCTAATCTAATCCAAGTGGAATTAAATGATAATATTTTATTCCTAAGGTTGTTTTTGGTCGAGATACACTTTTCCAATATAATTATGACATGTGTTAGGGTAATTTTAATATCATTGTTACCCTTAATTACCCAATTTACTTTTTACCATGGTAAGTAAAAGTAAAAAGCTACTATTCACAAAAAAATTATTTTTACCTTATTGAACCACAATTTACTCCTTGATATTAACCGTGTCTCTCGGATTTTCGAAATTCCACTCACAAAAGCGGTAAAATTATGTTTTATGTGAATTTCAAAATTTTCCTATGAGGTGGGTAAAAGACGGTGAAAAGTTCAATAAAATTTTTATATATCTAAAATTATTCTAAACTGACTCCAATTAATTACATTGAACATATATAGGTATTATATATCTATTTTGAAAATAATTAAATTCAAAAAAATATTTACTTAAATAAAAATTCGGTTTTAAACCACAACTCAGTTTTTTTCACTTTTCATCAAAAATTGAAAGTTTTCAGAAAAATTCAAAAATTTCACCAAAGGCTAATTTTGATATTCTGAATCCAAAAATGAAGTCCATTTTGAAATATATAATTTATAAAATTTCCAAAAGTGGGTATTACTATTCATAAAGGCTAGTTTGATTGGTTGTGGTTTGTGTTAGAACTCTATGTTGCGTACAACACACACTACTGTATTATTCAAAGAGAAGCATACCATGGAAGCTTGGGGTGTTACACTATCCATAGGATACCGATGCAGTCTGTCTGTGAGCTCTTTAATTTCTAACCTTAGTGACCTTTTTTATTTTCCAAAATGGTGGCCTTTTATTCTTTATTTGCAATGGTGACCCATTTTTTTAACTCCACCGATGACCCTTATTTTTTTTAAACCTAACGGTTGCCTTTATTTTTCTTTAACTATCGGTGTCCCTCGTGACTCTTCCCATATCATCTATTTTTCTCACTTGATTCCATTATTCAAACACTGAGTCATTCCTCACCGTTATCTACTTCTCACTATTGGCTTTCCTCTATTCATGCCTTCACTTCCCTTGCATCTCACTGATAGCCTAACTCCCATATTTCTCATCGATATGGATCCATTATCTCAAGATACCCCTTGTTTTTCTACTTTCTACCTTTCCATCACAACATCTCCTCCTTACCTCAACTTTTCATCACCTATTTAGATCCAAAACAATATAAAACAAACCAAATCATCAGAATATTCATGAATCCAATCCAAGAACGATGACTGATCTTAACCCATTAGAATCAAACTTCAAAGATTCAGCAAGAATTAATTATGATGAACCACAAGAACAAAATCACAATTCTAGTAGAAGATAGAATTTAAAAATAAAAAACTATTCATAATTCCCTAAGATCTGAAACAGATCTAGTCCTAAAATCTCCCGACCTCACCTCTTGAGGATGCACCACTCTTCGCTTTCCCTTGCTGACTGAGCCATTGTATGATGAAGCTGAGAAGGCCACCGGCCTAAGATGGAGTTAGGATTTGGAAATCGAAGTCATGCCGTTAAACCTGTTGGAGTTGTCGTTGACCACTACTGGAGATGAGGTCGACGCCACACTAGAGTTGAGGTTACAGGGAGGATTAGGTTATGCCAATGGTGCCGTCGGAGGGATCTATGGACATGCAGTTGCAGAGAAGACACCGAAGTATACCCCTCCCCTATTATGGGCTGAAATTGGGGGCAGGGGAGAAGAAAATTAAAGAAAATTAAAAAATTAATTTAATTAACTAATACTAAAATAAAATATTAAATGAAAACATAATAATATAATTTAATTGAACAAAAATATTAAATATTAATAATTATTAATTTAAACTATTAATAAAAATATATCATTTAAAAATTAACTAATTATTGTATATAAAAACTAAAATAATTAATAACATGATATAAATTAAAATATTTAATTAAAAAATAATTATAATAATTAAAATAAATTTATTTATTAAACTAAAATAAATATTAATAATTTTAATTAATCAATTACACAATTAATTAATAACATTAAAATTAACCATAATAAAAAAATTAAAAATTAATAAAAAAATTCTATGAAACTTTTTAAACTAATTTGATTAACTAATTAAAACTTTAATATTTAATACTCAACTTTTATAATAAAATAATAACAATTATATTTTAAATAAATTAATTCAATGGTAAAATATTTTTAATAATGTTAATAAAATAACTTATTGTATAATTTCTAATTTAGTAACTTTATAATTATTTTCAAGATTTGTTAATTAACTAATAAATATATTTATATTTTAATGAAAATTTATTTGAGTTTTTGACTATTCTGTTTTGATTTTCCTAGTACAGGTTCAAACTAAAGTCTAAAACACATCCAATTGCTTCCAACTAACTTGCTGGAAGTTAGATACACGGACAAATCTAGTGTGATGTGTGGTTCGCAAAAATACACACGTGTGTGATGAGAAAAATAGAAACTAAAGTATGTTGATTGAAGCGAGACAGTGACATGTAGCTTATGACAGCATGATTTAAGAGAAAATCATGCAGTTGGGGGAATTCATTCGGTACATTCGATCATACACTTCGAAGTAGAAGGAGATCAAAGGGAGACTATTAAACAACTTCTTGGTGGTGGAGGAGTTCAGGAGAAATGTCATCATTTGAGGAGTTTATCTTCCATATTAATTCAAGTATTAGTACTCTATTTAGCATGTTACAAATTTCATAAATTATAATGAACATGTTTTCTAGTTAAATCATCTTGTTCTGGGATAAATTGAAGTTTCACTGGTTATATTTTAATTTTCTTTTCACTTTATCATTTGGATGTTTTCAATTTTGTTCGGTGAGATCAATAATGATTTTAATTAATTTCATGAACCACTAGAACTTAATTTCAAAATTTCACAGTCTATTGGAGAGATTAATTATGGAAACACCTTTCAAAAGATAATAAACTCATAATACTTTATGAATTATGTGGAGGTTGTCTTATTGTCATTTTATAATAATGACATTCGGAGTTGATATATTTAGAGTGGAATATTTTGAAATCGATTAACCCATTAGAAATAATTCCTGATGAGGGAGGTGAGTAATTCTCTTTAAGATGGTACTCTGCAATAAATTTTTTTGTGAATTTAAATACTTTTAGAACTAGTATAATGGGAATTTTTCCCCGAGCATTTACTAAATTTCTCATTTATCAGTGTTATATATATCTGATAAAATATCAGTGGTCATAATTTCCTTTTCTATGGGAACGACCCATCATTCCACATATATAGTAGTTAGTAGGAATATAAATAATTAAACTTTTAATGGATTTAACTATAGTACTTTTCATTAAGCTAGAATAAAAATGGAATTCTCAAAAGATTATCTATATTTTATTTTATGTTAGAAATTTTAATGCAATGTTCATGTATGTAATATATTTTCCAAGACAACTAAACTGATCGGTCCTTCAGGACTTGATTCTTTGTAATAATGCCAATGTATTAAAATAATGCATCGACTGTAGGATTTTAGAGGTTAGGGAATTACATAGATGATAGCATCAAGCATTGAACGTCAACCGCGTCATTTATATATTGATCATGGACATGTAAAAATTTATCACTCACCTCTTTGACTGATAGATCAGGTAATGATGACTCTGGAACATAAGACTTCCATTCATGCTATAGAATAACCTAAACGTGTTTAAACATTCATAGAAGTTAATTTCAGTGAGGATGTTGTCTTTATCAAGAATTGTTCACATGGATGGATTTATTGATGATCTTTTCATTTTATTCTATGTTTAAAATAGAATATCAATATTACTTTATCGATTAAATTTTATGAGAAATAATAAATTAATTTTATTAAGTCCTCCACTATTTTATCAAGTCTCAATGGCCCCCACCATTGAAATTAGAATGTCTAGTTTCCTGAACATTCTTGTGGTAAGGATCCATATTCCCCTTCGCATAATCCCAATAAGGGTTAGTCAATCTATTAGAAGGTATTTAGGTTGGAAGGTCTTTGACAACTACAGGCTTGCAGCCCCATGATCTGTTGAGTGGACTCCCCAATCCTGAAAGGGTAACTTGGATTTCCTCAACTCTTGCCTCAAATATTAGACTATGTCTAGCAAAGGATACTTATCTTGATGAAATACGGTTATGTAAACTGAGAAACTTTCATATGGGATTCCTGTATAAAATTATGAGCCCCAACAAGGGTTGATCAAACATATAGTTTTATTGAATCTTTCCCTTAATCATGTAATGGGAGGCTTGGAATGACTAAATATTTTAGATAAAGGATTTTTCCTCTTATGCATAAATTACTTATTATCCTTATCACATGTTTGTTAATATTAATAGGATCTTACTTAAATGATTAACCATGTATTGTTAATATTTATGCATAAGCCTGCTTTATATTAGTTCCATTTTTCATGCTTTTTTAGTTCATTAATTTTTTGATAGAGACCACACATCTATAATGATAAACCCTGAAACTGACCAAAATAAAATAAATTAAAGGGAATGATAATGATCTTTTCTAATGGTAATTTAATATAGTAGTAGATAAACAAACCTTGACCTCGGGGAGAAATACCTTTAAGCATTTGGGTTCATGTTTACACCTTTCCACCTCTCCAACATTGTTTCTACTGGGATTAGTCTCATCTTTGCTCCATCTTGAACTGCCTCCCTTAGCTTGGGAGATCCATCCATTACATAAGATTTTAAATCACACGTAGGTGAGGGGTAAAAGGGGATTAACATAAAAGAATCCATGGGCACTCATGACCTATATATTAATGAGGAGAGATGGTGTACATGCTAGAAATTAATCTATCAACTAAATTAAAAGGGGAACCAATCACATACAATGTCTGATCTAGCTCATGATAATCAATATACATACAATGAGTAATGCATTTAATAAAACTATCAATCAATTATTTTATTATTCTTTTTAAGATAAATCGTTCTCGAATTGATTAATTATAATATTTAATTAATCAATCATTTTATTTTAATCCTTTTCTGAATTTCATTTGGATTATCACCCTTGTACATAAATTCACCTTATGGGTAACCTATTGATTACCCATTTGAATCTACACATCATGTATTATATTCACAATCTATTATACTATTATGACACATGGAATACCAGATTCATCAATGCATAGTGTAACAACCTATATAACTGTATATACATTATATGAATATCGAACATTATGCATAAATTAATGTTTTAATTTTGCATAATTAGGTATAATACATGGAGTGTACTTCTGACTACACAACATGTGCTACCATTAACACCTTTCTCAAAGTACATGCTAAGAGACTCGGCATGGGAGGCATACATACGAAACATTGGAGTACACAATGTGTTTAGTGGGACACATTCCATGCTGTCTATGCATTTAATAGTTACTAGTTGGATGAATACATGTAAAGGATACACTAATTTTCCCCAAAACTAAAGGGACTACACAGCGTGTCCAGTGGGCCACATGGCACATAATCTGGTAATCATGTGCATATCTATCTCAGTAAACCCATGGTGTAAAATTAATTACACCACGTGTAATAAATGCACCCGGCTTGAGTAATTGCTGAATTTCTCACGATGCGCTATACATAGCTACACGACATGTAGTCTGGATTACACGACGTGCATGCTAGAGAACATGATGTGTAAGTCCGAACAAATTTTGTGTAATTTCGCATTATCTGGAAAGAATCATTGGGTCCCCCTGAAGATTTCCTTGTTTTAAAATTAATCCAAAAATTATTTTTTTCATTGAAATTTGGGAGAAACAAAAAAAAAGAACATATCTTGAAATCTCATATTATAAGAATGATTAAACCTTTAGTTGAAAAACTAAATTATTAAATTGTAAATCATCAATGTAAATTTAATAATTATAAACATCGATTAACTGCGCTCTGATACAACTTGAAGGTTCCGGGCTCAGTGGAATAATGGTTGGGCAGACACCTAAATTTTATTTTTACAATGATCAAAGATTATTCCAGGATCAATATGATGATGAACACCAGTCTCCATGAAATAGAATCAAATATTTAGATAAAGAGGGATGTGGCTCGAAACCTTTAGAGAGTGTCTTTCAAATCATGTTTATAATTAATTTAAATAATTTCATAATGAAAAGGATACTTGGTTCTTCAGTAATTTATTTATTGATGATGTTGATCATTCAGAACGACCCTTCCATATTATCTCATTGCTCTTGCGAGGATCCAAACCAAAATACCTTTTGAGGTGATCCAAATGTTCTTCAATATCCTATGATCGACACCACTCATTCTCCGGTTGCTAGCATGGTGAAGCGAGTGCCTTGTGTTGATCTTTCTTGATCGCCTGTTCTTTGGTTTTGAAGAACGTCTCTTGTTCTTGAGAATGGGAAGAAGAGGATTCAAGGGAGAACATGTTTGGATCAAAAATTCTCAATTCACCAAGAATGGTGTGTGTTCTTTATAGCATAATAGACATACATGTCTATTTATATGTATGGAACTTAAATTAATATTTTTCATTAAATAATAGTAATTAAATACATTAACGATCTTACAGAAAACCCATGATCCTAATAAATTTATGACGTCATTATTTATGGTGTGCCAACTTTCACAAAATGGAATTATAAATAAAATTATGTGGCACAAAATAATAGTAGTGTAATTATTATTTTAAATATTTACAACTTGTTAAATAATTATTTATTATCTTGTATATAATTATTTTACTATCGGGCCTGCCTTTTCCCTCTCTAACTACACTTATATTTATTCAACACCCTAATAAATAAATAAATATTTTATTTACAAATTTATAAATAAATATTTAATAAATGTCAAAATAAATAAATATATTTTATTTAATTTATCGGATAATTTTAACTTGAATAATTTTATTCCATGGTCTTTAGAATAAAATTTATTTAACTAATGAAATTCATATAGAATTTAACTAAGACCCCTAAAATGACTTAGTGTGTGACCCTATAAAATTCTTTCTCGTTAGAATTAGGCGAGTTTGCCTAATGTCAAAGAGTACGATCTAGTAATGTGTCAAGGTACCCAAAAGAATGAAGTTAAAGTCACAACAATGACATCCTCATAGGATCACTCACTGTGTAATATAGTCTCTTTGTCTCAATATCTCATCAATTAGGTTTCAAGATAGCCTCTTCAACCTTTGTGCTTGATACATTGTTTTTTGACTATCGAAAGTAAACTCTTTGTTACACAATGGCCATGGAGTTTTGTGTGACTGTTCTATTTCAATAAAAGGTCTGAGATATCAGCTTCCATAAATGAAATAGAAGTATACTCCCTTGACTTATCCATTAATAACATGCCACTTGTGACGCACCCAATGTACCCAACTTCCCGCAATCATATGGTGTTATGGTTTTCATCAGTAAATCGAATTGCATGAGTCGTGACACATATTAATGATAATAATAATTTCTAAAGGAAATTACGCACAAAAATTGATAGGAATATCCGATGACATAAAATATAAGGAATTCTTATTGGTGGGTCATTTCTCATAGTGTTCCATCTTGGAGATTAATAAGTGTGTACTTTTGGGGAGGAAGTCTCGTCCTCTTACAAGTACTCTCAGCTGACGGTTTGTATACAATGTGTCCCATAATAGTATGTCATCAAACCACAACACTATGTTTATGTATATTGTTATAGCATTTCACGGTTCTCATCATACCGGGAAACTTCCATTACCATAAAAATGCAGAAAATACTCTTGGACATAATTACATCACTGTCATGCAGAACAATGAATAATATGTAATAAGGTGATTAAAATATAAATAAATTAAATATCTATGTAATAAAAGTAAAAACATTGGGTTCTAGGACACCAACTCTTACAACATAGATATAAAATTAAACAAAATGACCAAGGACATACCCCTCATGCACATATATAAATCAATGAGATCAAAATGTATCAAAAATAGTAGATACAATAGAAGAGGCTACTAAAATCATACTTCTCACCATAGAAGGTTTTCCACCCTATTTCGCATGGGTAGGCCATATAGAATATACCTTCACAAGAATCATCACTCTATAAAACAGCCTCACTAACCAGAGTAGTCCCACCTAGCTAGATAAGTGATACTGGTGCCACGATTCTGGGACCATGACCACCACCTCATATTGATAGACATTACTACACCACCTCCCATCACAATTTGATTATTTGAAACCCTATCCTAAACATGGAGTTGGACCTGACAGTCTTCCATTAATTATTAGAGGGAAGGTCGTGAAAAAATGCAGCATGTATCCCATCCACCCCAAGAATGACACTCAAATGGGTCCCAATCACCCTGATTACTCATTTTTCTTCATCTTGTACAATTATTATATAAAAATAAAATATTATAAATAATGGTCTAGATGATACTCAACTAATGGGAAGCCTAAAACTATGATTTTTTTCAAAATATGTTCAACCAATGGGTCAAGAGGCTAAACTACCCTATTTAGCGCCCCCAGTTTCTATCAAGTTCCACTCTGTAATCAGTACCAAATTCATTATATACGTAATATAGGTCAACCTAAACACATTTAATTATGATTGAATGAAATGTCAAATACCTTCATCAAATAATCACAACATCGATGAATCATTATCAAGATATATCACTACAAATTTTTGAAAATCTATAAAGTGTACCGAATACTCCATATCAGTCATCATTCTTTACTCACGATTCATAAAATCACTAGCCATATGATCTCAGAGTCTTAATAAAAATTATTAATAAATGATGGTTTCAAAATTTATCCAAACCATATCTCATAGCATGGCATCCTAATTCAAAATATCTCACGGGATACTTGATGCTCCCTATATCATATATGTTTCTTGCTTTAAACTCATATTAAAATATTTCTCAAGATGATAGAATATCAAGAACATATTTTCAATTCAAAACATAGTAGCATATGTACTACCATACACTAAAAACATAGGTGGATGATACTACTTAAAGAAACAAATTAGATCATCCATAAATGAGGAAGGATGTAGTGATCCCTGAAATGTCTTCATTTACCATAGAAAATCCTTATGGATATATTCCTCAACACATGTGTTTGCTAAAACCAATGGTGCCTTAATTGACACTCTATGGGGATATACTGGTAGAACATGTCCCCCCATATCTCAATCATTGACTTCGCCACCCTCTAGAGATATTTCTGGAGGTTATCATGGTGGAAGGTCTCTATAATATAGAAAACACAGCTCTTAAAATATTGATAAGAAAACTTTCACATTTGAAAAACTAGGATAGGAAAAAACATTTATATAAAAAAGTTGAACTCATTAGATTGAACCTAAATATTGAACTAATTGCAACGAAACAGTCATAATTAGTCCCAGAGATACTACATATTGTATACTCAAAAGCCGAGTCTAGGTAATGGTCTCTCTTTCACTATGTTCAATTCCATTTTTCTAAAAACTATATCAAAATTATCATTATAATTTGAACAAAATAATTCATCACTTTTGATCCATATGCTACAATAATCTTCATGAAACAAAAATTGAATCCACATAATCCATACCATCGTACATTTCAGTCCATATGATGAATGGTACATGAATCAATGTTCCATAGTTGACCGCTAAGGGTGTCTGTCACAGCCTAATAATGAAAACAACAGTTTGTTTCTGAAAAAAACTCTATGGAGAAACAATGCTTCTCAATCCACTATACAATAATTTATAAAATCACATATTTTTCCTGCCAGAAACACATCACATGTTCCTGCAGTCACGCAATTCACACTATATATAATTGAATGTGAATCTTGTAAAGTGACAAAAATTGTGAAAGGGATGAAATAGCTTCATCTCATCAGGTTAAAATAAAATATAACCCTAAATAATATCAATAATAACATCACAATTCAATATTTTGACCCAACAGTGGTATCAAAACAACTGTAATTAGTAAATTTTGAAATAAAATTATTTCATTCCAAGAAATATGGGATTTTTCATATAATTGGATACGGTAATTACATAGATAGTTTATTACCAAATTATTATTCATTAATATACCTTTATATTGTATCAATATATTTTAACAAACATGATAAAAATGATTATAAAAACACATTATAACATTCCAAATAAGAATCCATTATATGTTTCCCCAGGCTGGTGGGTGAAATGGCTTCAAGCATATGTCCCCCAATCAAAAAGGATTATGAATAGTAGAAAGGGACTAGGGTGTGTATGTGGGGATAATAATCCCCCAGGTTATGGTGTAACACATTGGAATGATAACAATATATAATAGCGTATTTAGTGAATCATCCACACAAAAGGTAGCATCCAATATATGAACATATAAACAATCCCAAAGTAAACACATATACATATTCTGATCATTTCATGAATCTAAAAAGAATCCAAAATAGGTTTATATATATCCAGTACAATACAAGTATCAAAATAAAAAGAGGAACAATATGAACTATATCCCAATACTATCGCGAGCCTAAAACGGTCTCATGATCCTGGTCCCCTATGCATATCAAAAATCGAGCATCATACTATGAAAAATTTCCCCAACCCATACCTAAATCCATTAATTCTATAGGGGCACCCAATAGTCACCTAAACAGGGTTTTAGATAATACGTAATAGGCCACCATAAACAGTGTCTTGAATAAATATAGGTTTTGTAACAAAAGTTATGTAGTTTTCAAAAAGTAACATATATAACAGTGTTCAATGTGATGTGATCATGTCGAGTGGGGTTTTCAAGCCAACCATACCTCCTTGCGAACAATACTATGATCCAATAACCAGGAATCTACAATTAGAAATACAAAATTCACCATGTCTAGTATAACAAAAGTAATCTGATACCCATACCCCAGCTATTTGTAAAACATGTCAAAATATTCACCATGGCTAAATTGTACATCCCAACAATAAATTACGATGAAAACTACATATATTTCAGAATATATCTTTCATCACAGCCTTAATATATAATCAAATAATACAAAATGGCCTCTCCATGTAATCACACTGTCAGATTCCGCAGGTCTGGATCCTTAGTATAGAACACCATAGCATTATCATATGAGTTCCATGAGAGTCTATATAGAAATTTGGTAAGAACTAGGTAGAGTATAAGAATCATGTGAATAGATCATGTCCAATGTGAATCCAAGCATGCTAAATCGATGGTTTTTCAAGGCCTAAGAAACCCAAAAGAATCATGACAATTGAAAAATTCTCATCAAAGGAATCCAGTGCAATTATCGAGACTATCAGAAAAATTTCAATTGCATTTAATGTAATTAGGATCCATGGTACGCCATCTTAAGAATCCACTACCATTTCAATTCAGCACATTCATTCAATAATTCAAAAAAAATTACATTCGCTATGTTTTCCCAATCCTTTCCACAATTTCACAAAACACCATTTAATTTATTTAAAAAATAAAAATCATGTTATCACCTAAAAAAAGATAGAATACATCCCCTAATCATCTAAAATTTATATATTAAATTCATTAAGGGATTCCTAAAACAAGGAAAACACTCATGGAAGACACATATAGTTTATAAATAAGACAAAATAAAAAAGGAACACACCATGAGTGGAATAGGTTGGGGTACAACCTCCGAAAACCTTGAGGGATCTAATGGGAATTTCCAATAGTTCCCAATTCATTGAAATTAATTATTCAACTAATTAAAGGTATTCCTCAAGAAATTATAACATGTGAATAAATGTAAACTATGATTATAAAACAACCAACCCTGAGGAAAATTTATATTCAACATACTGTTGGTTTTTAGTAGATCCCTTTTGGAGTATCAGCTTTTGATTCAATATATATACAATGAAAAATGAAAAAATAATGAATAATAGATGTGAATATAATGAGACTAATGTTGATCGATTCCTTGTTCTAATAGACAAACATTCATAAAATCTCTAAATGTGGATTGAAAAGATATTCTCGCACTAATGCTTCTATTTAATAAATGTATAAAATAATAGGATTAGGTATTAATTAGTGCTAAGGGAAAAATAATAACTTCCCAAAAATTTACATAGTTTCACGGTTTTGTTGTACAGTTGGCCATACAATGCGGTAGCCTTTCAAAATTTATTTTTTAAAATAGGAACATCACATTGTTATTAAATATGGTTTGTCTAACCATGAGAAAACTGTGTCTGTGGATCTGTTAAAAATTATATATCCCCTTATATGGGAGTCTAAACCTCTTAACATGGTTTCCTTAATCTCTGTTCCTCTATACATAGTCTCATTCCATCTCGTAGGGTTTTAATTAATTGTGTGGTTTGACCCAAACAATTTCTTCTAATTCTGAATCCTTCGTTGTTTTTTCAAGATGATGGTCATTGGGCTCCGACCAATCCCCAAACACCCCTAGTACACACATGATCACATTGGTTTCTCTCAGTGGCCTATGAAAAAACATTTAAACAAAAAAATTTCCATACCTCATTATAAAATCAAGGATATTACATGCCCCCACACATAACATGTGATATATCTATAATCATTTAAATCAATAGTGGTGTTCAAATAATGAAACAATTTATGGAATTTATGAATGGAAATATGGGTTAAATGAATAAAACACTTCGAGAATACAATTTATCTTCTCATATTTATATTTGGTGAGATTATTCACCTATTCCTCTTAAAATTGTAGTCTTAAACAAATATCATATGTTCTAAAAACACAGGTGTGTTCTTATTAAATAAAAAACAAAAAAAACAAATATATCTCCCTAGAAATAATGGTTTATACCCAAGAGAACATTCTTTATAACATTTATTCCCCCATTAGTACAAAACTATCAATAGTTAAAAGGGGATGTGGATTCCATAAAATTAACCAATATATGTTGGATTATCCACTACCCCATTGAATGAAAAATTCTCCTCAATATTGTATGGTACATTAATAAAATATGATTTTCTCATGTGACTAAATGTACACATGAAATTCCACTTATCTTGTAAATTAATTTATTTCACACCACCTCTTTAATAGTGTAAACATTATTAATATACAATAATTGTAGTTAATAAATTTTTGGTTCCTCTATAGGAATGGTTTGTAATTATCCATTAATTCATATATCTAATTATGCTTTTGAACATACATGTGTGCCATATGGATTAGTATAGTATAAAAGGAAAGCACTAAAAAAATTAAAAACCCACAAAACAGAATCATATTAATTTATAAAATTTAATTTAGGGATTAAAATAAAAAAAATTAATTTCAAATTTGTACAATGTTGTAATCAAATGATAAATAAAATAAAATAACAATAATACAAAAAACGTATTTTCTTGTTCCCCTAAAATAATCATTCTCGTTGAAAACAATATAAAATAACAAACATTATTACTGCAATCGAAATTTTTTTAAATAAGGAATATTGAATTATGAGTATAATTTAAGTGAATAGAAAGTGATGAAATTAATAGGTATTTACAAGAAGTATAAAACCAATATGACTATCAAATGTATGACTATTAGAAACTGTAACCTAAAATTTAGGATAAGTAACATGACTATTTGAATAGTAAATTAATATTTGTGTATATTAAGGAATAAAAATATAATAAATTCATGTGACAAGAAAATTAAATAATGCGATAAATATTATTAATAAACATTTAACCAAAAATAATAATATTTTATTTTTATGAAAAAACACATATATTTTTCTTAAATTAGATTTAAGTTTTTAAGATAAACTTTTATATTTAAAATAATTTTTAAAAAAAAAAATTAAATAAAAATAATATATTTTATGAAATCAAATATAAATTATACGAGGTTCAAAAACATAATTGTGTCATAAAAATAAGATTTTTGTTATAAATAAGAATTTTAATTCCAAAAATTATCATAATATTTATAAATTCATTTTGACAAAATAGAAATCATTTTTGGAATCATTATGCTGATATTAACTTGGGTTACATTTTGTTTGTTTACAAAAAAAGATGATTTTATTGTGAATAGAGAAATAAAACCAAATATAGTTTTTCACAATATAAATTTAAATAATGGTTAAATATATATGATATGGGGCATAAAATAAATATATTTGTATAAAATGAACCAATTTATTTTTATATTCATAACAACAAAAATTAATGTTAGTCTTGAGAAAAAAAGGAATTTATAATGAACACTTTATTCAAAATAACCCTCAAATCCCCTTATAAATATATATTTTCACCACCCAACATACCCTCACAAATTAATATTACTATATCCTAATAAATATATCTATATCCCATTGATAAATTCATATACATATCTTATAGGTTATGATTTCATACAAAGACCAACCTTGGAAGGAATAATTGAGTTAGTAAAGGAGTAATCCCAAGGAGTTTGGTTTGGACTCTATATCACTCTTTTCCTTATATATATTTTTATATATATTACTTATAGCAATTAATATCTGATATAAAATTTTCATTATATAAAATATAAGATATTAGGATACTTTGATATTAATATTAAAACCACGTAAAGAAAAAATAGTAGTTTTTGAAAACAATAATTCGTTCATGGAAAACAAAACATCCCTGAGGATTATTTTTTTGAGGAATAAATCACCACCTTCATGTTAGGTAATAATAATAAAACAATCATTGTGTGTGAAAATAATAATGATTATATATTATGATTTATATATTCTAATTAATAAATTAATATTAAATTAAGTAAATCTAATGTATTTTTATAATGGTCGGTAAAATTGCCTAAATGAGCATACCACTAAAAAATTATATTCATACTCCTTAAAAACCTGTTTTATAAACAGATATGAATATTTGGAACCATTTAAATAAATATAATGTCATGAAAATTATTTTGTTATACTTTTGGAGTTATGCACTCATTTGAAAATAACTGTTATAATTATCAATAAACCAATGTATCTTTGGAAGCATAAAAAAAATATCCTAGGGAAGTAGAACATGAACACAATGTATCCATAAATTTATTAGAATATAATTTAAAATAATAATTATAAATAAATTATATATATATGGTAATTAATAATTTATTTAATAAACATAATTTGATTTTTCAGCGTGTTTGTGGCATATATCAAAGGAGTTGTGTCTTGAGACAGGGAAACTTCCAAACTCCATGGTTTTCATTTATGTTGTGATTTCCCTCTATTCTCCCCAATTTTACTCTATTATTATCATTTTACAATTCTAATTTCAGTAAATATATCACTTTAATTTATAAAAATTTACTTTATATTTATTTTCCTGGTTTTTACATTTTTCTCTAATTTCTCCTTCATAATCTTCTATATAAAGGAAACTTGATTAAAGGGATATTCTCTATTCATTATTCCTTTTTATGTTAATAATTAAAATTTAATTTCTATACATTATTTATAAATTTTTAAATATTTTATGGAAAAAAATTATAGTTAATTTTTAATTTTAAGGAAAATGATTTGTTCTCACCTTCATTAAATGTTCTTTACTCATCCCTAAAAACATAATTTATCATGTTCATTTCTATGCATACTCAACTACGTTCATATGATTTTGTGATCACATGAACTTAATAATAATGAAATGTGAATAATTATTCAATTATAATCATATAAAAATGTTTTATACATTATTTTATTGGAAATATTTCTGATATGTCATTTGGTTGTTCTTTACAAAGAACTATGTAACCCATTTCCTTTTCAATTGTTTTATATTGATTGTCCTTTATGTATGATATATTCCATTATATGGTACACATGTTCATGTAAATAATATTATTTTAGGGGTGGGCCTATATTTATACATCCCAATAATTTATTGGATAATGTTTTCATCTCATGACATACCCATCATGATGAATAGCTAACTATCCCAAACCACTATGTTATATTTCCTTGGAAGTGAGCCTAGAAATTTTTTAATGATGTCATGTTTTATATTATTTCTAAATTATTTTTTTTCATGATCTATGATATCCAATCCTTTGGTACATACAACACGGATATTATATTTTTCCCTTCACTTTATAATATATTTTTATCCCTCTTAAATAATATGTTATACTCCATGCCTGTTTCCTTATTTGGATTTATAGCTCAGATTTTTACCTTTAAAAATTTAACAAGGTTACCCTATATAGTTGTAGAAGTTAAATTTAATTTAATAGAACATTATATATATTAAACTAAAGATGATTTAATTTATTTTTAGTTTAATTTATTAAAACTATAATCTCCTAAAGAAACTATTCCAATAGATCCCATGTTTTTTTTTTGAAAATTTATGATAAAAATCTTGTAATAATATATGTATGATACTTGGGTTTCTAAATATTTCATCATATCATGATTTATTTATTTATTTGGGATTATATAATATAACATAATTTTAAATGTACAATGTATATCCTATGTTGTAATTTATTAATTCACATGATAGACTGTACATGTCATTTATTTTGTATTCCATAAACTTTCATAGATTTTTTTTAAATTCTTATTAATTTGATTATTCTCATCACTGAATTATCTTTACAATAAAAAATATTCAAAAATATTAGGGTCTATACCAAAAATATATGTGATGTTAAATGTATTTATTGAACAAATTATATGGCTAATATGAATGGATATGAATTTGGGAACCTCATGGAAAGGATTTCACAACTGAAGCATGTTATGGGAAATAATTTTTATTATATAGAATACAAACTTTATCCTAAGTGATAAAAAAGCTGTAGTTGAGTTCATTATTAATCAATGGCCTCCAAAATTTTGTGGATCTTCTCATCCCATAAGGACGAAAATATTTGTTAATTCCATTGAGAATAAATTCTTTGTCCGCCAATGATCCATGAAATATAATGTTATTTTAAATATTTATGACATAGAGGGTGAATAAATACACAAGTGGGAACATGAAAAATTTTATGAAAACCAAGTAAAAAATCAATTCAATATAGAGGGATGAAATCAATAACCTTTTCTTAAAATATATTCCATCCACGTTTTCTGTTTAAATAGATAGGGAATTTCCTAGACTCCAAAAAAGTAGGACTAATCTATAATGTTTTATAAGGAAATCATTATTATAATTTCAAGGTACACATCGGGATTTTTCATTGACCATAAAATCAAGGTCGAAAACTTATTTAGAATGCTGAATCTGAGTCTCTAAAATGATTTATTAATTTTATAGATCATGATAAATGAAGAAATAGTTCCATTTTCCATTAAGGATGGGTTGGAGATTAGTAATTCTTTATATTCTCATGGGGATATTGAAAAAAATTTTAATAATATATTTTAATTATAGAGTTATACTAGATAAATCTCATGATGTGAAGAAAATAAAACTACCAACATGTCATAACTCTCGGAAGAAGCATCTAGGAAACGACCTCAAGTGAAATGTAATATGTTATAAGAATGAAAAAGTTGGATATCAAGCTAAAAAATGTAAAATTTATTTGAAGAAGAAAATTAATATGATAGAATAAAGGAAGTTTTCAATCAATCCTCTAACTATGGTTCAATAAAAAATCATTATGGAACATGGACCTTGTGAAAAATTTTATACAAATCCCTAAGTTGTCAATAATAACCAATTATAACTAATATAGAGGAAAAGTTGGAATGGAAAAGATTATGTTATCACTATAGCTGAGGTGGATCAAGAAAATGATACAGTGATAGGTAAAAATTTTATTCATCCAAGAATAGGGAACATTTTATTTGATTATAGTTTTATACATTATTTTATGTCTATAATGTTTAGTTGAATTATTCAAACACCACCTCAAGACATGGATGTTGAGTTTCATGTGAAAATTCTAAGATGTGAAATTGTTATATATCAATATATAGATAATTTAAAATTAAATTTTATAAAATGAATCTTTGAGAAAACCTATTTATAGTATCTTTTTAATAATTCAATTGTGTACTAAACTTGGTTTACCTTTATTTTTATAGATCCAATATCATTGACCATGAGAAGGAAATCACTTTTGATATAAAAAATGATGCCCTGATTCTAAACAACTTTAGTGAGGATGATTAATCTCTCTTGAGAAATACAATTTGAGAATGGATATTCATTCCTTATGGGGAATAATATCTATCTCAAATGATTTTTAAAAAGTAGAGGATCACTATGTAATACACGGATTATGGTATAATAATATACCCACAATCCCAGATCTAATGATAAAAACGTATACATTGATATTGAATATTATACTAAGTGAAATTTCCAAACAGAGAATACATATATATCAATAATTTAAGCATTAAAACCCATAATAATAACATAATATGAAGAATATAAGCTTTGTACCTTCTAGGAATGGATATATAAGAAATTTTTTTATGATTCTTGTGAATATTTCAATATAATTAAACAACACTATAGTTTATTCTAGACTTCAGAAAGGTCTCAATCATATTCAAAACCTTAGAAATGGAAACATAACTATAGGGTAAACAAATAGTATTTGTTAGTAAAAATATTATGAAATGAAATCAATGGTTATATTTTAAACATATGAGAAATCAAATACATGGTAAAAATATTTGTTTAAAAAGAACATGGAACAATAAGAGTGTTATATATGTCATGATATTAGAACATGTAATCTCAAATTAAAAAACATTTCCCATGATATAAGAGGGTAAAATAATAAACATGGGGAATGGATCATAATAATTATAATAACAAAAGAAAAATCGATTATGTATAATCATAAAAAGTTAAATGGTGAGAGATTATAAAATTACGATGTTGTTTTTTATGTCATGTAAGAAATGAAATACCCAGCATAGAAATAATTAAAACAACTAAACACATTATTATATATTTATATATAAATAAATTCAATCATTCGAACATAAATATATTAAAATAAATTCTATGATGAGACTGGTTTACACATAATATAGTATTTATCTTTACATACATGGAACATTAAGGTTATATTGCATTATAAGAAATAATCATTCTCTTCAATGTAACACCCCAAGGTTGCATAATACATTATCTATTTAAAGTAATTCAATAGATTGCACCTCACACAACACCAAATTTGAGCGCACATTGATTTACCAAACTAGACATTCAAAAGAATCTAGGAATTTTATTAACTGAATTTTGAATTTTATATATTATATATAATTTCAAAAACCATATTATGTGTCTCTTAGACATAATATAAGTACAAATTCAATTTTTTCAAATAAAAGAATTATTTTTCAAAAAATGCAATTTTACCGCCTTTTAATGGAGAACCTTTTTTAAATCTAAAATTTGACACTTTTATATATTCAATATGACAAAATAGACTTATTATCTTGAATCGTGACATAAAAATTTAGTTTTGATAAATTTTTGGGGGTTTTCTGAAAACTTTCATATTTGGGTGAATAGTGATAAATACTAAATTTTAATTGAAAACAAATTTTTGAATCAGAATAATTTGATTGTTCAATTATACATTTTAATTGTTTGAAAAAAATACTTAGATAATATGTTTACAATTTAATCCATTGTTAGACATTGGAATTAATTTCAATTTGAATTTATACATAAACAACTGTTAATATTTTAATATTTCTTGTTTCATAAAAACACGCTATTTGTTTTGACAACAAGAATTATTTTTAAATTAATTAATACAACATCTACGTTTTTAATTTTTTCAAATAGACATAATTTTTTAATTTATAATATAAAATATATATTAGGCTGAATTTTTGATATTTTTCTAAAAAAAATTAATTTTTGATGATTAGTAAAACCACTTAGTAGTAGTTGAAAAACTAACTTTTTCATTTAAATGAAATTATACAGTTTCTGTGAGTTGAATTTCAAAAATATGTGATACATGGTTGTTATTATTAAGTAAAATGTGGTTCAATAAGATGAAAATAATTTTTGGTGAATACTAAAATTTGACTTTTATTTACCACGGTTAAAAGTAAATAGGGTAATTCAAGGTAAAAATAATATTATAATAATACAAAATTTCCTTAACACTTTTCCTAATCTTATTGTATGAGTCATGACCAAGAATGGGAATCATTGCTTACATTTCATGACCCCATGATGCCACTTAAGAGTGATAATGACACATTATTTTAATTAACTTAATGCAAAGAAAAAAATGACATTAACAAATATCTTTTAGTGTAACAATTTTTACATAGGGTTATAAAATTCATCCTTTAGACTATAAATACTCATTAGAAATATCAAAATACTTCCTGAATTAGGGTATTTTTTTTATAATTTTTAGACATCAAATAAATTAAATTATTTCTGACTGAATAATGGTGCAGTATTCACCTCATTAATAAATTATTTACATAAATAAGATTATTAATATTAATACAATATCTAAAACCAGCCGAATTCTTATTGTATGATTTTATTTTGAACATGAGTCATATTAACTTTGACTTTAATTAGTTTTGAACATTTTGAAACTGATGATACGTTTATAATAAAATAACTTTTTCAAACGTTCATAAAAAGCCCCTCTTCTCTCTTTTAAAAGGACACCACTTATAACCCATTCCTCACACCTATCAAGCCTCTTGGATCATCCAACCCCTTCCAAAATAAGCTCTCAAGATCCATATATTCCACCAAGAAGCCTTACCTTAGGCAAAAATCACATCAAGCGGTCCTTTTTATTCAAACCAAATGGAGTTACCCAAATTAAAGGTAATGGATTCTCTTAACCTTTTTTCTTTTATTTTACTTCTCAAACCATTAAACTATTTTTATTCATTTATTTCATAAAAACACCAATATACACAATATAATAGTATGTTGTTATGAGAATTATTAGAACTACACTTACACACACCCCCATCTAATGGGTAAAGAACAAACTGTTTCTGTGGATAGAAAACTAACGCCTCAAGAAACAATGATTGTTCAATTATCTACTACCACCTCTCATGGTAGAAATTAATATAGAAATGTATTTATATATGATATATATTATGTTTATGGTTTATTCATTATTCTGTATTTACCATTTATATCATACCTTTATGGTTTTCATTATGGGTAAACACGATAATTTCATTTGAGGAAGAGCGGACTACTTCCCCATCAAAGTGATATGACACATTAATTCCTTATATGGGACATATAAATGATTTATCTAATTATATTATATATGATATTATACAGGAATTATAATTTTCTTATTTATAATTATGTTTTAATTCCATTGAAATACAAAATATAAATGAAATTACTGACCATGTGTACGTACGGCTTACCATCTCCATGAACGGTGCATTTCATTTCTTTTCTCCAAATGTAATGTAATATTATAAATAAATATATATATACTGGATATAATATATATATATATATATGTATATATAATATCTAAATCATGTATATCATTCTAGCGATAATGGAATTTGGACCACAAAGACAAATTGTTATAATAACAAGTTCATTTTTTACTCAAATTCCAAACATCGATAAAATATCCAATATGAACTCAAATAATTAACTAATAATTATATCAAGTTAATAAGTGATATAATAGGAATAATAAAAATGAAAATTTTCTTAATAAAGTATAAATTTACTTTTGTTTGTTATTCAGGAAGAACAAAGAACATACCAGACAAGTCGGACTTGATGTAAGGGGTTTCTCATCTCACTTTTAACTCTGTGAGATTTCCAGTGTTCGCCACATATTTATTGCATTTGATGTGTTGTATAATGCCATTTTATATTATCATGATTCAATTTACATTCATTTTATTCTATTATTAATTTGGTGGTTATTATCTTTTGTTCATACGAATCGATTGATTTCAACGTGATAAGGGGTTTTCACCTCACTTTTTATTCCCATGAGATTCATGCAGTATTAGCCACTACTTACTATTGTGTGGTGTATGTACTACCCATGATAGTATTCTTGGTGTAATATAAATTAATTTATCGGTATTTTAATCTCCATTTTATGATCCTTCTTTGATGGGGTGCATGTTTCGTGAGTTACCAAATCGGTAAGGTAATTTTGATTTTCAATTTCCACTCATTGGGCTTTACGCATGATTCATTGATTATTTTTACTCCATGATTTTTTGTGGAATCACTATTTATTATTTATGTAGTAATTTCCACTCCCATTTTTGTGGATATTCTTTTGATACAAATAATCACTCCACTAATAATTTCTCATGTCATTGATATGAACTTGATAAGAGTAATCTTTTCTCAATTTCCTTTACTTGAGTTAAACATCCAACTCATTGGTGTTGTTTTTACAAGAATATGTGTGAATTTCATAGGATTTATTTACACTGAATATCCAATAATATTGAGTGTGTTTATATTTTTCACACATAATTATTTCATTGATTTATTCTTAACCTAATTATATGGTCTTTATAAGTGATTTCATCTCAATTTATATTCCATTGAGACTTCTATGTTGTTATACACCAATTCACTTTTATAAGGTGTATATAATTTACGTTGACATAGTATATCATGAATCCCATTATTCTCATGATATTATAAATTTTTTATTAACTCAATTATTTTTATTCAAGTGTATCTCTTTTGGTTCGGAACTCTATCTAAAATATGGTTTTAAATGTTTTAAATATTTTTTCTTAAAAATATTTATCATTAATGTCCCCATTTTAAAATGGTTTTAAGGATTTAATTATATGGACATTAATGTTTTAAAATTTCATTAAAAATTTTCAATGTTTTACGGGACACATTGATTCAAAAATCAATTTTAATTGGCTTCATGATAAATAGTGATTTTTAAATGTTTTCAAGAAAAAGGGGCATATTTCCCTCATATAGTTTTGATGATTATTTTCATCTATGTCAATATCATTCATTATTATCTGTTGAGGTTTATTGGTTATAATAAAATCCATATTGTATTTAATGAGTTATGTATGACTGTGGATGTGTAATTTTTATGCCATTCGTGGTTTGTGGTTAAAATATTGACATTTCGTCTGCTAGATTTAATATAAATGTTTATATTATGATTTGACCTATTCATACAAGGAATGAATTGGACGTAGTAATTTATGGGTGGAGCCCGCTATTGCTCCTCAATGCATCGGTAGGTCTCATGAGGAAAACTAGAGTCTTGGCACAAGGCCTTGACAAAATATTATTTGTGGTCTTGGCACGAGGAAGTGACTATGTGGTTATGATGTTTGAAATTATTAATTCCATCATTATGAGATTAGATGTTGATATTTCAGGTGGTCATTCGACTATTATATTAACCATGACTATGTTTTATTATGGCGTTATTTACTCAGCTCATATTCCCTCCATAAAGTGTTCATGTTAATTATTTGTAAAGGCATGTGTTTTCAATTATTTACCATGCCTAATTTTTATATTATATTCTGATGTATTGCTTATTCTTACTAAGCATTTGATCTCACCCATTACTTATGTTTCATTTTCCTAGGATATGAATAAGTTAGTTATGAGTGACTTTCAGGAATAATTTAGAAATCTTGGATGTTTATAATGGGATAATTTAGTGTTGTTTTTCTTTTAAAGTTGTAATGTTAAACTTATGTATGTATCTTGTTTCCAAGACTACTAAATTGATTGGTCCTTTGGGACTTGATTACTTGTAATCACGCCAATGTATTAAAATAATGCACCAGATCATAGATTCTGGGGTCTAGGCATTATAGTTGTTATCAGATGAAGATTAGTTAAATCCTTAGAAACTAGATTTAGATAAACAATTATTGTAGCACATTACCCTAATATAGACATTGAGAATTAGTATAAAATAACTTCCTAGAATTTTGGTATTGTAGAGATTTTTTTTTATTTTACAAGAAATACATCTATGTTTGGATACGATCAGGTAGAGGCAGCTTTGGTACATATGTACCTTGGAGTGAAAACTCCGACAAGGAGTTTCAGGATTTTCTCGGTGTATCCTGGTACACGACAACAGGCCTTGCTGCACTCTTGGCTACGACACTCTTGGGTGATATGATTAGGATAATTTACATTTTCTTTACAAACTGATTTGAATAATTTTAATATAATATGAGATTAAATGACCTTGGTTAATACTAAGGTGTTTCAAATTAAAAATAAGGTTTCAAGATATTATCTAAATGAATTTATTAATATTGTTACTTACACAATGCATCTGGTTTTAGTCAATAGATAGATACCAAGGAAGTCATAGTAACTTCTAACATGATTTACAAGGTGGGAACATTGGTGTAAATGATCAAAATCTGGAATGTTGATAGGTGTAAAAGATATCATGTTTATGTTGAACCAATTTTCCAAACATACGATCAACATCATATATATTAACCAACTCCCAGACTCAATAAAAAAGAGAAAGGCAATGAATGATAAGAGATCTAGCTGTGGACACCATAGAGAAATTAAATATCAATTTACATCATGTAGGAAATGTTGAAAGAGACACCCAGGAATGTGCCTCAATAAAAAAAATAAATGCTTTATGTGTGGGAAATAAGGACATAAGGTAAATAATTATTGAGGAAAAATGAAGAGTATTATGGCTAAAAATAAAAATGTTCCAAAGAATTCATTTACAGTAATATTCCATAAATGTAGATGACTTGTCCATTAACCGAGTTAATTCCCTATTCTATGGGATATCTTCTTGGTCAAAGAAGAATCTATGTAGAAATAAATGGTTGGAAAAATATTTAATAGTATTAATGCACTTTGTTGGTGGGATTAATTTGGAATAATTTCGCTTGTATGTGTAACCCTATAGTTTGTCATGTGAAAATAATATTTTAGGAATAATTATTTTTTCTATTGTGAATATAGATATAAATAACCATTTGGTTTTATATGATGCTTGAATTGGAGGCAATTAAAAGTTATTAATTTTTCGGATGAAAATGAGAGGTATGAGATAACATTTGTGGTCAAATTATTTTATGGTTATTTATAAGAATTTATATTATTTAGGTAATGTAATAAAATATAGTTTTAGAAAAAGGACAACACACAGACTGTGTGACAACCAATCGTGTCAGCCAAAGCTCTGGGAATCGAACCCACAACCAGAGTATGATTGCGATTTATCGCCTACCACTGAACTACATGAAGTAATTTTTTGTGTGACTAATTCTTTTTAGTTAAATGATTTTATTAATGTGATTTGGGACATTATGTATTATCAAATGGATATCCTTATTTTAAGAAAATTATTTGGTGATTAAGTGATAAATGTTATTTTGTAAGACGTTCTCTCTGTTGGGAACATTGTATGCCTAAGGAAAATAGAATACTATGGGATTTCATTTGAGGAGTAATGGTAGATATTTTTCATTTATTTTATTATGGATTTATAGTTAATTGGGTTATTTATGTAAATGATTAACCTATCATAGAGAATATGTGATTAGTTTAATTAATTTTAAATATGTGACTTTAATAGTAGTCAATTTTATTTTGGAGGTAAAATTTAACGTGGAAGACTACATAATCAAATTCGTCTGAGTTTTGGGTTCCAATTTTAGTTAGGATTATATTAATGTATTTTAATGAAAATTGTTCATTGAAGAGTATTTGTTAAACTTTGGGTATTGTTTGTTTAAATTTTGGAGATTAAGAGTAGTATTTCTTTCAAAATAGGATTTTCCTTTTGGGGATCATACGATCATATATTAAAAATTTTGGTGTTGGTTAATGTTTAATGGAAAGGGAAATATATAGTTCATCCTTTGTAGATTTTTTGATTCTCTATAAGTTTATTGTAGCACTTCATGTGTAACCCAGTCATCTTGAATAGTCATCATTATTAGAAAAGATGGGTTTGTGGTAGAAATTTAAGAATTGATGAAACTCTACTTGTAAAGTATGTATACATCATTATACTATTAGTCAATCTCATAAAAAATTCATCAGCATTATGAAAAGGAACATAAAAACAAATTTGTTCGTTTACATTTCCTACTAGGTAATCAAATACCTTTCATCCCATCACAAGTTTATGGCTTTCAGATTGTTATCATTCTCCAAATAATATTCACGATCACTCTCCATCAAAACATGATTATACGTTTTCTCATACATATCCATGTTTTCTAACACGAAACCCTTGTATGTGTTATTTTTGTTAACCTTCATACTTACCTTTATTTATTTTAAAATAGAGGCCTCATTAATCCATATTTATTGTGGGATTTCACGAAGATATTTGGAAATTTCAAAACCATGTTTTTAATCCCGAGATTAAATTGGGAGGACACAATTTATTGAAGGAGGGGAGAATGTAACACCACATGGTTTCATAGTACATTATCTTTTAAAAGTAATTTAATAGCTTGCACCTCACACAACAATGAATTCGAGCATATGAAGACTTACTAAACTAGTAGTTAAAAAGTAGTTATGAATAGTATTGACTGAATTTTGAATTTTATATATTCTATATAATTTTAACATCCGTATTATTTGTTTCTAATACATAATATAAGAACAAATTCATTTTTTTCTAATAAAGGAAGTATTTTTTGAAAAATGAAATTTTACCACCTTTTAATGGAGAAACTTTTTTAAATCCAAAATTTTACACTTTTATGTATTCAATTTTAAAAAAAATACATCTTATTTTGAATCGGGACATAAAATTTTAGCTTAGATAAATTTTTGGTGTTTCTCAGAAAACTTTCATATTTGGGTGAATATTGAAAAATAATAAATTTTAATTGAAATTTTCTTTTAAATCAAAAAATTTTATAATTCTCAATTATACATTTGAATGGTTTTGAAGTATAATTATATTTTATTTTTACCATTTAATCCAATGTAGTTCATTTGAAGTAATTTCACTTGGAAATTATACATAAACAAGTGTCAATCTTTTGATAGTTACTATTTCTTAAAAACATGCTATTTGTTTTGACAACGGAATTTAATTTTAAATTCATTAATGCAACTTATATTTTTTGAATTTTATAAAATAGACATCATTTTTAAATTTGGAAAATCAAATATATCTTAGGCTGAATTTTTTGTAGTTTTCAGAAAAAACTCAATTTTTTAAAAGTAGTAAAACCACTTAGTAGTAGTTAAGAAACTAAAATTTTCATTTAAATGACATTTTACCATTTCTATGAATTGAATTTTGAAAATATGACATACATGGTTTTTATTAGTGAGTAAAATTTAGTTCAATAAGAAGAATGTAATTTTTGTTGAATAGTAACTTTTGACATTTATTTACCGCTGTTAAAAGTAAATATGGTAATTCAATGTGAAAAGAATATTATAATAATACAAAATTATCTAAAAATTTTTCATAACCTTATTATATTAGTCATGTATGACCATGGGAATCTTTGGGTCAATTTTAGGACTCCATGGAGCCACTTAATAGTGATAAATACACTATATTTAAATTAACTTAAAGTAAATACAAAAACTACATTAACAAATATTTTTTAGTATATCAATTTTTACATAGGGTGGCAGAAGTCATCTTTTCGACTATGAATAATCATTGGAAAGATTAAAATATTTCCTAAATAATGGTATTTGTTTTAAAAATTTTATACATCATATAAAATAAATTATTTATGACACAATAATGACGTAGTATTCACCTTACTAATAAATGATTTAAATAAATAAGATTATTAATATTAAAACAATATCCAAAACCTGTACAATTTTTATTGGATGATTTTATTTTGAAAATGAGTCATCTTAACATAGACTATTATGAGTTTTGGACCTTTTAAAACTGATGATATGTTTTTAATAAAATAACATTTTCCAACATTCCTAAAAACCCCTCTTGCCCCTTATAAAAGGACACCACTTCTAATACATTTCTCACATCACTCAAGCCCCTTCAATCATCCAAACCCAGACCAAATAAGCTCTCCAGATACCTCTCTTTCACCTAGAATCCTTACATTTGGTAGAAGTCACTTCAAGAAGTCATTTTGGTTCAAACCATAGGGAGTTACCCAAATTAAAGGTATTGGATTCTCTAAACTTATTTTATTTTATTTTACTTCTCCAACCCATAAAAACATTTTATTACATTATTTTATAACAAAAATAGTATCATACATATACCAGGATGTTGTTATGAGAAATATTTGAACTACACTTACACCCACCTCCATCTAATAGGTAATGAACAAACTATTATTGTGGATGGAAAACTAACACCTCACGAAATGATGATTGTTTAATTATCTCCTTTTGCCTCTCATGATGGCAATTAAGATGTTAGTATGTTTATATATGATATATTTTATGCTTATGTTTTTTTTATACTTCTATATTTTCAATTTATAGAATAACATTATGGAATCCATTATGGGTAAATGCAATAATTTCATTTGAGGATTTTCGGACTACCGCCCCTTCAAAGTGATACGACTCATTAATGCCTTATGTGGGATGTATAAAGGATGGAGTTTATTATATTATATATGATATAATACTGAAATTATAATATATCTATGTATAATTCTGTTTTAATTCCATTAAAATATAAAATAGAAATTAAAGTAGCATTCATGCATACGTACGGCTTACCGCCTCCATGAAAGGTGCATTTCATTTATTATCTTCAAATGTTATGTACTTTTATAAATAGATATATATACTGGATATATAATATATATATATATATAAGGACCCAGACATAAGCCTTACATAATATTGAATTAAATGAATAATTCACATTGAGGATCTTTTTAGGATTTGAGTTTTAGAGAATTAGGGCATAACTATTACAACTCAAAAGATTACAAAGTAGAGACTTATATACATTTTCCATTTTCTTACAAAAATTAAACTCTAGAAAAAATGACTCATGTCAAGTTCCATGTTTAAGACATCATGACTTTTCCATGATCCCATCCTTGACCCTATTCCACATTATGTCCTGTGAAAAACATTTCAAAAACTTGGGAGGAGCATAAAAAGCACAGTAAGGGATACAAAAAGAACGAAAACTATTAGTTTTTCAAAACAACATGTAAACCATGAATACATTAACATAGGTAATACTATTCACTTTTATGAAGTAGTAAACACTCTTCACTGAATTAATGATCATTAATTACCCTTTTGTAACCAAATGATTAAAATAAAACCCATATAAAGAACACATAACATATAAAGGTAACTTGGGACATAAACATACTTAAATGGAATAACCATATGGTCAACATCCACACAATTCACTAAATGGAATAGCCATAAGGAAAACATCCATACCCAATGCATTTGAGGTTATAACGTAACCACCCGTCCTGGTATTCACGGCACCACCCATCATATGGTTTATCCTGTAACCACCCGTCAAATGTCCAAGTACCATTATAAAATCATAAGACATAAAACAAATATAATGGAAAGAAAAAATTTACACATTTCAATCAAAATATATCACTTAAATATATTGACATAAAAAATCCATTATCAAAACCATTTTCAATACCAAAATACATAAAAGAGTGTATGGTATTAATTTCATTTTAAAAACATTCGGGATGTTGAGGAAGCGAAAGACCAAATAATAGTCGCGACGGCGAAAAAGGTCGTTGTCACTACCTACATTAAAAGAAACATTACTTTTTGTCATTTATTAAAACCCTTCATATAAAGAGATTCCCTTTGAATGAAATTTAATGTCAAAGGTTTTTATACAGTGTATAAAATAAAGTCTTGTATTAAAACAAAATATGCCTCAATGAAATGAGATTGAGACGAAGTCCCTTACCGTGTGTCCGACTTGACTCGATCGCTCTTTAATATCCTGAATGATAAACTAAAGTTAATTTATACTTTCTTAAGAACCTTTTAAAGTTAATTATTTCTTTTATATAAATTATTTCCATGTTATAAACATTATGTAATCATTTATGTTAATAACGGTCATTTTGTCGATATTTGGTACTTGAGTAAAAAATGGATTTCTTACAATTACATGTTGTTCATGGAGTAAAAGTTTCATTATATAAAAAATTATATTCATGATTTTTATATCATATATACCATATATATCCAGCATATACATGTATTTATAATAGTACATAACATTTAGAGGTAAGAAATGAAATGCACCGTTCATGGAGACAGTAAGACGTACGTAAGCATGAACGCTACTTTCATTTATATTTCATATTTAATGGAATGAAATAAAAATGATATAAAGGTACATTATAATTTCATTATAATATCATATATAATATTATTAACTCCATATTTTATACGTCCCACATATGGCACTAATGATTCCAAAACACTTTGAGGGGGCGGTAGTCCGCACTTCCAAAATATTAAATTAGCGTGTTTATCCATTATGGAAACCATAAAGGAATTACATAAATGAAATATATAGAAGCATAAAGAAAAAATAAACATAATATATATCATATATAAATAGAGTGACATCTTAATGTCCACCAGGAAAGGTGTTAAGAAAATATTGAACAATCATCGTTTCGTGAGGCAGTAATTCTCCATCTACAGAAATAGTATATTCTTTAACCATTAGACGGAGGTTTGTGAAAGTGTAGCTCACATACATTCCATAACAACATCCTAGTATATTGGAGTGTCATGACCCGTCCTTGGGGCCCATGCCGTGACTACCCCAAGCCCGCCTTCCATAGGCCAGGGGCTGGCAACTAGCACCAAAGGCGTAAATCCCGATAATTGGGAAGGCATTGCCTTTATAAAAGAAAACAAGCACCACAAAGTACAAGCAGAAGCAAAACAATAAGTACAAAAGAAATGATGAAAAGTAAATGGGGCAGAATACAAACCCAAAAGAAATTACAACTACAACTGGACAAGGTACAACAGCAAAAAGACAAACAGCTGGAAGAAGGAAGCAGCTCCTGGGTCGTCCTCCTCGGATCCTACCTGAAGGGTAGGTACAGATAGTGCAGCTCCTGGTCGTCCACCACGGATCCTACCTGAAGGGTAGGTATAGATAGCCTCCTCCATGCTCTCGTCCGTCAAAATCCTCTATGATTCATCATGTCGTATAGTCCACCTCCGGGTACTGACTCATCGTGTAGTCCACCTCCGGGTACTGACTCGTCGTGTTGTCCACCTCCGGGTACCGACCAGTCCTCGAACGCTCGACATCTGTCAGCACTGCCCGTCGTCTGCAACCAACACAATGAGGTGCGGGCATAGCCCGTGCAGGGGTGAGTATAACGATACTCTGAAGGGACCCCAAGACCCTCAAGGTCTCACTAAACCAAAAAGTATAACCACAAGAAGATCTCAACAGATAACCTCTACTTAGAGATATGCCCATACATATACCTAAGTTATCAAGTAACCCATCTTAATCATGAGGAAACACAAGGATTGTGAAATCAACGGATAACCACTACCCAGGTATATGCCCATACATATTCCTAAGTTATCAAGTGACCTATGTCAATCATGAGATAAACACAAAGGTCAAAAGATTCAGCTCAAACATGGATTTTCATTATCGAAACCGTAACTGCTGAAGTGCTCCGTCTCTGTAGTTTACAGTGGTCCTGTCACGACTTCGAGATACTGCTCACTAACCTAAGACTGCTGAGGTCCTCCTCCTGTCGAGTACCGCGGGCCTTCCACCTCACACAGTAGTGCTTCCCGCCGGGGTCTGCCACCCAAAGACAGTAGTGCTCCCCCCTCATAGCCTACAGAGGTACTCCTCCTGTCGAGTACCGCGGGTCTGCCACCTCACATAGTAGTTCTCCTCCGCTGTGGGTCTACCACCTCACAAAGTAGTGCTCCCCACTGGGCTATGTAAGTCACTCCGAATCGAATCAGACAAGCAGTCTTCAGGTCTCTGCCGGCTACACGGTCTCCGTACTCCGTACGCTCATCTCCGGGAGGGTCCGCTCCACGAGCTTCTGGTCGATACTCCAAGTATCACAATGTCCAACAAAAAAGTATCTCAAAGACCGCCTCATCATAGGGGTCTCAACGCAACAGATGGTGCGTCAATCGGACGCCCGGTCTGTGAGTTATTAGCCTTTTCGTCCCAGGGGCCTAGTTGGTTTCATGTGCGGACCAATCCAGCCGTAACTCAACTATACCCCCGAACACTCACATGGTATACTCATAGGGACCGTTTCTCAATGAGAACACCAACGCCGCTGACGGTTTGTCAACCGAACGTTCTGTCAGAAAGGTATCAGCTTTTCTATTCCAGGGGTTCGGTTGGATTTCGGGTGCGATCCAACCCGACCACTATCCAACTGCATCCAAAACTCGGGTGGAGGATGCCAAAAGTTCCATATCGTCAACAGGAACGCAACGCAATAGACGATGCGTCAATCAGACGCCCGGTCTGGAATTTATTGCCTTTTTCGTCCCGGGGGCCCGGTTGGGTTTTTAAGTTAAAACCAACCCGACCTTACTCCAACTGCGTCCAAACCTTGAGCGGAGTAAGCCAAAAGATCCGTCTCACTTAGATGAATCCATCAAAGTCGACGGCACGTCAATCGGACGTCTGGAACTCAAGATATAAGTGTTCCTGCTCCGAGGGCCCGGTTGGTTTCGTATCCGAACCAACCCGGCCGAACCCAAAGTAATCTGAAACCTTGAATGCGATATACCGAAACGACCGTCTCGATCCAAGGATCGTGTTTCCGTTGACGGCAAGTCGTTTGGAAGCTCGTATCTCATGTTACGGGCATTTTAACGAAAGTGGTCCGAAAACGGGGGTCTGGGCCCGGGCCGACCCGGCCCGACCCGCCCTGGGTCGGCCCAAACTGGGTCGCCCGACCCTGGTCCGACCCGGCAGGGCCTGGCCCGGCACGGTCCGTCCCGACCGGCCGGTCGCGGCCCGGCCAGCGCTACCGAGCACACACCGCGGGCAGGGTGTGTGGCTCCCCCGCCCTTCGCCGCTGATTGAGGCCGGCGGCGAACCGCCGGCCGCCTCCATTCCGGTCGCCGGCGCCGTCGCGCCGGCGTGGCGCGCCGCCGCCTCCTTCCGCGGACCACCAAACGCGCTCCGGTGGTCCGTTTCTCCTACCGTCTTCACCTATGGTCCTCTCGGGACCCGACCTTCACTGCAGAGGCCTCAAAATCACCTTGCAGCCTCATTTGTCATCGCCCGTCGATCCACACATCAATAAAAAAACTGCGGAGGGTTGTTGGGCAATGCTCGTTTGGCCCGCACCCTCCGCGTTAGATAATATCAACAGGAGAATTATTCAACACATGAAACAACAATTTTATCAAATTAAAATTGATCATATGAAACTGGTTCTTAAATTTTAAAGAAACGTTCACGGGAATATAAAGGTATTCCAAAATAAAATCCATACTTCGTCAATTCAGCGCACGCGTGTTCTTCGTGGATTTAATCACCGCGGAAGGAGGCGATCGTCGCATCGCGGAAGGGCGTCGCGTCGTCGCGGAAGGGTATCACGTCGTCGAACTCCGAGGTTCAAGAACAAAAATATTTAATTAATAATAATTAAATCCGTGTGTTGATAAAAACCACAAAGGAGTTCTAAAAGGAACCTGAAATCTCTTACCTCCAATAGATGATTGAAGATTTCGTTGCGGAGGAAGGAACGTCGCAGAAGAGGAAACGTCGGCGTCGCGGCACATGGCGTTGCGTCGTCAATTTACGCGGTTTCAGCGTTCTTCGTCAGAGGCCGGCGTTCTTCACGTTCTTCACGAAGAAGGGTGAAGGCACACGAATTCTGTCAAAGGTCTCCCAACATGTAATCCTCAAGATGTGGCGTTGGTATTATTTTATTACTACGCCAACGGATTTCAAACCGGTTAAGAAATGAATAAAGAGATAAGTAACGACCCATTAATTCGTAGAATTAATTCAACTAAATAAACAGCCCAATTAATTCAACGAAGAAAACTGCCCAATTAATTGGTGCGTTAAGAAATTAAGAAAACGCGTCAGTTGACTTTCATAATGACGGGTTTTCACGGGTGCGTTACTTAGAAGAAAAGAAACGGTGGGGCTCGTGCGTGTCCCACCTCACAAATATCCTACCAAGAGGGTAGGATATTTTTGGATAGCACCTTATCCGCAACAACTCAACTTAAGCTGCTTTAAGTGGCTTCAAGTGGCTTCCAAGCGGCTTAAGTGAAATAAAATAAAGTTTGTCGTACAATTTATTTTATTTCATAACTTTAAGCCCAAAAATTAAAAACCACACCCGAGAAAACACAACTCCGGAAGAGGCATTTCTAAGCAATTATCGGCGCTGCGATTCCATCGGTTCTCTCGGAATTAGATTCCGAGCACCGGTTTAAAAGTTAGAAAAACCCGCTCATCCGTTCACTGAACGTACCCGAGCCAAACTTCGGAAAATGATTCTGGGCACACCGGGCGTCGGAATCAGGTGCGTTAGAAACTGCCTTCTTGTAAAATTAAAAATAAAATTAAGAAAAAAATTTCCTTTGAATTTACGGGTCTTTACATTACTCCCACCACAGGGCTTTACGTCCCTGTAAAGCTTCACCACAAACTTAGGGATACAAAGGCGGTACTGAGCACGCATCTGAACCTTCCGCTCCCATGTGCTCACCTGGAGGTTCTCGTGCTGCCAAAGAAAGTGCATCAGAGGAATCGATCGTCCCCGTAGGATTCGCTCCTGTCGATCCTTGATCCCCACTAGAACCTCCGTGGAAGTAACCCCATCGCCATTTTCCTACTCCTCATGGTCGATTATATGCAAAGGGTCGAGCATGTATCTTCTCAGTTGAGATACCTGGAAAACGTCATGCACCTAGTGCAACTGAGGTGGATGGGTCAAGCGGTAAACCACCTCGCCTACCCAGCTGAGGACCTAGAAAGGTCCATTGAACCTCGGAGATAACTTGCCTCCCTGGCCACATCTCCGTAAACCTTGTCGAGGTGAGACCCGTAAGAAGACGTGGTCGTCATCCTCGAACTCCAGAGGTCTTCATTTTCTGTTAAAACTGATATTCAAAATGACTGCTGCTACGAGGGTAAGGTTGAACGACTCAAGAGTGATCGGTCGCACCCTCCTGTGCAAGAGTTGCCCTACGCAGCCTGGGGTTTCCTATTTTTTTCTCCGACCAAGGAAAACCCATCCCGATGTTGTTGTTAAACTATAACCCTTTTTTCCTAATACCGTCAATTTGTGTATGAACTGTGATTGCCCAGTCCATACTCAAACCAACGTCGTAAGGGATTGACACTGCCACCAAGAGATTCCAACCGAAACTCTCGCCTCAAGGATCTGACCACTCCGTCGGCGTAAGTGTGATTATCGAGTCTCCTCCCAATGTATCTCCCAACGTGAGGGTCAAGTCCACGGCTTACCGGAAACTCTAGGTCTGGAACAAGATTTGTGAAAGCAAAGAATGATTCATATCGACGTCCTTTACTACAGAAGCTAGTATTGGACACAGACTGTCCCTTAAATCATTTCTAAAGCCATTGGGTCACATTACTTGAACGCACGCAGCCGCACTCTTCCACCGCCCTCCAGCTCCCTGAGCCTGGCGGGGATAACTAAGGCGGGTGGTTGTAGCATGTTAATATGTACACCACCTCATACTTCTCTCCTAGATCTGCCTCCATGTCTGCTGCTTCGTAGACTCATCTATCCTTAAAGCTTCCACTTCTTGAAACATTTAACATGCCCGAGTCTCTAAGATTGGCACCTGTTTCCTGTTTCTTACTGCACTGTGCAGTCTTCATCCGCTCTTGGATGACCTGGACCTTCTCTAGTCTCACAAGAGCTGCTATGATTTCTTCTTTTCCGATAAGAGAAATCCGGTCTCATCCCCTGGATGAACCACATTCGTTGCCTAATACAGTCAATCCTGACATGAATGATGCATTCATGCCATGGATGACGTCGTAAGGCCTCGACGAAACTACCAAGAGATCCAACTGTCACTCTCGCCTCCAAGGGTCGAGTCACACTGTCGACATCAGTGTGTGGTCACTAGGTCTCCTTCAGTTGAAAACTCGAAAGTGAGGGTCAAGTCAACAGTCTTAACTGGAACCTCTAAGTAACAACACAAAAGAGGACAGGAATGAAAACATCACAGAGGTATGCGTCTTTTATTATTACATCTCATAATACAAAGATGCTACACAATAGCAACAAGGAACTAGAAGTACAAAGGACGTATCCACTAGTTTCGCTCCTGTCCATCTGCTCCAAGAGATCCATGATCGAAGGCCTCAACTGCCTGAAGCTGAGCTCTCGCATGTCCAACAACTCCCTACGGTCAGGGAAGACCTCCTGGTGGTGGTGGTGGCAACACCTCGAAGTTTCGTCCACCACCTGCTGCTCGGCCAGCTCCTCTGCCTTGATCGAACCTCTGCCTCTGCCTGGGAGGTTCTTCATTTAACTGTTGGTCATCAATATTGCGGGTCAGACAGTCACGTGCCATGTGACCAATCCCGCCGCAGGAGTAACACTTCATGGCAGGTCTGGCTCTATCACTTCCCTTGGGGCCTCGCACTATCGACCCTGAGTCATGTGGTCGACAACCTGTAGGTCTGGTCCTCGTGGACCTCTGTGTCATCTGTCTACTGCCTGCTGTAGAAGACTCTGGCACATGTCGGTTAGTGGTGGGTCCTTCTGCTGGAGACTGCTCAGCAAGGAAACTCGCCACTAAGAGGGCTCTCTCCAACACCCCTGTCTGCATCGGAATGTTGTGCGATACAACCGAAGCTCTGATCTCCCTCATGAGCCCATGCTCGAAAGATCGGGCCCTGAAGAACAGGTCTCGTACCATATCTTTAGAGTAGCGCGAGAGGTCCGTGAATCTCACTGAGTACTGCGCCACTGACATTCTGCCCTGCCGTAGCTAAAGTAACTCTTGTATACGCACCGTTCGAAGGGTGGCTGATACAAACTCTGCCCGGAACAGGCTCTCGAAGTCTTCC
Source organism: Viscum album (assembly GCA_963277665.1). NCBI lineage: Eukaryota > Viridiplantae > Streptophyta > Magnoliopsida > Santalales > Viscaceae > Viscum > Viscum album. The sequence continues at coordinate 300,784,874 of OY728130.1, forward strand.
CATAGAAGTGTCGCCTCGTAAAGCATCTGAAGCATCAGGCACCACCATATGACTGCTGCTTCCTGAAGAAGGTTGGCAGCAAGGATCACCATAAACTCTATCGGCGTCCCCACTAGCCTGAAGACTCTCTCCACAGCCTCCATCCAATCCTCTGCCGCCTGCGGGTCCGTCACTCCCTGGAACCTGGGTGGCCTCTGGCGCTGGAACTCATGCAGTGCGCTCAAGTGACGTGCATCCTCTACTACTGGGGTTGGTGGCATCGGTGGCCCAATGTGTAGTAGTACCGCTGGTGCCTTCGCTGGTGCCTCAACTGGGATAGGGCCATGTACTGAGGCCTCGTCTCTCGGCGAGCTATCAGTACATACCACTCTGGGGGCTCTAGCTGGTCGTCCACGGGGAGGAATCCGGAAAGAAACAACGTGACATGGTCAAAAGATTATCCCTGGTGAGCTGACCTGGTTTGAGCTAACATTTAAATAAAACTTCTGAAAAACACACACGCAATCTGTGTTTTCGTGCATAAAGTCGGAAATCAGTTGTCAGGGTCTTGATGTATGGAAATGTCAGCCGCCCGCACCAACACTGGACTACCTGAACTGAAAACCACACTCGGTACTCCTAACACAATTGCTTCACAGAAAGAAACATCATAGTTATAAGTTATGTGGTAGAACCGAACTCCTTTGATACCAATTGTCACGACCCGTCCTCGGGGCCCATGCCGTGACTACCCCAAGACCACCTTCCATAGGCCAGGGGCTGGAAACTAGCACCAAAAGCATAAATCCCAATAACTGGGAAGGCATAGCCTTTATAAAAGAAAAAAAGCACAAAAAAATTACAAGCGGAAGAAAAACACTAAGTACAAAAGAAATGCTGAGAAGTAAATGGGCTAGAATACAAACCCAAAAGAAAGTACAACTACAACTTAACAAGGTACAATAGCAAAAAGACAAACAGCTGGAAGAAGGAAGCAGCTCCTGGGTCGTCCTCCTCGAATCCTACCTGAAGGGTAGGTACATATATCGCAGATCCTGGTCGTCCACCACGGATCCTACCTGAAGGGTAGGTACAGAAAGCCTCCTCCATGCTCCCTTCCGTCAAACTCCTCTGTGAGTCGTCACGTCGTATAGTCCACCTCCAGGTACTGACTCGTCGTGTATTCCACCTCCGGGTACTGACTCGTCGTGTAGTCCACCTCCGGGTACCGACCAGTCCTCGAACGCTCGGCCTCCGTCAACACTGCCCGTCGTCTGCAACCAACACAACGAGGTGCGGGCATAGCCCGTGTAGGGGTGAGTATAACGATACTTAGTAGGGACCCTGAGACCCTCAAGGTATCACTGAACCAACAAGGATAACCACAAGAAGATCTCAACAGATAACCTCTACTTAGATATATTCCCATACATATACCTAAGTTATCAAGTAACCCATCTCAATCATGAGGAAACACAAGGATTGTGAAATCAATGGATAACCACTACCCAGGTATATTCCCATACATATACCTAAGTTATCAAGTGACCCATCTCAATCATGAGGTAAACACAAAGGTCAAAAGATTCAGCTCAAACTAGGATTTTCATTATCGAAACCGTAACTGCTGAAGAGCTCCGTCCCTGGAGTGTACAGTGGTCCTGTCACGACTCCGAGGTTCTGCTCACTAACCTAAGACTGCTAAGGTACTACTCCTGTCGAGTACCGCGGGCCTGCCACCTCACACAGCAGTGCTTCCCGTCGGGGTTTGCCACTCAAACACAGTAGTGCTCCCCCCTCATATCCTACAGAGGTACTCCTCCTGTCGAGTACCGCGGGTCTGCTACCTCACATAGTAGTTCTCTTCCGCTGTGGGTCTTCCACCTCACAAAGTAGTGCTCCCCACTGGGCTACGTAAGTCACTCCGAATCGAATCGGACAAGCAGTCTTCAGGTCTCTGCCGGCTACACGGTCTCCATACTCCATACACTCATCTCCAGGAGGGTCCGCTCCACGAGCTACTGGTCGATAAAACAAGTATCAAAAAGTCCCACGAAGAAGTATCTCAAGGACCGCCTCTTCATAGGGGTCTCAACGCAATAGACGGTGCGTCAATCGGATGCCCGGTCTGTGAGTTATTAGCCTTTTCGTCTCAGGGGCCCGGTTGGTTTCATGTGCGAACCAATCCAGCCATAACTCAACTATACCCCGAACACTCACATGGTATACTCATAGGGACCGTTTCTCAACGAGATCACCAACGTCGCTGACGGTTCGTCAAACGGACGTTCAGTCAGAAAGGTATCAGCTTTTCCGTTCCAGGGGCCCTGTTGGTTTTCGGGTGCGATCCAACCTGACCACTATCCAACTACATCCAAAACTCGGGCAGAGGATGCCAAAAGTTCCGTATCGTCAACAGGAAACCAACGCAATAGATGGCACGTCAATCGGACGCCAGGTCTGGAAGTTATTCGCTTTTTCGTCCCGGGGGCCCGGTTGGTTTTTTAAGTTATAACCAACCCGACCATACTCCAACTGCGTCCAAACCTTGAGTGGAGTAAGCCAAAAGATCTGTCTCACTTAGAAGAATCCATCAAAGTCGACGGCACGTCAATCGGACGTCCGGAACTCAAGATATAAGCGTTCCCGCTCCGAGGGCCCGGTTAGTTTCGTATCCGAACCAACCCGGCCGAACCCAAAGTAATCTGAAACCTTGAGTGCGATATACCGAAATTCCCACCTCGATCCAAGGATCGCGTTGCCGCTGACGGCGAGTCGTTTGGAGGCCCCTAGCTCAAGATACGGGCATTTGACCAAAAGTGGTCCGAAAACGGGGGTCTGGGCCCGGGCCGACCCGGCCCGAACCGGGTCCGACCCGGCTGGGCCTGGCCCGGCCCGTCCCGGCACGGTCCGGTTTGGTCCGGCCCGACCGGCCGGCCGCGGCTCGGCCAGCGCGGCCGAGCGGACACCGCGGGCGGGGTGCACGGCTCCCCCACCGTTCGCCGCTGATTGAGGCCGGCGGCGAACCGCCGGCCGCCTCCATTCCTGTCGCCGGCGCCACCGTGCCGGCTTGGCGCGCCTCCGCCTCCTTCCACGGACCACCGGACGCTCTCTGGTGGTCCGTTTCTCCTTCCGTCTTCGCCTATTGTCCTCCCGGGACCTGACCTTCACTGCGGAGGCCTCAAAATCACCTTGTGGCCTCGTTTTTCATCACCCGTCGATCCTCATATCAATAAACAAACTGCGGAGGGTTGGCGGGCCGTGTTCGTTTGGCCCGCACCCTCCGCATTAGATAATATCAACTGGAGAATTATTCAACACATGAAACAACAATTTTAATAAATTATAATTGTTCATATGAAACTGGTTCTTAAATTTTAAAGAAACATTCACAGGAATATAAAGGTATTCCAAAATAAAATCTCTACTTCGTCAAGTCATCGCACGCGCGTTCTTCATGGATTTCATCACCGCGGAAGGAGGCGATCATCACGTCGCAGAAGGGCGTCGCATCGTCGTGGAAGGGCATCGCGTCGTCGAACTCCGAGGTTCAAGAACAAAAAGATTTAATTAATAATAATTAAATTAGTGCGTTGATAAAAACCACAAAGGAGTTCTAAAAGGAACCCGAAATCTCTTACCTCCAACAGATGATTGAATATTTCGTTGCGGAGGAAGGAACGTCGCAGAAGAGGAAACGTCGGCGTCGCGGCACACGGCGTCGCGTCGTCGATTTACGCGGTTTCGGCGTTCTTCATCAGAGGTCGGCGTTCTTCGCGTTCTTCGCGTTCTTCGCGTTCTTCGCGTTCTTCACGAAGAAGGGTGAAGGCACAAGAATTCTTTCAAAGGTCTCCCAATGTGTAATCCTCAAGATGTGGCGTTGGTCTTATTTTATTACTATGCCAACGGATTTCAAACTGGTTAAGAAACGAATAAAGAGATAAGTAACGACCCATTAATTCGTAGAATTAATTCAACAAAATAAACCGCCCAATTAATTCAACGAAGAAAACCACCCAATTAATTGGTGCGTTAAGAAATTAAGAAAACGCGTCATTTGACTTTCATAATGACGGGTTTTCGCGGGTGCGTTACTTAGCGGAAAAGAAACGGTGGGGATCGTGCGGGTCCCACCTCACAAATATCCTACCAAGAGGGTAGGATATTTTTGGATAGTACCCTATCCGAAACAACTCATATTAAGCTACTTTAAGTGGCTTCAAGTGGCTTCCAAGCGGCATAAGTGAAATAAAATAAATTTTGTCGTACAATTTATTTTATTTCATAACTTTATGCCCAAAAATTAAAAACCACACCCGAGAAAACGCAACTCCGGAAGAGGCATTTCTAAGCAATTACCGGCGCTGCGATTCCATCGATGCCATCAGAATTAGATTCCGAGCACCGGTTCAAATTTTAGAAAAACCCGCTCGTCCGTTCACGGAATGTACCCGAGCCAAACATCGGAAAATTATTCCGGGCACACCGGGCCTCGGAATCATGTGCCCTCAGAAACTGCGTTCTTGTAATATTCAATATAAAATTAAGAAAAACATTTCCTTGGAATTTATGGGTCTTTACATGGAGATACTAGTGTTTTTACAAAATAAAGGAATAAAAATATCTAGGGGGTTGGAGAATCAACATAAAACAAAAGAACATAAGAGAAGACATTACCTTCAAATCGGTTAACTGCCCTTCGTTTGACCCAAAGGGTTTCGTGAAGAGCATTATTCCTATGTTAAGGCTTCTAGGATGAAGAGACAGATATGGATAGATAATAGGAGTAGTGTTTGGATAATCCAAGTGCTTGAGAGGTGTGGGTAAGGGATTAGAGTTGGGGGCCATTTATAAGAGGGAGGAGAGGCACTTTTGGAAGGTTATGAATTGTTACATTATTATGAAATGATTTTCGTATTTTAAAGGTCCCACAATGATATATTTCTAGGATAATGTGATAATGGTTCTAAATCCACCTATCCAATAGGTTTTATTCAAGTTTAAGTCTTAGATGTTACCTTATCGTATCATTTTATACAAATCGTTCATTAATGAGACAATCGCTGCATCATCATGGTGTCATAAATAATTTTATTTTTTTGATATCTAAATATTATAAAAAAATTAGAATGATCTAGAAAATATATTTATATTTATAATTAATATTTATAGTCAAAAAGAAAACTTATATAACCCCATGTAAAAATTGTTTTAGTAAAAGAATAAATGTTTGTGACATTTTTCTTTTAACTTTAAATAAAAAGTTATTAATGTCACTTTCTTACCCAAGTGGCTCCATGGAGACCCCAAGTTGACCCATGGATTGTCTTGGTCGGAAATTACTCATAAAAAAGAGTAGGACATGTGTCAAGGTAATTTCAAATTATTATAACACTATTTTTACCTTAAATTACAGTAATTACATTTAATCGCGATTAATAAAATATAAAAGTTATTATTCACCTAAAAATAATGTTCATCCCATTGAACCACATTTTAATTACTGATGAAATCCATGTATGTTGGATTTTTGAAATTCAATTCAAAAAAGTGTTAGAGTTTAATTTAAACAAAAAATCAGTTTTTTAACTACCACTTAGTGGTTTCACTATTCATCAAAAATTGATGTTTTTCAGAAAAATACCAAATATTCACCCCAAGCTATATTTGATATTCCGAATTCAAAAATGATTTCTATTTTACCAAATTAAAAACATATAAGTTGCATTAATTAATTAATTAATTAATTCCTGTTGTCAAAACAAATAGCGTGTTTTTAAGAAACAATATATATCAAAAGATTGACACTAGTTTATGTCCAATTTCAAATTGAAATTAATTCCAATGACCACCATTTGAATAAATTGTAGAAATATATTCTAACTTTACATTAAAACCAATTAAAAAGTTAATCTAACCATATAAACAAATTATATTTAAATGAGGTTCTGAATTATAATACAAATTTTTTCACTTATTCTTTAAAAATGAACTTTATCGGAAAAATACCAAACATTTACACAAAGTAAATTTTGATGTCTAGATTCTAAAGAAGAAATTTATTTGGTCGAATAAAATGTATAAGGGAGACCAAAACTATATTTAAACAGGGTTCGCCATCGAACATAGCAACCCCATTAATGTAAAATTAATACTTAATTAAAAAATATTAAAAAATATGAAAATGTATTATTCTTTATTTACCTAGGATGTTACATCCTTTCCCCCTTCTGTTAATTGATTCCCCACAATTTATTTACTTATCGAATAAATGGGGTTATTTATCCCTCATTGCATTTTCATATTCCTATGTTGCCTTTTCAACGATATGGTTTTTCCACAAAACTTATACCTGGTAAATTACCTTATTCCGCAACACTTTCTCTCTACAGTCAAGAATCTGGAACGGTTGTTCTTCATAAGATAGATTCTCTTCCAACTGAACTACCTCTGGGCTCAAGACATGAGATGGATCTGGCATATACTTTATCAACATTGAAACATGAAAAACATTGTGTCCCTGGGATAAACATGGAGGTAATGCCACTATGTATGCAACACATCCAAATTTCACAAGGATTTTTTATGGTCCAATGAACCTTTGACTCTGCTTTCCTTTCTTCCCAAATCACATCACACTTTTCCATGGTAAAACATTGAGGAAGACCTGATCACCTACCTCAAAATAGAGATCCTTCCTCCTGTTGTCCGCATAACTTTTCTACCTCCTCTGAGCTGTTCTCATGTGTTTCTGAATAAACTGATCTTTTTCTACCATATCTTATACCAATTGTGGTCCCATAAGCATCCTTTCCCCTACATCATCACAAAAAGCTGGAGTTTGACATAGTTAACCATATAATGCCTCAAACGGAGCCATTTGTATACTAGAATGAAAACTATTATTATAATAAAAATCAACCAAAAAAACATGTTGGTCCCAACATCCCTGGTAATCCATCGTGAAAGCACGTAACATATCATATAAATTCTGAATTTTTCATTCTGACTTCACCTATTATTGTGGATGAAAAGATGTGCTAAAATTTAATTCAGTACTCAACAACTTCTAAAGTCCTTTCCAAAAGTTATAAGTATACTTTGGATCACGATCAGATACAATGGAGAGGGGAACTCCATGCAAACTTATTATCTCTTTAACATACAACTATAAAAGTTGATCTAGAGAGAATGTATCTCTAATATGAAGTACATGATCAGATTTAGTAAATCGATCAACAATAACCCATATTTCATTATTACCTCGAGATGTCTTTGGTAATACCATAACGAAGTAGATGGATATATTTTCCCATTTCCACTCTAGCACTAGTATTGAAAAAAGCATCCTTTTCAATAACTGCCGTTCTACTTTAACCTACTGGCAAGTCAAACACTTCACAGTAAAATCAGCAATATGTCTTTTCATTCCATCCCACCAATAATTCTCTCACAGATCTCTGTACATCTTAGTACTGCCAGGATGAACTGAAAACGGGGAACTATGAGCCTCACATAACAACTCATTCTTCAACTGTGAATCACAAGGAACCCATAATCTCTTCCCAATCCGCAAAACGCAATCATTATCAATGTTAAATTCCGAAACTTACCCTTCTGAACCATCTCTACCTTTTTCTGCAACACACTATCTTTCTTCTACACTTGCTTAATTCTATCTGATAGAGATGATCTCACTGACACCTCAAACAAAACAGAAGAACATCCTGCAACAACAACTTCTATTCCAAAGTCCATAAAATCAAAAACCAATGGATCTCGTTCCAAACATATCATGGTTAATGAATCATTACTTTTGCGACTAAAAGCATAATCCACTTTATTTTCTTTTCCCGGATGGTAATGAATTCTACAATCGTAATCCTTGATTAATTACAGCCATCTCCGTTGTCTCATGTTCAATTATTTCTGAGTGAATATATACAATAAACATTTGTGATCGGTATATATTTAACACATTACTCCATACAAATTATTCCTTCAAATTTTTGGAGCAAAAATAATAGAATCTAATTAAAAATCATGTGTAGGATAATTTAACTCATGAGTTTTCAACTGACGTGAATCATAAGCAATTACCTGATCATTCTGCATAATTAAAAACCCAAATCTCTTCATCGAAGCATCACTAAATATAAAAAACTCCCCATTTCTTGAAGGAAGTTCCAAAACTGGATAAATCACTGATTTTATTTTCAATTCCTGAAAACAATCATCACATTATTTTATCCAGATGAACTTAACACGTTTTCGAGTTAACTTAGTCATTGGACTAGATAACTGTGAAAAATTTTCAACAGACCCATGGTAATAACCTTCCAAACCAAGAAAACTATGGATATCGGGTATATTCATGGGACTTGGCCATTGCTCAACAACTTGTTTTTTAGCAGGATCAAAAGTTATGCCATTTTTTGTAACAATGTGACCAAGGAAAGAAATTTGTTGTAACCAAAACTCACACTTACTGAATTTTCCATACAGTTTCCTTTCTTTTATGGTTTTCATGATAACCCTTAAATGATTTTCCTGCTCCTCTTTAATTTTAGAAAACACCCAAATATCATCAATGAACACAACCACAATCTTATCCAAGAACTCATGGAATATTCTATTCATTAGATACATGAATACATCAGGTGCATTGGTTAACCAAAAAGGCATAACAACAAATTCATAATGACCATATCTAGTATGAAACGCATTCTTCAGAATGTCTGCTTATTTTAAATTCAAATGATGGTACCCCGACCTCAATTCAATCATCGAAAAATACTGAGCTCCCTGGAGATGATCAAACAAGCCATCAATATGGGGCAAAGGATACTTGTTCTTAATAGTGATGTTATTCAATGCTATATAATCAATGGAATGTATCATTGAACCATCTTTCTTTTTTACAAACAAGACAAGATCACCCCATTGTGATGTGCTAGGTCGAATGAAAACTTTATCTAATAACCTCTGTAATTTCATCTTTAACTCTAAAATTTCAACTTGAGCTATTCGATAAGGGGGTTTACAAATTATCTTAGAATCAGGAATTAAGTCAATTGTAATTTCAAATTCCCGATCATGAATAATAACATGCAACTCATCATGAAAAACATAATGATACTCATTTACCACTGGAAAATCATTAATATTAACAGTTAATTTATTTTCAACAATTTGTGCATGGTAACATTCATCTCTATCTTTTACTAGCTTCTCAACTTCCTGAAATGTTTTCAAGCACAAGGGTTCATTCTTGTACACAAACTGAAAATCTTTTTGAAATGAAACCACTTTAGCTCTATAGTCAATCTTAGCATGATAAACATAAAGCCAACACATACCCAAAATAACATCAAACTCTACTAGAGGCAAAACAATAGGGTTTTCAGGTAGATTCATTCCACACACAAGGATAGGAAGGTTCTTATAAATTCTTTTTGTCTCAATGTTTCCTCTTGGTGTTTTTACCATAATTTCAGGATTAATATCTTGAGATGGAATTTGCAATTTACTAGATAACTTCTCCAAAATGAATGACTGTGTAGAACCTGAATCAAACAACACATTGCCATAATTTGAACAAATTAACAACGTACCTGATACTACTTCATTCGATGTCCCAACATCTTCTGATGTAGTTTCAAAGGATTTCACCACCCCTTTCTGCTTGTAGTCTGGTTGTTTTCCTTCAGTTGAGTTCTATGTTAGATAGTCATTTCCATAATGAACCATTTCATTACACTTAAAACATCTTACCTCTTGCTTTTCATTACCTGCATGATCATCTTCCTTACAGTTACGAGCAATATGAACAAAATTACCACACAGAAATCACTATCTGGACATGGATAAACATTCTCCAGGATGCATTTTACCACACTTCTCATAGGATGGATATTTGGTTTTCTTACCTCCTGGATTCTTTGATGAATTCCTTCCCTTTGACTGCCAACTGGACCTCTTATTCTGTTGTTTTTCAAAGAACAGCTGATCATCAGAAACTCCTTTTCCACCTTCTCCGCACATCGAACAAGTTTTTCATAAATTTTGAACTCAGGAGAAGAAAAATCTCTTCAATACTTTGGATTTAACCCTGAGTAAAAATGTTTTATTTTACTATCAAGATATCGTATGAAATTTGGAGCATACCTTTCCAGTCGAGTGAAATTTTCTTCATAAGCAGCCACTGAGTCATTCTCCTACCACAATTCTAGGAATTGGTTTTCCATAGTAAGATGAAACCTAAGGAAACTATTTCTCAATAAACATTCCTTTGAATTCTTCCCAGTGAAGATCATCAATCTCATCATGATCCCTAATATTTTTCACCATCGACCACCACAGATCAGCTTCACCTTCAAAATGGTAAATAGTAAGAATATCATTTTGATGTTCTGAACACCCCATGAAATAAAAAATCATCTCCAGTGCTTTAATCCACCCTTCTACTAGCACAAGGACAGATGATCCTCTGAATGATGGGGGATGTTACCTCATGAAATGTTCCACCAGTTACATGTTCCTCTGCGGTTGATCTGGATGATCTCGTTCATGGATACCACAACCATTTATAACCTGAGTCAGCTGTTCCATCACTGCAACAATCTATTCAGTTAAAATTCCGACCATCTCAGGTAGCTAATTTGGAATTTTGTCTTACTCCTAATGTCATCCCAACATATTTTCCTTGTTTCCTCTATAGAAAACTTTTCTGAACATGAAAATATCTTCGGTAAAGAAACATTGTAATATTTAAATGCAATATAATTTCAATCATACTATAAATTAATTTATAAATTTTACAATTTTCTAACTCCTAAAGTTGTCTAAACCAACCTCAGATACCAACTATAAGGCCCCATCCTTAAACCTTACTTAATATTGAATTAAAAGAGTAATTCACATTAAGGATCTTTCCAGGTTTAGAGTTTTAGAGAATTTGGACATAACTATTGCATGTCAAAAGATTACAAAGTAGACACTTCTACACAATTTCAGTTTTTATTACAAAACATGAACTCTAGAAAAAAGGTGTCATGTTTAATTCCATTTTTAAGACATCATGAATTTTCCTTGATCCCATCCTTGACCCTATTCCACATTATTTCATGTGAAAAACATTTCAAAAACATGGAATGAGCATAAAAATCTTAGTAAGGGATACACAAAGAATGAAAACTGTTAGTTTTTCAGAACAACATGTAAACCATGAATACATTAACATAAGTAATACTTTTCATCTTTATGATGTATTAAATACCCATCACTGAATTAACGATCATTACTTACACTTTTGTAACCAAACTATTACCATAAATACCATATAAAAAACATATAACATGTAAAGGTAACTTGGGACATAAACATACTTAAATAGAATAACCATACGATCAACTTTCATAGATTTCACTAAATGAAATACCCATACGGACGACTTCCATACCCAATGCATTGGAGGTTATAACGTAACCACCCAGCCTAGTGTTCACGGCACCACCTGTCATATGGTTTATCATGTAACCACCCGTTAAATGTCCATGTACCATTATAAAATCATATGATATAAAACAAATATAAGGGAAAGAAAACATTTCCACATTTCAATCAAAATATATCACTTAAATATATTGACATAAAAAATACATTATCAAAACCATTTCCAATACCAAAATATATAAAAGTGAATTTGGTAATTATTTCATTTTAAAATCATTACGGCTTGTTGAGGAAGCGAAATACCAAATAATACTCACGGTGGCGGAAAAGGTCGTTGTCACCGCGTACATTAAAAGAAAGATTCCTTTTTGGTAGTTTAGTAAAAAACTTAGTATAAAAAGATTCCCTTTGATCCAATTGTAATGTAAAATGTGTTTATATATCACATAAAAGAAAGTCTTGTATTAAAACAAAATATGCCTCAATGAAAGGAGATTGAGACGATGTCCCTTAACTCTTGTCCGACTTGACTCGATCACCCTTTAATCTCCTGAAAAATAAACTAAAGTTAATTTAAACTTGCTTAAGAACCTTTTTAAAGTTTATTATTCATTTTATATAACTTATTTCAATGTTATAAACATTATATAATCATTTAAGTTAATAACGGTCGTTTTTTTTTGATATTTGGTACTTGAGTAAAAAATGGACTTCTTACAATTACATGTTGGTCATGGGGTCAAAGGTTCATTATATCCAGAATGATATTCATGATTTCCATATCATATATATCATATATATCTATCATGTACATGTATTTATAATAGTAAATAACATTTAATGGTAAGAAATGAAATGCACCGTTCATGGAGACGGTAAATGTACATACGCATGAACGCTACTTTCATTTCAATTTCGTATTTAATGGAATGAGATCACAATGATATAAAGGTACATTATAATTCCAGTATAATATCATATATAATATTATTTACTCCATCCTTTATACATACCACATGTGTCATTAACGATTCAAATCATTTTGAGGGGGCGGTAGTCCGCACTTCAAAGAAAGGAAATTATCGCGTTTATCCATTATGGAAACCATAAAGGAATTTCATAAATGAAAAATACAGAAGCATAATGAAAAAATAAACATAATATATATCATATATATATACAGTAACATCTTAATGGCCCCCAAGAAAGGTGTTATGATAAGATTGAACAATCATCGTTTTGTGAGGCAGTAATTCACCATCCACAGAAAAAGAATGTTCTTAAATTATTAGACGGAGGTGTGTGTAAGTGTAGCTAGAATCCTTCCAATAACAACATAATAGTATATTTGAGATACTTGTGTAGTTCCAAAAAAGAGGAATAAAAAGAGGTTAGGGGGTTGGATGATAAAAATAAAACAAAATAACATAAGAAAATACATTACCATTAAATCAGGTAACTCACATTGGTTTGAACCAAAAGGGTTTCTTGAAGAGCATTGTGCATATGTTAAGGCTTCTAGGATGACAAGAGGGATATTGACAGGTAATATGAGTAGGTTTTAGACAGGCACGGGCATGAAAGGTGTGGGTAAGGGAGTAGTGGTGGGGGCTTTTTATAAGAGGGAGGAGGGGCACTCTTGGAAGGTCATAAAATGTTACATTATTATGAAATGCTTTTCAGATTTTAAATGTCCCAAAATATAATATTTCGAGGAAAAGGTGATAAGGGATCGAAATCCACCCATCCAATTCATTTTAAAAAAGTGTATGTCTTATAATTTACCTTATCTTTTCAGTTTATTTAAATTGTTCATTAATGAGGTAATCGCTGCATTATCATTGTGCCATAAATAATTTTATTTATTTGATTAAAAAAATTATAAAACAAATATAATTATGTAGTAAATATTTTTATATTTCTAATTAATGTTTTTAGTCAAAAAGATAAGTTATATAACCCCATGAAATTTTTTATAGTAAAACAATACATGTTTGTGACATTTTTATTTCAACTATAAATAAAATGTTATTAATGTCGTTTTCTTACCCAAGTGGCTCCATGGGGTCCCCAAGTTGACCAATGGATTTTATTGGTCGTCCATGACTCATCCAATAAGAGTATGACACTTTTATAGGTAATTTAATATTATTATAACATTAGTTTTACCTTAAATTACACTAATTACCTTTAATCACGATTAATAAAACATAAAAGTTACTATTCACCAAAAAATTATTTTCATCCCATTGAATCACATTTTACTTACTAATGAAAAACATGAATGTAGGATTTTTTACATTCAATTGAAATAAGTGGTCAAGATTCATTTAAATGAAAAATCAGTTTTTTAACTACCACTTAGTGGTTTCACTATTCATCAAAAATTGATGTTTTTCAGAAAAATATCGAAAAATTCACCCTAAGATATATTTGATATTCCGAATTAAAAAATGATTTTTATTTTACCAAATTAAAAACATATATGTTGAATTAATTAATTAAAAAATTAATTCTCATTGTCAAAACAAATAGCGTGTTTTTAAGAAACAATATATATTAAAAGATTGACACTAGTTTAAGTCAAATTTCAAAGTGAAATTAATTCCAATCACCACCATTGGATTAAATGGTAAAAAAATATTCTAATTTCACTTTAAACCCAATTAGAAATATAATCTAACCATATAAATAAATTATATTAAAATGAGTTTTTGAATTAAAATACATCATTTTTTCACTTATTCATTAAAAATTAACTTTATCAGAAAAATACCAAAAATTTACACAAAGTAAATTTTGATGTCTCCATTCTAAAGAAGAATTTTATTTGGTCCAACAGAATGTATAAGGGAAACCAAAACTATATTTAATGAGGGTTCTCCATCGAACATAATAACCCAATTAAAGTAAAATTAATATTAATTCAAACATATTAATAAATATGAAAATGACTTATTCTTTATTTAAATGGGCTGTTACAATATATATGATATATAAATCATGAATATCATTCTGCAGATAATGTAATATTAACCACATGGAAAAATTGTAATTTTAACATGATCATTTTTCCCAAATTCTGAACATTGATAAAATATCCAATATGAACTCAAATAATTAAATAATTGTTATTGAAAGGTAATAATAGATATAAAAGGAATAATAAACTTCAAAAAATATCTTAATAAAGTAGAAATTAACTTAAGATTATTATTCATGAAGAAAAATGAACGTACAAGACCATTCAGACTTGAGGTAAGGGGTTTCTTGTCTCACATTTCCTTCTGTGAGATTTCTGTTGTTCTCCACTTATATATTGCATGTGGTGTATTTTATACTTCCATTTATATATTATCATGATTCTCATTACATTCATGGTATTCTGTAATTCATTTCATGGTTATTAACTTTTGTTCATATGACTCTATTGATTACAACATGATAAGGGTTTTTATCTCACTTTTTATTCCCGTGTGATTCATGCTATATTATCCACTATTTCCTATTGTGTTGTGTATGTACTACCCATTATAGTATTCTTAGTTTAGTATACTTTAATATATTTATATTTACATATTCATTGTATTACCCTGCTTTCATAGGGTATATCTTTCATGAGTTACCAAATTGGTAATGGAATTTCTAATTTCAATTTCCACTCCTTGGGATTTACGCATGCTTTATTGTTTATTTTTACTCCAGGAATTTGTGTGGAATCACTATTTATTATTTATGTAGTAATTTATGGTCAACATTGTGTGGATATTCTTTTGATACACATAATCACTCCGGTGATAATTTCTCAAGTCATTGATATAATGTTGATACGAGTAATCTTATCTCGATTTACATTCTTTGAGTTAAACATCCAAGTCATTGGTGTTTTTTTACAAGAATATTTGTGAATTTCCTCTTATTTATTTTCATTTAATATCCAATAATATTATGTTTATTTATATTTTTCACGCATAATTATGTCGTTGATTTATTCTTAACCTAAGTATACGGTCTTTATAATGGATTTCATCTCAATTTACATTCTATTGAGACTTCTTTATTGTTATATGCCAATTCACATTTTTATGGTGTATATAGTGTAATTTGACATAGTATATCATGAATCCCTTTATTCACATGATATTATAATGTTTTTATTACCCAATTATTTATATTCAAGTGTCTCCCTTTTGGTTAGGAAGTATACCTAAAATATCATTTTAAATGTTTTAAATATTTATTCTTCTAAATATTTCTCATTAATGACTACATTTTAAAAATGGATTCAAGAATTTTTTATATGAAAATTATTGTTTTAAATTTCCTTTTAAATGTTTCAAATCGATATGGGACACTTTTATTCAAATATATATTTTAAACGGTTTCATGATCAATAGTGACTTTTAAATGTTTTCAAAAAAAAGGGGGACATTTCTCCCAAATAGTTTTGATGATTATTTTCATCTATGTTAATAACCATAATTATTATCAATTGAGGTTGATTTATTATAATAAAATCAACCATATTGTATTGGATGAGTTATGTTTGAATGTGGATGTGGTTTTTTTATGCCATTCATGGTTTGAGGTTAAAATATTTAAATTTTGTATGATAGTTTTAATACGAATGTTTAGATTATGTTTCAACCATTTTCTATGATGAGTGAATTGGAATTATTAAGTGATGGGTGAATCTTGATATATCTCCTCGATGCATCAGTAGTTCTCATCAGACAAACTAGTGTCTTGGCACAAGTCCTTGAAAAAATATTATTTGTAGTCTTGGCACGAGGCCTTGACTATGTGGTTATGATGTCTGGCATTATGAATTCCATCATTATGAGATTATCTATTGATATTTAATGTGGTTATTAGGCAATTAGAATGCCCATGACTATGTTTTATTATGGCACTATCTACTCATCTCATATTCCTTCCCTAAAGTGTTTTAGTAAATTATTTGTAAAGGCATTTGTTTTAAATTATTAACCATGCCTAATGATTATGTTATCGTCTATTGTATTTCTTACTCTTATTGAGATTTTGAGTTCACCTTTTCCTTATGTTTCATTTTCCCAGGATATGAAGATGTTTGTTATGAGTGACTTGCATGCATAATCTAGTAATCTTGGATGTTTCTAATGGTATAATTTATTGTTGTTTTTATTTTCAAGTTATAAGGTTGAACTTATGTATGTATCTTGTTTCCAAGACTACTAAACTGATCGGTCCTTTAGGAATTGATTCCTTGTAATCATTCCAATGTATTAAAACAATACACTAGCTCCTGGCTTCGGTGGTCGGGGCATTACAGTCAAATCCTTGTGTTACATGCAAGATTGAGTTTTAATGAATACTATACTATTATTTATTAAAATATATATTATATCATAACAATTAAATTATAAATTATTAGTAGTATTAACTAAATTATTAAAAAATATTTTTTAAAAAATATAATATTAATTCACTCGGTACCACTTAATTATAGAAAAAAATACCAATTGAATACAAACGAAATGTTTTTGTAAAAAACTGTTTTTAAACACCTAAATGCATTTTGTCTTAATAAATTAAATTTATTTTTATTATTGAATGATATAAATTAAATATATAATTTATATATTAAATAAATAATATTTTACATTCATCAAACATGTTTGATAAAATTAATATATAAACATATCCAATTTTATGCATAAAAGATATATTTTTCTACAGGCAGGTTTGTCTCCCTTTATTGGAAAAACAATTTTATAACAATTTTTCGAATATTATAAACCTTATATGAAAAAATAAACATATTTTTAAATACCATTGTTAAAATTTGTTTTTGATGATTTTTTTTGTTTTTATATGAAGTTTCATTTTTTTAGTTATAATGAAAAAATTAATTTTTATTAAAAACTAAAGTTTGAATAAATAATTTATATTGTAAAATTATATTTATAATTTCTTTTAAAGTATTATTAGATATAATACAATAATTTTAATAAAATTTAGATCATTCGAATAAATTATATATTGATGTTAGATATAAAATCATATTGAACTTTTGAACATTTTCACATCAGAATAAGCTTTCCCATCATATCCATGGGATTAATATAAAAATCATTTCGTACAGTTATGTAATAGAAATTTTGAAAAATTGATTCCATATTTGAATTGAAGATAATTTATAATATCTAGTCTGTTCAACTTATTTTTTGACTCAACTAATTTTTGAATGAAACAAAAATTAATTACATCGCATAAGAGAAAAACATGATTAACAAGTGTCTAAATATTATGATTAAGGTAAAAATGATCAATTAAATTGTAAAAAATTATATCATATGGAATAGTTAAAAAATATTCTATTTTTTAACTTTATTTGTTCATTATATGGGGCACATTATGTAAGAGAGACCTCCCAACACTGTTTTCCTTTTTATATTTACAAGATTACCACCCTACCTCCACAATAAAATGAAACTCAACCCTCCCAATTATTAAGACATATAAATAATTTTAATTATAATAATATGACCCAAATAATAACCAAACACCCCTCCATTTATCATATAATACTTAGATTTGGAATAAATTCAACCAGGGATGTCTAGTTCTATATACCAAAAGGGGTTACCCAAAAAAGAGTTTAAGTTCCTCAACAAGAACTTGTTTATTATTAATTACTCGACCCATATAATTATTATTATATATTTTTATATATTAAATTATTGTACTAAATATTATTATATTTTTTTTATTTTAAGGGTGTGACCTAAAATTTAAAACAACTCCATCAAATGGGATATGTAGTCATCGTTTGAGTGTACAGTAGACTACCACTTCATGAACCGATATTGTTCATTATTACATTACCACATTTAAATATTTCTAATATTGATGTATTAATATATAATATATAATATATAATATATTTCTAATTTCATTTATTCTTGATTAATTATTTTATAAAACATACCTTTATGCATTCCATTTTTTGGTAATATGACGACATCATGAATGGACGTGGGCACTACTACCTCCGCAAAGAATTTTGACTTGTTAATGATTTACGTGAAATGTATAAATGATAGATTTTAAAAATATCATATATTTATAACATATATATTAATATTTTATTATAATATAAATATCTATCAATAAATTTTATTTCTTTTCACAATATAAGAAAATTGAAATAATGTTCCTGTGTTTGTACGGCCTACCGTCTCCCAAAACTGTGGATTTCACATCCTATCTCTAATTTTTATGGATTTTTATAAGTACAAATATAATGAATATATGTGATATGTAAATCCTATTTTACATTATTTAGATGATTGAATCATGATCTATATAATATATACAAAAAATAACTAGTCAAATCAAACTTAAAAAACAAATCAGTTATTATTATAAATGATTAAAAAAAGAAATATTAAAATTATAGGGTAATATGATATTAAAAAAGACTCATATATTATAAAATTAATAATAAAAATTTAATGTTATTGTTTAATAAAGTTATTAAAACCATTTTATAGGATGTTAATGCACCTTAAACTAAAGGAATAAAATGTAAGGGGAATAGTAGTCTTGACTTTATTTTTGGGAGACTAAGGATATATTTACCACTAATTAATTTCATATAGTGTATATACATCTTATTTGAAATTTAATTTCATCAATAATTAATTATTCTAGGTATTATTAGTTCCAATTTGTATTATTTAATCTAAGAGGATTCTAACATAAAGGTACAATGTGGTTAATATATTTCATAACCTAATTCCACTTCATTATGTTATATTTCTTCTTAATTTTAGTTATTATTATATGATTATGTGTATGATGATATTTAATATTTATTTATTTATTTTCATATATTTTATTTGGATTAAAATTTGTTATACATAATCAATTCATTGATTAATTCTGAGTTCAATGTTTTGTTCATTTTAGGGGTTTATTTGACAATATCATTCTATTCAAGATTATATATTCTTGAATTATAATTAATTGATATTATATAATAATTGTTTAATAAGCCATTTAATTTTTTCTGTTCTTGTTATTTATGATCCTTTACATGTTATAATACCATTCTCTACTCTTTTTTACTTAATATATTTTTTAGAAAACCCAACCATATTTCTATCTTCATTTTGAGATCAACATTATCTGAAATCCATGTTTATAAAAAAATTAAAAATTATTTTTAACCATTTAAAATGATTTATAAAATAAATTACCACTCTTTTATTTTAATGAATCCACTTTTCACATTCTGAATAAGGAACATTTCTATCAGTTTTACTATTCGAAAGGTGGGGCCTTTTTACCTTGTACGGAATTACCTATCATTATTCCTTTAAATAATCCTTTGTAATTTTAAAAAGTTGTTTTTAAATAATATTTTTAAAATGTGATATTCAAATAAATGTATTTTAAAATTTATTTTAAAAATGAGAATATTAATTTTCTCAAGAATATTTTAATATTATATTTTTATAGTATCCTTATTCATCAGAAAAAAATTATTTTTATACACGAGAGATATGTTGTATTGATACCATATTTATTCTTCCACTAGATCGTTTATGAAAGATTTTTATAAGGATTTAATCAACATTCACTTCCTTGATTTATTATAGCATTCTCTTTGAAATATTATCTTTCTAGTGATCATTGGGCATTAAATTTCCACCAAATATTGAAATATTGTTTTATGGAAGTGATTATTTCCTAAACCATATACCATTTTTATATATGCTGGTCACATTGAATATTACTTGGAATCTAGGTAAATATGTCTAAATTAACATCATTTAGAAAATTTGGATATTTTACAATGAAAATTTTTCCTGAATTGAATCGATTATTCAATATACACAGAATTATTTTGATCGGTGTGACATGGGTGGGGTTTTATTAAAGATAACCCCTCGATTCATTATTAGTATCATGGGACAACTCTATTGGATAGCTAGTATGTTTTAAACTATACTTTGAAAGGTCGTGATGGTAAAGGTATCATGTTCTTAATTAACCTTGCGTCAAAAAATTGATCATTTCCACCATTCAGTATTTAGTTATTTTATCCCTGTTATATTCAATATGATGAAAAATGTCATATACCATCCTAGAGGGTTCCATGATGTGACTACCCCATGCCTGCCTCTAATAGGCTAGGTTATAGAGTCTTTCCCGATGAAGGCATATGGCACAAATGGGAGGCATTTTCTTATTTATCTATACACATGAACACATCTTAAAGGCCAAAATGATGAAATTTAAATCACTATGTAAACAAGAATGCACAACACTATGATACCAAATGTAGATTACGACAATATAAAACTAGAAATTATACATGGAGTGAATAAAATCCAACCATAAAGTATTATGGAAAATTGAATGCACAAGTTCCTGAAACTCATCCGCATAAAACCCTACCAGCAGGGCACGATACTAGAAAACTGTCTGAAGCCATAGGAGAACGTCTTGATTATCTAGTCACTCAAAGAACCACCTGGTTAGGGTCCACCTATTAATCCATAAAATCATTGATCATCTACACAAGAAACAATATATGTGGGTAAATCCCATGTTGGGGTGAGTAAAACACTCGATAGGACACCCCAAAATACAATAGAATGCCACTAGGAAATACTTGAAGTATACAACAATGAAATTCATGAATTATACCCCAAAAAAATATTACAGTTATCTCACATAGTAATAATTATATAGTTTGAAAAATAGGATCATAATATATAATCCAAAAAACCCCAAGTATGTATAAGACATGTAGTCCTGATGGGACACATAGTCCCAATAAGACATGTAGTCTCAGTAAGAAATGTAATATCATTAAAAGACATAGTCTCGGTAAGACATGTAGTATCAGTAAGACATAGAGTCTGAACAAGACACATATTCATGGTAAAACACCATGTCTCAGTACAACATGTAGTCTTAGTAAGTCACTTAGACGCAGAAAGTCATGTTGTTTCAATGTCATAACTAGCTAAATTTTTTTGCTTGTAGTGCACTAGTTCAAGGATAACCTAATTTCAAAGTCATTAGGTTGTATGTACACATTCAAAAACACTCACAAATAGTATCTTAAAACAACCATCTCAACACAAGGGTTGTAATGGCACAAACGACTCATCAAACAGACACACAGTTTGAAGAGTATGTATATTTTCATAAAATGGTCTAACCCAGGTCCTGTCCAGGGCTAATATAACATGTCTGACCCAACATGACCCATTGTCCAATCCCACCTGGTCCAGCTAACCCATAATGACCTTGTATAGCCTGATCTGACTCTCATAGTTCGACCTACTAGCACCTGGGTTGGCTGAACTACCACAAGCTATCCACCCCGACCACATGCCCATATGCTTTATGTGGTGTTTCACCATGTCCCATGTGGTTGGCCCATCGTCTCAGCCCGCCCCATGGACTTGGTGTTTCCAAGGGCTCCAGAAGGGTGCCCCACAATATACGCGGTCTTCCAGTAGTATGTGTGCCCTCCCCATAGCATATGAGGCCCCCTCTATGTTCCCTCCTAATGGCCCCGTTGGTCTTCTACGTTGTTCCACACCCTGTTAGCTCACTGTCATCTATAGAGATCACTGCTCGAGCCGCCGCACGCCACTCCAGCCGGCATCTCCTCGCCTTCGCAGCACTTCTGCCATCCCTCACAAGACCACCACAATAGGCCCGCACCTATGGTCCCTTCCTCAGTCTTCCAGGGATCCTCTAATACCTATAATTGTGTGCAATCATACATCTAATTTGATCATGATCTTATCTACCCTACTGCAAACTCTACTACTGGATTTAGTTGAATCTATATGTCTAGTCATTCTATGAACCACTATGAAACATTGAGCCATGAACCATAAGGTTCCAAATGAGAAGAACATGAAGAACATGAAAAAAAGATGTAGATATTCACATATCATCTGTTTAACATAATTGTGCTAGAATTTTTGGCCAATGATCAAGGTCCGAGGAATTTGGGTTAGAAAACAGAGTAAATCAAATCCTACAAACCTATAATAAATCCCTCATACAAAATTTGATTGATCCGCTGGCTAATATTTGGGTGGATTTGTCTGTGTTCATTATATAAATAATTAATATGGAAAATCTCAAATAAAAAACTTCTCTACATATTGTTTGGATCCTTTGATGATGAAGAACTGAGGTTGTGTAATTTATGATCCTCAATCTATTGATCATTCACAAAGGAAAAATGCTATAATCTCTCACTAGCGATTCAATGTCTTCCCCAAGGTTATATAGCTTACCTAGGGTTTGTTCATAAAGATTATTTTTAGGTAAATCATCACTACATCAAAAAAATAATTTATCGTTAAATTATTTAATTCTAATTACACCTTTTTTGGGTTTTTTCATAGAAGAACCACACCGAATAAATTTAAGTCATTCCTAGGTAAGAGAACACATTAAGAACTCAATGTTGGAATCATATTTACAATCCATGTTTCCATTCATTAGTTATTAGGATTTTAAAATCATATTATTTGTTTATTTGATTATTTTATTTAGATTTACGTCCAAAAAATTTGTTTTACATCTGACCCACTCTTGTTGATGTTAGGAATCTCCTAAGATAAATCTGTTAATCTGAACAAAGTAGTTCCCAGAGATTTCTTATCCAAACAATAATTTAAGAGTTATTCAACTTTTTCATGAAAACTTCTTGTGGGATTTATAAAAACATATCCTTTTTAAATGAATTGTTTTGGGTACACTAGGATACATAATTAAATGCCATCTTAGTTCTTGGTCTGAGAAGTTTTCAAAATAATTTATAAAAATTAAAATAGGAAACATAAAAGTTGTTTCGTTCTCACTACCTTAGGTATTTACATTCATAAAAAGATAAAAACAACACTACGTAAAAAGATGTGGTTATTGCGCACAAATTTGGTCATTTCTCTCCCATGTGCATTTTTAGAGATTCCTATGTCACCAAAGAATGAAAACTCATGGAATCGATCACACAAGAAGGATACTCCCTACTCTACCAAAGAATTTATCATCAAACCCCATAGCATGCCCTCCATAACATGTATAGTCCACTCTGTTTGGTCATCCTCATGTGGGTGAAATGATGTGCTCAAGATCATCTTTATCCAAAATGACTCCTACAATCCCTTCCACAACTAGCATGAAATGAAAACATAATTATATGAAAATATCACCAATTTAAAACCATGGATTTAAAATATCCCCTACACGTAGAGGCATCCCATTTTCTTAACTAAACTCTTCTCCTGAATCTCTAAGAAGTGGGAAGAGTTAGTGAGTCCTTCAAGAATCACCCATATGATATTGTGTCCCATAAACATATGTGGTAAAAACATCAAATAATTCTATCAATTTTTCATCCCAGTTCCACTCTTGCACCTCAAGGGGTTGATTCAAGCCTGCTAGAACCTGATTCCCAGCCTTCACATGATGACAAGTGATGTATCTATAATCGAACTCTACTACTACCTTCTTTATCACTAGACACTGGAATTGATGTCATAGGTCCTGATACATCATCTCCACACCATGATATAAAAGAAATGGGCTTTTATAGAACTCTCTCAAGACATCCTCTTATAACACCACTATTAATATTGTACGTCCTTTGAAAGACATTATGTGATCCCTACCTTTTGAATGTCCATCAGGGGAATTCCCAATGCATATATGAGCATGTAAAGCCTCATATTCAGTATCCATGAGTTGTTCCTCCTTGATTTGCTGTAAGAGTTTATGGGTGACAATCAGAGACTTGAGGTATGCTTCTCCATCTCCATCTACAAAGGATATATATAATGAGACTATGTACTCTTATGCCTCATTTAGTAGTTGTGATCTAGATTACCAACTGAGAGAATCCTCCACAATGTTCCCCTTCCTAGGAGTATAAAAAACCTCAAATATATAGTCTAGGAGGAACTTTGTTCATCACCCCTATCTTAAAATTTGATCCATCTGAGAGAAGAAATAATTGTGACACTTGTGGGAAGAGTAGATGATAAACTGCTTGCCGATAACGTAGTTTCACCACATCTTCATTGTGAATAGTACTACTTATAACACAATATCATGGGTCATATAATTCTTCTCTTGTGATATCAACTAACATGAACCATATTCAATAACATCTTTCCCTTACATCAAGAAACAACCAATCTTTTTTTCAAATGGTTTCTAGAATACAATGTCCTCGACACCTCGCTCTAGAAATTACAAGATGGGACCACTCATAAAGCCCTGCCTCAACTACTGAAAACAATATTAGAACGTCATTCTCTACATAAAATGATACCCCTTTCGTACAAAGATTTCAATAATGTTTTTAATATAAAAAATTTTGGTAAAACCTCTGATATTACCCAAGAAAACCAAGGAAACTCCACAACTCGGTAACACTCTTGGTGCCTCCCAATAAAGGATCGACTTAATCATCGCTAGATCCAATAAAACCCCAACATATAAAATGTTTTGTCCTTGAAAATGAAAATAATTAATCTAGAACTAACACTTTGATAGATTATTATAAATGATGATGCTCTCAAAGCATGTCCAGAACCATACTCATGTTAATTACATAATTCTGCTTAGATGCTGAGTACACATGAATTTCATCAATGAGGACCACTATAAAATGGTCTATGTAAGGTTGGATGATCCTATTAATAAGTCCCATGAACACTTTTTGGGAATTTATCACACCAATGGACATCAAAACGTACTCATTGTGTCCATATCAACATCTGAACACCATCTTTGGTAAATCATAATCTAATACATAATGTTAATGATATCCAGATTAGAGGCCTATCTCTGTGAACCACTATTTCCCTTTCAACTTATTGAAGAGGTCATCAATCCAAGGTAGTTGATAAGTGTTCTTCACAGTCACCTAGTTTTGAAACTGGAAGTATACACAGAACAAGAAGCTCCCATCATCCTTCTTGGAAAAGAAAACTGGGGCTGACCATGGAGAAACACTGGGTCTCACGAAGCCCATTTTTTGCAAGTCCTCCAACAGTACAGTCATATTATGATGTTCTATGGGAAACATCTGATATGTTGCTATAAATTTTAGTGTCGTACTGGGTTATATATCAAGGAAAATTTCTACATCGCTATAAGGAGGTAATCCTTGAACATGATTAGGAAAGAAACCTTCATACTCCTCCACCACTATAGAAACTAGGGAATAATATAATCAATTACACCTTGGGTAAAGCTACCCAACTAATGTAAGATCGGTTTCACCATCTTCTTAGAGAGTCTGTCCTACACCGCATGTGATTCCTTTTCATCAATAAAGGGAAACCTCGGCCCATCACTGTAGACATATTGTACCTAATACCAAAAACACGCAATATGGGCATGGACTATGGATAACTGTCCATAATGAGAATCATTTAATAAGGCCTTCACACTCCTCACCAAGGGATCCCTATAAAAACCCTTTCCTCCAAGATTATAGTCACATTATTGAGCCCAGTGTGTGATCATAGAATCCCCTCCCGTATGAGTCTCAAATGTATGGGTTGAGTCGACGATTCCACCAGAATCTCTGTGTCTCAAACAATTTACATGTAATGAAAAGAAAAACTGGTACTTATGTCCATTAAAACTAAAGCTAATGTAGAAAGGACACAGATAATACCTTTTAGCATCCTTGGAGTCTCAGTTTCACATGACTTCATTATCTACAGCCAGCCTCGTCCTTATCCACCAGTTCGCTGATCCTGTCATGGACCACCTTTGGGTAGTTTTTCTAGTAAGTCAAACCTCCATCCACCTACTTCCATCTGAAATACATCTCTTCTATGTCCAACACCATGCTAAACGTCCCAATCCTAACTATGACCCTATCTCGGAGGTCCATCGGCTGTCTCCTGATTAGATTTATGATTGGCTGGGAAATCAAGAGCAAGATTTCCACGACCACTGCACGAGTAACACAACCAGACCTTCAGCTGGCTCACTCATCCCTGAGATCCCTACACCATTAATTCCTTGTCCTAGGGTCACCCCTATAGTTCTTGACCTTCCTTCAACCCTGTGGCTATTGTCAGATATCTACTACCAATGACTCAACTAAATGGTTCCCAATGGTATCTCCCACTACTAGTGTCTTCTACTCTATAATTATCTCCACTAATAAAGATCACTCTAGTACTCCATCATAAGAATGAATTCTAAGAAATATAATTGATTCATTGATCTCCCAACATATGCCCTAAATGATGGTCCAAGTCAGGAAAAATGGGTCTCTTACCATACCCATCAATCAGTGTGGAAAATAACTAAATCATGTAAAGTACTCCACCACTATCTGACTACCCTGGTATAGATACAAAGGATCATGTATATGTTCTAAGCATAACATAAGTAGAAAGAAAACCTATATGGAGTGATTATTGATGTCTGACCAAGAGAGAGTCTCCTCATTGTTTTTCTGGCTCACAATGCTCAAAAATCACCCCAATGATCCTCGAAGAATACTGGCAGCTTGGACATCCATTTGGTTGGAAGTATTCCTCACAAGGGAAAAGGAACATGTAACTACTTCTAGAGAATCCTCAAATACTTGGGGTCTATCTCACCATAAAACATGGGAGGTCATTGCCTCCTGAACTCATGTAATGAACTTATCCTCTGAGCATCCTCGATTGGCAGCGCCCGTAGTAACTAAGACTCAATGAGAGGGGGGTATTGATGGTGCACCACTTGGAGGTTTTGTCTCTTGTAAAAATCCTTGTACAAATGTCTCATCACTATGTGGATCCCCCTCATTATCATGAAACATAATCATAGATTGATATCTACATTGAAAAATCTTGTAACAAAAAAGGTGTACCACTGTCAATAGTGTATACCCGATGAGATGACTCAATTAGGACAAAAGACTGTTCCCATATCTAATTGGATGTATCAACCATTTTTTTACCTTCATGTAGTGTTTCAGTGTGTACCGAGCCCAAAACCAGGAGTCCAGAGTCCTAGTGTATGAATACATTGGCCACCACACCAACACTATAATACATTCCCTGAAAACTGAACTCGAAACACTTAACATTGTTTCCACAAACCAACCTTAGTGACTCTTGGTCATTAAATAGAAATGACCCCCTTTGATAGCACTCTGTCATGAACCATCCCAAAGGGGCCCAATTCATGACTACCCTAATCCCAGCTCTAATAGGACATGGGAAAGAAACTAACACATAGTAGGAATATACGATAAATTGATGGAATGTATCTAATTACCTATCTACACACACACTCACATATCCAAGACCAAAATGTTTTAATGTAAAACATTAAGTAAAAAAGCTTTCACACCACTAAGATACCATAAATAGAGTACGAAAGTAGAAAACTAGAATTTAAATAGGTTTATAATACAAGACCACCCAAAAATTATTATAGATAAGTGAATTCATATGTTCCTGAAACACATCCGCAGAAAATCATACTTAAAAGGAAAGTTAATTGATAACTATCTGAATCCATAGGAGGAAACCTTGGCTATCTGGTATCTCGACAAACCACTTGGACCTGGATCTCCTAGGAATTTGTTAAAGCATTTATCATCTGCAAAAGACACAACATGTTCAAGAAAATCCCATGCATGGGTGAGTATTATAATACTAATAAGGATAACCTAAAACCACAATGGAATAACACTAAGAAATACATGGGTTATACCTCAAATAAATAAACAATATATTCAAAAAATAAATATCAATCTCAGTTCAAATATGTATAAGTCTATAGTCAATAAAACAAGATCATTAGTCGTAATACACAAAACTTACAGTATCAATAAGACATGTTGTCCTGATGTGACACTCATTATTGATATGACATTTAGTATCGGTGAGAAACATAGTCTCAGTAAGACTGGTAGTCATACTAAGACATGTCATCTTGGTAAGACACCTATTCAAGGTATGTCACACAGTCTTAGAAGGTAATGTAGTCTTAGAATGTCACATAGTCTAATTGTCATACTCACCCACATGATTTCGCTAATTGTGTACTTGTTTAGAGATAACCTACTCCTCAAGGCATCAGGTTATATTAAAACCTTAATAAACGGACCAAGATTATCTGGAATGGAATTTAAGATTGTAAATATCTTAACAACACTAATAGATCATCAAATAGACACATAGTTTTCATGTTATGGTTGTTTATGTAAAACATTCTAACATGGGTCCGACCCAACCCACCAGACCCTGCGTGTCCCGCCAGAGAACCCGTAGTGGTCTGACTGACCAAGCCAGACCTGGTTCTACCCGACAAGCAAGGTCTGCTGAAGCACAACCCAATGGGCCACTAGGGTGGCTATGCTCCCCTAGACTGACCAACTAGCACACGGGTTAGAATAAGTGCCACATGTAGTCTTCCCCGACCGTGTGCCCCTTTGTTACAGGTTGTGCCAAACAACATCCCACATAGTCAGCCCACCATATATGGCTTCCCCACAGCCTCACCGCTAATGTGGGGTCTATACATCCACCTCACCACATCCTCCTCATGGATCCACTAGCCATATGCATTGAAATGCCCCCAGTAACATGCCACCACCTCAGGACACCACCACTCCAGTCATCACACGCCGCTTGACGACCACCGCCTCACCGCGCCGACACCAACGACATGGCTTGTCGGACCACCATTCTAGACCCACATCATTTGTCCCTTTAATGGAAAACTAGGGATCCTTCGATTCTTGGAATTTGGCATAATCCTAGATCGAGGTTCCTAGTGAACCGATCTACCCTGTCGTAGTAGCTACTGTCAGTTCGTTTCTAATACAGGTGTCCAATCGTGATCGAAACCACCTAGAAACTTCAGTCTAGAAACTAAAAGGTCCACTAGTGAAGAATGTGGAGAACATGATGAATTGAGGGAGATATGAAAATATAAAGGGTTAAACATCATTGGGAAAGTGTTTTTATACAATGATCACAATCCATGGAATTTGGGTTAGAAAACATATTAAATTGAATCCCTCTAACCCACAAAAAGATCCATTCTACAACATATGATCGATAAATGGGCTAACCTATTCTCAGTTAGACCGAATTTATCATGGAAATCAAGAACATGGGAATTAGAAATAAAAAACCACCCTACCTATAGTTTAGATATTTTTTGGATGAAGAACAAAGGTCATGTTGTTTTCAATCCTTGATCCGACTATTTTTTCACTAAGGAAAAATTACATAATCTATCCCCTGTGATTCTATAGAATTCCCAATATTATGAGACTAAGCATGGGATATATTCATAAGGATTATTTTTAATGAAGTCGTTGTTGAGTCAATGAAATAATTTCCAATTAAAATATTTAATGGCGATTATACTCTGTTACAGTTTTTCTACTGATGACCCGTGCTGACTAAAAATAAGTTGTACATAAGGAAACACCAGATTCTGAACTAAAAAATGGTCACATATTTCCAATATGATTATTCTTTCTTGAGTTAATAGGATTTGAAAAAAAAATATTCTTTTAATTAGTTGTTTTATATATGGTTACATCGAATAACTATGTTTTATATTTGACCCACGTCGGTTGATGTTAGGCCTCGCCTAAGGTAGTGTTGCTGCTTGCAATATAATAGTGCACTATGATTTATGACTTGGTCACCCATTTATATGTTATTATACATTTATAGGTAATTTGCTCATGGGATTTATAAAAAACTGAACATTTTTCATCGAATTTTTTTTGGAACACTAGGCCTCAAAATCACCTGATGTCTTAGCGCCTAGTCTCGAATATTTCCTTAATAATTTCTAAAAATTAAAATATGAAAATCCAATTTGTTACAAAATATCTATGGTTGATTTTCATTTTAAGTTTCATTATTAAATATATTATGTCTTTAGTTATTAGCCATACAATTTTGATTATTCCTTATCAAATTGTTTAAGTGGAATGTGTGTTGTATTATATACCTTTCCATATTGTTTAAGCACATCATTATTAGTTTATTGATTAATGGAATATTAGTTTGTCTATTTACATTTCAATTTTAATAATTCTCATTGATTTATTACTCATTTCACTATACATAAACATTAAAAATAATTTTAGCACAACCTTATTTTGTTTCCATTCCCAAGGTTAGAATGAATACATCATTAAATGTGTTTTCAAGGATGCAGTTTATTAGATTTTGTTATGTATATTACTTCATTTTTTATCCCCAATGTGAAATTGTTAACATGTATGTAATTTCGTTTTCAAATGTGCTAAACTGATCAGTCCTTTGGGATAAAAATCGTTGTATCTTATGAAAATGTAATTATAGAACGAAACTAGTTTAAGGATTCTAGATTTAGGTTCATTATACTTAGTATGAATGGAAGTTTAGTTTCAACCTTGGAATCTATATTTAAGAAGTCCTAGATTATGGAACTTAACCCCAATATATAATTTTAGGATTTGAAAATAATAACATATGTTTTCATTAACTAAATAGTTTTGGATACCATCATTAGATGATGATATTAAGGTTGATCAGAATTTCTAATCCCTAAACACCACTTATTAGGCTTATGTAATGGTATTTTACAGTTTTTAAGGACATTTTTGAAAAACTAATGCAATTTTTATGTTTTAAGGGAAACTTTTATTTATGTAATACTATATTCACACTTTATAGGTGTAATTTTAATGGTATTGATAACCTTTTTGTTTCAAATGAATAGTAATTACATCACATTAATTCTCAAATATGATTATTAGAATTAGTAAAAAAATTATTGATAAACACAATAAAGGGATATTTAAGGATTAAATTTCAAGGATTCCCATAACATTTTTGGTAACATCATTGGATATATGTTAACATAGTTTACAAAATGGAAAATCTTCATATAGGGTGACAAATTTTTACATCTGGGGAGGTGGTGGGGCTTGAAGCTGTGACTGAAGAATGATAAGGATTTCATGTCAACCACTAGCCTATGAGATGTCCTGGTTAATATTTCATAATTTTTCCAGTAACAAATTCAATGAATAAATATAAATTATGAACCAATAATATTACTATATTGGTTTAGGGATTAATATATTAACATAATTTGATTTGAAAAATAGATAAATAATTAAGTAAGGTATTGTTTTATGGATCTTAAGATCCTTTAAAATTAAATTTTTGTACTTTTAGAAAAAATTAATAATTCTTAGGTGTTCATTTCAATGTGTAATGTGATAAATATGAAATTGATCAAAGCACAACCAAAGGATTGTGTTTTTATTGTAGAAATATATTATGTAAGTATATTTTATTATATTTGTCAGCTATAAAATAATTACTCAGTGTTAAGAAAATAATATTGAAATAAAACATTATCCTAATACATTGATTTTTTTGGAATGGATGGTCTTTTAATTCATCACGTATTTTTGGGATTGTTGCCCTGAATATTATAATGATCGTTCACTTGATTGTGGCCAATGACCGCAATAATATCCTATAATTAATTAGTATTTTCCTGAGAGTTCATATCCTCACATTCCATCAATGTTCTCATACATATAAACCTATTCAGGTGACCTTCATACTCTAATGTATCACTTATTAAGAGCATATTTTATCATCCCCTCTCATGATATAGGATTTCAATGATTATATGTTCAAATGTAAACCCCTATATTATCAAGATAATTTTTAAATTGTGGGGGGTTTGAAGGTGGGAAGTATGTAATTAATTAAAATTTTAAAATAATGAAATTATATTTGATTTCTTATATGACACGCAAAACCATTTGTAGAAAGGAATATGACAACTACATATATTATGATATATTTATATTTAGATAAGATGAATAATTCTATTTGTATATATTACAAGTGAAACTTTGATTATATTTTTTACAGACAACATAATGATTATATTTTTCTACATTGAATTCTGTGGCTAGGTTTCATTACATGGAACAATGACTTTTTCCAATG
Organism: Viscum album; assembly: GCA_963277665.1. Classification (NCBI taxonomy): domain Eukaryota; kingdom Viridiplantae; phylum Streptophyta; class Magnoliopsida; order Santalales; family Viscaceae; genus Viscum; species Viscum album. The sequence continues at coordinate 300,817,348 of OY728130.1, forward strand.
GATTGTATTACATGGAAGACCGAGTTTTACCGAATAACATTAATATTATTATTTAAAATAAAAATTACCTGATAGTAATTAAATTAGAAGTTATGAATAGGATTAACTAATTATGAAAATATATGGTTTACAGAAATATAAAATAAATCCATTTTTATCAATTAAATAAAAATGACAATAAAAATAAATAGAATGTAAAGGAAATGTGTTTATAAAATAATATTTTTATGCACCTAAAGGAATTTGGTATTAATACAACAAATTAATCTTCATTAGTTAATGATATTAATGAAATATATATTATATATTATACCAAATAGTTTTTACATTCATCAATATGTTTTGATTTTCATATGATAAGAACGAATCCAATTTTATGTATAAAAAGTTACATTTTTCTAAAACACAAATTTCCACCTTTTAGTGGAGTTCCCATTTTAAAACTAAATTTCAAGACTTTTATAAATTTTATATTGAAAATAAATTTATTTTTTATGATTAATTTCAAAATTAACTTAGGTTAATTTTTTATAATTTCTTTATGATGTTTTCTTGATGAATAGTGAAATATATTGAATCTTAATTGAAAAAATGACATGTTATCTAAACAATTTCAATTGGTAAATTATATTTTTTATTGTGTTTAATGTATTATTAGATCGGTTTTAAACATATTAATACAATTTAGTTTCATGGAATAATAAATATAAATAATTTATATTAAATAATTTATTGAACTTTTTATCATTTTCACTTTAAAAACCCACTTCCCCTCAAATATATGTAATTAGATTTAACTAATGTTGGAACATTATGTGTTCAGAATTTGTAAAAATAGATTATATATTTTCGAATATAATTATTTATAATTTAAATTAATGTCAAAAAATTTTTTTTTACCAAAAATATTAGTGATGGAAATCATAATTAATTACATCTATTCTGATAAATGCTTGTTTTCCAAGGGACTAATCCTTAAACTTATTAGAAAAAATAACCTAAAAGATTGTAAAAAAGATTTCATATGGCCATATATAAAACACATACTCTAATTTATAATTTTGTTTTATTTTTGGAGGAACATGAGATAATGTTGACCTCTTAATAGTTTCATTGTTTTTATGTTTACAATAATGCCCCTCTTCCACCACTATAAAAGGAAACTCATCCCTCCCACTTGTTAAAACGTATCAAAGAATTTTGGATAATCCATACCTAAAAAAATAGGCTGCAAAAAAACGTCCCCTTTTCCTAGAAGTATCAATATGGGTAGATATCTATCCAAGTATGTGTTTTAGTATAAACAAAAATAAGTTACCTGAAAAAGTGGCCATGTTCTACAATGATCAATTTTGTTTTATTTATTTGACCACCACTTAAATTTTTCATATATGTTTATTATAAAAAAAACAGGTATCATAATTAAACAGATATTTAGTAATGTTAATGGTATGGCCCCCAATTTTAGACACTATTACAAAATTAGATATTTAATAATCATTCATGTCAATGGTGGACTACCACCTCACGAACCAATTTCATTTGTTCTTCCATTAACACCTTTAAATATTAGAAATAATTACAAATGTATAGTTTATATTAAATATATATATGATATTTACAATGTATTAATTCTAATGTAATTATTTTTTAACATATATCTTTATGTTTTACATTTTATGGGAATACAATAACATCATTTGTGGATGTGTGGACTACGACCTTCTCAAAGAGATTTGATTTGTTCACTCTTTATAAGAAATGTATAAAGGATTAATTAAATAAGAATATTTGATATATATATATATATATAACATATATATTATACTATAATGATAATATACATATGTATAAATTACTTTTATTTCTTTTAATACATTAAGAAAATGGAAAGAGCATTCAAGCATACACATGGGCTAATAACTCCATGAATGACGTCTTTCATATATTATATTCAATTGTTAAGGATTAAATTGAATAAATAAATAAATATAATATGATATTTACAATAGGGTTAAAATTATATATATTATAAAATCACGGTCTATGTAATAGGAACAAAAAAAACAAGTTAGTACATACTCGAAAAACAAAGCATTTATTACCCGATATGATAAAAATAAGGATTGATTATTAATGGAGGGTTCCTAATATATTATGATAGAATAATATATTATATCCCATATTTAAATAAGTTTCTTATATTATTAAATAATATTCTTAATACCATTATACAAGAGGTTAAATCATGTTAACTAATAGAAGTGTATAGTAAAAGGATTCCTTTTATTTCTTCTATAATTATGCCTTATTAACTACGTTTTTCATAATAATATGTGTATACAACCCCATTGATACTTAATATCATGAATACATAATTATTCATGATATTTTTAGATTCAAGTTGAATTATTTCATCTACGGGTATTTGAACATAAAGGTAACATGTGGTAGTGAAATTTAAAAAATCAATTCATGTGAATTAGGTTATATTACATATTATATGTTTTTAATATTCATTGATTTTTTGTATAAGGAATTTGAATTTCAATTGATTTATTTTAAAATTATTTTATGTGGATTTTGATTTGATACACATAATCACTTCATTGAATAATTCTCTCTTCGTGGTTATGTTAATTTTAGGTGTTTATTTCACAATCTCATTCTAATAGTGATTTATTATTCTAATAATTAAATTATAGGAAATTACATAATAATTTTTCAATAAACTATTTTATTTTATTCAATTCTCATAATTGAAGATATCTTTCAAGTAATTACACCAATTTTCCACTCTTTGGTACATAAAATGTTTTATAATTTTTTATAAAACCTAACTACACTTTTTTCATCCATTGGAGATTGACTCTATCACAGAGCCATGTTTATAAAAATGTTTTGAAAAATGTTTTTAGACATTAAAAATGATTTATTAAAGAATATATTATCATTTTGTAATTTTATGGAATATTATTATCTCTTTCTAAATAAATTATATTTCTAACCGTTATTTCGTTCCAAAGGAATGTTATTTTTACATTGTAAGAAATTAACGACCATCATTTCATTGATGCTTCCAATTCATTTTTTAAAAGTTATATTTATATATATTTTTTAATGTGATTTTAATATAATAGGACTTTAAAAAAATGTTTTTCAAAATTAAAAGGATAATTTCCTCTAGAATGTTTTTAAAAGTACCCTTCGTAGTATTCCTACTCATCAATAAAAAACATTTATTTTTAATCTACCTGGGATTTGATTTATTCATTCCATCCTTATTCTTATTTCGGATGATTTATGATTAATTGGGACCAGTATATTATTGAAACTCATGTTCTTAATTAAATTCATTATACCTTTAAAATATTGACTTTCGAGTTATCATAGATCATTATTTTTTTCCAAAATATTTATATCATTAATCATGGACATGATTATTTCAAAAACCATTTACACGTTTTCAAAAATAGTTTACCTAGAATGTAATTTGACATCTGGGGAAATATTTATAAATATATATCATTTAATTCATAATGAAATTTGATATGGAAGATTTTTTTATGAGTTAAATAGATTATACAATATATGAGGAACGATTTTGAGGGGTATTACATGGATATGGCTTAGTTGCAAATACCCCCTCGATGCATTTCTAGTATCATGGGATGAGTGAGTTGGATAGAATTAGTGGTGTTTTTACCAAGTATGTCATAAAGTGTCTAGTTAAAGGTATTGACTATAATGTTGTCTTGTACCTAAAATATGTGGCATCCAATTATTAAACATTTCATTCATTGAATGTTATTTTATTATTATACATGATATTTCATCAATGAAAAAATATATGGATGCATTTCATTTTAAGTTTAGTTATTAAATGGACACTTTATTACGTTATTTACTATTACATGTTTATTATATCTTATCCAGTTTTGTAATATAATGTGTTCTCAGTTATTTACCTTTTAAAATTTTAAACCACTTCCTTATAAATTTATTTATTACATGAAATTTGATTTATGTTATTTACTAATCCATATTGATTATTCTAGTTGATTCATTATTAATTTGATTGAAATAAACTTTTACAAAATACTTAATATCACCCATATTTTTTTCCTTTCTAAATCTTATAAAGAAGAATCCTATGAAATTAGTTTTAAAGGATTATGTTTTTTTATCATTTTATATGTGTTGTAGTTAATTAATTATCCCCAATGTAAAATATGTATCATGTATATAATATTGAATCCAAAACAACCAATCTGATCAGTTCTTTAGGACTTGATTACTTATAATCAGGCACATGTAATAAATTAAGGAATTTTCATCAAGCATCAGGGTTCAGGGTGTTACATAAAACAATAAAAATATGAACATAACATTACCATGATTGTTTCCATTCACAATCACGTGATAATTCCTTAACATAATATAAACCCACCGAAAATATTATTAGCATAAACTAACCTATACTACATCCACACATTATATTGTGAGTATATAGGTACCATAATTTCACCAATTCAAAATATTTATAGCATATAATAACCAATATTACATCCAAACACAATCTTGTGAGAATAAATTAAATGAAATTACCCATATTCAAAATATTATGTGAATAGATCAATTCTAATTACACCCATATAACGAGTCCATATCTCACGAGGTATCTCTATTTACCCAATACATTGGAGGGTTATATAGGTCCCACCCATCACATAATAATCATATATATATATATATGTTCTTTTATAAAATATAATCATTCATAATTAAATTAGCATATAGAAAGGAGACTATTTTCCTAAAAAATATTCATAGAACATTCTATAATATTTATAGAGAAATAATATGCATTATAGCACAAAAAATCATCAGTGAAATTTAAGGAACATCAAATCATGTTGAAATATATAAAAAAACATTTTTAGGATAATGGACAACACATTTTGAAAAACAATAAGAAACTCCCATTTTCTAAAAAAAAATTAAATCACCTTAAAAATGTTTTCTTTGAAATGGAATAGTTTTAGAATTATAAAAATTAAAAAATTATCTTTTAAAATCGAAAAAATGGTTCGCTAAAGAAATTATAATATAAATATTCATACTAAAATTTTCTTTGATAAGACATTAAAAATATGAAGTCTTCTTTCTTAAAACACAATCTGTTCAATTAAATTTTAAATAATTTAATTACATTTTAAAATAAAATGTTCAATTTTTGAAAATTAAGATATTTTTACTATTATTTTCTAAATTATAAAGAGTTAAAATAATTTTGAAAACCATTTCATACATGTAAATGAATCTTCATTGAGAAATATTTTTATATAGTGGTAGAAACTGTAATATTGTTTTTAGAATATGTTTTTACCATACTAATAAACGATAAATTTTCTTGTCACATTAAAAAATAATTTTTAAAAAAGGTAGAGTGAAAAAATTTGAAAAAAAAATACATTTATATTGGTTAATTTCTAATAGATTCTTTGAATATATATAAATCTTTATAGGAAATTCAGAATGGAAGATAAAACATGTTAACATGATTGGAAGACCGGTTCAATATTTTGAATTACCTTTTTTGAAAGAGATATCATAAAAAGGATTAATAAAATATAATTATAGAAAGATGATATGGCAACTGTTAGGTTAAAATCATATATCACATAACCAAGATTAAAAATATAAATAATAAAATTTGGGTAATTGGAAAATATAGACATGGAAGAAAAATCATTAATAAATAATTTGAGAATTATTCTTGACAATGTCATATTATTATGGGGAAGAAATTCATTGTGGATGAAGGCATAAATAACCCAATCCATTTTCTATACTGGTATTGATAGAGTTAAATGTAAAATCATAGTTCTAAAAAAACATAGAAGAAGTATGTTATAAGTGAAACATTATAACTCAAAGAACGGTGGTTTGAGTTAATAGAATAACTATTACATAGTCATTATCTTTTAAATTGAAAATACATAAGAGTTAGAATGTGATATGGTATATGAAATACATTATATTTCATAAAAAGTTTAATTATAGAAATCCAGGACCAATATATACCATATATAAAGGAAAAAAGTTGTTAATACGTATCATATCCTAGTGAAGAAAATCTATGAAGCACAACCCTAATTTTTTCTCATGATTCACTCTACACATGAACATATCTTCATGAATAATGAAGTCAAGTTTCTTTTAAAAAATATTAATAATAATTTTCATATATATTTTTTCTTATGTGATCTATATATTATCATTTATTATTTATTTATTAAACTATTTCTTCTTATATCAGTTACATGGGGTTGAATTTTTAATGTCTATTAAACTCCCATTTAGTATTCAATGTAGTAAGAAGTTTTTTAAAATACATTATTAATATAAAAATTTGTATAAGTTTATTAATTTTATTATTCCACTAGAACAAAATATATACCATTTATAATGTATTTCCCAAATAAATTCATGTTATGAAAGGTGACATGATATCTTCATTTTTGGAGGTTAAATTTAATATGACTATTTATTTTCAATATCACATATATAATGTATAATATTATATTTAAAAATATTAATATTTTCATAAATACAATTATAAAACATTCAATAATTTTTTAATTTCATCCATGTTTTGCTGTAATGGAAAATAGAAGATATTTTTCTCTGATGGTGATAGTCAACACATACACACAAATGATGATCTCATTTTTTTTAACTAAAGGGAGGAAGGAAGAAAATGGAAAATACAATATTTTAATAAAATTTTATAGAATTATTAATTATAATTTCATTATACATTAATTGATAGGGTAGGTTATATGTGGTATAATAAGAAAATAATTAAGAAAACATGGTTGAGAACATTACCTGTCTCTTTGGATGTTCTCTCTCAGGTAAAACCTTAAGGATGCATAGCATTGTGATTTTTGAAGACCAATGATTATAGAATGTGGGGATATATTTTATTATGAACTAGGGAATATTTTATTAGATAAATATTTATAATTATTGGATAAATGCGGTGATGGGGATCTCATTTTTTAAGTAAAAAAAGTTCTATTTAGTAAATACCCATTAATTTTTCAATGATAAAAAGAACTTATTAAAGTACCAATAGTTTAAAAAGAGAGAAAAAATGATGTATGGGGTGATATATGGTAAATTAATTCTGTATAATTCGTTTTCATATATATTTTTTTTAAAATTAAATATTTAAACAATAGATCTTTACATTTTAGCATTTTTATTTCCTACCTTGGTATCTAGTTATTTCCCTTGTAATTTATATTTTATTAAAAATATAAGGTAACACATATTACCATATTTTGATTTCAAAAAAACAAATTTATTCTCTATAAAATATAATTCAATATCTTAATATTCAATAAATTATCTTATATATTGAAAAATTTTATATATCGAAAAATATACCTTTTAGAAAAATATATTTTTCAGAATTAATCATTTTTAATATTATTTATTAATGATTACCAACTTATTTAGTCTTAATGTATTTATATATTGGTTTAAAAATTATATTTGTTTCATTTTTTATAATATATTAATTTATTTTATTATATAGAAATTACTCAATATTAAAATAACAATTCTTTGTAAATAATAACTTTACCTATATCGTAGTAATTAAATTTTGTAATAATAATCTTTTATTTATACATAAAAATATTAGGTGCCTTTTTTTATAATCTTGAAATATATATTTCAAATATAAAATCTATTTTATCCCATAAAATAACTTTTTTTAACAGTTAATTTTAACAGTAGGCATGTAATATAAGGACCCATTCTTAAAACATTAAATAATCATGAGTTTAGACAAGAACATGCATTCTTACACATTGGGGATCTTTTATGGTTTTTAGTTTTTGGTATTTAGGTCATAAAACATACATAACATCCCATAACCATATATGATGATACCACTAAAGATGTATCCACATTTTAAAAAATATAGAACACATAAAATAAAAAATATTTTATTTGTGAAATATTCATTTAAATTAAATTGTTTCTGTTCTTTCTCTTACACAACATTATAATGGTTGAAAACATTTATGAACATGGAATCAGAAAAAAGATAAGGTAGGTATATAAATAATGAAATCATTGGTCACGTTATAACATAAAAACCATTAAAAACCACTCCCTGAAAACACATTTATATGGAAAGAAATATAATGTAGTTTCATTGGTACATATTTACCATATCACTCTTATTATCACACCGAATGGTATTTTGAAAATATTTTATTTTGAAAATATTAATGTGTTTTTGATTAATTGATTAAATTATTAATGATTTATCAATTGTTTTATCAATTGTTCTCACCCGTTATATATTTAGTTATAATGGGATCAACCCAACATATATTGAACTATGATAGGATCAACCCAACATTACTGAGTCTATGTAACAAATCATGAATAATCAAATTGATAAATCATTTAAACATTTGATCAAAAAACATTAATATTTTCAAATTACCCTTTTCTTGTAAAATATATAACATTTAAAATTTAAAATACATGTACATATTAATGGAATAGTATTCCTAAAAAATTATTATGTAATCATATAATGGAAATATCCTAGTAGTAAATCATCATGAATTCAGCAAAAATACTAATGTAATCTTTATTAAAAATAATTTTTTTGAATTTCAACAATGATTCTTTTTAAAAGATTTTTAAAAGGAAATTCCCTTTCAAATATAATTAGAGTGAGAATTAATAGAATGGAATGGATATGTTTATACACTGTAAATTAAAAAAATATAAAATAAATTCCTCACCCTAATAATATTAATACCACTTAATGAAAAATGTAGAAGAATAAACCAAAGAATGGGAATTGGGTTAAATATTCTACAACCTTGAGTTTACCTTACCTTAAACATGATTAAATATCCTATAAAATAATAAAAATATTGTTATTAATAGTTTTTAGAAGAATGATAATTTTTATATCACCTTATATGATAATTTTGTAAAATAATTTCACACATTTATTAATAATATTTGGTTTTTTACATCGTTTTGGGTGTTCTTTACATGTTTTCTATGGTGGGTTCGCACGGGATGTTCTTGTTGAAAGATAGTGAAAGTCCAGATGTAAGATTATATGTTATTTATATTTTTCCAGAATATTAAATGAAATATTTATATATTTATAATCATATATGTTGATGAATCATTAGATAAAACATTAATGATGTTTGGATCATTTTTTTGGTACTACTATAATCACAAAATCTTCATCATATTCCATTAATATAATTAATATAAGAGAATTATAGAATATAAGTGCAATCATATCATACACTTTAAAATCTTTTTCAACCATTATAATGGGTTCACTACCAGATTTGGGGGAAGTATATGAAATTGAAGACATATCGTCCTTGAAGTCGGTAAATCGACACATCGTAGACAATGTTTTTAATTTTAGAAAAACGGAGAGAAGAGAAGGAGTATGATGATGAATTGTTCCATAAATATTATAAAAATAAATAATATATAAAATACTATAGTTTTTATTCCTCTTCGATAAGGGTAGGTTAAGTGATTATAAGAAAATAAAATAATTGAAAAAAAACACACAAAAATGAAAGAGGATTTTTACCTCTTGATATCTTCTCCATGAGATAATCCTTATGGCATTTGGTACTAGAATTAGAGAGCTACAATACAATCTTGGACGTTGGGAAGAAAATTGATTCAAATATTGGAAATAATTTAGGCAATTCTCAATGCTTGAGTGGCGTGATAGGAATAGTGAGTGAGGGTGGAATTTATATTAGAGGAGAGGAGGTGTTATCCATTATTTTAATAATTATTTTAATATTTGTTCCCAATATTATTAATAATAGTGATTCTTGTCACTAAATATACTATATAGTGCATGTGAGTTCAAACCAAGGGTTTTTACTTCAGTAGCACAACATCAATGAATCAATAAATCACGTATTTAGCTTATTTCTAAAATTACCATATTTCACTATTCACAAAATATTCAAGTATTACATAAAAATTCCTAAAACATTACCCAAACCATTTCTAGAAATATAGAATTAAAAAATGATCTCCACATTATCTATATAAATTTCTAAAAATGGAAAAATTAATTTTTTTAGAAAAATAAAATTTTACTCAAAAAATAACAATTATAAAACTATAACTCTTTTTATAACAAATGAAAATTGATTCAAGGTTTCAAAAAATTATATTATAGTCATAAGAAAATAATATAATCAATTTTGATTAAAATTTATGAAAAAAATTTTCATTTATATTTTTAAATAAATCAAAAAATTGTAATACATATGACTTATAAAAATAACAACACTTATACTCTGATCATATTATCACTTATAAGATTTCCTAGATTATGTTTATAAATTCATGGTATTGGTTACAATTACGTTGGATCATTTAATATTCATAAGGTAATGTTACTATTCACAAGGGAATGTTAATATTCATAAGGGTATGTTACGATTCATCAAAAATTAACGTGATTCCATCAGACTTTAAATAACTTATTGATCATAACCGTGTATATCCGGTATTAAAAATTTCACCAATAAACGTGAAAAAAATTATTTTTAATTGGTAGTATATAATTAACATCTTAAAACAATGTATTGTTTCATAGAGACTTAGTGTTTCATGCATTTATAATTTTAAAAAATTGGGATGTTCCAATCTCCCCACCTTCTAGATATTGTGTCCCCATAATTTTTTTTTACTAATTAAAAAAGATAAGGTACCTTTCCCTCATAGAATTTAATATTCCCATGTTTCTTCTTCAACCATGTGGTTTCCCAAAAAAATGATTTACCTGGTGGATTACCTTATTTTTAAATTGTTGCCCCCCTATGATCCAAAATCTGAACAGGTCTATCTTCACAAGGAAGGTTCTCATCTAGTTGAACTACTACTAGGATAAAAAAAGATGAATTTGGCATATACTATCTCAACATCAAAATATGAAAACATAGTGTACCTGAGATAAACTCTTTAGAAATGATACTCAGTAGAAGAATGTTCCAACATTCTCTAGGATTTTATAAGTTCCAATTAACTGTGGACTTATTTTTCCTTTTTATAACAAAACACATAACACATTTACAAGGAGATATTAAGGAAAGTCTGATCAACTACATCAAATGAAATTTCTTTCCTCGTGTTATTTATATAAAATTTCTTCATTCCCTGAGCTGTCATCATCTGTCGCCAAATAATCTGAAATTTTTCTTCTACATCCTCTACTAATTTTGGTCTCATCAACTTCCTTTCCCTGACTTCATCACAAAATGATGGAGTTCAACAACGCTATCCATAAAATTAATCAAAAGGTTCAATATATACACTAGAATAAAAGATGTTATTTTAAGAAAAATCAACTAAATAAATATGATGATCCCAACATCACTCGTATTCTATTGAACATGATCGATGTGTGTCCTCCAATTTCAAAATTTTTATATCGTCTTGTCAATCATATTGAGAATGAAAATAAGTTCTGAAATTTAATATTGTTACCAATGTATTTTGAAGACCTCTCCAAAATCTAGAAGTGAACCTGAGATCACAGAAATATATAATAGAAAGAATAACTCCATGTAACATGAAAATATTTTTGAGGTATAGTTGAGAAATATGATCCAAAGACATATATTTTTCAGTCATAGTTGAGAAGTATGATCCAGAGAGAATCAATCTAGAATTTCAAGGAAATGTATATATTTAGTTAGAAAATCAACAATATCCCCGATTGTATTGTTTCCTGGAGATGTCATTAGTAGTCCCACAGTGAAGTATTTGGTTATATTTTTCCCATTTCCCTCTAACACTGGTAGTGGTTGAAGAATACCCTTTGATAACATCCACTTTCCATTAGCCTTTTTCCATGGGAAATATCTCATATTAAAATCTTTAATATCTCTTTTCATTCCATCCCACTAGTAATACTCTCAATGATATCTACATATCTATTGTTTCTATGATAAAATAAAAATAAATATTTGCAAGCTTCACATAATAATTATTTCTTGAACAGAGATTAAAAATGAACACATAAAATATTCCCAAACCCAAAAAAATATTCTTATTAAATATAAATTCCAGTAACTTACCAATTTTGACAAATTCTTCCTTTTTCTATAACTCTCTAAATTCATTCTGTGCTTTCTTAATTATGTCTAACAGAGATGACTGCACTGAAACCTGAAACAAAATCGAGGAATTTTCAACACCAAACACTTCCAATACAAAGTTTATCAAATCATTCCCCAAATAGTCATGTTATAAACATATCATGGATAATGTAGAAATACTTTTCTAAATCAAATAATCGGCCACTCTGTTTACTTTTTCAAGATGGAAATGAATAATGAATTCATAATCCTTGATTAGTTCCAACCATCTCCTCTATATCAAGTTTAATTCCTTCTATGTAATTATATATTTCAATCTTTTATAGTTAGTATATATTTCAAATTTTACTCTATATAGATGATGCCTTCAATTTTTAATTCAAATACAATTGTATCTAATTAAAAATCATGTATATGGTAATATGACTTAGGAGGTTTCAACTAACATGAATCTTAAGAAATTACCTGACCTTTCTGTATATGAACGTGACCAAGTCCCATTATAGAGGCATCACTGTAAAAGAAAAATAACCCACATTTGGAAGGTAGGGTCATAACTGGATCATTAACCAATATTATTTTCAATTACTAAAAATAATCATCATATTATTTTATCTAGATAAATTTAACTCCTTTTCAAGTTAACTTTGTCAGTGGTCTAGATAACTGTGAAACGTTTTCCAAATTCCTTTGATAATAGCTTTCTAATCCAAGAAAACTATGAATCTAGATTATATTTTATGGTCTTTGAAATTCTTAAAAATCATTAATTTTTGTAGGATAAAACATTATGTCCTATTTAGAAGAAATGTGACCAAGGAATAAAAATTTTTTCAAAAAAAATCATCCTTTATAAGTTTTCCATAATATTTTTATTGTTTAAAAAACAACCCTTAAATGATTTTAATTTTCCTCTGGAAATTTATAGTATACTAGTATTCCATCAATAAAAAAACCACAAACATAACCATGAACTCATGAAATACTCTATTCATAAAATCCATGAATAACGTAGGTGAATTAGATAAGACTGATTCCATAACTACACATTCATAATGACCATAAATTTTAATGAACACAATATTCATGATCTTTTCTTCCTTTATGTTGAACTGATGGTACCCAAAACTCAGGTCAACCATCAAAAATATCTATGATTATTTTAGTTGATTCTAGAAATAATAGATTTGAGGAAAATGATACTTGTTTTAAATAGTGAGTTATTTAATGATCTATAGTCAATTAAATACTCATTGAACCATATTTCTTTTTAACAAACATGATTGGAGAACCCCCATAGTGAAGTACATGGTTAGATGAAGCATTTATATAATAATTACGACAATTTATATTTAATTTCTATAAGATGGTTTCGATAAATTTAATAATGGGGTTTAGAAATTGTATTAGCATCCTGAACTATGTCAATAGAAAACTCAACCTATCGGTCAAGAAAAACTCTTGAAAAATCATCAGGATAAACAACATAGTATTCGTTTACCTAAGGAACATTATTAAACATAATATTTATTTTTTCTTCAATTCTATGATCAAGATAACATTCATTTCTATAATTTATTAGTTTCTAATCTTCCTGATATGTCATCAATGGTATGGGTTCATTATTGTACCCAAACTGAAAGTATTTCTAAAAAACTTATTTTACTATGCAATCTATATTAACATGATGAAAATAAAGACAGTCCATACCAAGAATAACATTAAACTCCACTAAATAATTTAAAAAATAGTTTTTAGGTAAATTATTTCGACAAAAAATATTGGTAGATTGTCATAATTTCTTTTAGCCACAATATTTCCTCCATGTGTTTTTATCTTGAGTTCTATTTTCATTTGATGAGGTTGAATTTTAAATTTTCTATAAACATTGTCATAAATGATGGAATATGTAGACCCTACATCAAAAAACACATTTTAAAAATCTTCAACAACAAAAAATATACATGATACCACCGCATTTAATGGATCAACATCTGCTGAAGTTGTTTGAAATGATTTTTCCTCGGCCTTCTACTTCTAAAATTAGTAGTTTTCATTTTGAGTGACTAGCTTTAGACACAAATTCAGAAAACGACCCAATTAATTAGAGTTATATAATATCCCCATCGTCTTCTCATTAATTTTCACATCATTTTACTTGTACTAATGGGACATGTTCCAAAACATTCCACCAAGGTATCATTTCCCAGAATTTACAATACATTCACCCGGATACTATTTACCATAATTTCCACAAGAAAGGAAATTGATTATATTACCTATATATTTCATTGATGAATTATTCCCCGAGGCCTACCAACCTGAATCTTTATTCTTGTAATCATGAGGCACATAAATGTTAGATACTCCATATCAACTATTTCATCATAATGAACAAGTTTCTCATATCTTTTAAACTATCTTGAAGACAAAGATCTTCATTAAAATGGTTTCTAACAAGAATAAAATATTATAATTTTACAATAATGATCCCAAGTATAACCTCATCCATACATGGATAGTCATGTAAAATTGGATTGATATGCTTCTATATAGTCATCATATTTCTGCTTTAGTTCCTCAAATTGATCCTCCATTCTATGTCAAACTATTTTAGGAAAATATTTTTCTAGAAAAAGACTCTCAATCACATCCCATTATAGAATATCATGATAATACCTTTCTGTTGTATTCTTAACCAGAGACCCCAATTAATAGGAATCACCTTCAAAATTATCAATGTATAGTATTTCCTTTTGACATTCTAAACATCTCATTACATCAAATATATTTTATATACTATTGAGTCATCCTTTGGGAACCACTAGATCAGTGGTTCCAATAAATTATAGAGGATTTTCATTATAAAATTGTTTAAAAAATAAAAGTTTATTCATTGTATATCAGCTTCTAATATAGCATGGATAACACCATTGATTGTCTCTTGAGTCCACTGATCCCTTTCTGTCAAAAACTGATCAGTTCTAATTTCCACTATTTTAGGCTGCAGATTCGGACAGATAGCAGCCTCTTGGTTCCTTCGATATTTTGATTCCATGTTTCTTCTATAGAAAACCATTATTAACATACATATATTAAATTAGGAATCATATTAATCATTAAATGGAATATAATTTTAAATTAACACTAATAATAAAATAATTTATGGTATTCTATTAACATAATCCTAACCTCTAATGTTATCTAAACCATCCTCTAATACCAACAACAAGGAATCATCCATAAAACATTACAATATATAGATTTCAGACCAGAAAATACATCCTTACATAATGAGGATCTTTTTAGGTTTAGTTTTTAATAGAATTATGACATAAAACATACAAAACATCCCATAACCGGAGATTAGGATACAACTAAAATAGTATCCACTTTTTACAAAATTTAAAGAATTTCAAATAAAACATAATTTCATCGAAAAATATTTATAATAGTAAAAGTTTCATCATTTTTTATCTTACGTATACTTATAAGCTATAAAAACATTTACGAACATGAGATGAGGAAAAAAGATCAGTATGAAATATAAATAAACAAATCAACAAACAAGTGATAACATAAA
The DNA here is from genome assembly GCA_963277665.1 of Viscum album. Taxonomy (NCBI): domain Eukaryota; kingdom Viridiplantae; phylum Streptophyta; class Magnoliopsida; order Santalales; family Viscaceae; genus Viscum; species Viscum album. The sequence goes on from OY728130.1 coordinate 300,833,137, forward strand.
AACCAATAAAAAACTCTTCATAAAAAATCATTAGCCTACAAAGAATCTGTATGTTGTTTCCATGGGACATATTTTCCACATTACACGTACAATCACCCTTACACATGGAATAACCATTCAGTCAACTTCCATCTCTAGATTACCCAATTCATTTGAGATCTATAATGTGACTTACCCATCATATCTTGTTCTATAATGGGATAAACCTAACATAACATGGTATATAATGGGATCAAATCCACATAACTATTCATATGTAATATATCATTAATTAAACATTTGATAACCCATTTAAACCCTTGAGAAAAACTCATACATATTTTCAAAATACATTTTTTGTAAATGGATCAATTTTAAAATATTAAAATATGTGCAAACAATAATGAAATAATATTCATCCTAAAGTTACTTTTCAACATATAATAGAAAAACAATAGTAATAATTAATTATTAAATCAAGATATACCACTTATGACATATATATAAAAAACAATCTTTTTGAAATTTATTAAAGAGACATTTAAAAGGATTTTAAAAGGAATTTCTCTTATAAATATAATTGAATTGAAAATTAATATAATGAAATGAACATTAGAGTACTATTAAAATACACATAATTAAACATAAATTCATCATAAAAATAATCTTAGTATCACATAATTAATAATGTAGAAGGTTAACCCAAAGAATGGAAATCTGGATAAGAATTCCCTTACTCATGTTTATCTTACATAAAACGTGTTTAAACCTACTGCATAATGGTTTAAAAGTGTTATTAATATTATAAAGAAGAATAATAATAATTATTTCACATTTTAGTATCATTTTATAGCACCACTTCTCACATTTATTAATATTATTTTGTTATTTACATTGTTTCGGGTGTTCATTACATGGTATCCACAGTGGGTTCGTGTTGGATATGATTGTCGAAATAAAGAGAAACTGCAGAAGTGAAATGAGATGTTATTAATATGTTTACAAAATAATTAATAACACCATTAATAAATTATTTATCATAAATGATGGTGAATCATTCTGTATAATATTGATGATGTTTAAATCATTTTAGTGGTTCTTCGATAATCTGGAACTTGTTTCACAGTATATCTTTAATACTATAAATAATTTTTAATTAATAACACAAAAGAGGTAATATAATACACATTACAATATTTACGAAACATTAAAATGTATTTAAAACATGATTTTTAGGAATTAAAGGAAACTGAAGACACATCATCCATGATGTTGGTAAATCGACACATCACAAATGGTGTTTTTATTTTTAGAATAAGAGGTAGAGGAGAAGGGGTATGATGAATAATTGTTCCATAATCATGATAAAAATCCATAATGTATATAATAATTTATATTTCATTCCTCTTGGATTAGGGTAGTTGTATAGAGTATATTAAAATTTAATAATTGAAAAGAAAACATAAGAAAATAAAATATGATTTTTACCCCTAGAACTATTTTTATTGAGATCCTCCTTAAAGAATTATTTATTGGACTCTTTGTTGTACAAAGAGTTATTAAACACGAGTAATAGTATTTTTAAGATGATAGGTTAAATGTGTAAAAAATATAAAATATTGAGAGGATTGAGAGGAAGAGGGGGTGAGGGTGGTATTTATAGTGGAGGACAGGAAGGGTGTTCCTTCATTTCAATCATTAGTTTAAAATTTTTTCTCAATATAATGAATATTCTTGATTCATATGAGTAAAAGACGTAATTAGTGCATGATTCATCGAACTAAGGGTTATTACCTTAGCGGAACATCATACATGACTCATAATAAATTTATAGATATGATAATTTTAATTTTTTTAAAAAGAATAACATAATTGAAAAATAAAAATTTTAAAATTATAACTCATTTTTTAACACCTTGAAAATTTAATCATGTTCTCATAAAAGTATCATATAACCATAATAACATAAATTAATAATTTGTGTATATTTTTTTCTAAAATACATTTTTGTTAAATTATTAAAATTATTCATAAAATGATAATACTTATGACATACAAAAATACCAAAAAATATGATACGATCATATTGATACTTATAAGGTTTCCTAGATTTTATTTTTATATTCATATGTTATAATACTATAAATTTGGATAACATACTATTCTTATGGGTGGGTTACTATTAAAAAGTGTATATTACTATTCATATGGGTATGTAACTATTCCCAAAAAATAATCTTAATCTGATCAGACACCAAATAAATTTTTTATCATAATCGTGTATGTTATTATCTCAAAAATAAAATCAAAAAAGCAAATAAATTAGGTTTAATAGCTAGTTTATAACTATCTTTTTAAAACAAATAATTATTTCATAGAGACACAGTGTTGCTTGCATTTAAAATTATAATACCATGGGGTGTCACATGTAACCCGTAAAAATTCATTTTTTTTAAAAAGTGTATCTTTAAGGATAAGTGTTATTATTATGGAAAATTATCATCTTTGTTGATTTTATTGAAATTAAATCATTTATTAATAATGAAATTAGATTTTTCTAACCTTTAACTAAATATAAAACCTAATTTTCCATTGATAAGACATAATTAAAATATAAATACAAAAAATCATTCTTATTAAAAAGCATTCCTAAATTTTATAAATGTTAATAATGGGTTCTCTAAATCCAAAATTGTATTTGTACATTCATAATTTCTCTCCATAAATTAACATTTTTCTAACAATTTTTTTAAATTTCCACAATCAGACTTTGTTTTTGAAAATTTAATAGGAGACACAATATAGGTATAAACTATATATTTTTAATAATCACATAAATATGTACCATTTATGAAAATAGAAAAAAATCCCCCAATGCTAAATTTGACACACATAATCAAAAAATAAATATTATTTTACCAAATTAAATCTCTATAAGTGGTTAAAACATATTTTAATATAATATCACATAAACAGAAAATTATTTTTTATAATAAAATTATTATTGTATATGTATATATATATATTATTCTACATAAATTTAAAAATCTGGTTAAATATATTTATACCCACAAATTTGATTACTAAATTATAATGTTCTCACATTGAACTTCTAATATAATTTTAAAAAAAAATCTGGTATTGTATATTTCAGTGTTGTAGTTGATGTAACCTACTCACTATAGTATTTATGTAATGGAAAATTATGTATTGAAATCTAATGTCGTTATAGTCAATGTTTCTCCATATTAATTATCATGAACTAAAAATATAATAAAATATAAAAAATTCCCCTACAATGGATAAAAAAATTATTTAACAACCTACATGGGGCCCGATACGTCTCTTAGAAGGAAATTCATTTAGGATATGATCTATTAAAGGGGAAGAAAGTGGATATTCTTAATAACACCTTTCATATATTCTATAAACACTATGAGTTAAAAAATTTGTCAGTTAGACTCAAAATTCCCTAATAATTTTATTTGACCTAATTAATAATTTCTTTAATGAATACCTCAAAAAAATTCATATTTATAGATGATATTCTAATATACTCTAAAATAAATGAGAAAAGTTTTGTATAATATTATTAATATAATAAAAAATTTGGGAACTGAGTAGTTTTATGCAGTGTATATTAAATATAAGTTTTGTTTATAAAAAATAATATTCTTAGGGAATGTTATCAAAAGGAAGGGGATATTTTGAATACATGAAAGAAAAATGTGATTGAAAAATATTTTAGATGAACATATATATAAAATATACATAGTATTCTAAAATAATCTTGGAACATTAGATGATTTTTTTTGAAATTATCAGGATTAAAATACCAATTAACAAATATAACTCATAAGGGATAAATATTTATCAGATAAATGCGTGTGAAGAGAGCATTAATGATTTTTTTTAAAACGATAATCACTTCACGTGTATATACAAAACCCAAAAGTTGGGAAGGATTTGTTATTATTTATTCTTTAATATATGTATTTGGTTGTTTACTCATTAAAAATGTTAAAGAAATAGACTATGACATAAAATTAATGTTTAATGAGAAAAAAATATGAAACATGATCTAGAGTTGGATGAATTAATCTTCACTTGGAATATTTACAAATATTATCACTACAGAGCGTATTTATATATATATATATATTGATTAACATATTTTGAAGTATATATTCACATAGAAGAATATAAACATGCTGAAAAAGATGGTTAGAGATTATCAAGGATTATGAATGTCCAATACATTAAAATCCATGGAAGACAAATAAAGTGAAGGACTTTTTAATTAAAAAAAATATCCCAAATCCCTATTCATTATTAATATTGAGAAGTTATCAATTTCATATATATACAAAGGATGAACATGGGAATCATAATGGTTGGAAGCACATCCCACCTAACTCAATTGTTTTCATAACCAACTATTATAGAGAAGATACAACCATACTAGAGGATACAACCAAAATAGTATCTATTTTTTCTACCAAAGGAAACCGTTTAAAAAAAATCATTATATATTATCATGATAAAAAAGTGTGAAAATATTTTATACACGTGTGTAAGAAAAAAATCTTAGTAAGAGAAATAGAATGAGGAAATTGCAAATTGTCTATGAATACTATAAACCCCTGAAATCATACTTTTCACCAATAAAACATAATCTATTTAATATACCCAATAAAGTCAGGATATCCATGAAAATATTTATAGAAATCATAAACTATTATGAAACTTTTGGAATCCATAGAATGCATAAAATGTATCTTTCCTAACTACATATGGAGTAACATTTATGGTAACATTTGGAATATCCATCACAGTATATTCCTAAAATCTCTTATGTGAATCCCAATAATTTAACTCCATCTCATTACCCAATGCATTGGAGATCTATCACATTCCCATAAGACCTTGTTTTATCAAATATCTACCCATATACATAAGCAATTCCCAATAACCAAAACATAATCACCGCAAATAAGTTATTCATAAAAGAAAAATAAAATATCTACATTGTAATCAAAGGATACTATATCATGATATTAACTAAATAAATATCATCTAAAAACCATTTAAAAAAATGAAAATGAAATATTTTATTTAAAATCATTAAATATTTTAGTGGAATCCAAATATCAAATAACTGTTATAGCAGTAAGAAGTCGTTGTCACCGTATACGTCAAAGAAATATTTTTATCGGTTTTATGAAAACACTCCATATAAAAATATTCCTTTTAGAACACATATTGAAAGAAACTATAGATATAAATAAAATATAACATATTAACAATTTATTTCACATATAATAGTAGAATGACATAATAAATAAATATAAATTTAACCCATTGAATTGAAATTTGGTTACGAAGTTCCCTTACCTTGAGTCTGAGTTGTCACGTAAAATATTTTTATTCCAAAATAATAAATATTGATTAATTTATAAATGATTGAGACCCTTTTTAATTTTTATAATTTCATATATATCAATTATTACCAAGTTATAAAAATTACATAATTATTCAGGTTTATGTCGGATGTTTTGTGTATTAAGAACTTGAATCGAGAATAAACCCGGTATAATGCCAATAGTCTATGTGGAAATAACTACATTATATACATATTATAAAATTTTATATAAATATATTATATATCAATTATATAATTATTTTTAATATTCTCTATGTACAATCTAAAAACACCGTTCATGGAGGTGGTTGGTCATACATACGCATGAACGCTATTTTCATTTCTTTCTCTTTCGTATTGAAAGAGTGAAATTAAATGAACTATATATATATATAATATCATTACAGTAGTAATAATATTTTATTTTTATCATATATTTTTTCTTTAAAATCACTCAATACATTCCATGTTATGTGTGAACGCATCACATCATTTTGAGGAGCCAGTAATCAAAAAATCTCTAAACAAAGTTATCATATAAAAACAATATGGAAAGCATGAAGGTATGATTAATATAACATGTCCAAAATATGAAATAGGTTATAATATAAATATTAAAAAAATTATTAGATGAATGTTTTTAATACCATTCATGAAGGTAGTAAATGAAAATGAATAAAAACATTAATCACGGTGGCCATTAACTGACAAAACCTGGAAATGATTTCATTTATTTGAATAAGAGGAGATGTGAAATAAAATGTATATTCAATATTATATTAGAAAAAAATATAATATATAAATTATTATTGTGTAATCATTCATTAATAGATTATGTAGTTGAGAATAATGTAGAAAAAGAAATAAATAAAGATCGGTACTTTGAGAAAATTACCTCTTGAATATACCATCCTTGAAAGACCCCTTTTGACATTAGATTTGTCATTTTTGTGCGATTAGAAGAACTTGGGCGTGGGGAGAGTGTGGGGGATAGGATTGGGAAGCATTTTTAAGAGATATAAGGATTTTTGGGAGGAAATAGGGTGGTGTAGTGGTAGTATTTTTATGTTAGGATATGTTATTCAATTTATTAATATATTGATAATTTTTTTATTAAAATCAAACCATATAGAGGTGGAATTATATTAGAATAATTTTGATGGAAATTAATTTTTTATAGAATGTTTGGGGTTGATACACACATAAAATAACCATTAAATGATTTAGTTTTTAAATATGTTATTCTTATAACTCTTAATTTTAACCCTTGGCAGAATTTTACTATTACTTCAGTAAATAATTTTTTACCATGGTAAATTTATTGTACCTATAAATTAAATTGACATTAAAACCTAAATTTAAAATTATGATTCCAAATATGGAAACTATTTAACTAATTATGTTCACATAATTTAGGAAATTTTATTTAAAATTAAATCCCCTAAAGAAAATAAAAATTTTGGTTTAAAATTTAAACATTCAAAAAATTGAAATGTTTTTATAAATAATTTCACATTGAAATTGATTCCATTGACCAAAATTATATTAAATTATAAAAAAATATAAATATTATATAAAATAAATTAATGTTATAATCTAGAAATACAAATAATTTTGGACGAAAAAACAGTTTGGAATTAAAATGCATTATTTTTCACTATTCGTAAAAATATGAATGTTATCATAAAAACAAAAAAAATATATCCAAATAAAATTTTGATTTTCCAATTACAAAAAAAGAAATTTATTTTTTCATGTTTAACTTATATAGGTTCAAAAACAAGATTTAAAATGTGTTTATTATTAGAAGGCGAAAAAACTACCTTCTTAAAATATTATAGCAGTTATGCACAAAATTGGATTTATTCATATTTTATACCATAAAATCTATTATAAGGGTGTAAATAAATTAATAACATGTGTAAATATAATATCATTTGTTATATTCATTCATTTTAATAAAATGTATAAGTTTTATCTATTGTTTAATATAATAATATTAAAAATGTATTATTTTTCAATATAACTCAGTTTTGTTGGCAACATAAGATTTTAGAGAAGCCTGTTGTTGTGTGTCGAGTAGGATATTAGGAATAGCATCCCCGTTAGGGTAAAATTAATATCCATTTCATAAATATTAATATCTATGATATTCTTTATTTTATAATTACCTAGGATGTTACATCCTTCCTCTTTTTTGGATATTGCATCCTCACAAATTTTATTCACTTATCAAATATGTAGGTGTATTTGTCCTTCATAGAAATTTCATATTCCCATGTTTCTTATTCAACCATATTAGTTTTCCAAAAAACATTAAACTGATGAATCACCTTATTTTTCAACACTTTTTCTATACGGTCAAGAATCTGGACTGGTTGTTCCTCATAACATTGATTCTCTACCAACTGAAATAAATATGGACTCAAAACCTGAGATGAATCCAACATAAACATTCATAACATTAAAACATCAAAAATATTATTAACCTGGGATAAACCAGAAGTTAAATCCACTCAGTAGAGAACTAATCCATCATTCTATAAATTTTATAAAGTCCAATGAATTGTGGACTCAACTCCCCTTTATTACCAAAACACATCAATATTTTCCAAGGACAAACATTAAAAATGAAATGATCACCTACCACAAATAAAATATTATTATTGTAGTGATCAACAAAACATTTATTCATTCTCTAAGTTCTACTCATATGATTCTTAATGAACTCAAATTTTTCTACCTTCTCTTCTACCAATTATGGTCCCATCAACTAACATTCACCTACTTCATCAAAAAATCTAGAGTTCGACACTTATTTTCATTTTATGCCTCAAACTATGCCATCTTTATACTAGAATGAAAACAATTATTATAAGAAAACTCAACAAATGAAATATTTCTATACCAACTTCCTTAGTATTCTATTAAACATGAGCATAGCATATACCCAAACACCTAAATGTTTTGTTATGACTACCCATATTATTGAGGACAAAAATATTTACTAAAAATTTAATTCAGTTCCCAATGAATTATGAAGGAATTTACAAAAGTTATATGTGAACCTAGGTTCACAATCAGATATAATGGGGGGGGGGAACTCCATGTAACATGATTATATCTTTATTGTACAATCAAGAATCATTATCTATATATAATGTATCTCAAAATCGGAAGGAAATGAAGAGATTTATTCAATCCATCAAAAATATCCCAAATCGCATTGATACCTAGAGATGTATTTGGTAATCCCATGGATATATTTTCCCATTTCCACTATTATACTAGAAATGGATGAATCATACCATTTTACAACTATCATTTCTTTACGTAATGAAAATTAAAACTATTCATAGTAAAGTTAGAGATATCCCTTTTTTATTTCATCCCACCAGTAATACTATTGAAGTTCTATGTAAATCATAGTACTACTAGGATGAATAGAAAATTGGTAACTATAAGCTTCACATAATACCTCTTTCTTCCAATGTGAATCACACGACACACATAAACTCTTCCAAAATTTCAATACACAGTATTTATTATGGTAAAATTCAGATAACTTACACTTATGAACCGGTTATACATTTTTCTAATGCTCACTATATTTTTTAAATGATTTCTTAATGATTTTGAATATACATGATTTCACAGAATATTGAAGAAAAACATTGTAATTTCATTCCCCAAAGAAATACATGCCAAATTTTATGAAATCATTAAAAAAATAGTCATGTTCCAAATGAAACATGGTTAATGTAGCATTACCATTCTGATTCAAAACATCATCCACTTTTTTATTTTCCTGGATTATAATGAATCATTCAATAATAATGATTGATTAGTTCCAACCATTATCTCTATCTCATTTCAATTTATTCTGTGTTAATATATACGTCAAAATCTTGTGGTCAGAATATATTTCATATTTTGATCCATATAGATGATGTCTCCTAAATTTTAAAGAAAACAACCACTAGAGATAATTCCAAAAAATGAGTATGTTAATTTAACCCGTGAGTTTTTAACTAATGTGAATGATAATAAGTTACCTGATCATTCTACATTAGGATACAACTATTTCCTTTCAATGAAGAATCACTATAGATAAAAAATTTACCATTTATGGAATATAGTGCAAGAACTTGAGAATTTAACAATCTTATTTTATATTTCTATAAAAACCCATCACATTCTATTAAGACACCGTTTTTAGTTAGCACCCTTTCAAGTAAACATAGTTAGTGGGAAAGATAATCATGAAAAAATTTCAAAAGATCTCTGATAATAGAATGATAAACCAAGAAATCTTTGAATCGTTGTTATATTTGTGGGTGTTTCCCATTCTTCAACAACTATAACATTATAAGGATAAATTGTAATACCATCATTAAAAATAATGTGATCATAGGATGAAATTTTATGCAACCATACCTCACACTTTTTAAATTTACCATATATGTTTTTCTTTTAAGGGTTTCAAAATAAACCTTTCATGAATTTCTTTATCCTATTAAATTTATTTATATATGAAAATTTCATCAATAAATAAAACAAAAAATTTATCCAAGAACTCTTGGAATATTTTATTCATAAGATCCATGAATATTTCTGGCACATTAGTTATCCCAAAGAGAATAACTATAAATTCATAATGGCAATATATTTATGAAAAGAAATATTTATAAATTCTGCTTCCTTTGATTTCAACCTATTGTTCCCCAACATTAATGAAACCATTGAAAGATATTTTTATCCCTAGTGATGATCAAAATAATCATTGATATGATGAAATTGATACTTGCTCTAATAGTGATGTTATTCAATGCTCTATAATCAATTCAATGTCTCATTGAACCTTCTTTTTTAAAAAAAAATAATAAAGGACCACCCCATGGTGATGTACTATGTCAAATGCAACCATTATATAATAACTCTTGAAATTGCTTCTTCAACTCTAAAAGTTCAATTAGATACATTTGATAAAGTTGTTTTGAATATTTCATTGCATTGGGAAATAATTCAATAGTAAATTCAACTTCTCGATCTTGTATAATAAAAGAAAAATAATCAGGAAAAATATCATGATACTCATTTACCACCGGTACATCGATAATCTAAATTGTTTATTTTTTTCAACAATATGTGCAGGGTAGCATTCTTTTCCATATTTTAATAGTTTATTAACATTCTGACATTTTATCAATGGTAAGGGTTCATTATTATACAAAAGTGAAAGTATTTATGAAGAGATACTTTATTAGCTCTACAATCAATCTTTTCATGGTACATGAAACAAGGCTATCATAGGGTGTGGCAAAATAAATTATATTTTCCTAGTGCAGTATAGAGGCTAACCAGGGTCATCTCTTTTGAAGAGCATTTCTAGTAGTTCACTAACATAATCTAATTTAACTAGAATACTGATTTGTTTTGTTTTTATTTAATCTATTAGTGTAATGGAATTATATTTAAAAAAAATATAGTACAAAAAGGAAATGAAAAAATGAAATTAATTGAGAAATAACATGGCCTTTATGGGTTGGTTTGTGGGATCCATAATTATCTTTGTTGGTATTTAAGTTAGGATTGATAATTCAATTATGAGATCTCATTCATGAATTACTATTATTTTACTTATTAGTGTGAAATAATTAATGCATTTAGCAATCATAAATTCACCTCCTCTTATATTCAAGTTTGATGGCACACCTCGATCAAGAGTGTGACATATTCCAAGACATAGCTCCATCATATTCCATTTCATCTACAAAATGAATCAAATCCATATTATGAAGGGATTTTATCCAATAGAAGTAAGGGAAACATATTTAATAAAAGAATAGATATTAGTTTGAGATCAGTGTCGTTGTGGACGATCTCTACACCCATGCACATCCCTCTTACCCATCTAAAACCTGATAAAACATATGAATTTGAGCATATAATAAATGAAATTGACACATAACTCCCCTAGGACATGTATTGTGTTAACACATAATTTTTTATAGTAAGTAGTCAAGATGGATAATATGATAATAAAAAAATAAAAAAATAATGGTAAAATATGTAGAAGAAAATACAGTGGATGGGAGGACACAAGAATAAAAAACAATGCATTATTTTTAATAGAAATATAAATTACAATTGAATACTAAAACAAAAATAAAGAAAATAAATAAATTAAAAATAAAGGGGGAATATTTGAATCCTTCCTTCATCAATGGAGATCTCTTCCTTAGTTCCTTGATGGAATGGATGGATAATGGGATGATTTAAGAGGGAGGACCTCCCCCCCCCTTTTATAGCCAGAATCTCTTCCCTGAATGTTGATGCATTGTAGACCCTGTAAATGACCTATTAATATGTTCCACCATTCATAAATTTTGTTCATAAATATCTTGTATGACTCTACTAAATGTTTCATCCTATTTGGACAACATATGTGTGTGTTATGAATTTTTCATTAGACTTTTTTTTTCTGGACGAAGTTTCCAGTAAGCTTTCTTCAAAAATATAACTCCCAATATAATCCTTAATGACATTCAAACACCCTCCAATTAATTTTAGAGCTGACCCTATGTGTACATGTTCCCTTACAAGAGGAATAATATTAATATATTATGTGTAGGTCTATATAGACTTTCTATTATGATGGTGGGTTCCAAGGCATCCGCTCCGAAAAATATTCACCTTCATTGAATTTTTAATGATTGTAGATGGTTGAATCATCCCCTGGTCCAGAACACAAATATGGTGAAAATAAAACTAGGATTCAAAATAATATTCACTCAATTTGGATTTATATTTTTCATGAAATGAAAAAAATACCCTTGATGTAAAAATCTGTCCAAGATCCAAAATTAGTAACTTTCCCCATTTTGCTCAAGACACATCATAAATCCAATATTGATTCATATAAGATAAAATTCATAAGTTGGGATGATTAAAACCATTGAAATTATTAAAAAAAGTATAAAATATTATCTTTATTAATTACCCCACACCTAAATAGTGCTTTCCCTTATTCATGAAATCTCAACATGGAATTCAGATGACAAAAATGTTACCAATATTAAAATTCCAAAGTAATAAAATTTAACAATTTTCAATGTAAAATAAAAAAATTCACAAATCCACATCAAATATCAAATTAATTTCCCATTTTTCAAGGAAGATAATTAATTCATGTATTTTATTTTCCACTAGGAAAAAATGGAACTTCTTCATTATTTCATTTAAGTTTCTCAATTTGTTATTACTAAGCATGCCAAATAATGATGTATCTCAACATTGAATTTTTTTCTCTCATATATCATGGTATAATTCATGTCTAATTATTCTTATATCATGAGAACATGAACGTTATCCAGAATAATGAAAAAGAACCACTTTCATTATTTTGTAAAGACAAAAGGCACATAAAATCATGAGGACTTTTTAATAATGGTTCAAATGAAATTGAGTCTTAAGGGAGGTAGGATTTTATGTTTTAAAAATTATGTCTCAAGGAGGATGTATAACTCTTAATTAATATTCATGATATCAAAAAGTGTAACAAAATTCACCCCTTTAATGTTGCAACACCCACTTCCCTCAAAACTCAATGTAAGGTCATGATAAAAATAAAGCATAATGAATAAATAATGTTCCCTCTTGATTTTTTGATATTTTTTATTTTTTTAATCAAAATATATGATTAGATCAAACCTAAAATACATCACCTAACCACATATGATTTAAATATCGTTAGTCAAAAAAATGGTGCTTTTTGTCCTCCCAAATCACAACCAATTTTTTTTAATTTTCATATTTTTTTTCATTTTCATTTTTTTCAAGAGGTGAAAAATAATATAAGACAATTAATGATTCCATAAACATCTATAATTACAACAATAAAACCCCCAAACCTTTTCCTTAAAATGTAAATCATCCCTTCAACCATGAATCCCTTCACCCCCCTCACTTCATCTTTAAAATAACATGAAAATACCATGTGTAAGGTAGGAATGGATAAAACGACTTAAAACATGGATCATCCTTATAAAGGTCATTCATCGTCTCTATATACTAAAAACATATTAATGTAAAGGTGGTATTTAAGGATAAGGGCTTTTTAAAAGATTCCTAAATCATTTTAAATGTTTTTGTTGTACAGAAATAACTTTGAAAAGTTCAAATGCAAGTTTTGGTTAGTGACATGTCCCAAGATCAATCAAGAGATATTCTAAAGAATAAATAGAAAGTAATTGGACTAGAAGTCATCTTTAGAATGAGAAATATTACACTGTACAATCACTCAGGGCATAACTAACAATAATAAATCAATTCACATGATATTTAGAAATTCAAAGCGTGAAAGATGTAAGGGAAATTTCCTTTACATGAATCAATCTATTCCTTCAAATCACAAGTCAATATTTCAATATCCATGTTTCATATTAAAAATTCAATTTTCCATTTTACTCATTAAATATCAGTAACATTAAAATATAAAACATGTATTCACTGGGATCCTAAGAAACACAAGTATCTTAGGTAAGTCACGTAATCATTAATTCAGGTGTGGCAATGAAATAATTGTTATTAAAACTCAAAACATGTTATGGACAAAAAAATATAAGGAGGTTAAATGATAATCATAAAATGTGAACTCTCCTTTGAATTAAAGATTTTATCCTCTTCCTCTAATGCATGGGGATTCCTTTTTCCATCCAAATCAGAAAACAAATTCTCACTTAATCATAAGTAACATTTCATTTAAGCCCAAAATTATAAGAGGTAGTGGGCCACATGCTAGAGTAATTTCTAATACTGAATTTCGAATTTAAATTCTTAATATTGAAAATGAATGTACTAAAAATAAATTAAAGGATAAATCATGGTATGATCCCCCTAGTGGTCCCTGGAATCCTTTACTTCCTCGAGAAGGATGTTCCATGTTTTATCCATAATCTGTTGGTGGATTAAGCTTCTTTGATTTGAACCACCAGATGTGTCTCTACCCAGCTTTCAGTTCATTGTTCCTATTAAGGAGAATCCCAGGTATATAGTACACCAGATCCACCCTCTTCGTATTGTTCTATAGCTTTTATGGTGGGGGTAGGATGAAATATGGAACCTCCTCTTTTATATGTACTACTTGTGCAACCATCTTATCTTCCAGTGATGGATTCATGGGGGCCACAACATATTGTCTGACTTTCTTAGGCTCAGAAACATGGATCTCATCCGGATTGGGATCCTCTAGTAGATATTCGATGACTTTAGGGATCTCTAGGAGTTCCTCAACAGGTGCATCATTTTCCACATAATCCTTTAAGAAATAGTATTAGTTTCATAAATCTAAAAATTCAATATAATTAGGAGAGATACTCATATTAGTTTCAACACAATTTAAATAATTTGAGTTCAAGAATGTATCATATCCCTAAATTGATTCAGCATCAATTTCATCATTAATTGAAAGTGACTCTTAGAGATGATATTCACTAGATAGAGGTAGGTAGTCGGGCTCCTCCACCTCGAGTTTAGCATCAACTTTATGGATGTCATCAGTGAAATCTGGGAAGACCAGTGGCACTTCCTTTTTGGCCTTTAATATTTTTATGTCAACTTGGTGTTCATCGACCATGGCCATCAAGTATTCCACTAAGATCCATGTTACTACACTTATTTCAGCATACTTGGCCAATATCATAATAACATCATATCTTCAATGGAGGGCTACTTCAGTGTAGTCTTGTTCTTACACCTGTGAGTAATTTTCATTCCATGAAGAATAATAATCATTTGAATTCATCATGGAAAGAATTTATTTAGTTTTTTTTAAAAGAAATGAAGTCTAACTAAGATGTAAAAATAAAAAATGTAAATGAACTAATGATTGTCTCTCTGGAAATGGTGCCATTTTTCATAGAACCTTGTCGTAGGGCATGGGAAAAAAATTTAATTTTCCTAGTACATCATAGTGGTTGACAAGGGTTATCTCTATTGAGGAGATTTTACAGGTGTTCACTCACTTAACATAATTTAACTAAACTACTTATTTTTGGTTGTTTTAATTTAATCTAGGTGTTTAATTAAATATAATTTAAATAACAGATAAACTAACATGAAATGACAAAATGAAATTAATTTAGAAAGTACTTGTCTTTTATGGGTAGGTTTTGGGGTTCTATCATTATCCTTGTTCTTATTTAAATAATGTTTAATAATTCAAATATGAGATCTCATTCATGAATTACTATTCATTTATTTACTAGTGTGAAATATTGAATACATTTTGCAATCTTAACTTCACCTCCTCTGATAATCAAGGTTGATGGCACACATCGATCGAGAGTGTGACATCTTCTAAGACCTAGCTCTATCGTATGCCATTGAAACCACTAAATGGATTAAATCTTTTGTATGAAGAGATTGTATCCAGTAGAAGGGGAGGAAAATATTTAGTAAAATAATAGAAATGATTTTGAGATTAGTGTTGTGGTGTACGATAGCCACACCCATGCACATCACTCTTGCTCATCACAAACTTAATAAAACATAAGAATTTATGCACTGAATAAAAAAAATTCCACATTCCTATCCTAGGACATGTATCGAGTTAACCCAATATTTTTTGAGTGTAGTTGGTCATGATGGATAATTTGATAAGAATAAAATAAGAAAATAAGGGGAAAAGTTGAATAAGAAGAAATGGTGGATGGGTGGATCCAGAAATAAAAACAATGCATGAATTTTATTAGAAATATAAATTACAATTGTAATATAAAACAACAATAAAAAAAATTAAAAATAATGGGAGAAGATTTTATCCCAGCCTCCCACAGTGGAGATCACCTCCTTGGTGTCAGGAAATAATGGAATGAGAATTGGATGATTTGAGAGGGGGGAGCTCTCCTCCTTTTATAGCCAAAATATTTCAACAGAAAGTTGACGCATTGTAGACCCAATTAATGACCTCTTCACGAAATATATCCTTCATCAATGTTGATCATAAATATATTTTCCGTCTATACAAAAACTTTCATCATATGTGGACATCATATGGGGGAGTTTTGATGTTTTCGGTGGACATTTCTTTTTGTGGATGATAATTCCAAGAAACATCCTACAAAAGTATAACACCCAATGACAACTATAATAACTTCCAAACTCCATCCAATTAATTTTAGAGCCAACCCTATGTGTCATTGTTCCATTAAAGGTAGAATAATCATAATATATGATGTGTAGGTCGATATAGACTTCAGTTATGGTGGTGGGGTCCACGCCATCTGCTCAGAAAAATCTTCACCTTCATTGAATTTTTAATGCCTCTAGATGGTCAAATCATCACCTTGTCTAAAAGAAAAAGTTTACGAAAATTTAACTATGATTTTAAAAAATATACACTCAATTTGGATTTATATTATTCATGAAATTACAAAAATACACTTGATGTAAAAATCTGTCCAAAATCCAAAATTAGGCACTTTTCACCATTTTTCACAAAACACATCATTAATCCAATATTGATTCATATAAGGCCAACTTGATAATTTGGGATGATTAAAAAAAATTAAAATTCATAAAAATATATATAAATATTATCTTTATTAGTACACATAAAGAAAATCCATACACAAAATAATATGAAACTCTATTAGTGAAAAAATCACCAGGTTAAGAGTTAAATTATTTCATAGAAGAAGATAGGAAGATTCTTATAATTTCTTTTTGCCTCAACATTTTCCCCTAGGTGTTTTTACCATAAGTTATAGATTCATTTCTTGAGGTGGAATTTACAATTAATAGGAAAATTCCTAAAAAATTAAATAATGTTTAGTCAATGAATCAAACAACACATTGGATTAATATTAGAAAACAAAAAATGTACCTGATTCAACTTCATTGAGTGGCCCAAAATCTGATGAATTAGTTAGAAAGGATTTACCCATAGCTTTTTACTTATATTCTGGACACTTTCCATTACTCGAGTTCTTCATCGGGAACTCATTTTTATAATGACCCATCTCATTGAACTTAAAACCTTTTATATAGTGTAAATCAGATTTTACTTACCATTACCTTCATGTATTTTAGTACAATTATGATCCCTATGTCCCATTTTACCTCATCTAAATTACTTACCAAAATTACAATGGCATTCCACAGTGTTCTTTTTACAACCAATTTCCTAAATTCTAAACCAAATTTTTGTACAAATATACTTTTTGAAGAATTATTCTTTTTCTCCTACCACATTGACACCATATATTTTGTTTTTCAAATAACACATTATTATTGAAAAACTTCATTTCTACATTCTCCACACATCAAACATGTTTTTCATAACATTTTAACTCATGATAAGCCACCACCCTTCGATAATTGGGCTTTAATTTGGAGTAAAAATGATTAATTTTACTATTAAGATCAAAGATGAAATTTAGTGTACACCATACTAGTTGAGTGGATTATTCTTCATAAGAGGCCAACGAGTCATCCTCCTACCTCAATTCCAATAATTTGTTTCCATCCTATATTAAATAACCTGAGGAATATATTTACCCAGAAACATATTTTTGAATTTTTCCCACTCAAGTGCATCAGTCTTTTAATTATACTTGATATTATTAACCATATACCACCACCAATCGACCATTTCATTATCTAAACACCCCAAGACTCCAAATATATTTTCTATTAATTTAATCCACCCTATAAATACCATTGGGTGAGATTATCCTTTGAATGATGGAGTATGTAGCCACATGAAATGATAAAATACTGATATGTTCCTATGTGGTTGATCCGGATTATATTATGCATGAATACAACCACCATTTATAGACTAAGTCAACAGTTTTGTCATTGCAACAAGCTAAAAAGTTTTGATTCAGACCATATCATGTTTCTATTTTGGATGGTTGTTTTCCTCTGGCATTCATCCCACCACAGATTCCATGTTTTGTCTATAGAGAACCATTTTGAAAAGAGGTGTCATAGAAAAAGAAACATTGTAATTTTAAAAATATATATCATTAAAATTTAAAAATAAAGTAAAAAATCATATATGTATATTTTATTAACAATATCTGAACCCCTAATGTTATCTAAGATGGACTATGATACCAACTATAAGGCTCCAACATAAATCATTACATAATCTTGGTTTTAGTTAAGAATTTACTTTCTTAAAAATTTAGGACCTTTTCATATTTAGAGTTTTAAAAAAATAGTCTTTCATTAATGTATAACGCCCCCAAATCATACAATATTATACTACCAAATCATCCTTGACTTTTTTCACCAATGGAAAACCTTTTAAAAATAATACATTTTATATATTAATGATAAATATATTTTTGACTTATTTCTTCTCTTAATTATCCTTATACCCTAAGAAAACATTTTGAAAGAAATGGATAAAAACAATAGGTTTAGTAAGAGAAATAGAATAAGGAAATAGAAACATTAGTTCATGAATATTATAAACCCATGAAATCATAATTTTCATCCACCAAATAAAAGTTGTTTAAAATACTTCATAAATTTATAAAATTCATGAAAATTGTTATAGAAATCATAAATCTTAAATATAAATTGAGGAATCTATATTATACATAATGTTTAGCTTTTAGAACTACAATGGGAGTAACCTTCCTAGATACATTTGGAATACCCCATACATTATATTGCCTAAATATCTTAGTAGAAACCCAACCATTTAAATCCATCTCATTACCCAATGATTTGTAGAGATCTTACAGGCACACCAGCCATCATTTTATCATAGTACCATCTATATACATAATCAATTTACCATGATATAAGACATTATCACATCACATAAATAATGTATAAATGAAAAATAACATTTCCACATTGCATTCACAAGATATCATTTAATGATATTTACATAATCAATCCCATTTCAAATCCATTTTCGACACACATAAAAAAAATATGTGTACAGTATTTAAAAACATTTATTCTTATATAGGAATAAAAATATAAAATAATGGTTACATTAGAAAGAATTCATGTTTTCTGTATACAATAAAAAGTATTCCTTTTTATATTAGTACAGAATGTCAAACAATCCATATAAAAAGATTCCTTTTAAAAAACATTAAATTAAATTAATGATATAAGTAAAACATAAAATATTCACAATTATTTTCACACATAATTTTCGAATAACATAATCAAGAAGTATAAATTTAACCAAAATATAGGAAATTTGGTTAAGAAAATCCTTTACCGTGAGTCCAAATCATCGCGTACAATTTTTATATTCCTAAATAAAAAATATAGATTTAATTATAATTTATTTAAAACAATTTTAATATTTATTATTTATTTTATATCACTTATTACCATGCTATAATAATTACATAATTATTTATGTTCATATCGAATGTTTTGTTTATATTTTGTACATGAGTCAAAAATGAACTTGGTATGATGTGAATATTGAATGTGGTCATTAATATATTATTTAAAAAATATAAAAAATTACATAGATATCTTATATATTAATTATAGAAGTTTTTATAATAATCTTTTACAATATAATAAAAATAATGTTCATTTATATGTTAGTCTATATGTAAGCATGAACATTATTTTCATTTTTTCCCTGTCACATTAAAAGATTGGAATTAAATAAAATGTATGTAAATATGTATAAATTATTAATATCATTAGTGTAGCATTAGAAATTTATTTATATCATTTATTTTTACTAAACCAATCCTTATTACATTATATTTTATGTGTGAAAGAATGACAGCATTTTGAGGAGGTGGTTAACCACACGACCCCAAACGAAATAATATTATGAAAAAAATATAGAAACCATGATTTAATGTTTAATATCACATATACAGAATATATAATAGTTTATAATAAACATATAAAAATATTATTTTACTTGAATAATGTTTTTAAGTCCCTCCATTAAGGATGTAAAGGAAAAAATAACCAAAAAAATTATTCACAAAGGAGATTAACTGACATAACTTAAACAAAAATTTGATTTCTTAGAATAAAAGGAGGTTTGAAATGAAATGGTTATGTGATATAAATTTTGAAACATAAAACACCATTATATACATGAATTTTGATTAATCATTCACTTATGTATAAATGATGTGAGGAGAAATTAGAAAAATAAATATATTATGAGAGGTACATTGAGAAAATTACAACACTAATATCCCCTCATTAAATGACACTCGATGACCTTGTATTTGGTATTTTGGTGCGACCATTAGAGATTGTACATGGAGAGTGTGTGGTATAGATTTTTGGGATGATATTTAAGAATCTAAAAGGCTTTTTGGGATTAAAAAGGGTGGTAGAGTGTGGTATATATACTTGAGGAGTGGTGGGTTCAAGTGATTAATTTATTGATTATTTTATATTAAAAGAAAACCGCATAGAGATGGCAATAAATTCCAAGAAATTGGATATTAATTAATGATGTATAGGATCATTATGGTCGAACCACACCTCAAATATCACTTATATGTTGTGGTTTATAGGTATGTCAATATTTTAACTCTAAACATTATCCAATTCCCAAATTTTACTTTTACTAGGGTAGATTATTCTTTTACCATGGTAATGTTTTCATAAATAGAAATGAAATTGACATAATGAAATTGACGGAAAAACCTAATTTTGAACATATGATTACAAATATGGAATCCATTGCATCTAATTTAATTCAAATAATCAGGAAAATTTGAATTAAATTGAACATTGCAAACAAAACTGAAAAGTGGATTTTTAAAGTGAAATGTTCAAAATTTTGAAATTTTTTCATATATAATATCAATTTGAAATTGATTACAATGCCAAAAAATAAATTAAATGTTAAAAAACTGTTTAAATAAACTTTAGAATTAATTAAATGTACAATCTATCAATATAAAATTTTGAGACGAAAAAACTAATAAAATACATTATTTTTCATTATCCACTAAAATATTAAAGTTTTCAGAAAAATATCAAACATTTATCCATTTTTTTATATTCGTCTTCCAAATATGAAATTTTTATTTTCAAATAGTTCTTATAAAACTGTCAAAAACAATATTTAAAATTAGTTTTACATCAATATGTGTTAAAATACATTGTATAAATATTATTTCTTTTATGCCAATGAGTGGATTTATTTTTATTTTTACCCCACAAAATTTATTTGAAGGGAGTAAAAACATTTAATAAAATATGTAAACATAAGATAAGTAGTTCTATTAATTCACTCCATCAAAATTTAAAGGCATTAAATACCATTTAAAATAATAATATTAAAAATGTATTACTTTTTAATATAACCCAATTTTATTTTCAACATAAGCTTTAAGAGAAACTCATTGTTGCATGTCGAGTAAGCTATTCGAAATAACATCCCCCTTAAGGTTAAAATTATATCTAGTTCATTAATATTAATAGATATGAAATTTTATTATTCTATTAATTACTAGGGATGTAAAAATAAAGGGATGATGTGGAGATATAAAAGAAGGTGGATGCTATTAAAAAATTAGAATGACTCAATGTTTAAAATTGAAGGAGAAGGTGTTATGATATTTTGGATATGATTATAAATGTCATAGGAACCTGAGATAAATAATTATCTATTAAATATTAATCATAACTTCATATTCCTATCCACCAATCAAGTATAACTATGTGTTGAAATTATGTATAGGATTAATGGTGGGAAAATATGAAGTATAAGATTGCTAAATATATATCAGATGGACTATAATGTGAGAAGGTGAAAGGGGAAAAAAAATTACAAGGGGATGATAGAACCATTATAAATATCAATATGAAAATTGGGGAACATCATCATTAATTTTGGTAAATTTCATTCATATAAATATTAAGGACATAATAAAATATGGGTTGTTGTGGGTTTCCTTAAAATATCTTCTCACTTCATTTCCATTCAATAGTGATTCTCACTTGATAAAATTATAAAGATATGCATTGGAGACATGTTGAGGAAATATTGAAGAACACTGTATCTATTCAACATATTATGTTCACCTCAATGTTATAGAATGGTATTAAATATTCCTTGAACATATAGTTAAACTGAGTACAACCTATCATCCATGTAATTATATCCAATATGAATGTCCCATCTAGACACATGAGGAAATACATAGATATTGTCTTTGGGATATCGAAGGATGATGGGATGAACATATTTATCTAGTCAATTTTACATAAAAATTATCATTAAATCAGATTATATATGGATCATTTTGATGCCCAATATTGAAATAAATATATAACTCTAGAATGTATGGATACGGTTAGAGAATATATGATTTTGGAACCAAATATGGTTGAATAAATGATAGAGATAGTTAATTAATTTTTAAAACACATTAGTGTAGAATGAAGTCAAAAAATAGTTGTGTTGATAATAATTAATGATAATTGGAGATTAAAGTTGGATATAATGATTTTATTTTCATCCTAATGGAAGAGGGTGATGAGGTTTTGGTAGAAGGGAAGGATAAGTTCTATATTCATTACCCCTTTGAGATTATTGTTTGTATTCGTGCTATGGAATCTTTTCAAGCACTCCCAAAGAAGCTATATCATGTGTAGGATATATTCCACAAACCCCTATAAAGGTATTAAATACTAGATATCATAAATTTACCTACTACTATAGTGGAACTATTGTAGAAATCCCATTATTATGAGGAAAATCTAGTAAAGAACATGGACCATGGAGGAAAATTTCTATACAACCAGGAAACTCACCATATCCTAGTTTGCTAGTAGAATCAATCTTTGAGGAGGATATATGGGAACACGGATTATTCATAAAATTAATGTACCTACATTTATTTTCAACCTAGTCTGTGAAATGAATATTCAAGTATGATATTTATAAATGGGACGAAAATGCGAGGACCTAGAATTTTGTATTTGTAATTATATTTTTGAATAAAATTTTTATTCATAATTAGTAGTATTATTTAAAACATCCCATGATAATAAAATACCATTAACACTTTATTATATTAATTTATAATATTTTTTTTAAAATAAAAAATATACAATAAAATTGAACAATGTAAAACTACATACTAAAATGGAAAAAAATAAAATTATATAAATTGGAAAATATGGGTCATGCTAGTCTTATAGAATAATCTCACCCATAAACTAAACTGTATGAAATAAATAAAAAATTATATAATGTAATAAGAATTTTAGAAATGAATCATATATAAACATGGGTGAATTTAAAAGGAATAATAAATGAAGAAATTAAAATGTATTTATAGGGTTGGTAAAACCAATATGACCATTAGAAAAATGACTATTAGGAATAATAACATGACTATTAACCAGACTGTTGGAAATATAGAATTCTATTTATGTATCCTATGGAATAGACATATAAGAACTTTATATTATTAGAAAATCAAATTAGCATATTATAAATGGGAAAATCACATTTTTATGTTATAAAAACAAAATTAATTCTGTTGGGAAAACTCATATGTTTTATTATATTTGAAAATGAATCTTATGAAAAATTTAAAACATTCTACCCATTTTATTGTCATAAAATATTTTTTTATATTCAATATAATTATTTATAATATATATTATTAAATTTAAAACCCAAATAAATATTTATAAGGGGTATAAACTGGATCATCTCATAAAAAAATTTCATTTATATAAATAAGGATATTTTTTTAAAACATAATTCTTAATATTTAAAAATAACTATATAAAAGAGATTAAATTTTTTGAATGACCAAATCAAAATTATCTTAGGGTGATTTTTTTATTTTTATTAAAATTGAATTTTTTTAATTAATATTATAATACAATAAAATTTAGTATTTTAAATTATAATTAAATTAATTGAATAATTTAATTTGGGATGATCTAATAAACTACTATAATAGTATAAATGCAGAATTTTTTTTATAGTCATAGGAATCATCACTATTAGTAGTAATGAGAAAAAATAATCAAATAATCAATATTTTATTCAATAACACATTGATAGTACCCTTATAAATATCGCTAATCACCACCATATTCTACTCAGTCGTTAATATTATTATCACATACAAACATTTTGAAAATGCCTCCAAACTCATATCCACATCATAGAGTCTTCGGTCTCATAAAAATACCTCCATTCGAATCCATAATCAAAATAGAAAATAAGATATCATAATGTGTAAGGTTATAACTCAAAATAAATCCTTTTTCATTATATTCTTTTAAATATTGTAGTCCTACACCATAAAATCTGAAAATGTTAGTTTTATTTCAGTTAATTTATTATAGTATTCTACTTTAATTCTAATATTAAATCCCTATAAGGTAGCTATAATGACCCACAAATTCTTATTGACTTGAGAGTACAATGAGTCATTACTAGACCTTAACCAACATCCCCAAGATGCCAAAGGATGGCAATAAATTCTGAAGGGTTTCAAATACAAGTTGGGGGACGGTTTACTCTTTATGAAATAACCCATAAACAAACCAAGCATAACCAATCATTCACTATATGATGCTTGAATAGGTTAAAGACCAATAAACACGTAATTTATATCAAAATAAATCAAAGTACACAACAGCGGACGACCAAACTAAGCATCAAAGTACAAATCGGATGAAAAAATCAAGACTCTCAAAAGATACTACAACTCCATGCTCCACAAGCTCCAAGCTCCACAACATCTCTCAATCATCACAAAAAGCCACTAGCAATAAGATGAGTTACCTTTACCTATGTCCCCAAATATGGCTTCTGTAAAAGCACCATCATTCCAAAGTAGGGGTGAGTATAAAACTCAATAGGTTTTTCCCCAATGCCATCCCTAATCATGAAACGAGGATAGAAGAGTTAGCCACATTTATATAAAAACATTTTACATAAAACATTTTCTCAAAAGTAGTTTAAAACTAAATATAAACAAGTTTCTGAAACCATTCATAACCAAAGGCATTCCAAGTGAAATTGAAACCAATTTTCCAGCAAGTTTTTTCCAGAAAAAATAACCAAACAAGCTTTAGAACCATTTTGAAAAAATGCCTTTTTTGTCATACCCAACCATTTCCCAACCCATGCTACCAACCATGAATGATTAATTATGATAGTTCCATAGTCATGAGTGGCCTCTAATCTATCTACCAATTCGTCACAAGGTAATTGTTTCCCATGTGCCAGTACACCATTGGCAACGAGAAGAAGGCCATATTTCAACCAAGCCTCGTACAAGTAGTTGACATTGTTCCATTAAACGTTTGGAACCAAGAACAAGGTCATATTTTAACCAAGACTCATATATGAAACATGAAAACACACCATATATTCCCAATGGTAATGCCAAAACCCCTTTTAATTAAAACTCCTTTTTATTGAAATCAATTTTCCTCAAAACCATTTCAATTCCAAACCATTTCAATAAAACTCCCTTTTTATTGAAAACCAAACCCATCAAAGTCATTTCAATCTCAAACCATTTAAATAAACTTCCTTTTTTTTTGAAATCCCATTTTAATAAAACCATTTAAAATATCATCACACATAATTTAAAATCTACATTTTAAATTCAATAAGCCAAATCACATTGCACAACAATTCACTAAGGTTTCACAATTTCATCAAAACCATAAATCATCAGTAAAAAAGATTTATACAATTCTTTTCACAATCAAAACAATTTAAATAAACCAATTTGAAACTAAGGCAATCAATTATAACAAGAGGAGTCGAGATTGAAGCCACATACCTTAACGATTTTGACAAAAACCACAACAGTCGAAGAACGCTCAAGAAAACCGGGCTGATTCACCAAAATCCTGCCTTAGATCTATTCTACTAGCAAGATTAAGACCAATCCACATCATATTTCGAATCCACGCAATTAAATCTACAAATAACGGGCATATATCAATGAAACTGGGAGAAGAGGAGAAGTAGATCTTTGTAGATCTAAGAAACCGATCAAGAACTTAGAAGAACGATCACATACCTCTGGAATCTAGATTTTATTCGCCAATAGAAGCCTTGAGATCACCTCTGGAATGATGGGAGAACCCTCTTTGACCTTAGGAGAAGCAAAATACAGAGTTAGGGCTACTTAGGAGGAAAAACAAGCAAATTAGTGGAAAAAACATTTGAGATCCACCTTTATAGGATCTCGTTTAAATGGTCACACGGTTTTCTCGAACGGTTAGACAAACCATGTGCTAACCGTGTGTTAGCCACTGCCTTGACAGACACTCCATGCACAGTTTGGACACATGGTTAGAAAAACCATGCACCACCCATGCAGAAGCTATGGTCTCAAGGGCCAACTACACACGGTTTGGACGCACGGTTTAGACAACCCGTGTGCCACTCGTGCAACCTCCCCTTTTACTGAAAACATCATTTAATGTTCGCTCGATGCCCCCATTTGTCACCATTAACTTTAAAACCACTAAAATCATCAATAATGGTTTAAATACCAGAAAACTGGGGCACTAAATTAGATATGTTATCCCTAATATATAGGAACATGTGTCTACATTATTAGATTGGCATATGATACAAGGAATCGAGTCCTTAAGGAATTAATAGTTTATTAGTCCTTGTAAAATATGTATATACATAGAAATATAATTACAATTTTAAAAATAAAAAACAAAAATAATTTTATTTGAGATTTCAATTATTCTCATAAATTTATCCCATAATATTAATCGAAAAACACTTCCTCGTATCTTGGGGATAATAAAACAAAAAAAATGGGTGATATCAGAAGCATAGTGAGGGTAATCATATAGAATATGTTATGAATACATAATATATAGTCAAAATGAAATGGTAAATAAACCTAACACATTCCACTTAGTAAATAAAATTAGCATAATATTGAAGGAATATAAAATGATAAAAAAATTTCCTATAAATAATAACATGAGCATAATACATAACCATGGATATTCTAACTAATAAAGTAATCACATAGAATAACAATAAATTAATTCATAATTACGGAATTCATAATGATAGAAATCTAAAAAATATCATTGATTCCTTGTACAATAATATCAAATAACGTCAAATTCTATTGGAAAGACATATATATAACTGTGGAAAGCCTCGTACAAAATCCAATCTATTTTGTCTAATGAGACCTACAACTGTGGAAAGGGGATATAGAGGAAACAACCCATTATGTAATGATTCCAATTAATTACTCATATTAAAGGCGTAAAATATAATACACATTAACATTATTATTAAAAATAGATAAAAAATTATAAATACTTTTTGCAATCAATAAACATAATCATAAAGCATCCAAAGTTAAATGAATGGTATCAAACTAGTGCATCTCAAGTCCAACAGAACATAAACCATCTATAGAACGAGTAATGTTGGTATCATTACAAAATATCCCTTCTAGATCTTATGTAAAATAATAGGGTTGGTGTCATTGAATAATATAAATACAATAAAAATATCCTTAAAACATTTTCAAGGAAAATAACCTAGGCATTTTCAAAAAAAAATTTAAAAGTAAAAAAAATTTACAACGATTTTTATTGTAAATAACTTTGAAATATTTAAAATTATTTTTTAAATCATTGATTTTTTAGGATATAAGATGTTTGTTTCCAAACAATATAAACATAAATAAGATTTCATTCACATTTCTCCTAAAATCCAACTGGGAATCATTTTGCAAAAAGACATGAATATTTGTTTTAAAACATTTTATAAAAACTGAAAAGGGTAAATATTGTTTTTATCTGTCATTATTAAATGTGTCACATAATTTTTCAAAACATTTTCAGAAATCATGGGTTTTGATGAAAAATAATTTCTGACCAAAAATAAAAATGGAGTTATTTTTTCTTAAAAAACACTTTCTCATTCATTTTATGGACTAATGATGGAAAATGCTACAAGTGATTGTAAAAGTTAATTAATAACAATAATTTAAGAAAATATATTGATTTAATGATATAAATTAAAAATAATTCCCTCATTGGAGCCATAAACATAAACAATCCTAAGTAATCATGACATTATCAAATAAACCATCACCAGTTTGGTACCTTCTGAATTAGAAGACCCATAAAATAAATGACCTCAAATGAATGATTAAATATCATTAAAATAAATATATTCCTGGAATATAATATTATATATGGATTTATTTTCACTATAAAAAAAATAATAGGCTAATATGATATATGTCACAGGGATATAAAAGTGAGACGATAAACGCATATCTTGAGACTTAGTTCTCACATGTGATATTTATTCTCTTGAATTATAAAATTATGTTCAAAATTTAATTTCATAAGAAATATTTTCAAGTTTATTATTCATTTATTTTCACATATCATGATTTTATGTAGGATTAATTAATTATTATGATTACATCAGATGTTTTTATGATATTTGGATTGTGTGTCCAAAATGACTCTTGTAGGATGACAAAAGTCAAATTGGTCATTATTTAAACATAAAATGAATATTAATCACGATATAGTAATCATATTTATACATAAATTATAATATTAATACCAATAAAAAATTATGATTAGGAATATTTAAATATGTTCTAATCATAATAATGGAAGGTCATACATGATTATGAGTAACGTTTCAATTTTTCAATGATCATAATTAAAAGAATGTAAGAAATATATTATCATTATGTAATAAAAATAATTTATTATATATAATATAATTTATTAAAATAAATAAATATATATATAATCCTTGTAGAGATTATATGAGAGTGACATGGCTTCATAAAGGCGGTAGTCTAAATGTACAAGAACGACATTATTATCTTCTAGTAAGTGAAATGGTAATAAATTAATCGATGAATTTCTATTTTATAATAGTAAATATCACATTAATATCATAAATACTTCATTAATGTCACTTATATTTGTTTATTTTATCCTTGTCCAGTTATATTTACTGTTTTATTGAAATATGAATCATATCTCTTTGTGAGAGGGTAGTCCGTCGTACCCACATGCGCTATTATCATTTCTTGTATGAAATAGAATGAAAATTAATATATATTATATAATGATTCTAAAAGTTTATTTATTTTATAAATATAATAAATATAATAAATATACTTCATATACATATCTTACCTATCCATGAGAGGTTTTAACGGAAATCATTAATGACATCAATTCATAGTAAGGTAGTTCACCGTGAGCACGAATGATGATTTTTTAACTCATTTAATGGATGTTGGGATGGATGTAGGTCATTAAATTACCATATAATCATATAATTATATGGTAAATATTCAATTTATTATATAATAAATTTTTATTATTAATTTAAGGTTGTTGAAGAAAAAAACGATTGTTGAAGAATGTTGCCTCTTCTTTGGGTACCCTCCTTAGGATTGAACAAAACACATTCATTGGTTGGATTTATGAAAACAATAATGATTATAGTATAGATTAATGGAATTTAAGAATTTATTTGGGTAGTGATTGGTTGATAAAAAATTCATATAATGTGTAAAGAAGATCAGAGTAGGGTGTAACCCTTTATAGGTGAGATGAGTGTCAAACTTTTAATTTTTGAAAAGAAAAATTTATACAATGTTTTCACATTAAAAAAGTGATTAAATTGAATTTATATATTTTAATTGAAATATTATGTTTGAAATATGCCAAGAAAATATATTTTATGCAAGCATTTAGGTCATTTAAATGAATATCTTTTTAGTTTAACACCATGTTAATCCCATTTTTCCATAATTGTGGTAAATATTTTTTATGATGTAACTATTCATTATGATCAGAAATTAAGTTGACCATAGATGATAATATAAATTATTATTATTCCAAATATGGAATCCATTTCGAATTTTCTTTTAACAAATGTGATGAAATATATTTTAAAATTAATCCCACCAACATAATGAGTAATTGGGTTTTCAAAGGGAAAATGTTCAAATGTTTACACAGTTATTATGTCAAAATTCAATATGAAATTGATTAAAAAGAAAGAAAATTGATTAATAAATAATTAATTAATATAATTTTACATTAAAACAAATTTAACATATAATTTATCTTTATTAATTATTGAATAAATAAGTATGTTTTCAATTAAAATTTAGTATTTTTCAATATTCATCAAAAAATGAAACATTTAAAAAAATCCCAAAAAACACCCAAAAATAAATTCAATATTATAAATAAAAAATTTAAAGTAATTTTATGAAATAAATTACTTGAAATTGGTATGGTTAATTTTCAATTTTGTGAATGAGGAGTGAATTAATTCCCTTTTAGAAAAAAATATAGTTTTTCAAAAACCAATTCCTTTTATTCCAAATGATTATTATTTTATTGTATTCAATAGATAAAAAATGTTGGTGTATAAAAAAATATTTTACAAATTTTAGTTAGTATGATTTCTACATATAACACCCTAATGATTTAAAGATAAATTTAACGTAGAATGTAATGTGCATAACACTGAGTCTCTATGAAACAACATAGAGTTATTATAATTATTTAAAAAAGATAGTTATTATATACCCATGAAAGATACTTTTCCAGTTTTTTTATTTGAAATTTGACAAATAGACATACACGGTTGTGATAATTACAATTTTTAGAGTCTAAAGAAATAAATATAGTTTTTTTGGTGAATAGTAACTTGACACTTTTGAAAAGTAATGTTACCCTAATGAGTAATAAAATGACCCTTATAAATAGTAACCACGTCCATAAATGTATAAAAATATATAGGCACCTTTTAAAGGAAAATATGATATAATGGTATAAGTAAGAGAATATTTTAATAATTAATAATTATCAAAAATTAAATTTATTGGGCAGCAATAATTTATTAACCATA
This sequence comes from Viscum album, assembly GCA_963277665.1. Classification (NCBI taxonomy): domain Eukaryota; kingdom Viridiplantae; phylum Streptophyta; class Magnoliopsida; order Santalales; family Viscaceae; genus Viscum; species Viscum album. The sequence goes on from OY728130.1 coordinate 300,864,462, forward strand.
AATTATCATTTAATTAATTTTTTATTAAATTAAAAATACTCGGGTCACAAAAACCATGGGCAGAGCCTTTGAGGGTTGATCCAAACCTAAACAAGCCCATTTCGGGATGTGCATGTGCAAGGGGTGTTAATGCTCGGAATGACCACCGACACCCGTTCGGGGCTGCATGGGACCCACCCGGACCTATTTCAGGACATGACAGACCTATCCACTGGGATAACAGATGGCAGCCGAATAATTGTGTTATGTGGGTAATGCACCAACTCAGCGTGACAACATTATTAATGAGGTAGCTATATAGAGACTACCGAGATTTGGTGGGATACTCGCGATGCATTAGAAGTTGGTTCTAGAAACTTGAGACGAGAATGATGTTTACAAGGACTACGAGGTGCATTGAATGTCGAAGGGCTTCTGCAAACCGGGGGTCGGACGGTTCTTGGAAGAGCTGCGACTAGAGTGGCTCACCACGATAGGGAAAGTATGAGGGAGGTTTGCTGGTTCCTGGAAGAAAACGGTAACCATATATGTCCTTGGAATCTCACTGATTCCATGGTGGCCAGAGGTGTCGGGGAAGTAGGATGCGCAGAAGAGGGCTGACCGGTGAGGCCGACAGTAGTGGAGTGCATGGGTGTGGGGTGACAACCTTCCAATAGAGGATATGTCTTCTTGGGGAGGAATGAGTTTAGGCTAGGGTCCGCGTTCGATAAGTAGGCGGTGCATGGAGGGGTCCCCCACAAATGGTTGGTGCCTTGTCCTACAAATAAGCCCGTGGAAAAGAAAATTAATCGATTTTTTTACAATAACCAGGTGCAGGTAATGAACACTATCCAATCAATGCAAATCCCCATTAAATTTTTTCTAAAGGATATTACCAATACTAAAATAAAAAATTATTAATCAAACATTGAAATTAATTGATACCATTAATTGACAACATTATTGGTGAAAATTTTTCGGTGGGATTGTTATTTTTACCCACATACACTATTCTGACCAATGATAATTTCACAAGAAAAAACCCAGTTCATCAGATTTTAAAACATCAGATAGCCATAGACTAGCCATCTGAAATAGTACTCACAAACCATTGGTAGAAATAGAATCGTAACAATGCCCTGTTTTAGGATAAATTTTTTTTCTTGGCTTAAAATCAACACACAAGCCTCTAATACTAATTGAAGCTGTCGGGCATGCAACAGAATCCCTATACAAGGGATTTTTGAATTTCACACGGATGAACAACATGAACTTATCCACGTCAGTGAAATAGATCTGAAGTCGTGATGAACATATGCTCATTGTTTGTGATCATTTATCAAAGAATCCCAATAAAAATTCTACTATATTTTCCACATGAGTTTCAAGAAACAATGAGAGCACCAATCATTGAATTTCATGTGTTAGCGCAGATATCCAATGATTCTTTCAACTCTCCATCAATCACAGCATCTTTATACTTGTGATTCTAGACAGATAGCTCGATCTGACCTCCTTGGATCCCAATCCACTCTCTATAGAATGTGGAAGAGGGAAGTATATAAAGAGATTCCATGAATAGTAATTGGAAAATTCCTCTTATCCACAATTAATAGTGTGAAATATAATCACCAAGAAATGTCGGCCTGTACACCTAAAAATGAACACACTTTATAAATAATATTTTGACTGAAAAACTAAGTCATAAATATTATTTATTATTATTATCACATATGTATAATATAATCAAAATATATAGTTATAATAAATGATCCATAAACTCAGCACATACATCCAACAAAAATTAATTGAACATTGAATATATTAAACTTATTTTCGTTCAACTAATATTTTCATGAATTTACTTTAATAATTCAAAATACATTTAATAAATAAATTCAATTCCCATTATTATTAACCTGAATAATATGAATTTATTTATTTCATTTTTTATCGTGTCTCCTTTGATAAAGCCCAGACCCCCATGTAGGCTCCCACAATGTCTAGTATACTTATTCAACTAAACAAGGTAGATTCTTGAAATAGCATTGTCTGTGACCCTCAATGACCATATCTCAATAGCAGTAAATACTATTAATAGACCAAGATCATGATCTAGAAACCCATCATGACCCCTAAAGAGATACCAATTGTTACAATAGCAAAAACCAGCCTACGAACACACACTATGTAATACAATCTCATTGCCTTTAATAACTGATAAAGAAAGATGCACACATGTGTCATTATACGTTTCTTGATTTATTATTTTTTTTATCTAACTGGATGGATATACCCTCATCTTCTATGGCCAGGGTCTTATGAATTTACTTCCACCATTATCAATATATCCCCAGATATATTACATCTATAACCTAAAATCGACAAATCATTTTTTCAAAATTCAACCAATTTCATGCCACCAATTACACTCCCAAAAAAAATGCCTTCCCACGATTTAAATATCAATATTACCATCTTCCATCAAAATACAGAATCAAATTTCATATATTGGTAATGATCTCAATTCATGAGACCATTACATATTATCATATATAGGAACATCCAATGGAATGCAAAACATGTGTTGTTCTTATTGGATGGTCTGTCGTCATAATATCAATACTATGGATAAGAAGCGTGAACATAAATGAGAAGATGTCTCATTACTTATGAACCCCCAATGCCTGATATTCAAACATCTATTATGTCTATCCATTAATATGTACCTAGACCATATAAACATTGTTTAAGATTAATTTCTTGGTATCTCAAGGCTATCATTATAGTCTGAGACTTGCAATAAACATTCAATATGAAAATTAATATTTAGAAATTTGACCATAAATTTTGGATGTAGAAATATTTACACTATAATGGAAAGTATAATCATGTATAACTAACTATATACGTGATATGGTGACCAAAAGAACTCCATAGTTGGGTTTAGGGAAACGACTATTTCAAAACGCTTCATAGATAAATTCCTAACGATGAATGTTGTGGGATAGGTGCAGTCCAATATTTATAAGAAAAAAAGAGCAATGATTCAGAATTCAAAGAGATAAAATGGTCTGTAATAAAGTTTTATGATTTGAAAATTGATAATGTATCTGAAAGACTATTTTTTTAATACAAAAAATATTAATGATTAGAAATAAAGATTTGTCTTATTGGTTCAATACAATTGAAAAAGTAAAACTATTTTTAAAAAATAGAAAATGAAAGAAGAAAAACTAATTAGAATGGAATATTTTAATGTATGAAATAAAGAAAAATACTTTTTAGAGTAGAGGTATTTGTATAATAATTTGTTATTATTTTATTTAAAATAAAAAATGTTTGAATATGAAAACTAATGGGAAAACTCAAATCTGATTGAATTTGAATCTGATATTTATAAATCTGATAAAAAATTAAAATCCAATTGTTTTTATAAATCTGATTAAAAAAGTTTTAAATTATAAAATTTTAAATCCAAAAACCTTCAAATTCAATTTTGAAATTATTTTATGTCCATAATTCTTAGTTTTAAAAACTAAAATTTTGATGGACTAAATTACTTATAGAAAGAAATAATTTTTAATCCCTTTATAAATAGAAGTATCATAATATAAGGATATCATTTAATTAATAATTAGATATGAATTATTTATTTACAGTGATCATTCATATATTTTCTTAATGTATTAAAATATATTGGAAGGTAATGGATTTGTGAAAATATCAACAAGTTGTTATTCCATTCTGATAAAATGTAAAATTAAATATCCTTTGGGTTTGTGTTCCCTAATAATGTGATAACTAACATCTATGTTCTTTTCACAGGAGTGATGTAAATTTTGTTTTCTTAATCCTATGGTACTAGTGATATCACATAGTGATTGAGTTTTAGTGAAAATATTACCATAATTAGTTAGTTCGTATTGTGCCCACAACACTTGTACAGAACTAATTCTTGCTAACACAAATTCCGCTTGACAAATGGAAAATGCTACTGAGTATAATTTTATAAAAGACCAAGAATATAATGAAACATAAAATAAATTAAATGTCCTGAAATTACTTTTTCATTAAATTTTATATCATCCAAATATGGCATTAAGAAATTTTATTTTAATTTTTTTAGAAGAATAAAATAGTATTAAAACCATAGTTCTCTTTAAATAATGGAAAATTATTCTTGCAGATTTTAAATACGTTTCTTTTGGATTATCTTCATAACTTTCATATAATAAAATATAACACATTATGTTTGGTCAACTAGTTGTTAATTATATGATACTTCTTATCATACGTCTAAAATTTGTTAGATCAACTAGTTTCCCAATTTCATCAACATCAAGTGTATTTGAGGTTCTGATTGGAGGAAAATATTTTAGTTTTGTAAAATCAATTATTTTTAGGAATATATTTCATATTCCTATTTAGAGATATATATGTTTCTTCTAGTTTTTGATAAATTTGAAAACCAAGAAAAAAATTATCCCACCCATCATGCACATTTGAAACTCAGATTTCATAAGATTCAAAATCGAATCTGCTAATGATTATTGATTTGTTCCGAATATAATGTCACTAACATGAATTTCAATAATAATTTTTTTTATATTTTTTTATAATAAAGGTTATATTAGTAATTCCTTATCAAAATTGTTTTCTAACAAAAATCTGGTTACTTTTTCATACCATTCACTTGGGGATTATTAAATTCCACATAATTCATTAGTATGTTTAAAAACATATTTAGGATGTGTTTTATCATCAAAACTTGGAGGTTGTTCATAAAAAACATCTTCTTGAAAATATCAATTAAGAAAAATACACTTTAAATCCATTTGAAAATATTTAGAATTAAATAATGATCCCAAGGAAAATAGAATATGAATAGATTTAAGTCAAGATACTGGAACATTTATTTCATCATAGTTTATTCCCTCTTATTGATTATAAAAACATAAAATCATTCTTTATTTCTAGTTATTATTAAATTTTCATAATATTTGTTATTGAAAACCCATTTTACTCAAATTACATAGGTATTTTAGATCTTTCAACCAAGGTCATAACTTTTATCCATTTGAATTCATTTTGTTCATATTTCATGGAAATAATCCAATCTTCGTCACCTAGAGCCTCATCATGACTTTAAATTTTGATTTTATAAATGAAAGAAATAAATTTTAATTAATATCTCAATTGAATACTTGTCATTAAAGGAAGATTTACATCAACAATGATACGATCACTAGTATTAGTCCTATAAAATAGCGGACTTGAGTTCTGTAAAACCTGTTCATAAACATATGGTGGAAAATGTTCATGAGTAAATACTTCAGAAACAAATTCATCAATATTTTTCATAGAATAAGAGTTTTCTATAAATGGTCGAAAGTTAGTTTTTGAAAATTCATATGAGGATGTTTGTGGGTTTGTTTAAAAACAAAAGGATCAATTTCATCAGATATAACATTTACTATTTTATCAATGGTATGAGACGTTTTATTAAAAAAACAAAACACCTTAGAAGTAGTGGGGTATCCTTATTATATACCATTATCATATTTGGGAGTGGAGGTTTTTAAGTTATCTTATTTATTCAGGATTAATACTTTAAATCAAAATAATTATAAGTATGAATCTGTTGGTTTTTGAAATTTCCAAAAATTAATAAAAAGTTTTATTATGAAATAGTCTAATTAAAACTCGATTTATGTTGTATAATATAGTACAAACATTATCAGAAAAAAAAAGATCAATTGAGTACCCAATAAACTTGTTTCATGTTATTTATTTATGAATATGATTTCTTATTTCAAAAAATCCATTTTTTGAGTAGTACGGGGTTCTTAAATGTATTGTGGAATAACTTTAATACTATAAAATGTTTCAAAATCCTTATTTTCAAACACTAAACCATGATGACTATAAATAGTTATTAATGGAAGGGGTTACTCATCTTTAAATTAGGATAAAAAAGTTCTAATATAATAATTACCTTCATATATCTGTATTATAAATTACACCCTTGTATATATAGTGGAGTCGTCGACTAAAAAAATACAATGGACTTGCCTCCAATAATTCCAGTTTTTTTGGGGCCAAATAAATCCATGTACGCTAACTATAAAGCATTAATAGTTTAAACATAACCCTTTGATTTAAATTTTTACTTATTTTTATTTACATATTAACAATGTTTAATGTTTTTTGTAGAATTAAATATATATTCTGGTAGATCCTTAACAAGTATATTATTATTCAAAATATATTTTTTTCTAAGGTTTCAGTGTCTTATCCTTCTATTCCATAACCCATATTGGTCTTCCATTGCACATAGACATGATAATTATTAGCACATAAGGTCTTCTAAGTTATGTGTATTAACGTTCTCATGATAATGCGTGAAAATAATGCATTCATCCTTCTAAATGTGTACTACACATTTATCATTCCTGAAATTCACCAGGTAACCATCATCAAATAATTTAATTATACTTATAAGGTTTAATTTAATACCTTGAAAAAATAAAACATTATAAATTAAATATTTTTCAAGAACGAAAATATTACCTATACCAATAAGATCTCCTTAATCATTATCTCCAAAAGTTACCTTTCCACCTTTCATCATGATAATCTTTTCAAAGTATTCTTTATTACCAATCATATATTAGGAACAACCACTATCCATGTGAAACATATTTTTATTGTTGGTTCTTTTATATTCATGAAAATTAAACAATTATGTTTTCACAAAATAATCTTTTTTGGAACCAAAATATTTAGAAAAAAAAACACTTATGAATCCACATTTGTTTGGAAAATTTGGATTTGTGAAATCCTAAAGATCATATTTTATTTATATATTAATCATAATTCTAGTGTCCACCAATTTGATTCAATTTTCAAATGGGGGAACTTTTAGGAATAAAATATATGTTTCATAAAATAGGGATTGAATAAAAAACAAATTCCATAACTATTCCTAAGAGGGTGAATATAATTTTGCATAATTTCAAAGCCTCGCTACCAATAAATAATGTCTGATAAATTCTTAATTATGTAATTTTTTTATACATTAGAATTTAAAAAAAAATATATTTTTCCCCTTAAATAATAGTTTTTAAATGGTTTTTTTATTATTTTTTTCTGAAATTACTTTCTCATGATCTTTAAACATATTATCCTTCCCAAAATTATCATTTCTTGGTTTTTGTAAATATTATCATTTTCAAATGTTTTTTATCAAGATCTTTATAAATATATTAAATTTAAATTTTTTAAAACAATTATTCTAGAAAAATATTTTCAAAATTTTATGCTCACTATTAAATTCATCTTTTCAAGAATTTTGGAAAATCATCAAACCTATCCATAAGAAGGTAAATTTGATTCATATGCTAAAGAAGATTATTTATTCGAAGATATAGAATTTTCATCATCGGGGTAATTAGAACATAAATACATAGTTGTTAAAGATTTAGCAGTACATAAATTCTCCATGAGTTATTGACTATCAAATTGTACTCTTTTATACATATTAATATTTTTTGATCTAATATTTAATCATCCAAAGAATTATTAGAATAACATCCTCAACTGGAACTCCATGATTCCCTAGATTATAATACATTATTTCCTTTAGAATTGTAATAACTTTTCTAATTCATCTTAGAATTCATTTCTTTTCTGTCTTTACTTTTGATATTTGTACAATCAAGTCTAATATATCCAGCTTTATTACATTTATAAAATGTAAACTTAGTGTATTTCTTATCCCTTTTTAAATTTCATATATCAATAACAAGAATTTATCTTTCCAACTACCTTTATCTTCCTTCGAGCAGGATTACCTAACTTATGTTCTATATGTTCTGATTCACTTGAATCTAATTGAACAACAAATTTTATTCCTTAATGACTTAACAATCTTTTCATGACTTTGAGAATTCATTGGATTTTATGTGTAAGTAAAAGATACTCCACCATTCATCTTTTTTGGATTTCTAGACATCTCTTCTCAAACTATTCTCTAATTTAAAAATATTTCCAAAAAGTTCATCAAGATTAAAATTAGTATTCTTTCTTGATTCATCAACATATATTCTCATTGATTCCCATTCATTTGGAATGATCTTCATAATCTCTTCCATAAGGAATCCAAAATCTAATTCTTTTTCACCCATATTTTAGATTATTAAGGATTTTATGGAATCTTTTTTTCACCTTTACAATATATTCTTTATAAGGGAATTCAAAATCATAATATTCTTCCATATGCTTATATCATCTTGTTTCAATGATTATTTTGCTTCTAAAATTAGTAATTTATAGATTCTTCATTATATTATTGGAATATTCTCATGAAGAAACATGACATTATATACAAAAATTCATGGAATATAATTAAGTATTCCTCACCTTGTAATTAAATTTACATTACTATTATTCATTATTTGTAAATATTTTTAGTTCTTTTTATGGAATTTTTCTATCTCCAATCGATATAAAAAAAATTAAACTCCAGTGTTGATAACAAAATTCTTCATTTTGTATCTTTAATATTAATAAAAATTTCCACAAACAATTAGTAATCTATTGGGATTGAGGTTTTCAATAGATCTATCATTAATTCATACCATCATTAAGATAAAAAAATATGTTTCCACAATACAGATTAAGGTAACACATATTTATAAATAGAAAGTTTATAAAAAGGATAAAACTAAATATCAAAAAAAAAAAGAATCATTATGTAAAAGTTGTAGAATCCCCCTTTGATACCAAATGTAAGTATCAATATCATGAATGCATGGATCTAATATCAATTTTGGGATTGAAATGTATATGCATATGAAAATCATAAATGGGGGGAGGGTTGAATTGTATGTTTAAAAACATTCATTTTTAGTTGTAAACTAATTTAGTTTAAAATAATTTAAACTAATTAAATTCAAAAATACTTTTCTGTATTAAAACTATAATCTAAATGGGCCTTTGGATCTAATGATAAAGTATATTGTAATCAAATTGATTTATATATGTATTCCATAGTTAGTATTTATATATTAATTATATTCAGAGTAAGAGTGGTAAGTATTGAAATCACGAGGGTTACAATGATTAGATTAACAATAAATAATAATTCTATCATAAAGCATAAAAAATCATATTAAATAAGTCAAATAATGATAATAATAAATAATTTAATTACAATGTCACACAATTGTATCTTAATTAATGTCATTTCAATAAATGGCTTTAAAATAGAAAGATAAAAGAAATCACTTTCTATTAAAAATTAAGTGGAAATTAAAATAATCTAAATATATACAATAATTTTAACCCAAATAAAATGATATCCTATAAGCTAGGATTATGGTTCATTGATTTTAATGTCTATCTTAACCATAATAGGGTCAGCTCTTGATACGGTGATCAACTTTGTTCTATATTTTTATCCCTGATAGCCCCATATCAAGAAGGTTATCATATACTATATCTTCATTGCCTCGAATCCTCTTAATCTGATAGATCATAATATGTCTTTCTATTCCCACAAACCCTTAATAAAGATAATCAGATTATGTCTTCCAATCCTTAGATGTCCTCAATCGTAATCACAATAATTGGAGTTGAATAAGGAAGAACTAACTCTTAGAAGTTTCATGTATATTAAAAATGTTGTTCACTTCTTTTAAACTTTAGAGATCACATACTATAGAAACGTTTTCAGAGATATCACACAGTTTTTTCATGTCATCATCGATCATGAAGTCTTCAAATGACATGGTACTTATAGAAGTGTATCCCAACAATCATCCTGAACTCCAATGGTTATATTTTCTTCTGAATTCTTATAAGGACCTAGGAATATAGAATATCAATGATCATCTTGTAACTGAATGTATGAATTTTTTTCTACACATATTAAAAATAAATAAGCAATAAAATTTTTTCAATAGTATTAAATTGATAAATGATTTAATACGAAAAAACAGTTTTCCATATTAGGAATTAAAATTGAAGTCAATTCGATGGATTTACTTGATGAATGTCATTATGATTTTCTTAATGAGTATAGATCTGATGGTATCTATTCTAATTTCATAATTTATTATATATTCTTTTACTTATGAAAACAGAGAAGAAATATTTTAAGGGGATTTTATAAGGGGAATCTGGTCATAAATATAATTCAGTATATTTTTAAACGTGCAATGTAAATTCATTAATACATTAAAACCTTTTAAAAGTATGATAAAAGAATAAATTTTTAATAAAAACATTATAAAAGTACATTATACATAATATTATTAGATATTAAATATTTATGAATGTGTTTTTTATTTCTAAAACAAAATTCCAAAATAATGGAAAAGTCATAAAAACATTTAACTAAACATGATCTTTCCCAAACAAAATGAATACTAAAATATCCATGAGAAATAGACCACTTGTACTAAAAAACTAATTTTTTTATAAGGGGTTAATGAATTTATTTTTCATCCATTCATATGAGAAAACAAGTTGAAGATTAATTTTATTATCTTAAAGATGATTCACAACACTAATAAATGTTTATGGAATATTGAATGATTACCCCCATAGATATCTTTCTATATTCTTAGAAGTTAAATAAATTCAAGAAAAATTTAATATTTTAAATTTTATCCTACTCCATACCTTCCCATAATTACTAATTTAGCATGAAAATGAGTTATTTTCATAATACACACATATTTCTATTATCAATTCTGAAGATCCCATCCATTATTGACTATAAAAATAATTTTCTCTAAAAAAGATATATATTCTCACAAGTGATAAAATAATTTTCTTAAAGAAATATTGTTAATTATCATTTGATTACTGGGATAGATTCATGTAGATTTGGGGGAGGTCCCCATATCGTGTAGTTACCCTTAGGATGCATCTATAGACATTATAATTTGTGTAAAAAAACTCATAGCCCATTTTCAATTCGGCTATGAGATTAGAATTGAATGGGAAGACTCCCACTAAATATGAAGCACTTTTACATGATTTTTTTGACAATATATAATAATGACTTGTATAGAGAGGTCTGAGTAAGATAGGTGTGAACTAGGTGCGATAGATAAAAAAAGATAGTCACCTAGATTGAGGCCGTATCTTTGATAACAGAAGCATTATAGGATAAAAAGTATCAAGGATATCCCACTTATTATTTTATAAAAAAGAAAAAAACAATAAGGCTGGTTGTGAAAGGGTGAATTTCATTTTTAAAATTAATACAATTAAAGTGTAAAGGAAAAATTACTGAAAATTATTTCAATATGATGAGGTGAAAAAGAAATAAATTGATATATTAGATATATATATATATATAGTTAATTTAAATATTAATTAAGAAAGTATGAAAAAAAACTTATATATCAAATATATGAAATTAGGCATATCGATATTGAGTGATTCAATAATGAAGATTGAAGGAGAAAGAAAAAATTGATTTTATAATAGATTTTAATAACATATTGGTGTGATCCCCTTACTGTAATTGTATTATGTTTAGTGTTTTTTCTTATTCCTCCATTGATTTTTATATATATCAACATATTCCACCTATCCATTTGATATAATTATTGAGAAACCCATTTTTGAAGATGAAATTAGATGATAAAAATTTTATTTCCAAAAATAAAATTAAAATATAATACATTATATCTTTATAATGTTTATATAATATAGGGAAGAGAGGTATATTTTAAAAGAGTTGAGATCCTTAGTGGTTGAAAATTGATAATAATATTTTGAGAGGAATATTTTAGATCACTACAGATTCAGGGAGAGGGTGTCTTTGATTTTATTGAGGAGTTGTTTCAATTGTGCTTATATAATAAAATATTCTATGGTCTTATATTTATATCCTATAATAGGGAAAGTAATATTGTGGAATTAAATGGGATAAATAAAAATCAGCAATGAACAATTAGGTGAAGTGGGGCAAAAATAATAGAATAATTATGATTTTATGGATCGAGCCCACCGACCTTCCATATGATCCCATCCTCTAATCAAGAATCTCCTATAGACACCCATTATATTAATTATTCCATCAACAGGCTGATGATTCTCGATCATCTATCTAGTGAACACATAAAGAAAATGGGATCTACTATCATTATCACCAGTGGGTTGATGGCTCTAGATCGGCTACAGAGTGTTTCCTTTATGTTTGAGGGTGACATATTGTCCCTTTATCTTCCATAACCATATTCTATTGGATCATCCTAGTTCTATACGTGAGTTCGTAGAAATAATACATTTTATGTCTCCAAAAATGATGTAACAATAATTCATGAAATATAATTAAGATTCTATCATGAACTTATGAATACATCAATGAGTCTATTAAACCCATTAAATAGAGTTTATATCATATATATAAAAAAAATATCAAATTGTTTGAACAATAATTGTGTTTTTATCATAAAAATCCTTGAGAGAAAGAGCCACTACATTATCCAATTTTTTATAACCACAAACACATAACATAAAAAATCATGTCAATATAAAGTGTGAAATATGTGGTCAAATAAATTCATTATATAAAATAGATATTTAATATGATCAAGGGATAAAAATGACATACCATAAAAAATATCCCCAAATTTAATACAAAATAAAAACTCATCCAAATAACCCCAAAACATATCCCATTTTAATCCACTTTATTCTCCCCTTTTGTAATTAAAAAATTTGAAATCAAAAAAGATAAATAAAAATATGTTTATATCACGAAATTATTTTAACATAAAGAAAAATATATATATATTCAATAATATCATCCATTTATTGATTATCAATATATTAAAAAAATAGAGATTAATATATATATATATATAACAAATAAAATTCAAAAAAATTAACTAAGAAACCAATTGAAATTAATTTTATATATAACAACAACGATTACATCATCTAAAATTTTAATCAATATAATAAATAAATTAAAAGATAATTATTAATTTCATTATTTTAATGATATCTAAAAAAAGACAATGAAAAAAAGGTTTTTCAAAATTTATTTGAATAAGAATATAAAATAAATTTTTGGGGATAATACAAATAATTGATATCAAAATAAAGAGTGAAAAAAATTGTAAACAATCATAATGGAAAAACAAAAAAATAGAGAAAAACTTTACGTATCCCCCATTTTACCATTAAATGATGATTATGAATAATTAAGAGAGATATATATAAATTATGGACAGTAAAAATAGATTTAATATTGATGTTGAAATTAAATAAATCAAAAAACATGATCACATATAGATCATACCCTAATATTATTAGATAAGGCTCTTGCTCAATTGGAGAAGTTAATAAGAAATCAAGATATGTGAATAGGAAAAAATATTTCATGATTTTATATTTCATTTTAATTTAGAAGAATCCTATTGATATTATAATCAACTATAGTGGTGTATCCCCATTAGGTATCAAATATATGTGCTAGATAGTACCATAACTTTAGGTCTTTGTATAGTATCACTAAATAATTTTAGTGTGGGAACAAATCTAAATATATAAATATTCATATATGATAATATAATGAACTGAATTTTAATTGTTTTAGATTTAAATATTATTATAATTATATGAAATATGAATATATTTAGCTCTTCAGAATCTTTTATTTTTATTATCACATTATTTAATAAAATTCACAATATTATGTCTGTAATTTTTAAAAATGTTTTATGTGATCAATTTTATAAAAATTTTATTTTTTGAAATTTTTAATAAAATTAGAATGATTTTAGAAATAAATTGTGGAATAAATATTGGTAATATATAGAGATTCCAAAATAATATCTTGATATTGATCACTATGGGTTAATTAAAGAAATTGGGTTTTCAGATATTTAATATGGGATTATAAATACTCGACCTTTGTTGGAATTTTAATATAAAAGGATATTCATTTTTTAATTTAGAATTAAGAACATTTAAAATAAAAATTTGTTATTTTTCATATAAAAACATGTTTTTATTTATATTTATGTTCTTTATATTTAGAAATGAGTTATTTTTAGAAATTTTCATGTTTGATTTTTTATTTTAAGAGTATGAAGAAGAGGTTGAATGATAAGAAGGGCAGGAAACCAAATGAGTGTGGGAAATTGAATAACTATCCTCATCACCTATATTGATATGATACATGAGAATTTTAGAAATTAGTTGGGAAGACCGAGTAATTAGTTACATCACTTTTTCAATTTGTTAAAAAATTATGGTCATTCATACCTTTTTTATTTTCTATCATATTATTTTTGTTGATGGGACATTTTTTCCTAATATATCCCTTATTATTACATTCATAGAATGTTAGTTCTGCTTATTTTTCTTTTTTCTTCTTAATACAAAGAGTTGATTTATTCCTCATGAGTTCAATCAATATCTTGGGAAAATGATCAATGTCATCTTCAGTTTTGAAATTGTATTCATTATAAATAGCTTGGAAAATATTTTTTGGGATTGTTTTTATTTATTTATTTATTTTACATTGTTATATATTTTTATATTTCGAGTGATTTCATATTTCAGGAGAGTTCCTATTAATTTTTGAAGAAACATATTTTTTATTCTTTTGACTTCTTGTATTTAGGTCACCATAGGTTCCCAGGAAATAGATAATGCCCAGATAATCTTTTTCACAAATATTTTAATTGAAAAACCATCACTGATGGAATTATAACCATTTAAAATTATTGTAAAATTCATAAAATAATAATTTATTGAATTTAAGGCATTGATAATATTTCAATGTATTATATAAATATTTTTAATCTAGTGCCTTTAAATACATTTGTCTCTTTATTTTTTAATTCTATAAATTTCAAAAATTCCTAGATGGTTATTAATACAGGCATGTTATAAAAATAATTTTCATCAGGACACCAATTAAAATAGTTTATTGATTTTTCTATTAATTTTAAAATCTAAAATATCTTGAAGAGTTTATTTTTTATACGATTATTTCGTAAGAGTGTATCCATACACATCAATTTTCTAAACATGATCACCTATAATTATATGAATGGTTTATATTTGTTCTATAAAATAACATTATTTTGAAACATTCATTAAACTATCTCATCCTAATGACAGGAATTTGGGAGAATTTTGTAAATAATCTATTTTGAAATGAACAATCATTGAAACTAGTTATTGTTTTAAAAATAAAAAATAAAATAGAAATTTTTTAATATATATTAATAGAGAGATAAATCTCTAAATTTTATATGTATTAGATGGTTAATTTAAAAACTAACTAAGTGGGTATAAATAAAAATGAATGCATTGTGTTTATTAAATTATGCATATTAAAATTTATATATGTGATATAAAAATTAAATGAGAGGGAAAAAAATTTGATATAGGGTTTCAATAATAGCTCGGTGTGAGATCCTCTATCTCCTCCCCATGGGTTGAGAGGCTTTTAATATTTCTTAGTAGTTTTTAATCTTGGTGAAGAAACCATTTACTACATTTATCTTTGATGGAAGTATCATGAAACCATGCATCCATTGCTTCCCACGGGTTGTAGTAAGAAACGTGTTGTAAAAGGTATGGTGAGAGGTGAAATATTTTAATAATGAATACGAATTAAAAATATACTCCCTAATATATCTATATGGTTGAAACAATTTATAGGATGAATATAGAGTGTATTGGAGATGAATGGCTTTAATAATGAATTAACACATAAGAGGATTCATTGAGATCACTATTGATTAAGTGGGAGGGAATCATTAATTTCATCTATAAGTTGTTGAACATGTGTTATGACATACCAAGAATCAACGATATTATATTTAACGACACCTATGGTGATTGAAAACTTTTTTATTTCAATATTATCTCTAAGAATCATTAACAACAAATTAAGAGTTGATGGGACCATGAAATTAAAGAATCGTAACTTGGTCAATTAGACCACTAGCTTGATAGATTATCCCACAGGCTAGCCAGTGATCCCATAGAGACATCATAAAAATTTTATACTTCCAACTTCTTGCTTCTTTTCCTCCATTAGATTGCAGGTGGACTTATAAATCATAGGGGATTCATTGTACTTAAAACTATCTAGCCGGTACTACCTACATGTTTAAGGACATTACCTTCACCTCATACTTCCATTGAAACAGAATATTATATCTCACCACTTCAATACACGATTTAATGGAAAGATAAAATTCAATTTATAAATCTATGAAATATACAAAAATAATTGTTGAATGATCTCAGCGTTTACATCATGAACTTAGGAATTCAATAATGTGACCATTAAACTCATTAAAAAGTGTTTAAATTTTATAACTGAAAATACTAAATGTAATTTTTAGAATGTATATTGAGTTATTGTGAAATTGAAAACAAAATTAGAGGGAGAGGGAGAGGGATAGAGATACAACTACATAGACCATCTTTATGTTATCACATGTGAAATTTGTAGAGGCCCTAGCCTTCTCTGTGATTATCAAGATGAAAATAAGATACCATGATGTTCAATGATAACATTACAAATTAAAACAAACCTCAATATATTTATAATAAAATTACTTATAAAAGGAGAGTAAATTTCAATAGAATTAAGGATGAATAGTCAACGATGGGGGAAAATTATATTCACAATTTAGGACCTCTAGGGTCCCTCAATGGACAATATCTATTGATATCTTCTAGAGATATCCACAAGAAAACTCAACAACCATTTAAATATGTGTACTATCTTATAGAGAAACTTGATCCATAACCCTATTTCATGTATTTCAAAACTAAATATATTGAAAACAATTACCCTTAACAATACTTGGAAGAAATCAACATCAAATTCTTGATAAATATATGGAGAATCATTAGGGATTTCATTAATGTATAGAAACACAACATGGAATTATTTGAAATAACCAAATCATAGGAACTGAGAATTTTTAATCTGATACAAAATATTATATAGAGAATAAGAAAATGAAATCAGAATGTTTAGTGTGCTAGAGATGCCTATAAAATGTTATTCAAAATATAAATGATAATAAAAGAATAAAAAGGAGAAGAATTAGTTGAGATATGTAAAGTAGTAGAAGCTAAAATATTGTGTCATGAAATTAATGAAGAAAATATGGCCATGAATCATGAAGTGAATCTACAAAGGAAATCTCTTCCATTTATTGAGACGTTTCCCCAAGGTTTTATGAAAGAATAAAACAATATTCTAGATATTTTCAACTAGTTCCACATTAATATATACTTCCCCAGGGAAATCTAAAAATCATCATACTATAATAAGTTAATCAATGAAATTTTATCCAATAAATAGATAATATAGGCATTGGGAGTGATATAATCCATTAAATAATGTTCAATTTATGTATATTTTAATTTTACCCAAATCCACAAAGATCTAAGTAGCTCTTCCATTTCTTGTATAAGAGGGTCACATGTGTTTTTAAATATTATTTTTTCATAAGAGTATGAAAAAATTGATAATACTAAATGTATTAAATAATGAGAAATTATATAATTTTTATCCCTTGATATTCACATTAAAATTGGAATATAGATTAATAAAATACCATTGAAAAATATATGATAAAATCATAGTGAAACATGGAAAGTTTAGCATTAAAAACGATTTTTTATTATAGAAGTGGAAGATGAATAATTTTTACCATTCAATCTTGGTCGACCATTCCTTTCAATATGGAAGGATCTCATAATCATAAATCAAAAACATTTTTCTATTGAGAAATAATCAGTTGAAATTTAACCAAACCATTGAAGTGAAATAGAGAGATAGAATGGAAGGATTCCATCTAATCATCGCCATTGAGGAGAGATTTATATTTTATGGGATGAAAGGAGAGAAATAAAAACATATGGATGAAAAATTTTTATGGTATGAACGAAAATAATTAGTTCCTTGAAATAAAAAATTGTCTACTGGTTATAGGGAATATTATATGGGAATCATTCCATAAGTTAACACCTACTATTTCAATGGGACAATTGTTGGAGGTGGAGAGATATCCCTAAAATATTCATTAACACTTAATTGGATAAGGTTATTCACTTATAATTATTTCTATTTCTTCCATCCATAAAGAGAAAAAACAACATTTAGTAGTAGTATAAATATTTTGGACGAATAAAATAATTTTACGCATTACTGATATCTAATTTTTTAGCTCCTATATAAGAACAAAAAAAAGTAATATACACGGATTGGAAGAATCATACATGTAATTCGAATTTTTTTTGAAAATTACAATAATAGTGGTTGTGAATAAGGAGGTGTAAGGTCCTAAATCATAGAAGCTATTTCCTTGACATTTTTAGCATTTGAGGGTAAATGGGGAAAGGGTGTGCTACTTCCGTTTTAGGAAAGGAAGTTCCATGGATTCCATTGTTGTTATATAATCCATGATTATATAGTGAACATATATTTCTAAGGCATAGACAGGTTTAACAGATGCAAATTAGGCCAAAACAAATTCAATGCCTTGATGATCTTTGTTGGTTGGTTGTGGAATATTCCCTAACCTAGTATTGAGCCATACTGTGTGTAGCAAGGTGGTTACACCATAACAATATTTTACAATATTACCAAATTAAAGGTGTTTATAGAATGGTATGTAGGCTACACTATAGTCCTAACCCTAGGTAATAGGATATCATTAATGGATCTATATATGGGTTGAAGTTTTTTTTATACTAACTGAATTTGGTGTGGTATCATGCCGCTATATCTTGGTCTAGGTCATTTTCGTTGTAGTCTTAAGGGATTCCCTATTGTGTTAAGGGTAGCACTGTGGCCCTCTAAAAAAATTTCTGACTACTAATAACCCTAAGCCCCATGAACCCACTTTTTAACCAAACTCATCTATTGAAACTGAAATAACATAGAGTTATTTCCATGGGATTTGAATCCTAAATTAGTTTGGGATCAATCCCTTACATTTAATGATGAATAAATGGTGGTCCAAGGTAGGTTCATTCTTTTTTTATTAAGTTTTATCCATGTTTGATATACTATTCCTTCCATTATTCTTTCTATGTTATGTTTTTCGATCTCAAAAACACCAATAATGTTTTTTATAATTTTTTAATTTTTCAATGAATTAAATCCTTAAGAGAATTTAGTTTCCTTATAGTAGAGATGGTTCGAAATCCATGTTAGGGTTTCATTTCCATTTCATAAATGTTAAAATATTTGAGGTTTGGGATTCATTTATTACCTAATTTATTTATCTATAATCATAAATAGACCATATTTTTATACTTTGTATGTTGGTGGAAATAACATAAATATTTTTAAACTAGATTAAATAATTGAATAAATTTATGTTCAACAATCCCATGTGGTTGATTTCAAGCATGATAATAGTCTTCCTCCTAATTAAAAAGATATTTTTCTTTATATGTTATGATTGATGGATTATTTTTTAATTCATGTATTATCAGATTTAATCAATTAAATTGGTAAAAAACATAAATAAAAAATTAATTTATTGGAAAAAGTTGTTTAGAATATGCATGAAAAAAATATATTGTTTCTAATAAGTAGGTGGTAAATAAATTTATGTAACAATTAATGTTTAAATTAATGTAAGATTATATGTTTTTGTATAATTGGATAAAGAAAATTTTTCTTTATTATTATAATGATAATAAGGAAAATATATGTTAAATAATATTTATTCCTCTTATTTTTTTCGAAACTATATTTGATGATAGGAAGCATGTATAAATAAATAAAATCTTATTATAAATGATTCCTTATATTTCCCAATTTTGGAACCTATTAATAATGAATTGGTTAATTCAAGATGGAATAAAAACTAGTTTTTTTATAATGAAAAATTCTTGGGCAGAGAATTCCCATCGATTGTAAAGGATTATTTCCTTACATTGGGAGCTGTGATAGCCCATTTACATGTTATGGTTGAATGCATTTTTTAGGAACATGTTACCCCATTGAGTAGGTTACTGATTATTTTCCTTCTATGATATATAGATATGGGATTTTATATATGAGGTGATTTTATCCTAATACGGATGAAGAGATATGGGTGGAGAGTCTTGATGTTATGGAAACAACTGAGGCTTGTTAAGATGAGATAAATTGTGATATACCTGATTGCATCATGGATGGAGACATTTTTGATGGATTATGTTAAATTTGGTCTTCCCCATTGATGTAATTACATATAATATGATTTATTTTCTGTTAATATGTTTATTGGTCAAATGGGACGGTTTCATTTTTTATCTACATTACTCTCCCCACTACTTAAAAAAGATGTATGGTATTCATTGAATCTCTTGATTCATGATTAAGATATTTTCCTATAGTAAATATAACTATGGAATGGTAATAATTTTTATTAAATGTTTAAACCATGGGTTTTGATCCTAATTAAATATAAATATAAATTTTAATCATGAGAAACCATGGAATCCGTTAGATTATATCCAAATGGAATGGACTACACATTGATAGATAATGAAGTCAAATAAGAATAAGTTTAATTAATGGTTAATTAATTAATTAAAATTAATTGTAATGTTAAATGAAAATAACAAAATTAATATGGTTACATTAAATTATCTTTTGTGCTTACAGGATATTTAGTCCATAGTAGTGGTATCCTGGTCTCTAAGGGGTTATAAATGTAGTTCATCCCATGAATCAGTTATTCCAATAGTGTTGTTGTGAGATATATTATATATTTTATGTTTTGTTATTTCATATCTTACCACACCCATATCGGTTGGAATAATGACCCCTAATGGACTCTGAGATACTCTTTTCCAAATATGTATGTGGTGAGGATGGATGAATGACTACACACTCTATCCCCACTCTCTTCAAATTTTATTATTATGTACTGTAATTAATGGTCATTAGCTTACCAATATACATGTGTCGAGGACTAAAATGGATTTTGGTTTTTCAAAATAGTTATATCTCATAATATAGTATCTCAAGTATTATTCTAGGTATGATTTGTACACACATTAATGCATTGAGTTACATTGAATGGTTTATGGGTTGTGATGTCTTGTGGAATAATACATGATTTAAGATACATGTAACATAGTTTTTTAAGGATCTCATAAACATTGTAGTTACTATATGAAGATAAGTTATAGTATATTTAGATGATGCGATTCATGATATCCATGATGTGTTATGTACCTCAAGTGTTTATGAGCTATCTTACTTTGGAGATAGTTGGATCAAGATGTATAACATTGGGGTGGAATGGAAAGCCAGTTGGTGGAGTTGTAATGGGTAACTATGGTGTTTTATTACAATAATAGATGATCTATTTTATGAACTACATGGTTAGAGATAACCGTGGAGAGGGGGTGGGTGAATTATTGATACTTTTTTAGGTGATAGGTTAGTTTCACTTCTTGTTTTCTAGGATTCAGTGTACACATTTATCCTTTTCAGGAGATTATTTTATGTGGATCCTACTATGTATAATTGTAATTCTAAACCAAAATGTATATAAACTATTTTTTAGGTAATCAATGTTATGTCAATGATTAGGCATGATATTAGAATCTCACATATTTTTAAAATCTATTTTTCCTTTGTGGTCATATCATTTTTTATCTTTTGGTACATGTAGTTTCATTTTTTTAGTCCTATATGGCATTAAAAGTATTCACATGGGATATATTTGACCCCTATGAATAGTATTTATTTGGTTTATATGTCTTATATCTCTCTTATACGTGTTCTATTAGAGGTAAATTCCCCACATTTGAATGTATAATATACCCTTAGTGATAGTCTCCAACTAGGGGCCTATTCGAGGTGGGAATCCAAAAATCACCACCCCCTTCTATCATTGATGCACCGGGTAGGGTACTCATGGGGGGGCGGTGTAGACTGATGGTGTTGTGATATATTGGTACAAATAGTTCAGGTTAAGGGATATAATGGAGTTTAGAGTTAGGTATATGTCAATACTATATGGGTCTATAGTTCAATGACGTCATCTATGTTTAATAAGAAATGTAGAAATTGGATAATATCTATGGAATGTTTATTTGGGGCCCTCGTTGACACAATACATGAATATTATTTTATACAATATTTATTAAATTATGTGACACTGGATTTGGGGTTGAGGCATATGAGATGATCGCGTCTCATTATTCTTTTCTAAAGTGTTTAGAATGGATTGATCTTGGGATACATTAAACCATAAATAATTAAATATAAATATAATTACTGTTAAATATATCATATTACATTATTCAGAGTTCCTTAACATTTTTTTTTATATGTATGGAATAAGATTAATGTACTCCTTAGGATTTCACTGATGATGTTTAACAGGATGTGTTAGAAGATCACCATAGTGGGGAGGTTTATAAATAAGACACCTGGTGGAGTATACTCGGAGTGTTTTAGTGCCATATTCTATAGAAGTATGAGTGTATTGTTTCAGATGCAGATATAGAATATTGGTTTGAGGAGGTTGAGAAAACATTTAGTTAGATTAATTCTCATAATGAGCACTATGTTTTATAGGATTTGATGATGTTGTATGGGATAGTGAGAATCTATTCGATCTTGTCCCATGTTGATTGTGAGGAGGCAGAGGTGTTATAAGATAAAATCAAAGACACATTATGTTCATTGTTTCTTTATTTGATCATAATAGTAGCATTTATCCATGATATTATTACACTTTAATAAAGGATTTCTACTCTGTGGGTGTTTGAGATTAATTTCAGGTCCCTCATACAGTATTCTTCATACTTCTTACTAGATTAGGAGGCAAGGGAAACTAATTTTAAGAATATTTGTTTCCATATATATAGTTCCTAGCCATTCCATTTATGTTGTGAATATATCTCAAGGTACTAGAGAGGGAAGAGTTTTTTGAGAGTATGATGGGGAATCATTTTTCATGGAAGGGGTGTTATCAGGATTCCTTATGTAGTTTATCTATGTTCTAAAAATGCCTTGTTTCCTAGGAAAAAGAGTTTTCAGGTAGCTGGGGGTAGGTCCTAACCCTAAACATATATTTTATTTGGGGTAGTGTCTCTTATACCTTTTAGAAGGGATAAAGGGCATGTTTTTTATAGAGGATGTGGTAATTAGTGATGGGAGTGATAAAAATTTCTAAATAGGGAGCCTGTATGAGTTTTTTCACTATTGGTTCCTCTCTGGGGGTAATTTCTGTTGAAGATGTTCTAGTGGGATTCTCAATCATGGGATTAGTAGGGAGGAGGCAAGGTATATTGTGGGTAGACTCAATATGCTCCCCATCCCAAAAGATAATAGTGAAACCATGTAGGGGGTCCTCATAAAGGCCATATAGGCTATGTGGAAGGTCATGGTCAACTTCATGCTCTATATTTTATAATATCGGGAGAGGTGAACATCATTCATAGTACCCTTTTCATATTTTATACTTGGATTCACACTTTATCTGATTCATGTTCTATACAATATTTCATATCACCTGACAATGTCTATATTTTTGTATATAATGCAGATAGAATACTAGTTCCCTTGGCATTTAGTATTCTAGTTAGAGTACAAGATTATTATTATAATGTATATAGATACTATGATCTAGTGTTTGTGATGAACCAATGATGGGTAGACATCCAATTTTTATAGATATAGAAAAATTAAATTATCATTAGACAATATTTTTTAATCAATAACTAATACTGTGGATTTATTAATTTTTAGGTTGTTCTCTAAGATTCTAATAAAGAGCTATTAGTGATTGTTGGTGACTGAAACTCTAATACGGGTTGGAGGAGTATTTCTCCCCTATCTATATTGAGGTAAATGCTCAAGCTGATTTTATCTAAGGTTTAACTATTAGTGTTTCCTAACATTATATTTGAGTACCCAAATGTCTATCCTAATAAGACATTATCATTTCCCCCTCAATATAATATCGAGATTATAATTGAGATACTAAATGACATTTAACCCATCTATATTTCTATATTTATTATGTTTCCATCTTAGATTATAGAGTTTCTATCACTTATAAATAATCTATTGTAGTGAGTTTTTTGGATGATATGTCACATTTGGGTGTTATTGTCTTTTTCAAGGAAAATGATTACATTATTTTTAATCTTTATATAAATTATCGTCACTTATGTGCGTTTTATGGGCTTTTGAAATTTATTTTTTGGGGCATATCAAGTCACATCATGGATTGGTTATATAATTCGATGATAGATGATGTTTTTTATTAGTTAACCCATAAGAATTTTATATCAGTGGAATGCCTTTATTGTATTTCGTCTTATTAATGGTGGTTCACAAATGCATTCACTTATGTTGTGACACCTTTGACAACCTTGACTAGAAACAATAATGGATTATTGTCAAATAAAAAGTGCCACATAGAATTCATGTACCTATAAGAGATACTGGTCAGAACACTATGCCATTTTTCCTAGAAGGCAGAGTTTAGTTTGAGGTATTCTGGTATGTGACACATATTGGTTAGGGATATATTCTGAAAAAACAATAAATCAATTGTTTCATATGTGTAATGGAAATTACATCCCCAATAGAATAACTAAGAAACCAATGATATCAAGTTATTGGTATCTTTTTTTTATTTCGTATTACGGGGAAAATACCTCATCAAATATCTTTTTGTGGTTTTTGCAGATCATGAGAAACTGAGGTATGTTTTCTCACATTATGACTTAAACATGAGAAGGGGATGGTGGATGAATTTCTTGTAGGATCATGAATTTAATATTTCATATAAACTATACATTATAAATTTTGTATATGATTCATAGAGTATTAAGACATGTAGTAATTCTTCGAATGATTCTAAGGATTCTTAGTGTGTGATGGAAGAGATCGCAGTGATGCATCTAAAAATGGGTGGGGTTATAAGAAGATGTTATATTTACTATATGATAGCATAGTAACCATTGTGTATGTTGAGTAGGGTTCCTAGCTAGGTGATTCTGAATTAGATTTTTTAATAGACTAGGTTTTCCTTGGTGATAATCACAATGGTTGGTTACAGGGTTAATTGACCTGGGATATTTTTTAGGACAAGATTTTTGTCATTTTGACGGTTTGTGAGGAGGTTATATAAGAGTTTTGTAACTCAATCATTGTGGTGAATCTCCATGTGATAAATATGTACAGATATCTAAGAGGTAATTTTTAGTGTCCTATGTAGAAGAATGTAGTTTCAAATTTTGTGTCTCAATGTTCTGTATACCTGAAGGTGATGACCGAACATATTGTTCCCAATGATTTTCAATTGCGATTATATGTTACTTTGTTAATGTTGGATGAAACCAAAATATATTTGGTTACTGATTTTCATTATGATCAGGGATTCCTTGATCCAATATGATTTATAGTCGATCAATTGATGAAATAATCTCACTTTATTGTAGTTAATGAGTTTATCTCATTTGAGGGTTTTAATAGCAGTATATAGAGGAGGTGGTGATACTCTTCCAACGATAAAGGATATTAATCATTGATCAAAATACTTATTTTACCTCTAGGATGTAGAGAGATATCAAACATTAATTTATCTCAAAATTATAATATAACACTTCTTTCCATCCATATATGGAAGTTTAGATATAGAATTTTTTCTAAACACTTGACGACATGTTTCATTCTTGTGTCATGTATTTTAGAGCCTTTTAGATGAGGAACCCACCTTTGGTAGAGTTTTCAGACAATAATAACTCCCCTCCAACATTTTTATAGTGTCATTTGAATATTTTTATGACTTGAATTTTCATTCAATATTTGGATAAATTGGGGTTTGAGAGTAACAAACTGTCATACTAAGATTAGTATAGAGCATGAAATAGATGATTCTGGTGATTAATGGAGAACTAAAACACCACTGGGTTTTCATAAATCATATATCCATCATCGTATGAGATATATTTAATTTTAATGTTGTATTCCATGTCTTCTTGAATGAGACTCCTCGGTATGGGAAGCACAAGATTTATCATTGGAGTATGTTTTCTTCCCAGTTTTTTAGTCATTTCATAGTACTATATCATGTTGAACTGTAGTGTATCATATAGAACATCCCCCACATAGGAGTTTAAAACATGATGTTTTCCATATGTTGTAGCTCCACTATCACATTCATAAAATATACCATGTCATAGACTATGGTGATATCAAAATTAACAATGGTGTGACCCTATAAGAGTGGAATATTGAGATATTCGACCACCAGTTGAAGGTGTTATACATGCATGTTATTCCATTGGATCATGTCTTATTGAGAACAAAATATGGTAGGGATATTTCCAGGGAATGTGGGTCATAGGTAATGGATCATTACCCCAACCTATTAGTTTTTACCTATTCTCTTGTAACATTTCATGATTTGGTTGATGTTGACCCTTTCATGTTTTTTGGAAAACAAATCTCTTAGAAATTATTGTGGCTATTCTCTCATTTGAGATGTCTCTTCCATGGTACTGTGTTTTGGATATAGTTTTTTCTATTTTATGATTTAGAGTTTTTTCCCTATAAGGGAGGTATTTGAGCCCATGTGGTGGAGATATTATTTTAGCAGTATCTCAGGAGATGGATGTTTGAGAAACCTTTTTCCTTATTTCCTTCCATATGTGGTTTTAAATTATTAAGGATGATATTAGTTTTAAGAGAATTTTATGTAAGTGTCCAGATATTTTAATCCATTCCATTTATGCATTTTGTTTATTAGAAACACATAGAGGGTTTTACAAGATGTCTGTAGGTTAAAATGATAAATTTGGGGGGGATTCCACTGCATTTTGAAATAATTTTTCACTATGTAGTCCTAGAACGTGCAATAAGATGGAATTATTCTATGTATATATACAACAATATCATAAAGAGGATTGAGAGTGGAAAATATGGGTTTGTTTATTTCTTGGACAGGCTACACCAAGGTTGTTGTTTGTAGTTTCAAAACATCCCTATTGTCGAGCGATGTACCGTGGAGTGAGGTGGATTCACTATAGTAGTTTTTAGGCTACAAACAAATCATGGATGGATATGGTATGAGATTTAGGTTGTAATATTACCACTTCTAGATAAATATGTTTTTCACTATTGATTTAGTTGTGGATTATGGCCCCACCTTTGATTGGGGTGTTCTATAATGTCATCCTCCAACTATGTTGTTGTCTAGGTTGTTGGCAAGATGCTTAATTAGGGTGAATTTTGGTCCTATAAAAATATTTTATTCCTATAAATATCATTGAGTCATGTATTCCCACTTTTATCCAAAAATACTCTCTCTAACCATACACACACTCGAATTGTTATTTACCTATTTTAGGCCCCTTTTATATAAGGATCAATCAACAAATTCAATAGATCAATCCATGGTGAATAGTGATAGGTTTTTCCTTTTTTCCTTGTGGCTTATAATTAGTTCTATATTATATTCTATACATTATTCTTTCCATTATCTAGAATTTTATATTCATTATTCTAATGGAGTATCATTTTTCAATACATAATGTATTCTTGGTATGATGTCTTTAGGATGACATAGTTTCCATAAGGGAGAGGTGCTCAGAAATTTGTGTCAACAATCCATTTTTATTTTAGTAATATTGAAAGCATTGTGATAGAGGTTTCTCTATTGATCTTATTTACTTATTCTCAAAAATAAATAGACTATGGTTTGTCCGTTTATATTGAAGTGTAATTAACCCAATATATATAAAATTTAATTAAATAATATAATTGGTTTATATTTTGTGATCACAAGTTTTTTCATTCCACTATGATAATGGTTGGGATCTTGATTACTAAATAGTTTTCTATCAATATTATTCTTGTTATAATTTTTATTTACTAATATAGTAGAGTGTTAAATTGATGAATTTTGGAAGAACATAATGTTGGTAATGAAAGGGTTTCTAAATAACTAAATAATAAGAAAGTTAACTAATCAAATGTTTCTGATAATTTGATGTTAATCAAATTAATGAGGGCATTTAGGTTTAATTGAATGTTTTATTCCATTTGTTAATGGAATTGGATAAAGAACCTGAATTTGTAATTCATACTATTGATAATAATTAAAAGGTGTGTAAAATGAGAATTTTTATTCACATTGTTTTTTGAAACTGGTATCCATTATATGAGGCGTGTTTAAATAAATGGTATCTTATTAAACATTATTCTTTATGATTACCATTATTGGAAACTATGAATAATTAATTATTTAATTTAGGATAGAAGAGGAAAATATTTTTATATAATGATCAATTCTTGTGGTTGAGTGGCACCATTGTTTATAAAGGATATATTCTTTGGTATAGGGGTTGTTAGATCCTGTTTGCAGGTGAAAAATTAATTCCTTTTTAGGGACATTTTTCCTATTTGACAAATTTTTTTCTTGATTCATTCATTTGGATATATATTTTATCCTTAATATATAATGTGATGTTTGAGTAGGATAGATGATGAGATATTGGTGTGGTGGTGCTAGGTTGTGGAATCAGATGACACCAATGACATTGAAATGCATAGTGATGTACTTGATTGTTCCAGTGATGACACAAAATTTAATGAAAAGGGATAAACCGAGTTTTACACATTGAATCCCTTAATGATGAGTTCATTTCTTTTTATTGAAGCAGTTCAATGATAGGATGGTATGGTTAATAATTTAACTATATTCCTTTCTCAACTGATGGAGTCAGTTTAATGTTCATGGAAGAATATTTTCATGGTATCTTAGGATAATTTTCTTAGCTAACATATAATTTGGGATTGGTAATAATATTTTATTAATGTGTAACCTTTGGGGTTAGGTGTTAATAGAATGAATGTTTTATTATTAATCCTATGAAATTGTGGACTCAGTTGGATTATTCCATGAAGGAATAAATTCACATTGATTGTTAATTTTATGTAATTAGATTATTTTTAATTAATTGTTAATGGATTATTTATAGTGAAGATATATGTTAAATGAAAATAATGTACTTAAAATTACTTTACAGAATGCTTGTGTGTTGTAATATTATTTTTATTAAACAATTATCGAAGTTAGGTCTCTGAGTGATGATGGGTTTAGTTTATTATAGGTCTAGGTTATGACCATTATTTAGTTGTGAGATATATAATATCATTTACATTATTTTATTTCATAAGATACCCCATTCATATTAGTTGGGAATTTTACACATAGTGGACACTATGAGTTTTGTTTCCCCCGCATCGTATTGGTGAGGATGGATGGATTAATACAATCTCTAGATCTGTTCTCTTAATGTAGATACCTGAAGCTTGACATACATGGACATTATATTACTTTTGCGGAATACTAAGTACTTAACAAAAACAGACAGACAAGGACCGTAATAGTTTAGTGTCTTTGGAAACTCGGAATAAAATCTTCTAATCATGGTGAACGATCTTCAACATCTCACAATAAAGATCTTCCCCCTTTTTTTCTTACCTAAAACCTTTATTTATATCCTGTGGAAAATAAAACATAAAAGGAGTGAGCTCAAATTCCCAGTATGGGTAAACATAGAGAACAAAAATCAATCAATAAACATTTGAATGCAATAACATGAACATAAAATCTGAACATCAAAATCTTGAGCAAAGACATGAATCTTGGAAGTACGTAAGGAATATATCATAAGGTAACATCAATCATGATAAAATTGAATGGGAATAAAACATGTAATTGTGGAATCCATTAAGCACATGTAATGATTTCCATAGTAGCCAAGACATTGCTGCCAAGACCATCTTAGTGGACAAAGTCCCTTTCTGAATCGAGTACACTCCTCGTTCTAGTCCTATAATACTGAACCGGATTAACATACCGTTCTTGCCATGTCTATCTCAGGAGATATAAAATCTTTACCCAATGAATTGGAGGGATATATAGGTCCCACCCATCTCACAATGAAATCATTCTTACTTGTTCCACAAAATAAACATACATCATTCAGAATAACCCAATAAATAAAATGGGTTTCATAAACATCATCACATCATCACATAATCCATATGAAAGAAATGGATATCATTTCATAATATGTAAATTGAAACCATGTACATCATAGAGACATTATACTGGAAATATAAAAATATAAAAATAATGTCATCTTAGATAGAAAATGGTTTTGATAAAACACTTGAAATGAATTCTTGAGGAAAATATCCTTTTTTCTTCAAAATAATTTTCTTTTCACAAAATGTCATGCAATTTTAAAAGAAAAGGACTTTGTTGAAAATACTCATGAAATCTTTTGGAGGAAGCTTCATGAAAATATGGCTTCATAAAATCGTAAAAATCTTTTCATTCCGTATATGTTAAAAAAACGTTCTTCTCTTACTTTTGTCGGAAAGTCAAAAGGTACCTCGTACGAAAAACGACAAAAGTTTCCTTTCATATCTTTTACTAAAAACTCACCGAAGGTTAAAATTGGATATATAATATTTTATAAGGATATAAATATTACATATTTAGGAAACATGGATGTGGATGATAAAATACACCCCAGTAAATACCAAAGAATAAACAATCTCAGATAAAAATGAGATTGTGATATTTTCCCTTACCTTAGGTCCGATATGATTCATATGTATCTAAAACTCCTATATAATGATTTCAATAATGTCATAGACTTATTACAGAATCATATTCATTGTTGTGATATCATATATAGTTCAATTATGACTTTATATTACCCGTTCTTTTGTAAATTCCATGTTAAAGTAGCGTTTTGGGTAAAATCGTTTCATTTTTCGTTCGTGTTTTAACTTGTAATTATTCATATGATTACATAGATCATTATTACATACATTAAGAATGTAAAACATGATTTATATATATAATATATATTCATAATATACATATATATAATAGATCGATAAATGGAAAGAAATACACCGTTCATGGAGACGGTAGGTCGTACGTATGCATGAACGCTGTTTTCGTTTCCTTATTGAATTGAATGGAATTAATTGGATGACATAAATATATTTATACATAAATCAAGTATCATTATTATGTCATATATTTCATGAATACTTATTATATATACTTTATAATCATTTATGAATGGTTAATCATTGAGAATGAATCTCATCGCGTCGTGGAGACGTTATTCCGTACGTATGCACGAGCGATGATATCGTTCCCATGATCGTGGAATTTTATTGGAGTTTATGTATATTATCACAGAATCAATATCACTTTACAATAATAATATATATTTAGTATTTACACCATTATACCAATCCATGTAAGGTGGTGGTGGAAAATAGATTACACCACGGCGTGGAGACGATATTCCTTACGTACGCACCCGCAGTGATTTCATTATATGTAGGATGGATAGATGGAGAAATAGGGTTTCTTCATACTTATAATAATGTATCAGTATATGAGTCATACTGAGGTTATTACTTCATAATTAAACAACCTATGAAGAAGAAGTGGACGAAGAAATAAATTTGAAATAACCGGTAACAAACATTACCTCTTTTTTGAAGCGCCTCTTTGGGACATCCTCTTAGGGAATTAAAATTGGTCTTTTAAGAACTCAAGGACCTCTAGGATGTTTCTAGGGAAGTATAGAAGAGAATTTGGCAGGGTTTGTCTGAGCTTGAAGGCTCAAAGTGGTGTGAGGAAGAGAGGGAGGAGGTTCCCTTTTATAAGGGAGGAGAGGGGCCCCTTTGGAATAACTAAAAATATTATTTTATTATAAAGTCATATTCAGTTTTTAATAGCTCCAAATTGATATATTCTGAAGCTAAGGTGGGTATGGGTCGAAATCCTCTCATCCAATAGAATTTAGACAAGTTTAGGTCATTATATTAACCTTATCTTTTAGTTTTAACTCTTAGTTAATTAGATTGACATCTACCATGTCACTTTGTATTTTTATATTATATAGTGAATAAACTTACCATATACGACCAAGAGACCCCCAAGTGGTACATTAATGATACACCTATCATGATATAAGTATTTTGGCCGAGCCTTAGATTTTTAGGAATATAATAACAAATAATAATATAATATTTGTTTTAAAAACTATTTTATGTCAATTTTGACACTATTTGGTAATTGATTTTTGTGAAAATCATAACAGAATTATTAGTTCTAAAACGTTAATTAAATCAATAATAACATGTCATATTAATGTATAAAATTATTTTAATTCTTAAAAAGTCTCAAATTACATTTATTTGGTTATTTATAACATCAATTATGTCAATATTTCATTAATAATATAATTACTGCATCATCATTGTGTCCTATATAATTTAAATTATTTTAAGTCTAAAAATTACAAATATAATACCATTATGTAGGAAAACTTTTTATCTTTATAATGAATATTTATAGTCGAATTTATCTTATGTATAACCCTATATTAAAAATGATTTAGTTGTTAAACTTTGATTTTAACTATTTTAACCCTTCTTTAAATAAATTAATAATAAATGTACTAATCTAAACCAAGTGGGCCTAAATGGTCATATTTTATTCCTAAGGTTGTTTTTGGTTGAATTAAACTTATCCAATAGAATTATGACTTGTGTTACTGTAATAATAATAACACTTTTACCCTTAAATACCCTATTTACTTTTAACTGTGGTAAAAAAAGTAAAAAGTTACTATTCACCAAAAATTATTTTCATCTCATTGAACCACATTTTAGTCCTTGATATTAACCGTGTCTCTCTTATTTTCAAAATTCCACTCACAGAATCGGTAAAATTACGTTTCATAAAAAATTCAGTTTTTTAACTACCACTTAGTAGTTTCACTATTCATCAAAAAATGAATGTTTCCAGAAAATACCAAAAATTAAGCCTAAGATATATTTAATATTATGATTTAAAAAATAATTCTTATTTTACCAAATTCAAAACATATCAGTAAAATTTACTAATTTAAAAATTAATTTCTGTCGTTAAAACAAATAGCGTGTTTTTAAGAGATAATAACTATCAAAAGATTGACACTTGTTTATGTCTGGTTTAAAAGTGAAATTACATCCAATGATCAAAATTGTATTAAATTGTAAAAATATATTCTCAATATACTTTAAAACCACTAAAATTAATAATTTATCACTATTGATTATTTCAATTAAAAAAGTTGTTTTTAATTAAAATTTAGTAATTTTCACTATTCATCAGAATATGAATGTCATCCGAAAAGTACCAAAATTTCACCATATGCTAATTTCGATATTCCGAATCAAAAAATGAAGTCCATTTTGAATGATAAAATTTATAAAATTTTAAAAAGTAGGTATTACTATTCATAACGACTAGTTCATAATAACATTATAATAATATCACGTTTAGTGAAACTCGGTATTGCGTACTACACACGCTATCGAGGAAGTTAATGATTGCGTGTAATGCAAGGAAAGTCAGGGATGTGTGTTGTGAAATCTCCTTTTGGTGTACCGTACAACACAAGACATTAATGAAATTAAAAAGAATATTTTTCATAAAATATCGGGGTGTTACATTCTACCCCCCTTAAAATGAATTTCGCCCTCGAAATTCGTCAGGGTTATAAATGGTTTACTAAAAATAAGTATCTTTAATAGAAACCCACATCATAAAAAGTAATACCAAAAAATGGCTTTAAATACTAAAGTATGAATTGTAACGGTTACCCAGATTAACTCATCACTGGGTTTCCACGTAGGAGAACATAGGTGAAAATATGGATATAGAAGAAAAATCTAACCATCAAGTTCTGATGGAGAGTGGTAGAGAACATGGCTATGAAAAAGCCAACAATCACAAAGCCATAGATTTGTGATGATCAAAGGTACCATATGATTCATCAGATATAAGATCACTAGAAAAACATTTTTGGTTTTCAAGATCATTTCCCTAAAGTTGAAGATATTGGAATTAGAAGAAATACTTTCTTGATTTTGGTACAGTCCCACCATTGGTCGTTCCGTGGACACTTTCCACTTCATCTCCTAAAGAAATGAAGTCGAATTTGTCATTAGTGAAGTGTTAACATATCATGTGATAGAATGGTGGGTCATTCCGTCTGTCTCAAACAAAAGGTTAGAAAAATTTATCAAAAATACATAAGTCCACCTATTGTGAGATTAATCATATATGGTTCCTAAAATGGACTTATACTTCATATATCATACTGCTTAAAATAATAAAACTAGTTTCTACTAAATAGGTACTTCCTGTAGGCCAGTGGTAGGTGATAAAGGCCAGTCGCACTTCGGTTGTGGGTTTGATTCCCATAGCCTTGTCCGACGTGATGGGCTATCGCCCGTCCTGTAGGTTGTCCTTCTTCTAAAACTACATTATAAAAAAATTCTAGCCTTAAACAATACTAACGTAAGACCAACATAATTCATTCCAATATTTAGGATTATCCAAAAAACATATGTCCAATCTCATAGTATATAGAAAATGATTACATGAAATATCATCAACCAAGCATATGAATACCATCATTTATCCCCCATATATCTTGCTGGTCACATTCCAATCATGTGAATACCTTAATCATGTATTCTCTTGAAAACTTAATACCCATTAAACCTTAGTAAAAACATGAATGAGGTCAAAATTTAACTCTTTCCACATAACAAAATCCAAAAAATCTATATACTAAAACCATGATATAACCTTCTCCTTATATTAGTCATGAGCTCCTGAATACTATCAAACATTTAATTTTCTCCTTATCCCTTCATTATGCGCATATCATCATCTTTCTGAAAATATCTAAATAACCTTTCATGGTTACTGGTACCATTCATCATACACTTTCAAAACATAAGGAAAGACAATAGTGTAACGATACTTAGATGTCTCTTTATTCCATACTACCATTAGATTACTTATACAACATTACACTTGACAAACATGCAATCATTCCACTACCTTGTTAAACCATTGACCGATCTTCAAAAATTCTTTCATCTCACATATCATTTGTAGTCTCTTCATCATCATCAACATAAATACTACCCATACGACAATACTGATTCTATTCATGAGACATTCCCTTAGGTCATTGGTTTGCATAATGCCCGTACATTCCACATTTAAAACATTTAACCATTTTTGATGTCGTAGCAATACCATTATCCTCATCCATGGTGTTAATTGAACCTTTTCATTTGCACTTATGGTATTTGTGTCCTTCTTTTGCACACCCAAAGCATGTTCCAGTTCCTTTGAAACATTCTCCTTGATGCCTCTTCCCACATGATTTACATAGGGGAAATTGAACTTTCTTTCCTCTATGATCATCATGAAACTCCATCTTTCTCTTATTAGCTGAGTCAGGAAACTGACCAAATTTGAGTTTATTGATCATATTATGATATTGCTGATTCGGCATAATAATGATTTTTAGACTTCCAAATACCATTTCATTTGGTTGCTCATGAAGAATATCATTCCATTGTCCATCATATCCTCCATTATCATGAATCATCTTGTTTCAATCCATTTTCTATAACCCAAAAAGAATAGTGTGGGAGGCAAAAATCATGCTAGGGAAAACAACATAGTGAAGGGGGATTACCCTCAATATCTAACATCTTAGGTTAAATTCTATGATCTTTACCATAGTTCTAGGACTATATCCTATATGTATACTTATCCTTAGGGACATCCCTAGACATACCTTAGAAATATCTCCAGGGATCTCACTAACATTTTCGAATCCTAGTTTCCAAAGGTTAACTAAACCTTTCCTCTGATACCAACTGCAAAGACCCGAAGCTTGATGTACATGGACATTACATTACTTTTTCGGAATACCTAGTACATAACAAAAACAGACACACAAGGACCGTAATAGTTTAGTGTCTTTGGAAACTCGGAATAAAATCTTCTAATCGTGGTGAAAGATCTTCAACATCTCCCGATAATGATCTTCCCCTTTTTTTCATACATAAAACCTTTCTTTATATCCTGGGGAAAAGAAAACATAACAGGGGTGAGCTCAAATGCCCAGTAAGGGTAAACATAGAGAACATAAAGCAATCCATAAACATTTTAATGCAAAAACTTGAACATAAAATCTAAACATCAAAATCTTGATCAAAGACATGAATCTTGGAAGTACGTAAGGCATATATCATAAGGGAACATCAATAATAATAAAATTGAATGGGAATAAAACATGTAATTGTGGAATCCATTAAGCACATGTAATGATTTCCATAGTAGCCAAGGCATTGCTTCCAAGACCATCTTAGTGGACAAAGTCCCTTTCTGAATCGAGTTCACTCCTCGTTCCAGTCCTGTAATACTGAACCGGATTAACTTACTGTTCCAGCCATGTCTATCTCATGAGATATAGAATCTATACCCAATGAATTGGAGGGAGATATAGGTCCCACCCATCTCATAATGAAATCATTCTTACTTATGCCACAAAATAAACATACATCATTCATAATAACCCAATAAATAAAATGGGTTTCCTAAACATCATCACATCATCACATAATCCATATAAAATAAATGGATATCATTTCATAATAAGAAAAGTGAAACCATGTACATCATAGAGACATTATACTGGAAACATACACATATGAAAATAATGTCATCTTAGATAGAAAACGGTTTTAACAAAACACTTCAAATTAATTCTTGAGGAAAATATCCTTTTTTCTTCAAAATCATTTTCTTTTCACAAAATGTCATGAAATTTTAAAATAAAAGGATTGTGTTGAAAATACTCATGAAATATTTTGGAGGAAGATTCATGAAAATATATCTTTATAAAACCGTAAAAATCTTTTCATTCTATATAAGGTAAAAAATAATTCTTCTCATACTTTTGTCGGAAAAGTCAAAAGGTACCTCGTACGAAAAACGACAAAAGATTCCTTTCATATCGTTTACTAAAAACTCAACGAAGGGTAAATTTGGATATAAACTATTTTAGAAGGATATAAATATTACATATTGAGGTAACATGTATGTGTATGATAAAATACACCCTAGTAAATACCAAAGTATAAACAATCTCGGATAAAAATGAGATTGTGATATTTTCCCTTACCTTAAGTACGATATGCTTCGTATGTATCTGAAACTCCTGTATAATGATTTGAATATTGTCATTGACTTATTACAGAATCATTTTCATTGTTATTATATCATATATGGTTCACTTATGACTTTATATTACCCGTTCTATTGTAAATTCCATGTTAAAGTAGCGTTTTGGGTAAAATCGTTTCATTTTTCGTTCGTGTTTTAACTTGTAATTCTTCATATGATTACTTAGATCATTATTACTTACATTCAAGATGTAAAACATGATTTATATGATAATATATATTCATAATATACATATATATAATAGATCTATAAATTGAATGAAATACACCGTTCATGGAGACGATAGGCCGTACATACACATGAACGCTGTTTTCATTTCCTTAATGAATTGAATGGAATTAATTGGATGACATACATATATATATATACAGAAATCCAGTATCATTATTATTTCATCTATTTAATTAATACTTATTATATATACTTTATAATCATTTATGAATGGTTAATCATTGAGAATGAATCTCATCACGTCGTGGAGACGGTATTCCGTACGTACGCACGAGCGATGATATCATTCCCATGATCGTGGAATTTTATTGGAGTTTATGTATACTATCAAAGAATAAATATCACTTTACAACAATCATATATAGTTATTATTTACACCATTATACCCATCCAATTAAGGTGGTGGTGGAAAATAGATTACATCATGGCGTGGAGACGGTATTCCGTACGTATGCACCCGCGGTGATTTCGTTTTCCGTAGGATGGATAGATGGTGAAATAGGACTGTTTAATACTTATAATAACATATCAGTATATTAGTTATACTTATTTTATTACTTAATAATTAAAAAAACTAATAATAAGAAGTGGACGACGAAATAAAGTTGAAATAATCAGTAACAAACATTACCTCTTCTTTGAAGCGCCTCTTTGAGACCTCCTCTTAGGGCACTACAATTGGACTTTAAAGAAGACCAGGACCACTAGGATGTTTCTAGGGAAGTATAAAAGAGAATTGTTCATGTGTTGGCCGATCATGATGGCTCAAAGAGGTGTGAGGAAGAGAGGGAGGAGGTTCCCTTTTATAAGGGAGGAGAGGGGCACCTTTGGAATAACTAAAAATATTATTTTATTATAAAGTCATATTCGGTTTTTAATAGCTCCAAATTGTTATATTTAGAAGCTAAGGTGGGGATGGGTCTAAATACTCCCATCCAATAGAATTTAGACAAGTTTAGTTCATTATATTAACCTTATCATTTAGTTTTAACTCTTAGTTAATTATATTGACATTTACCATGTCACTTTGTATTTTTATATTATATAGTTAATAGACTTACCATATACATCCATGCGACCCCCAAGTGGTACATTAATGATACACCTATCATGATATATGTATCTTGGCCGAACCTTAGATTCTTAGGAATATAATAACAATTAATAATATAATATTTGTTTTAAAAACTATTTTATGTCAATTTTGACACTATATGGTAATTGATTTTTGTGAAAATTATAACAGAATGATTAGTTCGAACAAAGTTAATTAAATAAATACTAACATGTCATATTAACATATAAAATTATTTTAATTCGTAAAAAGTCTCAAATTACATTTATTTGGGTAATTATAACATCAATTATGTCAATTAATCATTAATAAGATAATTACTGCCTCATCATTGTGTCATAAATAAATTAAACTATATTAAGTATAAAAATTACAAATAAAATACCATTATATAGGAAATATTTTTATCTTTCTAATGAATATTTATTGTCGAATTTACCTTATGTATAACCCTATATTAAAAATGATTTAGTTATTAAACATTGATTTTAACTATTTTAACCCTTCTTTAAATAAATTAATAATAAATGTCCTAATCTAATCCAAGTGGGCCTAAATGGTCGTATATTATTCCGAAGGTTTTTTGTGGTCGAATTACACTTATCCAATAGAATTAGGATATTTGTTAGGGTAATAATAATAAAACTTTTACCCTTAATTGCCCTATTTACTTTTAACCGTGGTAAAAAAAGTAAAAAGTTACTATTCACCAAAAATTATTTTCTTCTCATTAAACCAAATTTTAGTCCTTTATATTAACTGTGTCTCTCATATTTTCAAAATTCCACTCACAGAAGCGGTAAAATTAAGTTTTATAAAAAATTCAGTTTTTTAACTACCACTTAGTGGTTTCACTATTCATCAAAAAATGAATGTTTCCAGGAAAATACCAAAAATTAGGCCAAAGATATATTTGATATTATGAATTCAAAAATAATGTCTATTTTTCCAAATTCAAAACATATCAGTTACATTAACTAATTTAAAAATTAATTTCCGTCGTCAAAACAAATAGCGTGTTCTTAAGAGATAATAACTATCAAAATATTGACACTAGTTTATGTTTGGTTTAAATGTGAAATTACATCCAATGACCAACATTGTATTAAATTGTAAAAATATATTCAAAATAAACTTTAAAACCACTCAAATTAATAATTTATCACAATTAATTATTTCGATTAAAAAAGTTTTTTTTAAATAAAATGTAGTAATTTTCACTATTCATCAGATTATGAATGACATTCGAAAACTACCAAAATTTCACCATAAGCTAATTTTGATATTCCGAATCCAAAAATGAAGTCCATTTTGAAAGATAAAATTTATAAAATTTCAAAAAGTGGGTATTACTATTCATAACGGCTAGTTCATAATAATATTATAATAATATCTCGTTTAGTGAAACTCGGTATTGCGTGCTACACATGCTATCGAGGAAGGTCGCGATTGGGTGTAATGTAAGGCAAGTCAGGGATGTGTGTTGTGAAATCTCCTTTTGGTATAGCGTACAACACAAGACATTAATGAAATTAAAAGGAATATTTTTCATAAAATATTGGGGTGTTACACTTACCATGTTTATATTATTTAGTAGTATGCAATCATTTTAGATTTCCCATATATGTGTGAAAATGGGTATAATGTATCATGGTTATTTCGAACACATGTTTCTCAAAATATAAAACCTAGAGGGTTAATATATGTATGATTTGTATAGAATGTGATGGCTTGAGGTACCTTACTCTATGTATGGGAGTTCATGCAAAGTGGTATTATGCATGTTTTATGATAAATTTCATAAATAATGTGATGGCTCTCAGAAAATACTCAATTATAATATAGTGATGTGATATGGAATGATTTGTTGATGTGATTCCTGAGATGCATTATGTGATAAGCTTCCCATGAAATTATGTGTTGGTATACAATAGTGATAGATGGATCATGATTTATAATGATGTGGAAGAGAGTTAGACTAGAGGGAATGTTGTATAAGGTTACACTTGATGTTTAGTTACTATAATATATGATCTCTTGTATTTATTACATAGTGAGAGATAACCATGGGGTGGATAGGAACTTTTTATACCTATTTAGGTGATCAGTTTTTTCACTTTTTATTTAGTGGGCTTTAGTATGATTTCTTTATCCTATGCATGAGAGGATTTAGGGAGGATCCTACTGATTATACCTGTAATGATGACAATATTTATAGATAAAATATATTTCTGGTCACTAAGAGAAGCTTATAGATCAATCTGGATTGTATGAGATCACAATTTTCTAGGAGATATTTAAGAAATGTGGCCTCTTCCTAGTTTATGTTTTGAAACAATTTTTTTCACTTGCA
The DNA here is from genome assembly GCA_963277665.1 of Viscum album. Taxonomy (NCBI): domain Eukaryota; kingdom Viridiplantae; phylum Streptophyta; class Magnoliopsida; order Santalales; family Viscaceae; genus Viscum; species Viscum album. The sequence continues at coordinate 300,905,302 of OY728130.1, forward strand.
ATGGTTTTTTTTGTATGAAATTATATATATAAACCTAACTTCTCTTATATATTCCTTATAAATAATTTATTGGCGTAAATGTCCTATCACAATCATTCACATATTCAATTAGAAGTAAATTCCTCCAATTTCAATGTATGATATACCCATGGAATTATTCACTATCCTAGGGACTATTAGAGGTATAACTCAATATTTCACCATACCCATTGCTTCCATAGGAGCGGTACTCTTCGGTGGGATGAGGCGTGATAGGAATTGTGGAATCAATTGGATTCTATTATCATCTACACAATTTATATAAAAACACTCACTTATATTACACATTAATTTATGATTTACTAAATAATTTAAAACATAATAAATGAAAAAATATCAAGAATTATAGTTTCTTTAGGAATGTGATACATTAAATAACAAAATAAAAAGGAATACATCATCTTCATTGAAAACATCCTTATCTTTCTGGTATATAAAAACTCTTGGAATAACATGGGGAAAAACATAAGAAACGATTGAGAAATAAAGTTTTGTAAGGGAATAAAGATTGATAACATGAAGAAATTAATACATGCTAAAAAATTGTAATATAAATGGGGAATTAGAGGATTAAGAATCATAAACATGAACAAAATGACATGACATAACATGATAATCATAAAGGCGATATGGTAAATGTGGAAAAAAATTAAAACCCTACATCATAAATATATGTTAAGGATAACTACCATGAAATGATGGTGGGAAAAGTCGCATAATGGAATTGGGTTTAATCTCTTTATCTATATTTGGTCTCATGAGATTAAACATTACCCAATACATTGGAGCGCTATATAATTATAGGTACACTCATAACTTTCATTTCATTCTCTTGATTAAGTGTACCATACAGATCAGAAAACATAGAATAATTTGTCATCTAATTTTATTCAATGTTTATAGAGTATGGAAAGAATTCATTTAATTTAGAATTAAATATGTATAAGTTCGTAAAGGTAAAGTCCCTTGATAGGAAATGTGTATGAGTATTCACTACAGAAGTGTTTGACTTGGAAAATAACTTTAGAATTTAGATAGTATAACGACGTCACATAAAAATTCATAAAATGGTTTAATGAGAGATAAATGGATTTGTCATAATTTTTAAAAAATTGGATAGTAAAAATAAAATAAAAAAATATGTCACAACAATTGAAATTGGAAGTAATTTTTATTAGTTAATGAATAAAATTGAATAAAGAAGAGAACAAAAAGATACCTTACCTTCAGAGTGAGAATTCAAATTCATGGGAGAATAATATTAAGAGAGTGGAAGAACATTATCAGGACTACAAAGAGGGAAGGTAAGATCATGGGTGTGGTCTACAGATATTGTGTGAAAATTAATGGGATATTTGGTTGGTTTATATAGAAAAAAACTGTCGATTTCTTTATTATTTCCCAAACATATGTATCGGACTCAAAAAAAATTACAAAAAACAAAGACAAAACTATGGGTTTTTCCATGGTTTATTACATATGAACGTTATTTCAATTATATTATATGACCATGGACCGAACATAATTATATAATACTCTTTATTAAGTTGAAGATTGTCATTCTATTAATGAAATGATTTTAGAATCTTAAAATATACTAATGATTTTGGAGGATCTAAAAAGGCTTTAAAAAATTTATAAAATAAATATAAAATAACATTATTTTAAAGGGTAAATCTATTTTTGGTCATGGGTACCCATTATATTATTTATTAAATTACATTTTATTTATTATTATGTAAGAACACACACCACATATTTTTAGGGAAATTATTGTTTACTAAAAAATATGACTGCCTCAGAAAATTATGTACCTTTAACTGTTGGGTAATTTAATAATTTTGATTAAAATATAATATTCATTTTATATAAACACATTTATCAATATTTGATATTACACCCTTAATATAATATTCAATATTTATTGAGAAATGTAAGTTTTTTGGAAAATAAACATTTTCATCCCCTTATAAAAATTACATTTTAATTCAACAAAATTAAATGATAATTTATATTTGAAAATAAATATTTAATAATAATATTTTATTAATATAATATTTTTAAAAAAAAATCTAATCTTTCATCAAAATTAATTTCATAATTGAATATAAATATTACCAAAAAATAAATTTTTTGTTTTATTGTATCCGAATCTAAGTCATTTCTAATGTAAAAAATAATAATAAGAAAATATCTTCATTATTATATATGATGAAATTTAAATACTCATATTTCTATGGTCGTGATACAAATCAATTTAATATACCAAAAAATTCCCCAGGGACAAGGTGTGTTATAGTGATACTTTTATGGGGTAGTTCGACATACATTGTTTTGGGGTGTGATCTCGATGTCCTTTAAATTATACAATTAAAATTTTATCTAAAGTTTATGTTGTTGAATATTATCTTAGACATGATCAATGGAAAATAATAGAGATGATATCTCCCATTAAATGTCTAATAAATAGTCTTCAAAGTGTATTATCATAAAACTTGAGGCCATTACTTCCTTTCTCTGTGTCAATTGGATTTTTTAAATCCCTATATTTATACTAATCATGTCATCACTATTCAATGGATTTATATGATAGTTAATGACCATTTATAAAGAATTGGATATAATGAAAATATATAAGTTCACATGTTTTGTATAACAATGATATAAAATGACAAATTTAATTAAATCATAAGGGTAATTTTATTTATAACTGTTTGGGCCATTACAATCTTCCCCTAATTAGAAATTTCTCCATTTTAGTTTACTTTTCCAATACCAAAACATATACGGCTACTTTAGTTTAATCACCTCTTCCAGTTTATATGTTTCCTCTTAAAACTTTTTGTTTGTCTATAACACTTTAACCATGTGCATTGTCTTATTTCATAGAAATTTATCTTTATGATCAATAACTTAATCAATTTCTCTTCGTATTAGTAATAATTTTCTAATGGAAAAAATTTTGGATTGTGTACATTTGAGGGCTTTGGTATGTATTTCCTTAAGAGGGATGCATAGAATACATAATGTACTTTTAGGAGAAGATGTGGTAGTTTTGGTTGATTTTCCACTTCTCTGATGTGATCAAGGATCCCAATGGGGCTGATGTATCATTGGTTTAATTTTACATTCTTCAAATATATCATGACTTCTTTCCATAGGGATATACAGAAGAATATGATGACTACATCATCAAAATCTTGATCTCATCAATGATTTTCAACATAGCTCTTTTTTCAAATCAATGTATTCTTGATGTGTTGTTGAATGGTCTTAAAATATTCCACCATTTCATTGAATATTTCATGGCCTAGTAGTTTTTACCCATCATAATACCAACATGAAGTTGTTTTTAAACTCCTCCCATTCGGGTATTTATAGGGAGCCATTGGAATTATTTAGTGGAAATAATTATTTTATAGAACTTGAATTGAGAAAGATGTTGATACCATCATCCTTTGAATTCAATTGAGCACACATTCAAAATTTCCTTAATATTTTAGATAGTATACTCAGATTGGCCATCAGTTTTAGGGTGAAAATATGTGGTGAAGTTTAAAACAATATTTAGAGCATATTGGATAGTCAAATGGAACATGGAGGTAAATCTTGGTTCTCGATCAGCTAAAATCAATAGTGTTGTTCCAAGAACCAGCCCCACTTATCTAACTTATAGCCATTTAATTGGATTGATTGATAAGTCATATAGAATTAAAATAATCTTTGTAGTCATTATTGGATAACCCACCCAATCCCATATCACATTATTTCATCTTGATTTCATCGAAAGACCAATGACAATTTCCATAGTGATGTATTCCCATTTTCAAGTATGTATGGGAAATGGTTTCATCATCGCCTTTGATTTTTCAAATTTAATTCATAACATGATAACATATAAGATATATTGATGTATATTAAAATATATACTTCTTCTTATTGTCCCAAAAATTGTGATCCCAAAAATTTTGATATATCATTCTGCGTTTTGGATAGACAGAGAAAGTCAAACTATGTGTATTATCCAATATCTCAATCTTTAACTCAGGGTTTGATTGTATGCATAGTCATAACCCAAATCTTACAATAATATCTTTATTATCATTGAACACCAATGGTTTACCGTATCTTATATTTTCCAATTTCTTCTGAATACCAACATCAGATATATGAGCATCCTTTATCTTTAATAGAATGTATTGTTAATAAATTATTTATAAAACGATTTATGAAGTTCCTTTCTTTATGATTCCCTTTTCCATCCTTTTTAAAACTAATAAGATCAATTCATTCTCAATTATCATCAATGATAAAATTTCGGGATACTTTCTACTTATAGTGTTAGCTATATTATTTTCGATTCTATGATGGATGTGAATGGAGAAATCATATTATTTGATCATCCCTAACCATCTTCGTTAGTTCATATTTATCTATATATTTTCTAATATATACATTATAGTTTTTGGATACATATATTTTTCAAACTTCTCCCTAATAAGTTAATGTTTCTATATTTTTTATGTGAATTGAAATGCAGCCAACTCTAGATCATGTGTTGGGTATTTTTTAATTATATTGAAACTAAATTGAATTATAGGCTATATTTTTTTAAATTCTTTATTAACATATGTAACAAAAAGTTATTCACTGTATTTCTACATACCATTAACAGTTCCCCACTTCGGTGGAGTGTGGGTACATTTTTCATGGGAAGAAAAAAATACTCCTTAAAGCATTCTTAAAATTCATCATTCTATTAAATCATGATCCCTTTATCAGTTCGCTAGGTTAGAGGGTTGATAATCATGAGAAATATCTCACAAATTGATGATAGTTCGAGGGTAATCTGAGGAAACTATAGATAACCATCATAGATGTTAGCCTCATCCATCCTTCGATTTATTTGATCTTTGAAGGGTCCACCAATATCAAGTTTCATGTGATAATATTACGATTATTGGGACATTATTCAAACAGAACATACTTCTTGTTTCACTTTTCATAAATCTTTCCATTGGTATGATTTTTAGAATAGTTCTCATATGCTCCTCAAGCTCCTCCATGGTTTTGGATTATATTTGAATATCATAAATAAAGACTACCATTTTATTTAATTTAATATCTAAAGAATATATTCCTTATTCACATAAATAGTAATTGATAATTATAGATGATGGCTCCGCCTTCGCAAAACCTTTCTTCAGAGTTAACCCCTTCTCCCACGTCAAGATCCTTTGCAGATGTGGTTGTTGGAAGAGCTTCAAATCCTAGAGATAATGATACCATGATTTCTGATATTCACATTAATCCTAAATTCTTTCATCACCATGGCCATCCAGTGATTTCATTCTCTACAAACGAGGTAATCATTATTCCTATAGAGTTTCGATTTGTGCTTGTTGGTAGATATCCGTCTCTTGGACCGTCTCTGAAATACTTGTGAAATGCTCTTGAATCTATTGTCTTTATGGGTTTTCATCTCAGTCTTCTAAACTCTTCAAATATCTTTTTTCGCCTTTCCTCTAAGAAAGATTATTATCTTCCTTGGGAGAGAAAAACATCGTCCTTTGGGGGATGTTCTATGAGAGTTCTCAGGTGGAACCCGGATATCGATCCCTTTTCTGAACCCCGAATTGTTCCGATTTGGACCGGCTTCCACTTTCTTCTGCTTCACCAATTTAAGAATGAAGCACTGTTTTCGATCTCCATGCTTATTAGAACTCCTTTGAATATGGATTCGGCAATGAGAAATCTTACAAGACCATAAATTGCTCGAACCTGTGTTGAAATAGATGTCTCCAAGAATCTGCCTTCCCATATTTGGATTCAGAATGGTGAATCTGGGTTCTTCCATGATGTTGTCAATGAAAATTTACCTGATTACTTCAATTCATGCCTTAGGCTCTGGCATGATCAGAAGTAATGTGTCTGAAAAACCACATGTACTATGGCCAAGAAGGTCACTTGGGTCGAAAAATTGAATCAGAATACAGGAATTGATGAGAGAAATTTAGGTCATGAAGATATTGTTGTCCCATCGTCTAATATTGAGAAAAATTCATATGTTCTTAAGGTCCCTATGTCTTCCAATGCCCAGGAATCTCATCTATCATGCCACTCTATGGATATGTCAGGATTCATATATGTTCATACTAAAGACGCAAGTGTCAGCTATGTTCCCTCTGACTGGGGGAAAGAGTAGGAGCATCAGCTTGCTTCACATGGCCCAGGAGGCAAGGAGAAAGGATCTCTCTCTGATTTAGGTGAATCCCTTATTGAGGTTGATGGTCATCCTAACAAACTTTTGGAAAATTTTAGAAAATCGAGTGCTAGAAAAGGTAAAAAATCCAATGGTGGATGTTGATGGTATCATTACCCCAAACCCAAAAAAATGAGGAAGAGAAGGGATTTTTATCACCTTGAAAGAACAATTGTCACTAGATCTCTGGTAGTCACTAGGAAGGAGACCCCATCACTCCCTTATATGGATGATCGACTGAGTGAAACCACTGGTTCATATGAGAAAGATGACGTTTCTACTTCAGATGAGGAATATGACATAAGGAAAGAAAATTCTCTTTATAGAGATGCCTGTGTCAATGAGGAACTGGTGGGTAATGCAGCAGATTCTTGGATGGATGAACAAGACACTATCACATTCAAAAAATATCTAGAGGGTACCATTACTGGTGAAAAATACCTTGAAATTAGAAAGCGCATGATCATTAGGATGTTGGATGAGCATAAAGAAAATCCTGATTTTGACTTCAAGGCTATACCTTGGGACTGATTTTTCTCAGAAGTCCTCCTTGTGTTTGTGTTGATGCTCCTTGTTTGGGACCTATTGTGTGATGCTTTTTGATCATTTTTTTGTTGTTTTTGCCTTCTGTGGGAATCCGAAGATTTTATCCTTGTCATGTTTTTCCTTCTTTGCTTCTTGTTGCTTGGATAAGACGATTCTTCTTGATAGTGAGCATTGAGGGCCTTTCTGGGTTTTTCATCGAAGCAGATTGATGATGTTTGGATGTCCATGTGCTGTACATACTTGATAAGGGTTTCTGCACACTCAGATGCTGGTGTTTTTTACTATAGTTTTGTATCCCCCTTTAATCCCTACTGGTGTAAATTATTTACACCTCATGTTTGATTTGTCTTATTACTTTTAATAAAATTCCTTGGTGCATGAATTGGGTGACCAATACATGTCACAATTTTGTTAAAACAAATTTAGAATTAGAGAGTGTAAATGGAATTAAAATGAATTCATAGTGACCATACATTGTATGAAATGATGTATTGGGGATATCATCCTTCTTCCCCCAAACATGGTAATATCCTGACTATAAATCCAGCTTATTGAAAATTTTAACCCTTATAGATGATAGAAAAAGTGAAAAATCTATGTCATAGGATACTTTTTCTTTATCATGATCTTATAGAGATCGTGATTATCTATACAAATACACATTTACCCATCCTTCTTCATGGTGAAGATGAATGTTGCATGACATAGTGAAGTACATGGGAATATGTACCCTTTTTACAGAATCACCTATAGGTGTTCCTTGAACTTCTAATGTTTCAAAACATCTATTATATACTATGTCTTGTATAATGGAAATTCCCTTAGTATAATTTTTATTGAAAATTAAACATATCATCTAGGTGGAATACAAGTAAATTTCGTAGGAAACGCATAAATGTATTTCCTCACAATAGAAATGTAATAATGGAAAACCCTTTAGGTAGAATCAATCATTCAGGCTAGAAATTATTTCTCATAGGGAAATAATATCCATTCATTAGATTTTTCATTTAATGAAGATCCATCATCCCACTTTCAGAAGTACTAAATCAAGGGATGGATCTCAATACATTGATTGATTTCTTTCTCACGGAAATTTATGTTTGTTATATATAGGTAAATATGTTAAAAAGGAATAGTTTAATCAAATTCCACCAACGGGAGTATGAAAAGTTTAAATAGAATGGTAATATAACAAATTTAGATATTGTATGAGTTATATACATGGTATGGAATAATTTCCACATTTTCTACTATCATCAACACCTCTAATTCCATGATTTATAATGGTATTTGAATATTTCTAATAAATATTGATAAGATTAAGGATTTCATAGAAACTTATTAAACAATCGTGTTATATATTATTAAATGAAAAACTATCATACCATTTACTAATTATTTTTTATAACCCCCTCAACAATTGTGATAGAAAAATCTCTCCCTTTTTCCTTAGAGGTTATTGGTTGTCTCAGAAAAATCTTGTCTTAGTGCATTGGTTTCCAAAGATACCTAGTTTCTTGTAGTTAAAGAAATGAACAATGTGTTGAGGATTGAATGGGGAATTTCTTTACTCTATCACATTAGTGGTCTACTCTTATCTAAAATCAGTAGCTCGGTGTCATTCTTTCCTGCACCTAATAAATTTTCTCTTCCCCTTTATGAAATTTCAAAGGTTCCCCTTCGAAGACCATAGACATGTGGGATGTTAAAATTTCTTATAACCATTATATTTCAATATCATAACATCATAATTAATCTCCACTCTTCAATTATTACCCAATGATTCCTGTAGGATTTTTCGATATCCAGTTCGACAATAACTGAACATCGTACAATTTCTTAATAGATATCAAAGTCTTCATTCTCCAAGTATTTCCATAGAAATTTTTTTATCCCAATAAAGTGTCAAACCTTTAATTTTGGGGGAAAAATAATGAAAAAGGCATATTGTAAAAATGTTGTGTTATTTACCTCATACGCCCAGATAAATTCAATTTATATTTTCATAATTTAAACGAAATACCATTCAACATTATGTTCGAGTGTGCAAGAAAAATATTTTTCCATTTTTTTCTATATATCCTACCACCCCATCACATGATCTATTCCTCAAGATTTATATTCATTATCAATTTACATCACTAATCAGCCTCTCTCTATATGATAAATAGATAGTAAAACCTTCTTCTTTTTTATAACATTGAAGGATGGATAATAATTTGATGGATCAGATGATTCATTATTTATTTATTTATCAAACCCCATTTAAAGGTTGTGGGGTATCATTTACATAGAACATAAACCAAGAGGAAATAATTCTTGAATATGTGACCATTTTGTTAGGACCACGGATAAAACATTCAACTGCAGTCCCTACCCAGCCGATACATATTGTTTGTTTAAGAGCAGACAACCTGTAAGGAAATTAGTTATTAATCCCAATTCCAGACTGCATATTCCTGGTACTAATGGAAAATACATAACATATCATTGATTTGATATTATGGGATCATATTTTCCATTGAATGTCAGATTCATTTTTCACATAAATCTCTCAATTTCACAATTCCCTCTCTTATGCGATTTTGGATCTTCTATGGATCTTGGTATCTACTCATAGCATGATTAATCTAAGAGTTTATTTTTATAAATTTAATGATTCCCAATCCCATTGTGTTGGGAATATCATTGGTGTAGTCATCACATTACTCATTACATTTCTTTTTTTACCCAATTACTCGTATTTTCTACAATTAGAAAGAATGAATGGAAAATTAGGGATGGCTTTTTATTATACTAAATGCATAGAAGTTAATTAAATTATACTAAATAAATAACTTAAAAATTACATGTATTTTCCTAACTTATGGATTTTTATTATTCAATTTATGTTATCCATGATCTATATTATAACATATATTCTTATGGGTATTTTACCATTAATAAAGTTTGTTAATGATCTTATGAATTTATCAAAGAATATCCTCTATGAGTTTTAAATAATGAGTGAATAAAGGCTCATTGTTGTGAGCCGGTTCTCAGATGACTCTAGCTCAATGTGGTGTTTTTAAGTTTTACCAAAACATATATCTATGCCCGAGCCACATCTACTTATAATATCGAGACATGGATGTATTTTATTGAAAAAAACATAATATATACTCAACAAAATTTAGTGACGTTTTATTATACTTATTTTTATCCTTAATTATTTCGCTAGACTTTTTTAGTCTTAATCCCAAAAAATAAATAAAATTTTACATTGAACCCTATTGTAACAAATCTACTCTTTATGAAACATTAATTAATGTTTTATTACATAAGTGCAAACATAATAAAATCCAAAATATAGATAATTATAGTGTATTTTTGAATTATGTATATTATATAATAACATAAAATAGACAATATACCATCTTTATCGAATACATTCTTAACATGCTTGTACATAAAACTACAGGGGATAATCTATGAACACACATAAGAAAGTGGTGAGAAATAAATAACTATAAGGGAATAAAAAATGAATAACATGAAGAAAGTAATATATGATAGACTATAGGAATATTAGTAGATAGTTGATGGAGTGAGATTCAAAAACATGAACAATATGGCAGGATATACCATTGCAATCAAAAAAGGAAACATGGAAAATAAGGAAAAAACTTTTTTTAAAAGGTTGGGGTCGTAGCCTCATTTTTTATTAACACAAATCAAATACCTCTTTATCTAGGTAGAGGGAGACCCATTTCATTGTCTGATGGGGTAGTGGACATTTAGCCTATTACATGGCCTGTAGGCCAAAAATTTTGGCCCAAGGGCCAATTTGTGAATATTACTACTACAGTTCCACTTGAAACAGTACCACACAGTACCTGCCCTGCTACATTGCCCTACCACTACTATAGTGACCTACCACCGCTACAATGTCCACCATTGCTACAATGTCTCCACTGCTATAGTACACTACAATACTGCTACAGAACCTACACCCAATGTGTTTTCTCCCTACCCCAATAGTTATTCTAATTATACTAAATAGTATCCAATTAATTGGAGCACTATTTAATTCTGGGTGCACCCATCACATTCATTATAAGATCATGCTTAAGTGTGCCACAGAGATGATAAAACATTGAATCATTTATCATATAATTTAATTCCATGATAATGGATTATGAAATAAATAAATCTAAGTACCCAATAAATATGTATAAGTTCATATATGTGAACACCAATGACATGAAATGTGTGAGAGTATTCACTTCAAATGTAATTTCCAAGTAAAATGTTTCTGGAATTTTTCTAGTATAATGACGTCACATAAAAATTCAACGATTGGTTTAAGAAATTTAAATGGGTATATTATCCTTTGTAAAGAAAATGGTAATTAATTAGTTCATGGGAGATCAAATATTTACAATAGTAATTGGAAATATAAGTCATAAATGATGAAGAAACTCGAATAAATAGAGAATAAAAAGATCCATTACCATGAGAGTGTGAATTCAAATCCCTGGGATGAGCTTTTGGATAGACTGTTGGATCCATGGAAGGACTCTACAAAAAAGAGGGATGACGAAGGACATGATAATAGGAATTCTAAAGAATATAAATGTTATCTTGGGTTGGTTTATATAGGAAATGAGTGTGGACTTATTTATTTTTTTCTCAAACATTAGTTTTTTACACCATATAATGAAATAAAATAAAATATAAATATTCCCATGGTTTTGACCATGGTTTCTGGATAATGGGAGTGGATTTAAATATTCTATATGTCAAAGGGCCAGAATTTATTTTGTAAAACTCTTCACTTTTTCGAAGTGAGTCATACACTAAAAGAATTGAATTTAAAAAATTAACATATATTAATGGTATTGAAGGATTCATAATAGATTTATAAAATGTAATAAATAAACATTAAATAAAATTAATTTATTTGGAAAATATATATCTCGTTGTTAATACCCGTTATTGTATTTATAACATCACTTTTGGGTAATTATGATGTCTTAATATAGACATTATATTTATAGTGTATTTAATTTTTATCCAAACATTTGAGTAGTTCTGGGAATTATGAAAAATTTTCAATAGGAATGTTTATATGTTATAATTAAAAAAATTATTTATTCTACCTAAATAATTTTCTAAATTGGTGAATTTTCACTTTTAAAATAATAATATATATTTATTGAGAAATGATTTGTTTTTTCAAATATCAGTTTTCGATTGCTTATAAAAACCACATTTGATTACATAAAAAGTATGTGATAATTCATATTTGAAAAAACTTATTTAGAAATAATATTTCATTAAACATTAATTTATTACAAAAATTAATTTATTCCTTAAATTAATTTCGATAATTTAATTTTAATATTAATCAAAAAGAGAATTTTTATTTCATTGTTTCAAAAACTAAATCATTTGTAAAGGATAATGATAAATGTGTGAAATAATATTTTTTATGATATAAAAAATAAATTACATTAAAATATTTATATGGTATTAGAGCATATTAATCTTATATACTAGCAAACACCCTAAGGGTAATGTTCATGGTGGTGAGTTGTTCATGGGGTGGTTTTGCTTATATTGTTTGGACTGTGATATCGATGAGCCTGAATTTCTCTTGAATGCGGTTTTTCTCATGCTTAAGTTATTAAATATAAACATGGTCTTGGTAAAGTAATAATCACAAAGATGATATGTCCCTTATAATCTCCTATAAATGTGATTCATATGATATGATCATACTGTTTGAGGCTATCACTTTGTCTGTGTAAATTGGATTTGTTAAAATGCTATATTAATACTAATAATGTAACCATTGTTCAACAACTATATTATAAAAAGTAATTATAATTAATGGTTTTCTAAAAGAAAACTAGATATAATGAAACAAAATATGTGCATCTATTTTCTATAACTATAATATATAATAAATAATCTAAATAAATAACAAGGGGATTTTATTTATAACAGTTCAGGTCATTACAATTTCAAAAAATGAGTGGGTAATACCAAATTTATTTATCCTAAAAAACTGGGAATGATAATTTTCAAGAAATAATATGATCTAAGTCTCACAAAAATAGTGATAGGATTGATATTATGCATGGAATACATGATGATAAATGAAGAAATAATGAAGAAAATTTTCCCCTTAAATTAAATGACCAAATATTGGAGAGATTGGTCGATCAAGAGTCTTACAGTTCCATTGATTGATATTATGTGTATAACTAGACACCAAGGTAATATATGGATCATTAAAAGACAAAATTAAATTTATCATATAGAATCCTCACTTACCAATAGATGAATTTTTATAATGAGTAATTCATGCGACACTTTCAAGTCGTGCATGAAAAATATCTTTCATTGGATGGAAGAGAAGTTACATGAGGTTTTCAATTATGGTTTTCTATATATACACGGTTAACTGATGTTTTGTTGAAAACCATAAACTATATTATTGAGTTGTGTGATAAGATTATACTTATGCTAAATTTCGAGAATTATCACATCATAGTGACAGATATAATCATTCATGGACACCATATTTCACAATATCAGATTGAAGTGGACCCCACTAAAATAATGGTGATCAAATAATTACTAGAAATAACTTTCATGAAGGATATAATCAGTCTTCTTGGAAATTATTGTTTTTATTAATGATTTTATAGGTTTTTTATATATTGATCATCCCCTGACTCATCTTTTAGGAAAGGATGTTGAATAAATGATGGATAAAAATGAAATGAGTCTTTCCGGGACATTAAGAAAACGTTGATTACTTCCCAATCATGTGTCCTGAAATATTAATGAATTCTTTTTGGATTAACATGTAATTCCAATTATTATATAGTGGTATCAATTATTAGGAAAAAGTGTAATATATATTTTTAGAATATATACTATTAATTTTGTAAATTTAATGAGGCTTATCATAATTGAGACAATATATATACTGAATTAATTACCATGGTATTTTAATTTGAAATTTTTTTTATCTTACCTCGTACTATCCAATGTGTTGTTCTATACTGATCACATTGGAATCCAGTGTTTTTTTGGAAAATATAGATTTCAACCCCAAATTATTTAGTTGGTGACATTTTCTGTAAGAATTAGTCAATGGATTTTGGGATAAAAATTATAAGGTAATTTTTGTAATTTATCATCATTGAAGTATGGAGTCAAAAAAATATAATGGGTAAAAAGAAGTCCAAATTCAATACATGTTCTGGGATGAGAACTAATTTTTGGTTGAACTTATAGAAAAGTGATAGTTCACTAACATATAAATGTACTTGAACACTACAAATATTTAATCATATTTTTTATATATAGAAAATAAAAACTTTCTAACATATGTTCACCACTAATACTAGTATTATCTATTTCATTTTTAGAAATGTGGTGGTATTCTAGAATATAGATGTATTCCAATATGTAAATGTAAATGTGTTCTATAATTATTATACTCACCAATAACTAGAGGAAATCAAATATTTAAATATACATCAATGATGATTTTTCATTTTAGATTTTCAAGAAATCACCACACTAAAGTGAAAGATAATTTGTGAAAATTTGTTGTCATTTCCAATATATGTGGAATTTGAGTAAAAATAAAATAAAATTTCATGAAACTCTATTTTGGAAGATTATGTGTCATATGATTGAATGATTAACTTCATTTTCCTCTAACCTATCTTGTTTAGCCACAAATACTTCGTGGAAAAAATTGATTGTGCCTCAATATGCGTTGAAGCTGATCCCACTATAATTAACAAAAAGAAGTGGTTAATAAAACCCCAAAAGAGAATATTGTTGATATTTAGGGTTTTTAATGATATAATTAGTGATTAAGGAACACAATTAATCAATAATTTCTCTATGGACATGTTGAATGAATATGGGGTTCATTGTAACATGACCACCCTACATCATCAACAAATTAACAGGATATCAGAACTATCTTATAGAGAGATGAAGCGTATTTTTTAGAAGATAATTTATTTATGTACCAGATATGGTTAAAATAAACATGATGATGCATTGTGGGATTATTAAACAACCAATAAGACATAGTTGTGTATGTCATCATAGTGGATAGTTTATTAGAAACCATGTCATGGTCTGATGGAACTCCCTCATTAATCAATGTTTATGGTCAAGGATAACAACTAAAATGATAATACACTTAGGGGGAATAGATTATTAGAACTTAATGATATTGATGATCTTAATAGGGATTCCTTCCAATGATGAGAAATTTAAATATATATAAGTTTTTTTCCAAATCAATACGTCAAAATGAAATAACCACAGAAAAATGAAAACAAACTATTTTTTAACTCACATTTAATTTGTTTTCAAGGAATGTTGAGGTTGTGGTGGTCTAGACCATTTATAGTCATGCATATTTTCCCTAAAAGAGTTGCGAAAAATCAAACTAATAAAAATACCATTTTAAATTTAATGGATATCATATCATGTAATATATTGAGAATTCCTATGTTTGGAGGGTCATGTCCCTGAATATAAAGTAAAAAAATAATGGTATGTATATATTTTCACTTTAAACTAAGTTATATCAATGTGGAAACCATGGTATGAAATTGATGTTCCTATTAGATGTTTCGGGTACACCTCGGATGTGGGTGGTGAAAATAAAATCAATTTTATTTTAATCAAGAACTAAACACCACAAGAAAAATATTTAAGCACATAAATAATACATAAAGTAATTTTACATGGTTTGACACAATATAGGCCCACTTTATTTGTTTGTTTATTCAACATGATAATGGTTTATCCTATATAACTGATCAAAGGCATTAATGGTTGGTTCTTATCACACATTCATAGGGTCCCACCATTTATTAAGTGCTCACTTCTCAAATGAATTCCATAAACACATCTTTACATTGAAATTACAGATCCATACTATTAATTTCATGAATAATTAGAGTGCAATTGATTTTAGGTCATCACATCATTTATATAAATGTTTTAATTTTATGTCATTCTTAATTGTTGATCAATATATCAACAAAATATTATTTTACTTCAACTAGTATGATCTGTTACCCCAACCAAAGTGACTTTGACATCTTCTTTGTATTTAATCCAAAAACATCATGCAACATAGTCTCTCATAATATAATTAGTTCCTATTTTTTCTTTTTTAACTCATTGAATTTTTATAATCAATCATCCCAAAAATCAGTAACCAAAATATACTCTAAAATACACATTATCATCTTCTTTGACTTACCTCTTCTTTTTATATTTCTCTCTATCTTAACAAATGTAACACCCCGAGATTTTATGAAAAATATTCTTTTTAATTTCATTAATGTCTTGTGTTATACGCTACAACAAAAGGATCTTGCACAACACACATCCTTGACTTTCCTTACATTAAACACAATCACGACCTTCCTCGATAGCATGTGTAGTACGCAATACCGAGTTTCACTAAAAAACAATATGCTATTAAAATATTATTAAAACTAGCCGTTATGAATAGTAATAACCACCTTTTGAAATTTTGTAAATTTTATTTTTCTAAATGGACTTAATTTTTGGATTTGGAATATCGAAATTAGCTTAGGGTGAAATTTTGGTACATTTCGGATAACTTTCATTTTCTGATGAATAGTGAAAATTAATAAATTTTAATTAAAAACAACCTTTTTAATCGAAATACTAAATAGTGATAAATTATCAATTTGAGTGGTTTTAAAGTATATTTAGAATATTTTTTTAACAATTTAATACAATGTTGGTCATTGGATGTAATTCTACATTTAAACCAGATATAAACAAGTGTCAATCTTTTGATAGTTATTATCTCTTAAAAACACACTATTTGTTTTGACGACGAGAATTAATTTTTAAATTAATTAATGCAACTAATATGTTTTTAATTTGGTAAAATAGACATAATTTTTGAGTTCATAATATCAAATATAGATTATGCCTGTTTTTTGGTATTTTTCTGGAAACTTTCATTTTTTGATGAATAGTGAAACCACTAAGTGGTAGTTAAAAAATGATTTTTTCATAAAACATAATTTTACCACTTCTGTGAGTGGAATTTCAAAAATCCGAGAGACATGGTTGATGTTAGTAAGTAAAATGTGGTTCAATCAGATGAAAATAATTTTTGGTGAATAATAACTTTTTACTACGGTTAAAAGTAAATAGGGTAATTAAGGGTAAAAATGTTATTATTATTACCCTAACACATGTCCTAATTATATTGGATAAGTCTAATTCGACCAAAAACAACCTTAGTAATAAAATATGATCATTTAGGCCCACTTGGATTAGATTAGGACATTTATTATTAATTTATTTAAAGAAGGGTTAAATAGTTAAAATCAACGTTTAATAAGTAAATCATTTTTAATATGGGGTTATACATAAGATAAATTCGACTATAAATATTAATTAGAAAGATAAAAATATTTCCTACATAATGGTATTTTTTGTTTTAATTTTTAGACATTAAATAATTTAATTTATTTATGACACAACGATGATGTAGTAATTATCTTATTAATGAAATATTGACATAATTGATGTTATAAATACCCAAATAAATGTAATATTCGACTTTTCATGAATTACACTAATTTTATAGGTTAATATGACATGTTAGTATTTAGTTAAGTAACTTTTTTCGAACTAATCATTCTGTTATGAGTTTCACAAAAATCAATTACTAAATAGTGTCAAAATTGACATAAAATAGTTTTTTAAACAAATATTATATTACTAATTGTTATTTTATTCCTAAAAATCTAAGGTTCGCCCAAATTACTTAGATAAGGTTATTTATATTAATAATGAACAACTTGGAGTTCTTTTGGCTTCTTATTGTATGTTTATTAACCTTATAGTATAAGAACCCAAGAACACACGGTAAAAGTAAAATTATTTACCTTAATGTTAAATCTAAATGATAAGGTTAAAATAGGAACCTAAACTTGTCTAAATTATATTGGATGAGAGGATTTCGATCCATCCCCACCTTATCTTAGAAATAAATCAATTTGGAGCTATTTAAAACTGAATATGACTTTATAATAAAATAATATTTTTAGTTTTCCAAAGGAGCCCCTCTCCTCCCTTATAAAAGGGCACCTCCTCCCTCTCTTACTCACACAACTTTGAGCCTTCAAGCTCGGCCAAACCCTGCCAAATTCTCTTCTTCACTTCCCTAGCAACATCCTAGAGGTTCTGGTCTTCCTCAAAGACCAATTTTAGTTCCCTAAAAGGAGATCTCAAAGAGGCGCTTCAAAGAAGATGAGGTTTGGGCACTTACGAAGCAAATCGGACCTAAGGTAAGGGAAATATCACAATCTCATTTTTATCCGAGATTGTTTATACTTTGGTATTTAATAGGGTGAATTTTATCATCCACATCCATGTTTCCTCAATATGTAATATTATTTCCATCAACATACAATTTTTTAAATCCAATTTAACACTTCGGTGAGTTTTTAGTAAAAGATATGAAAGGAATCTTTTGTCGTTTTTCGTACAAGGTACTTTTTTGACTTTTTCGACAAAAGTACGAGAAGAATGTTTTTTTAACTTATACAGCATGAATGGATTTTTAAAACATTATTTCCAAGAAGCTTCCTTTACAATTTTTCTAGTTTATTTTTAATCAACTTCTTTTAAAATTGTATGACATGTTAAGAAAGGAAAATGTTTTTGAAGTAGAAAGGATATTTTTCTCAAAAATGGAGTTCAAGTGTTTTATAAAAATTATTTTCCATCTTAGAAAATATAGGGTTATGTTTATATACCTATTATTACATTGATATGATTATTTTGTGATGGATATATTTTTATGAATTCCTTCATCTTATATGAATTGTTTTATGATGTCATTATGTTTAAGATTCCCATTTTTATTACATGGGTTATGCTATGATGTACGGTTTATGATTTTTTGGCACACATAAGAATGGTATAATTATGAGATGGGTGGGACCTATATCTCCCTCCAATGCATTGGGTAAAGATTTTATATCTGCTGAGATAGACATGGCTGGAACGGTAGGTTATAGCAGTTCAGTGAGACAGGATTGAAACGAGGAGTGAACTCGGTTCAGAATGGGACTTTGTCCACTAAGATAGTCTTGGAAATGAGTCTTGACTAATAATAAATGATTCTCTATGATTATATGTGTATTAAAAAAAATATTCATGTTTTATGTTATGATTACTGGGATTACATTTCACTACTATGATTTATCCCATGTTATGATATTATGATCTCTTTTGCAGGTTAAGATTTCCAAAATGTTATGTTCTTATGAATATGATGTGATTAATTTTTCTTTTGTTTACCCTTACTGATCATTTTATCTCAAACTTTTATGTTTTCTTTTCCCCAGGATATAAAGAAAGGTTTTAGGTAAGAAAAAAACGAAAGATCTTTATGGGAGATTTTGAAGATCTTTCACCATGATTAGAAGATTGCGTTCTGAGTTTCCAAAGACACTAAACTATTACGGTCCTTGTGTGTTTGTTTTTGTTATGTAATAAGTATTCCTCAAAAGTAATGTAATTTCCTTGTACGTCATGCTTCGGGTCTCTACAGTTGTTATCAGAGAAAAAGTGTAGTCAACCTTTGGAAACTAGGATGCGAAAACGTTAGTGAGATCCCTAGAGATATTTCTAAGGTATGTCTAGGGATGTCCCTAAGGATAAGTATACATATAGGATATAGTCCTACAACTATGGTAACTATATTAGATTAAAACAAAGATGTTAGATATTGAAGTTACTCCCCCTTTATTATGATTTTTGCCTCTCACACTATTCTTTTTGGGTTTTAGAAAATTGCTTGAAACAAGATGATTCACGATAATGGAGGATATGATGGACAATGGAATGATATTATTCATGAGAAACCAAATTAAATGGGATTTGGAAGTCCAAACATCATTATTATTCTAAATCATCAATCTCATAATATGTTCAATAATGTAAAATTTAGTATGTTTCCTGACTCGGCTAATAAGAGAAATATGGAGTTTCATGATGATCATAGAGGAAATAAAGTTCAATTTCCCCTATTTAAATCATGTGGGAAGAGGAATCAAGGAGAATGTTTCAAAGGAACTAAAAGATTCCTTGGGTGTGGAAAAGAAGGACACAAAGCCAGTAAGTGAAAAGGAAAAGGTTCAGTTAACACCAGGGATGAGGATAATGGTATTGCTACGACATCAACAACAGTTAAATGTTTTAAATGTGGAATGTATGGGCATTATGCAAACCAATTCCCTAAGGGAAAGTCTCATGAAGAGAATCAGTATGGTCATATGGGTAGTATTTATGTTGATGATGATGAAGAGACTACAAATGATATGTGAGATGAATGAATTGTTGAAGCTCAGTCAAGGGTTTATGAATGTAGTGGAATGATTAAATGTTTATCATATGTAATGTTGTATAAGTAATCTCCTGGTACTATGGAATAAAGAGACATATAGGGATTGTTACATTGTTGACTTTACATGAGTTTTGAAAGTGTATGATTAATGGTACCAGTATCCATGAAAGGTTATTCAGATATTTTTGGAATGTAGATGATATGCACATAATGAAGGGATAAGGAGAAAATTAAATGTTTGATAGAATTCATGAGCTCATGACTGATATAAGGAGAAGGTTATATCATGGTTTGAGTATATAGAATTTTTTGATTTTGGTATGTGGATAGAGTTAACCTTTGACTGCATTCATGTTTTCACTAAGGTTCAATGGGTATTCACTTTTCAAGAGAATACATGATTAAGGTATTCACTTGTTTTTAATTTGACCAACAATATATATCTTATGATATATGGGTTATAAATATTGGCATTCACGTGATTGATATGTGACATTTCAAGTAATCAATTTATTTATACTATGAGCATGGACTGAAGTATTTTAGATAAGCCTAAATATTGGAATGGACTATGTTGGACATAAGTTACTATTGTTTAAGGATTGAACTTTTTTCGATATTATTGATGGGATGTTATAGTAGTATAGCTTTAGAAAAAGGACAACCTGCAAGACGGGCGACAACCCATCACGTCGGACAAGGCCGTGGGAATCGAACCCTCAACCGAAGTGCGACTGGCCTTTATCACCTACCACTGGCTTACAGGAAGTCCCTGTTTAGTAGAAACTAGTTTTATTATATTAAGCAGTATGATATATGATGTATAAGTCCATTTTAGGAACCATATATCATTAGTCTCACTATCGATGGACTTATGTATTTTTTTGATAACTTTTCTAACCTTTTGTTTGAGAAAGATAGAATGACCCATCATTCTATCAAATGATCTGCTAACGCATCACGAATGACAAATTCAACTTCATTTCTTTAAGATATGAAGTGTAAATTTTCCAAATAATGATAAACGGTGAGACTATACCGAAATAATGAAAGTATTTTTTCTAATTCCAATTTCATCAACTTTAGGGAAACGATCTCGAAAACCAAAAATGTTGTTCTAGTGCTTTTATATCTGATGAATCAGATGGTACCTTAGATCGTCACAAATTTATGGCTTTGTGATTGCTGGATTTTCCATACCCATGTTCTCTACCACTCTCCATCAGAACATGATGGTTAGATTTCTCTTCCATATCCATATTTTCACCTATGTGGAAACCTAGTGATTAGTTTATTTGGGTAACCGTTACGTTTCATACTTTATTTTAAAGATTGGTTTTGGTATTCCTTTTTACAATGTGGGTTTTTATCAAAGAAACTTTTGAATAGTAATCAATTTATAACCCCGATGAATTTCGAGGGCGAAATTCATTTTAAGGGGGGTAAAATGTAACACCCCGAGATTTTATGAAAAATATTCTTTTTAATTTCATTAATGTCTTGTGTTATAAGGTACAACAAAAGGAGCTTTCACAACACAAATCCTTGACTTTCCTTGCATTAAACGCAATCGCGACCTTCCTCGATAGCGTCTGTAGTATGCAATACCGAGTTTCACTAAACAACAATATTCTATTAAAATATTATTAAAACTAGCCGTTATGAATAGTAATAACCACTTTTTGAAATTTTGTAATTTTTTTTTTCAAAATTTACTTCATTTTTGGATTCGAAATATCGAAATTATCTTAGGGAGAAATTTTGGTACATTTCGGATGACTTTCATTTTCTGATGAATAGTGAAAATTACTAAATTTTAATTAAAAACAACCTTTTTAATCGAAATAATTAATAGTGATAAATTATTAATTTGAGTGGTTTTAAAGTATATTTAGAATATATTTTAACAATTTAATACAATGTTGGTCATTGGATGTAATTCTACATTTAAACCATACATAAACAAGTGCCAATCTTTTGATAGTTATTATCTCTTAAAAAGAGACTTTTTGTTTTTACGACGGGAATTAATTTTTAAATTATTTAATGAAACTAATATGTTTTTAATTTGGTAAAATAGACATCATTTTTGAGTTCATAATATCAAATATATCTTAGGCCTCATTTTTGGTATTTTTCTGGAAACATTCATTTTTTGATGAATAGTGAAACCACTAAGTGGTAGTTAAAAAAAATGAATTATTCATAAAACTTAATTTTACCGTTTCTGTGAGTGGAATTTCAAAAATATGAGGGACAAGGTTGATGTTAGTATGTAAAATGAGGTTCAATGAGATGAAAATATTTTTTGGTGAATAATAACATTTTACCACGGTTAAAAGTAAATATGGTAATTAAGGGTAAAAATGATATTATTATTACCCTAACACATGTAATAATTATATTGGATAAGTGTAATTCGACCAAAAACAACCTTTGGAATAAAATATGATCATTTAGGCCCACTTCTATTAGATTAGGACACTTATTATTAATTTATTTAAAGAAGGGTTAAATAGAAAAAATCAATGTTTAATAAGTAAATCATTTTTAATATGGGGTTATACATAAGATAAATTCGACTATAAATATTCAATAGAAAGCTAAATTTATTTCCTACGTAATATAATTTTATTTGTAATTTTTAGAAATTATATAATTTAATTTATTTATGACACAACAATGATGCAATAATTATCTTATTAATGATATATTGCCATAATTGATGTTATAAATACTCAAATAAATGTAATTTGAGACTTTTAATAAATTACACTAATTTTATAGGTTAATATGACATGTTAGTATTGATTTAAGTAACTTTTTTCGAACTAATCATTCTGTTATGATTTTCAAAAAAATCAATTACTAAATAGTGTCAAAATTCACATAAAATAGTTTTTAAAACAAATATTATATTACTAATTTTTATTTTATTCATAAAAATGTAAGGTTGTGCCAAATGACTTAGATAATGGATATATATATTTATAATAAAAAACTTGGAGTTCGTTTTCCTTCTTATAGTATGTTTATTAACCTTATAGTATAAGAACCCAAGAACACATGGTAAATGTAAAATTATTTAACTTAATGTTAAATCTAAATGATAAGGTTAAAATAGGAACCTAAACATGTCTAAATTCTATTTGGATGAGATGATTTCGATCCATCCCCACCTTAGCTTCCAAATAAATCAATTTAGATCTATTTAAAACAGAATTCGACTTTATAATAAAATAATAATTTCAGTTTTCCAAAGGAGACCCTCTCCTCCCTTATAAAACGACACCTCCCCCCTCTCTTCCTCACACAACATTGAGCCTTCAAGCATGGCCAAACCCTATCAAATTATCTTCTCCACTTCCCTAGAAACATCCTAGGGCTTCTGGTCTTCCTCAAAGACCAATTTTAGTGCCCTAAAAGGAGATCTCAAAGAGGCGCTTCAATAAAGAGGAGGTTCGGGAACTTACGAAGAAAATCGAACCTAAGGTAAGGGAAATATCACAATCTCATTTTTATCCGAGATTGTTTATACTTTGGTATTAAATAGGGTGTATTTTATCATCCACGTCCATGTTTCCTCAATATGTAATATTATTTCCATCCACCTACAATTGTTTAAATACAATTATACCCTTCGGTGAGTTTTTAGTAAAAGATATGAAAGGAATCTTTTGTCGTTTTTCGTACGAGGTACTTTTTTGACTTTTCTGAAAAAAGTACGAGAAGAATGTTTTTTTAACTTATACATCATGAATGGATTTTTAAAACATTATTTCCAAGAAGCTTCCTTTACAAGTTTTCAAGTTTATTTTTAATCAACTTCTTTTAAAATTGTATGACATGTTAAGAAAGGAAAATGTTTTTGATGTAGAAAGGATATTTTCCTCAAGAATGGAGTTCAAGTGTTTTATCAAAATTATTTTCCATCTATGATAATATTGGGTTCTGTTTATATCCCTATTATTAACTTGATATGATTAGGTTGTGATGGATATATTTTTATGAATTCCTTTATCTTATATGAATTGTTTTATGATGTCATGATGTTTAAGATTCCCATTTTTATTACATGGGTTATGCTGTAATGTATGGATTATGATTTTGTGGCACAATAAGAATGGTATCATTATGAGATGGGTGGTACCTATATCTCCCTGCAATTCATTGGCTAAAGATTTTATATCTCATGAGATAGACATGGCTGGAACGGTAGGTTATACCGGTTTAGTGAAACAGGACTGAAACGAGGAGTGAACTCAGTTCATAAAGGGAATTTGTCCACTAAGATAGTCTTGGAAATGAGTCTTGACTAATAAGAAATGATTCTCTATGATTATGTGTGTATGCCACAAAGTTTCATGTTTTATGTTATGATTATTGGGATTACATTTCACTACTATGATTTATCCCATGTTATGATATTATGATCTCTTTTGCAGGTTAAGATTTCCAAAATGTTATGTTCTTATGAATATGATGTGATTGATTTTTCATTTGTTTACCCTTACTGTGCATTTGAGCTCACCCTTTAATTTTTTCTTTTCCCCAGGATATAACGAAAGGTTTTAGGTAAGAAAAAAAAGGAAAGATCTTTTTGGGATATTTTGAAGATCTTTCACCATGATTAGAAGATTACGTTCCGAGTTTTCAAAGAAACTAAACTATTGCGGTCCTTATGTGTTTGTTTTTGTTACATAATAAGTATTCCGCAAAAGTAATGTAATTTCCTTGTACGTCAAGCTTTGGGTCTCTATAATAAAACTAAATTAGGTATTAATGGATTTAACAAATACCAATTAAATAATTATTTTTTTCTATCACAACAAAAGGATCCTCATCCTCATCCTTCTATGAAAGTCATTATTTCTCTCATATTCTCAGTCTTCTTCTATGATATTTTCATGGAACATAAAATTATCTCAAGAACCAGGTTTCAGAAAACACACACAGAAAGAGTAATTTTTCTATCTATACTTTTTTTAGAGAGTCCTCTTCATTTCTTATGGGCGAATGAAAACTTTTTTGTAGGATTATTTCTTATGTCCATAAATATAAATATATTGTAGCTTATACTGTGATAATGTAGATAACCATATGTACACAAATATTCCAACCAATATTTCATTATATCCTTTTTCTTGTTTTCTTACTAATAAAACTTTCAAAACACAAAGATTAGTATTAAAATACTATTTATTTATTTCTTTTTAGTTTTTTAATCAATTAGGAATACACTTATAGAAATATATACGGTAGGATTGAGTTATTATTTCTTCTATGCTTCTTCCACAATAAATATATTTAAATCATTATCAATATATTATTAAAAATATACATTAACATCAATATATTGAGTATTATTCTATTCCTAGACTTCAGTCCAACCAATGAAGAACTGTAAAAATTCTTATTGAATTAGTATACATGAATAAAACATCAAATTCTTTCCAATATTCTCAACGTTCATTACAATGAATTTGTGTGGAATTTGAACCATAAAAAAAGAAAATTCCAACCATTAATATATTTTATCCCTTCAAGAAAAATTTCATGGAAACTCATGATTTCAATAATATGTGATCCTATTTAGTTGAATCATGATGATCAATAACTCAGGATTTGAGCATGGATTTAAAAAATAAATGATGATTTCAATTTGAAATAATAACTATTACTTCATTATATATAATTTTTTCCATTTGTTAATTATATATGGACTCAAAAAATTTACATTTTATAGAAATTATATATTTTCTATATAAATTTTATTGTACAGTGAAGAATCCATATCCACGGATCATAAATCTATTATGATAAAACAATTAGCGCACCACTTCAAATTAGATAAGTAAAATATCATTCCTAAAAAATCATCCACCTATCTCAATTCACTTATTAAATGTTCAATTATCCTTTGTATGATATAAAACACTGATCCGTAGATTAATTTTCCTATGAAAAATAATCTTATGTGAGGATAAATTTACATAAACATATAAAAATCCTCATATGTCCTAATAGAATCACTTATGTGTAGATCAAATCAATCTTGTTTCAATTTATTTACTTTACCATATTTTTAATCTATTGTGGCTGGTTAAAATATATTATGTTAGTGACAAACCTCATATGTTAGACTAAAATATAATAAATATATATTTTGAGAATCTCTTAGATAAATCTCACTACACATCCCAAATTGTATTATGTGTATCATACATTTCTTTGAAATTGTTCATATAGAAAATAATAAATTTAATTCTTCTTTAAATTGAATCTAGGGATTTTTTAATTCATTATTATGCATTCTCAATAATGTAAAATAACTTGAAAAATATTTCAAATAATTAGAGAATATGTTCTGATATTTTTAAATCCATGTTGGTTTCCTCTAAATACATACAATATAATAAATACTCAATGTAGATTATTTTCTATAAATATTACACCTTCTTATCTCCAACATAATTTCATCATTTGTAAATCACCATCCAAGATATAGAAAACTCTATAGTTAACAGCCTTCATGATTGATTACTCAATGACGGATTCTCCACATCTAGAACTCAATTTTATTTCTCTAAAAATACATCCACATACACTCTATATGTCAATATTCACTCCAAATTATCCAAACTATTGTATAAAACACTAAAAAACTCATTATATCCATGAAAGTATCTTACCTAATGGCCCCCTCAAAAAATAAAATGATTTATTAGATATTATTAAAGAAAATTTCTAGCCATATTTTTAAAGGTTTAAAAACCTATTTCTGTTACCAAAAATGTACGGGCTATTATGACTTCATTGATTGTGTAGACATTGTCACGAAGCGTCCCCCAAGACCCATGCCGCTACTACACCATTCCCACCTTATATAGGATAGGGGCTAGCAAGTAGCAGCAAAAAGATGTATTGTTATACTGGGAAAGAATATCCTTTAAACCTGTACAAACACACATACCAGAAATCAACAAGATGCAACCATGAAGTAAACTACTATGGTAAAGTGTGCTGAAAGTAAAGGGGCCAGAATACAAGCCCAACTAAATGGTACAAGTACAACTGAAAGGTACAATACAAATGAAAAAGGGAAAATAGATTCGGGATCATCCTATGAGGATCCTCCCATAAGGGTAGGTATAGATCACCTCCTCAGAACTCCATGTCCACCAGTATCCTCTGCGTACCGCCTTGTCTTGGCTCCCTCAAACCTCAGTCAAGTTGCTCATCATCTACACAAGACAATAAAATGTGCAGCCAAAGCCCGTGCATGGGTGAGTTTTACAATACCCAACAGGGACCCCAATAACAATGAAGTTTTATCATAATTCCAAAAGGAAAACAAAAAACCATGATCTCAATCACAAAACAAAAGGCAATAGACACAACTCAAATAGATTCTCAACTAAAAACATGTTTTCAGTGAAGTAATGAAGTACAAATGGTTAATCATGAAGCAATATCATCTTATTCAATCAAGAGGCACTACTTCTAACCATACAGAGTCTAACCCATATAGGATCCATAGGTAACCAACCCACACTGACCCACGAAGGATCCGACCCAAATAGGATCAATAGGTAACTAACCCCCACAATGACTCACACATGATCTGACCCACACATGATCAATAGGTAACTAACCCCCACAATGACCCACAAAAGATCTGACCCCCAAAGGATCGATATGCTTAAACCCACATATGATCGCTGATCGCTGACCCACACCGGATATGACCCGCACAACATTGATAGGTAAATAACCCCTGAAATGACCCACATAGGATCTGACCCACATATGATCAATATACGCTGACCCACACAGGATCTGACCAACACCAGATCAGTATGAATTGACCCACATAGGATCCTTGAGAGCTGACCCACATAGGATCTGACCCACACAATATTGGTGCAACCCATATAGGATCGCTTGATACTTACCTCTATATGATCTGTCTCTAACCTACGCCTCAATGCCAGCCACTGGATTCAGCACACCCAGTACACTCGAGTTCTGTAATATCTACCCTCAAGATATCGGTCATACCTCAACCTCCAATATTCTCCCCAAAGGAGTAACCAAAAGGACCACTATGTTTTAAGGTTTCCAATGCGATAGACGGTGCGTCAATCGGACGCCCGATCTATGAGTTATAAGCGTTTTAATTACGGGGGCTCGGTGGGAATTAGATTTGATCCAAACTGCCAATACTCCATATAAATCCAAAACTAAATAGGATTATGCCCAAAGGATCATATTGATCAAAGAATCACAACACCGTAGACGGTTCATCAAACAGACGTCAGGTTGTCATAATATGGTCGTTTAAGTGTTCCTGGGACTGGTCTGACCCGGCCCGACCCGCAAAGTGGGGGCCCAACACGAAAAGGGGAACACCGCATAGGGAGGCATCCCAGCCATGTAATGAACTGACCCAAAAAGGGAATTATTTCCACATAGGGCACGCCCAGCAAGGGGGTGACCTGGCCATGTAGGGCACGACCCGCAATGAGGCGGCCTGGTCGATGTTCGCCCGAGCTGGCTAAGGGGGAGCGTGACACCCAGTTTCCTAAACTCCCAACCCAGCCAGAGGCCGTTCGGGATGGGAAGTGGAGAAGCTATGTGGGTGTCGCACGGTCATTGTGAAACCCAATTGAGGTGTGGGTCTTCCTCCATTGTGGCTTCAACCACGGGTTCTTCTTTCGGGGAGTGTGCTAGTCGCGCCGACTCTCCTTCTGTGGCTGGCCGAGGTGTCAGTCGCCTCTTATGATCACCATAGTTGATGAGCCACGACGACATGTTACACGATATTGTGAGACGACATGACGCACCTCCTCTGTGGTCGGCAGGTGCTGACCATTTTGAGGACTGACGTGACATTGAACTGTGGCATCCTCTTGCGGCATGCATCAACACATGCCTTCTTTGTAACGACCCGAAATTTTGAATAATTTTTTTCCACTAACATTATGTGTTAATTTATTTTATACTAAAAAAAACTATTTCATTTAATAAATTGTGTATAATTAAAATAAGCCCGTTGGGTTTCTACTGTTATATGATCATTGGTCAATAAGACTGTTGGAAACTAGTTGTTGCGATTATTGTCTATAAATACACAGGATCTTGATTAATTAATATATAAAGAAGATTTGATGGCCAATTCAAGTAGTCTTTTGCCGATCGAATCCCATATGATAGAACTCGGGAAGGAGGTAGCACCATTGGACTTTTCTCTGGACTAAACTCAAGCCGAATTTCATTGTGTGAAGCTAGAACAGAATCGCCTTCACGAGAAGTTCAAGCTGACAAAAATCGCTACTTGGGCATTGTTGGACGAGACTCCCAAAGATTCTATCACTGTAGAACACCTTACTCTTCGGCCCAATGCTGGTGTTCTTAGGGGCTATGTAACGAGACCGTAACAGCCTTGTGTAATCCTTTGATTTAAATGAAAAAGGTGATTTCTTCTTATGGTGATGTTTGTGAATTTTTAAATGTCTGGATAAATATAGAATTCTTATTATAGTTGAATTTTATAAAAATGATATTTTAAAAATATTTATGTAAACCATAAATAATTAATAATGTGTAATGAAGGTCATCTACAGTGATGTTCAGTAAGAAATTTAGAGTCTAATAAGATCAACATAATTTTTGATGAATAGTAAATTAGGAATATTGATTTAATGCTTATGATTAGTAATGTGACCAAATAGATTAAGTAACATCACTTAAGAAAGTATTAATATAGTTTAGGAACCTTGATTAAGTGATGTGATTCAATAAAATAGGTAAATAACTATTTCAGAAATTATTGGTTATGTATTAGTTTTTTCGAGTGAATAGTATTTTTTATTTAAAAATTAAATTAAAAATATTTAGAAAATTATTTTAATATAATGGAGTTCATTTTTGAAATCAGAGAATTAGTATTTGGTTAAGGTGAAATTTTGGGATTTTCTGAGAACGTTGAATTTTCAGTGAATTGTGTTTTTAAAAAAAAATTAAATTAAAAATATTTAGAAAATTATTATCATAAAATGTAGTTCATTTTTTTATATTAGAGCATCTATATTTGGTTAAGGTCATATTTTGGGTTTTTTCTGAGAAAGTTTAATTTTCGGTGAATAGTCAAAATACAGTTTTTGAGATTCAGGTGTTTAATGACATCATTAATGATATAATAATTATGTAATAATTCTGGTAGAATTATGAATAGTAAGATAATGTATTAGGTGTCCCAAGTGGCCAATACCATAGGAAAATACCATGATCAAGCCAATGGGTTTTCCAATACCTTCGATGAGGTGTCCCTTGGTAATTAATGCTTTGTCCCCCCACTTCTCCTATTAATACCAATATTTTCCCTCATTAATGTCACTCTCAACTCCCGCTCAACAAATATCGGGTCTCATTACCTCCTAATGAGTCCTCCCAAGGTTCCCCCAAGACCTCAAGGTCCCGACCATCGAGTTTTAAGAGTTAAATTTTATGGTAAGGGATCCTACCTCTCTCTTTCTTTTTAAGTGCTCTATTTTATGTAATTTATTTTGAGCTCTATGTTCTTATGTTGGAGGATGTTCTTTTATATTACTTCTATAGGGGTATTCACATATATATCAAAATGTTCTATTTTAATTCTGGGATTTACATACATGAAACTCGCTTTCCATTTCTATGGGTTTAAAGTGACATAAAGATCATGTCTTTAAAGTAGTTTTTAAAACATCATGATTATGAAATGAAACCCATTTCTGTTATGATATATGGGTTATTTATGAAATTTGTTCTGATGATATATGTGGGTCACATTATAACAATTTCAACTTAAGGGTTCTCCCTGATAGCGCTCCAATGCATTGGGTAAAGACTTAATCTCTAGAGATGACCATTTTAACGATACCTTGGTGAATAACCTTGGTAATTTTTTAATGACACAATGGGGATGGACCTTGGTGAAATGGAAATGTTTGCCTAAGTTAAATTTTGTAGCCACATATTCAAGTTATGAATCTTGTTCTTTTCATTTTTATATGCCTCATAATCTATTTCTCAGGCCTTAAAGTTATTTATCAGGACTTTATTAATGTATCTCAAATTAACATGTAAAATGTTTCCCTTGTTTCCCTTTCTGGGCCTTCTGATCACCCTTTTATTTGATGTATGTTCATAGGTTATGAGATATAGCAATGAACATAGGACTAACTAATGAAGAATCCTTTCAACTGTTTAAAAAGATTTTTTTTATGTTTTCAGCTATTAAGTTCCGGGTTTACAAGACACCAAACCTTAAATAACCTTGGTTTTGTATAATGTAATGAATGTTTATGTGTTAAAAATGAAGGATTCTATATTCTTTGTATCTAGTCGGTGTTTCCACATTGCCAGTATTCCCTGAACAATGTATGGTTGTAGAAAAGTAGCGGAGGGTCCGGGCCGAGTTTGTTAGGACCACAACCTCTATGTTAGCTCGCAACAAGAGAGAGTATAAAGGGTTTAATAAATTCTCATTAAATAACTAGAATCAAAACCCCTACCTCATAAATCCATTAGAGAACATCATCACCTAAAGTTGAGTCAAGGTTTCCAATAATGCCGCTCATATTTCATCCTTCGGTTCGTTGTTCAGTGTCACCTGTCACCTCCCGCTGGGATCAGCTCCATCCTTTAAGGGTTATGTATCACGACACTCCATCAGCACTTCGTTGCTTGGTGATGGTGTGTCTATGCCTCTCCACAAGCTCCATATAAATAGGATAGAGGGAGGGTATGTGATAACACGGAGAATTAACAGGGGATCATTAATTAGGAACCTTCATAATTCCATAACGACGTCATTACATAAGATTGAAAAATCAATCCATTTATTGCCTAGACACATCGCATATCCCGTACTCTGCTTTGTCCATTGGTGGAGAAGAAATAAAATAAAATAATAAAATTATTTTATCTCATTTCTTTTCAAATGTCACAAAACTGAACCTTTTCTCCGGACCTACTATGGTCAATGTAATGTCTCTCTTATCTGAATCTCGACACTGCAGATTCCACAGTGCCCTCAGATTTTTAATCGAAGCACCAGTTCAAAAGTTAGAAAATTATTCTCTCATGTTTATGTAATATACCTTAAAAATAGATTGAAATTCATTCTAGGAACACCAGCCCACATAATCATGTGCCGTAAATTTTCACAGACTCATAATAATTCTGTTTAATTTTAAAATAAATTACATGGAAAATTAGGGTCTTTATAGTCTCCCCACGTTATGGATTATCATTCCCCAAAGCCACAAACTATAATAAGGGAATAAATGGTGGTACTGAGCATGAATATGAGCCTCCCGATCCAAAATTCTCTCCTAGAGGTTCCCGTGCATCCAGTGAATGCGCATCATAGGTATCGACTGCCCATGAAGGACCTGCCCCTATTGATCCTGAATATCTACTGGAACCTCTGCCAACGTCGCCCCATCCTCAATGTCTAGCTCGTAATGGTGGATGATGTGAGATGAATCATGCACATATCTCCGTAGCTGGGATACATTGAAGATGTCATGCACCCTCTCTAACTGTGGTGGAAGAGCCAAGCGGTATTCCACCTCGTATATCCTCTGATGTATCAGAAAAGGATTGATAAAACTCAGTGATAACTCACCACCTCAACCAAATCTCCATAGTCCCCATCGAGGATAGACTAACAAGAATATGTGGACCCTTTCCTATAACTCCAAAGGTCTCTATCTCCTATCATCATAAGACTTTTTCCTGCTCTGTGCCGTCTTCATTTCACTCCAGGATGATCTGCACCATCCCAGTGGTAGCCTGTACCAACTCGGTGCCCATAAGTGTTGACTCCCCTGGTTCTGTCCCGTATAGAGGTGATATGCATGTTTGACCATATAGGACCTCATATGGTGCCATACCGATGGTGGAGTTATAACTATTGTGGTATGTGAACTCCAAAAAAGGCAAGTGATCCTCCCATGTACGACCAAAATCTAGGACGCATGCACGAAGCATGTCCTGCTGCTTCTGAATGGTCCTCTCCGTCTGACCATTCAATTGATGATGAAAGGTGATGCTCAAATGTAGATGAGTTCCAAATTCCTCCTGTAATCCCTTCCACAACTCGTATGTAAATCGTGTGTCTTGGAAAGAGATGATCGTCGATGGAACCCAATGATGTCGTATAATATCTTGTATATAGTGGTGTCATAATCCATCTACTAATCCCTTCACTCGGATAGATAGGTAGTGGGATGACTTGGTGCGTCATTCAACGATCACCCAGATGGAATCATGTTCCTTAGATGTACATAAAAGACCTATCATAATGTTTATGGAGATCCAATCCCACTTCTTCTCTGGTACCTCTAGTGGCTGTGGTAAGCCTGCTGGTACACGATTCTCGGCCTTCACTTGATGACAAGTGAGGCATCATGAAACAATCTCTGCTACTGCCTTCCTCATCCCTAGCCACTACTGCTGATGCTGGAGGTCTTGGTATATATTCACACAATATGATGTACCGCCAGAGGGGATATATAGAACTCCCTCAACACCTCCTCTCGTAGCACAACTGGAACTATGGTATACCCTCTGAAATCGATGGCGTGCTCCACACATTCAGAAAATCCATCAGGTGCGTTTCATGGGGATATCTGAGCACGTCGATCCTCTAAGTAAATGTCCCCAAGCTTCGCTTCCCAGAATTACTGATGGAGTCGTGGAGTGACTTTCATAGACTGGATGTAAGCTACTCCATCTCTATCAATGAAGGATATCTGAAACACTGCTAGCTACTCTATCGTCTCACTCAGCAACTATAGACCATAACTCATACTACGTGCATCTGTTACCACATTTTCCTTCCCAAGAGTATATACTCTATCAAAGTCATAGTCATGGAGGAACTCTAGCAATCATCGTTGTCTTAGGTTCAGGTAATTCTGAGAGAAGATGTACCTGAGACTTTTGTTATCAGAGTAGACTATAAAAAGTTCTCCCATCAAATAATGTCACCATATCTTCAAGGAAAAACCACTACTACTAACTCCATTTCTTGGGTAGCATAGTTCTGCACATGTTGTATCAGCTGTCATGAGCCATATGTGATCACTACTCACCCCTTCATTGGGACACACCCATGTCCAATTCCTGACACGTCACAGTAGACAATATACCCAACACCCCCTTCTTGTAGCCTCAAGATTGGGGCACTCGTGAGTCTCTACATTGTAAGGGTTCCACCTCACCCATTGAAAGGTGGATTATCAAAATCTATAAAAAATGAAGTACTTTGGGCCATTGGAGGTGGTGTATTGAGCCAACCCTAGGAAACTCCTCACCTTGGTCAAACTCCTTGGTGGCTCCCAAGAAAGTACATCCTCAATTTTTGCTGGATTCACTACAACATCTACCTCTAATATAATGTTTCCCAAAAAGTTGACATATCATATCCATACCTGGAACTTTGAGAGGTTACCATAAAGCTAGTCCTCTCAGAGTGTATATAGAACTATATACAGATGATAGGAATGCTCCTCCTCTGTTGATGAGTATATCAAGATGATGTCGATGAAGACTACCCCAAAGAGATCTAGGTGTGGTTGGAAGATCTTGTTCATGTGTCCCATGAACATTTCTGGGGAATTGTTCATGCCGAACGACATAACCAAGAACACATAGATGACATACCAACATCTAAAATATATCTTCAACACATCGTCATCTCGTACCATGAGGTGATGATAGTCTGATCTGAGGTCTATCCTCAAAAACCAACAAGCTCCCTTCAGCGATCAGAAAGATCATAAATCCTCGAAAGTTTATATTTTATCTTCACAGACACCTATTTCAAGTGTAGATAGTCCACATAGAGTCTCAAACTCTCATCCTCCTTCTTGGAGAACAAAATTGGTGCTACACATGTAGAAAATTCGGGCCTTATGAACCCCTTCCTATGCAAGTCCTATAACTATAACCATAACACACAAATCTCCACAGGTGCCATCTGATCTGCTGGTGTAGATATCAGTGACGTACGAGGTATAGGTTGAAAAAACATTCTACCACCTTGAATGGTGGTAGTCTGAGAACATCATCTGGAAAGACATCGGCATACTGGTCCACCACTACAGAATAACTCGGACTCTCAACAACTACTACTCCTGAGGTAAGGATAGCAAACTGTTGTGTAATTTTTCGTACCCTCATTTGGGTAAGTCCATCCTATACTGTAAAGGTTCCCTTCTCACCGGTGAAGGAAAACCAACTCCCGTCTACACAAACACACCACACATTGCAAAAAATACAGTCAACATAAGAATAGACTATGGACAACTCGTCCATACTGAAGATGAAGTCATAAGGTCTCAACGCCACTACTAGGAGATCCCAGCCGAAGATCTGGACTCTTAGAGTATGCTCACACTGTCATCACCAGTGTGTAATCATCGAATATTCTACTATTGGAGTCTCTATCCATAAGGATCAAGCCAACAACTCCACTAGAATCTTCGAGCTCCTAATAAGGGTTGTGGAAACAAAAGAGTTACTAGAACCTGTGTCTATAAGTACTGATGCAAATATGGACTAGAAACATATCATATCTCTAAGAATCTCCGGAGTGCTGAGGAAATAAGCCTTAGTTGTCTAGAACTATGATTGTCTATGTCCACCTTCTCCATGTAGTTGGGGTGGACCACCTGGTTATGGTGGTGGTGGAACCTCGTATCGTCGCCCACTACCTGCTGCACGGCTAGGTCATCTTCCTCGTCCACATTCCACCTACGGACCTCCTCAATCGAATCTATAACTCTGCCTTGATGAACTGTCAACCATCTGCTGGTCATCTATATGGAGGGTCAGGCCGTCGTGATCAACGTGACCTTTCCTGCCCCACGTGTAGAACTTCATGACCCTCATCTGACATCCTCTACCTCACGATCCATGCACCTCCTACCCTATGTGCATGGGTCATCCAACATAAAGTCAGGTCCACTTGTACCTCTATGTCATCTACCTACTACCAACCACAGATTACACTACAATGTTCTTTAGTCTGGTGGTTCTCGCTGTTAGTGCTTACATGGTTACAATGCTCTACATGAAAAATTCTTTCTCTAGCACCCAACCTACATCAGAATGCTGAGAAATCATTGATGCTCTGATCTCTCATCCGAGAATCTACTGAAAGGTCCATTACCTAATGAATGGGTCTCCTACCATGTCGGTGGAGTAGTGTGAGTGATCGGTGAACCTATCCGAGTTCTGGGCCACAATCATGCTACCCTTTTTTTGGTGAAGAAGCTCTTGTATACGCACAGAGCAGAAGGTCGCTGAGATGAAAACTAACCTAAAAATAATCTCGAAGTCTTCTTAGATGATGGTTTCCTCATCACGTATCTAAATCATCATGACGCACCCTATCCCTTCTACAACTTGGAAGATACTGGCCGCTAGGATCAACATAAGTTTAGTTGTTGTCCCAACCCAGAGGAAAAATATGACTATAGCCTCTAGCCAATCCTCAGCCGCTTGTGGGTCCATCATACCTCAGAACCATGAAGGCCTTTTCTGCTGAAACTCATGCAATGAGATCAGTCAGTTTGGACCCTCTGTAGGTGGGGATGGTGGAAATCGATCCCCAACTAGTATTGGTGCTGCTTGTACACCACCCAAAGGTGCTAACGCTGTAAGAGGGCCTTTCACCGAGGCATCACAGCTCGGTGGGCTATCATCACTTATTCTCTCAGGAATCTTGGATGGCTACTTACATGGTGGAATCCTAAAAGAAGGAAGGTGTTCCACTATCAATAAATTATACATTATTATATGACTCAAAGAAAAAATGAGAAAAACTCTTAAAACACACATGCAATTAGTTCTTTCGTGTACTTAGTGGGAAATCATAATTCAGGGTCCTGGTGTGTGGATACATCAGACACCACATCCACATTGTACTCCTTGAACTGAAATCCACACTCCTTACACATAACACTAATTCTACATTGAAAATATTAGAGTCCTAGTTCTTCAGTAGAACCAACTCCTTTGATACCACTTTGTCACGACCCGTCGCCTTGGGCCCATTCCATGACTACCCCATACCCGCCTTCTATAGGCCAGGGGTTGGTGACTAGCACCAGAAAGGTGTATTCTTATAATGGGAAGGAATTAATCCTAAAACTATTCATACACACATACTAAAACACAACATGATTCAACGATGAATTAAACTGTTGTAGAAAAAGAGTGCTAATAGTAATAGGGCTAGAATACAAGCCCAACTGAAAGGTACATGTAAAACTAAAAGGTACAATACAACTAAAATGTGAAAACAGCACCTTGGTAATCCTCCAAGTATAATACCTAAAGGGTAGGTACAGATCCACTCCTCAGCAATCCATGTCTATCCGTCTTCTCCATATACCACCTTGTACTTTCTCCCCCAAACCTTTGCCCAACATCATATAATCTGCACAAGACACAGCAAGGTGTGGGCGAAGCCCATGCATGGGTGAGTATAACAATACCCAGTAGGGACCCTGAGACACCTGAAGGTCTCTCAAAATTCCACATGGAAAACCTCGAAGCATGATTTCAATCACAAATCACAATGTAATAGGCATATCTACAATAGATTCTTTGATAAAACATTGGTTTCAGTTAAGTAAAAAATCCCATATGATTATTCGCGAAGATAGATCGTCATATTCCGTCTAGAGGAACTACTTAGGACCATAAGTAGGCTGACCCACACATGACCGATAGGTATCTAACCCCTCCTGGCCCACACATGATCTGACCCACATAGGAACTATAGGTAACTAACCCCCACAATGACCCACACAGGATCTGATCCACAGAAGATCTATAGGTAACTAACCCCTGCAATGACCTACATGAGTTCTGACCCACATAGGATCGATATGAACTGACCCACATAAGATCGCTGAGCGTTGACCTATACAAGATCTGACCCAAATAGGATCGATAAGTAACTAACCCTCGTAATGACCCACACTAGATTTGACCCACACATGATCGATATACGCTGACCCACACAGGATCATTGAGCGCTGACCCACACAGGATCTGAACAACACAAGATCAATATGCACTGAACCAGGAAGGATCACTCAGTGCTGACCCACATAGGATCTCATCCATACAGGATCAGTGCTGACCCACATAATATCACTCAGTACTATCCTCCATGTGATCTATCTCCAAAATCTGCCTCAATGCCATCCACTGGATTCCTCGCACCCGGTGCACTCAAGTTCTATAGTATCTTCCCTCAAGATATTGTTCTGACCTTGAACACCAATAATATCCAAAAATAAGTAACGCAGAGGACCACCATTTAATAAGGGTTCTATCATGATACACGATGCATCAATGAGATTCCCAATCTGTGTGTTATAAGCATTTTAGTTCTGTGGGCCATGTTGGATTCGGGTTCGATCCAACCCGATTTTACTCCAACTATCTCCCAAACTCAAGATGATTATACCAAAAGGAAAGTATCGATCCAAGGATCCCAATTCCATAGAAAAGTTTTCAAATAGACGTCCAGTTCTTAGGATATGGCCCTTTACATGTTTCTGGGCCCGGGTCAGGTCTGACCCGGCCAGACCAACCCGACCCCACCAAAACAAGGTGGCCTGCAAAGGCAGCACACAAGGAAGCAGAGCCTGCAAAGGGAGGCTCTTAAGGGCATCCCGGCATAAAAAGGGTAGGCCAATGAAGGTTGGCCCGAATAGTGTATGGCGCTGCCAGCAAGGGGGGTGGCCCGACCGTGTTGGGTGAGACCTGCAAGGGGGAATCCCATCCGCTGTCTGCCTTTGTTAGAGAGGGGGGGTGAGCCTTGGTCTCCTGAACACCCGAATGGCTAGAAGTCCATTCATATTGTGAAGAGGGGATTCCACGCGGGCTCTGCCCAGTCACCGCGGAACCCACCAGAGGCTGGGTTCTACCTCCACTATGGCATCGGCCATGACTTCTTCTAGCCGACGGTGAACTTGTCACGCCACCTACCCGCTCGTCGGAGGCATTCTAGTCATGCCTACTCCTCTTCCATGGACGGACAAAGTGACAGATGCATCCACTGATCGCTAAGGCTGATGAGACGTGACCCCTTGCTCACTGGTGGAGTGCGACGACATGCCACACCTCCTCCACAACCGATCGGTTCCAGCCATTCCAATGACGTCCGCGATTTTTTCTGTGGCCTCCAATTTTGGCGTGCGTCTACACACGCCTTCTTAGTAGAAGGTCAGTGTCGTCGTGATAGTGGTATTCCATGAAGAACACATGGGTGTAGGAAAGTAGCGGAGGGTATATGTTGGGTTTTTAGGCCCACATGCTCCACGTTAGCTCGTAATAGGATGGAGTATAAAGGGTTAAATAAATTCACTTAAAATAACAAGAATCAAAACCTTCTACCTTGTAAATCCATTAGCGAACATCTTCACATGAAGGAGGGTAATTTTCTTCATTCCCATAACAGGTTCCCAATGACATTGCTCGTACATCATCGTTCGGTTCATGGTTCGGTGTCCCCAGTCACCTCTCGGTGGGATCGTCTTCGTCATCGAAGGGTTTTGTGTCATGGAAATCTTTCATAAATTTGTTTCTTGGTGAAACTATGAGAAAACCTCTCCCTACGATCTATATAAATATGAGAGGGTGAGGCTATGTAACGATGTGAGGAATTAATGGGTGATCATTAATTAAAATAATTCCAAATTCCCCAATGACGTCGTTAATTACGATTGGCAGGTCAAAACATTTATTGGATTGACACATCATGGGTCCCACACTCCGCTTGTCTATTAGTGGAGAAGAAATAATATAAAATAATAAAATAATTTTATTTCATTTCATTTAAAAAGTCATAAACAAAACCTTTTCTCCAGACCTACTACGGTCAATGTAAATTCTCCCTTAAAAAAAATCTCAGTGTTGCGGATTCAACAGTGACCTCAGATTTTAACTCCGAGATTCAGTTCAAAAGCTATAAAACACCACTAACATGCTTAATAAAAGTACCTCAAAAACGTTCTAAAAATAATTCCATGCACAATGGGCCTGGGAATGACGTGCCATCAGTTTTTTAAAACATGAAATAATTACATGTAATTTTAAAAAAATTCACATGGAAAATCTGTGTCCTTATTTATACTACTGTCCATCACCTAATAAATTACCTTTAATAATTAAATTTATTTTGCAAACATAATTAATAGAGGAATTACAACATTAACACTTGGGAATTCCAATATATATTTTCGAATTTTATTCAATTTTAAAATTACCCCAATTGTAAATGTAATTCTTCTCTCACTAATTTAAATTTTTCGGGGTAGAATTCATTTTTCTTTAATGATACTATTGTTATAGGGAATTATATATATGGTAATATTATTCTCTCCCTTAATTTGGACACATATTCTCCCCATTATTTTATCATGTATCCATGTTATCCATTATGTCCATTAGAGAATCATAGAAACACATTTTCCTTGTAAATGTGTCATCAACACAAAAACCATATTACCATGTGGGATATTCTTTTATATAAAAATAGTAATATATTTTTCAAAACAAATATCATAATTATTTCCCAATGTGATTCTAAAACATACTTTCACTTCATTATGGATACTTAATCTAATATTCAAGAGAATTCAAGAACCCAAATCCACATTATGATATATATTAAATTAATTCAATTTGAATGTATTTACAACATATGGATTAATGATCACTCATCAATCATAACAATAATAAAGCTGAGTTACATTAGTGATGGGATGTAATGAATATTTTTTCACTATAATAGTTCTTTATGTGTGTGTTTGTGTATATATATATATGTATTTACTTCAGGGATGCCCATATGTTTGCATGTCACATGATGCTTGAAATTATATGTATTGAAATGTTAATATATAATGATTCATGACTAGAAATTTTTTTGGTATAAATAAATTTCACATTATTTGGGACCTTGGAGGTAAAATATTAGGGCATTATTATTTATAAAAAATAGTGCTTGCCTAAGGCACAACATAAGGTTGGATAGCCTCAAGAATTCAGGTGAAGGAGATTGTTGGTAGATGTGATAACATTGTATTTTAATATGTTTTATTAATCTATTAAAAGGAAAAAATTATACCCCACACATCTGGTTTCCTATCCATGGATGAGGGGGGAAAGTTTTCTCACTTTTTCATCCACATAAATGAGAGGAAGAGGATAATTTTCACCACTAGACTTCACCAATGACGGTGATTGACACGAAATATAGGTTTAGTGGATATTATGTGTTATTATAGACATTATGCTTTGTTGTTTTCACCACGAGGTAGGAAAATTTTAATTTTTGTGACCCAATCAGTAATGATAAATTTTTTTAATAGTTCCAAATCCATTTTATGAATTCTATGGATTCCCTAGTAATAAAAAAATTCTTAATAAAGAATAAATTGTTCTCTTAGGCTGTTTAAAAGGAATTATTTTATGGTAATCTTGATAAAATAGAATTTAGATTACGAGAAAAACCATATGCTGTTTATGTTGGCGAAATAATGATGTTTGGGAAGTACACACATTGTAATAAAAGTGAATGACATATAGTAGGACCTATCCATTTGGCTAAGTGCATGGGTAGAAACCCCATTTATGGGGACATTGAAGTGTAGTAGTACATGACCATACCTCATGTGTATATGACTAAGACCCTGTTCATGGACTGAGTATGAAAACTTTTGCTAAAATATATACGAGAAACCAAGGGGACACATGCATACTCCATAA
The DNA here is from genome assembly GCA_963277665.1 of Viscum album. NCBI lineage: Eukaryota > Viridiplantae > Streptophyta > Magnoliopsida > Santalales > Viscaceae > Viscum > Viscum album. The sequence goes on from OY728130.1 coordinate 300,947,439, forward strand.
TTCAAAGACAGGTTTTTTACTCAGTGTTAACATCATGTATATTCACTTTTCTGTCATATCAATGTGTAGGAGAGGACATGCCGAGGTGTCCATGTGAGGTCACATGCCATTTAACTATATTTACACACTATGTACCTTTCTAGGAGTTTCCCAACTTACATATTTCATACTTTAAGACTCATATTTAATCACCTGAATTGAATATCTTGAGTTTTTTTCTATTTATAACACATCCATGTATATTATTTCAAAAACATCATTACAATGTAAGGTGATGGTAGAAGGATTTTCCATATAATGATTCTTAGAAACAGACAATGATCAGGTGAAAATTTTATAGTGTCATTGCGGTTAGAAACCCTCTTTTACACTAGTGCGTGGGTCCCCCTACTCTTTATTGGTAGGGTTGGTAACCATCTAACAACATATTTTGTGATTCCTTTATCTAAACAGTAGAAACCCCTGTCATTGAGATCTGGTAGAGAGAATGTTATCTATATAATATTGACCCCCTTAGTTGTAGACTGTAGTGTAATGTTGTGAGGAATCCACAATGATTCTTGAGAGGTTACACAAGACACATTGGGAGGAGATAGTACCCCCTCGAATACGAAACACATTGGAGAGGGTAAGGAAACCCACTATGTATCTTATGTGGAAAAATGTTTTGTTTGGTATTAGTTAAGTGTTCTTTGTAATTTTAGGATGACTCATTTGTCTTAGATGTACTAGGTAGATAGAGGTCTACTTTCTCTCTCACATAAGTTTCATTAAGGAAATATTTATTGGGTTTCATTTTTACCCACTTTAATATGTCTTTAGATGACTATTCCTTTTTTCCCTCCCCCTTTTTTGTTCCTTGGGTGCATATAGGGTATGATCATAATCACCCCTACGTGGTCTTCACCCACTCATGTTTTGTCTTCTATAGTTTATAGGTACATAAAAATATACATCAATGGACCTAATTTTGGTGGGGCTTAACAACTCATAGAGTTTATAATGATTTTTTTCATCCTTAGATATTGTGAACTAGGATCCCTATATTTTCCCTTTTCTAGTTTTTATAAGGCTGGGAGCCTCATTCTTTATAATAAAATTAATTTTTCCCTTTATTATATGTTGTCTAACATAAGAGATATAATTATTTCTTATTTTTTTTTTAAATTCATGGTATTCACTCTAGATGTTTAATCTTTCTTTATATTTCTACCCCTCCCTCCAAATGTCTTTATGGCCTTTGTTTTTTTATTAATTTTTAATAACACCCTTTTCAAGGGACGACGGGGAACACATACAAGGTTTGTAGGCTTAGATATTACATGACCCATAGGTCTTAGGAAATATATCGACTATACATGGAGCTGCTCATCCCTAACTTCTTCATCATGATATCATCTCTCTACCTTCGCATGGATTGTTCGAATAGGCTTTCTCATGCTTGAATGGGCTTATCCTGATGGAAATTCATTACACTCTCATAGAAAAGTTTTTTTTCATTAGTATAACTACATAGGATATGACATCCCATGATATCATTACATACTTAATGCTTTTCCCAAGCCCATATCCTAATTGAGGTAGGCTTGGGGTGTCTAACATAGTATATCAATGAATATGAGGGGCCCTAGGGGTTAGTTCCATTAACAATATTTTCATATGTTTTTTGCATTAGTTTGATGTGATGATTTGGGCCTATCACTTTTGGATCAGGAGAATATGGAAGAAATGTTGGAATGTATCGACTTCAGTATATAGGATTGGGAACCCAGTGTTGGTGGGACATCTAACTAATCTATTCACTATGATTTGGACTAAATGTTTGTCAACTTAGCCTAAAGAGGCATCAATTATAGGGGACCTATGGTACATGAATCAAAGAGGACTAGGGATTTATAATTTCATTTATTGATGTATGGGATCTTCATATATTATATTCTTACTATGTTATGTCTTGATAAATTTCAGGATTCCTCCTTGATAAAAACCAACTGGGATGCCAAAAAAAAGGATCACAATGATAATTTTTTGGGTGATGAGGCCACAAATTGAGGACCTGTTCATGTGGATCATCACCTAGGAATGTGTATAGAAGTTCCACCTCCTATTGAGAAGTTTTTGTATCAACCTCTAGTGGTTTGGGTAGACAATCGACTTCTGGTTGGGTAACCAATAGATTTTATAGGCTACAATGATGATGATCATAGGCTAGAAAAATTATATGATTTATATAATAAAATACCAATTTTTTTATGTAGTGAGAAAAACCATTAGTAAATTGATGATCAGTTCAAGTAAGTGATCCTATACATCAAGATTGTTTGGACACTAGTTTTTTTTGTGGTTACACTTGCGGCTAGTCTTTTTCATTGAGTAGTGAAGAATTTGTGGAGTCTGATAATGTAGACCCATGTTTAGGTGAGAATATCATGGTTAGACATAAAACATATATCAAATTATGTGTATTACGACTCTACCATTCAATACATGTAGATATAGGAGCTTCAAACATTACAGAAGTGTGATATGTCTATTTATGAGTACACAATGATGTTAAAAACCTCCTAGATTACTTCCTTGATATGGTGCAAGAAACTTTCTTAGAGTAGGGCCTTTATAGATATATCCATGAAAACATTTTCTGATTATAACTACAAAAATATTTCTAAATTTTTAGAGAGGGATTTAGTAATATATAGATTCGTATTATAGGGTCATTGAAAAGTTAGATATGTAAGTGTAAATCGTGAGTCTAAATAAAATGTAGCAGATAACATGTGTCAATTTTTAGGGTCTTAGAACAGGAGACCTCTCAATACAGTGATTCATTCTCATGGGTCTTTAAATCATGATTCACAGAAAGGAAAATGTCATCCTGTCGCTGGGTAGTACTATAATAGTGATGGGAGAGGTCATGTGGCTCGTGTTTTTATAATCGGACGTACTAATGAAGGTATGAAGACAATGGATTAGCACCCATGATATTGGTAGTTCCATAATTAGGTATGTACCTATTTTAGATAGGGATACCCTTAAAGATGACCTACATGAAGATGATTTGTTAGATCTCCCAAGGGAGGATGTTCTGGTGGATGGTGATGCTATGTGTTTCTTCCACCACTACCAGTTGGTGACCCACACTAGGCTTAGATGGTAGTCAGTCGAGGACATCAATAGTTTTATGCTATATATGGATATGACCTGGCTACTAATGTGATGATTCAAGGTAAACTCTATGTGTTTTCTTCAATATCACTAGTACTTGTATACATAGGTGTGAGTCAATAATTCATCACCATATAACTTGTGTGGGAGCTAGATCCTCTAGGCTATACTTTATCGTAGAAGTTACAATTTTTTAGAGGGGTTTTTCTATGTTACACATTTCTAGATTTTGAGAGTTATCATTTGGTGGAGAGTGCTTCTCATATGACATATTGATCATCACAAAAGTACTAAATGATTTCATTTTGGGTCTGGAATGGTTATTCATGTTGTAGACCAAGATTGACTATATTTATAAGTGATTTAGATTCCTTTAAATATATGAGGGATGATCCATATTATTATATGAGAGAGATATTATTGCTGGGTGAGTAGGGATCACAAGCATGAAGCAACAAGACACCACCCATTAGTTGGTGAGATTATCCTACAGTGAAATGATCACTTTAATAATCTCAATTCTAGTTGTAGTAGAGAATTATATGGATGTATTTACCAGGTCTGTTTTTGGTCTACCTCCATTATGAGAGAAATACTATTTCATGAACATGAACTCATAGAACACACCAATATATTTAGAAACATATCAGATGGCCCCCACTATGCTTTGAGAGATGAGGGTGCAATTGGATGAACTTTGAGATAAAGGACTAATCAAACCCAATTTGTCCCCCTGGGAAGCTATTAATTTGTTCATGAAAATGTAGATTCTGACTAGTGTAGAGGTGTGATTTTGTTCTCTGATATCGATCATAGGTCCTAATACCACTATTTGAGGTTTCACAAGGATGATATTATGAAGACGACGTTATGATATTTCTATAAACACTGTGAGTTCATGGTTATTCATTTATGGTTGAATAATTACATTGATGTGTATATGGATATTATAAATAGGGTATTCCAATAATACCTGGACCAATTCATAGTTTCTCCATCGATGAAATATTCATGTAAAATTCATTAGATGAGGAGTGTGATGACTAATTTAGGTTGATCGTATACATAATATGGGAGTAACATATTTATAGTAGTCTCTCAAATTATCAATGTTACATCCACATAGATCACTTAATAAAGAATGTAATAAGTTAACATGGTTTAGTGTTTTACACTATGATGATCGATGTAGTGATTTGATAATGAAAAAATAAATGCATGTTAAAGGTGGAGAGTTTCCTTGTGTTAGAAGTGTACTAAATGTGATTCGTGGAATAAATTTATAGGATCATAGGACAATTGTACAAAAATTATTTGAAAAGAAAAAAAATTTATTTGGATTGATTATTTTCATAGAACCATTACGGAGTTAAGGATGAGGTGGATGAGAGAACATATATTGGTTTCACCAGTGGAGGACATTGATAAATTGGTGTTATGTGATTCCTATGGTGTTTGTATTGGTTGTGTGTTGATGTAGTGGTTGGTAGTTCATTCTTATAGGAAAAGGACAATGAGACATAATGAGAAACAAATTCCACTCATGACCTAGAGTTGGATGTGGTATAGTTTTCAATGAAGTTTTTGAGGAACAAAATTCTCGGTGAGTGATTTATTTTTTACTCAAACTATAATTGTCTCTTGTACATCTGTACTAAGAATGATCATCACTATAGAAACTTGATTTGGATGTATTTATTTATTTATTATAACATTGAAATATTATATACTCTATGTAAGTGAAATATTGTTATATATTCCCATAAAAATAATTCATTTTCCAACTTGTTGGAGGATTTATGAGAGATACTTAATTTGTTATAGATGACTTTGGTAGAATAACAGGGAAAAATGATTCTTTAGTTTTTTGTGTATTCTAGAATTCCTCCTCAACCTGAAAGCATGGGTTTGGTAGGAGGAATTTACGTGAGAAAATATCTTTAGGGGATACACCATCTGGTTTATACGATGGAGTGGATAACGTCACGCTTTTTCCGATATAGACTGTGGTTCTAGTCACATTGCAAGAGGAGGTGTTGAGGGATTCACATGTCCCTCATCAATGTGCATCCCGGTTTTAAATTTTTTTATCAAACGTTAGTGGAATTTTTAGTGGGTTTAATTAAGGTTGAGTGTTTCCATGTTTGTATATCAGTGGCTCAAATATTTGTAGGCAATGTGTGAACACCAGGTTGTATTAGGTTTGAACCAACCTCTCGATATCCTAGAATATACGTTGGATGAAATATCGATTGATTTCTAGATGGGGGTTCCATGAACAGTAATAGGAATCAATGAAATCTGGGTGACTATTAAATGACTCACCAGGTTGGCACATTTTATTTGTATATTGGAGTAGAGTCTAGTTAGTCGTTTTGGGTAGTTTTACAAATAGAATGTTATTAGGCTTTATAGGGCACCCATGATGACCATCTCTGACCATGATTCTCTATAACAACATGAGTTTTTTTGAAATATATATTTTTCATATAAATGAAACCATTTTATTATTTTTTGTTATATTATAAAATATTTTGAACTTTTGGAACACATAAGACATAGTGTAGCTATCATTACATGGAACAACGAGGGTAACTTGTAATAAACTCTTCACCGATTTTAAATGAATTTTAACATTTTATTGAAATATCTTTTTAAACAAAATAATTGTCACCAAGACTATGGAATGGGGGGGGGGTGGGTATGAATATGATTAACTAAAATTTCAAAATATTTGTTTTAAATATTCATATAACTTCTTTGATAACCATTTTATTAAAAATTTAAATAAAAGAAATCATTTTTAGAAAAAAATATTTTTATGAAATCAATAACATTTTACCTAAATTAATTTTAAAAAAATTGATGAATGATTTTAAAAAATATTTTATATTATACATTCTGTTTATTATTAATCATTAGTATTATTAATTTTTAAAAAATTTTATAAGAATAAATATAATTCTACATCCGAAAGTAGTATTTCTACAAAAAGTAGTTTTGTCGCATATTTGTACCCTTATTTTAAAAATTATTTCTGAATATTTTTGAAATTATAAATGGGAAATATAATTTCAATTTTAGAAATCAGATTATCAAAATTATCTTAGCATTTATTTCAGATAATTTTTTGAAAATTTTAAATTATCTGCACCTGAAGGTAGTCTTCTGAATATCACACTCCTTCACCCTCAACTATTGATATCCATATTATTTATCAATATTAGAGAACCAACATTCTCCCCTCACATAGTCAAAAACATCATCGATCTTTGAGAGAGGGTAATAGTTATTGACTATTACCTGATTGAAACTCTTGTAGTTTATGCACAACATCATTCCAGCATCTGCCTTCCTTGCAAAAAATATTGGAGCACCCCACAGTGACACACTCACCCTGGTAAATCCATTATTCAATTAGCCATCAATCTAAATTCTTATCTCCCACAGTGATTAATGATTCATCCTATAAGGATCCATCGATATCAGAGAAGCACCGGGCAACAATTCGATCTCAAAATCAACATCATGTCAAGGGGGTAGAGCCATAATAGATATGGAATAAATATCCAAGAGATCCCTTAAAAACCTGGGAACCTCCACAATCTCAGAATCCACTACTTCCACTACTATTATTGAAAATAATTAAATAAGAGTCTCCACATGCTAATGGCCCATTTTACAACTATGATCGCCAATGAAAGGCAAATACTAGACATCCATGTCTGAAAACATGAGTCTCTTTCATAATTAGTTGATAACAGGATTCACATAATACAACCAGTCGATGCTGATAATGATATCATACGGTCGCATTTGTAGAATGTAAATATCCTCATAGGACTGATGTGGTCCTTTCAACTATCTAAATCCCTGGAACACATCAAAAAAGCTAGTAAAACCTCCAACTAGAGTACTAAACACCACAAAAAAAGTAATCCCTATCTACATATGGACCCATATCATGGGCTAGACTGGGTGAAAAAATGAGTGTGAATCTAATGAATCAATAAAATAACAATCAAGGGTACTAAACAAGTAGACAATACCTCAAACTATACTTGGCCCTCCTAGAACTGCTTCCTTTACTGCGTGCAGCTCACCACACCCATCTCCTATTCCATTATCTAGACAACCATTACCTTGACCATTCCTGGGTTGAGGTTCTAGAGCAACACCTTGTGGTTGGCCTCTACAATCTCCATCACCCCTTGGTGGAGCATGAGGCTACTGTCCCTACAGTTGTAACAAATCTACTAATAACTGCTACTAGGGCGGGTGTCGAAACTTCCCACCCCTACTATAATGAGCTCGAACATCCTTTGAGAACCAACTTTGAAGATTACCATAGGTTCCAAAATCAAAACACCAAGATCCAAAGTTCATTGGAAAAACATTAGGACTAATAGGTTGAAACAGAAATTGATGAGGTCAGCTCCCCATCGGTCAGAACCTATAAGGCCCTAGTGCCTGAGCCCTACAACTAACAACCCTACCTCTAGAAGAACTCTGTTAGCTCCCCTCTTGTGGTATTCCTCCTCATGGGTTCATCTTCTAAATTACCACCTACTTCTATTGGACCTACATGTATGTCGATAAGGTAATGGGAGTAACTGCATACTAGAGGGAAGGACAATGTGCCTCCTCTAAGTATCTCACATTGTACTACTCATCTCGAAAGACATTCATGGAAAGATAAAGGATATCCTTAAACAGGATCCTCATATCCCACACCAACATACACACCTAATTGATGGAGAGTAACTTACGTATATTCTCAACCTTAATGGTCAACGCAAGGAATTATTCTTGGAGCTCCATCAAAATATCGACCCACAGAATGTCAGTCTCCTTCCTCTCCCCCAATTACAGCATCCACCACTGACATTAAACTCCCCACATCTAGCTCACTGCCAACAGAACCCAGTACTCCATCTAATCCTTGATCACGGTGAAGTTGATCACTTTCTCATTGATCCAACTCTCCATCTCTATGTCTGAAACCCTACCCTCATACTTTCCTAGATTCTTCCACTGGAAATATAACATCTTTCTATGCTACTGATCATACTCCTATGCTTGATCAACCCTCCTTCGATCAATTGGGTGATCCCATTAAACCTCCACTACCCACAATACATGAAGACAATGACTGGGTTCCTAGTTGAAAAGGGTAAATAAAGAACTCTGAATACCGAGTAGTATATAATTTTATTTAAGATATGTTTTAACCCAATATTTATTTGAAGTTCTCCAAAACAACCAATTCAAAAAATAACACAAGTCATTATGATGCATGTACCTTTTCTGGGGTCTATACCCTAGAAACCCGGTAGCCTCACATGGTCTTTTGATAGACTCAAAGTCCTTTCATCGGATCATGGGGGACCAAAAAATCCCTTTTCTTAACTGGTCTTCCCTAGCCTATGTCATGCACCATGATAAAAAAACATTATTTCCCATATAAACCCATTAAATCCACATTGTTACTAACCCCAAAATCCATCCTATCACTCAACCACCACCTCTGATACCATTCTATCATAACCCACACCCCCAAAGATTCCAGTCCTAAGGTGGAAATGAAGTAAGAGATTTAATGATCCCCAAGTCCCACCTTCTATAGGCCCCGGGGTAGAGACCAGAACCAAGGGTATGCAAATATAACAAAATGGGAGGCATTGAAATTTTTATATTAACCAATAGCAGGAGATAAGATGTATCAACCACAAAACAAATCCTATAGAAATATAAAAGAAAACCAAAATCCATCCCACATGTATTCTTAAAAATAGAACTAATACAAATACTATAAAACTCCATGTTATGTACCAAAAGAACAAAGCTAAGCAGTGACACTACAATTATCCCCATGTAAGAGCCATAAATTTCTAGCACGGTCCACATAATCCTCCAGGAAACCTGAAAACATTTTTTATATATGTATGGTGATCATATGAGTATACTCTGTATAAAAAACCAGGGTCTCTCATCAACAAGTGGGAGAAGCTTACCAATGACACTCTAGGAAATAGTAAAAACTAATGGCACCTAAAAAGGAATACTAGTCATCTAAACCACACCAAAGAATAATCACCCAATAAAGCCTTTCATGTAAATTAAAATAATAGGCTCATATATGTTTCATTATTCTCCAACACATGCTACAGTTTAATTGCTCGTACCCTAATGGTAAACATCACAGCGCTTCCTAACTTTTTCACAAGCCACGTGTCACAAACCACCTGCACACACCTGGGCTCCAAAGCTAGTCCAACAACATGGGTAAATAAATCTCAGCACATCCCACCCACAGAACCCTAGGCCATAACAAAACCACATCCCAATGACACCTATTAAACCACACTACATCTCATCTAGTAGACACCTAGGACTCCAAACCGCACCCCAACCTTATCCAACAGTATTAGGATTCCAATACCCAGAATAGTGAGTGGAGAAGAGTAAATAACCAGCCATTCATCCTCTCACAGGGACGTTGGGAAGGACATCATCCCCCATGATGATCGTGGTGTTCAACACATAGTGCTGAAATAGGGTGGGGTGAATATTGAAATTATAATATAACATACAAATAATTACTATAGATACCAAACACCCAACTCATCCTATGGGTTCTAAAAAAACAACCATCCTATAATAAAACCTTTGTTTCTACATATAAATGCATGTATTAACACCGGTAACTGTCACTTCAGATGTTGATTAATGAAATCCACTTCAAAACCTCCTTCAATTAACACCCATTCAATTCAATTTTATTAATCCTTTACTTTTTGTTCCATCCCTGATTGGGAAACTATCAACCACATCACACAACCAACAATACAACTAAGACAAAAAGATAAATAAATCGATGATAAAGGATTAACTTTCCTATTATTCCCCATTTATCAAACATGACAACCATTTCCATCACCATTGTTCAAAGTAATTATGCCCAAATCATCAAACATACAAAGAAAAACCCAAACTCACAGCCAAACCCAGCAACACATCATATCTCAACAAAACTCATTTGCACCGCTACATAACTCCATCACAACCATCACATCTATCAACACAACAAGACACAATCCGGTGTTATCACACAACCCTACACTATACAACCATTTTAGAAACAGAAAACCTCTCATCATGAGATTTTGTTACACCACCCAAACCACTCCACACACAAATGTGCTCTCAACCCCATCACTAGAAAACATCACAATTAATAGTATAGAATAAAACCACACATAGCACATAGATTAACCAAAAAACATATGGGGTATTCAGATTTAGCAAACACATGTTCTTTAATTCCACTTCGATAATTTAAGGGTTATTATTGAGAAAGTTCAATCCTAAGGCGTCCATTTCTTTAACAGAATATACATGGTTAAATAATTTCGTATATATATATATACATCCACTCACACAATATCAACAACAAGACAACATGGGTGCACAAAAAAATCCAACAATGGATATGATTTTCAGTAGTCATATGGCCCATAAAATTCACAATATCAACATATAACAAAGCATAACAGAAGTAACTTTTCCCCAACCCTACATATAAATATTTAAACCAATTTAATTATATTTATTTAAATGGTATCCTAATATATTCTAAAAGAGTACATTCATATAGCCACACTAAATGATACACATATAAGAGAGATGAATGGATCCCTACCTTGAGAAAAAAATGGACATCACCTCCTCCTTGTGAAAAAAGGGGGTCGACAAGGCTCCATGGAAACGCGATCTGAAGGCCATAACAGAAAGCACAATCTCTGAAGGATTAATGGTTCTATAGAATTTATCATATCAAGAGAAAATGGAAACACACCGATAATAGAGAATCTTGGCTTTAATAATTCCAAATCCTTTATAATTGGAGGAATGGTTTAAAAGGATATTAAATCTGAATCATGACCAAGATCACGCATTTTAACTATCTACAGGCCTCCTGAGTTTTAGGAATTTAATTATATATTTTATAATAAAATTAATTGATTTAAAACACATTTAATATGGAATTAAAATCAAATCTCATCAATGGAAACATTAAAGGGGAAAAACTGGAAAAACTGGGAAAAATTGTAAATTTTGAAAAACTATTAGAAATGACTGGCTGGTGGATAACCTATCATTGGATGACTCATTGTGAGGTGACCTACCATTAAAATAATCACTATTGGATGGATCACAATTGTATGGGTCACCATTGGATGATTCTTCCTTGGATGAGTCACTATTGGTTGAGTCACCATCGTAAGTCACTGCTGGATGAGTCAACATCACGAGTCATTATTCGATAAGTCACCATCATGAGTCCCCAATGGATGAGTCACCTTCATTAGTCACCATTGTGATCAAAGAGTGGAAGAATCACCGTAACGATCTTCTATTTAAAGACCTAGAATTTCCATGTAATTTTTTGTTTAATTAAAATGGTATTTTACAAGTCTGTGAAAATTGACGGTGCGTGATTCTGAGGTCTGGAGTGCCTGGAATGAATTTTTGAATTTTTGTTCGGGTACGTTTAGTAAACATATGAGCGCGTTTTTATAACTATTGAACTCATGCTCAGAATAGAAAACTGAGGGCACCATTGAACTCGCAGCACCAGTATTCTCTTAAGAGGACTTTCACCTTGACGGTAGATGGTCAAGAATAAAAGATAGTTTTTGAGTTTTACATGAAATATAAAATAAAAATAAATGTCTATGACACTTTATTTTTATTTTACCAAAAACCATGTGGGTGTTGGGAGGTAGGACCCACTGAAACTATAACCTCCATGTGGAGGTTGGATGTGGGGACTACCAGGCCATAACCTCTAATGAGAGGTTATGGTGGTGGGGACCACCAAGCCTCAACCTCCCATGTGAGGTTAATGTGGTGGGGACTACCTGAGACCACATAGCCATCCATTCTGAATAATAGGGGCAGGGACCACCCGACCCCTATTATTGGGAGGAGAGGAAAACCTCTCAACTATCCCTCAATAATGTGGGAGAGCCTCTTGACCCCTTATAACTTTAATGTTTTCAACGCACCACCCTTAATAAGCAAAACTAAATAATTAATTTCCCCAATTTGAATATTATGCCAACAATTAAATTAGGGAAATCTTTTCACTTCTGGCAATTGGGTGGAATATTTGGGAAAGGAGAGCTTGGGAGAAATATAGTACTCTAAAAAGAACCTCATCTCCCAACGAATAATGATGAACGCCTTCTTCAAATGAAGAATGTCGTAAACGATATTCATTGATCTTCTTCCCCGAACTCCGACCGAAGTGAAGCGTCTTCCACAACCGACGTGCGAGCTCAGGATTTGAAGTGTGCGGCAGACGTGATGGACGATGAAAACTCTGTCTTCTTCTCCACAAATTCGTCAATGAATGATGATAAAGGTAGGGGTTAATTTCATTTAAGTTACATGTTCTCCCTTTCATTCAAAATAATGAACGAGGATTCTTTTTTCTTACAGGTGGATTTTTGTGGTTCGTTCTAGAGGACCGATCGCTATCACCCTAAAAGCGGAGGGTGCGGGCCAAACTAATATGACCTGACACCATCTGTCAATCTAATTTGTCATGTACCTTGGCATGGCATAGAAATGACGAGGAAATGATGGTAGAAAAGACAGAAGTAGTGCTTCTCGCAACCTCCATGACCCGCGCCGCCCCTACGGCGTCCCGCACCGCCGCCGGCTCTCCCGGCCACCCACTGGCCTGCCCACGCCCCACTGGCCTGCCTGGCATTCCATCGGACTGCCCACGCCCCACCAGACTCATGGCCTGCACGCCGACCTCCCGGCCTCCCGGGCTGAACCGCTCTCGCAGCACCCTCTAGGCCGAACCGCTCAGGTAGCATGCTGGGATGGTCCCAGCAGGCCGAGCCGAACCTAACAGGCTGGCCCGCCCAATGGGTCGGGCTAGACCCAACAAGTCTAACCGGGTTGATCCAGACTGGGTCGGGCCGGGTTGGTCTGACCGGGTCGGACCGGACCCGGGCCCCCTACCGACTCTTTACTTTCTTTCTTCCAAATCATTGGCAACAGACGTCTGTTTGATGAACTTTTATGAGCACTGGAAATCACTGAGCCTGAAAGTCACTTAGAGTATACCCCAATATAGTTTGAGGTATAGTGGAGATACGGTCCGATTGGATCATGCATCAATCCAACCGGGCCCCCGGGACTAAAAGGCTAATAACTCTCACACCGGGCGTCTGATTGACGCGCCGTCTATTGCGTTGAGACTCCTATGATGATGCAGACATTTGGGATATTTATATGTGGTAGTTCATTGAAGTTCATGTATCTAATCATGGCATTAGGAGTGGACCCTCCCGAAATCAAGCGTGCTTGTGCGGAAACCATGTGCCTGGCTACTATCTGACTGCTCTTCCTGGATCCTGTGTAGGTTCGACATCTCTTACTACTATTCCTAGATCCTGTGTGGGTTCGACTGTTCTTACTACTTTTCCTAGATCCTATGTGGGTTCGACAACTTTGACTACTATTCCAGGATCTTATGTCGGTTCGATACTGTTCCTGGATCCTGTGTGGGTTCGACAGTTCTGACTACTGTTCCTTGATCCTGTGTTGGTTCGATAGCTCTGACTACTATTCCTGGATCCTGTGTGGATTCGACAGCTATAACTATTGTACCTGGATCCTGTGTGGGTTCGACAGCTCTGAATTTTCTTCTTGTATCCTGTGTTTGTTCGACAGTTCTAATTTCTGTACCAGGATCCTACAAGGGTTTGACAGAATATATGATTTAGTGTCTACATCTAATTATCTCTAACTCCCAACAAAATTTGTATACCTTTGTGAGAAGATTTAGTAGCTTTTGTGTTTTCCTCATGATTGAGATATATTACTTGATAACATAGGTGTATTTATGGGCATATACCTAGGTGGTGTTATCTGTTGATTTCATACTTTGTGATTTATCCTTCTTGGATTTTGTAAGACCATGAGGGTCTTGAGGTCCCTACTAAGTATCGTTATATTCACCTCTTCACAGGATATGCCCGCACCTCATTGTGTTGGATGTAGATGATGGACAACGCTGACTAAGGCTGAGATAACCTAGACCAGATGGTACCAAGAGATGGACCATATACTGTGACGATACACGGAGGAGACAGACAGACTTGGAGTGCTGAGGAGGCAATCTGTACGTACCATTCAGGTAGGAACCTCAGAGGATGACCCAGCGGCAGCTTTTCTTTTCTTCTGTTGTACTTTTTGCTTCGATGTACTTTACAGTTGGGCTTGTATTTTCGTTCCCCTTTTTCTTTCAGTACACTTTGTTATATAGTTGTACTTATGTGTTTTCTTCCATATTGTACTCTACTGTGTGTGATTTCAAGTTATAAAGGCAATGCCTTCCCAGTTTTAGGGATTTACAACTTTGGTGCTAGTTTCCAGCCCCTATACTATAGAAGGGGGGCTTGGGGAAGTCGTGGAATGGGCACTGGGGGATAGGTTGTAAAAAATTGGTATCATAGGAGTTGGTTCTACCACAGAACAGAGGACTATGATCTTTCATGTTAACAACAATAGTGTTAAGTGTCTCAAGTGTGGTTATCGATTTAGGGAATCTATTATTGGCACAGCGAATAATGTATCCATACACAACGACACTGACTTCTGATTTCTGACTCAGTACATGAAAACACTGATTGAACGTGTGTTTTCAAGATACTTCTTGGTGAATTCTTTGATTCAGCTCACCAGGTATAACATTTTGACTGTGGCGCAACTGTTTCCTTTCAGGATGCCTCCATGCAGACATCCTGCTCGGGTTCAAGGATTAGTATACACAGATATCCCACCGAGTGATGAGGCCTCATTACATGGCCCTTTTCCAGCAGAGGCACCAGTGGTACCACTCCCCTTTGGGTCACCGATGCCACTAGCCCCAGCAGCAGACAGTGTACGGTGCCTGAGTGCGTTGCATGAGTTCCAGCACTAGAGGCCACCCAGGATCATGGGTGAGACAGACCTGCAAGCAGGTGAGGATTTTCTAGAGACTTTGGTGAGAGTCTTCAGACTGGTAGGGACACCATCCGAACTTATGGTGATTCATTCCATTACTCTCCTTTAGGCAGCATCAGACAGATGATGGAACCAGATGATCTAGGTACATGATGAGGTGACTCTTTGGGTAGACTTCGATAGGCTATTTTGGGCTGAGTTTGACCCATCCACCCTTCGTGCAGTGCGGATAGAGGAGCTACTTCACCTAATGTAGGGCAGCATGACGGTGGTATAGTACTCCGCAAGTTTCACCTACCTCTCACGCTACTCCACTGATATGGTGTAGGACACATTCTTCAGGGCATGGACCATCGATTAGGGACTCATATGGGAGATCTGAGCTCCGATGATCTCAATCAGCAACCCAAAGTAGGCAGGAGTGGTAGAGAGAGACCTCCCGGTGGAGAGTTTCCTTACTGAGTAGTCACCAGTAGCGAGATCCACCCCTAGTCGACATGTATCAGAGTCTTATGCAGTTTGTAGCAGACAGTTGTCATAGAGTTCCAAGAGGACCAGACTTATAGGCGGACGACCGCATGACTCAGGATCGGTTGTCCGGGGCACTGGAGATAGAGCCAGACATGCCAGGAGCGGGAAGTGTTACTCATGCGGTGGGTAGGGTCACATGGCTCGTGACTGTCTGCCCCTCTGTTCAGATGATCAGAAGATGGTCGAAAGACCGCCCAGGCAGAGATAGATATTTGATCGAGCTGGTCACCAGGGAGAAGGCGGATGTGGCAGAGGATCCAGTTGTACAGCTGGCGGTGGGTGATGTTTCGACATGTTACCACCACAACCACCATGAGGTCCACCCCAACCACAGGAAGCAGGTCGAAATAAGATAGCTCAGCTCAAGGAAGCCGAGGATTATGATCATGACGCTTTGGAGATGATTCGAGGTATTATTTGTGTCTACTCAACCTTATCTATAGTTCTTATAGACACGAGTTCCAGTCACTCATTCATTGCCACCGCCCTCGGTTGGAGCTCGAAGATTCTAACAGATTCGTTGGCTCAATCCTTATAGCCAGAGACTCCCACGGGAGCAGACTCAGTGATTACACACTGTTGTCAGCAGAGTGAGCTTACTATAGGAGGCGAGAGCTTCGGTTGGGATCTCCTCATAGTGGCTTCGAGGCTTTATGACGTCATCTTGCGTATGGACTAGTTATCTACATTAAATGCTCAGATTGGCTGTTTTAGGCGCAAAGTGTGGTGTGTTCACACTGATGGGACCAGGTTCACCTTCAATGGAGAGAAGGGAGCCCTTGGAGCACAGGATGAACTTGCCCAGAGGAGAGTATAGTCGATCACTGATTAGTTGTCCTGCCTTACCCTCGGAGCAGTTAATGTAGAGATTCCGAGCTATCCTATAGTGGAGGACAGGTACGCGGATGTTTTCCTGGATGATGTCCCAGGTTTACCACCTCACAGAGAGGTGAACTTTTACATTGACTTATACACTGGGATTGCACCGATATCTACACCATCATATCTGATGGCTCCCACAGAGCATTGTGAGCTACGGCTACAGCTAGAGGACTTGTAGGGGACGGGATTCATCCATCCCAGTGTTTCTCCGAAGGCAGCCCAGATTCTATTTGCCATGAAGTTGGATGGGAGCTTGAGGCATTGTGTCGAATACCATTTCCAGAACTAGGTAACCGTGAAGAACAATTGCCCACTCTCGAGGACTGAAGACCTATTTGATCAGCTGAAGGGAGCATAGTGGTTCTTGGAGATAGACCTCAGATCAGGCTATCACCGGCTCTTTCGAGACGAGGATGTACAGATGATGGTATTTAGATGTGGGAACAACCACTACGAGTTCATGATTATGAAATTCGGCATAACCAATGATCCAGAAGTGTTCATGGGACTCATGAACAGGATCGTTCATCCATACCTCGATCACTTTGTCGTAGTATTCATTGAGGACATTATGATTTACTTGACTACTGAAGAAGAACATGCCTACCATTTTTTGGGTAGTACTGGACACACTCTGTGAGCACCATCTTTATGCTATGCTCTTGAAGTTCCAATTCTAGATCCTAGAGCTTCTCTTTCCAGTACATTTTTTCTCAGAGGCTGGAGTTGTAGTCGATCTAGAAAATATTGAGGCGGTACTTGCTTGGGAGCCACCCAAGAGTGTGACCGAGGTACGATGTTTCCTGGGTTTGGCTGGATACTACCGGAGATTTGTACCAGACTATTCTAGAGTTTCAGCACCACTATTTGCCTTGATGATGAAGGGGAAACCCTTTGTGTGGTCGGAATGATGCCGAAAGATATTTCAAGAGATGAGTCAGAGGATGACTAGTGCCCCCATCTTGAGGATTCCAGAAGAAGACATTGGGTACGTACTCTACTGTGACACATCAGGGACTAGACTCATATGTGTCTTAATACAGGAGTAATCAGTGATCAGTTATTGTTCACAATAGTTGAGACAACATGAGAAGAACTATGCTACCCATGACCTGGAGTTAGCAGCAGTGGTCTTCTCCTTGAATATGTGGCAGCACTATTTGATGGGTGATCATTTTACCATGTAATCTAACCACATGAGTCTCAAGTATATCTTCTATCAGAAGGATCTAAACCATAGACAACAAAATTGGATTGAGTTCCTCCAAGACTATGACTTCGAGATAGTCTATACTTCTGGGATGTGGAATGGTGTTGCAGATGCACTCAAAAAAATATCAGGTATACAGTTGTTAGGAGAGGCGACAGAGTAGCTGGTTTCTTTATAGATATCTTTTGTGGATAGAGATGGAGAAGCCTTTATTCATTGTCTTACAGTAACTCCCCCACTTATTCAGTGATTCAGGGAAGCACAACGTGGGGATGCTGATTGCGAGACATGACATGCTCAGATATCCAAAGCACAGGCACCTGATGGATTTTTTGTAGGTGGGGAGCACATCATCCTCTTCAGAGGACGTACTATGGTGACAGTGTCACTTCAGGAAGAAGTTTTGGGTAAGTTCCACACATCCCCTCTAGTGGTACATTTAGGAGTGGTGAAGATGTACCCGGATCTCTGATGACAACACTGGTGGTCGGGAATGAAGAAATCTGTTGTAGAGTTTTTTTCCTGGTGCCTCACTTATCAGCAAGTGAAGGCGGAGCACTAAGGCACCAACAGGCTTGTTTCAGCTTTTAGAGGTCCCAGAGTGGAAGTGGGATGGGATATCCATGGATTTCGTGATATTAATTCAATGTACATTCAGAGGTCATGGTTCTATTTGGGTGATCGTTGAATAAATCACCAAGTCTCCCCACTTCCCACCGACCAAAGAGTAGGGTTCTATAGAGAGTTTGGGATGCCTCTATGTGAAAGAGATTGTGCGGAAGCATGGAGTACCTTATTATATTGTCTCTTATCATGACACACGATTTACTTCCCAGCTATGGATGGGGTTGTTGGAGGCTTTCAAGAAGAATCTTCTCCTAAGTACCGCCTTCCATCCTCAACCGGATGGCCAGAATGAGCGGACCATTCAGACCCTTGAGGACAAGTTGCGTGCTTGTGTCTTCGACCTCGGTCGCAGCTGGGAAGATCACAAACCTTTGGTGGAGTTTTCATACAACAACAGCTATCACTCCACCATTGGGATGGCACCTTTCGAGGTGTTTTATGGGCGACCTTGCAGATCAACATTGTGCTAGACAGAACCTGGGGAGTCAGCACTAGTGGGACCAAAGATGGTACGAGCTACCACAGAGAAGGTACAGATCATCTAGAAGCTGATGAAGACTACACAAAGAAAGTAGTAGTCGTATGCTAACAAGAGATGGAGACCTCTGGAGTTTAAGGATGACGACCATGTCTTTCTACGGGTATCACCTAGATGAGGTCTATAGATATTTGGTCGAGGCGGCAAGTTCTCTCTGAGATTCATCAGACCTTTTCAGATCCTTATCAGAGTTGGTGAGGAGGCATACCTCTTAGCTCTTCCACCTCAGTTGCACAAGATACACGACGTCTTCCATGTATCCCAGCTTAGGAGATACATGCATGACACTTCTCACATCATCGACCATGGAGAGAAGGACATCGACGAAATGACGTCTTTTATGGAGGTTCTAGTGGAGATTAAGGATCGATATGAATGGATCCTTAGTGGACATGGAGCATCTTCCACAACTAACATGCGATCATGATATTGGATGTGTGTGGTAGACGCAACGAACGAAGACAACACTGTCTTCTTCCCCGTGACTCCATCGATGAATGACGATCAAGGTAGGGGTTAATTTCATTTAAGTTTAATGTTCTCCCATTTTTTCAAAACGAAGAACATGGATACATTCTTTTTACGGGTGTATTTTTGTGGTATGTTCTAGAGGACCGATTGTTATCACCGTAAATGAGGAGTGTGCGGGCCAAACTAACATGGCCCTACACCCTCCATCGATCACTTTTGTGAAGTCTTTCGACAAGATGATGAAAAGATGAGGTGAAGAAGGCGGTGAAGAAAAAGGCTGCACTTCTCACGGCCTCTATGACCTTTATCGCCCCCTTAGCGTCCTGCCCCACCACCGGCCTACCCGGACGCCACCCAGCAGCCCGCCGGCCTACTGGGCCGCTCGCCGGCATGCCTACCAGCCTGCTTGCGGCCCACCGGCCTGCCCAGCCACCTCCCGGCCTACCCGGCCGCCCACTGGACTCACGACCTACCAGCCGTCCTCCAGGCCTCCCAAGATGAACCACCTGAGTCACACCCCTCGTGAGGCCCTGGTCACGCCCTCGCGGTGCTCTGGGCCGAACCGCCCTCGCAACACCCTCCAGGCCAAACCGCCCACACAGCCTGCTGGACTTGGCCGAGCAGGCTGGGCCGACCTAAAAGATTGGCCTGCCCAATGGGCCAGGCCAGACTCAACAGGTCTGACCGGGTCGACCCACAGTGGGTCGGCCCAGACGGGGTCGGACCAAACCTGGGTCCACTACCGACCCTTTACTTTCCTTCGGCCATATCTTTGGCACCAGATGTCTGTTTGACGAACCGTCAGCAGCGCTGGAAATCGTGGAGTGTGACAGTCCCTTAGATTATAACCCACTAGAGTTTGTGGTATATGAGAGATACGGTTAGGTTGGATCATGGACCAATCCAATTGGGACCCCGTGATTAAAAGGCTAATAACTCTCCGACCGGGAGTCTGATTGACGCGTTGTCTGTTGAATTGATACTCCTATGAAGAGGCGGACCTTCGGGATATTTATTCATGGGACTTTGTGGATTTTTAGGTATCGAAACATGGCTTGAGGAGTGGAAACTCTTAGAATAAAGTGTGGTTGTCTGGAAAACCTGTGGCTGGATGCTCCCTAACTGATGTTCTGGGATCCTGTGGTGGTTCGACAGCTCTGACTACAGTTCCTGGGTCCTATGTAGGTTCGACTGTTCTGACTACCATTCCTGGATCTTATGTGGGTTCAACAGCACTGACTAACATTCCTGGATCCTGTGTGGGTTCGACAGTTCTGACTACTGTTATCGGATCATGTGTGGGTTCGAGAGTTCTGACTACTGTTCCTAGATCCTCTTTGGGATCGATAGTTCTGACTACTATTCCTAGATCATGTGTGGGTTTGACATCTCTGACTACTATTCCTGGCTGATGTGTGGGTTCGACAGCTTTGACTACTGTTCCGGGATCCTGTGAGGGTTCGATAGCTCTGAATATCGTTACTGGATCCTATGTGGCTTTGACAGTTCTAATTTCTATACTAGGATCCTATGTGGGTTTGATAGAATATATGATTTAGTGGCTACATCTAATCATATCTAACTCTCAAAAAAATATGTATACCAGTGTGAGATGAGTTATTAACATTTGTGTTTTACTCATGATTGGGATGGATAACTTGATAACATAGGTATATGTATGGGTATACACCTAAGTGGGGTTATCTGTTGATTTCATATATTTTGATTTATACTTGTTGGATTTTGTGAGACCATGAGGGTCTCGGGGTCCCTACTGAGTATCATTATACTCACCCCTGCACGGGCTATGCCCGCACCTTGTTTTGTTTGATGCAGACGACGGACAACGCTAACTGAGGCAGAGAGAACTAGGACCGGATGGTACCCAGAGGTGGACCATTCGACATAATGATACATGGAGGAAATGAATGAACCTGGAGTGCTGAGGAGGCGATCTGTACCTACCCTTTAGGTAGGAACCTTGAAGGACGACCAATCGAAAAATTTTATTTTCTTCAAATTTACTTTCTGTTTCCATGTACTTTAAAAATGGGCATGTATTTTCGGCCCCTTTACTATTCAGTACACTTTTGTTATATAGTTTTACTCAGTTTTCTGCTTCTAGCTTGTACTTTGTTGTGTGCATTTTCAGGTTATAAAGACAATTCCCTCCTATTTTGAGGGATTTATACCTTTTGTGCTAGTCTCCATCCCCTGGGCTATGCAAGGCGGGATAGGGGTTGTTGCGGCATGAGCCCCTAGGGACGGGTCGTGATAAACTATAGGAAAAATTACCATTGCGACTCTCTGACATGAGTCCCTGTGACATCTCACTGAAGGTGACCCATCATTAGTGACTCACCATTGAAAACCTACTGGTCCTAAATCACCATTATATTAGCTACCATCTGATAAATGATGTTTAGGAAAACTCTTAAAATGAGTCACTATTGCCTCCTAGAACACCCCAAAAACCATATTTTCAAAAAATAATGGATCTTTTACAGGAATACATTAATGAAACTTGTTGTTTCTTGAGATATATGCTAACTAATTATCATGTTCATTTAAATATTTAATATATATTTAATATATTTAAATTAGTAAATATATCTTAATCTCTTTGGTATTGTACTCAATTACACACTTAGTGATGCATGTCCTAAACTCTATCAAATAAAATTTTATTACATTAGAATTTCGGGTTGTTACACTAGGATTTATTCTTAGTGGAATTTTGTGGGAAATAACTTATTAAAAAATTATTATAAATATTTTTGAATTTGATGTTATTTGGTGTGGGGATTGGATTTTTTATATAAATTTTGTATTAATTATCTAGGAGTAGAAGTACTATCTGATATTCTAAATCATGATATGATCATATATTAGTGTATGGAAAAATATGAAAATCCAATTAAAATTTCATCCATTGAATGGGTTTTTATTTATTCACAATTTGTGTATATCTCACAGATGGATGGAGAAAAAGACTAGAACAAAAATATACCAATTATATGAGAGACTTTTTAAAATGCTATAAAATATTTTTCTTGTCTTACTCTAAATTAGGAACTTTATTTTCAATATAAATCATATGTATGGATACATAAATTTTGATGAACCCATATATAATTCCTCTAATTGAGTTATAGGAATTGAAGAATCCTCTATAGAAGAATCCTGAAAAGGAATTCATACAAACTAGTGAATTTCCATGGGGTGATACAGATTTTTTTAAGAATCAATATGGTTTAATGCATCAATGAAATGAATTTCAATAAATTCATAAGATCAAAATTAAAATAAATTATAATATACCAAATATTGATGACTTATTTTTTAAACTATGTATTGAAAAATATTTTGAAAGTATTTATCTTTGATGTGGATATCATCAATTGATGGTTATGAAGGAGAATATACTCGAGACAGCCTTCCACACAATGTATTGTCATTATGAAAATACAGTGATTTAATTTGGATATATAAATTCTCTTAATATACATGCACTAACCTAAATTAGTGAAGGGTTTTTATCTAGAGTGATTCATCAAAGAGTGTTATTTGATTAATCCTCGTGTAGAATGATGTGTCGATATCATATGTCATAGGCCAACTGAAAATTCATGAGTAAACATACTTTACTTATTATTTGGAGTTGGAGATAGTAATTTTTGGTTAAAAATATTTTTTAATTACCATTATATTGAATCGTATGAAATAAATTCTGATAAAAAATCTATATATATATATACACCTAGAGAGTGTTGAATATGCACTGGATAAGATGATTTGAGTTGATCAAAAATTATGACGGATTGATATAATACTATCATAGTAAAGAAAACAAGGTGGATGACACTCTTAATTTATAGTATTATTGTATCATACCTATGATAAGGATAAAAAAAGATCCAATGTTTCTAGATTTTTAATGGATGGAATTTTAAATCTTTATGTAAGTGGATATATCTTTTCATTTTCAAATAAAAGTACAAAACTTTATCCAATTGAAGTGTAATGTGGTAAAAATACAAGATGTAGAACTATAAAAGAAGTTATGATGTTTCTCTAAGTTAAAAATTTATTGTGATAAAATGTAATTGTCCATAAACCACATATTTTTTCCATTAATATTAGATTTTTAGATTGGGATATAGAATGAATCTCATAGTTCCCCATCTTTTATTCATACTAGAAGTATAAAGTTTAATAGAGAGATATATGAGTATATTCAGTTGGATAACATGAAAATGGAAATTGAGAAGTTTGAATCAAAATTCCTCATGTGTTAGAAAGTTAATTTTGATACATGAAAGTAAACATGGATTTTAAAACAATTACCCATATAATAATTGAAATTAGAAAACAATCAACTTGTATTTCTTCGACAGACCATCCATATTGTCAAAAGGATGTAATGTTATTTGGCTCATAATTAAGTGACATAAAAATTTAGGTAAATTAATTTTCATTAAATTATATTTAACAATTGCTTATAGATCCATGATATTCATTATTATAGTAGTAAGGCATCACTAATTTTAATATTCAACTGTATATGATAGAGATCCTTGGTTTATGTTATTACACAAGATATTTCTTCGACAAGATCTAGATAAAGATTAATCTTTTTATACTACTTATCATCCTCACACATATTCTTGGACTAATAAGACCATATAAACATTTTAGTATATGATGATATTGTTTTTATTTTTTAAATGGTGGTTGGGATCAACACCTTCCTATTATTATGTTTTCATAAAAAAAACTTTCACTTTAGCATTAAAATAGTTCTATATTGAGCCCCTTATGGAAAAACAATTATAACTCGAACATGATGGGATGGATTAGAAGAATTAATGTTTTTGTTATTAGTTAAATATAGGGAAATTAATGGGAATTTATGATCATTTTAGTACCAAATCAATGTATCTTAAACATGACTAAAATTTTATGCAGGAAAATATTGACAAAATCTAGATTATGGAGAGAGTGAAAATGTAATCATATGAATATGTACTTGGATAAAGGTCATGTGATTTGGAAATATGAGAATATTGACCCATAGATATATTTGTTACTTTTTAATTCTTGATCATATTTGGATGGTATATTATCTCATAGAACTTCCATTGAATATATCTCAAATTAAGGATGTGTTCCATATATATCTCCTATGGAAGTATATATCCAACCCTAGAAATTTACTGAACATATAGGTTTTACTAATTTAGTATGATATTTCTTATAAAGAAGAAAAATTGTAGATTTTGAATTTTAGAGATAATGTGTTGTAAAACAACATAACATACTTGGTAACAATGTCATGATGAAAACATCAATTTGAAAATGCTCTGTGGATACCTAAGGATGTATTGATGCATATGTGTCATAATTATTTCATACAAATGTGATAGAATTTTAATGATGAAATTATTATAATTGGTATTGAATATATCACCCAATTATTTTATGATATATATCTCTATAAATTATTTGAATGTGTTCAAAAGCTTGGTTGACATGCAAGAATGAGCTTTTAGATAACTATGATATTCTAAAAAATATTTTTATATTAATGTGGTTATTATTTAAAAACCAATAAAATGATGGTATTATTCTTAATAAAAATATTTTGATAAAGTATTATATATAATTTTAAAATGAAATGTTATTAAAGAAACAATATTTAATTTTATATATATCTAGTTTATGCTACAAAAAAATTCTTTTTTATATTGGTTTTATTGAATTTTGTGAAGAAATTTAAAATTATTTCTTTCATTTTTAGAAATTTTATTTGAAAAAATTAATTACATTTTTTAATTCTTCATATTAGAATTATCTTACATTACATTTATTGGAATCATCTGAATGGTTGATTTTATTTTTGAATAGAGAGAATTGTGATTTTTAAAATAAAACATTATATTACTTTAGAGTATTTTAAAAGAATAATTTTTATTTTTCTTATTTTTAAAATATTATTAGTTTCTTTTTTATAAAAATAATTCTGTTTTTACCTTTTTTAAATATTATACTTGATCCTTTCTTAAAAATACTTTTACACATAATGAGGTATTTTTTAGAAAACAATTTATATTTGATTTTTGATTTTGTATTGAATTAATTTATTTTATTTCTAGAGGTTGAATCATAAAAAATTTATTACATATTTGGAATCATCATGAAACTTTTTATTAATTTTTTCAAAATAATTTTTTGTCATTATGAATAGTAACTATGGAAAAATTATTACTACAACAGTAAAAAATCATAAAACTGGTCAATTAAGAAGAATTTAAGTCCTAAAGCAATAGGTTTTCATATTAAAGATTTTTTTAATTAAGGAATTATAACACTAATCACATTAATATCTCAATTTAATGACATCTAGAATTTAATTACTTAATAATATTATAATTCTTTAAAAAATTATGGTACTTCCTTTACCCAACTTGTAAAAGGAAACCCTTCCTCTCTATTATTTACACAACACTAATCCAACTAACTCAATCACTCACTAACTTATTCGATTTTTAACTTCTCTAAACACTAATCATGTATATTTGTATTCTTAAATTACAATTAAAACATTCCATACCAAGGGATATAATGGAGGTCCAATAAACAAGATGTAATCATCATACCTGACAACTTCCAGTTTAGTTCTTATTCAATCTCCTATAAATATACGATATTAAACAATAAATAATAGAATAAATATCCTCAATATTATGATATTTTATTATAATTATAGAACCCCCAATACCTATAAACTTACGTATCAAAAGGGAAAGGATTGCAGTGTTCCTTTGTATGTGTGAACTATCATCTTGTGAAGTAATGTATTTTGTTATTCATAACAACCATTCATTGATGGTTATTCGGATAAACATAATTTTTTATATATTATATTAAAAATTAATTATTATTATGTAATTATATCATATAATTCAACTTTTGATTTTTCCATAAAAATGTAAATGAAAATTATAACTATTAAGTATGTTCAAACTATGCCCTCACATATTGATATAATTCATTTTCCGTCACCAGCTATAAATTTTGGATATATAGATGGATTTTATTATTATATATGATATTTGTGATATACTTTTCATTATGAATATTATATAACATTAATAAATTTAAAAAAATCATAGGAACTACTCAACTAGAACATTCATGTAAAATAATTTATTTACCACACAAAAATGACGGTTCTACTAATGAATTATCACTAAATGAGTGTTAGAAAGATACAATTAGATCATATATTATTTTGTAATTATGTAAATGGTTTTTTATATAATTATAAAAAAATTAATTTTTACTATAACACCCCAAGGTTTTTACAAAATAAATTAAATTCATGTAACTTTTTTTAAGTAGATATTTATAACTATCCTTTAAACATAATTTTTCTGCCTCAATATTTTGAATTTCTAAAAATGGTTATCTATAATTGTTTTTTATGTTATTTAGGGTCTAATGGAAACAAATTGTTTTTTGGTGAATAGTAACACACACTTATGAATAGTAATATGAATAGTAATATGACCCTAATGAATAGTAATTTTTTTTTATTTTCTTAGTGCTTTAAGATAATGACATCTAGGTTAATTTTTAAATGTGATATAAAATCAGTTATATAAATAAACGTTTTAATTTTTTAATTATGTAGGATTTGATTTAAAAATTAAATTAACAATATTTATAAAATTATTTTCAAAAAATGGAGTTTTTTTAATTCTACATGCCAAAAAATGGTTTCGGTGAATTTTTGGGTTTTTTCTGAAACAATTGATTTTTCAGTGAATAGTAAAAATACAATTTTGAGTTTTGTTGTTTTTAATGACATCATTAATGATGTAATAAAGATTTAATAATTCTAGTCGGCTTTTGTACAGTAAAATATTATAGGAGGTGTCCCATGTGGCTAATACCATGGAAAAATAACCTGGGAAAGCCCATGGTTTTTTGAATACCACAAATGAGGTGTCCCTTGGAAATTAATAAAATAAACCCTTTTTCTATAAATATAAACCCATTCCATAATTCTTTTCATTAAAAATTACTCCTAAAAAATCTCTGGAATTATTACCTCTATATTAGTCCTCCCAAGGTGTCCTAAAACACCAAAGATCACAACCTTCCTATCATAGGAGTTACTCTAAAATGTATGAGAATTCTCAACTTCATTCTTTTTCCATTCAAGTTCTCTCTTATGTGTTATTAGTTCAAAGATTATATACCATGTTCTTCATTCAATTTTATTATATATCTCTACTTTATTATGATTCATTTCTATATGGGTGACCCTTTTCCACTAATTTTTTTATGTTTTCTAAAACCATGTTGCGTTACCATTAGACTATCGAATTTTCGTAAGGGGTTATTGAACTTTTATTTTTTTAGAGTTCCTTTATCTTCTTATTATTTCATGATATCCCCTTATCAAATAAGAATTAATGATTTAGTATATTACATATTCATTATTTAATCATTTTTATGGAATATTGACCAATATACTTATCCACCATTCCCAATTATTCAAGGAATAAAAACATTTTCTGTGATGTGTCGAATTACCCACATCGTTGATGATGCGATTTAAATTTTCCTTAATTCTTTGATTTCTAATCATGAAACCATTTTTAAGGTCGAAAAGGAATATAATATATATATTATGTCTCATCCATGGTGCTGGAATTATTTTTTACACATGGTTTTAATTTTTAAAACAAAATGAGGTTGTTATTATCAAAGAACCACTAAAATGATCTAAATTAACATTATAAATGTTTTAACTTATGAATCATCCTAATTTAAGAATTTTAAATTAAAAATCGTAATATTTATGGTTCTGTAAATATGTAACTACAAATCCATTAAAATTCTGTATTTTCACACCCAATCAACAATAATATCCATCATGAACCGATCCTGGAAACCATGTAAAGAATTAACATGACACAATGTATATAACAAACTATTACTAATAAATATGTCAAATTTTGTTTTTAAATGATCATATAAGGTTTTATAAACATGAATATGTTTCATTAATATATTAATAACACTCTTTTAATCATTATACATGATTTTTAAGAATATTTGATGTAAGAAAAACCTGAGGTAAGGGAATTCTTTACCCAATATCCATTCTTAGGGTTAACCTTCTTCTTTATTGATTTGGTGGTATTAATATTTTTGGCGTGATGAATTTTGTTTATTATGTGTATTTATAGTGTATACAAATATTTAATCTATTATATTAATTCACACTCCAATTATATTATTAAGGGACTTTCTTTTTAAAATCCTTTTAGAACTCTCTTAAATAAATTTCAAAAGGATTGTTATTTTTATGCAAGTAGACTGATTGGTTTTTTCTAATTTTAAAGATACTTTATTACCATTATATACTCCATGGAAATTATTTATTTTGGGTTGATCTCATTATTTCTCAATATATGTTGGGTTGAGACCATTATAGCTCAAGATATGTTGGGTTGATCCCATTATAGCTGAAGATATGACGGGTGAGCCCCCTTATAGATCTACAAGGCATTGGGTACTCTAGAGATGGAAGTTGACCAAAAGGTTATTCCATGTGTAAGGGTAAATTGAAGATTCATATGGTAAATATTTACCAAGGTTACTACATTATTATTCTTTTCATAAGAGTTTTTATGATTATGGGTCTTATTGGTTTTTTTGTTATCACTAGACTAACTATTTCTTTCTTTATATCCCTTACTATATTTTTTACTCATCCCAAGTTATAAAAAAATCAGTGGATAAAAGGATGTGTATGAGAAATAAGGGAGTATTGATGAATTGTGTAGAGGGTCTTCAATTAAATCGTGTTTTAAGATTTATTTTTTTATTTTGAGAAAAATGGATACTGTTTTTAGAATTATTTTATTGTATGAATTTGGTATGTTATGTATGTAAATAATCCAAATTATCTAAAACTATAAACCCAAAACGATAATCAATGTCTAATAATATATATTCATGAATGAAATTAAAGATTAAGTAAATTTTTATGGTTGGATCCTTATATTTAGAAAGGATATTAGAGCACTAATAATGTAAGTTGGACTTGACGTAAGGGTTCTTAATCTCAATATTATTTCATTGTGACATTTTTGTTGTTGTGAACTTGGTTATTGTTATGAGGTGTATATAATATCTCATTTACAAGTTATATCACTATTCTAATATTTTTCATGATTTTTATTATTGACGTTAGTATTATTATTTCAGGGGGATTACGATTCCAAATTTACAAAATCAAAAATGATTTTATTTTACGATCTCTTTTTTACAAGGATTGTTTATGTTAAGATTTAATGAAATTAAAATATTTGATAATTGTTTGAAAACTATGATATATTTTGTTATCTTATATTTATTTCTTTAGAATCCATGTTTTACATTCATTTTATACATTACAATTACTCAATAGATGGATATAACATTTCTAAGGACAACTAGTTTGTTTTCAATTTAGTAAGAATTTTTTTATTCCATACCAAATCATTGTAAAAATATTTCATTAATGATATTAATAATCTCTAATTTTTTTTAAATTCATTAAAAAACATGTATAACATTCATAAAAAATATTTCAGATAAAAAATATTATTAATGTTTTTTGAACGTGGTACTTTTCACCAAAGGTGTAAAAAAATATTATTTTAACAATTATGACATAAAAGGAATTCCCCACTGTTATAAGTACTAAATTACTTAAATATATATTTATATTTTTTAGGGATCTGCTAAATAGAAATTAATTCATAAATATATTAAAAAAAATTAGATTTTATAAAATCATTTCATGATGAAAATATTATTTTAATTAATAAATGTTCTAGTGATAATTTAATGGAATTTTTATCATTGATGAAATCCATTTTTCTCACATATATTTCAATGGGGAATTTATTTTATATATAATCATTTTTTTATTCATATGGTCTATCATTATGATAATGAAATATCAATAAAACACATTTTATTTTCCTTCAGTTATTTTAAGATTGAATGATAAATATTTTAATGATCTTGTGAACTTTATAATAACAGATTATGAATATATAGTAGGTATGATCAAATTAATATATAAATCAATTTAATTTGTTAAATATTAATGATTTAAGATCTTAAAGGTCACATTGGAGGTTATCCTATACCCGAAATAGGGTACACTGGTGGTTATCCCTTCCCCAGAAGAGGGTAAATGAGAGGTAATCCCAAGTATTAAATAGGTTACATGAGATTTTATCCTAATACAAAAGCAGTAACGTGGGTGGCTACCCAAACCTGACATGTGGTGAAAGTAATGGTGGGTATACTTGAAATAATATATCTATGATTGGGATTTTTCTACACATTATTCCACTCTTTTATGACATGATATTATGAAAATTTAAATCTATTATGGTTCATGCTCTTTGATTTCTCTAGGATTTGTGTTTTATATTATTCCATGTTTTGTTCCATTAGTCATTACTGTTATCTATGATTTTTTTGGAATGGTTTATAATTGTTAATCTTATGTTCCCTCGCCCTTATCCTCATATTATGATTAAATTTCCAATAATATCTCCCTTGTTTACCCTTACTGAGCATCTAATAATATGTTTTTGTCTTTTATTTTAACAAGTATATGAAGAAATAGATTATATATGGTTTTCTTAGGAAGGGTTCTAGTTGGGATGAAATAAGTAGGGTATAATTCAAATCATTTAAATACAATTTATTCTTGTGTCAAATATTATAAAGCCACAAAATTTTTATAAGAAAATCATTAATCACAATGTTTTGTACTTAATATTCATCTATTAAGATATAATATTTATGATGAAAATTTTGAGTCTCTATTATTTTTTTTATATAATGTTTAATTAATTTTTTGGAAACTATTATTATAGATCTTTAGTAATAAACCTCGGAAAAATTAATGTATAGGTGAATAACCCTTGTTTTTGTAAATAATGGAGTGTTCATTCTTGAAAATGAATCCTTATTATGATACTAGAAAATGTATGCATATTTGGAACAAATTCACCTAGGGTACACAACATAAAATGGCATTAATTTGGTATTATGTTTATTATTATTAATGAATAATGTTTTGGACTAATACTGTGTATATAGCATGAAACTCCCGAGGGATATTTATGAGTAAATTCACATTTTTTATGAACCATTTTGATAAATCTGGATAAATGATTTAATAATGTCTCAAGATAAAAATAAGGATCATATAATTTCAAATAAATTTCCGGGATGTTGATAACATTTGAATTATGTTTCAGGATTATATGGTTTCTTCATATTATTATTTCTTCACACACTATTTTCTTTTGGTTTCTATCAATTCCTGAAACCAAGAGGAACCATTTTAATGCCTAATGTGATCGATAATAATGTAATTTTCCCTTCAATGAATCTTATTTTTATATTCTATTTACTGAAATATTTATTTTATCTACATACACAGCATTCTCAAGAAATGAATCATGATGAGATTTCAAATAATAAATAAAGAGAATAATATTATATTGAGTCATTCATTTAGAAACATCCACTATAATTTTTTAGGTCTACTAATCCACTAGTTTTTGATAAATGGATTATGAAAATTAAAAATATATTATCCTTTAACTAGTGTCCAGAACATGAATACGAAATTTTAGTCATTTATAAATTTTAAATAGAAGAAAATCCATTTTGGATTTTTTAGAAGAATGTTAAATAATATGAAGAAACTGACTCTATAGAGTGTGATGAGTTCATAAGGTTATTTTTTAACATGTACATTCTTTGAATCCTTCATGGGAAGGTAGAGACTGAGTTCCTTGAACTTAACTAGAATGATGATAAATCAAATAGTTCCTATAAGGAAAATTTTAACATTCATCTAATTTATGATTTTAGTATCACTATCCTACTAGAATGTAAGATTTTTCAATTGTTGAGTGGATTAAAACCATGTCTCAAATGGTGATTATCTAAAAGATACCTTAGTATCTATGATAAAATCATATGATGTGATAATAGGGAAAAAAAGGGTGTTAGAGTTAGTCATCAATATCATGGTCATGATATGAATAGAAAGATGGAATTCAAATGATGTTATAATAAAAAAATTCATGGAGATAATATGATTATGTTTATTTTATGATCAATGTGTGGATGAAATTGTGGATGAAATTTTATTAAAGGGAGTAATTAATTCATTAATTGTGGGGAGAAATTTCATCAAAAAATCAATTTTCGATGTGATAGGGAAAAAGAATTCTAATAGAATGAATAGTTCAAATAATGTATAATATATAAACTAGATTAAAAAATGAAATTAGTATGGGAATTAGAGAAATTAGTGTTCAAATATAATTCTTAATTAAGATGATTGATGTCACTAACCTCTTAAGCCCATGGAAAATAGGAAATCTCATGTGATCGCTATTTTTAATATGGGGTACAATAAATATGTGGATAAAGGTATAAAAAATCCTATATAAAATTTCAAATGTCTTATTTGATTTTAGATCTACCAACTCTTTTATATATGAATTATTTTCTATTAGTATTATATTACCACCATGATGATTAGATGTTCAGTCAGTGGTGATAACTCATAATGATATGATGACCACATCATAAGTCTATGATACTATCATAATTGATGTTTGTGATAATATGGTTCCATGAAATATTGTTATTAATTATCTTGTTAAATTTGATTTTATTTTGGACATCGATTGGATTTCATTATATAAAGAACATATATATTTCCAAGGTAGAGAAGTTATATTTGTTATTCCAAATAAACCTATGATCATCAATCAGGGTATAGAAAATTAGATACATCTAATGGAAATTAAATCCATAATATGCGTCGAGATTCAAATTAAAATGGGGAATTTATCTTAAATGGTTTGGGAGAAACTCAACGTCAAATATTTATTTAATTTGAGTTTTTTAGTATATTTCCAAAATATTTTCCTTGTATTCCTCTGAATCAAGATTTTGAGTTACTGATAGAACTTATATGATGTCCCATACCTATTTGAAAGACTCCTTGTATAATGAACATGATTGAGTTGTAGGAAATGAATAATCAACTTTAGAAGAATCTTGAGAAGGGGCATGAATGGCCATGTGCATCACCATGGGGTGAACACTATGCGAGAGTAAGCGTTTAGTGGGGTTTTAGGAAATATGATATGAAATCCTCTTTCACAAGTCATTTAGTGATGGTTTTTAGAATAGATGTAGAATAGTTATTTGGTGTCTTTTTAGTAACCATGAGAATAATTTGACAGTGGTTTAAACCTAGCATGAATCTTTTCATGGTGGTTTTTGGTATTTCTCATTTCATCTATGTATTTATTAAATTATTAATATTAATCACTATTTCTTATTTTTTATCATTATATTTTATTTATTATTTTGTTATTTATATACTACAATGAATATATCATGTAAGAACATGTCATGCCTGGCTTGTAGAAAATCAGCATATATTTATGTTGGGTGAGATTTGAATCTCTCGACTCATGGTTATTGTTCCAAGACTTGACCACACATGTGCACTCTTCATTTTGTGAGTGAAAATTTGATATTCTTATATAGAACACACAAAAAATAATGAATAACTAATTAATTAATTATTACTAATAATTAATATCATTAATAAATAACTAATAAGTAAATAAATAAATTATACCAAAATATATAGTAATTAAATAATAAATAATAACAATTGAAAATTTATAAGTAATAAATAACTAATAAATAAAGTATAAATTGTATATGAGAAATTATTAAATAAAAAACGAATACATAAATATAAATAATGATTAAATAGTAAATTTATAATAAATTATTTATTAATATATAAAAAATAAAAAATAAATAAATAAATTGTAGATTAGAAATAAAAAAAGTAATAATTAAAAATTACAAAAAAATTAATTAATATATAACAAATAATTATATATTAAATAAAGATATATATGTTAATAGTAAACTATAAATAAATTTTTTTTAATTTGAATATAAGTATATAAAAATAATATAAAATAAATAATTATATAATAATTAAAAAATAAATAAATGATTAATATATAATGGGAAAAAACAATTTTAAATAAATTGGTAGTAAATAAATAATAGATCAATATATATTAAATAATAAATAAATATAAAATAAATAATGAAAATGTAGTAATTTTGTAATGAATAATAAATAAATATAAAATAATAAGTTTTAGTACAATATATATATATATATATTTAATTGATTATTAATTGTTTAATTAATTAACAATTCATAATACATAAGACATAAGACATAATAAATGCATATAGATATCATTAAATAGATATACATATAATGAAACTTACATAAATACATATAAACCCAAATTTATTTTTCATAAATATATATAAACACAAACATATATATATGTTATTGTATTTTAATATGAATATATATAAGTTCAAATAAATAGAAATTGAAACATATTTATTTGTGTATTTATATTTATATTCCTATATAATAAGTGAATATATATAAATATAAATACATATAAATGTTTAATAAGTAATATAAATTTATATATTTGTATGTAATTATAGAAAAATGTTCACAAATACATATAAATTTCAATACTTAGTTATAATAATATATATCTAAAATTAAATAATGATATAAATAAATCAAAAATAAATTCAAATAAATTTATAAAATTATATATATATATATATATATATATATATTTAATAATGAATCACCAAAGGCAGTGCTATAGTGGTGATGTTGCATCCGATCAATTTACACGATTTTGGATTTTGGGCCACTCATTTGGGCCTATGATCCACAGGGCCTTCGGGTATCAAAATATTTCAAGATAAAAATCCTCTAAAATATATAACATCCTTTGGGTCATCATTATTTGGAAGATAAAGGAGTAACAACAACAATGGACATGAGTCTGTGTAACCAGAGGGTAGTGCGCGAACGCACTATCAGGTGAAAGGGTTCAATAAGAGGGATAGAAATAATGACAATTATCATCCAGTATTCTATCCCCACATAAATTATGTGGGATATAGGTGTTCCCTTCTACATGACCACTAAAATGGGGACTAATTTGAGGATGTAGTGAAATACGCAGGTGATGTGAGTGAGGGCCACACCTGCAGCCACTGGTAGGCGGCTCAAAATTGAGACCTGTGTACTATAACTTATCATATAACCCTCATCTCACACTACTGAAGGAATGGTTCGTTCTATGATTTCTCATCTTTCATTTTGAAATTGTTCATGGCATGGGGGTGATGTAACATTCATACTTCGTTCAAGGGGCAATGATAACTGGTGGGGGAGTGCCACATGACTGGTAACATAGAATGGTGTTAATTAATTACCCAATGACATAAAATGTGACATTAATAGGAATTTTTAATTAGTTTACTTTTATTAATAAAATCATTTATTATTCCATTGTGTAACTGATCCTTCAGTTCATGTAAATGGTTACCTCTGAACCTTGATGAAAAAGAAGGCTCTATTTTCTTAACAAAAATTAGGGCTTCCCCCCTCTTTGTTAAAAACCATCAATGGTTGGGTAATTAGAACAATTGAAACTTCATATAATCATTATTAATGTACAAAAGGAAATAAAATCATATATGTACTAAAAACACCTGAAGATACCCTTAAAAGAAGTTAAAATCTGATCAAATTTTCAACAATCTTGCTATCTGAATGAAAAATTATATCTTGGAGGACTTATAAGACATTTCAACCCCAAAAAGTGACTATGGTCCCCCCATGTCAATAAGATATATTACTCAACATAAATATTGATTCAAAATCTCAAAAATCAAAAAAAGACACCCGGATCAAAAGTGATGTCCATTTAAAGTCGAATTTTGATTTAAAACTTCTCTTAAAATTACAATAAATTTTATTCATTTTATTATTTGAAAACTATTCCTTAATTTAGTTGTATATAATTTCATAAGCATAAATTTTACTAGTTTTAAAGATAATATTTCCACTTGGATCAATAATTATGGTCATTTAATCCTAAATATTTATTTTCTATTTTTCCACGAACTAACTTATGTCACATTTTATTAATGATTTATAATTATAAATAATTAATTATAAAAAATATTAAGTAATTAAAATTAAAATTAATAAATAATAAATCATTATAAATAAAATTAATAATTATTAATAATTATTAGTAATAAATATTAAATAAATATGTCTTAATAAATAATTATTTCAATTAATTTACACGAAATTTTTATAATCCACCTCAAAAATTTGAAAAAATTAAAATAAAATATTGAACGGCTGGTTTTAAAAATCCTATCCTAAAAATAAATAATAAATAAAAATAAATAAATAATATTTAGTGATTGTTTTTACACCCACTATGAAAAATTTACAAAAATGAAATTTTCATAATCATATAATTATCAGTGGTTTTGAAAACTTCCACAAAATTTTATATTTTTTTGTAGTTGAACCTACTATTTTTATTAAAAATAATAACGGTTCAATGTATAATATAATTCAATAAAGAACACAACAAGATCAATATCATTTAAAATTATCCTCTAACCAGTATTGATTACTTGTTTGATCAATTGGACGGAGACCAATATTTTTCCAAAATTTTCTTTGATATGCATATCATAAATTGAGGGTCAATAAGAATGATATAACAAATACAAGGTATCTTGTAAATTATGATCAGTATAAATTTATAGTGATTCTATTTTGACTTACTAGTACTCTTTTCATATTCATTAATTTACTAAATAGATTCTTTATATTATTACATAACTTGTTTTTGGTTGCCTTTATATATTATATTATAATATATTTAATTAGAAAGTAAGATCTAGAATATCCCTCAAGGATTGAACAAATAATCCAATGGAATGAGAACTTTTATTAAAAGATTACCCTGTCTAAATTTAGGCTACAAAAATATGCATTTTCTATTATATAACACCAAAAGAGGGTATATCATTGGATTCATTAAAGAAACATTTTATCGAACATTTTTGGAAAACTAACCAAGGTAACTATGATCAATAGTTTTCTTAGGAATTCATCATAAAATTGATTTTTTGTGATATATTTCTCATGGATATCTAATAAAATAAATTATTTGACTTGGAAGGGATCCAAATTCCTATGGAAAGTTCAATGTGATTGAAATCTCCAGGAGATGAAAATAAGGGTTTTCAACGAACCTTAACTTACAATACCTTATAATAGAAATGAAAATTTTATATATTGAGATTCATCAAAAATAATGTATCAGGATTATTCATCATATAGAATGATATAGGGATATCGTATTCCCCATACTAATTAAAAATTCATGATAAAATTACCCAACTCTTGATTTAGTGTTATAAGAAGTAATAATTTCATATAAATTAAGGAGGAATTATTTATAAGGTAAGTGGTGTTATATATATTCTGATCATAAAATACTGATGTATATAATTTCCTATAGTGGATTTAATATGCACAAGATAATTTTGATTGAATTAGTTTATAATTTTGATTTCTCATTACATTATAAACCTAAGAAGTAGAACAAGGGTGATGATGCTCTAAGGAAAAAGAAACACGCTTTCATATCTATTATGATGATCCCAAAAAAATCAAAAAAATATATTTCCAATGTGTGGACCTATAAATACTGATTTAAAGTTATAAATATTATCATTATCAATTGATTTTTCAACCATCTATACAATTATATATTTATGTGTTGTGGAAGAATAATGAAGAGATATAAAATATTGTAACAAATGTTCTAATGTTCATTATTGAATGTGATTCAATGATAAAATTCAAGAATAATATATGGGTCTCATAAATACTAGATATTATGAAGAAGGTATATTATGAAACCCCTAGTGCATAATTCTCAAATTTTCATGGAAGTATGATGATTTTGAGAGATATAAAATTTCCTTTCTTATGGGATTACATGAATAATTATTTTGTAGAGTATATATCCCAATACACTATAAGTAATAATGTTAAGGCTATGTGATAGAAGACCCAATGGATGTATTATATATTACTCATACCATAATTAAACTAGGAATACATAAACCTAGATTCAGTCACTAGATTACCCAATATGTCAGATTTCCAAATTTCTGTTTAGGTCATAGTGGATCACCGTATGATGTTAGAAAAAATCATAATTATCATATAATATATTTCTCTTAATCAAATTTTCATCATATACATTATGTAAGTGTTATGGAATCATAGAGAACAACATTCAATTGTATCTAGATGAGGTCTTATCTTTTTTATAAAATTCAGGAAAACTCATCATTATTATATAGATATAGTGGTCTGTTTCAATAATTCTTATCATCACTAGAATTATTTCAAGTCTAAGAGGACCATTCATACATTCCAATATATGTTGAAATTATATTATAGTTATCTTATAATAAAACATTTCAATCAAACATTAGTATTTATCCTTATATATCTATATATAGAAATAAGTATAGGACTACAACATTCTAGGATGAAGTTGGTGAATGAATCTTTTGGGATATCAGCTAGATGATGTAATGTAAGATAATTTTTGATCTATTCTATAACACATTAATATATTACAAAGAGTATAGATATGTTTTATTGATGATTATTAAAAAAATATAGATTTTGTTATTTTAGGTAAGGATTTAATATGAATATAACATTGAAATAATTTTATGGGATTAGAAAATAAGGGGGATCTGGGCCATATAAGTATCATTTCGTTCAAACTAGTCGATTGTATTGGGATAATTTCTCACTACTTTTTGTTTATACAGAATTATTTTCATATTTTGGATTTGTTTTCTATATCTCTCCTATCAAAGTAAATAACTTGTACTTGGCATTTTATTACTCCTAGGTTGTAACACTAGAGCATGATCAATATTTTTTTGAGAAAAATAATTATTATAGAATTAATAGACATGGTGGGGGGGAACGACACCACAAATGTATTCAATATTTTGTTTGAAAAATATAAATTTGAGGAAGCTTCTTGCAATCATAAGGATATAATTACGTATATATATCATAATTATTATATATTGGAGTTTCATAGTTTTAGGGGATAAATCCATATAATTGGGTAGAATGTGACACCTATTTATTTTATGATATATTTATTTCTAAATAATTTCTTTTCAATAGCTTGTGTGAAGTACATCAACAATCTTTATGGAAACTATGATATAATGTAATAAAATTATTATATAAATGTAAATATTATAACATAGCCTTAAAGTTTAAGGTAAGAATATTAATAACCAAATTATGGTAAAAATTGTTATAGGATTTAAATAATTCAAATTTAGTTATGCATAAATACTTCATTTTAAAAAGAGTCAATTTATGCTTCAAAATTTTATTTTCATTCAAAATGGTTTCAACTCCCATTGAGAACATAACATATAATGAATTTATATGTCTTTAAGAAATAATTTTTTTCAAAAATAAAGTCCATATTTTAAAGTATCATTTTAAAATTATAATAGGGTTATTTATTTTGAACTTTTCAATAACATTGAATTTTGGGTGAATAGTGAAAATACAAATTTTTAAAGATACATTTTTGTTATTTTGTAGTATTTTGACTCTATATTTTGATTAAGGGTGATTTTAAAATGAAATTAAGTTATTAATGTTAAAAATTACTATATTTATACTTTTTTCATAAACAATATTTTATATTGGTGTAAAAAGTATTTAGACAAAAAAAATTGTGGTTCAAAAAACAATTTTATGTTTTGTTTTTTATTTTGATATTAATTAATTTATTCCATTTATAGAGATTAAATCATAGAAAATCTATTAAATAATTGGAATTATAATTTCCTAATTTATTAATGATTACAACTTTATTTTTGGTTATTTTTAATGGTAACCAAGATTACAATATTACTACCTTAGTAAAAAACAAAATATATAAATTATTGATAAAATAGGTGAAAAGCCGAATTTTTTCATTTCAATTATTATGAAGAGAAATTATTTAAACCCATATCACCTTATGTTGTAGTTTAATTGTATCTGGGACACATTCACATTAATATGAATTTATAATATTTTAATCCTTTAAAAACATTAATGTATCTTCCTCTCCCCACAAGTAAAAGAACAGACCTCTTGTCTCATGTTGACACCAAATTAATACAAATGGATCCCAAAACACATTTTAATTTTTTTATATAAATCAATATCCATGAATTTGAGGTTTCATACTAGTTATAATACTATTATTTTAGAATCTAATATGGGTTCTAAAGGAGGTCTATTGAAAAATCTCAGCATCTTTCAAATTATTTCTTATTATGTCTTCTCTAAATTCGTTGGTATTTAACATAAGACAATTAAATCCATATAAAAAATATTTTGTGATTCTATTATGAAAATTTAATAACAATTATCCATATTCGTCTTTATGAAAAGTTAAATGAAGGCATTTTTCATGTGTACATGCCGACAACCATCTCGCGAAGTGATGAATTTCATTTTTCATAACCACAATTGATTGATTTATAATAGGATAAATATAATGTTTATATACTATATTGATAATATAATAATATTTATATAATTAAAATATAAAATATACCTTCTTATTATTATATAATATGTTAAATGAAAAATATTTTTCATGTGTAGATGCGAACTACCACCTCACATAGGGATATAGTTCATTTTCCTTAACCGCCACTCATGGGTGGAAATAATGATAGATTTAAATTTTATATATCATATTAATGATATGGTTATTATTTTATAAATTATTTAACTTTGTTAAAAATACACCTATCAGAATAATCGAAATAATACTTTTAAGAAAAAGGCATTATTTAACACTAGAAAATAGTGATTTTAATAAGGAATTATTTATAAATATAGTATGAAATGTTATATGTGGATCGTATATGATAAAATAATTATTTATATATTAATAATAATTTTTTTAGTAAATATAAATTTTTTAAATAAAATTTTAGAGTGATTATGAATAATTTTAGACTTCAGTTAAGATTTATTCATCTCGATATAGTTTCATTGAGACATGTTTGATGTTTTAAACAAAATATTTATTATGAGGTGTATACACACCATTTTTGACATGTTATATCATATGTATCTTTAGGTCCATGCTAATTAATGTCTAATTTTTTTTCATGGGGCTTATGATTTATATGTTACTGAAGTGGTAAGGGTTTTCTGTTACAATATTATATTTATTGGGATTTCTTATACTTAAATTCCTAAATATGAAATTATTTGTGTATTATCCCTCAAAAAATATTTATTTTCAAATAAACTAGTGATTTATGGATATTAAATTTTTTCCTATAATTTTCCTCTCATTACATAATCAGGAGTCAAAAATAATTTTTTACGGAAACCTAATTTATTTTACTCTTCGATAGGAAATAAGTTTTATTGCATATCCAAGTATTATAAAAATGTTATCAAAATTTTTTATAATAAAATATATTTATTTTTAATGTTATTTTTTCACATTATTAACATTTTAATAAAATAATAATAATATTCTTGTTATTACATGAAATAGGTACTTTTAGACAAGATTTGAAAAATAACAATTATAGCAATGATTATGTCCAGAGAAACAGTTAATTCCATCAAGGTTTCTCAATGATCTAAAGATTACTTAAAAAATTTCCAATTTTTTCAATGAAAATATTTTCCTTAATGTTTTTGAAATAATTAAATTTTAAATAATTTTTTTTTAAATGATATTTTTTTCAAGAAATGTTCTAGAGATGGTTTAAAGGAATTGTTTATCTTTAATGACAACGATCAATGTAAATTATGTTTTATTAGTTATTCTATTATATGATAATAATATATTTTTTATTTGGATGTTTTATTGTTGTGGAATTAAAATATCAATATGACTTGTTTTCTTACACAATAGTTTTGTTATAATAGAATGAAAAACAATTAAATGGTATTTTGGTAAATAAATGATTAATTCTGAATACGTAATGGGTGGACCTAAAGTTATATATTAATATAATGAATTGGGTAAATATTAATGCTTTATCAGCATAAAGGGTATACATGAGGTTATCTCATGCTAATTATAGTGTACCTATAATGTTATCCCAACCCCGAAATAAGGTACATTGAATTTTATCGTTATCCTAAATCATGTATATGGGAAATTTCCCCAAGAATAACATGTAAGGGATATCTTATAGAGTATCCTTGACATAATATTTCTATGATTTTGATTATGAAAAATGTTATTCCACTATTTTATGACATCATATTATGAAAAAAATTATCTTATATGTAATTTTTTTAATTCTTTTATTATTCATATATTAAGAACTGTCGGGATTTCTTCCATGAATCAAAATAAAAAACGTTAAAATTTTGGGTATGGTTTTTGGATGTATGTATCATGATACCAAACCCTTATTATCATGTTTTTATTGAATAGTAATATATGTCTCCCTTTTTTACTCTTACTTACAATATAATATCATCTTTTATTATGTTTTCTTTTCAGTATTATATAAAGAATTATTTTATATATTATATGTGTGTTAATGGTTCTAGGGACTAAGAACAAAGTTGGTAGAAATGTAGTCATTTTATATTCCATTTTTTGTATCAATTTTTCAAAGACACTAAACATTACAATTATATAGTTGGTCATAATGTTAGGTAATAAATTTTAATATAAAAAATGTAATTTTTTAGTAAAAAAAGATTATATCACATTATTTGGTCTTGGATCATATGGGAGACTATGATGATAAAAAATTAGTGGGAACCCTTAGGGGAAGAAAATTTTTAGTTGATAATCCTATTTTATATTAAGGAATAAAGTGTATATTTACAAAAAATAAAAACCTTTAAAGATTCTAGAATGTGTTTTTGGTTATAAAATATATGAAATTAGGGGTAATAATAATAAATGGTTTGGATTGGGTATTAACAAAAATTTCACATGTGCACCATAAATGGACCTAATATTAGAAATCATTCCTGAATTCCCTTGTGGATATGCATGGGAGAATTCAAATTTTATTTACATATTGTTATGATGGATTTAAATAGATTATGGTTATGGATTACCTATATAATATCTAATTTTTCATAGAATAAAATGATTGATTAATGATTTAGATATCCTATGAATTACTTTTTAGGATTATATGGTTTGTCACTCTAATTATTTTTACACACAGTATGATTTTTGTTTCAGTTATTGATTAGAACCCAAATGAGAGGTGTTAATGATTAATATAAAAAAATGAATTTATTCCCCCTAGAAATTGTATGTTAAGAGACATGTTCTGATTGATATCATTGATTTTCCTATACAATTTTACCAACATAATAATCATGCAAAGCTTCCAAATGAGGAAAAATATGGAATAATGTTTTTGTTTAGTTATTCATGATGAAACATATACCATCTATTAGTGTGTCAATTAATCTAATAGTTTCACAGAACATGATTGATAACATTAAAAAAATTTCTCATTCTCTTGTATTCAAAACATGTAAATTTTATTAGGTATTTTACAATTTTAAAGGAAAATCAGATAATTGGTGGAATAATATCATGAAATTGAAACGATGTGTTGAAATTTAATCTATATAGTGGAATGATTTTTCACACATATTTTCCAACATCTAAATTCCATGTATCATTCATATAAAATTGGAGAATGAATTCCTTGAGCATAATATGAGGGATGATAAATCTATTACTTCCTATGGGGAAAATGTTTCTAGACATGTGAGTAATGCTTAAAGTATTACCAACCATCCTAAAATTGAGATCGATAAATTCTTAAATGTATTAAAAAAAAGTCTCTAATATATTGTTTAAATAATATAATTTAGTAGTTATGATTAAATATTTATCTTTTAGATCAATATATAAAAGGAGAATTAATTTACCTATTAATATGATAGTTCTGATATGAAATTAAATATGAAATTCAAAAAAAAATTAATAATACAAATCATAAAGAAAAAAAATCATTTCATTTATGATTGTAGTTTTTATTGAAATAAAGAGTAAAATTTTTTAAGGGTAATAAAATATTATTTATGTGTTGGAATGAAAATCAAATTGGATATAGAATTTTAATCGATGGGGTGAAACAAGCTAATGGATAGAATGGTTGCCAAAAT
The DNA here is from genome assembly GCA_963277665.1 of Viscum album. Classification (NCBI taxonomy): domain Eukaryota; kingdom Viridiplantae; phylum Streptophyta; class Magnoliopsida; order Santalales; family Viscaceae; genus Viscum; species Viscum album. Next base: position 300,992,205 of record OY728130.1, read on the forward strand.
GAATCACCCACATTCATGTATTTCATACTTAAGAAGTATGAGAATTATTTATACCAGTTCTCAAATCTAAAAATTAATTATGATGATCAACATAATAAACCTATTAATCAAAGATAAAATTCAAAATCTTATCTAACAACTATTTATGATGTGGGGTATATAGTAACAATGTGGTGAAAGGTATATATACCATCCACTCTAGAACAGCAAATGTGTTATTTGATTTTATATTAATCAACTATTTTATATCTGAAACATTTACTAATGGTATATTGTTACCATCTCAATGAATTGATGTAGCATTATTGGTGAACTCAAAAAAATTTATAATGATAATATCTCAGGTTAATGATTCTTACATGATTGACATTATTTGTGAATATTCTTCAAAGGAATGTATTAAATCATCCTCTAATTGAATTTTATGTTGTTTTTTAGAATAGATTTGATTTATTTATATAAATATCATATTAATTTCAAAATAAGGGAAGTCACATTTTATATTAAAAATCTTTTTATGACCATAAATCAATTGGAGGATAAATATTAAAATATGATGGAAATTACATCCATTGAATGGGTATTTATTTCAATTAAAAGAGGTTATTTATCTCATATGGTTTGGTATAAACTCAATATAAAATATGTACCTATATTGTGAAATTTGTTCGTGTATTTCTATAATATTTTCCTATAATACCTTTAAAACATGATATTGAGTTTTTAGTTGAACTCATTCCTGGTTCTAATTCTCACTTCAATGACTCCATATAGAATAACCCAAGTTGAGTTGTATAAATTGAGGAAAAAACCCTTTGGGAATATTGAAAAGGGATACACATATGCTAGTATGTAACCATACAGAGAACATATTATATTTATTAAGAAGAAATATGGGTTAGTTCTTATTTACATAAATTATCTTGAACTTAACAAGACCATTATAAAAAATTAGTATATTATACCCCATTTTGATGAAATTTTTTACCAACTATATAGAGATCAATATTTTCCATGATTTAAATTTGATATGGATATGATCATTTAAGTTCCAAGATGGATTATATACCTTTGAAAACCATCGATATGAGGTATTGACCTTATGAATTTAATGTTATGTAATTTTTATTATCCATTGATCTTGTTATCTTCATAGATTTAATGATTAGAGTCTTTAGTTATTTTGATGATAAAATATTGGTACTATTTATTTATGATGTTATTATATATTATATGATAATGTAAGATAATGAATATCACATTATAATTAATTTAAATACCGTATAGAAGAACAATCTATTGGAAAAATTTACCATGTGTGAATTTTTGATATAAAAACATTTATTTTTATGCTACTTTTTCTCATGAATGTTTATATTGGTGGATTCATAAATAGAAAAAGTTATTTATTAGTTTCCGAAACCAAATATGGAAACAAAGACATATTGTTTTTTTACCTTGGTAGGGTACTAATTTATCTTTGTTAAATATTTCTCATGATTATATAATCCTATAACAAATTTTACATTAAAGTGATCCAATTTCATATAAATAGACAAATATGAGGAAAATTAAGTGAATTTTAGATAAAGGTTTTTCAGTGAACATATTATTTCACTACCGTATATTGGAAATTGAATATACCACTCTTGGGTACATACGGAATATAGCCTGCCTTTGTGATATAATTAATTTTCCATAAATTCTTCTTATTGATATATTTAATAATGGATTTAGTTATTAAATATATAGTTTATAAAATTAATATAGTTCTATATATTATGGGACTCTGATCAATGTGTCATGACTGGATCTCCCAAATCAATACTTTCATGAATATGGAACAGTCAACAAATAAAAGGGATGATTTTAACAATAAATTTTTAATAAATGGTCTTAAAATTTTATAATTTTATGATATATGATATAATAAGTATGTAAATGGTTCTTATAAATAATTATATGAATTTTTTATTATATAGAAAGATAGGGTAATAATGATGTATTTTTTTACTTTAGGAAAGGTTTTATTGTGTCAATATTATTTCATTTCGACATTATTGTTGATATGAACCTATATAAATTTATAAGGTGTATATAATAACCATTTGAAATATATTATCATAGAATTAGTTAATTTACATATATTTAAAAATCAATTTTATGTATTTCTTTCTTGGGACATAATATTTAAAAGTTATAAATGAATAATGTATGTTGCAATCTCATTTTTATCATTATTTATACCCCAAAATTTACAATGATGAAATTATATCATAATTTGCTAAAAAATACTATTTATTTTAATATTATATGGTCATTTTTAAAGAATACATGCTTTCTGTTAATTTTAATCTCCCTGAGATCCCAAGATAATGAATGATTTATTTTAAATAAAGGCTACATGATTTTTCTATTTGATCAGAAATAATTCTCCATCCATATCCATATTTTCCAAATTTGTTTTTATGAATTCTTTTCTAATATCCAATTATATTTTAACTTCGTTTTTACACATTTTAATCATTTTTCAAAAGTGTTTAAATTTTTTTATCAAATTCTAAAGAAATTATATTTTACAAAAGTTGTGACAAAAATATATTTTATTACAATTATGCAAGGAACATTATTTTGCACCATCACGACCACTCAATTTTTTGATGAATTCATTACCTAATTCTATGGTTCTTTTCAAAGTATATTATTTCCAAAAAATTGAAATTTTTTTTAATAAATTTCTTTCAAAATGGAAAGTTTATTTTCCTTAATAAATGTTTTAGTGACCCTTTAATGAAATTTACATCTATGATGGAATATATTGAAATAAGTTATGGTTCAATAGGGATATTATTACATGGAATTGTCATGTATGTTTGAAAGATGTATAATGATTATGATGATAAAATATTAGTAAATCCCAATTTTCCTTTCCAATGGTTATGTTCTTATGGAATGATAAATTTTTTCAACATCATGTGGAAACAATTTGCATAGATTATGAATATGTAATACATGTAACCGAAATTATATATCCATTAATTTAATTGGGTGTTGATTAATGTTTTATGAGATAAATATTTCCATAGGTGGTTATCTCAAGCTAAAGGGGTTCAATGATTGGTTATCCCAAACCCAAAATAGGGTACATGAGAGGTTTATCATACCCTAAAGAGGTAAATGATTTGTTTTCCCAAGGAGGAATCATGTACATGGATAGTTACCCAATCCTTAAATGTTATGAATTTTATGTTGGGTATCTTTAAATTTGATTTATATGATTATGATTTTTTCACACATTGTTACAATATTTTATGATTTTCTCATATGAAGTTATTTTGCTCCCATGGCTCTTGTACATTGATTCCTTTATGATTCATATTTTATGAACTTGTATGCTTTATTCCATGAATCATGATTATGATATATGAAATGTTTGGTTTGATTTTCAAATGTTAAGCTCAAGTTTTCATACACTTATGCTAATGTTATTCATAAATGTGGATGGATATCTAATAGTTTTACTTTTACTAAGAATCATAGCATATATATTGTAATGTTCTATTTTCCCTTTTTTACCCTTACTTGTAATTTGAGCTCTCTCATGGTACATCACCATACCAAACCTTGATATTTAGCCACTCTATAAAGGTATGCTTCATATTGAACTATAGCCTCTGTTATCTTAATAATGGAATGAATCATATTGAAAGTTTGTATATACCCTATCACTCTTTGAATCCCCCTATACTATATCTCGACCATTACCCACTCACTCTAGAAACGGTCTCCTATAAAATTCATAGCAACAATTTCATCCAATACAAAAATAATCTTGGGGTAAGACCAAACCTTATAAACCTACAACCTCATTAAACCTACCCAAAATAAAACAATATTCCCCTGACATGATATAAATTCTCTATAAATAATTAAATAAATAACCACATCTTAGACCTTGTGTAACATCATTCCACCCCAATTTATTGAATGGAGCCATATTTGTGGTCGATACATCACCTTAGGTGCACCTCCCCACATACCAGTGGCTTATTACTAATATCAAGAGTTTGATAAAATATTTGGGGATATTATACCCTCAGGTAAGATGATATATATAAAGAGAAATAAATAAATTAAATAACATAATCTAGTAAACCATCAAAGGTAAATGGATATGCAAAAAATTATATACATTATTTAAATTCCATAATAATGGAGTGTTACTCATGTTAGAAATATATCCCATGGACTGATTATATAAATTCTATAGAACAAATATAAGAATAGAAAGATCTTCCACAAACCAACCAATAGTCATTTATGGTATATTCACCACACTCAGACCAATCATTCCATATATAAACTCATTAAATTAGATATTTCCATAACATATCACATGAAACAAGATTATCCTTGGCTCAGGTTCCAATTTGGTGTGGAGAGATGATCATGGTATGAGTATGACTATATAAGACACCGCAAATGGGGTAAATAAAATAACCTACAAATAAATGTTCATAAAACCATTATCAAACTGAAAAACATAAATACAATTATTTAACATATTTTTTACTATTGAAAAACTAAACACCACACTGAGGGTCCTTGTTTACTCTAAGTGTTGTATACACCATCGTTAAATATTTTTGGAGTGTTGTTAATCATGTTTTTATTACATTGTTAATATTACTACTCCCAAACAAACGAAAATATACCTATCATAGGTCTAACCACACATCTCAATGAACTAAAACCATCCCTAGAGCCCTATGTCCCCATGGGAAATGTTCACAATGGTTAATTTGTAATTTCCAGGGTCCTCAATTATTAGCATTTGGAATTAGTTAACCAATATTTTCCCATATCCATAGGGGGAAATTTTCAACCCTATTTTAACCATATTTTATACTATCATATTAGGATATAGTTCAAACTATGATAACCATACTTTTCAAGTATCCCCTTTGCGTATTGATCACCCTTTTGTTGACCATAATACAAACTAAAAAATAAATAAATTATTGTTACAAAAATGAATGAAAATAGGAATAAAATTCTTATGAAGTTATTTTTATAAAAATCAAACCAGCCCCCAAAGGTTTTTTTTAACTGAAAATAATTAAAATAGAAAATGTATCTGTTTAAACCCAAGACACATAGTTACCATTTCAATTAAGAACTATTAAATTTATAAAACCATTTGTCCCCCATAAAAATATATTTACAATTTCGAAATCATTATCATTTTTTCTATATTAAATTCCAACTCCTAAATAAAAATTTTACTATATGATTTTAAATAATAAAAGAGGAAACTAAGAATCAATTACATATAAAAATAAATAGATTTTTGTGAACGTAAACTTCCCAAAAATATGTTCCAATACATAGTACCAAATTTTTGACAATTTCTACATCAATTATACTTTATATTTAAGCAAACCAATAAATAATTAACAATTTTATTTAGGAATTTTAATTTAGGAAACCCAAATGAAATATTTTTTGAAATTTCTAGTTCGATTTTCATTAGTCAGCATGACCACAAAAACATTGCGTGAAGAAACATTAATCTGAAAATTGGTTTGGATTATGCAACATTAAATATATTATGTCTAGATTAAAGAGATTCGATATTAGTTTCACATTTGGATAAAAATGGTCTAAAATGAGGAAACAAATCACTGAAGATGGAAAATATTATAAATAAAAGAAAAAACATATTTTTAATGAAAAATAAAAGAAGAATTTTAGGAAACAAAGTCATATAATCACTAACATCTATAGATAGAAATCATAGAAAATGTATTTGGGACAAAAAAGGGATAAATCACATGGATGAAAGGAGAATGAAGTTTTAACATTGCTATGGGATACTAGGTGAATGTGGAGAAAAAATGGGTAAACCCCATGCAATGAAGGATGGGGATGGTTATTTCCCACGTTGAATGAGGCTCATGGTTTAGCCCTATTGGATTCCAAACCATGTTCTAACATTATGGATCTCACTATATGAATCCCACCATGTTTTATGATTATTGTGCATGTTTTTATAAACCATATAAAAACTACTTACATTGTATTTAAATATATTACTAAGTTTACATGATTAAAAGGATCTCCATTCATTTTTTAATAAAACCATGTGCCTTAAAAAATTAGGTACCCAATTTCGAAACATGATTTTGCCAAACAATGCTCAACCAGTGAACCCCCTACGAAAAATCAAAAAACTAAACATCAAACCCACATGAATATGAAGACATATCTAGAAACTCGAGACACCTACATAGAGTCTAAATGAATATAAAAATACCATTAATATATTTCAACTCTCAAAAATTGATTCTAACACTCAGTTTTAAAAATGGACCCCCATTATTTAAAAAAACCAAACTCCTCTATGAAATTTCAATCACCCATATGAAAAACAATTAAAAACATGACACCATAACACTTCTTTGTGCCTTAAAATTATTTTTTGGTTACTCATCTACAATACCTAACCTAACCAATCATAAAATCACACTATAATGGAACTATTTTGCTTCAAAACATCTAATTCATTTATAATAACAACTCTAAATATATTATATGAGGTTCTATGATTCAATTCAACATTACATTACTATCAAAAAAATTAGAAGAAACCTTGTGACATATTTTATTCAAAATAAACCTATGTTTCATCATACAGTTTCAAATATTGGCCTATAATTCTATATATAATAAAATTTATCATACAAGGTTGAATACTATCCTTGATACCTTCTCCTATCAGGATTCTACGCCGAATATTTCTTTCAATGATACTTTAATGTGTTCAAAATTAATATGATTTATCTTGTCTCAATCCAAAATAGATAATTGTTAAAAATCTAAACCACTCTTAATTTTGTTCTTCTAAGACTATAAAGACTTTTTTCAACCATATTATTCTATAACATGGTCTAACCCTGACATTTCAGTAAAGTTCCATGTTGTAACACAGACCAATCCTGTGCCAACACACAAATAAAACATATATCACACCATTCATATAAATCATAAAATATCCGCTATTAAATCAACCATTACATTATATTTTTCATCAACTCACATTCCCATGTTGTGCCAATTGCATTGGAGACTACTCGCACAATAGAATCTAGTGTCGACACATCGGTCAACCACTAGTCCCATTAAGAACAAACAACTCTAAAATGAGGTTCTCATTAAAATAGAATACAAAATACTCACCATAATATGATTTTATATAAATTAATCAAATCATCCAAAAAATGATGTTGGGGTCAATAATCCATCTTTCAGTGATAAAAAATTTTATATGAGGTCAACCTTTCCCTAAATACAGTGTCCAACTAACTGTTGAACACTAACAACCTCTAAATCATGGAACACCATTGTTGATGCTTACTAAATCTCATTCATGTTAGGGTCACCCCTATAATATATCAAGGGTGTATCCACACCATAATGTTTTTCTTACACTTCTTCATGATCTTCAAACACTAATTGGTCCTATATTTCCTACATAAATGTTCTTCCTTCCATGCCATTATCACCTTCCCATCACCAAAATACTCAGATTGATCTATCATATTGCACATTATGAGATCAAAAAATCCAAACAAATTTCAGCCTATTTAAATATGGGGTTATTATTTTTCAAAAAATCCTCCATAAACAATAACCATATTTCCCCCTTTTACATAACTCAGCCCAAGATCCCATTGGTAATGTCACACGCAAATGAGAATTTATTCTTAATCCAATAATGATACCCACACATTAGTCAAACTTAATTATGATAATAGAAATACCTTTACTCCTTTCTCACACCACTCATTCTCATTGATACCAAACGGTGACACACTTCACTGAAACCATCTCATAAAACCCAACTCATCTACCATGAGTTAAGTTTCACTAGTCCTTGGGTAACATTCCTAACCAATAATTTGACCATACACATGGACTATCACATCCACTGAAAATAGACATCCTGGTGTACTATTAAAACATAAGAACCACATACCCAAAAAATCACCATAACTATAATGGTTGTGAATTCCAATTATACGACCTTCAAAACTCTCCTTGACATAAGAAACTATCACTCCAGTTGATTAACCACATGTAAATTGAAATTAGGAATAAGTAAACATGGGATGATAACAAATCCTTAGTATTTAATCGTATATCATTCCAATAATTAATCTCACAATTCTACATAAAACCTCCCATGATTTACCTTCTATTGTAACAAAGAAAACACTCGCTAAAACTAAGTCACAAAAAAAGATCTCTAATTCCTCACACCTAAACAATAGAAATGAATCTTCTCATTCCTATAATAGATAATAAACACTTCCCCTCATATCATATTCACAAGATATATCACATTCCAAACACCCATCTCAAGGTCCTTATAAAATTTAGAGTTAAATAATCCATCCCACTTCTATATCAAAAACATCTCAAAAAGTTTTCAACTCATCCAAAATCTATATGAATTCCCTAACATGATTATGCAGTGTGAATACTTGTGTTCATAAAATGATGTATGAATCCACCTAATCTTCCATAACCACTTTCTATACTATCAAAAATGAAAACACCAATTAAAATAATATAATAAGTCAAGTGCATCATTAATGTGAAAATAAAATACAACCATAAAAAATCCAATGAATAACATGTCTCTTACATGTTAACATTAATTTACAAAATGTGTGGATGATCACACCCCTAATATGTTTCACTACCAAGGACTTAAAAATTCATAATATCATATATACCATTCCTAAATAGTAACAAAAAATAAAAAAATATCTAATACAACTTTATAACATCCCATCACCCCACGCCATAGAACAACATCAGACCAATGGTTACTATGTGAACTCAAGGACACCCCCTATAGATAGGAGGATAATTACTAATGGGCATGGTCGATGGAAATACATGGGGATACTATTCCATTTTTTCAGAGAAAATTATCTACGTATGAAAATAATTAATATAAATAGATATATGTAACCAAAATAGAAACATTACCACTAACCAAAATAAATATAGTACCAAAATTGAAAAATAAATGAATGATACACATGTCAAACAAATAACTCGATTGTGGAATTTATTCAAGATTAAGGAAAAAATTAAAAAAAACATTCTCTTCATTACCTTGTATAGAGGCCTTCTAGGACCCATCATGACACTCAACCTTAACATGATATAGGGAAACTTAAGCAATATTACCTTTCCCTAACCTATCACCTACATAAAGATAGTCTTCTTCCCTAATACCCAAGTTCCATAGTGTCTCATGTAGTGTGTGAGTATGAATCAGTATTATACCACATATAGTGTCCCTAAAATAACCAGTCTATAAATTTTCATGTTGTAATACTCAAATAATAAAATATAATTACTATAATTTAAAACACTTAAAACCATTACCCAAGTAAATAACTAAACCTACTGTCCATGTTCATAAAAAAATGGTGCAAACCTACTTCATCCATTTCTTGGGTGTCTCTTAGCATGGGGTGATGACTATGCCAACTATTCCACTCCTCGTGATGGTAACTATACACATCGTTAGTCCAAATAAAAGTTTGAGGAAAATATACCCAACCTTGGAGTGTTTTGTTCCATAAGGGTAGTGATCACCCGGGGTTAACTATAATATACAACATTCGCTAGGGTTACCAGTCACCCTTGGTTAACCATTATTTTCCCATATACCCCATTGTTCTATTTTCAAAACTTTGTTGACCATAATATCCATTATCCCATGGTGTAGCATTAATCATAGGCTAACCACAATTTTTCAAATACCCTCAAGGGGTCATGTTCACGCCTAGGATAACAAAATTACAAACCACAGTAACAAAACATTTTAAAAACAATAATTAAAAAATTAATAATAAATTATTCTTATAATTTCTTTTTAAAAAGGTAATCTAACCTGTAATGGGTGTTTTCCTTTTATCAAAAAAAAATAAATTGTGAATATACTCTTTTAAAACCAATATTTATTACTCCCTTTCCATACCAAAATATTAAATTTTAAAAAAAAGTTATCCATATAAAAAATTATTTAACAACTTGTTAAAAAGAATATCATCTTTAATATTCCAATCCCTAACCAAAAAATTATTTTTAAATATGATTTAAAAACTTTAAATATCCAATAAAGACTCAATTGTATCTCAAAATTAACAAATAGTTTAGAAATTTCATTAGAATAACATCAACTCCTAAACATTGATACTATAATGAAATAATACAAACCTAGATTTACTATTCTATTTAACCACACCATGACATGGTTAAATATTCAATTTAGTAATTTTAATTTGTGAGTCCAACAAAAAAATGAAAAATTCTAGGTTGGTGCCTATTTTTTGGTGGGACCACAGCCTATGCACTTAAAATGTTAAATTATACTATGTTTTATGCTTATATAGCACCTAAATTATTCTTATTATATTGTACACATTTGATATAGGTTTCTAGTTTGGTTTGAATCAAGATAAAATGAGAAACTAACAAAGGCCCTAAAAATGGGGCATATTAGACATAATTTATTGAACACACCTTCACCACAAAATAAATGATGAAATGGAGTGTGAATAATTCTAAAATCACCTAGAGTTCTTTATTCCACGTGATTAAAATAGATTTTCCTATAAAATGAGGGAGATCTACCATGAATGGAATGAAGGGGAAGATGGTGTGTGAGAGAGATCTTTATGGATAATTGGGGGGAAATTGGTATAAAATATTTATATATGTTTTGGGATATTTAAATTAGAATCATTTAATGAGGTTAATGATTTTCCCACATGCTTTTTGAAATAATTACCCAACTGTGTGGCCCTCACTGTCGGTGGTCCACCTTGTCATGCTATTAGTGTGCATGGTTTCCCAAACTGTGAAAAATCTTTATTCACACCTCTTCTATTTATTTTAGAGGTCTTTGTGTTATAAGGTCCCCCTTGAATGATTTAATCAATTGATGTTACCTAAAAAATAGGACACATGGTTTTGAAACATAGTTTTTATTAATCATGTGTTAACTGTTCTCCCCTAATGGATGTCTAAAAACTGAACTACGAACCCTCAAACCTCACTAGACCAACCTGAAATCCAAATACACATAATAGGCCTCAAAACGCATTGAAACATATCACATTAATATGTTACAACCATAAAAATTTATTTTTATGGACATTTTTTAAATAATTGTACCCACTAGTTGTTATAAATTTAGCTCCACCTTAAAAAAATATAATTCTCGTACATATATAGAATTATAACTTGACTAGTAACAATTCCATATGTATCCCTATAGTAGATAAAAACACCTAATTTTCTCTGCTAAACTACCCTAACCAGATATTATATGTTATAAACTCTTGGAAACCCATGGTCAGAACAATATCACATAGTTTCCTCCTCTCCCTTATGATACATCCAAATAACCGTTCCTAACACTCTAGTTACACATAGTCAATTAATCCCATTATGTCTTTTGAATTCATTCCTACCACCCCTACACTTTTCTAATGCACTCACCTCCCTAGGTGTTCTCACATGTCATCCAAACCATAGATGTTTTATTTGGTTGTATCATCCTTCAAACATGACTCAAATCCCACCATTGATATTATAATAACCAAAATAAATTACATCATATAGATCTTATATGCTCTATAAATATTAAACATAAATCATTACCTCTTAAAATACACAATTTTAATCCTCCCCTTATAGGATACAAATCTTCCAGGTATTTGTAGGTCACAGAGAATGTGATAAAGCACCCACTCCAAATAATGTAGTCTTAATGCCACCTAACTCTCTTAATGTGAACTCATGGTATTTTTCAAAAATACATGAACCAAAACAATCATATAGGGAAGAAAAATCATACATAAAAATATTATCAAAAAATATTATATGGAATTTATAACCATATAATGGATTTAACCCCTATGTGAGCATCCTCCTCCTCATCAAAGATTGATCCATGGTACACCAAATATCTGCTAGGCCATTATCCTCAATAACATACCATGTGTTTCACAAAATTATTTAAAAATAATTAAAAATAAATTATTTATTTTAAACCGAGATATATTTTAGAAACAAACTCTTTGGATATCACTTACCTATCTATCCCATTATCAAAGACACACAAATTTTCTATAACATAATCTGTAAGACACCATGAAAAAATACTTGTTAACCAAAATCTGATAAACCATTAATATAATAATTTCAAAAAAACATAAATAAAATCACAGGTTGGATAGACATAAAAAATTAGTGGATGATGGAATGACTTCATTATCTATAAGAATTATTAAATGGCCATACACTAAACCACCATCATTTAGAGAGATTAAAAAATTGTCTGGTGGAATCCTCTCAAATTTTTGAGGTGAAAATATGAAACAATATGGGAAAATGATAATAAGAATATTAAAATGGGAATATGAGTCACAACATAAATCCTCATTGAAATCCATCCAAGATAACACTTCATCAAGGGAAACATCAATGGAATGAGTGGGGTGAATAAGGAGGAATAAATAATCACTCTCTATGGTCTGACTCTTACCATAAGTTATAATTTCACATGGTCTCATTTACACTCATACTCACTAACAAAATGTGAGTAATACATGTGAAATTATAGATATTACAACTGACAAAGATAATAATTAAAATAGAAGATATTACACCTCACAAAACACAAATTTCCTATGAATAATGTTCCAAAGTTACTCTATACAAACACTACTTCTTATAATTGAATATTTCCATTTCCTAAAAAATCATCCCTGAAATTTGTTTTCATGAATGGGGTGTATGTATTGTAAGTGATAATATAATCTTCCATATATACCAATGTATCTCCTTACACCTCATAGAACCACTATATAAATATATTTAAATATTTAAAACCCAAAATCAGTCAACTATTATTATAAAAAATAATTAAATATAATAGGAAGTGAAAATATAATAATAAGTTAATCTAATATGACCATAAATGTAATTCCATGTTTTTCCAATGACTATAACTATGGATATAGAATAATTATCATTGTATATCAAGGAACCGTGATCTTTATCCAATTCCATCTATGAACATAAAATTCATTTGACAACTCAGAAACTGTAACAACATATGATTCCAACCCATCAGTATAAACCATGATATATCATGTCATATTACAAATGCATCCCCTTAGGGTCAACTGTTTAATACCAAGGAAGAACATATATCCCTTCTCTCATAACCAATGATGAAATTCCATGTAATTACATATATCCATTCCCTCATGTCCAAATATACAATAATATACCCTAAGAAATATTCATACCCACAAGGATAAATATTCAATATCATGGAATAAATTTTTCTGATCCAATGTATTCTACATGAAAAATATAATAACCAAGGATAAAAAAACAAGGATAGTGATATATATACCATATATTAATTAAATCACAACATAATATATTAATTATAGGCCATGAATATATAAATTTATATTCTATTCAACATGTATTCTTTTATAATATCAATGAATCATCATACATTATAATTAGAATAAGAAAAAATATAATAGGACCCTTTGATAAGGTCTAAATATCCATCAATTTAAACTAATATTTATTATCATAAATTTTATATGTTAATCACCCCATTAGATCAATTATTATTTTAAATTCCATTTATTTTAATCTAAAAATTATTTTTACACCTTAAACAAAAATAAAAAATACATATGAAACCATAATGTATGTATGGTATTTTTTACTAAATAATTAGGATTTTATTTTGAAAAGTTGGGAGTTCATGGAATTCTGGATGTGCGTTGGATATTTATTTAGACCCATAGTATTGAGATGTGTTAGAACATGTGATAGATAGAGGATGTGGGGTATGGATGGTGGATATTTTAATGTAAGCGAATTTTCCTAAACTAGTTCATTTGGATCAGGGGTAGGACCAAACTGTAGTTTTGGGGCCTTACCAATGAGGGTATTTATTTTCTAGTGAGGTCTTTATATTTATATTTTTGGAGATTCGTGTGAGGGGTGACCACTCCACAACATACGAGCTTCACCATGGTGGTTCTTAAGGTGGATAACCATTCAAATTAAAAAGTACTAGGTTATGGAGGGACTCTAATGTTTTGGAAACAATAATAAACCCATATGATGTGTTTTTTTCTAAAAAGACAATGTTTTTCTCATGGTTAGTTCCCAGTGAGTGAAATTGTACTATGGTGGTCGTTATTGGGACATATTCTTTTTTTGAAGAAGATGGTTCCTGGACAGAAAACCAAGGCACAATTATTATAAAAAATAGAGGTTACAAGGGTCTAAAAGATGGAAACTTATTATAATCATTTTTTCTGAAAGGGATGTAGATCAGCAAGAAGATCATCAGGCCAGGTAATATCTTGATTAACACCCTTGTTTGAAAGTCCATAAATAACCATGTTGTCTTCACAATATATATGAGTGATAATGTAGTTGACATCGAGAAGAGTGAGGATGCATCCCATCCAGCAGGTGTTGATCGGCCACGCAATAGGTATCACACCATTTGGAATTGCTTGTAAATGGTGGTCGAGTCACTCTCAATACAAAGGTTTCATCAGACAAGTTGTTTGGAAAAAATAAATGGAATTAATCATAATCAATAAATCAACTTCCATTGAAGAGGAAATTCCCTCGCTACCATAAAAGCATCTAAGGATCTAACAAGCATGATTCTGAAAGATTTCACAACAACCAGCAGGTCTTGGATTACCTTTGGAAGCACTATCAACATTAACATTAACTCAAACTGGGAGAGGGGAGTTCGAAAAGAAATAAAACATGAGGAGAGGTTAGAATTAGTTTCTATTAATAAGGATTCATCGCATAATTCCCAAGTCAAGCACCATGTTGTTTCAATGGCGCTTTGGGATCTAAGTAGCTTCACAAATGGAAATGGGAATCCATATTCGCCCTCTATTACGACTGAATGAGAATTTATTTTCAATAAGATCTTTTATATCATACCAGATCATGTGTTGAAGCTCAGTGATAGTATCATGGAAAATATTCATAATCTGCTGAGAATTATCCTTATCCATACATCTCTTTAATTGAGATTTGAGAGAGTCAGGTGTCATTCAGCTATAGTCAAAAATGTAAAAAATATAATTCTAAATAGTAGAAGAAGTGGAACAAGAAATAAAGGGATGAGTTTTATGTGTATATTCATTTTATTTTTGAAATGAAAAATTATTTTAAAAGAATATTTCGATGTTTGATAGTGAATACCAGACACAAAAGTGTGTAGGGATGAGAATGTAGTACCCTAAGACATTATGACATGTCTAGTATTAAATATTTTCAATATCATTAATAAATTTCAATAAATGGAACCATAATATATTTATTTTCTATATTTTATTCAACATTATAAAATATTATTAAAATACTAATGAAATATATTGTGTTTTTAATGAATAGTGAAAATAATGATTATTGTAAAAATATCATTTTTTAGAAACAAATTATTAAATTGAAATTAACGTAATGTTTTGAATATTATTCCATGAAAAATACCATAAATATTCGAGCATGAGTTGGTTGCCCAACCCATACCCCAGAAATTTGTTAAAAGAAAAGGCAATAACAAGGTAAATACATGAGGTGCAGTGTATTTGCACCAACTGGGAATCAAAAGATTACAAAATGATAGTTAGACAAATTATTCCATGAAAAATATGTTTTTATAATTTTTATTTTACCCCTTAATTTATATTGAATCTCATTTGTATTGAATTTTTGTATATTTATTTATTTTTGGTTACAAAATGGGGTTTTTCTAAAAACTTTTTTAATGATCATAAGGTTTATCCTTTTTTAAAATTTTAAAATAATCACTAATGAGGAATGTTTTAATTTAAATTTATATATTATATATTTTTAAATATTATTTTTAATTCACATAATGATTATATTTAGTCATACAGTTTATAAAAATTCATCTTCTTCTTGAAAAATACACTTATTAAAAATGCTCTTTTTGGTCACATGTCTAGTTTTAATTTTAAATTAAAATTTTCACCATGTTGGAATTTAAATTTCTATAAATTATTAAATATTTTTAATTTGATAAATTTATATTGTCTAAAAATCAGAAATAAATTTTTAACCCTAATGAATAGTAATAATTTAATACTTAATTACTACAGTTGTGGTAATTATTGATTTACCGAGGATGAAACGTAAAATAGAAGGGTCCAAATTACCTAAAACCTTTTATAATAATTATTTTAAGGGACTATTTTTACCATAAAATATCTAATTCTAAATAATATCCCATTTTTTAGCCTTTTCTCATGTGAAAAACATGGGTATCACTTTATCTTTTCAAAATTTATAAGTGTTCCACTAACATAAATTGTAAAACAAAACCCAATATCCTCTCTTATTTAAAACATAAAATAAATTTAAATGTCTATTCCCTAACCAAATATCTTTATAAATTCCCACAAAATACCCTAGATCCATTAGATTGATCATAAATATATTCTAGGATGGCTTTTGATTCTTACATAAGTAGGTTTTCCAAAGAAGAGGTACCATGCATAACTGAGTGACTGTATTTTATTACTTATAACACCTCTAGAGAATTTAAAAAAATTATACCTATATAATAAAGATAGTATATATCATATAATATGGAATTAAAATTTAAATTCAATAACCAATATCAATCTCCCTTCCATAAAATGTAATTTAAAATCACCATTCATGTGTACGGTGAACTACTGCGTTATGAACCGTTTCCATTAATTTTACATTGTCACCTATAATGACTTGTTTTAATGGAATATAATAAGTAAAAATATAATAGTTTTAACCTATTTTAAATTTAAGATTTATTATATCAAATATAATTTCTTATATTTCATTTATTGGTGGATATGGTACTGTCATCCGTGTATGGCAGACTACTACCCTGCTCAAATATGTGACTTGATTTTCAGTAAATCATTAAATGTAAGGTAATAAATATAATTTTAATTAATATATTTTATATACAAGAAATAATTCTGATATTCCTTAAAATGTTATCATTATGAAGAGATAATATATCATTTTATTTCTTACACTAAAAAATTATATGGTTTTCATGCTTACGTTTGGAATAACACCTCCACGAAGCGATGCGATTCTTTTTACCATCACCAGAGCATAGAAATTATATATAAATATAAATATATATATACGTTCATTTAAATAATTAATATTTTATTCATTATTTAATGATCATTCTTCAAATATAAATTATTTATTACATTATTTACATAACGATCATTTCACAATTTAAACGTTATTCATGTGTACATACGACCTACCGTATCATTGACTATAAAGTTGTTCATTTTTCATAAATATCTTTCATTATTGGATTTAATATATAATTGATATTTAAATATAATAATTATTTCATTGTATTTGTTTTTTAATTTTTTTAATAATGACCTATTTGACCATAGTTTCCAAGCCAATGCCATTTAGGATCAATGAATTGAATGAACTCAAAATATCCAATGTGGACATAACTGATTTAGTATTTAAATATTCTATAAAAACTAAATTATTTAAATTATTTAATTATAATTTATTAATCCAATAAAATGCTATGTTCAAACAAATAAAAGGAAGAGGCAATGTGGGAACCCGAGGAACTTATGATGAAGAACCAACCGAATCATTTTATGTATTAATATTATAGATATTTTGTGGTAAAAATTATTTTATGGATGGTAGAATGTAACACCCCAATCATCCACAATATGTTTCCCTTTGAAAAACAAAATAGCTTATGTTGTACGCAACTTCGAGTTCAAATAGACCACAACCAATCAAACTAGTCGTTATGAATATTAATACCCACTTTTTGAAAAATTATAAATTTTATCATTCAAAATGGACTTCATTATTGGATTTGGAATATTGAAATTATCTTAGGGTGAATTTTTTGTATTTCTCTGAAAACATTCAATTTTTGATGAATAGTGGAAAAACACTATGTTATTAGTTAAAACTGACTTTTTATTTAAATAATTAGATATTTTATTTTAATTTATTTTACGTCAAAATAGATACATAATACCTAAAAATTTCTAACTTAATTCATTAGAGTCATTTTATAATAATTTTAGATATATAAAATTTTATCGAACTTTTTACAGTCTTTTACCCATCTCCGAGAAGAATTTATAAATTCGCATAAAAAATAATGTTACTGCTTGTGTGAGTGGAATTTCAAAAATCCAAGAGACATGGTTGATATCAGTAAGAAACCTTTGGTTCAATAAGATGAAAATAATTTTTGGTGAATAGTAACTTTTTACTTTTATTTACCACGATTAAAATTAAATAAGGTAATTACGGGTAAAAATGATATTATTATTACCCTAACACATGTTCTAATTCTATAGAATTGGTTTAGTTCTACCCAAAACAACCTTAGGAATAAAACATGGTCCTTTAGGTCCACTTGGATTATATTAGAACTTTTATTTTTATTTTAATTAAAGAAACGTTAAAAGAGTTAAATTCAATGTTTAATAACTAAACCATTTTTAATATAGGTTTATACATAATATAAATTTGACTATAAAAATTTATTAGAAATATAAAAAGATTTAACAAATAATTGTGTTTTATTTATAAATTTTAGACATTAAATAATTTAATTTACTTATGACACTATGATGATGAGGTAATTACCTTAATAGTGAAATATTAAAATAATTGATATTATAAATATTCAAAAAATGTAAATTGGGAATTTTGATGAATTACACTAATTTTATAAGTTAATAGGACATATTAGTACTGAACATATTAATTTATTTCCAAGTAATGAAGTTGTTAGGACATTATCAAAAATCATTTATTAAATAATGTCAAAATTGACATAATTGAGTTTTTTTTAAAAACAATTATATTATTAATTGATATAATATTAATAAAAATATAAGGTTCTGAAAAAAGACTTAGATAATGTTATATATATTAAGACATAACCACATGGGGTTCCCTTGTCATGTTATAGTATGTTTATTAACCATATAATATAAAAATACAAAGAGACATGGTAAATGACAAACAATTTAACTAAGAGTTAAATCTAAAAGATAATGATAATATGATGACCTAAAACTGTCTAAAACCTATTGGTAGAGATTTTTTTGACCCTCCCATAACTTATCCTTTAAAGCATTAATTTTTGATCCATTAGAAACCAAAGATGATTTTATTATAAAATAATATTTCAAGCTTTAACTAAAGTGACCATAGCCTCTCTTATAAAAGAGACCTTCCCCTTCACTTCATTTAACACCACCAAAGCCTTTTAGCTCTGCCAAACCCTACCCAAATATCCTCCCAAGTATACTCCCTTCATCCTAGAGGCCTTTATTAAGTCATAAATCTAACCTATCAATCCATTTCGATCAAATCAAAAGGAAGATCCCAAAGAAGAGTTAAATATTTCATCACCTCTTTCAAGAACTTTTCTTCTACCACTACCTCTTTCATTGTTGTTTCCATTATAAAATAATAACTATTGTATCCTATATATATATTGATGTTATTATTAAAATTTTATAGCCATGTTAATTATTTTATCCATCCTATAAATGACAAAGTCACCATACGTGCTTACGTACGGATTACTGTCTCCACGTCGTAGTGTAGTTTGTTATTCAAACACTTCATCATTTGTATGGGTATAATAATTAGTATAAATTATGTAAAAAATATATATAACATGATAATGAATCTTTATATATGATATAACATCCAATTTTATAGGATTTTACTTTCAAAATAATGATATTGTGGATCGTGCATATGTACGGATTACCATCTCCTCGAACGCGATGAGATTCATTCCCCATCGTATGTATTCAAGACTAATTTTCATTTGATGATTAACAAAATAATATTTAAAGACTTAATATAATTCTGAATATGAATAATATACATCTTGTCCATTAAAAAACTTACATAACAGAGCATATAATGTAAAATGAATCTATTAACACCCGAAATGATGATACTACTGAAATATATTTAACAAAGAAATATTAGATGATCATATATGATATCATATTAATGTATATGGTTATTGTATAATTTAATAGAAATTATTTCACCATTATAAAGGAGTTTAACCTACCCTCGACCAAGGTTATGTAAAAGGTAAGGGTTAATTTCACAATCTCTTTATTATCTGAGGTTGTTTTATACGTGAGTATCTACTATGACCTCCTTATCACCCACATTTGTGTTATCATAAAAATATATTTAAAAACATTTTTTACTTTTTACTAGAAAATGGTTTAGAGTCATTTATACCCTTTTTTGACCATACATGTTTTCAACAGAATCTTTCGGACATTTTCCAATCAAGGTACCTTATGACCTTTTCAAAAAAATTAAGGTAAGAGTGTTTTTTAACTTATATGGAAGGTGAGGCTATTTTCTGCCATTAAAACATTTTCGAAGCTTCCCTTACAAGATTATAAGAATATTTTAAAAATAAATATTTTCTTTTATAACTATATGAATTTTCAATGATTTCAAAATAAAAAGAGATATTTCTATAAAAAAAAGTTTTGATTTAATCTATGTCAACATACTTTGATGGATTGTATGATTATTTGAAGTTGATTTGTTATGATACAAAATATCCATATTGTATTGAAGGTTTCGTGATATGTTTTACTATGGATATTTTATTTCTACACTATTAATGGTTTATGGAAAAAGTATTGACATTTCGTATGCTAGTTTTAATATGAATTTTTATTGTATGTTTAAACCTCTTCACATGAGGAATGAATTGGACTTAGTAAGTGGTGTGGGGAGCCCACTATAGCTCCTCGATGCATCGGTATGTCTGATGAGACAAACTAGTGTCTGGGCACAAGGCCTTGAAAAAATATTATTTCTAGCCTTCGTATGTGGGCTTGACTATGTGGTTATAAAGTCTGGCATTATGCATTCTATCATTATGAAAGTGGCTATTCATATTTCATGTGACTATTCGACTAGTAGAATATCCATGCGAATAAGTAAATGGAATTGTTTGATTTTATCTTTTCCATATTATGTTGAAGTTCTCATTTAGAAGGATTTTGTTTTAGTCTTACACTGACTTAAATTTTTATGGTTATTTATATAAGTTTCTACTATATCGTTATCCTTACTAAGCATCTGACCTCACCCCTTTCTATGTTTTATTTTTTCTAGGATGTGATTAAGTATATTATGACTAAAATTTAGGGATATTCTAAGGGATATGAGTGTGGCCTATAGAGACTATGTTATTGTAGTTTTTCATTTTATAATGCAATTTAAAACTTATTAATGTATCTTGTATTTCTAAGGCTAATAAACTAATCATCATTTCGAGACATGACCTTTTGTGATCATGCCAATTTTAGGTAATAATGCACCGACAACCAAGCTTCCATGGTATGTTTCCCTTTGAATAATAAAATATCTTGTGTTGTACGCAACTTCGATTTCGAATACACCACAACCAATAAAACTAGCTATTATGAATAGTAATACCCTCTTTTTAAAATTTTATAAATTTTATCTTTTAAAATGGACTTCAGTTTTGGATTCGGAATATCGAAATTAGCTTAGGGTGAATTTTTTTTTATTTTTCTGAAAACATTCCACTTTTGATGAATATTGGAAAAACACTGTGTTATCTATTTATACTAACATTTTATTTAAATAATTAGATATTTTATTTTAATTTATTTTTTGTCAAAATAGATACATAATACCTATACATGTTCAACGTAATTTATTAGAGTCATTTTATATAAACTTTAGATATATAAAATTTTATTGAACTTTTTACCGTCATTTACCCACCTCCTAGGAGCATTTACAAATTCACATAAAACATAATTTTACCACTTCTGGGAGTGGAATTTTAAAAATATGAGAGACACGGTTGATATCAGTATGAAAATGTTGGTTCAATAAAATGAAAATAATTTTTGGTTAATAGTAACTTTTTACTTTTCTTTGCCACGATTAAAAGTAAATAGGGTAATTAAGGGTAAAAATGATATTATTATTAACCTAACACATGTCTTAATCCATTGGAAAAGTGTAAATTGACCAAAAAACATTAGGAATAAAATATTATCCTTTAGGTCCACTTGGATTAGATTAGAGCAATTATTATTATTTTATTTAAAAAAGAGTAAAAATAGTTAAATTAAAAGTTTAATAACTAAACCATTTTTAATATTGGGTTATTAATAATATAAATTAGAATATAAATATTCATTAAAAATATAAAACAATTTTATACATAATGATATTTTATTTATAATTTCTAGACATTAAAAAACACTATTTTAGTAATGACACAATAATGACGTAGTAATTAAATTGATAATGAAATATTAAAATAATTGATATTATAAATATTCAAACAAATGTTAATAGGGACTTTTGATGAATTAAAATAATATTCTAAGTTAATATGAGATGTTAGGATTGAACATATGAATTTATTTAGAATTAATAAAGTTGTTATAACTTTAACAAAAATCATTTATTAAATAATTTCAACATTGACATAATTGAGTTTTTTAAAAAAATAGTATATTATTAATTGATATAATATTCCTAAAAATATAAGAATCAACCAATGGACTTATATATGGTTATTTATATTAATACTGAACCACATTGGGGTTATATTGGGATGTTATAATAATTTTATTATCCATATAATATAAAAATACAAAGAGACATATTAAATGAAAATCTATTTAACTAAGCGTTAAATCTAAAATAGATGGTTAATGTGATTACTTAAACATATATTAAACCTATTGGTTGAGAGGATATCGTCCCATACCCACCTTATCAATTAAATAATTCGTTTTGGATCCATTATAAATCGAAAAGAATTTTATTATAAAATAATATTTCATGCTTTTCCTAAAGTGACCCTCACATCTGTTATAAAAGGGCACTTCGCCTTCTGTTAATTTCAAACCTCAAAAGCCTTTTTAATCAGCCAAAAAATGCCACAATATCCTCCCAACTATCCTACATTATTCTTATAGGCCTTCCTTTAGGTAGAAATCCATCCCAAGGATCCCTTTTTATCAAATCAAATGGAAGAACTCGAAGAAGAGGTAAATATTTCATCACCTCTTTCAGGTTCTTTTCTTCTTCCACTTCCTCTTTCTTTTTTATTTACATTATAAAATACTAAATCCAGTATCTTATATATACTGTGATTTTATTAAAAAAAATTACAACCATATTCATTATTTTATCTATCCTATAAATGACAATGTAATCATACGTGTGTATGTACGGATTACCATCTCCACGTCGTGGTGTAGTTTGTTATTCAAACACTTCATCATTTGGATGGGTATAATAATGAGTATAAATTATTTAAATAATTAAAATAACAAGATAATTATTCTGAATATATGATATACCATCCAATTATATACTATTTTAGTATCAAAAGAATGATATTGTCGCTCATGCGTACCTACAGATTACCGTCTCCACGAACGCGATGAGATTCATTCCTCATCATATCCATTCAAGAATAATTTCCATTTGGTGATTAAAAATATAATTTTTAATGACCTAATATCATTATGAATATGAATAAGATACATCCTATTCATAAAAAACATTAATTACGTAAAAAAAAATAAATGAAAATGAATCAGTTAACACCCAAAATGATGATACTACTGAAATATCAGTAAAAAGAAATACATGAAGATCATATATGATATCATATTAATGTATATGGTTCTTGTATAATTTAATAACAATTATTTCAACATTATATATGAGGTTAACCTACCCTCAACCGAGGAGAAGTACAAGGTAAGGGTCAATTTCACTATGTCTTTATTATCTGAGGTTGTTTCATACTTGAGTATATACACGGACATCTTTATCATCCACATCCGTGTTTCTTTAAATATGTATATCAAAAAAAATCTATTTACTATACAATGGGTTAAATTTATTTATACTCTTATTTTACCTTATATGTTTTGATAGGGATCATTCGGTCATTTTCCAAACAAGGTACATTGTGGCCTTTTCGACAAAATTAAGGTAAGAATGTTTTTTTAACTTATACAGAGAGTGAGGATATTTTCCACCATTATAACATCGTCAAAGCTTCCCTTAAAAGCTTATAAAAATATATTCAAAATAAATTTTTTCTTTTATAATTATATTACTTTTAAATGATTTCAAAATATAAAGATATATTTCTCTAAAAAACATTTTGATTTCATCTATGTCAACATATATTGATGGATTGTAAGCTTATTTGAAGTTTCTTTATTATGATACAAAACTTCCATATTATATTTAAGGTTTCATGATATGTTTGATTGTTTATGTGTTATTTTTACTCCATTCATGGTTAATGGATAATGTATTGACTTTTTGTATTCTAGTTTTAATATGAAGTTTTATGTCATGTTTAAACCTATTCATATGAGAAATTCATTGAACATGGTATGTGACGTGTGGAGCCTGCTATAGCTCCATGATGCATCAGTTGGTCTCACAAGACAAACTAGTGGGTCAGCAAAATTCCTTAGAAATATCTTATTTGATGTCTTGGCACAAGGCCATGACTATGTGGTTATAAATTCAAGTATTATGCATTCCATCATCCTGGATGTAGATATTGATATTGCATGTGACTATTAGACTAGTAGAATATCCATGTCAATTAGTAAATAGAATTATTTGATTTTATATTTGTCATATTATGCTGAAGTTCGTGTTTAAAGGTATTTAGTTTTAGGCTTACACTGCCTTACATGTTTATGCTTATTTATGAAAGTTTCCGGTACATTGTTATCCTTACTGAGAATCTGAGCTCACCCCTTTCTATGTTTTATTTTTTCCAGGATACGAAGAAGTATATTATGATTGACCTGCTGGGATAATATAAGGGATATGAGTGTGGCCTATGAAGACTATGTTATTGTTGTTGTTTTTCACTTTACAATGTAATTTAAAACATCTAAATGTATCCAGTATTTCCATGTATACTAAACTAATCGGTCTTTCAAGACTTGATCTTTTGTGATCATTCCAATTTTATGTAATAATTCCTTGACTCTGGGTAACTAGGGTCAGGGAATTATAGTTGTTATCAGAGAAAGTTTATTAAAAACCTTGGAATCTAGATTTATAAAAACTCAGATTAGAGAACATTACCCTAAGATAGACTTTGAGGATTAGTATAGAAGAACATCCTAGAATCTTGGTGTTGTAGGGATTTTATGAGTTTTCCAGGAAATACATCTCTTTCTGGATACGAGCAGGTAGAGGTGGATCTAGAATAGATGTAACAAGGGTTGAAAACCAAAAAGACCGCTTTGATCTAGACTCAAACGGGAACTAGTGCACCACAATGATCCTTGCTGCACTCTTGGTTATGACACTCCCAGGGGATATGCTTAGGATAATTCTTATTTTCTTTATAAACCATTATGAATGGTTTATGAGTTTATAATTCCTCAATGAAAACATTTTTATGATTATGGATTGTATGCATAAACTGTTCAAATTATGTTAAGTGTTTTACAAGTTCAGAATTATGTATTGTGATTCATAAACTAATCTAGTGCATGCCATTGTTTATAAATCATGCCTACTGGATGGAATGGAAATCATATCAATTCTCTTAATCCATGTAGAGATTTCCCTCCTACTAAAGATAATTATAGTGTAGTTGGTGAAGCAACTAGAATTGATCAGCTTACCACTATACTACGACAACTCACTCAGGTTATGAATAATAACCTTACCCGTATGGAGCACCATGATATACAATGCGGAGGATCAATGTTAAACCACATCATTAGGAAAAACCCACCAACATTAAATGGGAGTAAAAATCTATTAGTATATTAGCAATGGATAAATTCCTTGGAGAAAATATTTGAATATTTGGGGAGTAGTGAAAGAGTAAACATTGTCATGGCAGTTTATCACCTCACTGGAGATACAAATTAATGGTGGTCGTTGATTAAAAATACAATGGAAGATGATGAAGTATAAAATATGTAATGGAAAGATTTTAAAAATATTTTCTTAGAAAACTAATTTCCTTGTGACCATCGAGCAGATATGGAAAACAATTTCATAGTCTGAGGCAAAAAGAGGACACGAATGTCACAAAGTTTGAGGCAAACATTACAAGGTTAGCAAGGCATGTTCTATATTATATAAATAACCCAAGAAGTAGGACTGATCGTTTCTTAGATGGGTTGAAACCATTTCTCCGTCGAGAATTAGTCTCATGATCCTTCTTATTGTATGAAGGTATTGTCTCATGTGCTATCAAGATAGAAAAGTAATTCTCTAAGTCTTATGACTTTAAAGATAATCAAGAGAAGAAGATATATTTTGAACACTCTGTAAATGGAAATAAGGCGATGAAGGGAAAAGTTGAATATCCATCCAACAGTAAATGTGGGAAGAAACACCCTAGTAGTTGGCTGAAGGGAATGGGAGTCAATTACATGTGTGGTGAAAAAGGCCACCATGCTTGTGATTGTAAGGAGAAGAAATAAGAAGCCAATTTTGAATGCTAAAATTGTATAGAAAAGGGGAATTATGAAAATGAATGTCCTATACGCCAAGGGAAATTACCTCAGAAAAGGATAATGGAGAAAGTACAAGCTTATGCGATCGCTACTGATGAGGTTGACGCGCCGAAAGATGTGGTGGCAGGTAATTTAATGGTTTCCTCAAGTTTATCCAATGCTTTATTTGATTCTGGATCATCGCATTGTTTCATATCATCCCAGTTTTCTAAGACAATTATATATTTTCAATTTTACTGAACAACGGATTTTTCAATCAATACACCTAAGGGAAGTATCATTGCAACAATGATTTGTGAATCAGTTCCCATTAGGGTATATAAATCTTCATTATCTGCTGATCTCATCATCATACACATGATGTAATTTGATATAATCCTTAGTTTGGTTTGGATTTCTGACCATGATGTGAAAATTTATTTTAATAAGAAGAAGGTTACAACTTTAAATGATGATAAAGTGTACCTTATCTTTAGAGTAGAAACATCACTATATAATTCTAATCTATATCCACCCCCAGTAGCTCAAATAAATTCAATTACTAGTGGGGAAGAAAATGAAATAACTGTGGTTGAGGAAAGGAATGTTCAAATAGAGTACATACCTATTGTGCAAGAATATGTTGATGTGTTTCCAGAATATTTACTTGGACATCCTCTAGAATGAGAAATTGAGTTTTCTATTGATTTAATTTGTAGTTCAAGGCCCATAAAGAATACCCCTTATAGAATGGCCATTGTATAATTAGTGGAACTAAAGAAACAACTAGTGTAATTGAGTAATAAGGGATTTATTCGAACTAGTGTTTCTCAATGGGGAGTCCCTGTCCATTTTGTTAAAAAGAAATACGGATCTATGAGGTTTTGCATTGACTACGTGGAGATCAATGCTATAACAAAAAAAGCAAGTATCCCCTACTTCACATTAATGATTTATTCAACCAAATTCATGGAGCTCAATATTTTTCAAAGATTGACCTATGATCTGGATATCATCAATTGTGTGAGAAGAAGAAAGAAATTTCAAAAATAGAATTTAGAACTAGGTACGAGCATTACGAGTTTACATTAATTCCATTTGGATTGACTAATGGACACTCTATTTTCATGTATCTAATGAACAGAGTTTTCAAGGAATATCTTGATGAATTTTTAGTGGTATTTATTGATGATATCCTGGTATACTCTAAAAGATATGAAGATCATTAAAAACACTTGCACACTATTCTGAAAACCCTCAGAGGAAATGAATTATACAGGAAGTTTATCAAGTGGAAATTCTAGCTTCAGGGGATTTTTTTCAATGGCCATATTCTCTCTAAGGATGGAATTTCCATTGATTCTTCAAAGACCAAGGCAATCCATGAATGTCCAGCACTGACAAGTATAACTGAGGAACACAGTTTTATTGGTTTAACAAGTTATTATCGATGTTTTGTCCAGAATGTTTCTCGATTGGATAACCCATTAACCAAGCTCACATATAAAGGGGTTAAATTTGTTTGGAAAAAAGAGTGTGAATAATTTTTTGGATAATTGAAGAGATTACTAGTCAATTCTCCTATCATGACTCTACCGTCAGGGAATGATGGGTTTTTTATTTATAGTGATGCATCAAAGAAAGGACATGGTTGTTTCCTTATGCAGAATGATATGGTTATTGCCAATGTATCACGATAGATAAAACTTCCTGAGGAAAACTATCATACACATCATCTTGAGTTAGCAGCTGTAATCATTTCTTTGATGATATGGAGACATTATCTCTATTGTGAAAAATGAGAGATATATACTAATCATAAGAGTTTGATGTATATTTTCTCACAGAAAAAACTCAACATGAGGAAAAGGAGATTTCTTGAACTACTCAAGGATTATGATTGAACAATACACTACCACCTAGGGAAAGAAAATAAGGTGGCAGATGCTTTGAGAAGAAAGGATCATGAAGTTTTGAACAAGATGAGAGTTGAAAGTGATCCTATTTTCATAGATCTAGTGAAAATGGATATGGGAATAATCATGGAAGGTGAAACATCAATACTTTTTCAAATGGTTGTCGAACCATCTTTACTAGAAAGGTTAAAAAATAATTAGGCTGATGATGAGGAGTTTCAAAAGAAAATTAATGTTGTTAATGATGGGAGATTGATCAACATCATATATGAATACGGGATTTTCAAATTTTGGGAGAGATGTTGTGTTCCTAATATACCGGATCTGGAAAGGGAATTGTTAGATGATGCTCATAGCTCCAATTTATCTATACACCCTGGTAGCACCAAGATGTATAGAGATTTCAAGGAAAATTTTTGGTGGGAGACATGAAGAGGGAGATTATTGATATTTTGTCAAGATGTTTGGTTTTTCAACAAGTGATGCTTAGAAGGAAAAAGCCTGGAGGAGTCATGCAACCTCTTCCCATACCTGAGTAGAAATGGGATAATATTATGATGGACATTGTCATGGGGTTACCAAAGACTCCTAGAAGGAATGATGCAATATGGGTCATTAATGATCGTCTTACCATGTCAGCCAATTTCCATGCTATAATAGAAGATTTACCAATTAAACGTCTAGAAAGACTATATATTAATGAAGTTGTAAGACTTCATGGAGTACCCATATCGATTGTTTATGATCGTGATCCCTTTTTTACATCCAAATTCTAGAAAAGTATTCAGAAATCCCTGGATACTGAACTTCATTTTAGCCCTCCCTATGACCCTCAAATTGATGGACAATCAGAACAGACTATTCAATCCTTAGAAAACATGTTGAGATCTTGCTCACATGACATTCCAGGTATATGGGATCAATATATTACTATGGTAGAATTTTCTTATAAAAATAGCTTCCATTCAAGTATTCAAATGGAACCATATGAAGTGTTATATGGAAAGAGATGTCACACACCAACTTGTTGGGATGATGTTGGTGAAAGAAAACTCGTAGGCCCAAAACTTGTAGAGGAAACAATGGAAAATGTGAAAGTTTATCCAAACCCACATCAATGCAGCCCAAAGTAGGAAAAAGAGATTTGACAATAACCGAAGGAAGGATTTGGAATTTCAAGAATGAGACCATGTTTTCATGAAGTTATCTCCATGGAAGGGTGTTATATGTTTTGGAAATTAGGGTAAATTGAGTCCCAGGTACATCGAACCTTCCAAAATTTTAGAATGAATTGGAGTTGTAGCTTATCGTTTGGAAATGCCTCCAAGTATCTCCAATGTTCATGGTCTGTTCCACATATCACTGTTAAGAAAATACATACCTGGCCCAATGTATGTACTCACATATGAATAATTAGAACAGGAACCTGATCTGTCTTATTGTGAAGTGCCTATAAGAAATCTTGATTCCAGAAAACAAGTACTGAGAAACTAGACGACTTGTCTGGTAAAACGTATATGGAGAAACTATAAGATGGAAGAGGAAACATGGGAACCTATGGAACTTATGATGAAGAACCACCCAAATATTTTTAAGCAATAATATTCTAGAAATTTCCAGGATGAAATTATTTTAAATAGGGTAGAATGTAACACCCCAAGATTCCACGATACATTTCCCTTTGAATAATATTATAGCTTGTGTTGTATGCAACTTTAAGTACAAACACACCACAACCAATCAAACTACCCATTATAAATAGTAATACCCACTTTTCAATTTTTTTTAAATTTTATCATTCAAAATTCACTTCATAATTTGATTTGTAATATCAAAATTATCTTAGGGTGAATTTTTTGAATTTTTCTGAAGACATTAATTTTTTTATGAATAGTGGAAAAACACTCCGTTATTGGTTAAAACCGACTTTTAATTTAAATAATTAGTTATTTTATTTTAATTTATTTTAGGTAAAAATAAATACATTATACCTATATATGTCCAATGTAATTATTTTGAGTGATTTTTTAATAAGTTTAGATATATAAAATTTTATCGAACTTTTTCCCGTCTCTTACCCACCTCTTAGGAGCATTTGAAAATTCACATAAAACGTAATTTTACCGGTTCTATGAGTGGAATTCAAAAAATCCAAGAGAAATGGATGATATAATTTTGAAAAATGTGGTTCAATAAGATGAAATTATTTTTTGGTGAATAGTAACTTTCCTACTTTTATTTACAAAGGTTAAAAGTAAATAGGGTGATTAAGGGTAAAAATGATATTATTATTAAACTAACAAATGTCCTAATTCTATTGGATAAATTTAATTCGACCAAAGACAATCTTATGGATAAAATATGATCCTTCAGGTCCACTTGGATTAGATTAGAATATTCATTATTATTTTATTTAATGAAGAGCTAAAAGAGTTAAATTCAAAGTTTAGTAAGTAAACCATTTTTAATATAGGGTAATACATAATCTAAATTAGAAAATAAATATTAATTAGAAATATAAAAATATTTCCTACATAATGATATTTTATTTATAATTTTTAAGCATTAAATAATTTAATTTATTTATGACACAATGATGACACAAAAATTACATTAATAATGAAATATTAAAATAATTGGTATTATAAATATCCAAAAAATGAAAATTGGGACATTTTATGAATTAAAGTATTTTTATGGGTCAATATGACTTTTTAGTATTGAACATATAAATTTAGTTAGAAGTAATAAATTCTTTTGGACTTTAACAAAAATCATTTATTAAATACTGTCAAAATTGACATAATTGAGTTTTTTAAAACAAATATTATATTGTTAATTGATATAAAATTTATAAAAATATAAGGTTCTTCCAAAAGACTTATATAAGGTTTTATATATTAATAATTAACCACATGGGGTTCACTTTTCATGTTATAGTAAGTTTATTAACCATATAATATAAAAATATAAAGAGACATGGTAAATGACAATCTATTTAACTAAGAGTTAAATATAAAATATAAGGTTCGTATGATGACCTTGAACTATCTAAAACATATTGGTTGAGAGTTTTGCGACCCATACACACATTATCCTTTAAATAATTCATTTTCTAGCCATTAGTAACCGAAATTTAGTTTATTATAAAATAATATTTCAAGTTTTTCCTAAAGTGACCCTCACCTCTCTTATAAAAGGGCACTTCCCCTTCTCTTACGTTCACAACTCCAAATCTTTTTTGATCGGCCAAACCCAAACCAAATATCCTCCCAACTATCCTCCCTTCATCTTATATGCCTTAAGTTTGTCATAAATCCAACCTATGTATCACTTTTGATCAAATCAAAAGAAAGAAACCGAAGAAGAGTTAAATATTTCATCACCTCTCTCAAATTTATTTCTACTTCCACATCATCTTTATTTGTTGTTTCCATTATAAAATAATAACTCTTGTATCTTATATATACTATGATGTTATTATAAAAATGGTACAACCATATTCATTGTTTTATCCATCCTATAAATGACAAAGTCACCATATGTGTGTACGTACGGATTACCGTCTCCACATCGTGGTGTAGTTTGTTATTCAAACACTTCATCATTTGGATGGGTATAATAATGAGTATAAATTATGTAAATAATAAATATAAAATGATAATTATTATTCTTATATGATATAACATCCAATTATATACGATTTTAATATCCCAATAATGATATTGTCACTCGTGCGTATGTATGGATTACCGTCTCCATGAACGCGGGGAGATTCATTCCCCATCATATCCATTCATGAATTATTTTCATTTGATGATTAAAAAAATAATTTTTAAAGATGTAATATCATTCTAAATATGAAGAAGATAAATCCTATCAATAAAAAACATTACTTATATAACAATTCATATAAAGGAAAATGAATCATTTAACACCTGAAATGATGATACCACTAAAATATCATTAACAAAACAATGTTAGAAGATCATATATGATATCATATTAATTTATATGGTTATTGTATAATTTAATAAAAATTATTTCACCATTATAATGGAGGTTAGCAAACCTTCAATAAATTATAAGTACAAGGTAAGGGTTAATTTCACAATCTCTTTGTTATATGAGGTTGTTTTATACGTGAGTATCTATTGGGACCTCTTTATCATGCACATCCGTGTTTTCTTAAAAATATATTTCTAAACATTTTTTACTATTTACTAGAAAATGGGTTAATGTCATTTATTCCCTTATTTTGACTTATATGTTTTGAAAGGAATCTTTCCGTCATTTTGCAAACAACGTACCTTATGAACTTTTCAAAAAAATTAAGATAAGACTGTTTTTTTAACTTATACGGCGAGTGTGGCTATTTTCCGCCATTATAATATCGTTGAATCTTCCCTTACAAGATTATAATAATATTTTAAAAAGAAATGTTTTCTTTTATAATTATATTACTTTTAAATGATTTCAAAATAAAAAGAGACATTCCCCTAAAAAATGTTTTGATTTCTTTTATGTCAACCTCCTTTGATTGATTGTAAGCTTATTTGAAGTTTCTTTATTATGATACAAAACTTCCATATTTTATTGAAGGTTTTGTGATATGTTTGACTGTAGATGTGTTATTCTTACTCCATTCATGGTTTATGAATAATGTATTGACATTTTGTATTATAGTTTTAAAATGGATGTTTTTGTTATGTTTAAACCTTTTCATATGAGAAATGCATTGGACTTAGTATGTGATAGGTGGATCCCGCTATAGCTCCTCGATGCATCGGTAGATATCCTGGGACAAACTAGTGTCTTGGCACAAGGCCTTGACATAAAATTATTTGTAGTCTTTCCACAAGGCCTTGAATAAGTGGTTATGAAGTCTGGTATTATGCATTCCATCATTATGAAAGTGTCTCTTGATATTGCATGTGGTTATTCAACTAGTAGAATATCCATGTGGATAAGTAAATGGAATTATTTGATTTTATCTTTTCCATATTATGTTGATTTTTATGTTTAAAAGGATTTTGTTTTAGACTTACATTGCCTTAAATTTTTATACTTATTTATGAAATTTTCCGCTATATTTTTAACCTTAAAGAGAATCATGATAATATATAAATGGCATTATACAATACACCACATGCAATAAATAAGTGGAGAATAAGGGAAATCTCATGGAATTCAAAGTGAGATAAGAAACCCATTACCTCAAGTCTGAATTGTCTTATATATTCCTTGTTTTCTATGAATAATAAATATAAGATAATTTTTACTTGATTAAGAACATTTTTCAAGATTATTATTCCTTTTACATCACTTATGACCTTGCAAATAAACTTAGTTAATTATTTGAGTTCATATTGGATATTTTATTGATGTTCAGAATCTGAGTCAAAAATGACCTTGTTATAATTACAATTTGTCCATGTGGTCAAAAGCCCATTATATCCAGAAAGATATACGTGATTTTGATATCATATATATATATATTATATTATATATTATATATTCAATATATATTTAATTCAGTAGCTTACCCCTCACACAACACCGAATTCAAGTGCACAACGACACACCAAACTAGTAGTTCAAAAGTAGTTATGAATAGTATTAACTAAATTTTGAATTTTATATATTCCATATAATTTTTACATCCATTTTATTGGTTTATTAGACATAATATAAGAACAAATTCAATTTTTTTAGATAAAAGAAGTATTTTTCAAAAAAAAACAATTTTACCACCTTTTGATGGAGAACCATTATTAAAAACAATATTTGACACTTTTATATATTCAAGTTGACAAAATAAACATCTAATTTAGAATCAGGACATAAAAATCTATTTTCTATTTGTTATTGGTGTTTTTGTGATAACAATCATATTTGGGTGAATAGTAAAAAATACCAAATTTTAATTGAAGACAACTTTTTTAATAAAAATAATTTATAGTGTTAAATTATACATTTGAATGGTTTGGAAGTATAATTAGATTATATTTTTACATTTTAATTCAATGTTAGTCATTAAAATTAATTTCACATTGAAATTATACATAAACAAGTGTTAATCTTTTGATAGTTATTGCTTTTTAAAAACACGCTATTTGTTTTGACAACGGGAATTAATTTTACATTAATTAATGCAACTCATATGTTTTTAATTTTGTAAAATAGATATCATTTTTGAATTTTGAATATCAAATATATATTAGGCTTAATTTTTGGTATTTTTCTCAAAAACAACAATTTTTTATGAATAGTAATACCACTTAGTAGTACTTAAAAACTGATTTTTTTCATTAAATGAAATTTTACCACTTCTATGAATTGAATATCAAAAATCTGATACAAATGGTTGTTATTAGTAAGTCAAATATGGTTTAATAAAAATAAAATAATTTTTTTGTGAACAGTAACTTTAGACTTTAATTTAGCATGGTTAAAAGAAAATATGGTAGTTTAAGGTAAAAATAATGTTATACTAATAACAAATTACATTAAAAATTGTCCTAACCTTATTTGATGAGTCATGGACAACCATGGTCATCCTTGGGCCTATTTTGGGACCCCATGAATCCACTTAAAAGTAATAATGATACTTATTTTAATTAACTTAATGTAAAGACAAAAATGACATTAAAAAATAT
Source organism: Viscum album (assembly GCA_963277665.1). Taxonomy (NCBI): domain Eukaryota; kingdom Viridiplantae; phylum Streptophyta; class Magnoliopsida; order Santalales; family Viscaceae; genus Viscum; species Viscum album. Next base: position 301,027,530 of record OY728130.1, read on the forward strand.
CTTTTAGTATATCAATTTTTACATAGGGATATAGAGTCATAATTTTGACTATAAATATTCATTATATATCTAAAACAATTTCCTATATTATCGTATTTTTTTAATTTATAGATATCTAATAAATTAAATTACTTATGACACAATAATTAGGCAATATTCACCTCATTAATAAATGATTTAAATAAATATGATTATTAATATTAAAATAATATCTAAAACTCGTCCAATTCATATTGGATGATTTTATTTTGAACATGAGTCATCGTATCTGCGATTTTAATGAGTTTTGTACCTTTTAAATTGAAGATATGTTTATAATAAAATAAAATTTTCTAACTTTCCTAAAAAGCCCATCCTCTTCCGTATTAAAGGACACCACTTCTAACCCATTCCTCACACCTCTCAATCCCCCTGGCTCATCCAAAACCTACCCAAATAAGTTCTCAAGATCTGTCTCTTCCACCTATAATCCTTAACTTAGGAAGAAGTCACTTCAAGAAGTCCTTTTGGTTTAAACCAAAGGGAGTTACCCAAATTAAATGTAATGGATTCTCTTACCTTTTTTTCTTTTATTTTACTTATACAACCCATAAACTCTTTTTATTCATTTATTTTATTACAAAACTAGTATCACTAATATACTTGGATGCTTTTATGGGAATTATTTGAACAAAACTTACACACACCTCCATATAATGGGTAAATAACACACTATTTATATGGATGGAAAACTAACGCCACATAAAACGGTGATTGTTCAATTATCTCCTACCACCTATCATGGTGGACATTAAGATGGAACTGTATTTATATATGATATATATTATGTTTATGTTTTCTTTATTCTTATGTATTTTTCATTTATAGCATACCTTTATGGTTTCCTATATTGGTAAACGTGATAATTTCATTTGAGGAAGTGTGGACTACCACCCCCTTAAAGTGATATGACTCATTAATGCCTTATGTGGGACATATAAAGTATGGAGATAATTATATTTTATATGATATTATACTGGAATTATAATATAAATATTTATAATTATTTTTTCATTCATTGAAATACAAAATAGAAATGAAAGTATTATTCATGCATACGTACAACTTATCATCTCCATGAACGATGCATTTCATTTCTTGTCTCCAAATGTTATATACTAATATAAATACATATATATACTAGATATATAATAAATATATTATATCTAAATCATGTATATTATTATGAAGATAATGTATGTTTGACCACATTGAAAAATTTTAATTTTAACAAGTTGATGTTTTTACTCAAATTCTGAACATCGATAAAATATCCAATATTAATTGAAATAATTAACTAATTGTTATTGCAAGGTAATAAGAGATATAAAAGGAATAATTACATGAAAAATGTTTCTAATAAAGTATAAATTAACGTAAATTTACTATTCACGATGAACAAGGAACATACAAGACAAGTCGGACTTGAGGTAAGGGGTTTCTTATCTCACTTTTAATTCTGTGAGATTTCCATTCTTCGTCACTTATTTATCACTTGTGGAGTATTGTATACTTCCATTTATATATTATCATGATTATATTTAAATTCATGGTATTTTATGATTCATTTTGTGGTTATTAACTTTTGTTCATACAACTAGATTAATTAAAATGTGATAAGGGTTTTTATCTCACTCTTTATTCCCGTGAGATTCATGCTATATTAGCCACTATTTCTTATTGTGTGGTGTATGTACTACCCATTATAGTATTCTTGGTATAATATTCTATAATTTATCTGTATTTTCATCTTCATTGTATGGTACTTCATTCATGTGGTGTAAGTTTCGTGAGTTACCAAATCGGTATGGGAATTTTTAATTTCAATTTCCACTCATTGGGCTTTATGCGTGCTTCGTTGATTATTTTTACTCCATGATTTTGTGTAGAATCACTATTTATTATTTATGTAGTAATTTCCACTGAACATTGTGTTTATATACTTTTGATTCACATAATAACTCCATTGATAATTTCTCAAGTCATTGATATGAATTGATAAGTGTAATCTTAACTCAATTTCCATTCATTGAGTTAATTATCCAAGTCATTGGTGTTGTTTTTTAAATAATATGTGTGAATATCCTATGATTTATTTCACTGAATATCCAATCATATTGAGTGTATTTTTATTTTTCACACATAATTATGTCATTGATTTATTCTTATCCAAAGTATATGGTCTTTATATGGGATTTCATCTCAATTTACATTCCATTGAGACTTTTTTGTTGTTATACACAAATTCACTTTTATATGTTGTGTATAATGTACTTTGACATATTATATCATGAATCCATTTATTCTCATAATATTATAATGTTTTTATTACCTCAATTATTTGTATTCAAGTGTCTCTATTTTGGTTAGGAACTCTAACTAAACTATCATCCTAAATGTTTTAATTATTTATTCTTATAAATCTTTTTCATTAATGTCCACATTTTTGAAATGGTTTTACGGATATATTTATATGGAAATTAGGTTTTTAAATTTTTTTTAAAAGGTTCAAAGTGTTATGGGACACATTTATTCAAAAATAAATTTTAAATGGCTTCCTGAAAAATAGTGACTTTTAAATGTTTTCAAGAAAATGGGTTATATTTCTCTCAAATAGTTTTGATGATTATTTTCATCTATATAAATATCCTTAATTATTATCGATTAAGGTTGATTTATTATAATACAATCATCCATATTGTATTTATTGAGTTATTTTTGACTATGGATGTGATATTTTTATTCCTTTCATGGTTTTTGGTTAAAATATTGACATTTCGTATGCTAATTTTAATATGAATGTTTAGATTATATTTCAACATTTTCATATGTTGAATGCATTGGACTTATTAAGTGATGGTTGCAGCCCGCTATAGCACCTTGATGGATCAGTAAGTCTCATGACACAAACTAGTGTCTTGGCACAAGGCCTTGACAAAATCTTATTTGTTGTCTTTCCATGAGGCCCTGACTATGTGGTTATGATGTTCTGGAAATACATCCTGTCTGGATATGATCAAGTAGAGGAGACTCTAGAAAAGATGTAACTAGGAGTGAAAACTCTGACATGGAGTTTCGGGCTTGACCCTGGGTATCCTCGTAAAAGAAAATGGGCCTTTCTACACTCTTAGTTACAACACTCCCAGGGGATATGGTTAGGATATTTGAAATTTTCATTACAAATCGATTTGAAGGATTTTAATATAAGATGAGAATAAATGACCTTGGTTAATCCTAGGGTGTTGCAAATTGACAATATGGTTTCATGATATTTTCTAAATGATTTTATGAATATTTTTACTCACACAATGCTTGGTCAATGGTAGGATTCAAAGGATGTCATAGTAACTTTGAGCATGATGTAAAAGTTGTAAAAGCTGGTGTAAATGAGTAACAAAATAGAATTTTGATAGTCGTAAAAGATATCGTGTTCATGCGGTATCATTTTTCCAAACATATGATCAAAAACATATATATTAACCAACTCTCGGTCTCAAAAAAGAATAGAAATGTGATGAATGATAAGATCTCCAATAGTGGAGACCATAGAGAAAAGAAACGTCAATGTCCATCATACAAGAAATGTGGAAGGAGATACCCAGGAATGTGTCTCAATGGAATAAAGAAATGATTTATCTGTTAGAAAGAAGGACATAAAGTAATGAATTTTCGAGGAAAAATGAAGAGTACTATCACTGAAAATAAAAATGGTCCCAAGAATCCAATTACAGTCATTTTCAATAGATGTAGGGGATCTAGCCCTTACCCAATTAAATGCCCCATTATATTGGATATCCTCTTTGTCAAAGAAGAAGCTACGAGGAAATAAATGGTTTGTGAAATGTTTAGAAGTATTAGTGTTCTTTGTTGATGGGATTACTTTGGAAGAATTTTCTCTTGTATGTGTAACCCTATAATTTTTCATGTGAAAATGATATTTGAGGAAGAATTATATTTTCTCTTGTGGATATAGTTATAAATATCCATTTGGTTTTATATGTTCCTGGAATTGGAGGCAACTAAAAGTTCATATATTTTGAGATGAAAATGAGAGGTATGAGAGAACATTTGAGGTTAAATTATGTTATGTTTAATTTGAGAAATTAATCTTCTTTTGGTAATGAAATAAAATATAGTTTTTGAAAAAGGCAACACGCAGACCGTGTGACAACCCGTCGCATCAGACAAAGTTGTGGGAATCGAACCCACAACCAGAGTGCAATTGGGATTTATCGCCTACCACTAGACTATGTGAAGTCCTTGGTAAGTGTGACTAATAATTCATAGTTAAATTACATTATTATGTTGATTTGGTACATTATTTATTATCAAATGAATGTCCTCGTTTTAGGAAAATGATCTGGTGGTTAAGTGATAAATGTTATTTTAGAAGACATTCACACTGTTGGGAACACTATATTCCTAAGTAAAATAGAATACTATGGTATTTCATTTGAGGAGTAATTGTGGATATTTTTGAAATGTTCTTATTGTGTATTTATTGTGATTTGGGTTATTTATGGAAATGATTAACCTATAATAGAGAATATGTGATTAGGTTAATTACTTTTAAGTATGTGACTTTAAGAGTAATTGATGTTATTTGGTGATACAATTTAACTTGGAAGACTATGTAATCAAATTATTCTGAGTTTTGGGTTTCAATCTTAGATAGGATTATATTGAAGGATTTTAAGGAAAATTGTTCATTGAAGGGTATTTTTTCACTTTTGATATTTTTGTTTAAATTATGGAAATTAAGAGCAGTATTTATTTCTAAAAAAGTTTTGTCCTTTTTGGGGATCATTTGATCACGTACTAACCATTTTGGTATTGGTTAATGTTTAGTGGAAAGGTAAATATACAGTTCATCCTTTGTGGATTATGTGATTCTCTATAAGTTGATTTTAGTGCTTCAGGTGTAACCAAGTCATCTTGAATACTCATCGTTTCGAGAAAATACGGTTTTGTGGTAGAAATTTATTAATGGATGAAACCCTACTTGTAAAGTAAGTATATTTCCTTATACTCTTATTCAATTTCATAAATAAATTCATCATCATTATGAAAAGTAACTTAAATCAAAAATGTTGTTCATTTACTTTTCTTACTGCATAATAAAAGACCTTTCAACCCATTAATGGTTTATGGGTTTCAAATTTTTAACTTTCTCCTAATAATATTTTCGATCACTCTCCATCAGAACATGATAATCAGTCTTCTCTTCCATATCCATGTTTTTTTATATTGAACCCTAGTATGTGTTATGTTCGGTAACCTTTATACTTACCTTTATTTATTTTAAAATAGAGGCCTCATTAATCCATTTTCGATGTGGGGTTTCAACTAAGATATTTTGAAATGTTAAAACCCATGTCTTCAATCCCAAGAATAAATTGTGAGGACACAATTTATTAAAGGAGTGGATAATATAACACCCCAATGTTTCACAGTGCATTATCTCTTAAATGTAATTCAACAGGTTACACCTCACACAACTCTGAATTCGAGCACACGATGACTTACCAATCTAGCCATTCAAAATCAGTAATGAATAGTATTAACTAAATTTGGAATTTTATATATTCCATATAATTTTAACATCCTTATTATGTGTTTATTAGACAGAATATAGGAATAAATTCATTTTTTCAAATAAAGGATGTATTTTTCAAAAAATGAAATTTTACTACTTTTTAATGGAGAACATTTTTAAAATACTATATTCAAAACTTTTATATATTCACTTTGACAAAATACAATATTCAAAACTTTTATATATTCAATTTGGTGTTTTTCTGATAACTTTCGTATTGGGTTGAATAGTGAAAATTACAAAATTTTAATTGAAACCCACTTTTTTGATCAAAATAATTTATAGTATTCAATTATACATTTTAATGGTTTTTAAGTATAATTAGATTATATTTTCACCATTTAATCAAATGTTGGTCATTGGAATTAATTTAACTTTGAAATTATACATAATCAAGTGTCAATCTTTTGATAGTTATTGATTCTTAAAAACACGCTATTTGTTTTGATAATGGGAATTAATTTTATTTTAATTAATTCAACTTATATTTTTTGAATTTGGTAAAATAGATATCATTTTTGAATTTGGAATATCAAATATAGCTTAGGCTGAATTTTTTGTATTTTTCTGAAATACTTCAATTTTTGATGAATAGTAAAACCAACTAGTAGTTGTTAAAAACAAACTTTTCCATTTAAATGAATTTTTAATAATTCATTGAATTGAATTTCAAAAATCCAATATAAATTATTTTTATTATTAATAAAAATTTGGTTCAATAAGATGAAAAAAATAAGTGAATTGTAACTTATGACTTTTATTTACCGCAGTTAAAAGTAAATAGGGTAATTCAGGGTAAACAAATATTATAATGACACCAAATAACCTTAACACTTGTCATAAATTTATTGGATGTGTCATGGCCGACCATGGGAATCCTTGGGTCGATTTTGGGATCCCATGGAGCCACTTAAGAGTGATAATGACTCTTTATTTTAATTAACTTAAAGACAAAAATGACATTAACAAATATCTTTTAGTATATTAATTTTTATATAAGGTAATATAAGTGATATTTTTTACTATAAATATTCATTGGAAATATAAAAAGATTTCCTACATTATGGTGTTTGTTTTATAATATTTAGACATCAATTAAAGTAAATTATATATGACACAATAATGATGCAGTATTCACCTCATTAATTAATGATTTAAATAAACAAGATTGTTAATATTTAAACAACATAAAAAACAAGTCCAATTATTATTGGATTATTTTATTTCCAACATGAGTCATCTTATAATCAACTTTATGGAGTATTGGACCTTTTGGAATGGAGATAAGTTTATAATAAAGTAACATTTTCATACTTTCCTAAAAAACCCATCCTATCCCTTATAAAAGGACACCAATTCTATCACATTACTCTCACCTTTCAAGCCCCTTGTCTCATCCAAAACCTTCCCAAATATGCTCTAAATATCCCCCTCTTCCACCTAGAATCCTTACCTTAGGTATAAGTTACATCAAGAAGTCCTTTTGGTTCAAACCAAATAAAGTTACCCAAATTAAAGATAATGGATTATCTTAACCTCTTTTCTTTTATTTTACTTCTCCAACCCCTAAAATCTTTTTATTTAATTATTTTATAACCACACCAATATCCTAAATTTACTAGTATGTTGTTAGGATAGGTATTAGAACTAAAATTACACACACATCCATCTAATTGTTAAAGAACACATTGTTTATATGGATGTCAAACTAACGCCTCACGAAACGATGATTGTTCAGTTATGTCCTATTGACTCTCATGGTGGCCATTAATATGGAAATATATTTATATATGATATATATTATGTTTAGGTTTTATTTATGATTCTGTATTTTCCATTTATATCATACCATTATGGTTTCCATTATGGGTAAACGTGATAATTTCATTTGAGAAAGTGTAGACTACTTCCCCCTCAAAGTGATATGACTCGTTAAGGGCTTATATGGGATGTATAAAAGATGGAGTTAATTATATTATAAATGATATTATAGTGGAATTATAATATATCTTTGTATAATTATTCTTTAATTCCATTAAAATACAAAATAGAAATGAAAGTAGTGTTCATGCATATGTACGGCTTACCGTCTCCATGAACAATGTATTTCATTTCTTATATCCAAATGTTATGTAATGTTATAAATACATATATATACTGGATATAATATATATATATATATATATGTGATATATAAATCATTTTTATCATTCTGGAGATAATGGACTTTTGACCACATGGACAAATTGTAATTATAACAAGTTGATTTTTTACTCAAATTCCAAACATCGATAAAATATCCAATATGAATTAAAATAATTAAATAATTATAATTTCAAGGTAATAAGTGATATAAAAAGAATAATAAACTTTAAAAATGTTCTTAATAAATTATAAATTAACATAAGTTTATTATTCAATAAGAACAAGGAACATACAAGACAAGTCAGACTTGAGGAAAGGGGTCTCTTATCTCACTTTTAATTCTGTGAGATTTCCACTTTTCGCCACTTTTTAATTGCATGTGGTGTATTGTATAATTCCACATATTTATTATCATTATTCTCTTTACATTAATTTTATTCTATGATTGATGTTGTGGGTATTAAATTTTTTTTATACGACTTGATTGATTATAACATGATTAGGGTTTTTCATCTCAATTTTTATTCATGTGAGATTGATTCTATATTATCCACTATTTCCTATTGTGTGGTGTATGTACTACACATGATTGTATTCTTGGTGTAATATACTTTTATTTATCGGTATTTACATCTTTATTGTAATATCCTTCATTCATGGGGTGTATGTTTCGTGAGTTACCAAATTGGTAAGGGAATTTCTAATTTTAATTTCCACTCAATGGGCTTTACGCATGCTTCATTGACTATTTTTACTCCTATATTTTGTGTAGAATAAATACTAATTATTTATTTAGTAAATTACACTCCCCTTTTTGTGGGTATACTTTTGATACACTTAATCTCTCCATTGATAATTTCTTAAGTCCTTGAAAATAACTTGATAAGAGTAATCCTAACTCAATTTCCATTCATTTAGTTAAACATCCAAGTCATTGGTGTTGTTTTTAAAATAATATATGTGAATTCCCTCTGATTGATTTAAACTTAATATCCAATCATATTTAGATTATTTATATTTTTCAGACATATTTATGTCATTGATTTATTCTTAACCCAAGGATACGATCTTTATAAGGGATTTCATCTAAATTTACATCCCATTGAGACTTCTTCATTGTTATACGCCAATTAACTTTTATATGGTGTATATAATGTAATTTGACATAGTATATCATGAATCCATTTATTCTCACTATATTATAAATTTTTTATTACATCAATTATTTGTATTCAAGTGTCTCTCGTTTGGTTAGGAACTCTAACTAAAATATCATTTTAAATGTTTTAAATATTTATTCTTCTAAATCATTCTCATTAATGTAAAAGTATTAAAAATGTTTTTAAGGATTTATTTATATGGACATTAATGTTTTAAAATTCCTTCTAAAAGTTTCGAAGTGGTATGGGACACTTTGATTCAAAAATATATTTTAAACGGCTTCTGGATAAATAGCGTCTTTTAAATGTTTTCAAGAAAAAGGGGTATATTTCTCTCAAATAGTTTTGATGATTTTTTTCATCTATGTCAATATCCTTCATTATTATTGATTCAGGTTTATTTATTATAATACAATCATCCATATGGTATTTAAGAGTTCTGTTTGACTGTGGATGTGCTATTGTTATGCCATTCCTGGTTTTTGGTTAAATTATTAACATTTAATATGCATGTTTTAATACAAATTTTTAGGTTATGTTTAAACCATTTCATATGAGGAATGCATTGGACTTAGTAAGTGACAGGTGGAGGCCGCTATAGTTCCTCGATGCATTGGTAGGTCTCTTGAGACAAACTAGTGTCATGGCACAAGGCCTCGACAAAATCTTATTTTTAGTCTTGGCATGAGGCCTTGACTATGTGGTTATGATGTTTGGCATTATGAATTTCATAATTATGAGATTAGCCATTGATATTTCATGTGTTTATCCGACTTGTATAATACCCATGACTTTGTTTTATTAATGTATTATTTACTCAGCTCATATTACTTCAAAAAATTGTTCTAGTTAATTATTTATAAAGGCATGTGTTTTCAATTATTTATCATGCCTAATGTTTATGTTATCATTCGATGTATTGCTTACTCTTACTGAGAATTTGATCTCACCCCTCCCATATGTTTCATTTTCCCAGGATATAATGAAGTTAGTTATCAGTGACATGCATATATAATCTAGGAATCTTGGATGTTTCTAAAGGAATAATTTAGTATTGTTTTTCTTTTCAAGTTTTAATTTTAAACTTATGTAGGTACTTGTTTCCAAGGCTACTAAACGGATCGGTCCATTGGGACTTGATTCCTCGTAATCATGCCAATATATTAAAATAGTGCACCAGCTCCTAGATTCGGGGGTCAGATCATTTCATTAATCCTATAAAATGTTATTTTGAAATAAAATAATTGATATTATCATATAATATAGCTGTTAAAGTATATAAAAATATGGTATACAGTCAATGTTAGGGTTCCTCAACTCACTTTTATTTATGTGATACAAATGTCATATTAACCATATATTTACATTGAGTGGTATATATTTTTTCCATTTTAATCTAAAATCATTAATAATTCATAATTAATTTTATTTGATCAATTTGAATTAACCCATTTAAGTGGATGTGAAAGGAAATTTACCATGTCATAAAGAATTTCATAACTCAATTTCCTTTAATTGAGTAATACTATATCTTACAAGTATTTTTTATTACAGGATTATGTTTCTATTTAATTTTTAATATCTTGTATTTTATTTTAACATATTTTATGAGTATTTACATTTTATAAAAATAATTTATACATTGATTAATTATCACTTCAATGTTATGATCGTTGTAATGTTTCCTCGTCTAAAATTGTATGATTTGGGACATATGTTTTCTAGACACCTATATTCATTAATGAGATGTTTGTACTTAAAATTTTATAATTTATATTATGAATATAATTATTTTAATTAGATATAATGTTTTATTATGTGTAACTCTTTCATTGGGCTTACAATTTTAGATTTACCATAGTGGGAAAGGCTTTATGATATATTTTCCATTAATTTCATGATTTTCAATATTGATTTTTACTTAGGTGTAAATATGATGATATTATTTTCCTAAACCACGAATATTTTATTCTCCTTTGGTTATTAATTTGGTACACATATTTAATTTCCATTTAAATCATTATTGATTTATCAAATATCAGGAAATTTTGTTTTTATGTGACACTAATCCTCTATTTTATTTTAGATTTGGAATATTCTATTTAATATCTATGTTTAATAAAATGTTTCAATAATTATCTTCTCTTAAAATAAAATATTTTTGAAATATATTTTAGTAGTAATTTTATCTTATTTTAAATATCTTTGAAAGTGAAATTTCTTAATGTTTTCAAAATGAATAACTTTTGACTACTATTTTAAAAAATGTTTTGAAATTAATGTTTATTTTTTTAGTTAAAACCAGAAAACTTTTTCCCTAAATAATGAAAAATAATTTCCACAATGTATCCATTATTTTTTAACATGGTTTTTTTCAAATAATTTTTTTTCACAATATTTTGTAAATTTATAATTTTTCATTGTGGTTATCAAAGTAAAAAAGGGGTATTTTTCTCCAATGTTTTCTTAATCACATTTTAATTTTATTTCAATTTCAAAATGAAAAAAACATGATTTTACAATCACTCTATTGGTTATATGTTGTATTTATACCATTCTTATAGATTCCCATGTTTTATTAGGTGATTTAAATCAATCCTATTTCTATTCCAAAGGTGATTCATGAAAGAAAATAAAATGATTATTATTATAACAAAAAGTGAAAGGATATAAATTTTTTATTCATGAACAATATTTGGAAATTATTGATTTTTTTTTGGTCAAAGGACCAAAGCATATTTATTAGCAAAAAGGAAACAAAAATTACAAGAGTCTAAAAGACGGGATCAAATTACAATCTTTACGATGCAAAGGCATCAAGTTATTTGGGAGCTCCTCCAGCCAAGTTAGATTCTGAGCAATCCCTTTATTCGCGAGAGAATCTGCAACCATGTTAGCTTCACGGTAAGTATGAGTTGCAATGAAACTGACGTCATGAAGAGATTGAAGACAATTCATCCAGCGCGTAGTAATTGACCAAGCAAGATGAATCTCTCCCTTCCAAATGGCTTGAACAACAGTGGTAGAATCACTTTCAATCCATAAGTTGTTCCACCCACGTTGAAGAGCAAAAGCAGTGGCGTGAATAACACTTAGCATCTCTGCTTCCAGAGAGGTTGCAGTACCGCAGCCTCCAAAAAAGCATCCCATAACATTACAATGATGATTTCTGAAGACAGCACCACAACCCGCAGGACCTGGATTTCCTTTAGAAGCTCCATCCACATTAATTTTAATCCAACCTGGAAAGGGAGGTCTCCAAAAAACCTCTAGAGTGCGGAGCAGTTTCGAGAATTTGGCCTCAACTCGAAGCCGTCGAAGGATCATAAAATCATCCACCAAATTGTTGCAGGTACCATTCTGAATCAGCGCAGCTTCCAGAATAGCAATAAGAATACGTGTTTTACTTGCATTAATGTTGTGTGAGAAATTATTGTAAAGAATCAAGTTTCTATCATACCATATCACATGTATCAGCTCTGAGATCCCAGCAAGAAGCAAGTTTCTGATTTGTTGAGAGTTATCCTTGGCCACACATCTCTTAAGCTGCTCATCAATAGAGTTCTGAGCCAGCCATCTGCAATCAAAAGTGTCAAAAATATAGTTCCAAAGGGTGGTGGCAGTAGCACAAGATAGAAATAAGTGGTTAGTATCTTCTCTATGCTGGTTGCAAAGACAACATTTTGAACAAAGTTGGATACCAAAACTTTGAAGACAAACATCAGTGGGAATTCTATTGTGGGCGAGACGCCAAATAAGAGTGAATCTAGAAGGTTTGATCCAAGGTTTGTCAAAAAGTTTTATCCAATTCATATCAATCTCAGTGTTGTGTAAGGAGTGATTATAAAAATTTTTGGCATTAAGGATCCCATTATGAGAAGGCTCCCAAATCAAGAAATCACTCGAGGTAGAAAAATGGTAGGAATCAATAATTTGAGTGATGTTGTCAGGGAGGGAATCAAAGTGAGAATTAATCACATCATTGACAGTGGAGTTGATATCAACAGGGTGATGGTCGAGGGGAGTCACAGAGATAAGAGGGTCACCAGTCCAATTGTCTAACCAGAATCTCATGGAAGAGTTTCTAGAAACCATCCATCTAGCATTGTGCATAATGTTATCATAAGTGTCTCTAACAGAGGGCCAAATGGAAGAGGTCATGAAACTTCTATTAGCTCTTTTCAATCTATCAATGAACCTGTTTTTGATAAACGCAACGTGAGGGGTGTCATTGTGAATCAGGTTCCAAGTTAGTCTGGCTTGAAGAGCTTCATTGAAGTACTTAATGTTTTTAATACCAAGACCACCCATAGCTATAGGCTTACAGCACTTAGCCCAAGGAATAGTCACCAGTTTTCTGTCCAAAGTGCTGCCAGACCAGACAATGTTTTTAATGTGAACATTTAGCTTTTTAATGAGACTAATAGGCCATTTATAAACCATCATCGAGTAAACAAGTTTAGAAACAATCACAGACATTACAAGGCAAACTCTCCCCGCCATGGAGAGGGATTTTCCTTTCCAAGAGGAATGTTGATGAAGAACCTGGTCAACAATGCTTGAAAAGTAGCAGGCTTTGGGACTAGCCCAGAAGATGGGAACTCCCAGGTACTTGAAAGGGATAGTACCTTCTTTGATACTAAGCTCATTGATAATATTATTTTTTCTAGCAGAAGGGACGTTTTTTCCAAAGTAAATGAAAGATTTATTCCAACCAATGACTTGACCCGAGACCTCCTCGTAGTGGTTGATGACAGCTTTAAGAGTTCTGATTTTTTTAAGATCACCCTTTAGGAAAAGAATGATGTCATCAGCATAAAGGAGGTGGGTGGGGGCATTCACATTTCTGTAAGCCTGAATAGGTTTGAGCTTGTTATGGTCAACCATATGGGTGAGCAGACGACTAAAATAGTCTTCTGCAATGGAAAAAAGAATAGCAGATAAGGGATCTCCTTGTCTGACACCTTTAGAACATTTGAAAAACCCTCTAGGCTATCCATTGACTAAAATGGAAACATGAGTAGAATGAAAGAGGATTTTAAGTCTAGATATGAAGTTATCATTGAAGCCAAATCCATGAAGAACTTTGAAAATGAAAACGTTTGTATGGGTAACGAGGTATAGGGCTGGCCTTGCCCACCTGCGCGCCGCACGCTCCCCAGCTAGGCCCAAGGTGGCCAACCCTTGGGCTTGGGCCAGTTCCCACGGAGTCGAGGGGACGAGAGGTTCGCTGACAAATGGTGCGCGTTGCCTTTGTGAGGACTCGAACCCGGAACCTCAGCGACGGGTCGCCACCGCCTTGAACCAACTCACCCAGCCCCCGCGGGCTATTTGGAAATTATTGATGATCATGTGTGAGATAGATATATCTTATATTATGGGTACTCACATATAGAATTAGTTGATCTCGTTATATGTTATATTTTTGGTGTTCCCAAATAACACTAGGTGATATCGGTTTATATTATACAATGGGTGTGCCCAAATAGAACTCCAATGTATTGGATAATGTTACTTGTATTTAGAGTAATAAATATGGAGTTACTGGAGGGTTTATCGAATGTATTTCACAAGGATCTATTTATTTATTACATGGGTTTAAAATAGTTTCATTAAGTTAATGATTTAAATATGAAATCTTGTTATCATTATGAAATATATAGATTTTTAATGAATATTATGATCCCGATTAATGTCATATGGATAATGATTACTAATTCTAATGGATCATTCAGTTTTAAAATCCTAATTCAATTTTTTACTGTTTAATGATCCGAGTATTGAAGTTTATGGATGTTCTTATTTTATTCTCATGTACATTGATTATGTCATTATAAATTTATGTTTTTTTATAATAATTGATGAAATTCAATTAATAATTATTGTTTTTACCCTTACTAGGAATTTGAGATCAGCCCTCTTTTATTTCATTCTTCACAGGTTACTATGATTGGGTTTGATTGAATTATATCTATAAGGGTTTAATGTAGAATATGATGATTAATAAATGAGAAATAAGAAAATATAGGTTTTTCGGGATAATTTATAATTTCATTTCATTTTAATTACCTATATTTGAGTTTTTCCAAATTCTATAAAACTATAACCCCATAAAGTACTAAAGAATGTAAGAGATACAAAATTTTTTTTTTATGTCGTATTGTTTGGATTGTGAAAATTTATTCTCCTACATCAGTATCAATACCAAAAACATAATATTTATGATATTATTACTTGATACTAGAGTGTGGGTTTGGATATATTATTATTGGAATCATAGGATACATTAGATGACTTTAGAGACAATTATTTTTTCATATGAGGTTATTTTAAGATTTTTAGATACCATAATATGGTTATATGATTATTTTCGACCATGCGTTCAAACTATTAGATTCACATTTTTGATTTCAAGTGATGATATCATAAATTAATTACAAACAGAGTAGGATACCTTAGGGAGAAGTATATCTAATGCTTTATTTATATGTGAACTATTAGTTATCATTTTGTGGATATATGTTTTAAGGTGTTGATATACAATGGTGGTTATATGGTCATGTATATTAAGGTAATATTGGGGACATGCCTTTTACTGTATATATGGCCATGGGATGGAAACTTCATTTGGAGACCAAGTGATAAATTTTATTTAATAAAAAAATTCTATATTTTTTTAATGTAAACTGAAAGGTATGAGATAATATTTCATGTTAAAATAATCTTCAATGATGAGATTATTAAGGTCATATTGGAATATGGGTTTTTCGATATTGATTTATTGTAATATTGGTGTATAAATATTGATTTTTGGAGATTAATGTATCGTATAAAGGTTTGTTCATTTCAAGAATTACCTTACTATATGGTAACCCCTTTTTATTAATTTTTAAATATATGAGGAATAAATTTTTAACACTTTTTATGGTTATCTAGTCATTGAATGTTAATTTTTTTCTTAAAAAAGAAAAATTAATATTTAATACTCATCTATTAAAGAAAAGAATGAGATTGTCGTGGTAATTTTATAAATGATGAAATATTATATTTCAATTAAGAATATTTCACTATGTTTTCTATTTATAATCTAATGGAATGACTCAACTCTAGGAAAAAGTTCTTTAAAAAATGATAACATAGTACCTTCAATTAATTGAATTTTATCTCATCTTGGATTTATGTTTTTTTTCATACCATTATATTGATCATCAACATTCATATGATCAAAAATCTCTATCACTATCCATAGTTATTTCTTCTTTTCTTAAATTTAAATATCATAACCTACCATCAATGTTCTCCTATGTTGAAATTGAGTTATTTGATGAATTTAATATTTCTATTTCTCTCATAACAAGAGAATATTTTCTTAACCCTTATCATTATATGGGTTTCAAACAACAGTTATTTTCAAATTTCAAACCTTTTATTGCTGAGATAATGTTCAATATATGATGACACAACTTATAAAAGGGGGTGGGTGTAACAACCTAACGTTTTAGAAGAAACAAATTATGCTCAATAAAGTAAAAAATGTAATAATGGGCATAAAAGAGAATATAACAACCTATGAAATTATAATTTATTTATTTTTAAATAAATTTAATCTCATCAGTATCTTTTGATACATGTAACCATGAGAATTGTCTTGTTTGATAGAATTTTCAACACATATCTATGAGCATAAAATGAATTTTTAATTATATAACTATAATAACATTTCCATCATATTGGGTGTTTTGAATAGTATTATCTAATTCATGAAATAAATATATAATTTGCTAGGAAAATATAACTTATTGATAAATTATTAGTAAAAAATCAATCAATTTTTAGTAAAGTAATTTTATTCTTTGAAAAAAAATTATTTAGAAATGATTACAAATTCATTTTCGAAAAAATTATTATAATTATTATTTGTAAATTATATAATATTTACATTATAAAATAAAATTTATTTTTTATATCCTCAAACCAAAATAAAATCAGGGTAAAATGTTTTTATTTTTATGAATATATTGATTTTTCATGGAATTCGTAAAAATACCAATTTTAGATAATAAGTCATTTCCCTTGAATAAATTAATTAATTTAAATTTACCATTGTGTTTTGAATATTTTTAAAAGTAATATAATTATTATATTGTAATATTTAATTGACTTAATTTCTTTTTAATCATCATTATACTTTATTTTTGAATTGGATGATTTTTTGGTTTTTAAAAAGTTATTTTTCTAAAAACTGTTTCAATGTGCATAATGTTTCACTTTTTTAAAATAGTCCACGTAATCTATAATGAGTAATTTGTTAGATCAAATATATATATTATATATTAATATATATTAATTTTGATTCAAAAAAATGATAATTATTAGTCATATTGATATTATAAAATTATCTTTTTATTGAAAAAGACACCTCTTGAAAAACTATTTTTGCATCACTTCAATGTGTTTAATTTTAAATAAACCTTCTTCAAATTATTTGAAATGAATTTGGTAAAATGTATTAAATATTTTAAATAATAAAAAATTATACTATCTAATATGGTCATCTTAGTTTTTTAACATAACTAATAGTGAAAATATTAAAAATTAATTAACACAGTTATAGATAAATAGGACTTACAGGGGGTTAAACTAAAAATAAATGTTTTAAAATGGCCTAAAACATGTACGAGATCATATGGATGACCATAATTAGACTTAATAATTTATAAGACTCTAGAAACATCCATTTTCATTCCTTGTGGTATGTGAAAAACATGGGTAATGTAATGACCTATTATTTTCTAACAGTGATATTACATCTTTCTAGATAAATATTCATTACCATACATAAAAACATTCCAGAGGACCCTAATATTTTGGTTCCTTTAGAAACTTACGATTTGATCTTATAATTTGTTGAAAGATCTTCAAAATCTCCAATAATGATCTTCTCCATTAATACTCCTACATAAAACCTTTCTTTATAACATAAGGGAAGGAAACAAAAGAAAGGGTGATATTAGATTATCAGTAACAGAACACACAGAAGATACTTAATCATAACATGATAATAAGGGTAAACAATCATGATCATAACATTTAAATATCATACCCTATATATCAATGATCATATATATGTGTTATAGAATAAATATTGGTGTATCATAAAGCATGAATCGATATAAAATAAATTAACATGACCCATGAATATATAAAAATGGAAAAATACATGGAAATTGTTGCATACACAAAAGCCTAAAATATCTCATTTCATTGATTCCAAACAAGAAATTCATGGTATGTTATGCTTGGCTTAATAAATAGTGTACCTATTTCGATCCTGTGATGGCTTCTAGTGTTTTTCGCATACACATAAGCCTAAAATATCTCTTATCATTGATTCCTACCAAGAAATTCATATTATGTTAGGTTTGGATTAATCAATAGTGTACATATATCAATATTTGTATGGCCTTCATTGTACCTTTTAGTTTTTGGATTGGGATGAAATCCATTATACACTCTTGTTGCAGGCATATGATAACCTTGATTGTACCCTTTTATTCAGATAAAAGGAAGTCTTCCCGGGTACCCTCTTACTGTGGGATTATGATATCCCCCAGTGTACCCATTTGAACACAAAGATCATTTATCATTACCCAATTCATTTGAGGATAATATAAGTCAAATCTGTCACATATTGAACACCATACAAATGTGTGCCATAATAAGATAAATCATTCATCATATTAGAACCCACAGAATGAAATGAATTTTATATACATAATTTAATCATAACAAAACCCATGTAAAAGAAATGGGTTGCATAGATATCATTCTATCATAAAATTAAGCCATTATTATATAGAATAATGATGGTATCATTTAATTATATCCCTAGTAAAATATAAGTAACATTAAATAATTTTATTTTATATGTTAAAGATTTTAAGTAGATCACTTGAAAATTATTCTTGGGAAAAATATCCTTTCTTATTTGAAATATTGTTTTCCTCAACATTATGCAATTTAAAAAATTATTTATTTCTATGAAAATAAACATGTAATATTTTATGGGAAGATTCGAGTAAATAATTTATCATTAATGTAGAAAATTCTATTTATTCCCCACAATTAAAAAGAAAACATTCTTCTCATACTTTTTCTGGAAAAGTCAAAATGTACCTCATTTGGAAAACAACAAAATATTCTTTTCAAACCAAGTAATAAATAATAAAAAAATGTGTAAAAATGACTTCAAACATCCATAGGAGAATATTAAAAAAATTAAATGATTTTTAGAAAACATGTACATGGATGATAAATATTCCCCAATGTAGACTTAAAAAAACAATCCCAAATTTTTATGAGAGTGTGTAATAAATACGCAGCACTTTATAATTAATAGAATCATTGCCTCATGAAAGAAATAAAACTGTAATGATAGTAAAATATCATAATATTTGGGATAAGACTCAAAAATATATTCATTAGAAGTGTATACACCACGAAAAAAAAACGAGTGGTGAATATGGAGGAAGTCTCACAAAAATAAATGTGAGACAAGAAATCCCTTTAATACATTAGTACCTTTAAAATCATGAAACTCCTGAAATAATAACATGAATTAAATAGAGTTGTGAATATGTAATTTATCTCATAGAAATAAAAAGTGATATAAAATTCCATTACATTATATATTCACTCTCATTGTAAACATGAAAAACTCTTTATAATAAATATAAATTTTTTATACATCTATTACCGAACCATATTCATATAAATAATTATATATGACTTATTTATGACTTTTCATTACCCTCTTATTAACAATTCAAAGATTATGGTATGTTTTTGGTAATAAGTGCTTTTTTCTCATACATGTTTTATTTTTTTATTCTTGCTCTTCATACATAGATCATGATTTCAATATACAAATAATTAAAATCATGATAAAAATATTATATATAATAATTATATTTGTATATATGGTTATATATAATAGTTATAAATAGTAAATGAAATACACCATTCATGTAGATGGTATGCCATACGTATACATGGATACATCATTCATTTTCTTGTCATATTAAAAGAAAGTAAATCATATAATAAATTATAATTCTTGAATTATTTTCATGTTCTATACATCATATATATTATTATAAACATCCTTATTTCCATACATGTTAAATATAGATGAACAAACAATAACATCGCATAGTGGAGATGATAATCCACACATACTCATGAGCTACAATATCATTTCTTAAACTATTAGTTGGTGAAAAGGATGAAATGATATTATAATTAAATAATTATAATTATGTCATAAATATCATATATAATCATTAAAACTATAATAATAACACTCATAAAGTATAGTGATGGAAAATGAATTGTATCGCTACGAGGAGATGGTAACTTGTACGTACGCGTGAGTGATACATTCACTTCATCTTGGATGTGAAAGAGGATGTACAATGGTGTGTAGATAATAATAAAATATTAATATTTAGGATTCATAAGTTATTTTTTTATGATATATATCATAGATTTAGAGTAGTTATAAATAGTAGAAAAAGAGGGTGAACGGTTAGAGCGATTACCTATTTTTTGAAATGGATCTTTTATAACTCCACTAAAGGAAACTAGAGTTGGTCCTTTGAGAAGTACAGAACCTCTATAATTTGTATATGTGAGTTTAAAAGATAATTTTTTACAGTTTTGTCTATATAGGGTACTCAATGTGAAGTGAATAAGATTGGGAGGTGCTAACATTTTATAATTTAGGTAGGGGGGATCTTTTGGAATTTCAAAAAATAATAATTTATAATAAAATAAATATCTATACAAATACATCCAATATTACATGAATTAAAATATAAGATTTCATAAGATTCTTACCTCATAAATAAATAGTTTTTATACATATTTATAATTTATTTTAATCGTTATCATTTTCAGTAACCCTTAATTATCATATTTTAATTCTAACTCTGCAAACAACGTTTGTAATTTTCAGATTACATAACATTAATATCTAAAGTGTAAATTGGAAAATAATGTTAAATTTATGTTATTTTAGAACATATATCATAAAATTTTCTTTATTTAATATTTTCATTATTTATAAATAATTTAATAAAACAATAATTTCATAAAATATCATTAGTGTAAATTTTGACCATATTCATTATTTGTATTTTTTTTAAAATATATTAATAACATGATATCTTTAAACCATCTATTTTGACTAATATCTAAAATTTTAAAGTCATACAAAAAACTAATGGATGAAATTAATTATATAAAATTTTACTTAATTTAATATTTTGAATATCATTTATTAGGAATTTATAATAACAAAATAATTGTTGCATCATCAACATAAAAGCCTTTATTATACTTATTTATTTAAAAAAAAGTAAAAAAAATTAACATAAATAAGAAAAAAATATATCAAATGATTATTTACTCTCTGATATATCTTCTTTTTAACCCCATATTAAAAATGATACAGTTATTAAAAATATGAGTATGACTTTATTATCTTTTCCTTAAATAAAATATAATAATTATTTTACCCTCATTCAAGGTGCATAAAATGGTTATAATTTCATCCCAAGGAAGTATTTTGTCAACAATCACTTATAAAATTACATTAGTACAATTTTTAGTGCAATATGCTTTTATTTATAATAATATTTTTTTAACCTTAATTGGTTGATTCAACTTTTACCGTGTTAATAAAAAATTACTATTGTTACTATCCATAATTCCAAAAAATAAGAAAACCCTATTTAAATAATTGGTACCATATTATTCAAAATATTTAATCCAATTTAAAAAATTAAAAACATCAGAGTTGAATTAATTAATTTTACATTAATCTCTCTTACGATGTGAGAAAACAGGTAATTAAAGATAAATTATTTAAAAGGATGATACATATTTCTATCTAAATTCAATGTAAAATTTATAAAGATAGCCTATATTATATGAAAGGATAAAAATTTAAATAAATCATACTTTAAAACCAATAAATAATATTATTGACCACTATGAATTATTTTGATGAAAAAAGTTGTTTTCAAATAAAATTTTATATTTTACTATTCATCAAAACATGAAACTTATAAGAAAATTAAAAAATATTAAAGGAAAGTAAATTTTTATATTCATATTTAAAATAATAAGTTTATTTTTTATAAAATATATAAAAGTGTCAAAAAATTTATTTAAAAAGGGTTCTCTATCAAAAGGAGATAAAATTACCTTTTTCAAGAATATAGGTTTTTATGCACATGATTGGTTTGGTTCATATCATATGCATGTAAAATCTATTAGATGGATATCAAAAATATTATATTGAATATTTAAAATACATATTTCATTAAAATTATTCACTAGTTTTAATTAATTAAATTATTTAACAAATAATTACTTTGGGGTAATAAAAAACTACTTCGTTTAAAATAACATTTTTATATATTTTAAATTAAACATAATTGGTAAGAGATTATTTCATATTATAAACCATATATTTTCATATGTTAGTTAATTTTATTTATAAAAAATATTTTAAAATCTAGGTTATATCGTATTATATTAAGTAATAATATTTTAATAACATATTATTTTTTGGTAAAACTCAGTATTGTGTGTAATTAAATAAATAAAATAAACTCGATGTTTTATAATAGAAACCAAGAATTGTGTTTTTTATAAAACATGTTAATTCAAGTATTTCATCTAGCACAATCTTGACTTGGTGTTGTGGATAACACAATTCATACATAGTGTTTTTTGTATAATGAAAATTATATTTAGTGTTGTGTGAAATAAAAATTATTAAATAAATTGAATTCATTTAAAAATATATATATATATATATATATAATCTTGAGGTTTTATATTGTAACCCCTTAAAATGAATTTTTACCTCTAAATTCACCTGTTTTATCAAAGTATAATTGATTTAAATTACATTTATACAAGCCTGCATCATTAAAGAATGAATACTAAAACATATTTTAAAAAACATTAAAAACTTAATTGGTACCCAAATTAACTCATAATTAGATTTCCACATAGGAGAAAATTGTTGAAATGTGAAAACATGGAAATATAAGATAAAACATGCTATGAAGTTTTGATGGAGAGTGATAGAGAACTTGGTTTGGATAAAGATAACAATCACAAATCAATAATTATGAACTGATTTAAAGGGCAATTTGATTCAATGAAAAATAAGGTACAAACATTTATGTTTTACTTTCAATATCCATTCCCTTTAATTGAATTATTTTCAAGATAATAAATATTTCCTTGATTTTATTACATTTCATAAGTATATCTCATATTTTCATTGTTCCTTGATCAATTTCCATTTCATCTCATATTACATGAAATGATGGTCAGTTTTTCATTCTTGGATAATTAGTAGATCATGATATGTATATAATGATACATTATTCCATCAGTCAATACATTATAACAAAAAGGTTAACATAGGTTATCCAATATGCATAAATCCTCATATGGTCGGTTAATACACTAATAACTAAAAACTAAACAAAATTTTAACGTAAACCATTCAATAAATAGTTAACGTTGTAACCCTTACAAAAGTAGAATTTCTAACACTTTAGAAATAAGGTCCCAGAATTTCACTTAAATAGATTACCATTGATCCCCCTTATATCATAAATTAGTTCCCATTTTTCAGATAACTAACATGTGAATACCATTGTCATTAATTCTCTTGAAACATGTTAATTACCATAAATCCTTATTGAAAAAAAAAATCTTTTTTTATCTTAATATTATTGGGTTTATTCCTTAATTAAAAAAATGGCATAAATTCTTTACGTAATACCATAAACCACTTTTTCAACAACTCCTTAATTTGATCAAAGGTAATTTGTAACATCCAATTTACTTATTTATATCCAATACATCTTTTTTAATCTGTACTGAAAAACATATTCTGAAAATACAAATATATTTCGTGATATGTATGAGATAATCGTTGAATCTGATGAAAATTACACTTCAATTAGCCAGCTTTATTCTAAAACAATTAATTGTGCTTTATTATCTTAATATTTCCTTTAATATTGAATATTAATCATATATAAGGTTCCTCAAAATCAATCTAATCATAATTCTTAGGATTAATTTATAAAATTCTCTTAGAACATCCCTTACCTTTTACATGTCAATTGTGGTCTCCTTAAACTATATATTACAACAAAAACTCATACCACCTTCCTAATTACCTTCATGATATTTACACTCATGGGTTATATTTTCATAATTCACATACTTTTCACATCTGAAACATTCAATGTTTACCATGATCCTTCTAGTTCTTTTTATTAACTAAGATCATATTAAATAGTGTGAGGAATACTTATCATAGAAGGAAAACACATAATCAAGAAAAATTACTTATATTGTCCCTTAATCTGGACACTTACTTTTAAATCTTAGATACTATAGGTTTATCCTCAGAGACATCCCTAGTAATATCCTTAGAAATATTCCTTGGAATCACATTAATATTTTATCATCCTAGTTTTTAAAGGTTGACTAAACCAACCAGCGGATACCAACTATAATGATATATACATTTCCAACATGAATATTACATATTTTTAGTGTAATATTTATTACATTACAAAAACACATGCCAGAGGACCATAATAGTTTAGTGCATTTGGAAACTTTGAAAAAATTCTTCGAATTTGGTGAATGATCTTAATAATATCCCATAAATATCTTCACCTTTAGTACTCCTACATAAAATATTTATTTATAATATGATTAATGGAAACATAATAAAGTCTGAGTTAAGATTCATTGTAAGTGTAAATAAGGAATATACATAAGCATAAGAATATGAAAACACAATCATAATATTTAAAGATCATATCCATCATATAAAAGATGACATACATGTTTCATGGAATAAATATTGGAATCTCATTTGGCATGAATCATTATAAAATAAAATAAAATGATCCATGATAGTATAACAATGGAATAAGACATGGAAATTGTGGAATACATATAAGAATAAAATATCTTATGTCAATTATTTCTACCAATACATTCATATAATATTAGGCTTCATTAAATTACTCATGTACCTACTTTGGACTTGGTATGGCCTATTATGTACCTTTTAGTTTCATGCTTTGGATGACCTCTCATTTACTATCATATAATGGGATTAGGATGCCCTATCGTTTACCCTTTTATTGAGGACATAGAATGTCCTCCCATGTACCCTCTCATTGTGAGCTTAGGATGTCCTACTATGTATTACTTCTGAGATCTTTAAAATTTATCATTTCCCAATGAATTTGTGGGAGATATAGGTCCTACCAGTCACATAATGAAATAAATATATATGTGTTCCACAAAAACATAAATCATTCATCATATCAGAACCCACTAAATGAAATGGGTTTTAAAAACATCATTCAATCATAACATAACCCATGTAAAATAAATAAGATTCATAAATTTCATCCAATAATACACATAAACCATTATTATAAATAATAATAATGGTATAATTGAATCATATACATAGTAAAACATAAGTTACATCATATAATTTTATCCTTCATGGAAAATAATTTTGAGAGATTACATGGGAACAATTTTTCAGGAAAACATCTTTTCTTCCTTGAAAATGTTTTTTTCTTGAAAAGGAGGAATTATTAAAAGAAAAAAATCACTTTGGAAATAAACTTTTAATATTTTAAGTGATGATTCTTGGAAATAATACATCATAAAATTATAAAAAACCATTAATTTTGTTGAATTTTAAATAAAACATTATTATAAATTTTTTTTTGGAAAAGTCACCAAGTACCTTGTAAGGATAATGACCAAGGAATCCACTTAAACTATGTAGTAGATAGTGATAAATGGGTAAAAATGAATTTAAAAATCTATAGTATAATAGTAAAATATTTCATGAAAATGTTATCTAAAAAAATAGACATGGATGATAAATATTCCCCAATATAGAATTAAAACGAAACAATCCCAAATATTGAAGAGATTGTGAAATAAATCCTCATAACTTATTAATCAGGAGAATAGTATACCTTAAGAAATAAATGAAATTATAAGGATATAAAAATATCATAATATTCTAGATAAGACTCATAAAATACAATCATAGGTAGTATATACACCACATAGATGAAACGACTTGTGTATATAACATAAGTCTTGTAGAAATAAAACTTAGACTATAGGTCCCCTTACTACTTGAGTAATGTTAGAATCATGAACCCCATGAAATAATAACATCAATTAAAGATTTTTATAAAATTATATAATTTATATTAATGATTTAACATTAATATAGGATGTTATATACAACACAAAAAATAAGTGACAGGTTAATATGGCATGTATCTCACGGAAATAAAAAGTGAGACGAAATTCCCTTAACATATATATTGGATCTCTCCAAACTCATTAAAAATTAATTTATAATAAATATAATATTATTATAAATCTATTACCTAACCATATAAATATGTTTAGTAACATATTTTTCTTACTTATGACATTTTTATTAATATCTTATTAACCATTACATGTTTAAGTTATGTTTTAGGTAATAATAACTTTGTTTCTCATATATGTTTTTACTTGTTATTCTTAGTACTCATAATTATATCATGATTTAATTTTCTAGATAGTGATAACCATGAGAAAAATATCATATATATTCATTATAATTGTATTTATTATTATCTCTTAAATATTGAAATAGAAAATGAAATATATCCTTCATCGAGACTATCGGCTTTACAAACACATGAACTCTGCTTTCATTTTCTTGTCATACTAAAAGAAAAAAAATTATGATATATTATAATTCTAGAGTAATTATAATGTTATATAAACTATATATATAAATAGAAATCACACTTATTATCATACATGTGAAATATATATGATAATATAATCACATCACATCGAAGAGATTTTAAGACATACGTATGCACATGCTATGTTATCACTTCCAAAAAGATTATATGTTAAAAAGTTAGATATTATATTAAAATTAAATAGTTATAATTATATCATAAATACCATATAAAAACATTAAACCCCTAAAAATTCTCACTCAATAAATGTGGTGATGGAAAATGAATTGTATCACTACATGGATACGGTAAGTCGTATGTACGCATGAGTGATACATTCACATCTTGTTTGATGGGAAAGGGGATGTATAAAGGTGTGTTAATATTAAAAATATTATAATATTAAGGATGAATAATTTATTGTTTTGTTATATTAATCATAAATTTATCAGAGTTTGAGGAGATTAGAAAAAGAGAGTGCTCGGTTAGAGTGATTACCTCTTCTTCAAAACAGATCTTTTGGATTTCCTCTAAAGGATTAAGGAGTTGGTCATTTTAGAATACTAGAACATATAAAATTCATATAGACATGTTAATAACATAATTTGGATTAGTTTTGTCGATATGGGAGGCTCAATGTGAACTGATTAAATGAGGAAGTATGTGCCCTTTTATTATTGACGTACTGGGCTCTTTTTAAATTTGGAAAACTATTAATTTATAATAAGCTCAATATAAATCCAAATACCACAAAAATGGCATGAATTAAAAGAGAATATGATAATTATTTTAATATAATTAGACAATATAATTTAGATAAGTTTTATTATTATTTTAATCATTGTCATCTTAAGTAACCCTTGATTAAAATATTTTAATTTCTCTATGTTGTCAATGTTTTTAATTCTAAGAGAATGTAATTCTTACATATAAAATTTTAATTGGACAAGAAATATTCAATATATGATATCTTAAACCATACCTCAGCCCATTTTCCTTATTTTTTATTTCTATTATTTTAAAATAATTTAATAAAATATAACTTTCCGAAAATATCATTTGTGTCAATTTTCACACTATTCGTTATTTGAAATTTTAAAAATATCACAATAACATGATATCTTCTAATAACCTATATTAACTCATCCCTAACATGTCAATGTCAACCAGAATACTCATGTATGAAATTAACTATACAAATTGAATTTATTTAATATTTTGAGTAACATTTATTTTGTATTTCAATTAATTAAACATTTACAACATCATCAAGGTAGAAGCCTTTAAAGTATTTATTTATTTCCAAAAAATTAAAAATAAAATTACCATGATAAAGAAAGAATTTCTAGATTTCCAATTAAAATTTAATGTAGAACTAATCTTCTATATTACCCTATATAATAAATTATTTTTTTATTCAAAATATGAGTACGACATCTATATCTTTTCTTTAAATAAATTATAATAAATGTCTTACTCACAATAAATTGTCCTCAAAAGGTTATACATTCATCCCAATTATGATTTTGGACAAAACCCACTAAAAAATAAATTAATAAAAGTGATTTTTTAATATTATATTATTTATAATATTATTTTTTATCCTTAATTACACGATTTTCCTTTAACCATGTTAAAAAAACTCAAATGTTACAATCTATAATGTGAAAAAATAAAAGAGACATATTTACAAAATTTTGACTTTATGATTACAAATAAAGATTCCATTTTTCAAAATTCCAAACACAGGAGTTGCAGTAATTAAAGAGTTTGTTTGAAGAAGAGGCCCCATACTTAACATAGAATCTTTATATTATTTTTGCTTCCACCTCATTAAAATAATATCAAATTATCAATATATAAAAAATAATATAACATATAAATTGATGTTATTATGTTAATTTAATTACTTATATACATCTCCTCTTCTATAAAATGGGATATGGAATCATCATTTTTGTGTGTGATAGACTATTGCATTGCAAACTCATGTCATTAATTTTCCTTCATCACCTCTCCTCGATTGTCATAATGATTGATTTAAATTATTATATATATATATATATATGATATAATTAAAAAATGTTTTATTATTAGGTTATTATATTAGATATTCCTTCTTACTTTCCATTCCAAGGGGTAGAGAATAACGTCGTTCATCTTTACAACATATTACTTCCCCACGAAGTGATGTGCCTCATTTTGGACTAACACATAATGTGGAATGTAATAAAAATAGAGTTAATGAATAAATGTGAAATTAATGATGAAATTATAATATTAATGAAATATTTTTCATTATACAATGATAATATATCATACTCATTCTTACACATAAAAATTATAATATCTTTCTTATGTACATGTGAACTACCTTCTCTATGAAGCAGTGTGATTTTCTTCATAACCACAACACATAAATGATATATATAAATATATGTTTACATAGTGAAATAATATGTTATTTAGGATATTATTATTATTAAATGATAAAATATTACTTATCTTCTTTCGATAATGATCATTGAAAAATGGAAACGTTACTCCTAAATACATACTACCTACCTTCTCTATGATCGTAACAAACCTCATTATTTATAAAATCATTTGTGATTGGTTATAGAATATTAAATTATATAAAAAAATTAATAATTATTTCATGATTATAAATCCATAAATTTTAAAATAATGACTTCTTTGACCATGGTCAGCACACCAAATATGTTTTGTAAAAAGGACATGAATGTCCACAAAACACCCGATGTGAACTTATCAGATTAGGAATTTGAATATGTTATTAGAAAGAAATAAAATTAATATTTTATCTATATATTATTAATCATGGAAATTTTTATTATGAAACCAAATAATTTATTTATTCATTTTATATAGGAGTTAAAGGACCGATAAGGAAGGTTTGGAAAAAAAGTATTTATTTCTCACCCCACAATTGTTTATAAGAGATATTTTCCATATTCACCACTCATTTAAATTTTGTGGGGTATATATTTTTTATATTATATGTATGATATGAATAAATCATAAATAATATTATTTTATGTTAAAATTTTATTATTTAATATAAGGGGGTTTTCCCTAAAAGTTACTATGTTGTCAATATTTTCAAAACTCAACTTTATTTATATTACATTATATTACATCATTATTGTATTTTATATTAAAAAATTATTTGTTTAATTAATTTGGATTATATTTTGTTTTTTAAATATTATATATGGATTTACGTTTTATTCCTATACTCAATTCATTCACCAATTCTTAATTTAACATCATCATAATTGTAAGGGTTACTCGTCTCAAACTTTATTTTTAGAACATATGTCATGTTGTAAACAAATAATCATTTATGATGTGTATATACTTCCCATGTGATATATTATATCATGAATATCCATATTATCAGGATATTTAATGTATCATATTATGTTATTATTTCAATGGGATTACAGATAATGTTTTAACAAAGTTGAAAAGGCTTTATAATACAGTCTCTATTCATTTTAGGATTGATTATGCTGGAAGATATTTGGGTGTAAATAAGAGGATATTATTTTTTTGAACCAAATATATTTTTTTCTCCACCAGTTATTAATGAGGATGAGATTTTTAATTTTTATTTACTCACTTATTGATTGAATAAATATGAGGATAGTTGTTTGTAAGTTATAATGATCTTGTATTTTCTTTCAGATAGGGTTTATCTATCACACATATCCTTTTTTTCAAAAATATATTCTAAAATGTATTTTATAGAAATAACTTATTAAATAAATCCATTTTACTCTATTTTTTACCTTATTATAAAAGGTTATAAAAATGAAATTTCATAATTTTTGTAACGCCCCGACCCTAGTTACCCAGAGTCGGTGCCTTATTACATAACATTGGCATGATCACAAGAAAGATCAAATCTCAAAAGACCGATTGGTTTAGTAGCCTTGGAAACACTAGATATATTCATAAGTTTTACATTACATCATAAATTGAAAAACTACTACAACAACATAATTTCTCCACAGTCCACACTATTATCCCCTCATAATATCCCTGCAGGTCATTAATAACTTACTTCTTCACATCCTGGAAAAAATAAAACATAGAAAAGGGGTGAGCTCAGATGCCCAGTAAGGATAACAATATAGCGGAACATTCAAAATAAGCATAAACATTTAAGGCAATGCATTACTAAAACAAAAGCCTTTTAAACTTGGACTTCAGCATAGTATGGCAAAAGTAAAATGAAATAATTCCATTTACTTGTTCACATGGATATTCTACTAATCGAATAATCATATGCAATATCAATAACCACTTTCATAATGTTGGAATGCATAATGCCAGACTATCATAACCACATAGCCAAGGCCTCGTGTCAAGACTACAAATAAGATTTTTCCAAGGCCTTGTGCCAAGACACTAGTTTGTCTCATGAGACCTACCGATGCATCGAGGAGCTATAGAGGGCTCCACCCGTCACATATTAAGTCCAATGCATTCCCATATGAAAAGGTTTAAACATAACATAAACATTCGTATTAAAACTAGCATACGAAATGTTAATACTTTCACCATAAACCATGAATGGTATAAAAATAGAACATACATAGTAAAACAAATCACAAAGCATTAAATATACTATAGAAGTTTTGTATCATAACAAATCAACTTTAAATAAGCGTAAAATCGATCAAATGATGTTGACATAGATGAAATCAAAATTATTTTTAAAGAAATATCTCTTTTTATTTTGAAATCATTTAAGATACATATAAAATAAAACATTTTCTTTGAAAATATTCTTATAAGCTTGTAAGGGAAGCTTTGAAGATTTTATAACGGCGGAAAATAGCCGCACCCGCCGTATAAGTTAAAAAAACAATCTTACCTTAATTCTGTCGAAAAGGTTAAAAAGGACCTTGTTTTGAAAACGACGAAAAGATTCCTTTATAGACCTCTTATAAAAAGTCAAAAAAGGGTATAAATGACTTTAGCTCATATTCTTGTAAATAATAAAAATGTTTTTAAAGACATTTCGAAGAAACATGGATGTGGATGATAAAGAAATCCCAGTAGATTATTACATATTAACAACCTCGGATAATGAAGAGATTGTGAAATAAACCCTTACCTTGTACTTTTCCTTGGTTGGGGTAGGTTAACCTCCTATATAATGGTGAAATAATTGTTATAAAATTATACAAGAATCATATATATTAATATGATATCATATATGATCTTTTAATATTGATTTGTTAATAATATCATAGAATTATCATCGTTTAGGGTGTTAACTTACTCATTTTCTTTTATATGTTTTGTTACATAAGCCATGTTTGTTGTATCTTATTCATATCCAAAATTATATCAAGTCCATAAACATAATTTCTAAATAATCAAATGATAATTATACATTAATGGATACGATGGAGAATGAATCTCATCGCGTTCGTCGAGACGGTAGTCCGTGCGTACGCACGAGCGACAATATCATTCTTTTGATATTAAAATAATATATAAATGGTTGTTATATTATATATACAGAATCATTAACATGTTTTATTTATTATTTACATGAGTTACATATCATTATTATACCCATCCAAATAATAATATATTGAATAACAATTACACCACGACGTGGAGACGGTAAGCCGTACGTACGCACGTATGGTGACATGTTATTCAAAGGGTGGATAGAATACTGAATATGGTTGTACCATATTTCTAATAACATCACAGTATATGTGAGATACTGGGGTTATTATTTTATAATGGTAAGAACAAATAAAGAAGAAGTGGAAGAAGAAAGGAACTTGGAAAGGGGTGGTGAAAACATTACCTCTTCTTCGGGTTCTTCCTTTTGATTTGATCAAAAGGGCTCCTTAGGTTGGCTTTATGATCAAACTAAGGCCTCTAGGTTGTAGTGAGGGATGTTGGGAGAGTATTTGGGCAGAGTTTGGCCGAACCAAAAGGCTTTTAAGGTGTGAAGAAATGAGAAAGAGGAGTACCCTTTTATAAGAGGGGTGAGGGGCACCTTTGGAAAAACTAGAAATATTAATTTATAATAAATTCATATTCGGTTTATAATGGCTCAAAAGTTGATTATTCAAAGGTTAAGGTGGGGATAGGTCGAAAAACACTCAACCAATAGAATTTAGATAGGTTTGGGTACTTATATTAACCTTATCTTTAAGTATTAACTCTAAGTTAATTAGTTTCACTTTTACAATGTCTCTTTGTATTTTTATATAATATGGTTAATAAACTTACTACATACATCCAGGAGACCCCAAAGTGGTCTATTAATGATGCACCTATCATGATATAAGTCTCTGGGCCAAACCTTAGATTTATAGGAATTTAATATCAATTAATAATATAATATTTGTTTTAATAACTCTTTTATGTCAATTTTGACACTATTCAATAATTGATTTTTTTGAAACTCATAACAGATTGATTACTTCGAACAAAGTCAATTAAATCAATCCTAATATATCATATTATCCTAGAAAATTAGTTTAATTCATTAAAAGTTTCATATTATATTTATTTGGGTATTTATAATATCAATTATTTTAATTTTTCACTATTATAGTAATTAATTCATCATCATTGTGTCATAAATAAATTAAATTATTTACTGTCTAAAAATTATAAATGAACTATCACTATGTAGGAAATATTTTTATCTTTCTAATTAATATTTATAATCTAAAATCTAACATATATAACCCTATGTAAAAATTGTTTTGCTAAAATATATATGCTTGTGTCATTTTTGTATTCATTTTAACTTAATTAAAATAAAGTGTCCTTATCACCTACAAGTGGCACCATGGGGTCCCAAAATCGACGCAAAGATGCCTATGGTCGAACATGTATCAACCAATAAGTCTAGGACACGTTTTAGGGTAATTATTATTATAATATTATTTTTTAACCCTTATTTACCGGATTTACCCTTAACCATGGTAAATAAAATATTTACCGCAGTAATTATTCAAAATGTCTAAAAATAAAATTTACCTATTTACACAATTTGAACATCCTGATTCCAAATATGGAATCCATTTTTCTAAATTCAAAACACAGAAGTGGCAGAAATTAATTTAAAATTAATTCCCACTATCAAAACAAAAAGCGTGTTTTTAAGAGATAATAACTATCAAAATATGGACACTTTTTTATGTTCGGTTTAATTGTAAAATTATGTCCAATGACCAAAATTATATTAAATGGTAAAAATATATTCTAAATATACTTTAAAACCACTCAAATTCATAATTTATAACTATTAATTATTTTGATTAAAAAAGTTGTTTTTAATTAAAATTTAGTAATTTTCACTATTCATCAAAATATGAAAGTTATCCGAAATGTACCAAAATCTCACCTTAGGATAAATTTGATATTCCCAAAAATGAAGTCCATTTTGAAATATAAAATATATATAATTTCAAAAGGTAGGCATTACTATAACGGCTAGTTTGATTGGTTATGGTGTGTTAGAACTTGGTGTTGCGTACAACACACGCTATCACATTATTCAAAGAGAAGCGTACCGTAGAAGCTTGGGGTGTTACATTCTCCCCTCCTTCAAATAATTTCGTCCTCGAAATTTCTAGAATACTTATCACATGAAAAGACTCGGGTGGTTCTTCATCATATGTTCCTCGGGTTCCCACGTTTCCTCTTCCATCTTACGGTTTCTCCACAAAACTTTTACTAGACGCGTCGTCCGGTTTCTCAGTACTTGTTCTCTCGTATCAAGAATCCTGAAGGGCTCTTCGCAATAAGACAGATCAGGTTCCAGTTCTAATTCCTCATAGGTGAGTACATACGTTGGGTCAGGCATGTATTTCCTCAACAGAGATACGTGGAACACATCGTGAACTTTAGAGAGACTTGGCGGCATTGCCAATCGGTATGCTACAACCCCAATTCGTTCTAGAATTTCGAAGGGTCCGATGTACCTGGGACTCAATTTACCTTTCTTACCAAAACGTATGACTCCCTTCCATGGAGATACCTTCAGGAAAACATGATCACCGACTTGAAATTCCAAATCCTTCCTTCGATTATCGGCATAGCTCTTCTACCTACTTTGAGCTGCTCTGATGTGATTTTGGATTACCTTCACCTTTTCCATCGTTTCCTCCACCAGTTCTGGACCTACAAGTTTTCTTTCACCGATGTCATCCCAACAGGTTGGTGTACGACATCTCTTTCCGTATAACGCTTCATATGGTGCCATCTGAATACTCGAATGGAAGCTATTGTTATAGAAAAATTCTACCAGAGGTAAATATTGATCCCACATACCCTGAAAGTCAAGTGAGCAAGATCTCAACATGTCTTCTAAGGTTTGAATAGTCCGTTCTGATTTTCCGTCTGTCTGAGGGTGGTAAGCAGTGCTTAAATGAAGTTCAGTATCTAGGGATTTCTGAAGACTTTTTCAGAATCTTGAAGTAAAACGGGGATCACGATCAGAAACAATCGATAGGGGTACTCCATGAAGTCTCCCAACTTCATTAATATATAGTCTTTCTAGACGTTCCGGGGGTAGATCTTCTCTTATAGCAAGAAAATGTGCTGACTTGATAAGACGATCAACAATAACCCATATTTCATCGTTCCTTCTAGGAGTATTTGGTAGCCCCATGACAAATTCCATCGTAATATTGTCCCATTGCCACTCCGGTATGGGAAGAGGTTGCATGACTCTTCCAGGCTGTTGCCTTCCATCTTTCACTTGTTGACAAACCATACATCTTGACACAAAATCAGAAATCTCCCTCTTCATGTTCTCCCACCAAAAATTTTCCTTCAAATCTCTATACATTTTGGTGCTCCCAGGGTGTATAGAGAAATTGGAACTATGAGCATTATCCAGCAATTCCCTTTTTAGATCAGGTATATCGGGAACACAAAGTCTCTTCCCAAATTTCAAAATTCCATCTTCATACACAAAGTCTCTTAATCTCCCATCATTCACAGCTTTAATCTTCTTTTGAAATTCTTCATCATCGGTCTGAGTACTCTTAATCCTTTCTATTAAAGATGGTTTGGAAGCCATTTGAAAAAGAAATGATGTTTCGCCTTCCCTGGTTATTCCCATGTCCATCTTCACTAGATCCATGAAAATTGGATCCCTTTCAATTCTCATATTGTTCAAAACTCCATGGCCTTTTCTACTCAAAGCATCTGCCACCTTGTTTGCTTTCCCCGGGTTGTAGTGTATCGTGAAATCATAATCCTTGAATAATTCAAGCCATGTCCTTTGCCTCATGTTGAGTTCTTTTTTTGAGAAAATATACTTCAAACTCTTGTGATCAGTATAAATCTCACATTTTTCACAATAGAGGTAGTGCCTCCATATCTTCAAAGCAAAGATCACAGTTGCTAACTCGAGATCATGAGTAGGATAGTTTTGTTCATGAATTTTCAACTGTCGTGATGAATAGGAAATAACTCTATCATTCTGCATAAGGACACAACCAAGTCCTTTCTTTGATGCATCACTATAAATAACGAACCCATCATTCCCCGATGGTAGAGTCAATATAGGATCATTGACTAATCCTTTCTTCAGTTCTTCAAAACATTCTTCACACTCTTTTGTCCATACAAATTTAACCCCTTTATGTGTGAGCTTCATTAATGGGTTAGCCAATCGGGCAAAATTCTGGACGAAACGTCAATAATAACCTGCCAAACCAATAAAACTACGTACCTCAGTTATACTCGTAGGTGCTGGCAATTCTTGGATTGCCTTGGTCTTAGAAGGATCAACAGAGATTCCATCTTTAGAGACAATATGGCCAAGAAAAGAAATCTCCTGAAGCCAGAATTCACACTTGCTAAACTTCCCATATAATTCATGTCTTCTCAGAGTCTTCAAGATAATGCACAAGTGATTTTCATGATCTTCGTAGCTTTTAGAGTATACCAAGATATCATCAATAAATACCACCACAAATTCATCGAGATACTCCTTGAAAACTCTATTCATCATATCCATGAATACAGAGGGTGCATTAGTCAATCCAAAAGGCATTATAGTAAACTTGTAATGCCCGTACCTGGTTCGAAATGCTGTCTTCAGAATGTCTTCCTTCTTTACACACAACTGATGGTATCCAGATCGAAGGTCAATATTTGTAAAGTATTGAGCTCCATGTAGTTGGTCAAATAAATCATCAATATGAGGTAGGGGATAGTTGTTCTTTATCATTATAGCATTGATCTCCCTGTAGTCGATACATAACCTCATAGATCCATCTTTCTTTTTAACAAAAAGAACAGGGGCTCCCCATGGAGAAACACTAGGGCGAATAAATCCTTTATTACTCAATTCCTCTAGTTGTTTCTTTAGTTCGACTAACTCTACAGTGGCCATTCTATAAGGGGTCTTCGATATAGGCCTTGATCCAGTAATTAAATCAATGGAAAACTCAACTTCTCGTTCTGGAGGATGTCCAGGTAAATCTTCCAGAAATACATCTACAAATTCTTTCACAACAGGTACATCCTCTATTTGAACATTCCTTTCCTCACCCATAGTTATTTCATTCTCTTCCTCCCCAATAATTGAATTTAGTTTAGCTATTGAGGGTGGATCTAAATAAGAATTAGGTGGTGACGATTCTGCTCTAAAGATAAGGTGTTCCTTATCATTATCATCAATAATCGTAACCTCTTTCTTCTTACAATAAATCTTCGCATCATAGTCCGAAATCCAGTCCATACCGAGGATTATATCAAACTCAATCATAGGTATGATGATGAGATCAGCAGATAAAGAACATTTATGTGCTCTAATGGCGACTAATTCACAAAACATTGTTGCAATGATACTTCCCTTAGGAGTTGTAACTGACAACTCCCTTATTAAATCAAATTGGAAATATCTAATTTTCTTAGCAAACTCAGAAGATATGAAACAATCCGATGATCCAGAATCAAATAATGCATTTGCTAAACTTGAGGAAACCATTAAATTACCTGCCACCACATCTTTCGGAGCTTCTACCTCAGCAGTAGTGATAGCATAAGCTTGGCCTTGATCCCTTGGCCTTTTCTGAGGTAAGTTCTCCTGACGCTTAGGACATTCATTTGCATAATGCCCCTTCTCCCTGCAATTGTAGCACTGAACGTTGGTAGCTTCCTTCTTCCCCTTGCAATCACAAGCTTGGTGGCCTTTTTTACCACACTTGTAACAGACTCCCATTCCCTTCAAGGAAGTACCAGGGTGTTTCTTCCCACATTTACCATAGGATGGATATTCAACCTTTCCCTTCTTCCCCTTATTTCCATTCCCAGATTGATCAGTAGGTCTATTCTTCTCTTTCTTTGCTTTAAAGTCATAAGACTTAGAGAATTCCTTTTCGGTCTTGATAGCACATGAGACAATGTCTTCGTATGACGAGAAGGATTGTGAGACTAGTGCTCGACAGAGAAATGGTTTTAACCCATCAAAGAAACGATAAATCTTACTTCTTTGGTTACGTATATAATCACCAGCGTACCTTGATAACCTTGTAAATTTAGCCTCATACTTTGTGACATTCTCATCCTCCTTCTGTCTCAGAGTTAGAAATTGCCTTTCCATATCTGCTCGATGGTCGTGAGGAAAGTATTTTTCTAAAAACAGATCTTTGAACTCCCTCCATTCCATATTTGATACTTCATCATCTTCCTTCGTATTTTGAAACAATGACCACCGTTGGTCAGCATCTCCAGTGAGGCGGTAAACTGCCATGATAACTTTTTCCCTTTCACTGCTCCCCAATGCCTGAAATATTTTCTCTAGGGAAAATATCCATTGCTCAGCTACTAAGGGATTTGTACTTCCATTGAACGTTGGTGGTTTTTGCCTCATGAATCGATCTAACATTGATCCTCCACGCTTCGGATCAGGGTGCTCCATACGGGTAAGGTTATTATTCATAACCTGAGTAAGTTGTCCCAGTATGGTGATTAGCTGATCGGCACCAGTTGCATCACCAGCTCCACTATAATTATCTTGAGCAGGAGGGAAATCCCTACATGGAGTGCGTGCATTGATACAGTTTCCATTTCTTCCACTAGGCACCATTTCTAAACAATGTCATAAACTAGATCAGTTTATGAATCAAAATACATAATCCCATACTTCTAAAACACTTTACATAAATTGAACTATTTATGGATATAGTCCATAATCATAAAAATGTTTTCTTTGAGGAATTATATACTCATAATCCCTTCAAAATGATTTGTAAAGAAAATGAGAGTTATCCTAAGCATATCCCCCGGGAGTGTCATAACCAAGAGTGCAGTAAGGCCCGTTGTCATGCACCAGTTCCCGTTCGAGTCTAACTCAAAGCGGTGTTTTCGGGTTTTACCCCTAGGTACATCTGTGCCAGAGCCGCCTCTACCTGCTCGTATCCAGACAGGGATTTATTGCTCGGAAAACTCACAAAATCTCTACAATACCAAAATTCTAGGAATTTCTTCTATACTAATCCTCAAAGTTCATCTTAGGTCTACGTTCTCTAATCAGAGTTTATCTAAATCTAGATTCCAAGGTTTGTACTAAAATTCCTCTGATACTAACTGTAATGCCCCGACCCTAGTTACCTAGAGTCGGTGCATTATTACATAACATTGGCATGATCACAAGAAAGATCAAATCTCGAAAGACCGATTGGTTTAGTTGCCTTGGAAACACTAGATATATTCATAAGGTTTACATTAAATCATAAATTGAAAAACTACTACAACAACATAATTTTTCCACAGTCCACACTATTATCCCCTCATAATATCCCTGCAGGTCATTCATAACTTACTTCTTCACATCCTGGGAAAAATAAAACATAGAAAAGGGGTGATCTCAAATTCCCAGTAAGGATAACAATATAGCGGAACATTCAAAATAAGCATAAACATTTAAGGCAATGCATTACCAAAACAAAAGCCTTTTAAACATGGACTTCAGCATAGTATGGAAAAAATAAAATGAAATAATGCCATTTACTTGTTCACATGGATATTCTACTAATCGAAAAATCACATGCAATATCAATAACCACTTCCATAATGTTGGAATGCATAATGCCAGACTATCAAAACCACATTGCCAAGGCCTCGTGCCAAGACTACAAATAAGATTTTGCCAAGGCCTTGTGCCAAGACACTAGTTTGTCTCATGAGACCTACCGATGCATCGAGGAGCTATAGTGGGCTCCACCCGTCACATATTAAGTCCAATTCATTACCATATGAAAAGGTTTAAACATAACATAAACATTCGTATTAAAACTAGCATACGAAATGTTAATACTTTCACTATAAACCATGAATGGTATAAAAATAGAACATCCACAGTCAAAAAAATCTCAAAACCTTCAATATAATATAGAAGTTTTGTATCATAACAAATCAAATTTAAATAAGCGTAAAATCCATCAAAGGATGTTGACATAGATGAAATCAAAATTCTTTTTAAAGAAATATTTCTTTTTATTTTGAAATCATTTAAGATCCATATAAAATAAAACATTTTCTTTGAAAATATTCTTATAAGCTTGCAAGGGAAGCTTTGAAGATTTTATAACGGCGGAAAATAGCCGCACCCGCCGTATAAGTTAAAAAAAACATTCTTACCATAATTCTGTCGAAAAGGTTAAAAAGGACCTTGTTTTGAAAATGACGGAAAGATTCCTTTATAAACCTCTTATAAAAAGTCAAACAAGGGTATAAATGACTTTAACCCATATTCTTGTAAATAATAAAAATGTTTTGAAATACATTTCTAAGAAACATGGATGTGGATGATAAAGAAATCCCAGTAGATTATTACATATAAACAACCTCGGATAATGAAGAGATTGTGAAATAAACCCTTACCTTGTACTTTTCCTTGGTTGGGGTAGGCTAACCTCCTGTATAATGGTGAAATAATTGTTATTAAATTATAAAAGAATCATATATATTAATATGATATCATATATGATCTTTTAATATTGATTTGTTAATAATATCTTAGAATTATCGTCGTTTCGGGTGTTAACTTACTCATTTTCTTTTATATTTTTTGTTACATAAGCCATGTTTGTTGTATCTTATTGATATCCATAATGATATCAAGTCCTTAAACATCATTTCTAAATAATCAAATGATAATTATACATTAATGGATACGATGGAGAATGAATCTCATCGCGTTCGTGGAGACGGTAGTCCGTGCGTACGCA
Source organism: Viscum album (assembly GCA_963277665.1). Taxonomy (NCBI): domain Eukaryota; kingdom Viridiplantae; phylum Streptophyta; class Magnoliopsida; order Santalales; family Viscaceae; genus Viscum; species Viscum album. The sequence goes on from OY728130.1 coordinate 301,068,631, forward strand.
CGAGCGACAATATCATTATTTTGATATTAAAATAATATATAAATGGTTGTTATATCATATATACAGAATCATTAACATGTTTTATTTATTATTTTCATGAGTTACATATCATTATTATACCCATCCTAATAATAATATATTGAATAAAAATTACACCACGACGTGGAGACGGTATGCCGTACGTACGCACGTATGGTGACATGTTATTCAAAGGGTGGATAGAATACTGAATATGGTTGTACCATATTTATAATAACATCAGAGTATATGTGAGATACTGGAGTTATTATTTTAGAATGGTAAGAACAAATAAATAAGAAGTCGAAGAAGAAAGGAACTTGAAAAGGGGTGGTGAAAACATTACCTCTTCTTCGGGTTCTTCCTTTTGATTTGATCAAAAGGGCTCCTTAGGTTGGCTTTCCGATCAAACTAAGGCCTCTAGGTTTTAGTGATGGATGTTGGGAGAGTATTTGGGAAGAGTTTGGCCGAACCAAAAGGCTTTGCAGGTGTGAAGAAATGAGAAGGAGGAGTTCCCTTTTATAAGAGGGGTGAGGGGCACCTTTTGAAAAACTAGAAATATTAATTTATAATAAATTCATATTCAGTTTCTAATGGCTCCAAAGTTGATTATTCAAAGTTTAAGGTGGGGATAGGTCCAAAAACACTCAACCAATATAATTTAGACAGGTTTGGGTACTTATATTAACCTTATCTTTAAGTATAAACTCTAAGTTAATTAGTTTCACTTTTACAATGTCTCTTTGTATTTTTATATAATATTGTTAGTAAACTTACTACATACATCAAAGAGACCACCAAGTGGTCCATTAATGATGAACCTATCATGATATAAGTCTCTTGGCCGATCCTTAGATTTTTAGGAATTTAATATCAATTAATAATATAATATTTGTTTTAAGAACTCTTTTATGTCAATTTTGACACTATTCAATAGTTGATTTTTGTGAAACTCATAACAGATTGATTACTTCTAAAAAGGTCAATTAAATCAATACTAATATATCATATTATCCTAGAAAATTATTTTAATTCATTAAAAGTTTCATATTATATTTATTTGGGTATTTATAATATCAATTATTTTAATTTTTCACTATTATAGTAATTAATTCATCATCACTGTGTCATAAATAAATTAAATTATTTAATTTCTAAAAATTTTAAATGAACTATCACTATGTAGGAAATCTTTTTATATTTATAATGAATATTTATAATCTAAAATCTAACATATATAACCCTATGAAAAAAAATTTTTCCTAAAAGATATATGCTTGTGTCATTTTTGTATTCATTTTAACTTAATTAAAATAAAGTGTCCTTATCACCTACAAGTGGCACCATGGGGTCCCAAAATCGACCCAAAGATGCATATGGTCGAACATGTATCAACCAATAAGGCTAGGACACGTTTTACGGTAATTTAGTATTATTATAATATTATTGTTTAACCCTTATTTACCGGATTTACCATTAACCATGGTAAATAAAATATTTACCGCAGTAATTATTCAAAATGTCTAAAAATAAAAGTTACCTATTTACACAATTTGAACATCATGATTCCAAATATGGAATCCATTTTTCTAAATTCAATACACAGAAGTGGCAGAAATTAATTTAAAATTAATTCCCGCTGTCAAAACAAAAAGCGTGTTTTTAAGAGATAATAACTATCAAAAGATTGACACTTGTTTATGTTCGGTTTAATTGTAAAATTATGTCCAATGACCAAAATTATATTAAATGGTAAAAATATATTCTAAATATACTTTAAAACCACTCAAATTCATAATTTATCACTATTAATTATTTTGATTAAAAAAGTTGTTTTTAATTAAAATTTAGTAATTTTCACTATTCATCAAAATATGAAAGTTATCCGAAATGTACCAAAATTTCACCTTAGGCTAAATTCGATATTCCGAATCCAAAAATGAAGTCCATTTTGAAATATAAAATATATATAATTTCAAAAAGTAGGCATTACTATAATGGCTAGTTTGATTGGTTATGGTGTGTTAGAACTCGGTGTTGTGTACAACACACGCTATCACATTATTCAAAGAGAAGCATACCGTAGAAGCTTGGGGTGTTACAATTTTTTCCAAATGGGAAACTCTTGAATCCATTTTTTAAAATGCTTTAAAAATAATGATATTCTTAATGTTTAAATCAGGAAATGATTTTTATACCATCATGTAAATTATTTACCTTATGGTTTTATTTAACGGTTTAAAATGTTTTTTCAAATAAAATGTTTTCCAAAATATTTTTTGAATTTTTAAATTTTTAAAATTAGTGTTCAAAGTAAAAAAAATTACATGTGATTCAAAAAAAATTCAATTACTTTTAATGGTATTTTAATTCATCAACGAAAATAGTCCTTGAAGATTCATACACTTTATTGGGGAGATGTGGTTTTGATACAATCCTTATTATTTCTCTCTATGGATTATGATATTGAAATTGAACTCATTTAATTTCCATGGGTGAATCAAGAAATGAAATAATAATTATTATTATTATTTTAAAAATTAATGATTATAAATTATTTTCCAAGGAAAAATATATTTAAATTATAAATGATCACGGGTGACAGAAATATATAATATAATATACTTCACCTATAATTATTTTGGTGATCCAATTATAGCTTATAAAATGGGTGTTACAAGATAGCATCGGGTGAACCCAATGTAGCTTATACGATGGGTGTGCTTAGATAACACTCCAATGAAATAGGTAATGTTTCATGTGTTTAAAGAAATAATGAGGGAGTCACGGATGGTCTATCATTTGTATTTAACATAGACCCTTTTATTTGTGACATAGTAACAGAATTGTTATAATGATAATGTTTTAAAGATAGTAGCATGTTTTCTTTATGCCTATTATGGGTTTTTATTGATTTATTTGATCATGATTGATATAATATAGTCATATATATTTAGCATGATGAATGATGCCGCTTTAAATCTATATGTTTTGTTTTCATGTTTAATGATATAGGTATTTATGTGTATAAATATTCTTATTTCAAGCTCAGACACCATGATTATATCATTGTACCTTAATGTTTAAATTAATATCACTAATAAAATTCAATTGTTAATGAATATTTTATTCCCTAATAAGAATTTTAACTCACCCTTATTATGTTTCAATATACATATATATCATGTTTTATGTTGAATGAATTATTTCATGAAGTTTTCTATATAGATTATTAAGATGGATTAAGGTAAAATAAGAAATGTTAGTTTTAGTTAGTGCAATGCTAATTTAAATACATGGGTATTGATGATGTAAGATATTTTACAAATTCAATAAAAGTCTAAACACAAAAGGTCTTTAATAATGAAATTGCTCTAATATTTCCTTTTGATGTTGTATGTTTTGGATTTTGAAAATATGTTCTCCTTCATCTGTATAATATCCTAAAATGTAGTGTTTAAGATTTCAGCACCAGATACGGGAGTGTCATATCGAGTCTATTATAGTTTTGGTTGTTCGTAGTTGGTAGAGGATATTATCCTACGTATTTGTTTTTTCACCATTGAAGATTATGTGTTGTTATTGGCCTCTACATGAATAATTTAGGAGTTTCTATGAAATAATTATCTTTGACAATTCATGAAATTAATTAGCATTTTGAATGTTTCCCTCATTAAATTCTAAACTTATATGATGTCTATTATTGTTTATTAAAAGGTTTTCATGTTTCTATTTGTTTTAATAATGGAATTTTAATGTATTTTTTGTAATCATCTTAAATGTAATAGATGTTTTCTAAAATGTGTTGGTGGAGATACACATGAGGAATCATTGAAAGGGTCTTGATGTTAAATGGAGTGTTTTATTCATTTTTTGGACTCTTAAGGGATGGTTTAATTTTCAATTAACATTAAGGGAGTAAAGGATTATTTTTATGATAATAAAACCTAATTTATTTTCAAAGGATTTTTTTAACTATTTTACATAATATACATAATGACCCATTTGGTATTTAGAAATAAAATAGCTTCTATAGTGGACATTCTGAGGAAATGTTCATATTTTTCCTTTCAAAACAATTTTTAAGATGATCCTTTTTTCATTTATAGAATTATTTTTTTGGTGGTAGTAACCCCTTATAGCTATCCACCTTATATTATACCATTTATGAAGTTTTTTTTAGATGTGAACTAAACTATTATAGTTGGTGATTATGTATCTTAAAAGGGAAAGTTTCATGTTATTATGTGTGAGGAGAAATAATTATTATCTTTTTTTCATTTTATTGTTGGTTTATTAAAATTTTTCCTTAGACTAGTCACCACAACATTTTCTTTTTAGGGGAACTTCATTATCTTTGTGAGAGGTAAGATTTAGTATATATAATATTTTTTAACCCAATTAGATTGTGGAATCTAATCAATATGTCCCGATTAAATAGATGGAGTTAATTGATATGAACTAATTAGAATTTAGGATCTTATCTACATGGTATGGTATGAATATGGGAGATAATGAAAATATTTATTCTTTTGAGTATGTCTTGGACTACCTCACATGAGTACTTAGAGAGTTTCCCCTGATATTTTCCCATTGATTTACATTTTTATATAGTGGATTTCTGATTTACACATTTTTTTATTCAATTTTTTATATTTTTAGTTTATTATACTGATTCATCTTGTTTTTTGTTTATATTATGCATCTTTATATGATTAATTATTTTAAAATTGTATTATATATTTTTTTAATGATTAAAATTTTTACGTCGTTGAAAATGGAGTTATGATAAAATTCAAAAGAAAGAAACGGTTTGGTTTTATATATATAATCAAGAAGTTCATATTTTAAACCATTTTAAGGAATTTTATGTTTTAATTGTAGGATTCAACAATCCTGGTAAAAATGGACTCTAAAAGATTTTTTTATTGGAAATTGTTATTTAGTTTCCATGTTTTTTAAATAATGTTTTTGTGGATGGACTGTGCTTTATTTTATAAATATGTTTTCCCTTTTTATTTTAGAAAATGTTATATGTGTGATAGTTTTGTTCCATAAAAATATCATTTAAATGACCATAAATTTTAAAGTAGATTCAAAAAAGAATTTATAAAATGTTTTATATAAGGAATTCAATGTTCCCTTTTGTATATAACTACATTTCTAATTAATGATAACATGAATATTTGTCATAGGTGATTTTCATGATGGAGTGTGTATAAAAAATGAAGAAGTATATGATTCCATTACATAAATTTTTAAGGAATATTTTTGAATGAACCTTTCTTACCTTTAATACATGGCTGAAAGGATTAAAGCGCCATCCAATATATATGATGATTTTAGAGTTGTTCTTCATATGAAGGATAATTAATTAAGTAACGAGTTTTGTCTAGAAAAGATATAAGAAGTATATAATGGAGAATTTATATCATTATAATGATGATATGTTCCTAGAAAAATAAAATCATGGCCTGAATATGCATATAATCTTACCATATGGTGACAAAATATATTGTCAATGTGGGATAAGAATTTATGGATATTTCATAGATTTAATATATTATTTTAAGGGGCTTGGAGATTATTGGAGAAAATATTGAATTTTTAAAATAGAAATTAAAAACATAAATGTCATAGGGTGAATGAATTTATATGTCCTTATGTATGAATTTAGGTGGTTATTTTGTGAGCTTGGTGTTTCTAGAGAAAAAAGTAAAAAAATAAAAGGCCATCGTATGAATTTTTATACCTGTCATATGACTTTGAAGAGATTTGATAAGAACTCTTTAATGTATGAACTTAATTAGGGTGACATATAGCTTTTTTATTTGTACCTATGACAGAAGAATATTTTCAGGCTTTATAAAGAAAATAATACTATAATGTTTGTTAAAATTTGAGATCATAAGTCATTGATGGGTTTCAAATAAATTTTTTTCAGCATCTAAATTCCATATATGGATCATGAATTAAATTTTTGGATATTTATGACTTTAAATTAATTATGTATTATATTTATCATATTATAATTCTATACAATGATTCATGTATGACTTATTCTAAGAATATGACTTTGGATATTTCTAAAAATTTGACAAATGCATGGAACCTACCCCATGCATGGATGGTTAAAATTTTGACAAAGGAAGAATCTTAAAGGTATACAATAATAGGTTGACCCAACAACATAGAAGGGTAACCTATTATATATAAGGTACAAGAAAACATGAATGGTGAGCTAAAAAGGCTCTGTCAAGAATTTGGATGGTTTAGAATATGGGATTTTTAACATATTTGAAAGGTACAATGTTCTTGGAAGGTTTATAGAGTGTAAGGTTCAAAATATTTATGAGAAATAAATTACAGAAAAAATGATTTCCATATATATATTTCTGAAGTGGAAAATTTATTTGTATGTAACAAGTTCTTTTCATCGTGGATAAAGACAGATGAAACACCTAAAACAGTCTATTATTTATACACTAAATTCTAGAAATTCTCATATAAAAATTTAGAAAATAGAATTTAAAATAAAGAGTAATTTGAATTAATTTTTAAAGAATGAATTTATATGAATCCATAATATATAACTCTAATAAAAATGATATATTTATATGCTAAATATTTTATTTGATGTTCTGAATATCATGATGTTTTTTTATAAATTATTTAATTGTTATTTTAAATAAGATCAAGCAGATAAGATTCAAGATAAATAAAGATAATCTTTATGGGTTTCCATGAATAATATAGATAATGTTATTTAAAATATTATGATTTCAGAAAATATATAATTTCTTGTGATATAAGAAGAATGGTATAAATAGGATTGAGTTTATTACTAAAATAAAAAGATCGAAGTTATTTTTTATATAACTCAAATGACTCTCTAAAAGTGTAAAAGAGTATTCCAAACCACATGGAAGGATGTTATATATGATTTTTATATAGTTAGGGAGATTGAATTATAGATATTATAGAATTTAATTTGAAGAATAATAAGATGATATTAGTGTAGTAAATGAATAATTTTTTTCCATGGAAAAAAGATGATGAAAAAAGAGGGTAATAACATTGAAATTTTTCTAATACACTTTAAGTTCATAAAAATAAACTATGGGAACAAACCATATTCTTCCATTGAATAAAGGAGGCATGGGAGACAATTTTTTTCATGTGGACAAATATTATTTGACTTATAATATTTCTCAAATATGATTTTATTTATTTATTTATTAGAGGACTTGTTACAAAAAGTGATCAAGTGCCTATATTGTTTAGGTGTGAATTACTCTCATGAGTTTTGTTAAGTGATTTATAATGATTTTGAAGAGATAAAAATATCTCTAGGGAAATAATAATGAGAGGCCACTATAATATATAGCAAGAAATAATTGAGTCTTTCATGTTCTTTCAAAACCAAAAATCATCTTGGTATCAATGATGAATAAGAAAAATTCAAAAAAATAGAAGTAAAAGACCAAATAGGATAAAAAAGGTAGGAAATTATGAATTTTAGCGTGTTTATTCACATAAAAATAATACAATGTTACATAGTTGATTGATTACACTCTATAAATAAATTCCATGGTTTTATTCTTGAATACAGTGTTTTGAGAGGCTAGTAAAAATATTTTATAAAATATTTTGGAAGTTATCCATAGATCAGAGGAAAAGTAGCACGTGAATTCCCTAAATATTGTACAACACTCATAAATTATATTTATTTTTTAATGAGATTATTTTGGTGATGTAGTGGTTGTGAAGATATAATTTTTGATCTAATTCAAGATGTAGAGGATAAGTAACATCCATTGTTGGGATTCTGTCTTATATAATGATGTAGTGGGATACTTTATTTTTCACATGTGTCCGACTGTAAAAGTACCACACTAGAGTAATATGGATATTTTGGGATGGTATAATAACATCCAACATTATACATGATATTTAAAGCAATATTTTAGTATAGAATCCATGTCTAATTAAGATTTAAAATAGTTATAAGTATGATTCCCATATTGGGGTCAAACATATAAAAACACATGTGTCACCTTTACTTCTTTAGAATCATTAAATTTAGGTGAATTATAGGTTATATAATTATTTTATCCATTTTAGTTAACCATCACATGAGGTTTAAAGACCAAATGGATTTTAAATAAAAAATAACAGTACCGGCTTCCCCCTTGATAGTGTGTCTTCACTAATCTACTAGAACTATAAATTTGTACTATATATTCATGTTCCCCCTTATTGGAAAGTATTTATTATTAGTTTTCATATTATATAAATTAATAATCCTGATTATAAAGAAATTATATGGCCATGATTTTTGTACATGATGTGTATGAAGAGATGATGTGAAGTATTTGAAGAAGAATCTCATATGGATGAATCTTATTATATACATATTAGTGATGAATTTGGAGTTTTGGGGAATACCTTGTAAAGGATAAAGAATGGAATTTAAAAAGAAGAAATTAAAGAGAAATAGATTGAAAGAGGAACAAAATATAGCTAATGGCAGCTAGCCATGTGATATTATTGATAAACTAATTGGTTTTGATTTACCTAATTATTCATGATCATGCTATGAAAACTGTTTCATGGAACCTGCTAAAGACCTCTACATTGAGGAGAAGTATTCTGTAAATAAAACCATGATATAGGTGATTATATTCATATTAAAATTATTTAAGGTAATATTAGATGAAAAATCATAACTATATTTAGAGGTATATTTAATGGAAGATACATTATAAAACAAGATGACTTACTACAACACACTCACAAATGTCATGAAAGTCATGGAAGAAACTATTCTGATTTACTATGAATGATTATATATTGCCGCTAATAAATTTCAAAAAAAATTTGGATAAATAGTTATTAAAAATGGAGATTAATGAGATGTTTTATACTTTATAGAACAAAATAATGTCTCTTGGAATGTAAAATTATCTCAACTGAATATTATTGAAAAAATAGGGAAGGAGATGAAAAATTACATTATAGTGGAAAATTAAATGTAAGGGAAAAAATTAAAATGATTCAGACGGATTTTTATGAATGTTTGACATCTTATAATAATTGAAAAAATGTTATTATCATGAAATTTTGTTATCTTTAAATCAAAATGAAAAATCTATTATCTATACAAATTGGAAGATCCCTAGAAATTATTGATAAAAAGGGTGATTATAAACAAACTTCATATAGGTATATTACATCTGAGAACATTCAAAATAGTAGTTTGAATGGATTTATATAATATTTAACAGCATCCCCATAATGGTAATAGGAAATGATAGTTCTATATTTAGTTAATTAATTTTTCACTAAATAATTTTTTTTTAGAAGTTCATAAAAAACCTACAATACTATGCATATATTAAAGATTCAATATGCTATAAAACCCACCAATAATTCATTCTTTGATATTAGAATATGTAAGAAATTTTTCCACTAAATAATATCCCAAATGTTTTGACTTATAACCCAAATATAATGAGTATATTGATCTTAATTGACATCATCGATATGTAAAGAAATATGAATGTAGTAAGAGGTTTCATTTCAAGAAATTTCAGTATGGGGCTCTAGATTTATAGTTCGGTATTTCAGTGTGTACCAATGTTAAAGCCTAAGTCATAGGGAGAAATGATGAAGAAGGGAGGAAAAATAATTTACATATAAATTGACCACATTATAATGAGAATCTATCTTTCATGAATAGATATATATATATATATATAATTTGGGTGGGTTTTGAAGAAAATTTTCACTTCTATATAGAGACGTGGTATGAACTACCACAATGAAAATATCATAATACATAGAAAATGTAAGTACCCAGACATAAATGGTACATATTCTTGTTAATTTAACTATAATTCACTTTCATAAAATCCTAAATATCATTTCAGTTTATAGTTATAGATAAATAGGCCATAACACTGACATAAAAACTCATATATTACAAAGTATATAATTATAATAAATGTCAATTTTTTTCAAACAATGAATCATTTAAAACAAAAAATAATTTATTTTAGTGGAAAACATCTAGATTTTTCACTTGAATTCTTATTTTCTTTTTCCCATACATAATCCTTTAGCCGGACTCATCACATACAATCTTTTTCTTCTTCTTCTTTAGGAAATCTTTTTTGATTAAAAGCATAAGACCGATAATGTGGGTTTTATGCTAAATATAAAGCTTCTAAAATGAGAGTATGAATTTAATGAATGTATTTGGGTATGTATTCATAGAACCAAAATTGTTTTGAAGTGTGTTGATATGATAATAAATGTTTCCCTTTTAAAAGAGTGGAGGGGCACTCTTATAATATTTCAAATATTAAATTTATATAAATTAATTTTCAATTATAAATTTCTCAAAAGTGACTTATTTTGAAGATAATATATTTATACATATAAATAAATTGATATAATAATTTTTGTACTCGTTTCTGTCATATTATTACCCTTATAATTTAGTTTTAACCATTATTTAACACAATTAACTCTTACTCTAAAAATATGGATTTTTACTCTTTAAGGGTAAATACAAATAGTATAATAGTTCAAACGACCCACAAATGGATCATGATAGATATTTTAAATCAAATATTAATCAATCGGATTTATTTGTGATCTTTAGAAATATAATATATTTTAATAAAATGTAATTTATTTCAAAATATCAATTATGTTAATTTTGACACTATCCATTACTCTAACTTTTAAAAATATTATTAAAATAAGATAGCATCCAAAATATTATTTTAATATATCCCTATCATATAAAAATGAAGAAAGAGAATTATTTTATTACTTTAATTATATCATATTGTATTTATTTAAATATTTTTAATTTTATTTATTATAATTTTCCATTAATTAAATAATTATTATGCTAGTGTTATGAAAGAATTTATGTTAACTATTTAATCACTAAAAATTAAAAATAAATTACCATTTTGAAGATAAATATATAATAATTTAAAATAATTTTTATATCTACCATATCCCTAAGATATCACCATATTAATATTATTACACTTATTAGAAAGAAGAGTTTGGCATATTTGATTTTTCATTATATAAAATGTTATTAATGCAATATTCTCATCTATGTTGCCAAAAAATGTCATAAATTCAACCCTTTGATGATTATAGTCTATATATATTAATCCAATAAGACTTAATAAAATTTTAATGTAATTTTATTGTCGTTATCATTTTATTTTTACCATTAATTACCCGAATTGCCCATTAATGTGGTTATAAATATAACTAAAGTTACAATTTTAAAATTCCAAAAACGGTACTTATTTAATTAATTTTAAATTTAATATTAAAAAAACGAATAAATTTTTTAAAACCCAAAACACCAAATTAGAAAAAAAAATTTAAATGTAACTGGAAATACACAATAAAAAATAGTTTTTACCCTTTTAAAATATAAAATGTTTTCATAAAAATTTCAACCAAAAAATAAATTAAAAAATAATTGGATTATTTTAAATAAAAATTAATCAAATTAAATTTTAAAACTATTCCAAAACAAAAGTTTTCATTTTAAATAAAATATAATTTGTAATGAAAATCATTATTTATTTACTATTCATTGAAAATTCAATATTTTCAGAAAAATAATATAAAACTTTAATTATTAGATCATTTGGAAATTATAAATTCCAAAATGAAATTAATTCTTTAAAATTATAATTATAGAATATTAAATGTATATTTTAAATATAAGTGTATATGAAATGAGTTTGTTAAAATAATTTACCTAAAATCTTCAAAATAATTACATCTATTTAATTCAACCATACTAATATATATTAAAGAAATCTATTATTAGAGTAAGTAGGTTTTCACATTCTATATACCTTTTTAAATTTCATCCTCAATATTTTATTCACATATTCAACAAGTGGGGAAAACTTTTCCCTCATAAAAGTTTTAGATTCCCATTTTTTATCCTCAATCTCATCTTTTTTCCAAAAAACGTTAACCTGGAAAATCACTTTTTTTTGTAATACTTTCAGTATGTTGTCAAAAATATGGAAGGTATGTTACTCATAAAAAAGTTAATTTTCTAACAGTATAACTTTAGTGCTGAAAACATGAGAATAATTCACAGTATACATTCTTAACATCGAAACATGAAGAACATTTTCTACCTAGGAAAAATTCATAGGCAAGGCTTCTTGGTATAATAAAAATCCACCATTATCAAGAATTTCATATGGCCCAATTAACCATGTAATTAACTTACCCTTACTAGAAAAACTCATAACACATTCCCATGGATATATTTTACAAAAAACATGACCACCTACCATGAATAAATGATGTTTCCTCTGGTTACCTCTATATCTTTTCTACCTGTTCCATGTTTTCTTCTTATTTTATTGATTTATCTTCACATTATCAACAATGTATTCTAAAAAAAATTATCCCAACAACTTATTTTATCCAACTACATCCCAAAATGTGGCATTCGACACCATTTTCCATATAATGCCTCAAAAAGCACCATATTAATAATGTAATAAAAGCTTTTATTATTAAAAATCTCAAACAAAGAAATATATTCATCCAAAATTACATATAAATAAATTGAACAAGCTCAAACAATATACTCCAATGTCTGAATTTTTCTCTTAAACTATTTATTAAAATCATAATGAAAAGAAGTGCTGAAATTTAATTCAATTCCCGAAGACTTCTACAGTCCTTTCTATAAATTAGTTTTGAATCTCAGATTATGATTACATTCAATGTAGATATAAAATCTATGTAATCAAATTTTATATTTAATATATTGTTTATAATGTTTATATAAAAGAATAGTATCTTGGATAGTAATGAAATTTGAATATTTGGTGAGATGATCATTAATAACACAAATTTAAATGTTTCCTTGAGTTCTACTTAGCAATCCCACTACATAATCCATGGATATATTTTCCCATTTCCACTATGGTAATGGAAAATAATGAATAATCCACTTTATTTATTAAAATTCTTCTTTAACCGATTGAAAATTTAAACATTTCATCCTAATTTCAACAATATCTTCTTTTTATTCTCTCCCACCAGTAATACTCCTGATGTACTCTCTACAAATTAGTGCTTTCTTGAAGAATGGAAAATGTGGATCTATGATCTTAATTTAATAACTCCCTCTTCAAAAAGGATTCACAACCCACACATTATATGTTTCCAAATCTCAAAAAACATTATTTTTCAATATTAAATGTAGACAACTTGCCCTTCTTAACCAATTCTACCTTGTATAGAAACTCATGATCTTCTTTCTGAATTTGATTAATTCTAGGTAATAGAGATTACTACACTAACACCTAAAAAATAGAGGATATTCCTATATCAATAATTTTTAGTCCAAAATTCATGAAAAATTTACCAAATGATCATCTTCCAAATATAACGTTGCTTATGTAGCATTATTATTTCAACGTAAAGTATTTGATACTTTTTCTTCCTTTTTAGTGTGGTTAGTATTTGTACAATCATAGTCATTAATCCATTCTAGGTGTCCTCTAAACCCCCTTTTCAAATCCATCTAAAATATTTATAGTTTAAATTCTTATAATTAGAAGATATTTTAAACTTTGATCAATGTAAATGATGTATCCTATTTTTTAAAGAAAACCCCACAATAGATCATTCAAATTCATACATAATATAATTTAAATCATCAGTTTTTAGTGACCATGTAGCACAATAAATTTCCAAATAATTATGCATCAGAAAATAACCAAGTACCTTCAATATAGAATCATAGTAGATGGATAAATCACTATTCCTTGAGCTTAGGTCCAAAATAGAGTATTCAAAAATCTTCTTTTTAGAAAAAATAATAAATGGTTCTATAAATCCAAGATCATAGATAAAAGAATAGGACAATTTGAATACTTTCTATAAACAAAACATACCTCTATTCATTCTCTTAAAGAAAGGACTGGGTAATTCTAAAGATCAGAAGATCACCCAAAATACATTGTCTACATACTACTACTATATTCAACTATATGTCAAGACCTCTATTTCACAAAAAAGGGTCTAGATAAAAGGAATTTCAATTGAATTTCAATCTCCATTTAATGGTTTCCTTTCTATTTCAAAATTCATGTTTTTTTAATTCACGTTTATATTGTAATTCATTTTAAATGGTTTAGAAAAATTGGCCATCACTTCTAACCTAAAGGGGCCCATATGCCTTATAAATTGAAGTGTGACTTACATTTAATATAAACCATAACATGTTCTAGTCCATTCAAACAACGGTCCATGTATCAACCATCCATAATTGACTATAAAGGGTTTTCGATACAGCTTATGTTGGAAAACACTATTTACGTTATGGTAGGAACACTAAGTACCAATTATATTTCTCAATCTACTACAATAAACATTAATCGATAACAATTTTTAACATTATAAACACATAAAAATAAGTTTTTTAGTCAAGAAATGAATCGTTTATGGCATAAAGCATGCATGGAATATTATTCTTATTAGGTTCAAGAATGATGCATGATATGGTATTATATCATCTCATTAGGACAACGATAAAATAAAATCATCAATAATATCAATAATAACATCACATGTCATGTACATCACCCAATGGTGGAATAAAATCTTCTTTAAACTAAAAACTATAGATCAAAAATTTCTCAGTCTAGGAAATTTGGATTTTTCCTTTTAATGGATTAGCTAGTCTCATGAATAGCTTATTACCAAATTCCAATTTTTTAAAAATATCAAGTGTATTGCCTCAAAAATGGTATGATAAAAAGGAAAGGAAAAAAGAAAATAAAGCTATGATACTGCATTACAACAACCCGACCCAGGAGCCACTAAATGGTGCCCCAAGCTATTGGATCACATGGCCTCAAGCACACCTCCTTGTATGCCAAATGTTATCAACTATAAGTAATGGTATAATGTTATATAATGGGGAGACTATACCCTAGTGATTATATTGTATCACATTGATGTAATAAATTCTATAAAAAGATGAATCATATCAATAACTAAACAAAAAAAATAGGAATAAACCTTTATATAACTATAGTAGTAATAAGTTATTACCGAAGGAAATTTCATATATAAAAAATGACATATATCATATAACAATACAAAATTCTTGGCAATACGTGGAAACAAAAAATTAGTACTACACATGTATAAAAATACAAAAGATACAAAATAATTATCTTCATATATAATCATAATCCTAGCCCATTCCAATGATCCTCTTCTCCTATGAAACACAAACTAAATCCATGAAGTATGTTCGGTTTCACAATGGTGTCCTGAATCAGGTGTAGGCTTACAATTAGTTTTCCACCACCAATTATTTTAATAACATTTACAACCTATGTATATAAGTAAAAGAAGAGTGAAATATTTAATAGTTATTTGAATAAATAAGAAAGATTAAAACTATCCATCTAATAAGGCTCATTTTAAACCAAAAACAATAAACAATGTCTAACTGTAAAGAATTATAAATAAGGTGTAACACTTTCCAATATAAAAATTTTAATTAAATACATATAGTAGGGTTATCTATAAATCATGATAAACATCCATTGTGGCCTATGCCTTGTTATCTAGTGTCAAACCCCAAGGGATAGATCCATGGTGAAAATACCAAATCATCCTCATCGATTTATGCCTAAACGGTCTAGATACAAGGTATACTTTCCAAGGAATCCTCATGAGTCCTATGAGAATATCTATAGAAAATCATTAATTGCTTGGGAGGATACCAAGGAGCATTTTCATGGAACACATTCAAGGTAGTCCAAGAAAACTTGATTTAATGAGTAGCAAAGTCCTCAACATCCAAAGAAAACTAGATCCATGGAGTATAAATTTCCATGGAATCCTATGGAATCATGGTCATATGAGTAGAAATTTCCAATGAATCTACTATAATAATCATGAACCATGGAGTAAAAATGTCAATGGAATCCTGTAGTATTAGGTTCTTATGAGTATAAATGTCCAAGGCATCCACTAACAACATCAATTCATCATCTCACTTAATAACCCATTTGATTATCATTCACAAGCCATGTGTTTATCCAACCCCTTCCATATATTCAAAAAATCCATTTAATTATTTTAAATAATATCATAGCATGTCATCACATGGAAAAGATTCATCAAAAAACTCATAATCAATAATTAATTCTCATTTAATTCAATAAGACACCCCCTAAATGGGTGAGATCACACACTCTAAAAGGGGTTGAATAACAAGGGGAAGAAACAATAACATAGCTTATGGGTGGTCTAGATTATTTCTAACAACCTCTAACCAAAAAAATGTACTTGAAAAAAACTAAACGAGTCCCACAAATTTTAATCTAGACATTCAATTAATATTAGGGGTCATTCCAGAGGTTCTGATGTGTGGCACAATATCAACATGGTATATAAAATACCATAAAATTCGGGGAATTTTTAGGCCCCATAAAGTAAAAAAATGGTAGAACACTTTTATAGTATCAACCTATAATTCAGCCATGATCTGGAGAAAAATGAAAAAATGATGAAAACCCTATAAATTTTGAATACCATCTTAAACCAAAATAACTATGTCTATACAATGAAAAATTGCCTAAGGCACAATATAAACAAATAACAAATCATTATGGATCCAATGAGATGATCAATACCTGAATCTATGTCCCTAGGAAGAAACTATATCAAATCCTATCTTAGGCTTGATGAACTCCAATGGGAGGATGCAGAATGTTTCTATTATAGGAAATAGAAATAATGGTTTTAGTTATTTAAGATATAGTGTAAATTTGAAATTTCACCCTTTTTAATATGATCTCATGGTTCGGCCACAAGGTTGGCCAAACAGTGCACAAATTATGGAAACCTCTCTACCTCATTACCCATCTCACATGAAATTTACACATAGTTAGAAAAATCATCTTTCGTCTATGATTTTAACATATAATAAAAATATTAAGTGGAATGGATGGGAATGTGGGTTAGGATGTATGTTTTTTTCAAACCACGGGGCCCTGAACATAGCCTTGGACCACCTCACATGGTTAATCTTATCTATGTAGACTATCTTTAATGATTTATAATAACAATGTGGCATAGTTTTCTTTTCAAAAAATGGTCATTATAGATCTTAATAAGAACTGAACAACCCTAAAACTATTGGTACCTCATTATGAATTTACATTAGTTCAATGAAAATAAATTAAACTAGAAAAAAAATATCTAAACCTCATAGGAAACCCTTGGATCTTATAGTTTGAAAATATTAATTTTGAATTATTTTATCTCAAAAATTGGATATAATCATAACATTTCTACTCCTATGATCCCCCAAAATAATGGTGTACTCGAAATTAGAAACTGAACCCTTCAAGAATTTTCTATAACCATGCTCAGTGTGCATGACATACCTATTTATTTTTGGGTAGAGGCTATGAGTATAACTTTTAACAGAATTACCAATGTTCTTATAATACATCAATTATAGAAAACTTCTTATGATTTATGGAATTAAATAAAATTAAATGCTAGTTACTTTATGTTTTATTTTTGGAAAGGATTTATTCTCTGTAAAAAAGATAATCCATGAGAATTATCTTCCAAGGGTGATGAAGGATTTTCTATGTAATGTATGGTGTTTAATAAAATAACTATGATTGTGGAAGCATATATACATGTCATATTTTATAATAAAGGTCAACATGAGCATAATAATCTTTTAGAAATAATTGAATCTGAAATTTAAATTTGGAATATAAAGGGAAAACATTCTTACTGTTCGGGAAAATAACTGTAAAAATATTATAGTTCTGAACAACTGCACAAACAAGAATTAAAAGAGGATAATCATATATCTTTCCCTTCATTATATGTAATTTTTAGGTCCCATAGATACTATCCCATTTATTTTTCAGCTGGAGACATATGTGAAAGAACACAAACTAGAGCTTCACATAGAAATTAGGTTGAATTTCAAGCATTATTATCACATCATGAACCTAAGAACATCAATGATGAAATTAATAATTTATTCCCCATTATAGAAAATGAATAAGTAACTTAATCAATTTGGAAGAAATAATTTTTTTAACCATTAGGTAGACCCAAAGGCACTCATTCCATTAGTAATAAATGGTTGAAAGAAACAAATTTTACCTAATAGGACCTATGTATATAAATAAATACAGCTTGGTTTCATAATGATAAATTCAATAATAAATTATAGATTATGAGTAAACAATTGATCCAATGGTTAGATTGGAATCTATTAGAGTCATACCTACCTGTGCATCTCATTTTAATTTCATGTTATTTTAAATGTATGTTAAATTTTATTTATTAAATGGTTATATTTTCTAGGCTTATTTTTGTACAACCTCCTATATGTCAAAATACTAATTTTCCAATTAATTATTTAAAATTAGAGAAAAATTTATGTCATGAACTGAATCGGGTCACCTTTATAATTGGCACCCTACCCACTCTGTGGCAAAACCTGAAGGTTGTTCCCGATCCCCACAGGCTGGAACAAGTTCCCAGATATCCTAAAATGATGTTTGGGAACGATTTACCTGAATTTGTAAACATAAAACGACAAACGAAACCAAGTAACCAAAACTATATTTTTCAAACCAAAACATCATTTACTAAAATTCCGAACTGAATTGAACAATTTTAAACATTGTATGAAGACCCTTACAAAATAACCAAAAAAATAAAATAGAGCCCAAGAACATCCACATGGAAAGAGGCACCTCCCTTAAGCCATCTCCACAACATTGCATCACGATGGACTGCTAAAAACACGAACCAATGACATTAAACCTGTACCCAAACTTTTGACAAAAAATAAGAAAGTATACTTAAACCCAATGGTGTAAGTAGGGTTTGAGAAAAATCCCAGTAGGATACCACCACTAAGAAATTCAATGTGATAAACATTTTAATACAAAAAAGCATTCATGTTTTCAAAAACATGAAAATCTAGTTACAATTTATAAAAGATACACCTTTGAAAAAATACAGTTTCCAAGTGGGATATTTGAAAGGGTTAACACTTTTAAAATAAAAACCAAAGCTACTAAATTTTACAGCCATATTTACCGTATACCGACGGTAAGTATAAAGTAACTAATGACACAAGAAATAGGAAATAACCCCTAGGCACTAGCCAGCTGTGGGTCCCAGGTACCTCGTATCTCGGTGAGAGTAACTATCACAAATATCCATTCCTGGGAACGATCCACTAGTATGGAACATACCCATAACCTAGTGGTCCCCAATCATCATCATCATAGCTTAGTTAGAGTTCTATGTGTCAATCTTGCTAACTGAAACTGAGGCCAAACCCCACAGATTCACTAGCATACTAGTACTCGTCCAACCACCCAGATACCCTGGTTTTACCCTTGTTCTCAAACAAGTTCAACAAGTCAATAAATACAATTTGAACATGAAAATATTATTTACACATCACAAATTCACCAAACAGCCCATATTTATACCACACAAGTCACAAAATACCATTTTTCATTTAAAATGATTTTGAAATCCAACTCACACCAAAATAGCCCACAACACATTTCACATTTCTTCAGCACTTCCACAAAACCATTAAAAAAATTTATAAAACAATTATAAGATATTACAACTCATATAACATCCCACATACATGGCATATGACACTCCTTTCATAATCAAAAATTCAATTTTTCACATCACACTCACACAAAACAGTCCACATCACATTCACATCTCTTTCACACCTTAATATATCCTTCAAATAATTTAATAAAATATTTCCAAGATGATACATATCTCATAACAACCCTTTCAAAAATTATATGTACCTTTTAAAAATATAGTTCTACCAAAACAGTTTATTGATATAGTTTCACCTCTTACACAACTCAATAAACCATTCAAAACTTTCTTAAAAGAATCATAAGGAGTATACCCAAGATTTGAACATAAAACCAATTTCAAAAACCTTTTTTTAGCCAAAATCACACCAAGCCCCTACC
Organism: Viscum album; assembly: GCA_963277665.1. Taxonomy (NCBI): domain Eukaryota; kingdom Viridiplantae; phylum Streptophyta; class Magnoliopsida; order Santalales; family Viscaceae; genus Viscum; species Viscum album. The sequence continues at coordinate 301,088,757 of OY728130.1, forward strand.
AAAACAGAATTGGTGACCCAATCAACATGTAATAATACACATTAAAATGTTATATAATCACCTTGAACAATATCACATAAGATACCCATGAGAACACACAAATCCATAAAACACTTTCAAGGAGTATAAGAAGGTTACACACATAATACCCATTCAAATACCCCACATTTTTAGGCCCACATGACACTATATCATTACCCAAAAAAAATTGGAATCCCCTTTCAACAACTAATAAATCACTTCCACATTTTACAAGACTACCACAAGAGATAACACATGAAATACATTGGAAAAATACACACTTCAAAGAAAAATGTAACTTTAATACCAAATGCTTTTCTATTGCTAGAAAAATTGGTTTTTTCATAATTCAAAGCATATAAGGAACTTGAAAAATTATTTAATAAAGCAAAATAACTCATCATTAAATGGTAACACAAAGAATCACCTACTGAAATTGTCGAATCCCCCAAAACATGGTGCGAAATATCAACTGCACCACCCCGGCACCACAAGGATGATAATTCTAGCCCTAAACCAAATATTTCAACAAAACGACTGATTTTTAAACCCCAGTTACTAACCCTAGGTTATGGACACTTTGGAACATCAAGAAAGTGGGATGAAACCCTAAGGAAATAGAATAAGTGTAAGGTATGACAACTTACCTTGAAACATCTTGAAGAAATTACCCCAAATTAACCAAATGTTGAATCTAAAAGCAACAAAACCTGATATTGAGTCTCTACTGATGAGTAGGAGGTCATGTGGGGACTGAAATTGGAGGAATAGATTTAATATTGAAGGAGATATGAAAGAATGAATTTACAAATTCAAATATGGGCGATTTGATGAATTTCGAGAATCATCACCCTCTTCTAGGGCTCCAATGAACTCCCAAAATGAAAAACCTATGATGGTGGTGATCCTAGGGATAGTGGCTTCACGAGGGAGGTTAAATAACTTAAAAAATATAAAATTAAGTAGATATTAAATAATTAAAAATTATTTTTAATGCGGGATATGGGCCTTTGGGAAGGCTCATTCCCGAAAATAAAAACTGAAATACTCCATGAATATGGATTTCTAAACGGTCCAAATTAATGTGGTGGTGTTATTAAGTCTGGGGAGGCCAAGTAGGAGTTGGAATGGATAAAAAATTTTGAAAAATACAGGATTTATAAAGGAAACAAAATTATTTTTTTAATCTGTAATTTGGCTCACGGATATTCCCAAATAATGAAAACTCCTCCATTTCTCCAAAAATGCCTGTGAAAACCCCAAAACAAATCAAAAATGGAAATTAAATTAAAAATAAAATAAAAATAAGTTATTTATGTGATAGTTTATATGGTTTAAATATTATCCTAAATCTTTTTATTATAAGATAATATATTTTTTAATTTTAAATTTATTTTCAAAAAGAATATCTTGTTCTAATTTATTTGTAAATATAATTTCAAAAGTTGTTTCAGTTGTTTAAATTTCTGTTGATAATATATTTTTTGGATCATCTAATAAATATTTGTGTACATATTTTCAAAAAATGATACAAATTGAGTTTAAAATGAGTTTAATGGGTGATTTAAAATTATGTCATGGTTTTTAAATTGTTCATTCTAGACATGGAAGTCTTTTAAATTAATGTAAGTATACAAAGTTTCTTTTAAAATTTTTTGGTATATATAAAAGAAAAATTAGTGATATTCCTGTAACACCCGAGACTTTTATGTTATATGAATCATCAAAGGAATCTTTTTCTACACAACACTTGCTTGGCTTGCTTTACACGCAATCGCGACCTTCCTCGATAGCTTACGTCGTACGCAATACCGAGTTTCACTAAACAACAATATGCTATTAAAACTAGCCGTTTTGAATAGTAATAACCACTTTTTGAAATTTTATAAATTTTATTTTTCAAAATGGACTTCATTTTTGCACTCAGAATATCGAAATTATCCTAGGGTGAAATTTTGGTATTTTTCTGAAAACTTTCAATTTTTGATGAATAGTGAAACCACTAAGTGGTAGGTTAAAAACTGAATTTTGCATAAAACTTAATTTTACCACTTCTATGAATGGAATTTCAAAAATCCGACAGGTATAGTTGATATCATTAAGTAAAATGTGGTTCAATGAGATAAAAATAATTTTTTGTTGAATAGTAACTTTTTACTTTTCTTTTTCCGCGGCTAATAGTAAATAGGGTAACTAAGGGTAAATATGATATTAATATTACCCTAACACATGTCCTAATTCTATTGAACAAGTGTAATTCGACCAAAAACAAACTTAGGAATAAAAATATGACCATTTAGGCCCACTTGGATTAGATTAGGACATTTATTATTAATTTATTTAAAGAAGGGTTAAAATAGTTAAAATCAATGTTTAATAAGTAAATCATTTTTAATATGGGGTTATACATAAGATAAATTCGACTATAAATATTCATTAGAAATATAAAACGATTTCCCACATAATGGTATTTTATTTGTAATTTTTAGACATTAAATAATTTAATTTATTTATGACACAATGATGATGTAGTAATTATCTTATTAATGAAATATTGACATAATTGATGTTATAAACACCAAAATAAATGTAATTTGAGACTTTTATGAATTCCAATTATTTTCTAGGTTACTATGATATATTATTGTTGATTTAATCAACTTGGTTCGAACATATAATTCTGTTATGACTTTCACAAAAATCATATATCAAATAGTGTCAAAATTGACACAAAATAGTTGTTAAATCAAATATTATATTATTAATTGTTATTTTATTCCTGAAAATCTAAGGTTTGGCCAAATGACTTAGATAAGAATATATATATTAATAATAAACAATTTGGGGATTGTTTGGCATGTTATGGTAAGTGTATTAACCATATAGTGTAAGAAAACAAAAAGACATGGTAAAAGTTAAATTATTTAACTTAGAGTTAAATCTAATTGATAAGGTTAAAATAATACCCTAAACTTGTCTAAATCCTATTGGTTGATAGGATTTCGACCCATCCCCACTTTAGCTTCGAAATAAGACCCTTTGGAACCATTATAAACCGATTTTTACTTTAATATAAAATAATATTTTGAGATATTCCTAAGGTGCCCCTCTCCTCCCTTATAAAAGGGCACCTCTTCCCCTCCTCCTCACACCAATTTGAGCACTCAAGATCGGCCAAACCCTGCCATTTTCTCCTCTCCACTTCCCTAGAATAATCCTAGAGGTCCTGGTCTTCTTCAAAGACCAATCTTAGTTCCCTAAGTGGAGGATTCAAAGAGGTGTTCCAAAGAAGAGGTAATATCCATTACCGATCTTTTCAATTTCTTTCTTCTTCAACTTCTTCTTCTTTAGTTGTTTCATGATAAAGTAATAACATAAGTATTACTTACATACTGATATGTTATTATAAATATGAAACAACCCTAATTCACCTTCTATCCATCCCACGGAAAAATGAAATCACCGCGCGTGCGTACGTACGGAATACCGTCTCCATGCCGTGGTGTAATCTATTTTTCCACCATCACTTTACAAGGATGGGTATAATGGTGTAATGAGTAACTATTTATGATTATTATAAAGTAATATTGATACTGAAATAATATATATATATACTCCAATACAGTTCCACGATCATAGGAACGATATCATCACTCGTGCGTACGTACGGAATACCGTCTCCACGATGTGATGCGACTCGTTCTACATGATCATCATTACATAGTAATTATATAAATGAATTGAATGAATAAATATGATATATGTTACACTAATACCATTATGGATATAAGGTATCTATAACCTTAAAAGAAGAATAATAATGTATTCGGCAAAACACGTATAAGAACAAAAGGCAATAAAGATCCGAGTAACAAGTAACAATGAAATATTACTAACAAGAAGCTAAGAATATGACCATATATGATATCATATCAATATGTATGATTCTGGAATAAGTCAATAACATTATTTAAACCATTATATAGGAGCTTCGGATACGTACAAAGAAAATCGGACCTAAGGTAAGGGAAATATCACAATCTCATTTTTATCCGAGATTGTTTATTCGTAAGTATTTACTGGGGTGTATTTTATCATCCACATACATGTTTCATCAATATGTAATATTATTTCCATCCACCTACAATTTTTTAAATCCATTTTTACCCTTCGGTGAGTTTTTAGTAATATCTATGAAAGGAATCTTTTGTCGTACGAGGTACTTTTTGACTTTTCCGACAAAAGTACGAAGAATGTTTTTTTAACTTATACGGCATGAATGGATTTTTAAAACATTATTTACAAGAAGCTTCCTTTACAAGTTTTCAAGTTTATTTTTAATCAACTTCTTTTATTTTAAAGTTGTATGACATGTTATGAAAGGAAAAATGTTTTTAAAGTAGAAAGGATATTTTCCTCAAGAATGGAGTTCAAGTATTTTATCAAAATTATTTTCCATCTAAGATAATAAAAGGGTTCTGTTTTTATCCCTATTATTACATGGATTTGATTATGTTGTGATGGAAACATTTTTATGAATTCCTTTATCTTATATGAATTGTTTTATGATGTCATGTTGTTTAAGAATCCCATTTTTATTACATGGGTTACGCTATGATGTATGGTTTATGATTATGTGGCACACATAAGAAAGGATTCATTATAAGATGGGTGGGACCTATATATCCCTCCAATTCATTGGGTAAAGGTTTTATATCTCATGAGATAGACATGGCTGGAATGGTAGGTTATACCGGTTCAGTGAAACAGGACTGGAACGAGGGTGACTCAGTTCAGAAAGGGACTTTGTCCACTAAGATAGTCTTGGCAATGAGTCATGACTAACAAGAAATGATTTTCCATGATTATGTGTGCATGCCCCAAAGTTTCAAGTTTCATGTTATGATTATGGGGATCCCATTTTCACTTCTATGATTTATTCCATGTTAAGATTTTATGATCTCTTTTGCAGGTTATGATTTTTCAAAAAGATATGATATGATTTTTATTTCCTTTATTTGCCCTTGCTGAGCATTTGAGCTCACCCTTTTATGTTTTCTTTTCCCCAGGTCAGGAAGATGGATATTAAGTAGAATATGTTAAAAGGGACCCTAGATATGATGAAATAAATGGGAGACACTGTAGAAGATTTATGAACCAGTTGTTTATGTTTCCCAGTTTCTAAAGACACTATACCTATACGGTCCTTTGTGGTTTTGTCATATGTTGTAATAAGTGTGCTTAAATTTTGAATTATTAACAATGTATGTAAAGTATGGGTCATTATAGTTGGTATTAGAGGCAAAGGAGGTAGGAATGTATCCGATCCTTGGGAACTCTCACATGTGAGCGTTGGACAAAGCATGGCTCTCCGCCCAAGGGCTTCATGTGGAAATGGATGCCACTGGGGATGGTGGTGTGTCCCGCCCAGGGGGTGTAGCCGCCCATGGAGTGCCCTGATAGGTATCAACTATAGTCCACTGGAAGTAATTCCAGACCGTTATAGTTGGTATCAGAGGAATGGTATAGTCAACCTTTGGAAACTAGGATGTGAAAGCCTTAGTAAGAACCCTAAGGATAAGTCTAAGCATAGAACACAATCTTAGTGTTTTAGAAATGGCCTTGAATAACCTAGGCTAAGACCTTAAGCATTAAAATTTTATTCTTGATTTATGTGGTTTTCCTAATATAATTAGTGTTTCTCACACTATTCTTCTTGGTTTTAGTCAATGGATGGAACCCGAAGGAACCGTGTTAATGCGGAATGTGATGGTCAATGCAATGATTGTCCCCCTGAGCAACCAAATGATATGGGAGCTGGAATGAAAAATCTTGTAGCCATGCTCACACAACTTTCTCAAGCTATGAATCATGCAGGACTTCCAAACGAGCAAAGGAAGGAGCAACATTCTGTTGAATCCTTCATGAGGCAGCGTCCACCTTCTTTCAGCGGGTCTACAGATCCATTAGTTGCTGAACAATGGATTAGTACTACTGAAAAGATATTTTCAGTTCCTCAATGTTCTGAGCATGATAAAGTCATCCTAGCAGTGTATCATTTGGAAGGAGATGCTGATCAATGGTGGAATCTTATTAAGAATACGAGGCAAAGGGATGAAATTGAGTCTATGGAATGGGACGATTTCAAGAACTTATTTTTTAATAAGTACTTCCCTCGTATTCTCTGAAAAAAGATGGAGAAAGAGTTCCTTGAACTGAAGCAAAGGGATGATGAATCTGTTGGTACCTATGAAGCAAATTTTACAAGACTTGCAAGGTACGCTTCTGGTATTATTATCCAACCTGAGAGTAAGATCGATCGATTCTTTAGTGGCTTAAAACCAAGTCTTCAAAGGGCGTTAGCCATAAGGGACTTCAATAGCTACGAGGAAATCGTTCGATGTGCTCTCAAAGTCGAGATGGAGATTGGAGTAACCCATCAGTCACATGGGTTTGATAAGAAGAGGAAGATGGAATTCAAAGGAAAATCTAAAGAGCACACTGAAAAGAAGATGAGCTTTCCCTTATGCTCAAAGTGTGGAAAGAAACATGGAGGGAGTTGTCTTAAAGGGACAAGTAAATGTTTTAAATGTGGAAAGGAAGGTCATCGGGCATTTGAATGCTGTGATAATGGGAAGAAGATGTCTAATGATGCAAACAAAGGAAGGGATACACAGAATGAACCTACTACACTTCAATGTTTCAAGTGCAAGGAGATGGGGCATTATGCCAATCAATGCCCAAATCCATGGGTTGATGATGATGGTCGAAGTCAACAAAATCTTAAGGCTAAAGACAAAGGAAAGTCACATGCAATTTCTATCAGCGATGTGGAGTATGATAACGAAGTGGTGAAAGGTACACTTACCATCCACTCTAAAGTAGCAAATGTTTTATTTGATTCTGGATCCACCCACTCTTTTATTTCTAAAGAATTTTCTAAGGGTATCACCGTATTAACTCAACAATTAGATGTTGAGTTAGCTGTGACAACACCTAATGGCACAACAGTCGCATCAAAAGTTTATAATTCTTCTCCGATCGAAGTTTGTGGGAAAGTGCTTCCTGCAAATCTTGTGATCCTTCCTTTAGTGGAATTTGACGTGATTCTTGGCATGGATTGGCTTTCTCTACATGGAGCTCATATCAATTGACAAAGAAGGGAAGTCACATTTCATATTCCAGATCAATCTATGATCGTCTATCAATGCAAGGATGAAAATAACCTTCTAGTGGAAATTCCTTCCATTTATGGGTCTTGATTCCACTAAAAAAAGATTATTTATCTCAAATGGTTGGTGAGAAACTCACGATTAAGAATATTTCCATTGTACGGGAGTTTGATGATGTCTTTCCGGAGGAATTACCGAGTCTTCCACCAAATCGTGAAGTTGAGTTTTCAATAGAACTCATACCGAGTGCTTTTCCTATTTCAAAGACACCTTATAGAATGGCCCCAATTGAGTTGCAGGAATTGAAGAAGCAACTCCAAGAGAATCTTGATAATGGATTCATATGCCCTATTGCGTCACCTTGGGGAGCACCTGTTCTATTTGTTAAGAAGAAAGATGGATCAATGAGACTCTGCATTGATTATCGAGAACTTAACAAGATCACTATCAAGAACAAATATCCTCTCCCACGCATTGATGACTTATTTGACCTACTACGCGGAGCTCAATACTTTTCCAAGATTGATCTTCGTTCAGGGTATCATCAATTAAGGGTCAAAAGGGAGGATATACCAAATACGGCTTTCCATACAAGGTATGGACACTATGAATTTATAGTGATGCCATTTGGTCTTACTAATGCCCCTGCTATCTTCATGGATCTAATGAATAGAGTCTTTAGAGACTATCTTGATCAATTTGTGGTAGTCTTTATAGACGATATTCTTGTCTATTCAAAGAGCAAGGAAGAGTATGAAGATCACTTGAGAATTATATTGAAGACCCTGAGAAAGGAGAAGCTTTATGCCAAATTTACCAAGTGTGAATTTTGGCTTCAAAAAGTTGCATTTTTGGGTCACATAATCTCAAAAGAGGGGATATATGTGGATCCAGCAAAAATAGAGGTTATAAAAAGATGGTCGAGACCAACAACAGTAACTGAGATTCGATGTTTTCTTGGTTTGGCTGGATATTATCGACGTTTTGTAAAATATTTTTCACGATTATCTAATCCACTCACCAAGTTGACTCGGAAAGGAGTTAAGTTTGTCTGGATAGAGGAATGTGAAGAGAATTTCAAGGAGTTAAAAAGAAGGTTATCCAGTGAACCTGTGCTCACACTGCCTTGTAGTGGAGAAAGGTTTGTGATCTACAGTGATGCATCCAAGAAGGGATTGGGGTGTGTTCTTATGCAAAATGATATGGTGATAGCTTATGCTTCACGACAGTTGAAAATCCATGAGCAATATTACCCAACACATGATTTGGAGTTGGCTGCGGTAATCGTTGCATTAAAGATTTGGAGGCATTACCTTTATGGTGAAAGGTGTGATATTTATACTGATCATAAAAGTTTAAAGTATATTTTCACACAAAAGGAGCTGAATATGCGCCAAAGAAGATGGTTGGAGCTGATTAAGGATTATGACTGCTCAATCCATTACCACCCTGGGAAAGCAAACAAGGTGGCAGATGCATTAAGTCGACAAGACCATGCTAGTTTATCCATGATGAGGATCACAAAAGATCCAATATTTATGGATTTACAAAGGATGGATCTTGGAATTATAATGGAAGGGGAAAAATCTTATCTTTCTCAAATGAATGTTCAACCATCTATACATGTGAAGATTAAAGAGGCACAGAAAGAAGATGTCGAGTTACAAAAGAAGGTGAGAAATGTTCCTGAATTCAACCTTGATTGTGATGGGATAATAAATTTCAGGAATCGGGTTTGTGTTCCTCCCATCCCCGAATTAAAGAAGGAGCTGCTGGATGAGGCTCATAGTTCATCATTCTCTATTCATCCTGGAAGCACGAAGATGTATAGGGACCTGAAAGAGTACTTCTGGTGGGATGACATGAAAAGAGATGTTGTTGAATATGTCTCTCGATGCTTGGTTTGTCAACAAGTTAAAGCTGAGAGACAAAAGTCTAAGGGGATGTTACAACCATTACCCATACCCGAATGGAAATGGGAAAACATCACTATGGACTTTGTCACAGGACTTCCTAAAACATCCAAAGGCAATAATGCTATCTGGGTCATAGTTGATCGTCTTACAAAGTCTGCACACTTCATTTCTATTAGAGAGGATTTCTCTCTAGATCAGCTTGCCAGGATATATGTAAAGGAAGTGGTAAGATTGCATGGAGTACCACTTTCTATTATATCTGATCGAGATCCGAGATTTACCTCGAAGTTCTCGCGAAGTCTTCATCATACTCTGGATACAGAGTTGAGTTTCAGCACTGCTTATCATCCCCAGACAGACGGTCAGTCTGAGAGAACAATTCAAACCCTAGAAGATATGTTGAGAGCTTGCTCTCTGGATTTCAAAGGAGGTTGGGATCAACACCTACCTTTGGTGGAATTTTCTTATAATAATAGCTTTCACTCTAGTATTCAGATGGCTCCTTATGAAGCTCTCTATGGAAAGAAATGCAGGACTCCAACATGCTGGGATGAAGTTGGGGAATGAATGCTATTAGGACCTGATCTCGTTGATGAAATGGCAGAAAAGGACAGATCTATTCAAGAACACATAAGAGCAGCTCAGAGTCGACAGAAAAGTTATGCCGACAACCGAAGAAAAGACCTAGAGTTTGAAGTTGGTGATAAAGTGTTCAAATGAATATCTACCTGGAAGAGGGTTATGAGATTTGGAAAGAAGGGGAAGTTGAGCCCTAGATATATCGGTCCTTTCGAAATAAAGGATCGTGTTGGGAAGGTATCTTACTGATTGGCGCTTCCACTGAATCTCTCTCAAGTTCACGATGAGTTCCATGTATCTCTCCTGAGAAAGTACATACCAGATCCTTCACATGTACTCAGCTCAGAAGTTGTACCACTGAAGAAGGATCTTTCTTATGAAGAACAGCCGATAGAGATTCTGGATCGTAGCGAAAAAGTCCTACGAAACAAGACCACTCGATTGGTTAAAGTTTTATGGAGGAACCACCAACTTGAAGAAGCTACATGGGAGCTTGAGGATATGATGAGGGAGAAGTATCCTCATCTGTTTGTTACAAAGTGACGAATTTCGAGGGAGAAATTCTTTTTAAGGGGGGTAGAATGTAACACCCGATACTTTTATGTTATATGAATCATCAAAGGAATCTTTTTCTACACAACACTTTCTTGGCTTGCTTTACACGCAATCGCGACCTTCCTCGATAGCTTGCGTCGTACGCAATACCGAGTTTCACTAAACAACAATATGCTATTAAAACTAGCCGTTATGAATAGTAATAACCACTTTTTGAAATTTTATAAATTTTATTTTTCAAAATGGACTTCATTTTTGGACTCAGAATATCGAAATTAGCCTAGGGTGAAGTTTTGGTATTTTTCTGAAAACTTTCAATTTTTGATGAATAGTGAAACCACTAAGTGGTAGGTTAAAAACTGAATTTTGCATTAAACTTAATTTTACCACTTCTGTGAATGGAATTTCAAAAATCCGACAGACACGGTTGAAATCAGTAAGTAAAATGTGGTTCAATGAGATAAAAATAATTTTTTGGTGAATAGTAACTTTTTACTTTTTTTTACCGCGGTTAATAGTAAATAGGGTAACTAAGGGTAAATATGATATTAATATTACCCTAACACATGTCCTAATTCTATTGGAAAAAGTGTAATTCGACCAAAAACAAACTTAGGAATAAAAATATGACCATTTAGGCCCACTTGGATTAGATTAGGACATTTATTATTAATTTATTTAAAGAAGGGTTAAAATAGTTAAAATCAAAGTTTAATAAGTAAATAATTTTTAATATGGGGTTATACATAAGATAAATTCGACTATAAATATTCATTAGAAATATAAAACGATTTACTACATAATAGTATTTTATTTGTAATTTTTAGACATTAAATAATTTAATTTATTTATGACACAATCATGATGCAGTAATTATCTTATTAATGAAATATTGACATAATTGATGTTATAAACACCAAAATAAATGTAATTTTTGACTTTTAATGAATTCCACTAATTTTATAGGTTACTATGATATCTTAGTGTTGATTTAATCAACTTTGTTCGAACATATAATTCTGTTATGACTTTCACAAAAATCATATATCAAATAGTGTCAAAATTGACACAAAATAGTTTTTAAATCAAATATTTTATTATTAATTGTTATTTTATTCCTAAAAATCTAAGGTTCGGCCAAATGACTTAGATAAGGATATATATATTAATAATAAACAATTTGGGGTTCGTTTGGCATGTTATGGTAAGTGTATTAACCATATAGTGTAAGAAAACAAAAAGACATGGTAAAAGTTAAATTATTTAACTTAGAGTTAAATCTAATTGATAAGGTTAAAATATTACCCTAAACTTGTCTAAATCCTATTGGTTGATAGGCTTTCGACACAACACCACTTTAGATTCGAAATAAGACCCTTTGGAACCATTATAAACCGATTTTGACTTTAATATAAAATAATATTTTGAGATATTCCTAAGGTGCCCCTCTCCTCCCTTATAAAAGGGCACCTCCTCCCCCTCCTCCTCACACCAATTTGAGCACTCAAGCTCGGCCAAACCCTGCCATTTTCTCCTATCCACTTCCCTAGAATAATCTTAGAGGTCCGGGTCTTCTTCAAAGACCAATCTTAGTTCCCTAAGTGGAGGATTCAAAGAGGCGTTCCAAAGAAGAGGTAATATCCATTACCGATCTTTTCAATTTCTTTCTTCTTCAACTTCTTCTTCTTTATTTGTTTCATGATAAAGTAATAACATCAGTATTACTTACATACTGATATGCTATTATAAATATGAAACAACCCTAATTCACCTTCTATCCATCCCACTGAAAAATGAAATCCCCACGCGTGCGTACGTACGGAATACCGTCTCCACGCCGTGGTGTAATCTATTTTTCCACCATCACTTTACAAGGGTGGGTATAATGGTGTAATGAGTAACTATTTATGATTATTATAAAGTAATATTGATACTGAAATAATATATATATACTCCAATACAGTTCCACGATCATAGGAACGATATCATCACTCGTGCGTACGTACGGAATACCGTCTCCACGATGTGATGCGACTCGTTCTACATGATCATCATTACACAGTAATTATATAAATGAATAGAATGAATAAATATGATATATGTTACACTAATACCATTCTGGATATAAGGTATCTATAACCTTAAAAGAAGAATAAGAATGTATTCGGAAAAACACGTATAAGAACAAAAGGCAATAAAGACCCGAGTAACAAGTAACAATGAAATATTACTAACAAGAAGCTAAGAATATGACCATATATGATATCATATCAATATGTATGATTCTGGAATAAGTCAATAACATTATTTAAACCATTATACAAGAGCTTTGGACACGTACAAAGAAAATCGGACCTAAGGTAAGGGAAATATCACAATCTCATTTTTATCCGAGATTGTTTATTCGTAAGTATTTACTGGGGAGTATTTTATCATCCACATCCATGTTTCATCAATATGTAATATTATTTCCATCCACCTACAATTTTTTAAATCCATTTTTACCCTTCGGTGAGTTTTTAGTAATATCTATGAAAGGAATCTTTTGTCGTACGATGTACTTTTTGACTTTTCCGACAAAAGTATGAAGAATGTTTTTTTAACTTATACGGCATGAATGGATTTTTAAAACATTATTTCCAAGAAGCTTCCTTTACATGTTTTCAAGTTTATTTTTAATCAACATCTTTTATTTTAAAGTCGTATGACATGTTATGAAAGGAAAAATGTTTTTAAAGTAGAAATGATATTTTCCTCAAGAATGGAGTTCAAGTATTTTATCAAAATTATTTTCCATCTAAGATAATAAAAGGGTTCTGTTTTTATCCCTATTATTACATGGATTTGATTATGTTGTGATGGAAACATTTTTATGAATTCCTTTATCTTATATGGATTGTTTTATGATGTCATGTTGTTTAAGAATCCCATTTTTATTACATGGGTTACGCTATGATGTATGGTTTATGATTATGTGGCACACATAAGAAAGGATTCATTATAAGATGGGTGGGACCTATATCTCCCTCCAATGCATTGGGTAAAGGTTTCATATCTCATGGGATAGACATGGCTGGAACGGTAGGTTATACCGGTTCAGTGAAACAGGACTGGAACGAGGGTGACTCGGTTCAGAAAGGGACTTTGTCCACTAAGATAGTCTTGGCAATGAGTCATGACTAACAAGAAATGATTTTCCATGATTATTTGTGCATGCCACAAAGTTTCAAGTTTCATGTTATGATTATGGGGATCCCATTTTTCACTTCTATGATTTATTCCATGTTAAGATTTTATGATCTCTTTTGCAGGTTATGATTTTCAAAAAGATATGATATGATTTTTATTTCCTTTATTTGCCCTTGCTGAGCATTTGAGCTCACCCTTTTATGTTTTATTTTCCCCAGGTTAGGAAGATGGATATTAAGTAGAATATGCTAAAAGGGACCCTAGATATGATGAAATAAATGGGAGACACTGTAGAAGATTTATGAACCAGTTGTTTATGTTTCCCAGTTTCTAAAGACACTATACCTATACGGTCCTTTGTGGTTTTGTCATATGTTGTAATAAGTGTGCTTCAATTTTGAATTATTAACAATGTATGTAAAGTATGGGTCGTTATAATTCCCAAGTGTAAAACATATAAGCTGAATCATGATGGAACTATAGAGTTCAAAGATCAAACCAATTATATAGGTATGATTCTAATATTTCTCTATAGAACTACTACCGAACTAGATATTTTGTTTAGTGTTTTATGTGTTCCCATTATCATTAAAATCCAAATGAATTTCATTTATATTCTGTTAAAACTGTTTCCAAATAAATCCAGAGTGAAAACAATTTAACATTGTTCTGTCATAAAGGGAAATAATTTGTTTTAGTGATTTATTTATATACATACTTTTTTAGTTTTAAGTTTGATAGAAAAATAAACTCAGAAACATGTCACCATTTGGGAATGATGCAAGTTTCAGGGAGTAAAAAAATAAAAAATTAGGCTACGCAGTCCACTATCATGGATGATTATATATTTTTAGGAAGTTTCTTCACTCATATTTTTTATATTAAACACACTTTTCTAGATCATGGATATCAATTTTGAGATTTCCCTACAAATTTTCACAATAAAATTGCAATAAGAATTTTAAATAATCATGTTTCTGAATCTAGTAAAAACATATTGATATAAAACATCAATTTTGGAGAGTTCATTTCTAAAAAGGTGAAATAACTCTTCAATTCATTGGAAAAGAACACAATCATACTAAAGAATTTATAAATCAATTGAATTCTAAAGGATTAATCTATAAAAACATGATTAAGGAATAATAATCTTCAGTCAGTCCTTCATCCTCAAATTTACTTCATTAGAATATCCACCCTTAGAAAATCCATTGTTGGATGATCAACCATTGGAAGATCCACTATTGAAAGATCCATAATTTGAATATCCTTCATTGGAATATCCACCACTAGAAGATCCACTATTACATGTTTCACTATTACATGACCCACACTTGTAAGATATAACATTAGAATATATATAGTTAGGGGATCCACTATTGGGAGATCTTTTAGTCATGTCTCTATGTTTTATTTTCTACTGGTTCAAATTACTATTTTTAAATTTTTATTATATTACATTATTTATATTTTATTATATTTTATTTATCAAAATCCCAAGATTATAAAACCAAAAATTAAATTATATTTTCGGAATACTCTCACTCACACCTCCCTTAAATCCATTATTCATCCTTTATCTCCCTACTAATGACCTTAACTGAGATTATCTATATCCAATTGATTCAATGTAATGGTGAGAGTAAACTTTGATTTTGAATCACAACCTAAGGTATCTTGTCCCATGAGTAATTTTCAAGGAGAATTGAGCCATGTTATAGTTTTCTATTAGAAAAAAACACCAAAATGAAACATGAGTTAATATTTCATAATTAGAGATATATGTTAAATAGAAGTTTTTAGGAAGTCTCTAATACTGAAGGTGATCCAAGATCATAGATTGAATGAATGGTTTTCAAGGAAATATATGTCCTTCGTTCTGATTTCAGGTTAAAAATTTTAGTAAAATGAATATTATAGTTTCATGGAGATTAAAAATGTTATTAGAAATATTATCAATGTAAAAAAATCCAGACACTCTTCACATCAATATGCAAGACGCATCTATTTACCCCGCAAAGGTATTTTAGCTGACATTAAGTTAAAAATTCAATGTATTTGAAATTTATTAATAAATGAGAATTCTCATCTATATTTGAATAAAAATGATGTTTTAAAAATACCTCATACTACTGAAATGGATGGGTAGATTGTATTTATATTTAAAAAAATCCTTAATTTTCTTTGTATATGGAAGGGGAATTAAAAATGCTGAGTTTTGAAGATGTATTTCTTTTATTCCTTAAGAAAAGAGGGGTTAAAGTAAACATTAACAAATATTTAATAGTGTATTTCAGAAATATGATCAAGAAATCATCTATATCAACCACCATGATTTATCCTATGTAAATTTAAGCCATGTTAAAATCTAGGGGTTTGGTAGATTAGGATGAATTAGCAGTGGTAAAGTGTGTGTTTTTTTTTGGATTGAGCTAGTTTACCTTTAACAGAATTAATGTAAATTGGAATATGTTGTTAAAGAAATGGGTTTTGAAAGTCGATAATATATATTATTACTTCACTCATATGCACCACCATATTATAAATAAAGAAAAAGTTGATCCTAGCTTGGAGGTATATGATGTTGTTATTCACTCTGATGAGGATGTATAAGAAGTTTAACATGATATAAGAGAATAGTAAGTGGTTGTTTAGTTGATGAAGGGAGTGACCCAAATGTGGTAAAAATGCAATGTATTTCTTTTAGATTTGTAAATCACTCTATTTCTCTTTCAAAAGAGAATGTATGTTATGTAAAGTAAAAACAGGAAGAGATGGAATTATCAATAGAAGAAAAAGTTGGGAATTCTTCTAAAATCTCAAGAGAAGTAGTTGAAGATTCTTATGGTTCTTATTAATCTAAAATGGGAATAGTGATAGTACTTTGGATTATTAAGTACATGAAGATGTTTATGATTCTATTCAGGCAGAATAGTCACATACATATCCAGTTTTTTTTGTTTAAGTTGGGTCTGTAAATGAGGATAAATCTGGTTCTGCTTAGCCTATTAGCTATATATCTTCTCCTAGAGATGAGGTTTGAGAAAAAATTTAGGGTTAAAAATACCCAAAATCTGATAATCAGAAGTCGATTAAAAAGTATGAACCAGTTGTTTTAGCAACCATTGAGGATGATGCACAATCCAAGTTGTAATGTCATGGATCCAAGTGAGGCCTAAAGGTTCCCCGTACCTGGTTGGCCACATAATTTCTAGTAAATAACCCCAAACGCTAGAGCCTTCCAACAAGCAGTAAGGCCCAAGGTGTGATATTAAGGAAACTATGTCCTCATTAACAGAGTATACATAGAAAAAAGTAAATATTAAATATATGAAAATCACTAAAACCATGTAGAAATAAATAGAAGAAGATGGAAATTAAATCCAACATAATCCACAATATATATATATATATATATGTGATGCATGAAATATCAATCTAAGAAAATATCCAAACAAGTCACAATTATAGAAAGAAATATAGAAACCAAAGTAAAAAAAAAGAAATCATTAAACACTAGAAGCATCGCAAGCCTCAGCTTGGTCCCATGCTCTCTCTCTCTAATAGCACTCAAGTGCCTGATGAGGAAGGGTGCTTTCCCTTATCTATACCTACAACCACATAATCTGTTTTGGTCAAAGTCATGACCCAAAAAGGGTGTGAGAAGAATCCCATTAGGAAACCACCAAAACATCTATTTCTAACTGTCATTGAATATATATATATATATATATAGAAAAGAAGCAATAAACTAGGAAGTACTCAAAAGTGAACAATCATATAGTTTACAGTTATAATCAATTACATTTATTTTTCATCCTTTGAACCATGTAATATCAGTATGTAGCCTAATATATATATCCCCTTATGTAATAGTAAAAAAACATATGTCTTAGAAGACCATCTAAACAAAACAAGTATGAATAAGTGCAAGATTGATCTTTGGCTTGGCAGACTCATCACAATCATTAAATTATTCAATCATGACCTTTTGAGAATGTTCTCAGAGTCTAAACCCCCATGTCCTAACATAAGAACAAGTCATTAAATAATTACCCTTTGGGAAGTTCTCATAGTCTAACTCCTTTTTTCTAACATAGAACTACTCATTTAAAAATGACCACCTGGGTAGCTCCCACATTTAATAACCATTGGTCAACATAGCATCAATAATTTACAAACAACCACCTGGGTAGCTCTCATGATCTAAACCCCAATGTTGATGACCACCAGGAAGATCTCAATGTAAATACCCATGGGTCAACATGATAGTAAAATATATATAAATTACCATACAATATAAAGCTCTCACAGTCAAATTCCTTGTGGCCAAACATCCATAATTCATTTCACAGGCATCTCATATAAACACTAACACCATCTTAATAAACAAGGTATGGAAAAAAAAGTCAAGCCTAGTAGGAATTCTAGGCCAACTGGCCATAAATGTTCAAAAAGGGAAACATGCCAATGGGGTGTCCCGTAACAAGGTACACAACCATACACAATAACAACAACCCTTAATCAACCAATCAAATCATAGCAGGTAATAAACAGGTTTAGATTCCAAATCATGTAATGCCCCAAATTTGGGTATGTTGAACTTTAAGTTTATATAATCTAGATATGAACAATGAAAGGTAGAAACCACCTACCTCAATATCTCACAATCTATATACTTTAATTTTGGATTTTGAATCTTCCAAAAATGGTGTATATCTACAAAAATGTGAACAATTATCTACCTGGAATAACTCACGAGATAGGGGAATCAGGAAGAAAGGATCTATGGGATTTGAGAACTCAATGGTGGGATTCCAATTCACCCAATGGTGTCTCAATCAGATCTCGGATGAAGAATAGGGAAATAAGTCTTTGTTCATTATTATGAAGTTCTCATGTATGAAAAACAAATATAAGAATATGTTTATTCACATGATATGTGACCCCACTTCGATATATCAATTAAAAATAAAACTACAATGCGTGTTTATTAAATGTACATGTCGTGTAGTATCTATAACCAGTGCCCTCCTTAAGTGGTCTTTGGATTCACTATAAAACCATGTACTTGGATGTTACACGACAAATATAGGAATGTATGTGGCAACCTGGTACACGGTGTATACTCATATGTACACATCATGTACCTAGAAAATCACCATTCCTTCCTTTTTCCTAAAAATCAGCTGAAATCAAGATCCATAAAAAAATGAAGATCTGAGTTCTTAGACAAGTGGGATCCGTATCCTAGTTCCATGTTCCAAGGCATGTCCTATCATGATTCTTACTGTGTTATTGATGATGTTGACCATGGAATTCCACCTATTCATGGTGGAAATTCCATCCATGTTGACAGAAATGATCTTAATGGATATTTGGTGAATAGATATATAAGTATCGTTAGTTGGATTCCTTTTTTCTAATGTTACTACAGATAGATCAAGAAATATGGAGGATTAATTACATTAAAGGATCTCATATCTTCTACCTAATTCTCATCTACCCAATAATTAGGTCACTGGGGATGCTTTATATAATTTTAGGTTAAGTATGAATTCATGTATTAGTGGGATTATTAGATCCATTCTTACTAAGTATACCAAATTGAGTGAAGATGAAATAATGTGAATTTCTAAGACATTCATCTCATACATTCAGTGTAAAATGATAGTTAAAATTCATGAAGTGGAGATTGAGAATATAAGGTTTGATAACTAGAATGATGAGGTGAATTCTATTATATAGGATATGATATCCCTATATTATGCAGGATAGAAATAAATAATTGAGAGGATAGGAAAATTATATATATTCGATGATTCTTCTCCTACTTATCCACCACAAACATCTTTAGTTGAGGAAGATATTATCCGAGTATTTTATAAAAGGAGCAACATTCTACCTTGGTTGATATCACTATATCACATCATGAGGTTCTATATAAACTATATTCCCATTGTGATCACGTATATTAATAGTTCTGGGAGTGTTTAAAAGAATATAGGAGTTATATGGATACTACCACTGAAGCAATAAAAAAATTCCATAATTTATTCCAAGCATGATATTAATTATTATTTTATTTTTCTTAATGAAAATATAATGATGCCTTCTATAACCAGGTCATTTAAAGTGAAATTGAACCATCTTAACGTTTTTACCCTCTTATTAATTTTTTATGGAGGATAAGAAATATTCATTTATATTAATGTATCATGGTGGAATCATCATTATGATATTTTTTAGCATAATGAAGCCATTTTTTATGTTTATTGGGTAGTGGTGGTGGACATGGAGTTATACCTTTGAATGTATTCACTTCTACACCTTCTTATACTTCCCTTCTTGCTTATTTTCCTCTTTTTGGAATAACTATGGGTGAATCATTTCAGTATCTCATGCCTATTTTTATTTATTATATTTCACATACAACCTCTACACCCTCATCCTTTACCTCTTTGACTCATGCCTCCGAAAAAAGAAAATACCATACTAATCTTATATCCCGTTGAGATAATAGAGATTCTAATTCAGATTATTCTTTAATAGGTATTCGAATTTTTCTTATATTTATTTTTGAGAAAAAATATAATGGATTTTTTATATATTGAATCTTAGTTTTTCTTCCACATTATTTCATTAGTTTTCTTTATATTAATATTTTTCAATAATCATAGAAAGGGGAGTATTCTTGGATGGAATTTTATTTTTTTATAATCTCTTTATTTGTATTTATTTTATTAATTTGGATGTTAAACATACCATATTTTCTATTCATATTTTCTATTTTTATTTTCAAATACATAGTTATGAAATTCCATGATTTTTTTTCATCAAAAGGGGGAGAATTCTGAAACATCCTAATTTTAATGCTCACAAATCGTGAATATTATGATTCTAAAAGTTCGATTTTTTATGATAGTTAATGATATTATAACTAATTCTAAGATCAATGTTTTTAAAAAATTGATAAAAAAATTGTTAAAGAGATCTACTATTATTTTAAAGTGATATAAAAATTGTTTGTATGGATCTATTTTGGGTTGTGATGATCTACCTTAAGTTCAATCGGATCTTCTGGTGGAATATATCTACCATCAATCTCTACCTCTAATGGATAAACCATTGAAAAATCTTCCATTAGTACAACAATATCTATATGTGAACTACATCTACTGCTACAACATCTACCACTGACTGATCTATGGTTATGGTTAATCTATCACCACACTAAATAAATGGGATGAGTTATTCTACTACTAGACAAGATCTATTATCACAATATCTATCACTAGTTTATGTTACCACTAGAATTTGATACCTTAAAATTCTATAAACCATTAGTCTATACTACATCGAAAGATTATCTACTTTAGTATTACTACCACTATTGTTCATATTATTAATTAAAATTTTATTCCCTCAGTGGCCAGTTTATATAATTTAACACATTTCAAACACATTATTATTTATGAATCACTATTCAAAAATGACTCCACTGATACATTAGAGAATTAGTCATACCTACCTTCTTTCGTTCCCATTATGAGGATAAAATATATTTTAGTTACTCTTCTTTAATGTATAATCGTAACCAGAGAGTCTTATATTCTATATAACTCCTTCATACACAAGTGTCAAACTATATGTGGAAAACTGAAGCAAAATTCCCAATACAATAAAGATACATGCAAAGAGATTGTAGAATTATCACACATTATAAACTCTACACTTTGACTGATTAAAAATATAAGGGCTCATCTGATGTCTGTGAAACTCTATTTTCCAAGTCGATCAGATTATGTCTCATTTTTTAACTGAACTCCTTATTTAATTCTTCTATATGTTTTTTTAGTTTTTTTATATATGTTAATTTTAAAATTGTATCTTTTTTTAAAATCTATAAAAAAATATTTTGAGGATATTTAATCATAATATTTTATTTAATCTATTAGATTAAATAATTTAGTTTCAAAAGATAATATGATTTAAATTATTATTTTAATTGATCCATAATTGCGCCTTGAGAAATTATTTGAATTATTTGAAATATATATATTTATATGGTTATAATTAACTGAGAATTTTTAATTATTTTTCTGAGTTAGTTTTAATGATTTTTTAATTGAAATTTTATTGGTAACTCAATTCACCCCTCTAAAGTTACTCAAACTAACCAAAAATTGGAGTCAATTGTATTGAGTAAAATATTCTTCACCTCATAGATTTCAGAATTTCCATCTTCTCCCCTTTAGTAAAACCCGATTCTATTTGGATAAATACTGAATCACATTTCACTTATTTAATGATATATATATTTATCTACTATAATACTATTTGAGGTAGCATAGTCATGAATAAAAGGGTTGTTAGTAATGAAATAAAATCTATCTATAAAATTATTCATCATGAGATACTAATAGAATACTATATTTGAAGGTGATATTTAAGAATATTTTTATAAGTAATTTTTCACCTATACATAACCTAGAAACACCTAAAAACCCTCATGTTCATGGATGATTATTCAAATTTTTGTCTATATTCCCCTTTAAAATTGTATTTAATGAAGTTAAAAACATGGAATGTTTTATTCCAATTCATTAAACATATATATTTTCACAACATTTTAAATTACCATATATTCTTATAAAATGATATATTTCTATCATCCTTTTTATCTTAGCTCCCCCTCAAGGGATGTACTATGTTATTCTTTAGTATGGTTTTCTTCTTCAAGAATAACTCCTAGTATATCATTATAATAAACCATGAACTGTTGTATGCAGAAATCATGATAGATTTCCATATTGGATATCCTTCATGTTGTACACATTCACAAGATTACACTCTACCATTTTTATAAATATATTAAATTCAATATATATAAATTCAAAGGATAAAAATATATATGAATCTAATATATCGTTAATTGGATTCAAATGAGATAACTAATGTTGGAAGTTTCTTTTAAACCTGAATAACCTTTCATTTATGGATTTATATTTATGATAAATCATAATAATTTATCCTCTATTATTATTTAATATATGATATTTCATGGGTTGTTTGAACTTATAGATTTATTTGGTTTTACTCTTATATTTAAATGGATTTTTCAACCTATTTAGAAATGCACATGAATCTTATTTTTCTTTCTCGATATTCTTATCTATTTCCAAATATATAAACAATATGTTAATGTTTTTCATCCGAACATCCTCAACAATCAACATATGTGGAGACTCACTTTTTACTATAGTACTCTTGCAACATGAAGTCAACTATGATTATCATTACTTTTCTTACCATCCCCATCTGTACTAGTTTCTATGTTATGTGTTTTTATGAGAATTCTAAGTATTGTTTCCCCTTCCACATATATTTTAACTAATTATTGTTTTACCCCCTTTATGAAACTGATCAAGTTCTTCTTCATGGATATATTCTACCAAAAAAATATGTTTATTTTTATATTTTATATATTATCCATAATTAATCAACTAAAATAATATAAAATTTATTTTTATTCCTTGTTTTAAAGGATCCTTGATTTTTTGTTTCCTCCCACAATAAAAATATCATTATTTTTGTATCGTACTACACTATACTCTTATTATGCATACTTTGTTCTTACTTTTTCATACTCGCAATTTCTTAATCACCCTTATTTATAATTTTAATTATATATATCTTTTATGGCCATATATTTTTATGATGATGTGATTCGTTCTATGTATATGTGAATAGTCATTCGTCCTTAAAATTAATAGTCAATTTCAATTTCTATCGAAATATTCAAAGATTACTATTTTTATTGATGGAATGATTCATTACAATTTTATTATATTAATTTTAGTTAAATTTATATTTTAACCCTTAATAATAATAAAAATTACTCTATAGGTTGAAATGTTATACCAAAATTCAATCAACCTATTCCCAAACCTCCAACCACAAAAACAGTTATCAATATATCTCATTCCCTTTCTTTTCGTTATAATTTATGAATAATTAAAACCATAAAATTTCAGTATAAAAATGTTACTTTTTATTGTATTTTGGGGATCATCTACATTTTATTCTTCTCATATATACCCTTGATGTAGTTGTGGGTTAACAAAAATTTATTCTCACCCATATTTTCTCATTTTTTTTCTTCAAATGTCTTGAATTGGGTGGATGAACATTATTAAAAATAAATATGTATTGAGTAAGGGTTACTTCATTCCATGATACTGTAGTGGATTGATAAATAGATGATATATGTCCTTTAATTCAAATATTTTGAGACTTTTTAGTATTAATACTATTTTAATAGACTAATAGAGTATCGCCTTACTAATTAGATTCATGAAAATATTTAATTAGGGTGATTTTTAGATTTACAAATTTTTCCTCCACACACAACATCTTAAATTTAGAATATTTGTTTGACATTAACAGTATTTCAACATATACTTAAATTACATTATTCTAATGTCCTTATAATAATCATTTAAACTAGCCACTTATTTTACATAATGGATAGGATCTTTAATCCTCTTTGGTTTGATTTAAAAATGAAAATATCTTACTTTTATAGTGTATGAGGGTATTTATTTCAATGTATAGAACTCTTCATCATTTATATTCCTCAAACATTAATTTTTAACACCTATTATTTTATTTTTTTTCTCAAATATTGTAATAATTATATTTATATATTAATAGATATTTTTTCTGGTATTTAATTATTTCAGTCAGAGTGTTTTACTTTTATAATATATTTTGTAATCTTTTATTAATCTCACAAACTACAATTTTTAAAAATGTTTTATAATCATGTAGTCCATTGGAAAACCCACATATGTAAGTGATAAATTCAATTTTAAAATTACTAAAATAATTATTAACTTTATATTAAATGTGTTTATCAATTTTAAAAGTTTTATTATCTCCAAAGTCTTTATAGAAGTAAATTGATTCTTATATAGGATCATACTCAATTTATTTAGTAGATGAACCACCAATTTGACTAAAATCAATTATTTGGGTACCAAATTTTTTATTTGAATTATTTATTAAATTATTTTACTCTTTCTTGTTCCTATTCCATAACGGTTGGAGAGAATCAATTATTTCCACTTTAATAGGGTTAAAAAGTTTATTCTAATCATAAGGAAATTTTAGACCTTATATAAATGTTTATGATTTATATAAGATTAAATTTAGTAAAAAGATAAAATATATCTAATACTATGAAACACAATTTAAAACCGATACCACTATAAATACTCAAAAGATCATGTAGTCACTCTAATAAGGTGGGGTGGGGGTTATTCAATGTTAGTTATTTTTTGAATTATTCTATATTTATTATCACATTACAATATTTCATACATTTTATCAATTAAAAAGTGTGGAAAATTTTGTTAACATCAAAAATATTCTACATTCAAATTAATATGTAAATAATAGATAGAAGAAGACAATATTTTTACAAGGTTTAACCCTAATTTTTGTCTCCACTCCTTTTTGACTTTATGTTTAATTTTGAGTAAATTTTTTTATCTTTGCTATATAAATGTTATTATAAATGGGAAATAAGGATCAATACTTGGATAAACAACCAAATTATTTTATTTTATACTATTGGATCCTTTTTGAAGGATTGGCGTCTAGTTTATTAATTAAATTGATATTTTCCAAGAGGTTCTTTATATTTTATTTTTCAAATATTATCATATCCTTAAATTTTTACTTGTTGTTATGTCATATCATTATAATCATCCATGTGACTCTACCCTTATCCTAAAAAATATCTTCCTTCTACCTCATAAGGTAACTAAATAACAATAAGATAAACTTATTTATTTTTAATAGTTCTTCAACTAAAAAAATTCTTCTTCTACTGAATAATGCACATAAACCTTGTTTCTTAACATAATTATTGATTTATTAAAACATGTGGGTAAATTTTTTCTTCATATTACCATTTTTACATACTCTTATTCTAGTGATTCAATACACAAATCAAGAATAACAAGTGAATTTTCATTTTTACTTAACTCAACATCCCTCAAATTCATCTTCTATAATATATAGATATAATAGTGTAAGACATAACTTCTTCTTATCCATCATATTCATCACATATCTTTATTCTTCCACAACACACATGATGTTACATTCTATAATATCATCATATTCTCATTCATTTATAATTAGAATAATCACTAGTATAAAGTATCAATTTACCCTCACATACTCTCTCTTTTCATAACTTCATTTTGTATTTTCATAAAATAACATGAATAAAATTTATGTATTTTTAGTATGCTAAAACACATTCAATATGAGAAAATATATATTATACATAACTAATTTTTTTGAATCTCACTCAACCCAGTTCAAACATATATTCATTTAATATTCTAATAGACTTTGGATTTTTTTTCTTCTTTAAAACATCAAAAATACCCCCCACACATCCAATCCATGATGAGATGCATGTTTTATAGTAGAAATATTATTGTTTCATGACACTTATGTTTAGATAATTTAAACACATATCAAAGAATAACATTCTTCTTTAATTCCAACTTCAATTATAATTATCTAGAATCATGGCCATTTAATTCATCATGGTATTTATAAATTAAAGATTGGTACAATATCATTACAACTGAATATTATACAAAATTAAATTTTCTTATACAACTAACCCTGATATAAGAATTTTTTACACATAAATATCATATTTAATATTTTTAACATTATCAAATTTAAATTCAGAAATACATTTCTATAAGTTAGTGTGACATTTTTTTGTTATAAAAACTCCACAAGCTTCAAAACTTTTTGATACACTAGGAAAATAATTATGTATTACATGAGTGACATTACAAATGAATATAAGCATTAAAAGTATCAACTTATTTATTATTCCTCCACTTAAAAAATAACTAAAATTTAGTTATACCTTAGTATAATGTTTTACAATTTTACATTTATTATCATTGGAAAAAATATTACATATTCTATATTAAATTATATGTATTTATGTAGGGTATTTAATTTTCTAGATTATACTAGGAACTATAAATAATATACTAGAAATACTCCAAAAAATATTATGTATCATAGTGAACGCTTGAATTTTAAAAATTTTATATTCATCCCTTTTTTGTTCAAATGTATTGGATAGAGTTATAATTACTTGAGGTTTTTTCCTTTAAATATTTTTCCAATATTATATGAGAAATATATTTCATATGTATAAAAAATAATATAAATCAATTCTTTATATTTCTTTTTCTTTATCCTAGTAAACACTTAATAATAAATCTTATATATGCATTAAGTATATTATATATCAATTTATGATCTTTTCAATAGAAATTTCTTTATAATCACTTCCATATAATTTTATTCCTATGTATTATCCATAGAAAATATTATGAATCAAAATGTTTTTAAAAACATTTTAAATTATTATATTATATGAAAAACATAAATAAATTACATATGGAATCCAAAAATTTTCTCATCTACTCAGAAACTCATTATGCTTTGATAGGTTACCTGTAATTACACTAAACTATATGAAAACAACTTTAATGAAATTGAAATTTTTTTAAATGTTCTATAATATTAGAAAAATCATTTTAAAATCCTAAAAACATATGAGACTTTATCATTTAGTGCTTAAATGATTTATACTAACTCAATGCATACTATTTTAAACTCTACCCTCTATAATTATTATTTAGTAAATATTTTCTATATATTTTAATTGCGATTATTCTAGATTATCCATGGATGGTTACTCACTATCATCATCCAGTTTGATTACTCTTCAATAAATCATTCTCTTAAATTTCTACATGAGTTTATTGTATATATTTCTCCCTCTATCCATTGTAAATTTTTATTAACCCATGTTAATCTGAGATCATTGATCATTGGATGTGTACATTTTTTTATAACACCAAGAATAATCTCACCTAATTTCCCTTTCCAATATATAAATATATCTCCTTAAACATATTTAATTGTAGAAATATTCAATATAACTGATCCATAATAACTCATATATACATCCCATAGTTCAACGAATTCTTTAATTGGGATCTTCTAAACACATATAATCAATTTTTATACATATTGAAAACATATAAAATACTCATAATGAAAAATTTGCATCAATGTTTTTGAAACTTTCCTCACATGGTACATAAAACATTAGATTTTTATAAAACATTCACTATATTTTGAAATTAAAATTATCTTTGGACATTGATTCTTCTATGGTGGTCATCAGAGATACTTTTTTTAAATATATTAATATAGTTTCAATAACTTCCAAATGATCCTCTTCATTATTATATTTCACATTACTAACAAACCCTTTTCTCTAAATCTTACTTCCACTAGAATTTTAAGAATCAAAATAGCATCTAGATAAATATTCATTATTTATTTTTTAGTGAGTTTAATTTTGAAAACATTTATTCCAAAAAATTTCAAATAGTTTGGTGTATTGTGTCCAAAAATCTAACATAATGTAATAAAATGTTATTTTATATTAAATTCTTCCATTAACTATCATAAATGTTCTCAATCAAAGTGATAGGAATTCCAAACATACATATTTATCATCATTTTTATCCTCATGAATCTCAATATTCTCCATCGATTTAAATTTTATTTACTTTTATATAAATAATGAAGAACTTTCAAGCTACAAATTTACTCTATATAAGGTCAAATGTTTATATAAATCATATAGTGGTAATTACCCACGATTTACTTCTTTATGAACTGGCACTTTTTTATTTTATTTTACTATAAATATCTTTGGGTTTATTATGAAAACAATAATATCAATTATATCATCATCATTTACATTGATAACTATAAAAATTTAATATTATGATTGAAGAAATAAAATTATTTTCACTTGAGATTATCCTTTGATCTATAAATTTTTTATGACTAAATTATAGATTTTAATCTTCCATATTTAAATAAAATTTCTAAATATTAGTGAATTATTACTCAATAACTTTCAGTAATTTAAAACTTTTTAACTTCATTTTAATTTTACTTTATTATGACCTTGTTAATAAATTTTAGGTCGTAGGATTATCATTCAAATGATTCCTATTTTCTTCAACCATTTAAATTAACATCACTAACATGTATTCCATGAACCGCTTATATGATAACATAATGCCTTGGATATCATAAAATTAATCTCATTATATTATATATATATTGATGTTTACAACCATAAAATATTTTTAATACCATTTAATTCCCATGATTCTCGAAAAAAGGATATTGTTCAAAAAAATCATAGTTAGTTAACCTATGTCTATAATAAAACTTTTTTATATAAATTTCTTGATATACACCCTAATAAAGGAGGAGTAATTAGAATTTTATAAAAATATCTTCTCACCTCAATCTCAAATAGATCAAGTCTTCAAATTTTTAAAGACACGTGAAACCTAGAAAAAAATACATAAAAATCTGAGTTGTAGAAATTA
Source organism: Viscum album (assembly GCA_963277665.1). NCBI lineage: Eukaryota > Viridiplantae > Streptophyta > Magnoliopsida > Santalales > Viscaceae > Viscum > Viscum album. The sequence continues at coordinate 301,117,728 of OY728130.1, forward strand.
AATATACATAAACACTAATATTTTACATGGCGCATCTCATATGGATATATCTATAGAGAATACATCAATTATATGTTGATCTTACTAATAATCGTAACCTAACAAGTTATTTATTACAACATTTATGAAAATATCTATACTAATACTAGGTCTAAAACCCATTCCTCTCACCACTGACTGATTTCAATAGGGATTTGAAAAATTATAGTATCAATATGTATGATGAATATACAATAAAAACTGTGAAATGAAATAACATCACAACACAATTTTTTATTCCCATGATGATCTAATCAACACCTTGTAATTTTCACAATTATCAACATTACAGTACTCATCCACAATGTTGATATTCAATGATATCAAATCCCTAAAAATACCCTCTTTAATCCCATATTTTTAATTAACCTAAAATATTTCATAATCTGTTCTTCTAATAAAGTTATTACACTCATTCTCTTATAACTTTCAACATAGTTTTCTTACAATTACACTCAATTAGTTTGAAATTAAAAATTTAAATTCAAAATATTTACCACCCCAAAAAATACTATATATTATTCAAACTCATCCATTGGATTATTTGCAGCCAAATATCCACTACTGAATTTTATTTACAATAATTAAATTAATCATGCATCCACCACCCATGTTTATGAAATTTGTCTCATTAATTCTCCTTGAATTTTATATTTCCTCAATAATTTTTAAAATTCAATATTCATTATGATTTAATAAGTTGTAATATATATCAGTTACTTAAAACTACTATAAATGTTGTCGTGTGATGCTTCTGTTAATTTTGGGACATCCATTTTATCACTAAATTAAAATGTACCTATTTTTTCAAACATGCCATTATTGTATGATTTACTCTTCTATGGACTTTGTTTGTCTAAAAAAATATTTTTATATGAATAAACTATATATTTTGATTTACTCTTTAATAAAATAAGATTATTCATTATCAATTATCTTATTATGTGAATAAATCATTATGGATTGGTTTCTATGATTATCAAAAAAATATCTAAACAAACAATTAAATTTGGGAACTCACTATAGTGTGAGATCCAACATTGTGTTATAGATTTCCTCTTACTTTCTCCAGCCCAAATCATTTACGATTCATTCATAACATTATCCTAAAATTTGTATCGTGATAATTTATGATTTTTCACAAAACATAATTTTACCATAACTAAACATCTCCATCATTCCACAGCTCATACTAATAACTTTAAAGGATGATAATTGAATAAAAAATCCAAATGTACAAACTCTGATGCTAAATGTGGAAACTCATTAATAGAGATTAACATTGTTTAACCTAGTACAATATATTGCATTTCATCAAAATTTGCTGAAGTATATATGCTCTTAATTCATGAATGCTTTATTAGGGAATGATTACCTGACCTGGGTGTACATGTTATTTAATAATTTATTTATTTTATATTATATGAAATTTCATATATTGTTAAAAATTGTTATTTTCTAATTCATTTCTTTATACTGGTATTCATACTCACACCATACACATAAATACTTGTTAGCTTATAGACTTTGTTCCCAGTTATATATATAATGGGAAGGCCTATTTTAAGGTGGTTGAGAATATTTAGCATATATTAAAGATGGAGGTCATACAATGTCATACCATGGGATAATTATAGTTGTAAAGGCTCAATTTTTTTTAATATTTTTAGTATGTCACATATATAGATTCATCACCTATGGGGTTGAATGTTTTGACATAGGATGCATTATTATAGGTTTATTTTGTAATTTTATGGTGTGTTAATTAAATGGATTCTATGTTTCTACTATTCCATAATATATGCGTTGTAATTTTTTGGTTTCCTCATTTCTTATTAATATTGGATATCATATTATTGATGTCATATTCTCCGCATGGTATATTATTAGCCAAAACCTCTAGTAAAAAATCTCTTACAAACATGGAGGTATAATTATTGACATTTATATATCGACCATAAAATATGTTCAATAGAATGAGGAATTTAAAAAATGGAATTAGAGACCTATATATATTGATTTTTCATTTAAATGTATGGTATATTAGAGATAGGATGGTCAGAACATAGGTTAGAAGCTATACTTGGTCCTAGAAAAAAAAATTATCGTGAAAAATTGAGTTATTGGGGTCATGGGATTGGTGTAATTGGTTTTGATGATTACAAATTCTTTTGTTTCCTTATGTTATGCTTTGAGTTATTGTGAACATGTCTCTATTACTATTTCAGTGATATGAGAGTGTGGTTTCATGCATCATATTTTAGATTTAGATTGATATGATATATTCTTACTTATGTATGATATGAAATTAATAAAAAATAATTTTTTTATAATATTACATGAAATTAATAATTTATACAAATAAATTATTGGTTTTTATAATTACCTTAATCCTATAGTATTTTTTGATGTTTTATTTGATTATGTAAGGTTCGTGGTATGTGAGATTTAACCATGGTTATGTCGGGGTTATCCTATTGAAGTTCATTTTAATGGAACCTCATAGGAGGTTTCCTCCTTGTGTGAATTATTAGTTATCAAATGTTGAGTTGGAGGAGGGATAAAGTTATCATGTATGTTTATACTATTAATATGTTAAAAAAATTCATGAAAAAATCTTTTAAAAAAATTGATTCATTTTTATATAATTTTAGAAAATGGATACCTAAATGATGATTTGTGGAGACATAAGAGGTTTGGGTTTAGAGTTATTTATAGATAAAGAATTCCCATATTCTATCTATATATAATTAAGAGAAAGGAGAGGAGTTTGGTCATAAGGATGTTCATGTTGTTCAAATATCTGAGACCCCTTAAAATGGATTTATATTCTATGATTTGTTTAGAGTAGGAGATTTGTATGATGTAGGATCGGGTTATACCAAATATACACAAGAGGGGGTGAATTGTGTGTATTAAAATTTCTCCGAAAGATCATAATTTGTCCTTTTAACATTATCAGAATGATTATGAAATGGAAAATAAATAGAAAAGGATGCATGATGTATAGTTTTTTGGGGAATAGAAGGCCCCTAGTTCACTCCACCAATTCTCTACTCCATGAGATAGGTGATTTTCACTATCTGGTCCTCTTATCAACAGACCGTTCCACAACTAAGAGTAGGCAATAGACACCATTAAAACTTAAGGAAAAATAGAGGCTTTTGGTTCATACATATAACCAAACACACAACATAGTATGAGAAGTTGGTCACTCCAAGTAAAAGTGTATTTGTTCTTTGAAATACATTCTAGTTGTTCTTCACAATTGCCACAGCACACAATTGATAGTTGATGAATCTACATATTTAGAAAGAATTATCTTCAGGTAAAAGTGTTCTGAGTTGATCTGGTTGTATTAGATATGGAAATATAATTCAAAACTTTAACCATAGTTGATTCCCAAGAGATATTTTATGTAGAATCGGTGAATCTTCAATCATGTATCTTCTTCTTCAAAAAACAGAGATATATTGCTCTTCATAAAAAAAGAAATGTAATTCAATATTGTATCTTTAAACTGTAGCAGTGAAAAACTCAAGTTCATGATATATGTTTTTCTCATTTTATATGATTTATCTCTATATCTGTAATACCAAAAAATATGGGAATATATAGAATAATGATGAGCAATCTCCTTTAAAATTTAGATCCAAAAAATTCACCTTTAGAATTGTGATATTCAAATACTTGAATAACAGAGCTGTCGTAAATCCCCTTAAAATTTTCCATGTAAATATTCTCTTAAATCGATCATTTGAATAATAAATAAAAGGATTTGAATTAGTAAAAGACGCGCTTTAGATTCAGGATTTTAATCTGGCTTGAAATCAGCCAGTTAATTCTCATAAAGATTGTTGCTTTAATAAATTCACAATTTAATTCTCTGATGCCAAATGTACGTTTTAACTGCAATGCATTCATTCTCTTAACATAAGGTTCAAAACATAAGGTTGATCTCAAACCTAAGGTTGATCACAAGAGTAAGGTTGATCACTAACGCTTTTCTCTTCTACTTTAAAATGTACGGTATATAATTTATATATTTATTAGCTTCTAAATAAAAGTTAAATTATCCAAAGTAAGGTTGTTTACAAAAGTAGGGTTGATGAACCGTACTTTTGAGAAACAAACATGACATTCCATATTTAAGTAGGGTTCTTCTTCCATGCTTTTCTGAAATTCTAAACGTAATGTTCCTTCTAAACATAGGGTTCTTCTTCCATACTTTTCTAATAACGTATGGTTGCTTAAACATACTTTACTAATAAAGTAAATGAATGTTCTCATCCTTACGCTAAGATCCTCAATGTAGGGTATGAATAGTGTTTCCAGAACATGAAAAAGTGATTTCTGAACATGTTGAGTATGAATAGTGTTTTTATAACATGCTAAAGTTATTTCCGTACACGTTGTCAAAAATTCCATGCGGATTAAAATGCTTAAGTATTATTTAAAATTAGAGAAATAAATAATAATAATTTCCTGAAATATATGCAATGTAAAATTATTATAATAACAAATAAGGATATTTATAAACATCAAAATCATCATAAAAAGATAGAGTATTGTTCAAAACAACACTCTCTCAACAATCTCCCCCTTTTTGATGATCACAAAACCCATGAAATACCCAATAAAATTATCTTACAAAATTAAGTTCTTATAAATTTGATTTTTTCACAAATAAAAATAATATTTTATTTTAAGAAAATTATTTCTTAATTTTTACATTTTCTCCCTCTTTTTAAACTAAAATAATATCTCCTCCATTATAAATAAATAATTTTGTGTTTATCCAAAGAAAACATTTCTTATATAAAAAATGTTATGTTTTTTCAATATTTCTACCCCTTTTTCTGATATAAAAAATAATGATAGAAGAAGGAATATAACACTTTTTAATTTAGCACTGAACTTAAGTAAATACTATAATAAACTAGTTATCAATATTTGTATCTGAATTACTGTCATTCTAACATAGAGAGTACAGTAAAACAAAGTAATGACACATAAACATGTGATTCAAATATATGCTATTAAAAATAAAATTACAAGTACAATAAGGACAATGAGAATCATGGTTGGGATATAGAGGTTTGTAAAATGGGTTTCAGCACCTCTGAATGATATCTTTGAGCTCTGACATCTAAAGTATCAACCTGTTCATCAGTCTGTTTTCTTACTCTGCTATGAGATCTCTTACTTCCTAAGTCAAATGAATGTCTTCAATGAAATTGACTCTGAAAAACTCATGTATCCTCTCTTCCTTTTCCAAAAAACGAGTTAACTTATCAATGAATAGATTCATCAAAACTCTAATTCCAAGGTCATTTAAAATAAAATGGTCAATAAGAAACTTTTTATTGTCCAACAACATAGATAAAGGCGTATTATTACATTGAATGTCCAGCAGTCTGTCAATCATATTGCTCATATATGCTATAATGGCCTGAAATCTTTTGATAAGATCAGGTAAAGGTACCGATGTATTGGTTCCATTATTTCTGATAGCTGTGAATTGTTGTTCCATGAAATATTTAAACTCTAGTAAATCTGAATTCATCACCATTTCATATTTGAGATTTTCAACATCATTCAATATTTCCTTATTCAAATTTTAAACCTCGTACTTAGAAACAGAACCAGATTTCAGTCTTTGAAATTTTAGATTCCCCTTTTCTAATGCTCTTCTTAAAAAAGAATTTTCAGCTAGAACTTTATTAAATTTTCGGATCAACTCCCCCACATGAACATTATCAGAATTAGAGGCACATTTTTCTTGATTTTCAGTCTAAGCTTCCACTGGATTTATTAGAGCTAGAGGTAGGGAGTCTGTATCTGACTTCTCTTCATCATTCCTTTGTACTAGCTTCTCCACTGATGTTTCCTTCATGTCCTTTCCTAACTCATCCACAGAAAAATCTTCACCAACAATTTCAGTGTGAATTTCAAAAGGATTCTCTACTGGGTTAGTTTCTTACTCATCCTGAGCATCGGCTTCATTGATTTCCTCTAAGATAAGTTCCTCTAATATGGGTTTCTCTTGTGATAATTCTTCTTGGACAACTTCAGTGGGTTGTACATTTCAAGATCTAGCCACTTCAACTTCTCGATGCTTTTAAATAGTTGGATGCACAATTTACTTTTCTACTTGAGTAGTCTCCTCAATCTGAGAAACTGTTGGTTTTGAAGTTTCATGTACTGTTGATTCTCTAATAAATTTATAGCTTAGAAGAGATTCAGTTGTTCCAACATTTTATTGAACAGGTTCCTTATCATATTGAGCTACTCTTTTCCTTCTCCTTTGAATTATTTTTTGAAATTCCTTATCAGTAGGTATATCAACTACCAAAAATTATTTCCTACTTGATACTCCACTAGTTCTAGATTCAGCTACTCATTCCTTTGATTTTGAATGTATCTCTTGAGCACTCTCTTGTTCTTCTTATTCTCCAACAGTAATGAGTTTTCCTTTTATTGTGCTCCAAAAGAAACCAATCTTTCTCAGTGTTCCATCATCGAAAATGTTGCTATGGTGACACTTCACTCAGGAATCTCATAGCCTTATCATATCTGTCTTAAATAAGATCTTTGAAATTAACCTTCCAAAGGGATAGAAGGTTATCCTCGCTTCTGTTTGGCTGCAATATTTGATATATATAACCATAAATCTTGGAAAATTCAACTTTATAACACTTGTAAACAGAAACATTATTTACATATTAGCGTTTCATATTTTCTCTATCTCTGAAATTCAGGGTGCAATACCTATTTGCAAAAATTTAACTAGAATCTTATGGTGAGGCTCTAGATCTTTCACTAACATCATCCTTGTAATTGTAGAGCCAAACAAAAAATACATAATATCCTCAGACTTATGGACTTTATCACCAATATTCTATAAATCAATTTGGAAAACTCCCCAATGAGTATAGTGACGAATTTTGTCTATCTCCACAGAAGAAATCAAAAAATCTCTATCCTAGATCTTAGCTAATATTGAATCTTCATCTTCTCCAGAATGAAATGAACTGCTTTAAAAAAGTAAAGAAGTTCTACCCCATATAGAAATTATGTATAGTCCTTAATAAAGGTTTTCTCAAGTTTTTGAAATGTGAGGGCTTTACGTAGCATCAGATCCGTCTAGTACAACCATTCCAGATAGATCTTTTTTCCTTGCAAAATACTTCATCCTGCTGAGCATTATAGCTAGGTGTTGTTGGTTTCTAGCTCATCAGTCCTTTTGGTTTTTCCCATTGCTTTCATAGATTTTTAAAGGTTCGAAAATCTATGGCTTTGAGGGTTCAAGTGCGGGTAGAGAAGAGCGGTAGAGGTTCTCGAGGTTTCGAAGGGTTTTGAGAAAATGAATGGATTTGGAATAGGAAACGGTTTCTGACATCCTTGATTCCCATGTCATTACACACAAATTAATTATTACATTATTTTAATAGTAAAAACTTACGTGAAAAAAGTTTAAAATAGAACTGATGAAATTTATAAATTAATAAAGACAAGTAAATAAATTAATTAAAAAATAAAATAAATAATTTAAAATAAATAAACCTTTCTCCCCCTTAATAAAATCAAACCTTGCAGTGGGAAGTGGTTTAGTAAAAATATCAGCTAATTGAATTTTGGTGCTTACAAATTCGAAGAATATATCCTTTTTAATAACACGATCTCTTAGAAAATGATGTCTGATATCAATATTCTTAGTTCTAGAATGATTAATAGGGTTTTTTGAAAGATGTATTTCACTGGTATTTTCACATAAAATATATGTATTATTAAAATTTAGTCCAAAATTCATAAGAGAGTTTTTCATCCAAAAAACTTGTTCACAACAACTGCTAGAAGATACATATTCTTCTTTGGTTATTGACTGAGCAACTGAGTGGTGTTTTTTATTATACCATGACACTATGGATTTTCCTAAAAATTGACAATTCCTTGAAGTGATTTTTCTATCTAATCTACAACTTACAATGTCTGCATCTGAATATGAAATAAAATTAAAGTTAGAAGTTTCTAGAGAGAGAAGATATTGAAAAACAATTCATTTTAAATATCTAAATATTCTTTTGACAGAACTTATGTGAGATTCTTTTGGATCTGATTGAAATCTAGCACAAAGATACACTGAGTACATTATATCTAGCTTGATAGATGTAAGATATAGAAAACTACCAATCATACCTCAATATAAATTTTTGTAAACTAATCTTCCAGTTTCATCCAAATTATGTTTTATACTAGTAAACATTGAATTAGAATATGTCTTGCTGTTTTCAAGTCCAAATTTCTTTAGTAAATATATAATCTATTTTCTTTGATTTAATACATTTCCAAAAATCTTTTTGATAAATTTTATGTCCTAAAAAGAAATTTAATTCTCCCATCATACTCATTTCAAATCATTTTTTCATTAAATTTGAAAACTCATGACAATGATTTTTGTTTGTTGAACCAAGAATTACAATATCGACATAAATTATTACGAATAAAATATTATATTTGATAGTTTTCTTAAACAATGCTGGATATGAAATTCCAATATTAAAATCATTTTTTAAAAGAAAAGAACTTAATCTTTCATACCAAGCTCTTAGTGCTTATTTAAGGCCATAAATATCTTTAGTATTTTTAAAAACAGAATCTAGTTTTTTTGAATTTTCAGAACCAATGGGTTTCTCAACATAAACATCATCCAATAAGTATCCATTTAAAAAATGGACTTAACATCCATTTGAAATAATTTAATGTTCATATGAAATGCATAGGCTAAAAGGATCCTAATGGATTCTAATCTAGCTACATGTGAAAAGGCCCCATAATAATCTAAACCTTTTCCAGATTATAACCTTTAGCTACAAATCTTCCTTAATTTCTAGTTATTATTCCGTGATCATATTTTTTATTTTTAATGAGCCATTTGGTTCTTATAAATGGATAGTTCTGAGGTCTTTAGACTAAATTCCAAACTCCATTTCTCTTGAATTGGTTTAGTTCTTCTTACATTGATATCATCCAAATTTCATCAACTAAAGATTCTTCTAATGTCTTCGGTAATAATTGGGATATAATGGAAAAGAATTCAACAAGTTTTTTTACATTTCATATGGTTTTTATTCTAGTTTCTAGGTCTTCTATAACAGTTTCTAAAGGGTGATTCTTTAGGATTCTAGATTTTATATGTAGTAAAATGTTAGGTTCATCAATGTCATGTTCTTCTGAACTAGACTGAATTTCATTTAAATATTTTTCAAAATCTTCTTTTATGTTCTCAAGTCTCATGTTATCATTAGAGTCAAATTCATCAATTTGTTCTTTCCTTTTCTCAAAGGGATCAGATTCATCAAATTTCACATGAATATATTCTTCAACAATCATTAACTTTTTATTAAGAACAATATAAGCTTTGGATGTATCATAGTATCCTAACAAAATTCCTTTTTTAAATTTTAGATCAAACTTTCCAAGATTTCCTTTGGCGTTTATGGTGTTAACCATGCGTCCGAAAACATTAAAGTAATTTACGTTAGGTTTTTAGTTATTCTAGAGTTCATAGGGTGTCTTTTTAAAAGTTGGTTTTATTGAAACTCTATTCATTATATAATAGTTTGTGATTATAGCTTCTTCCCAGAAATAGGTAAGAAGACTATATTCATTTAGTATAGTACAAGCCATTTCATGAATATTCATATTTCTTCTTTTAACAGTTTCATTTTTTGAGGCGTTCTTGGTGAAGAGAAGGTGTTTTTAATACCCATATTTGAGTAGAAGAAATTAAATTCCTGATTCTCAAATTCTCCACCATGATCTCTTCTTAATGAAATTATTTTCGAATATTTTTCATTTTGAACATCTTTGAAAAAACATTCAAATATATTAAATGGTTCGTTTATATATTTTAGAAAATAAATACAAGTAAATATAGATTAGTAATCAACTAAAACATACACATATAATTTACCAGCTAATCTTGATACCATTGAAGGTCCTAACAGATCTATATGGATAGTTTTTGGAGGTTTATATGTAGAAATTTTGTTATCAGATTTGAAGGATGATTTGTGCTACTTTCCAAGATGACATGCATCATAGAATCTATCACTTTTAAATTTGAGACTATAAAAATAAGAAACTAATTATTTCTTAGATAACGTTTTTAAAGAATATATATTTCAATGTCCAAGTCTTCTATTCTAGATCCAAGATTCATTTATCTTAGCTGTTAAGCATTTTACTTTCTGTCCACACAAGGAGTTTCATTTTTGGGTGTAAGCCTTATCAGTTCTGAGTGATCTAAATTTTAGCAATTTATCTTTAAAAATAGAATAAAAGTTATTAGAAAAATAAAAAAAATAGCCATCCTCACAAAGTTGAGAGAAACTTATCAGGTTGTGTTTTAATCCTTGTGCATAAAGTACATTAATGATTGAGACTGATTTTGGATCTCCAACTGTTTCGATGCCAATAATATTACCTTTGGCATTGTCACCAAATATGACTAGTCCACCATCCTTTTGAGTTAGAGTTCTGAACTTTGATGAGTTTTCACTCATAAACCTGGGGAATCCACTGTCTATATACCATATTTCATTTTGGCTTTTGTGACCTACTTCCTGCAATGGCATTTTAAAAAGGATTTGTTTTGGTACCCATATTCGGTTGTGTTCAGTAGTGTTAGTTAAGTGAAATCTGGGAATCCAAACTTTATTTTTTTTCTATAATAAACAGAATCATATAAACTGCTTGTAACAAAGGATTTATTAATCACACTTATTTGTAGTTTCCTTAAATAAAAATTTATAGAATTCTGTCCTCTTATTCCCCTGTAATTATAGATTACGTTTCTAGTATTATGAACAATGTAATTTTTATATAGTTTAGGTTTTTCACCTTTACTGCATATTCCATATCATTTCTTTTTAATCACATTCTTTCCAAGTATTCCATTTACTGTATTTTCTCCTTTTGTAAAAATAGGATCTACTCTTTTGTCTGTTTCTACTTATCTTTGCAGTGTTTTTATTTTAGTTTCATTATCTATACTGTTTGTGATTGGTGAGTTATATTTTTCAATTAACTCTTGAGGTTGTTTTAGCAAAGTGTCTTTATCCTAAAACAACAGTATGAATATTTTTTAGAGATTTATGTTTCTCAAATAAGGAACCATATTTTTATTTCATCATATTACAGTAGGTTTTGATTTTATTATTTGAACTAATATAACTAGAATCCAAATTATATGAGTAATAGGATTTTATTGCATCATTTTCTGCCATAAATCACGTGTTTGCTTTCAGATTTGATTATTATTTTTCCATTTAATAATTTAATGTGTTCCTAGAGGCATAAAAAACAATCCATATATATTTCATTGCCTTTTTTTCTTTCTTCTCATAGTAATTTCTCTTGAAGAATTTATTTTTCTTGTTACCTTAAATTGAGGAAAGTCGGGTCTAATGTGACCCATCTTTTTTCATCCATTTCATCTGACTTCCTTGGGATATTTTTAATAATTTTTGAAGTATTTTCTAAATACTTTCTTCTTTCTGTATAATTTTCTAAACATTCTAGCTAGCTAATCCAGTTTGACAACTGAGTTTGATGAGTTAGAATTTTCTGATTTCACTTTTATTTCATTCTTCATTTTTTTGTTCTTCTTTTGTGGTGTTACTTTCACGGAAGTATTTTCTCTCTAGATCAATACTTTATGATTATTTTTTTCATATTCCATTTCAGATTCATACATCATAATGTTTCCAATTAACTCTCTCATTGTAAGATTTTTGACAGGTGATGATTTCATAATGGCAGCCGAAATTCAATTCAATTTTGGCGGTAGTACTCATAGAAATTTTAGTGCATGATCTACTTGTTAGATAGGATCTCCCAATATAGTGATGTTATTATCAATACTTGTAATCCTTCCATTCATATTGGTGATGATTTATCCTTCAAATATTATGAATGTGTTGAATTTTAATTTAGTAGTGGCATACCTCATTTGTTTGACATTGTTTGTTACATCATAAGCAACTGCAATCACCTGCCACATTTCATAATCCATCGGGCACTGAGATACTGTGTTTAATTCATATGGTCAAAGACCATAGATGATGTCATTCATATCATTTGAGTTTATCTCATACTCTACTTATGTATTAGCACCCCATGTTTTAGGTTTCTCTGGAATCACATAGGGAGTTAGAATTTTTGAGTAGACTCTGTATCCAAGGTTCTTTAAAAAAATAATCATCCATGATTTCCATAATCCATAATTTTCACCATTGAAGTAGGGAGTTCAAACCATTGACTTTACCTCTTGTGTATTAGCCATTGTGCTTTTTATAAACCAAAAACATTCAGCTTGTTATATCTTTATCAAAAGAACCACCTCCGATACAAATTATTGGATTGGGTTATAAAAAATATACACAAGTGGGGGGTCAATTGTGTGTATTAAAATTTCTTTGCAAGATCGTAATTTGACCTCTTAACATTATCAGAATGATTAAGCAGTGGAAAATAAATAACAAAGGATGCATGATGTATAGTGGTTCGGGGAATAAAAGGCCCCAAGTCCACTCCACCAATGCTCTACACCATGAGCTTGGTGATTTTAACTATCTGGCCCTCTTATCAACAGACTGTTCCACAACTGAGTGCAGGCAATTGACACCTTTAAAAATTTAATGAAAAACAGAGCCTTCTAGTTCATACACAGAACCAAAACACATCTTAGTACGAGAAGCTGGTCACTCAAAGTAAAAGTCTATTTGTTCTTTGAAATTATTTCCAGTTATTTTTCATAATTACAACATCACGCAATTGATTGTTGATGAATCATCGTCTTCAAAAAGAATGATCTTCAGGTAAAATATTTCTGATTCGATCCGGGTGCAGTATATCTTGAAATATAATTGGCAACTTTAACAACAACTGATTCACAAAAGGTATTCGATGTAGAATCAGTGAATCTTTAATCTTGTTTCTTCTTCTTCAGAAAATAGAGCTTTAGTACTCTTCATAACAAAATATATGTGAGTCTCAATTGTCTCTGTAACTGTAGCCGTGAGAAACTCAAAATAGTGATATATTTGTTTCTCATTTTGGACGATTCTTCTCTATATTTTTAATACAAAATAGTACCTAGAATATACAGAATAAAGACGAGAGGTCTCATTTTAAATTTAGATCAAAAAAATTCGCCTTTAGAATTGTGATATTCAAATACTTTAATAAAAGATCACTCATAACTCCACATAAAATTCACCATAAAAAATCTCCTCTTAAATCAATCCTTTGAATCATAAATAAACGGCTTGAATAAGTAAAATATGCCCTTTAGATTTAGTCTTTTAATCTGGATTGAAATAAGCCTGATAATCCACTTAAAGACCATTGCTTTAATGAAGTTGAAATTTAAATATCTGATGCCAAACATAGGGTTGAACTGCATATCATACATTCCCTGAATGTATGGTTCCCAATATAAGGATGATCTAAAATGTAAGGTTGGTCCCAAACATAATGTTGATCCCAAACATAATGTTGATCATAAATGCTTTTCTCTTCAACTTTCAAATGTACCATATATAATCCATACATTTATTAGCTTCTAAATAAAAGATAAAATATCCAATATAAGGTTGCTTACAAAAGTAAGGTTGATGAACAATACTTTTGAGAAACAAACATGACATTCCATATTTATGTAGGGTTTTTCATCCATTCTTTTATGATATTCCAAATGTAAGGTTCCTTCCAAACGTAGGGTTCTTCTTCCATACTTTTCAGATAATGTAAGGTTTCTTAACCATACTTTACTGATAACATAAATGACAGTTCTCATTCATACACTACGCTCCTCAACATAGGGTATGAACAGTGTTTACAGAACATTCTAATGTGATTTATGAACACGTTGAGTATGAATAGTGTTTCCAAGACCGACTAAAGTGATTTCTGAACATATTTTCAAATATTCCATGCGGATTAAAACGCTTAAATATTATTTCAAAATAGGGAAATAAATAATATTAATTTCTTGAAATATACTCAAAGTAAAATCATTAGAATAACAAATAAGGATATTTTTTAACATCAAAATCATCATAAAAATATAGAGTATTGTTGAAAACAATACCTTCTCAACATATGCTGGTAAGGCTAACATAGTATCCTTCAATCATGAATTATATATGCAATATAATCAATTCCTTATACAAAAAAGGCCCTTAAAATACTATGGAATATATTTATATGATCTAAAGTAAATTAATTCTTATTGAGGCACCCAAGGAAGAAAATGAAAATTTTTAAATCATAATACTTTTGAAATAAGTTGGGAGGTTGTGGGGTGTGATGGTATAGGTGAGGAGATACAAGAAAGTTTTTGGGGAATCCGTTGAAGAATTATTTTTTGATATGATCTACCCCAAATATATGAATTTTTTTTTAGGGAATTATTTTATATATAAAATTTTTAAATAATCATATGTGATAATCTTTGTTTCTCAGTTCCTAGGGTTCCATCAGTCTACACCATTACTAGCAATGAATGAGTCCCATAAGGTGTATTTAGATGAGATTATCCCATAACCATATCTAAGGAAACCTATTTTAGGGGTTTTTATATCCTATTAAAAGCTTTTAACTAAGAATATCAGTATATAAATGATCCCAATGGTGTGTGGTGAAACCAGATCTTTTCATTTATTCAATAGAACAAGTGGTGGAACCTCTAGTAGAGATGGTGGTTACTCTTCCAATAGTTGGGAAAATATAGTTTATGAGATACAATAGGATAGATATTGGTAGAATTATTAGGGAAGAGGTTATTTTCTTACTTATTAAGATGTATCTCTAGTCACATCTTATGAATGTGGGAGGTCTAGTCAATTATGGACTACTTCTCCAAACCCATCAAGGGTGTGTCTTGATTTTTGTTCGATGAGACAACAATAGAATTTTTATTACTGGATTATGAAACATGGTACACTGATAGAAATAAGGAAGATCTATCCTTCTCAAAAATATTAAAGTGACCATATATTATGAAAAGTAGGTTCTTATCTATGTTTCATGGATATTTTGGTCATTGAGGGCCTTATGGAAATGTTAGTAGATGACATGAGGATTAGTTCCCTAGATCAACTAGAGATAGTAGGATCATTGTTGTGGATATCCTATAGGTAGTGTTTTGAAACATAAAAAGGGTCCACGTGTTTTCTCTGAGATATAGTTAAAGGGATAAATCTATTTTCTATAAAATTTCTAATGATCAGTTTCACTCTAGAGAAACTATCTCTATTATACTATAACATCTAGTTTTGATTTGCCTACTGTGTAAGAGAATTATTCTAAGATATTTAAATTTTATATACCCCAATGGAAGATATTGTGTCATATCGAGATATGTCTTGGGTTTAACCTAGTGGTAAGTGTCTACGATAATTTTTGTGGTTTCACAATTATGTATATAACCTACTTTCATATTATGTATTGAATGGATTGGATGATGTGATTTTAGGGTCTCCTTTTTCAATAATTATTTAATATTTAATTAATATATATCTTTGGATAAAATAATAATTTTATAATGGAACTGGAAAACTAAGTGTTTAGTTATGGTCATATCCTTAGGAAGTTAGATTCCATTAAAACATGGATAGAAAGAATTGTCTTCCAAATTCAATATGTTATGGTTAAAAGTATATTTTTTCTTATATTCTAACACTTCTTGTATGGTTTACCTAATGAATTAAAAGTGTTTCCTCCTAGGGTATATATTTAGTTCAAAATTGATAATGTGTCAGGTATTAATCACATCTTAATAACGTCTTATTTTATGGAACTACCTTGATGAAGTTGATTGTGATATATCTTCAGGGCCTTTAAATAGATAGTTTAATCTATATTTGTACATATCCTTATGATTATCCTATATTTTTATTTTATAATTTATAATAAATCTTGTTATTGTTTTAATACTAAAAGAATAAAATCCGATTCATTATTATGAATTGGTAAGAATTTCAATAGTTAAGTGATATTTTTGACTAGTTGAGGGGAGAAAGAATATTATATAAGATAGGTCCATGATCAATCTATAATTATATATGATTAAAAAAAGATGATATAACTAGAATTTAATTTAGGATTATTTTTTATATGTATGATTACCAGATCATTCTATTGAGTTTTTTGAATACACTGCTAGTTTGCATGTCTCTCATGAACCGAATTTCACATCCCTATCAAGGATGATTTATCAGGATGTCTATAATTTTATTTAATTATATTATTTGACTTCGGTGGTTAATATAGACCATTTGGAGACTGTATTGATGAAACTACTTGAATATATTCTATTGATAAGCACTCAAAGATCCTATTTCTAATTCAAGAGTTGTGCTATCTAAATAATTTTAAACAGAAGATAAAAATTAATATTCATTTAGAGAAAGTATAATTTTTGGAATTATGTGATTTATTGAGAAATGTTTTTGATATTTTATGTTTACTCATCTAGATTAATATCATAAATTATTCATTCAAAAAAATTTCTATTTAGTAGTGAAAATGATGGGACTGACCGAGAAATAAGAATAATGTTAGAAAACAAATCTATGAAATGTTGTATTTTAGGAGTTTAAACGATGATAAATTTTTTACCTAATCTAATTTTTTTCACCTAGGTAAGGGTTGAAAAATATTTTAAAATACCTCAATAACGGTTATGGGATATTTCTTTAATATCGGAGGATAGTTTTGTAGGGTCTGGGCGCAGCGAAAGCGCATTGGTGGGTTTACCCAATATTAATTTTAATATTAAACAATGTTCAATCCGAGATCCATCACAATTTCAAACGCCAAATCATTGAAATAGAATGGAGAACAAAAAAACATAAGAGGTAATCCTTGAACCATAGAGATTGGATCATCATATGTTGGTTATAATTAATTTAATTATTTTATAAGAATTACCTTGGTGGAATTGTTTCTTCGTTGATGTTTCCGGTCACGATCCGATGTGATCCGTCATTGCTTCATAGAATCCAAAAGAAGGATTCCTCTAGAAGTTATCCACACGTGTTCCACATATCTCTGGATGTCTTCGAAGGGATTTCCAGGTTCTAGTGTTGAAGAACCTTCGCTTGCGATGTCCGCCTTCGATCACCTTGATCTCTCGGACTTGACAGTGTTCTTGGAGGAAGGATTTATTCTGGGCTTGAAAAAATTATTCAGAATTTTTGTGCACAATGATTGAGGATAAGTGTTGGGGTTTTGAGGATATTTATAATCAGGTTTGAGGTTATAAGGTTATGAAAATAAATAAACGTGTTATGCATTTTATTTATTTCATTAAATCTTATTGAAAACCCCCATGTCGAATTATTAATTCCTTGACATTTTTCCCACGCTGATTATAATAAATATCATTTAATAAAACAATATTATATCCTCAAAATCCCGACTGGAAAAACTAAAAGTGTGTAATCATTAATACACAGTGTGTTCTCGTTTTCCATAAAACTGCACAGCATGTATATTTAATATACACAGCATGTACATTTATATTCCTATTTCCTTTATTTCCTCCACCACATTTATTAGTACTTGAGTAATGGATATTTATTTCTTAAATAAATGTAACTGCATTACTCGCTAATAAATGTATTATTTCACCCAAAATATATTCTCTCAAATAACTACTATCGAAATAAATGCTATCAGGAATAATTAAATAATTATTAAACCACAGTCGGGAATAATATTTATTTAACTTGTTAAATTATGATTTAAATGAGATACATGGACACACTTAGTGTGTGGCCCTCTAGGCCCCTTTCTCATTGGCATTAGGTGAACCCTACCTAAAGTCCAAGGTTAGCGTCTAGCAACATGCCATGGCACCGATAGAGAAATAAGGTAATGTCACAATGGCGTGTCACCTCATACGAACGCTTACCATGTAATATTATCCCTTTTCCTTGATATCTCTAATCAAGTGGGTTGCATGCTATTGACATCAACCCATGTGCTCGATTATTCATTCTTTGACTTTCTGGAATTGAACATGCCCATACTTTACCATGTCCATGGATTTATTTTGGCTATATCAATTCCATCAAAGGGCCTGATATATCTACTTCTTTTTTGGAACAGAAGGGACAAATCCTTTCTCGCATTATCTATAAATGTTGTATTACTGGTGATGCACCCAACATATCTTACCTCGTTGCGAACAGTGTGTCATCATAGTTTTCATCAATACATCTTAGTGTGAAATTTGTAATACCCATTAATAATAATCATAATGTCTAAGGACAAATACACACGTCCGCAGATATGAATATCCTATGAAACTATGAAATGTGGATTTTCTACTGGCGGGTCTCTTTCTCATAATATCCTACGAAATATTACCAAGGGCGCACACCCTGAGAAGGTTCCTCAACGTTTTATAAGTCCTCACCCCTAATGGCATGTATTATTTGTGTCCCTCAAATAACATCATCCGTCCATAGAACATATATTCAAGAACAATGTTATGGCACTTCTGGGTTCTCATCATAGCAGGTATCCGCTATGACTCATTAATGCAACAGTTGTCCTTAGGACATTATCACAAGAATTGTCATGCAGAAGAACAATCATGATTTGATAAGGTATTTATTAATGAATAAAGTATAAAGTAGTTGGTTCTAAGCCACCAACTCCAACAGAATCCCACTTGGACTAGAGACAATAGCTAAAAACCTTTAACCCGATAGCTCTCACATGATATTCATGCTTCTGGTGAGAGAGGCCTTTAGTCATGGGGTCCGCCACATTCTCTTATGTGGACACTCTAATCACTAAAACTTCAGCCCTTTGATAGAAATACCTCAAGAGATGATACTTTCGGTGTATATGCTTTGTTCGTTGATGTGACCTTGGTTCTTTTGAAAGATCCACCGCTGTAGTACTATCACAATACAATGTAATGGTATATTTAATACGGGTCACCACATCAAGCTCCTGGACAAACTTCTGAATCCAGACGGCTTCCTTGGCTGCATCAGAAGCCGCTATATATTCATACTCCACTGTATAATCGGCGACAACTAGCTGTTTTGAACTCTTCCAGCTCACAGATCCTCCATTTGAGACAGAAAACATATCTAGATTGTGACTTCAGATCGTTCTAATCTGTTTGAAAACCAGTATCTCCATACTCTCTGATTACAATCTCCTTGTCTCCTCCATACACCAGGAACATATCCTTAGCTCTTCTCAGATACTTAAGGATAGTCTTAACACCAGTCCAATGTTGTTCTCCTGGATCTTATTGATATCTTCCTACCATGCTCAGTGCATAGGCAATATCAAGCCTAGTACATAACATGGAATACATGATGGATCCTATAGTCGAAGCGTATGGGATCTTACTCGTTCTATCTTTCTCTTGTTGTGTCTGAGGACACATTTTCTTAGAAAGATGTAGGCCATGTGACACTAGAACTAATCCCTTCTTGGATTGTTCCATAATAAATCTCTTCAGTATCTGGTCAATGTATGTACCCTGACTTAGTCCAAGAAGCCTCTTGGATCTATCACGAATGATCTTGATCCCTAGAATGTAGGATGATTCACCCAAGTCCTTTAGGGAGAAACACTTGTTCAACAAGTCCTTAACTGACTGTAAGACCGGTACATCATTTCATATAATCAATATGTCGTCAACATATACTACTAGGATAACGATCGCATTCCCATTAAAATGATTTTAAACACATGGATCACATTATTTCTTAATGAACCCAAATTACTTTATGGCTTCATCAAATTGAATGTTCCATGACCTGGATTCTTGCTTTAATCCATAAATGGATTTATGCAACTTGAAAACCTTTTTGGCTTCTCCTGATGTCACAAAACCTTCTGGATGTGTCATATAGACATCTTCTAGAAGGTTCCTATTAAGGAATGCTATTTTGACATCCATCTGCCAAACCTCATAGTCATGGTAAGCTGATATGGAAAGTATGATTCTTATGGATTTAAACATGGAAACTGGCGAGAAGGTTTCATCATAGTCAATTCCTTCATGCTATCTGAACCCTTTAGCCACTAGCCTTGCATTATAGGTGCTAACTTGACCTTCCATGTCCAGCTTTCTCTTGAATACCTATTTTCATACAACATGCTTTACATCAACTGCATCATCGACCAGAACCTAGACTTGTTTCTGATACCTGGAATCCATCTCAAGAATTCATAGCATTTATCCATCTTGCAACTTCTGAGCTTTCTTCTGCTTCCTTGTAGGAGAGAGGTTCATAATTGTCCAACAATAATGATTCTCCATCCCCGGTGACTAGGAAACCAAATCTCTCTGGTTCCCTTACCTCTCTTGAGCTCCTACGCAGTACTTCTGTTTCTGGAACCTCTTCCATGGGGACCTGTAGAACATATTCTTGTACCAAATCCTATGTATCTTGATCATCAACTTCATCAAAGTCAATCTTGCTCCCACTATCCTTCTTGAGGATGTGCTCCCTCTCAAGAAAGATGGCTTGTCTTCTGACAGTCACATTCTTGTCTGAAGGTTTATATAGGTAATATCTTTTCGTTTCCTTGGGATATCCTAGAAAGATACACCTCGTTCCCCGAGGTGATAGTTTGTTTCCTGATAAGGCCTTAACAAATTCCTCGCATCCCCATACACATGTGTGCAAAAAAATGGGTTTCTTTCCATTCCATATCTCGGAGGGAATTCCATTTTCCGCCTTAGTTGTTACTCGGTTTAATGAGTATGTTGCAGTTTTTTAATGCATATCCCCAAAAGGATAATGGAAGATCTGCATGACTCATCATATACCTCACCATTTCAAACAAGGTGTAGTTCCTCCTTTCACTAACACCATTCCCCTATGTTGTATAAGGAGGAGTGAGCTGAAATAGAATCTCAGACTCCCGTAGAAGATCGATGAACTCTTGGTTCATATATTCTCCACCTCGATCCAATCGAATATTCTTTATCTTCTTACAATGATAATTCTCTACTTAATTCTTGAATTCCATAAATTTCTCTAAGGCTTCTGACTTATACCTCATTAATTAGACATAGCCATAAATACTCAAATCATCAGTAAAAGTAATGAAGTATGAATATCACCCTGTAGCTTCTACTAGAAATGGTCCACACACATTCATGTGTACCAATATAAGAAGCTCTGTGGCCCTTTCACCCTATCCACCAAAAGGTGGATTGGTCATTTTTCCTTGTAAAACAGTGTGACATTTATCAAGTGGTTTTAGGTTAGTAGAGTCTAAATAGCCATCTCGGCAGAGATTTTTCAAGCTCTTCTCATTCACATGACTGAGATGGTGAAGCCACAACTGGGTGATGTATGAGTCATGTGAGTTTTTTTCGTTATCGATTGCCAACACTTGGTTTTTTTAATTTAATACATACAACCCATTATTTAAATGCCCCATACCATAACATACTTTGTTCTTATAATATAGACAACCCTTATTTCCAAATTTGGAAACAAATCCATCGATATCCAAACAAGATACATAAATTATGTTCTTGGAAACACTAGGAACATAATAACAGTTTTATAAAACCAAAATCATCCTAGTCGGTAGTGAGAGGTGGTAATCGCTAATAGCCAACGTAGCAAGCCTTACGCCATTGGCAGCTCGAAGATCCACCTCTCCTATTGAAATCTTTCTAAATCTACTTTGTTCCTGCATTTGAATACATATGTGATCCCCAAAATATGTATCTAAAACCCAATGTGTAGAAATAGAAAGATTACACTCAATAACAAATCCACCTTTAGCGTCCACACGCTTCTGGGTGTAGTTCCTCTTCTAGTGGCCCTGCTTGCCACATGAAAGACACATTGTTTCCCGTTCCATGCCCTGCCTTTGGATCTTACCCCTTCTTGGAGGGATGATGCTCAGGGGCTTCAAAACATTTATAAGTCATTTTCCCCTTTGCCTTGTCCTTCCTTTTCTTGTTCACCATAAGGACTGCGGGTTTGTCACGCCTCATGTCCTTATCTACCTGGAGAATCAAGGTCTGAAGATCCGATAAACTCTTCTCATTTCCGCTCATGTTATAATTGACAATAAATCTAGAGAATCTCTTGGGTAGTGATGATAGGATGAGTTCTGTACGCAACTCATCCGGGAATTTAATCCCTAAGATGTCCAGGCATTCAATGTAGCCAATAAGCTTGACTGCATGAGGCCCAGGTGGTGCCGACTCTCTATGTTTAGTTGTAAACAAAGAATTGGAGATCTCATATCTCTCGTGTCTCACCTTCTCTTGGTAGAAATATTTAATGTCAGACATCATGCTATACACGTCCATGTTTTCAGGTTTCTTCAAGAGCTCATTAGACATGGCCGATAGCATGAAACACTGGACATCCGTGGCATCATACATATGTTTTTCATATAGAGATATTTCCTCATCACTGGCCTCTTTCCCAGGAGCAACTAGAATAGGCTCTTCCAGCACATACAATTTCCTTTCGTGGCGAAGGATAACGCTCAAACTCCTCTTCCACTCTTGGAAATAGGTGTCGGTGAGAAGGTTTTCCATCTTGAGTATAGTTTTCAATGATATGTTTGAAGTCATTTTCTTACCTTTGCTACAAATTAAGATGACAAAATGTTTAGTACTTTATTACAAAACTGAGACAAATAAATAAATTAATGCTTATTAGTCTCCCACTATTTTATCAAAATCCAATAGCCCTCACCATTGACTTTGGAATATTCTTTTTCCTGAGTATTATAGTGGAAAGGATCCATATTACCCTTCGCATTACCCCAACTAGGGTTGGTCAAGCAGCTTGAATGGTTTTAGGTAGGCATTCTAAATTCTAAAATGAATTAACTCACAGCTCCTTGATCCGCTGAGTGGACTCCCCAATCATGAAATCCTTTTATTTTGGATTTCCTCAACCTTTGCCTCTTGGTCACACCAAGTCCCACTGTGGCAGTAAACCATTGATGCGAACCATGTCAAGTCAACCCAAAACCATGAATTATAATTCCCCGATAATTGAAATCACCCCAACTAGGGTTGTTCAAGCACTTCGAACTATGGTTCGATTCTAACCAAGATTATGGAAGGCTATACCGACTTAATATTTATTTTGATGGATTTTATCCTTATACAAAAAATTCCTTTTTAATATCTTTGATTACATTCTTGGTAATATTAAGTTGGATATACTTAAGTGATTAACCATGTATATGATAATATTTACGCATAAGCCGGTTTGTATTTTAGTTCCCATCTTACATGCTTTTTTAATTCATTAATTGTGTGATCATGAAAACACACCCACAATAAATAAACCATGCAACTGATAGAAAAAAATAAATGGTATGATCATGAGCTTTCCTATTGGTTAGTTTATCTAGTGGTTGATATACTAACCCAAGACCTAGGGGAAAAACACCTTGACCCTTTCGGGTTCATGTTTACATGATTACACATGTCCACCTTTGTATCTCCTTGGATTGGTTTTGCCTTCTCTCTGGACTTGAGCCACCTCTACTAGCTTGGGAGTTCCATCCATTACATATGCATTTATCTCAAACGTAGTTGGGGGGTCAAAAAGTGTTTTTACATAAAATAATATGTGGGTTCTTAGGCCCTACATATTAATGATAAGAAGGCTTATAGGCCAACAAATTTAAATAAATAAATCAAAAGAAACCATTCACATACAAAGGTCTTGGTCTAGCTCATGATCATCCATTCATGCAACGATATTTATGCATAAGTAAAACTAGTATTCAATTATTCAATCATTCTTTCTTAAGATAAATTAAACTCGAATCAATTAATTATCTTTAATTACTCAATTCTTTTATCTTAAATACTTTTATGAATTTCCTTGAGATTCCCATCCATCATAATTTTAAAAAAATAAATTCATTTAAAATTATCCTTTTACGTAACATGTACCTTGGAGGCAAGCTGGTGAATTCACATTTATTACGTAGATGTTAAATTAAACACATATATATAAAACAGCTATCACGTGATGTGCCTCACCATTACTCCTGTACTATGGTACACGTCTCAACGGTGAGTATAATATAATAATAAATTTTAACAAATCTGTGTAATTTGGGTGAGTACACGGCGTGTAGTTACGACTACACAGCCTGTACTTTTCTTCACCGTCCATCCAAAGTACATGCCCGGGGACATTGATTTTTAATGTACTTCGAAAATTTTCGGAGTACATGGCTTGTACAGTGGGACACACGCCGTGTAGTTTCTGCGTTGCACGGTTTCCAGCCGGGAAAGCCGTGTACGGGGTACACGGTCCAACCCTAACCAGAAGGGACTACACACCATGTTCTGTTGGACCACACGGGGTGTAATCTTGAAACCGTGTGACACCTGTTCCTGGTCAACACAGGGTGTCCTAAATGACATAGATAGGATCAATAAACGGACTGATTTGGCAGACAAGTTCGATTCATGAACCTAGACTACACGGGGTGTACTTCCGAATACACGCCGTGTATTCTGGTGTTTTCGGGACAGAAACTTTTCGCTCTACCATATGAGTTCCTATATTTTATTTTAATCAAAAACTAAAAGAAAGGTTCGTTTCTGTATGGTGAACGAGAAACGATAGAGGAGGAACAGATCTCAAGATTCGGATTTAAAAAATGATTAACTTGAATTGAAACAACTATATTATTTAATGTGTAGATCACCAATGAAAAACTAAATATTTATAATCAATGATATGACCCCTCTAATACCACTTGTAGGTTCCGGGCACAGCAGAATCCCATTGGTAGGTTTCCCAACTTTAATTTTAACATTAAACAATCTTCAATCCAAGATCTGTCACGATTTCAAACGCCGGATCCTCGGAATAGAACTAAGAACAAAAAAACTTAAGAGGGAATCATGGAACCATAGAGATTGGATCATCATATGTTGGTTATAATTAATTTAATTAATTCGTAAGAATTACCTTGGTGGAATTCTTTATTTGTTGATGATTCCGGTCATGATCTGATGTGATTCGTCATTGCGTCGTAGAATCCAAGTGTAGGATTTCTCTAGCGGTGATCCACACGTGTGCCACGTATCTCCGGACGTCGCCGAAGGGATCTCCAGGTGCTAGTGTGTAATAACCTTCACTTGCGATGTCTTCCTTTGATCGCCTTGATCTCTTGGACTTACAAGTGTTCTTGGAGGAAGGAGTTCTTTTGGGCCTGAAAGAATTCTTCAGAATTGTTGTGCACAATGATTGAGGAAAAGTGTTGGGGTTTTGAGGATATTTATAATCGTGTTTGAGGTCATAGATTTATAACAATAAATAAACATGTTACACATTTTATTTATTTCATTAACTCTTATTGAAAATCTCTATTTCGAATTATTAATTCCTTAACATGCGCCCACGATGATTATAATAAATATCATTTAATAAAACAATATTATATCCTCAAAATCCCGACTGAAAAAAACTACATGGCGTGTAATCATTAATACACGGCGTGTACTTGTTTTCCATAAAACTACACGGCGTGTATATTTAATATACATGGATTGTACTTTTATTTTCCACTTTCCTTTATTTCCTCCACCACATTTATTATTACTTGAGTAATGGCTGTTTATTTCTTAAATAAATGTAACAGCACGACTCACTAATAAATGTATTATTTTTCCCACAATATATTCTCTCGAATAACTAGTGTTGAAATAAATGAAATCAAGCATCCTTAGATAATTATTAAACCATAGTTGTGAATAATATTTATTTAACTTGTTAAATTAATATTTAACTAAGATACATGGACACACTTAGTGTGTTACCCTCTGGGCCCCTTTCTCAGTTGCATTAGGCAGAGCCTGCCTAAAGTCCATGGTTATCATCTAGCAACACGCCAAGGCACCCATAGAAAAAGAAGTTAACGCCACAATGACGTGTCACCTCATACGAACTCTTACCGTGTAATATAATCCATTTTCCTTGATATCTCTAATCAAGCGGGTTGCATGCTAGTGTCATCAACCCATGTGCCTGATTATTCTTTCTTTGACTTTCCGGAATTGAACTCGACCATACTTTACCATGGTCGTGGATTTATTTATTCTATATCAATTCCATCAAAGGGCCTCAGATATCTACTTCCGTTGTGGAACAGAAGGGACAAATCCTTTCTCGCATTATCTATTAATGTGGTATTACTCGTGACGCACCCAACGTATCCTACCTCTCTGCAAACAGTGTGTCGTTACAGTTTTCGTCAATACCTCTAATTGTGCAAGTTGTAATAACCATTAATAATAATCAAAAAAATCTATGGACGAATACACATGTCCGCAAATAGGAATATCCAATGACACTATGAAATGTGGATTTCCTACTGGCGGGTCTCGTTCTCATAATACCCTCCTAGATATTACCAAGGGAGCACACTGTGAGAAGGTACCTAAATGTTTTATGAGTCCTCAACCCTAATGGCCTGTATTATTTGTGTCCCTCAAATAACATCATCCAGCCATAGAACATATATTCAAGAACAGTGTTATGGCACTTGCGGGTTCTCATCATAGTAGGGATACGCTATGACCCATTAATGAAACATATGTCCTTAGGATATTATCACATGCATTGTCACGCAGAAGAATAATCAATATGTGATAAGGTATTTATTAATGAATAAAGTACAAAGTAGTTGGTTCTAGGCCACCAACTCCAACAAGTTTTGTAACCACCAGGTTTTTATGAACCCCTTTTTTAATACATTAATTTTCATTGATGTATTATGTTTCATGTTACACCAATTTAGTAATTTTTTATACAATACAATAAGTTAATCTTGTGATATATGAAACACTACCTTGGCTTGCATTACTCTCAATAATGTGTTTCTGTGAAACAATATTAGATTTTTATAATTATTTAAACACCATAGTTATTAAGAAGACTTAAACAAAGTAATATCAATAGTAATAAATAATGTTTAAATGTTATTTATATTGGTTTTATATAATAATAAAACATATTGATAATAAAATATATATTATTTTTGGAAAACTATTTATATGTTTCACAATAATAGTTTTCCAAATGAATTTCATTTTATTCCCTTCTGTGAACAATCATAAAATTAATTTTAAAAAATTTTATAAATATAATTTGATAAAATAGTCATAATTTATAAAATCATAATGAAAAAATTACCTTCGAGAGAATTCTTTATTTTTCTAAAAAACATCATTTTTAGATGAATAATGAATAATTATAAATTTTAATTCAAAATTGTTTTTTAATCTGATTTATGGATATATTTGAACTATATTTTATTTCTATTTAAAAGTTTAATTGGATCAATTATACATAAACTAATCCAATTTATGTCTTTTTAACTAGTTTCACATTCTAATTAGATATAAAAACTTTTACTAGTTTTAATCATTTTTTCTTAAAAACCCATTACCGAGACACTTCTACAAGAATGATTTTAAATTTATTTCGGCTATTTTTGTGAATAGAAATTGAAAAATGGATTCAATATTTGTAAAATCTTAATTTATTATTTAAATTAATTTTAAAATTTTTTTGGAGTAAATATTTTAAAGCAATGATTAGAAGTTAATTATAGTGATTAAGGTAAAAAAGATTACTTAATGGTTAAAATTTAACTTAATTGGCCAAATGACCTATAAAAATGTACATGAGAAATTTTATTGAATTATTTTGACCAATTACCCTCTTATATCTAAAATGGTCAATTATTAGAGACACATTACATAAGTGAGACCTCTCAATAGTATTTACCTTTTTATATTTACAAGAATGACACACACCCTCCACTATAAAAGGGCACCCCACGCTAATTCTTCACTATACCGCCATTTTGATCATCTTACCCCTTAAAACACTCCTAAAAATTCACTTTATTCAACTTATAATCCTATCTATGTTTATAAATCCAACCACGGAAGCCCTTTGGTGCAAACCAAGAGGAGTTACCCAAAGAAGAGGTAATATCCATCTACAATATCTTTTGTTATATTTTCACTCTACATTGACTCAATTATTATTATTACATACTTATATAGTAACCTATATATCCTCATTATACCTATATGTTTTTATTATAAGGTTTATACCTACACCTACACACACATCCCTCAAATGGGAAATTAACTTACAGTTCCTCTTTACGATAGAATACTGCCTCACAAAATGATGTCCTTAATTTTTCCTTTACTACATATCCTAGCATGGAATTGTTATATAAATATACTTTTTAGATGTTATATATGATATTTATTATGTATTTTATCTTTTAGAATTATTATATAACACATACCTTCATTAGTTACATTTTTTTAAATATGATAACATTGTTTGTTGACATGTGGACAACCACCTCCTCAAAGAAATGTGGTTCATTCACACATTACATGGAATTTAATAAAGATTGGTTTAGTAAAATTATATGATAATAAAGAAATAATAATTCTATGGTAATTATATTGTATATATATGTGTGTGTGTATGTTTCTTTAAAATATTTCTTTTAAAATGGTAATTAAATGGAAACTATGTTCATGAGTACGTATGACCTGCTCTCTCCCGGAACGGTATATTTCATTTTCTATTTCTAGATTTGATAGATTAATATAAATATTTATAGAAAGAATATATATAAAATTTATATCATGTTTTACATTCTTTAAATAAGTAAATAATGATATAGTTAAGGGATATAGAATAATAAGTAAACAGATATACAAAAAAAGATGATACTACCTAAAATGTAACATTAACATGGACTTGTTGATAAATGTGTAATTTAATATCATAAGAAAATCATATATCAGATTATATATAATAATATAATTATTTTTAAGATATATAATATAATTATATTTATTATATAGGATTTTTGAACAAGTATGACGACAGTCAATACATAAGGTAAGGGTTTTCTCATCTCACTTTTATTTTTGTGAGATTTATGCCTTATTCACTAATTGTTTATTTTCTATGGTACATATAATAACCATGAATATATTATATTCTTATTATAATCAAATTTATATTTATTTAATATGAATTTAATTATATCTCTTTCATGGGATTTATGTTTCAATAGTTAACAAATCGGTAAAGTAATTTTGTCTCAATTTTTTATTATTTGAGATACTACAATGTTAGGAAACTATATTCTTCTATGAGGTGTATACACTTCTCTTTTCATGTTATATCATTAATATATTGATTTTAATGATATTTTAATCTTCATTTAATTTCATTTTCTTGCATGGGGCTTGTGATTCCATGTTTCCATGTGATAGGTGTTTATTTTAACCATTCCATCGTT
Organism: Viscum album; assembly: GCA_963277665.1. Lineage (NCBI taxonomy): Eukaryota > Viridiplantae > Streptophyta > Magnoliopsida > Santalales > Viscaceae > Viscum > Viscum album. Next base: position 301,147,182 of record OY728130.1, read on the forward strand.
TATCTATATTATTTATGATTATACATTATTTGATGTAATTTTATGATCCCTAATTCTAGAACACAATATAATTATCTTTTACTCTAGTTATTCCTGATATTTTTATGTATTAATATCATTTGTTCTGTCATTGGTACTTAAGATAATGAATAACATTTTTTCAAAAAATCTAACCTCATTTTTCTGGATAATCAGAAATGTGTTTTATAAAAATAACTTTTAAAAAAAATTAAAACAATATTTTCAAAATTTTATTTTATGATGGTTTTAAAGGAAAAATTATTTTCAAATTTTTATGGTTTCAAGAGATTCCATTATATGTTTTCAATGTTATTTTCGAACAAAAAGTTTTTTTAAATGTTTTATGTTTTAAAAAGTTTTTTTCAAATAAGAAAGGATATTTTCATCAAGAAATATTTTCTAAAATATATTTTAAAATTATTTTATAGATATGATGGAATCTATTGGTGTTACTAATTCCTTTTTTGTGAAATGATCATATACATCCATTTATATTCTTTCAATGAATAGTTTATGTTTTGATGGTATTATTTTTATGAAACCCTTTTCTATTTAATGGGTTATATTTTTATAGGACCCATCTTTATTTCTGAAGTTATATGTTTATGAAATACATTTATATTATAAATTGTATATAATTATGATCCCTACATATTTACATAGGTTATTTTTCAAGAAACGATTATGAAACCTCTCACTTTTCTGTAGGTTGTGATATTATGACATGTTTATGACAGTCATTTAATTTAATGGGTTATGATATTATTATTTATGATCTTATAGAATATATATGTATGATTTAATTATGATATGTTTGGGTACTATATCTCCTTCCAATTCATTGTGAAAATATTTATATATCATGAGATAGACATTCCTCGAATGGTTAGGGAACTCTGTTTAATAGAGGACTTTGTCTACTAATATGGTCTTGGGAGAGAACCTTGACTACTAAGATGTTCTTGGGAGTGAACCATGACTACCAATATGGTATGGGGAGTGAAACCATACTATTAATATTTCTCTAATAGTGATTCCTTTACTACTATGGAAATTATTTTATATGCTTATGTGTCTGACATAATTCCATTTATTATTCTTATGTTATAAGTTCATGGGTTATTTTCTTGATCTCTATATGATTCACGTCTAATGAAATTACAAAATTTATTCCTTGATTCATGTTTATAATATTTTATATACATGAAATTATCATCAAATGTTATAATCATGTTCTCATAACCTTATTCCCTTGATTATTCTTACATACCTACCTTGTTAATACTTATTGAGCAACCAAGATCACCATGTTTTATGTTCACTTTCCCCAGGTAATGAAGATATGTGTTATGTATGATGTCTCTAAGAAATTTTATAGTCATGAATAACCTAGTTAGAGGTAGTTTTTCTCACTTATGTACCATTGTTTAAGTTTCCATTTTCCAAAGGCACTAAACTAATACGGTCTTTGGGTGTCTTTTTGTGTAATGTAATAAGTATTCAGAAAAAATTAGGTAATGTAAATGTATCATAAGTGAGGGTCACTATAGTTGGTAACAGATAAAATGTTTAGTTTCCCTTTAGAAACTAGCATGATAAAATCATTGTGAGAACCGAAAGTTAATGTCTAAACATATGTTTAAAGATAAGGAAAAGTATAGTAAAATGTCCTAGAATTTTGGTAGAGGATAGAGTGAGTGATTTCATAGCTATACATCCATGTCTAAATACAACAAGTGGACGTGGCTCTGACACTGATGTACAAATGTGTAACAACCTCAAAAACACTATATTGATTTAGAATTGATTGGAAACTAGTGAATTATAATAGGCCTTGATGCACACCCCTTTAGACACTCATGATGGATATGATTTTTGATTTCAAAAAATCTTTATGGCTCATACAAAAGTATTTAAATATAATTTTCATATGAATTTTCTTGCATAAAATGATGGTGTCATATATTAAAGATGGTGTTAAAATTTAGACCTACTATAATTGGTTATTCATGATTATGTGGTTCCTCACTATGATAACTACTTTTTATTATTTGATTTTTGGTTTTAGTCAATTGATGGATCCTGAAAGAAACAACATTAACGGTGTTTGCGATGGAAATTTAAATGATTATCCTTCATCGAAACCCAATGCTATGGGATATGGAATAAAAAATATCATTACCTTGATCACAAAAATCTCTTAAGCTATGAATCATGATTGACCTCCAAATTAGAAAAGGAGGAAATAACATTATGGTGTTTCCTTTATGTGGACACATCCATGTTCTTTTAGTGGGTCGTCTGATCCACTTGTTTCTGAATAATGGAATAATACCAATGAAAATTTAATCTCTATTCTCCATTTTTTGGGACATGATAAATTCGTTATGGATATTTATTAGTTATAATTAGAATCATAATCAGGTTGGGCTTGAATCAAGAATACAAGTCCCCGAGATGAAATTGATTCCATGGATTGTGATGAGTCCAATAACTTATTTCACAATATGTACTTTCATGGAATTTTTTTAAAATGAATGAGAGAGAGTTCCTCGATTTTAATCAATGTATTGATGATTATGTTTTTACCTATGAGGATAATTTCACAATACATGTGTGGTATGTTTATCATATTATCATCCAACTAAAAGTAATGTTCATAATTACTTCATTGGATTAAACCCATGTATCAAAATAGATGTTTCCATAAGCGACTCTAGTAGCTATAAATAGATTGTGTGTTGCTCAATCAAGGTGGAAATGGAGGTTGGAAATACAAATCAATCTCATGATTTTGACAAGAAAAAGAAGATGGAGTTGAATGTAAAATATAAAAACCATGTAGAGAAGAATATGAGCTTTCCATTATTCTCTCTGTGTGGGAAGAAGCATAGGGAAACTTTTCCTAAGAGGTCTAATAGATATTTTTAAGTGTGTAATTAAAGATCAACATGAATTTTATCACCAATGTGATGGGAAGAAGTTAGATAACAAATATAATAGAGATAATTTTTCATTTAATAAACCACTATCTCTTTAATGCTACTTGATTTGGGGGAATGGGCATTATGATAACTGGTTCCCAAAACATAAGTTTAATTATGATGATCGACATTAGTCAACTCCTAAGACTAGGTATAGGGGAAACCTCATGTGATATCTATTTCAGATGAGGGGTAAGATAATGATTTCATCAAATGTACACTTACAATCTACTATAGAATTGAAAATTTCATATTTGATTCTATATGTACCCACTCCATCATATCGAAATAATTTTTTATGTATATTAAAATTCTACCCAAATAATAAAATATGGAATTAATAGTTAAAACCCCTAATTATATGATGATTTCATCTAAATTCTATGATTCCTCTCAAGTTGATGTTTGAGAGAATGTGCTTCCTATAAATCTTTTCATTTTTCTATTTTTTTATTTTTATGTAATCATATGAATGTATTGGATTTCTTCTCTTAAATCCCATATAAATTTTCAAGTAATGTATATTACATTTGATATTTAAAAAAGATATGATCTTCTATCAATGTGATGATAAGTATGAACTTACTATAGAGATTAAATCTAGTTTTTAGGTATTATTTCACTATTCATTAGGGTTTTTATCTCAAATGGTTGGGGATAAAATCTACATCGATTATATTCCTATTATTTAGGATTTTTTGGATGTCTTTACATAATAGTGTCATATCCTTCCCACAAAAATTAATGTTGAGTTCTTGATAGAACTCATACCTATTTCTACCAAAACATCATAGACCCGCTATCAAACTTCCCCAATTATATTGTAGGAATTATAGAAGAAACTCCAAGAAAACATTGTTAAGGGATTTATTCGGCCAAGTGTGTCACCTTGTGGTGTAATTATTCTTTTTCTGAAAAATAAATATAAATCAAGGAGAATATTCATTAATTATCGGTATTTGAATAAGATCATGATCTAGAACAGGTATCTCAATGGCCATATTGATTACTTGTTTGATGAACTATGAAGTTCTCAATACTTTTCCATGGGTTAACTTCATTATTGATATCATCGTTTTAGGTTCAATAAAGAGGATATACCCATGAAAACATTCCACAAGACCCAGGTTCAATATAGAAGATATACCCAATTGTTGAGGTCTCTCTATGTCCATCCAAGAGACCCAGGTTCAAAACCAGTCGGAGGTATAATTTCAGGGGTACTATAGCAGTTTACTGTAGCAGTTTCTATTAGGTATAGTAACAGCCAGAACTATTCACCTTGTGCCACCAGTTTGGGCTTGGAGTCTTTAAGGCCTTCGATCCACCCAAGGCCTTTGGGTTAGAAAGGCTTTTGAGCCACCACACGGCCTTTATGCCACCTCATGGCCTTCAAGGCCACCTGATTTTCAATTTCACAGATAGATTCTTTAAGGAACTGCTCAAGAGTAGGAAAGAGCATGGCCCATTCACTAGGGTAGGGCTAAACAGACTTTCGAGGAATGAGAGGGTATGGATTTTTCCCTCTGTACCATGCCTGTGCACCTCTTCACATGGACATGCTAGCCGAACAGTCATGCAAAGGTGGATAGCTGATCACGATGTAGATGTTGGGGAGGATTAGTTTCAAGTATTCATAGTCTATAAGATTCCCTTAAGATCTACGGGTCATATAATGTCTCCAATCCTACAGGAAATGTAATTCATAAGCATACAGGCCTTGTAAGGGTTCCCCCTCATCCCTTGAAAGGGGGTTATCAGAAAGTCAATAAAAAATAAGGCCTTTGGTCCATTCAGTCAAAACAAATTTGGTACTATATATATATATATATATTATAGTTATATATTCAAGGAGAAATGAGGATAATGAATACTAAATTTTAATTATACTAAAGACTATATGGAAGGATAAACTATATTAAAATTTTAAAAAGTGCGAATTTTTTATACAAAAATTTTAATTTTTGGGTCATCTAATATAAAACCCCAAGCTTCCATGATACATTTCGTTTTGAATAAAGCAATAGCTTTCATTGTATGCAACTTCGAGACTCTAACACACCGCGACCAATCAAAGTAGCCGTTATGAATAGTAATATCCAATTTTTGAAATTTTATAAATTTTATCTCTCACAATGGACTTAATTCTAAGATTCGGAATATAGAAATTAACCTAGGGTAATATTTTGGTACTTTTCTGATAAGTTTTATATTTTGATGAATAGAAAAAATTACTAAATTTTAATTAAAAACAACTTTTTTAATAAAAATCATTAAATGTGATAAATTATGAATTTGAGTTGTTTTATAGTATATTTAGAATATATTTTTACCATTTAATACAATTTTGGTCATTGGACTTAATTTTACAATTAAATCGGACATAAACATCTGTCAATCTTTTGATAGTTATTATCTCTTAAAAACACGCTTTTTGTTTTATCAATGGGAATTAGTTTTAAATTAATTTTTTCCACTTCTCTGTTTTGAATTTAGAAATATGGATTCCATATTTGGATTCACGAGGGACAAATTGTGTAAATAGGTAACTTTTATTTTTAGGCATTTTGAATAAATACTTCTGTAAATATTTTATTTTCCAGGGTTAAAGGGTAAATCCGGTAAATAAGGGTAAACAATAATATTATAATATTATTAATTTAACCTAAAACGTGTCCTAACCCTATTGGTTGAAACATGTCCGGCCATGGGAATCTTTGGGTCTATTTTGGGCCCCCCTGGAGCCACTAGCAGGTGATAAAGACACTTTATATTAATTAAGTTAAAGTAAATACAAAAATGACATAAGCATATATCTTTTAGAAAAAAATATTTACATAGGGTAATATATGTTATATTTTCTACTATAAATATTTATTAGAAATATAAAAGGATTTCCTACATAATGGTATTTTTTTATATTTTTTATACACTGAATTATTAAATCTATTTATGACACAATAATGATGCAGTATTTTCCTTATTAATGAAAGAATCAAACAATTCGTATTATAAATGTTAAAATAAATATAATTTGAAGGTTTTGATGACATAAAAGAATTTTATTGGTTAATATGACATGTTAGGATTGATTAAATTAATTTATTTTAAATTAATAACGTTGTTATGACTTTAACAAAAATCAATTATTGAATAGTGTCAAAATTGACATAATTGTGTTTTTAAAACAAATATTATATTATTAATTGATATTCTATTCCTAAAAAAATAAGGTTTGGAAAAAGGACTTATATCATAATATGTGAATCATTAATGGACCACTTGGGGGTCTTTTGGATGTATATAGTATGTTTATTGACTATATAATATAAAAATATAATGTGACATGGTAAATGTCAAACTAATTAACTAAGAGTTCAAACTAAAAGATAAGGTTAATATAATGACCCAAACCAATCTTAAATATATTGGTTGAAAATATATAGACCCATATCCACATTATACTTTGAATAATCAACTATTGAGCCATTACAAACTGAATATGAATTTATTATAAATTAATACTTTATGTTTTTCCTAAAGAGCCCCTCCCCCCTTAAAAAAGGACACCACTTCTAACCAATTCTTCACACCTTAAAAGAATTTTGGTTCAGCCAACCCCTGACCAAATAATCTCTCAAATTCCTTCACTTCTATATAGAGGCCTTATTTTGATCATAAAGCCAACCTAGGGAGCCCTTTTGATCAAATCAAAAGGAAGAACCCGAAGAAGTGGTAATGTTTTCACCACCCTTTTCAAGTTCATTACTTCTTCAACTTCTTCTTTCTTTGTTATTTCCTTTCTAAAATAATAACTATAGTATATTCTATATACTATGATTTTATTATAAATATGGTACAACCATATTCAGTATTCTATCTATCCTTTGAATGACATGTCACCATACGTGCGTACGTATGGCTTACCGTCTCCACGTCGTGGTGTAATTGTTATTCAAAATATTATTATTTGTATGGGTATAATAATGATGTGTAATTCGGGTAAATAATAAATATAACATGATAATGATTCTGTATATATGATATACCATCCAATTATATATTATATTGACATCAAAAGAATGATATTGTCGCTCGTGCATACGTACGGACCACCGTCTCCACGAACGTGATGAGATTCATTCCCCGTCGTATCCATTCAAGTCTAATTCTCATTTTTTGATTAAAAATAATGTTTAAGTACTTGACATAATTATGTATATGAATACGATACAACATATCCATAACAAACACGGATTATGTAACAAAATATATAAAAGAAAATGTGTAATTCAACACCCGAAACGATGATAATACTAAGATATTATTAACAAATTATTGTTAAAAGATAATATATGATATCATATTAATGTATATGATTCTTGTATAACTTAATAACAATTATTTCACCATTATACAGGAGTTTAACCTACCCTCAACCAAGTAAATGTACAAGGTGAGGTGTTTTCATCTCACTCCTTATTCCCGTGAGATTCATCCCATATTGCCACTATTACCTTTTGTGTGGTGTATGTACTACCCATAATTGTATTCTTTGTGTAATACACTTTAATTTATGTGTATTTACATATTCATTGTAGGATACCTCTTTCATGGGTTGTATGTTTCGTAAGATACCAAATTGGTAAGGGTTAATTTCACAATCTCTTTATTATCTGTGGTTGTATTTACGTAAGTATCTACTGGGACATATTTATTATCCTTGTCCATGTTTTATGAAAGAGTTTTCAAAGGGATTATTTTAAGGGACTTTTTTTCACTAAAACATCATTTCAAATGTTTTAAATATTTATTCTTCTAAATCATCTTCATTAATGTCCTTGTATTCAAAATGGTTTTTAAGAATTTATTTATATGGAATTGAATGTTTTTTCAAATGACAATTCCTTTCAAAAGTTTCAAAGTGGTATGGGACACTTTGATTCAAAAATCTCTTTAAATGACTTCTTTTCTAAATTGTGTGAATTTTAAATGTTTTCATGAAAAAGGTGTGTTTCTCTCAAAGAGTTTTACAAATCAATTTCATCCATGTCAAGATCCTTTATTAGATTTTAAGCATGTTTTGAAGTTTATTTATCATGATACAAATATTCCATATTGTGTTGAAGGTTTTGTGATATGCTTGACTATGGGTGTGTTATTCCTATACCACTCATGGTTTATTGGTAAAGTATTGACATTTCGTATGCTAGTTTTTATATGAATGTTTATGTTATATTTCATCCTCTTCTTAAGATGAATGTGTTGGACCAGTATGTTCCTGGTTGGGGTCTGGTTACAGTAGACCCTCCGGGTGGTTGTCCGGTTATTAGAGACACTCTGGGTTGGTGTCTGGTTATTAGAGGCACTCCAGGTTGGAGTTCGGTTATTAGAGGCACTCCGGGTTGGTGTCCGGTTATTAGAGGCACTCCGAGTTGGAGTTCGGTTATAGAGGCTCTTCGGGTTGGGTTCCGGTTACAGTTATACCTTAGGTCTTGCCACGAGGCCTTGACAAAGAAATTAAAGTTCGGCATTATGAACTTTCTTGTCATTAAAGTGGTTACTGATATTGCATGTTATTATTCGATTAGTAGAATATCCATGTGAATAATTAAATGGAATTATTTCATTTTATCTTTGCCATATTATGATGAAGTTCTAGTTTAAAAGGCTTTTGTTGTAGTTATACATTTCCTTAAATGTTTATGCTTATTTATGAAATTTTTTGATGTATTTTTATCCTTACTAAGCATCTGAGCTCACCCATTTCTATGTCTTATTTTTTCCAGGATTCCAAGAAGTAATTTATGAATGACCTGTAGGGATATTATGAGGAGATATGAAGACAAGATTTTGTTGTAGTTTTTTAAATTTATGATGTAATGTAATACTTATAAGTATATATCTAGTGTTTCCAAGATTACTAAACTAATCAGTATTTAGAAACATGATCTCTTGTAATCATGCCAATGTTATGTAATAATGCACGGACTCTGGGTAACTGGGGTCGGGGCTTTATAGTTGGTATCATAGAAACTTTAGTACAAACCTTGAAAACCAGATTTAGATAAACTCTGATTAGAGCACATAGACCTAAGATAGACTTTGAGTATTAGTATAGAAGAACTTCCTAGAATTTTGGTATTGTAGATATTTTGTTAGTTTTTTGAGCAATACATCCATGTCTAGATACGAGGAGGTAGAGATAGCTCTGGCACAGATGTACCTAGGGGTAAAACCCGAAAACACCGCTTTGAGCTAGACTCAAACGAGAACTAGTGCACGACAACGGGCCTTGCTGCACTCTTTGTTACGACACTCTTGGGGGATATGATTAGGATAATTCTCATTTTATTTACAAATCATTATGAAGGTTTTATGAGTATATACATCCTCAAAGAAAACATTTTTTATGATTATGGATTATATCCATAAATAGTTCAATTTATGTTAAGTGTTTTACAAGTATAGAATTATGTATTTTGATTCATAAACTGATCTAGTATATGCCATTGTTTAGAAATGGCACCTAGTGGAAGGAATGGAAACCGTATCAATACACACACTCCATGTAGGGATTTTCCTCCTGCTCAAGATAATTATAGTGGAGTTGGTGATACAACTGGTGCTGATCAGCTAATCACCATATTGGGACAACTCACTCAGGTTATGAATAATAACCTTACTCGTATAGAGCACCCTGATCCGCATCTTGTGGGATCAATGTTAGATAGCTTCATGAGGAAAAAACCACTAACATTCAGTGGGAGTAAAAATTCCTTAGTAGCTGAGAAATGGATAAATTCCTTAGAGAAAATATTTCATGCCTTGGGGAGTAGTGAAAGGGAAAAAGTTATCATGGTAGTTTACCGCCTCACTGGAGATGCTGACCAATGGTGGTCATTGATTCAAAACACAAAGAAAGATGAAAAAGTATCAAATATGGAATGGAGGAAGTTCAAAGATCTTTTCATAGAAAAATACTTTCCTTTTGACCATCGAGCAGATATGGAAAGGCAATTTATGAGTCTGAGACAAAAGGAGGATGAGAATATCGCAAAGTATGAGGCTAACTTTGCAAGGTTGGAAAGGTATGCTGGAGATTATATACATTACCCAATAAGTAATATTGATCATTTCTTTGATGGGTTAAAACCATTTCTTCATCGAGCATTGATCTCACAATCCTTCTCGTCGTACAAATACATTGTCTCATGTGCTATCAAGATAGAAAAGGAATTCTCTAAATCTTATGACAATATAGTAAAGCAAGATAAGAAGATAATGATGGAGAAAGAGGCATATAAAGGTAAAAAGGTAAAGAAGGATTTTACATAATGTCAAAATTGTGGGAAGAAACACCTCGATACTTACCTAAAATTAATTGGAGTGTGTTACAAATGTGGAGAAAAAGGTCACTAGAATCGTGATTGAAAGGGAAAGAATGAGGCTATTAATGTTTAATGCTACAATTTTAGAGAAATGGGGCATTATACAAATGAATTTCCTAAGCATCAGGGAAACTTACCTCAGAAAAGGCCAAGGGATCAAGGCCAAGCTTATGTTGTTACTACAGATGAAGAGGAATGATTAATGTATTTGTATTTTTGGACTCAGGGATTATATTCTAGTTATGAGAATAACGTGATATATATAAGGATTGTACTGCAGTACTTATTGTTTTCATTAAGGTTTTAATATGACTAAGGTAATGTCACACCCAAACTTTTCAATTAATATTATTTTATTATTTTATCAGAAATTGAAATTTTCCATCAAACTACGGATCAATCCTGTTTTAAATTTTTTTCATTTTGTTGATGAATGAATGCTTTTCCCTTGACACATCCATTGCATGGGCAGGGCATTTTCAAAGTTGTGCGGCTTTTCCCTGGTCACCGTGAGGCCTACCTCATATTTAATATGGATAAAAAATGATTTTAATGATGTATTTTAATAATCATTATTATGGTAATTATTATTATTATTATTATTATTATTATTATTATTATTATGGTCACCATGTTTATTAATATAGCGTAATTATAATTAAGTTATTATTATTAACTCTCCGTTAATTTCGTTAAGTATATTATGTTTATTAATTTCATATTAAATTTATTATAATTTTTATTATCATTACAAATAATATTATTATTATATTTTAGTTTATAATAATTAATATTAAGTTATTATTATTATTATTATTGGAATTCTAAAAAAAATACTTATTAAGTTTATTATTATCATTATTTATTAAATATTTATTTGTTTTATTGTTTTTTCTCTTTTATTTTATTTCTTATCTTATTTCATTCTTTTCTTTTATTTTTTTTCTTTCCTTCCATTTCTTGTTTTTATTTTTTTTTCTTCCTTGCTATCTTCCTCCCTGTGTGTCGCACACAGCGCCCCTCCCCCCTCCTGTTATGCGCAGCATGCCCCTTCCTAACCCTAACAGCCGCTCGCCCCTCCCCAAGACTTCCTCTAGATCATACCTCCTCTGGCGCGACACCCTTGTGCGGCGCGGCCTCCTAGCCATCATGCCCTGGCTCCGTGTGCGGCGCGACCTCCCGGCCAGCCTCTCCTGTGCTCTGGCGGCATCCTCCCCTCGTCCCTCCCGACTCGCCGACCTCCCTTTGCACTACCCCTCCTCTCCAACCCGTCGCCCCTACCCGCTTCCCGCCAGCTTCGGCGCGCGCCGCTCACCTGGACGAGACCGCCGGCACCCCCCCCCCCCCTCGACCCGCTCCACTCCCCCTTAAGCCAAAGCAATCGGCACACACACCCCTCGACCCGCTCCTCCCCTCCAATTGAAGCCTCTGGCGAGCCCCCTGTTCGCACGACCCGACCGACCAGGAGTAGCTCTGGCGTGCTTCCCTCTCCCTCCTTCCCTAGGTTTTGGTTCTTTCGTTTTTTGGAGTTTGGTTTTGAGCAGGTTGGATATTAGACATGGGGTTTTATGTTTTGAAGGTCACTATTTTGGTTTGATTGTGTTGTTTTTGGTCCCAATGCTTAAATTAGTGTCAATTGGTGGTTGCTTGTAGTGTGATTGGCACGCGATCAATGTTTTCGTTGGAATTCGAGGTTTCGACACTGATGGTAAGTGTTTCCCCCTATAAGTTTTGTTTGATAAATTAATTTCCTTGTTTAATTAATTTAGGATGTTGTTTAATTAATGTTTTTAGTGAGAATTGTGTTTATTGATGAACTAGTTTCCATTTTAATTACTTTTTCAAGTTCCTTGATAATTATTTTTGGTGCGAAACTAGTTTTTAAAATAATTTAGTTTGTGTTTGTTTTGTTTAGTGGTGTTTTATTATGGTATGAGTGTGTTTCTGTTGAGAACATTGTATCTAGTCAATTGATAGTGTTTTGTAAGTTGTGTAGTTAGTTTGTTATTTTCTATAAAGGGTAAATATTGTGTTCTTAATGTGGTGTTGTGTGCATGTGGTAATGAAAGAATGTTGAAGTTGGTTCTGTGTGCAAAGTTGTGTTATAATCTTTAAAAAAATTGGTTTATGAAAATTTAGAATGATACCTTAAATAATTTTTAAGGATGCAAAATTGTTTTAATTAAATTTTTTAAAGGTTTTTAGTGTGCGTTTGTTTCTAAAGAGGGGATTTTGGGTATTTTCTCGGTGTGAGGCAGTGAGGTGTTTTCTTGGGTTGTTTTATAAATTGCATAATGGTTTATTTAAATTTTTTGGATGGTGAAAAACTTGTTTTGGAAATTGTTCAAACAATGGAATGCATGTTTTGGAATTGGCTCTGGTTTATGTGACGATATGAAATGGACTTTTGAAATGGTTAAATTGTTTTGTGCTTTCCTTTTAATATTTTCAATGAGTTTTATGAGTTATGTAAGTGGCGCGTCGTTGGTGCAAACCCTTGATGTGTTAATTTGAAAAACATTATGGATTGTTTAAGTGTTTAATGGTTTTATTAAATTATATGTGTAGTGTGTTGCACCTTGCTTCATTGGTTTTGGGCCGCACATGTCGAGACATCCTACATGTACATGTATAGGGTAAGACATATATATATATATATATATATATATATATGTGTGTGCCCTCTTTGTACATATTCCCTCATGGCGCGGGGAATATGTGCAATGCAGTTAGGGGTGCATATATATATATGTGTATAAATGCATGTGTGTGTATGCGCCTAGTGTCGGTTCGAGTGGCCATCGGTAAATAGCGACAAGTTTGAGGTGGGTCCCCTATGCCTAAGCTTTTAATTTGAAATTCATAATTGATTGATTGTTTTAAAAACATGTTTTACACTATGCTATATACACATGCTATGGAACCTGATTTCGGTTGCTAGAAACTATTATGCCTTGTATTGTAAAATTGAAAATGTATTTCAAATTCGTTGGTCTTAAGTAACTTTTCTTGAGAAATTGATTTCTTAAGTGGTTTTGAATTGGTAAGAGGTATTTCCAAATGTGTTTGGCCTTTTGGCCGGGTGATTGTAAAAAGTGTTCCCTTTTTGTAATTAAGCCTGTTTGGAATCTTAAGAATGTTTTATGAAATTTAAAAACCTCTATTGAGGCCCGTTTGGCACTTTAAGATTTGGTTTGCGAAAATAGAAAACCCCTTTTGAGTCATTCCCCTAAATTTGAAAATAAAATGTGATGCAAGTTTTAATGAGTGGTTTGTGATATGTGCCTAGTGTAAAGGCTTGTGTGTGACTGTGTGATGTAAAGAGGGGGAATACACTTACCTAGGGAGTGCGGTGGTGAAAGGTTGAATGAGTTTTAGATAAAGAAAGTGTAATGTACTTGTTTGATTGCTTGATAATGAAAACTCACCACCATTTGAAATAGAGCACAATTGGAAACCCGGGTATCTAGGTGGGTGACCAGGACTAGTATGCTAGATGACACGGCAAGGGTTCGTCCCAGTTTGTCTAGCAGGATTGACGCAACAACACTAACTAAACATATGAATTTCTGAGGGTCGTGGCCTTCTAAGCCGTGTTTTTTTGAGGTTTGTGGTCTTCTAAGACACGTTTCACTGAGGTACGAGGTCTTTAGGTTCCCACTTGTTCTAGTTGCCTACATGGATTACCCATGGTGCTCATTTGTGTCACGCTACTAACGATGTAGCTTTCTTTTCAGCAGTTTCATACTTGATGTCTTGTTTGTGAAAACCATATTTTAATCCAAACTGGGTTTTTTTCATTTTGAGATGTTAATGCCTGCTTGAAACCTATTTTGAAAATGTAGTGGGAGTAAAATGCTTTACCTGAAAATGCAAACTTGTTACTTGAATTTGAAAAGGAGAAACAATATTTTATTATATCTTATTTTTCAAACTGGAATGGTTGTATTTCTTAATAAAGGCGGAGGTATAGGACGTTGTTATATTTTGGATTTACTACTGAGCAGCTTGGTGCTCAAGCCTACGTTACATTTCAGTTGTAGGTTTTAGTCTTGGATCAATTTTTGGAGCAAGTGTTGTTGTCGTACCATGGTGATCCACGAGGTCACCTGAGGTATGTCACATTTCTTTGTTTATTCCTTTTTCTGCTGCCACGTTGTTCAATTTATTCTCCTTTATTTATCTGCTTGTTCAGTTTATGTTTACTTGTCTTTGTCATGGGCCAAACCGTTCCCAATTGGTTTTTTTTTATGCCCGACACTAGTTGCCAGCCCGTGGGTATCGAGAACGCCCTTCGGGCCATGTCATGGACCGGGTCGGGCACCGGGCCGGATGACGACCCGGCCTGGTTCGTGACAAAATGTTTTCAAAATAGGCCCTTCTTATTTGGGGTTTCATGTAGCTTGGTGATTTGGTGTGTCGGGACTCGGGAGGTAGGTCGGGAAGGACGTCATGAACCCTTGCTTGTCCCGAGACTTGAGTTGCCTGGGGTAGTATGGGATTTGAGTTTTTATTTTTCTTGTTCTATGTGGATGAGGGATGACAAGGGAAGTGATCCGGTGTTACGCGACGAGCCTGCATGGAGTAGCGACCCATGTACAGCCCGAGTGCATGGTTCAAGACACTTCCTGTGGTGGATGCCCGCTCGGAGATTGGTCTGCTATGCCATGTTTCCGGGTTGGCATAGCCACTAGTCCCCTATTTTTGTAAATTTTGATGTGAGTTATGTTTGTCCTTCATTTTGGTTGGTGTGAGTAGATCTAAAAAAAATTAAAATGGATTTTTGGTGAAGGTGTTTTCAAAAAGGGAATATGGTTGTTGGAGTGGAAGATGGTTTTTGAAATGGAAGACGTTTTGGAATTTTGAAATGTGTTTCATTAATGATAAGTGACTTTCTCAATTGGTTGGAAATTTATGCTTCATGCTTAATGGTCTATTTTGGAAATGAGAAGTGTCTTGAATTGACCCTTGGTATTCCTATGAGTGATCACATACATTGAGGTGCGCATTTGGCAAGTGGGGAGATTGGTGATGTGAGTGGATGGGTGCTTGAGCTAGCACAGGGATATGTATGTGTGAGACTTCATGGGATAACAATGGTGGATGTTTAAGTGGTTTTGGTTTCTGAAAAACGGTTTTCAAAAAGGGTTTTTCATATTCTTAGAGAAGTGATTGAGAAATTGGTTAGAGGCCCATTTTTGTGTTGGGTATTCTTTTCATGGGTTCTTGGTTTTGACATATTGAATTGTGGTTGGAATGGTGATTTGAGTTTGAGCTTTCCTTTGTGACTGAAGTGTGTAATTTTGATTTATGATGAGTTTTGATTCGGATTTGTGCCTCTTGTTTTTGAGTATGCTGCCGAGAAAATTCCCAGAAGTTTCTAGTGAGCCTCTTCTAGTTGTTGGTTCTACCCAGACTCTTAGCGGGGTGGTGGAATTTAATTCTTTTTGGTTGTTGTTCATATCTCGTGGTGATCATGATCTATAAAAGGTAGTGGACTGGATTGGTGAAATCATTGGTGTTTTCAGGTTATCGGAAACTCCCAAACCTAAGAGAGTCTGTGTTGGTTCAGGTCCGTCTGAAGGTGCAACTTGGGATTAGTGGAGGAGATAATCCTAGCATCGTTGCATGATGGTATGACTTGGAAGGTGTTTAGGACCACTCTTGTTTGATGGTTTATATTTGTGGAAGTGAAGGTAAGGGAAGCGACCAGGCTCGAGAGTGTCCAGCAATACCAACAAATAGTGAAGGCCTACGTTGGGCATCTCAAGATGTTGGTTTCCTTTTCTCTAAAGATAACGTTGCGTAATCAGTTAAAGTTTCTCTTGTGTGGGGTCTTCGTCTATTGTTCAAGGACCGGTTCCCTTTGGTGTTTGGGATGGTTCCCCATTCTGTGAGAGCGAGCTGGAGGAACCCATCTCAGATAAGTTTTCTCCCCAATTCCATCTTCTTTTAGTCGGGCCACTCTCTTGTTTTCTTCTTTTGTGGTCGGGTTGGGTACTTTAAGTTGCCTCATCATCATCCATTGAAGACTTGCTGTCAGTGTGGCTGTTTGGGAAACTTAGAGAGGTTCCGCTAGCAGCTTCATTAGGAGCAGTCTCAATAGGAGAATCTCAGCTCCTGACTGTGGGGAAGCAGATGCTTCAAGACATCAGAACTCCAGCCACTGGTCTCGGAGTGAAGCCTTTCACACAGTCAGGAATTGTTGGGTGTGGGGCACCATGGTCTAATTTTTTTTGTCTCCAATTCTGAAATGGGGACGGTCTGAATTTCCCTGTTGTAGCTCTCCCATCTTTGAAGGTTCTATTTTTCTGTAAGAGGCGTAATGGTCTCTTTTCCTCATTGTAGTCTTTGTTCTTTGATCACCACACTGTGGTTGTAAGAATGCGTGGTGATATCGTCTTTTTGTAATTCAGGTAGTTGCACCTCCTCAAATGAGGTCTGTTTTGTTTTATTTCATGCTCGTTTTGGAGATGCTCATCTCTTGTGGAAATGATGAGTCATGGTTAAGTCCGTTATTTGGTAGAATTCTTCTGTGGGTTTCTCATGTGTCATTGGTTTCTGGTTTGGGTTGGAAGTTCTCGTGTCTATCTATACTACTTGGTTTAAGCTGGGCGGTTCTTAAATGGTGGGGAGACCCACCATGAATCTTGTCATGCCTTCTTCGAGGTTTGGTCTGTGTGGCGGTTTCCTCTTGGATCAAGTTAGCAGTTCCAGAGTTAACTCATGCTGAGAGTCTCAATGTTGGTGGTGATAGTTATGTTCTTGTGGTTGAGAGAACCCTCCCCGTTCCTGATGGTTTTTCTCTTTTTAGTTTCCCTCGGAGTTGGTCGGGTCTGACTAGTGGAGTGAAAAGTCACACCGAGTTCATGTTTTTGCGGGTCTAGTCCTATTTCTAACTCGAGTTTGATTCCTCGTTCGACTGGGTGACTTTCTAGGGGCAGAAAGTTTTTGTGGTGGGTAGAATTGTCACACTCAAACTTTTAAATTAATATTACTTTATTATTTTATCAGACATTGAAATTTTCCTTCAAACTATGGATCAAGCCTATTTTAAATTTTTCCATTTTGTTGACGAATGAATGCTTTGCTTTTGACACATCCAGTGCATGGGCAGGGCACTTTCAAAGCTGTGCGGCTTTGCCCAGGTCACCGTGCGGCCTGCCTCATGTTTAATATGGATAAATAAAATGATTTTAATGATGTATTTTAATAATCATAATTATGGTTATTATTATTATTATTATTATTATTATTATTATGCTCACCAATTATATTAATATAGCGTAATTATAATTAAGTTATTATTATTAACTCTCTATTAATTTTGTTAAGTATATTAAGTTTATTAATGTTATATTAAATTTATTATAATTTTTATTATTATTAAAAATAATAATAATATTATTTTTTAGTTTATAATAATTAATATTATGTTGTTATTATTATTATTGTTGGAATTTTAAAAAGATACTTATTAAGTTTATTATTATCTTTATTTATTAAATTTTTATTCGTTTTATTGTTTTTTATCTTTTAGTTTATTTATTATCTTATTTCTTTCTTTTCTTTTATTTTTTTACTTTCCTTCCCTTTCTTGTTTTTCTTTTTTTTCTTCCTTGCTGTCTTCCTCCTAGTGCGTCGTGCACAGCGCCCCTCCCCCATCCTATTTTGCGCAGCATGCCCCTTCATAACCCTAACAGTCGCTCGCCCCTCCCCAAGCCTTCCTCCAACGCATACCTCGTCCGCCGCGACACCCTTGTGCGGCGCGGCCTCCCAGCCAGCTCCCCCTGGCTCCGTGTGCGGCGCAGCCTCCCGGCCAGCCTCCCCTGTGCTCTGGCGGTGTCCTCCCCTCATCGCGCCGGACTCGCCGACCTCCCTTTGCGCTAACCCTCCTCTCCAACCCGTCGCCCCTTCCCGCTTCCTCCCAGCTCCGGCGCGCGCCGCTCACCTGGATGAGACCGCCGGCACCCCCCCCCCCCCCTCGACCCACTCTACTCCCCCTTCAGTCGAAGCAGTAGGCACACACCCCCCACGACCCACTCCTCCCCTCCAATTGAAGCCACTGGCGCGCCCCCTATTCGCATGACCCGACTAACCGAGAGTAGCTCCGGCGTTCCTCCCTCTCCCTCCTTCACTAGGTTTTGTTTCTTTCTTTATTTGGAGTTTGGTTTTGAGCGGGTTGGATATTAGGCTTTGGGTTTTATGTTTTTAGGGCCACTATTTTTGTTTGATTGTGTTTTTTTTGTCCCAATGCTTGAATTAGGGTCAATTGGTGGTTTCTTGTAGTGTGATTGGCACGCGATCAACGTTTTCATCGGAATTCGAGGTTTCAACACCGATGGTAAGTGTTTCCCCCTATAAGTTTTGTTTGATCAATTAATTTTCTTGTGTAATTAATTTAGGATGTTCTTTAATTATTTTTTTTAGTGTGAATTGTGTTTATTGATGAACTAGTATCCATGTTTAATTAACTTTTCATGTTCCTTAATAATTTTGTTTGGTGCGAAACAAGTTTTTAAAATAATTTAGTTTGCGTGTGTTTTGTTTGGCGGTGTGTTATTATGGTATGAGTGTGTTTCTATTGAGAACTTTGTATCTAGTCAATTGATAGTGTTTTTTAAATTGTGTAGTTAGTTTATTATTTTGTATAAATGGTAAATATTGTGTTCTTAAGGTGGCATTGTGTGCATGTGGTAATGAAAGAAGGTTGAAGTTGGTTTTGTGTGCAAAGCTGTGTTATACTCTTTAGAAAAATTGGTTTATGAAAATTTAGAACGATACCTTCAATAATTTTTAAGTATACGAAATTTTTTTAATTAAATTGTGTAATGTTTTTTAGTGTGCATTTGTTTCTAAATAGGGGATTTTGGGTATTTTCTCTATGTGGGGCAGTGAGGTGTTTCCTTGGGTTGTTTTACAAATTGCATAACGGTTTATTTAAATTGTTTGGATGGTGAAAAACTTGTTTTGGAAATGGTTCAAACAATGGAATGCATGTTTTGGAATTGGCTACGGTTTATGTGACGATTTGAAATGGACTTTGGAAATGGTTAAATTGTGTTGTGCTTTCCTTTTAATATTTTCAATGAGATTTATGAGTTATGTAAGTGGCGCGTCGTTGGTGCAAACCCTTGATGTGTTAAATTGAAACACTTTATAGATTGTTTAATTTTTTAATGGTTTAATTAAATTATATGTGTAGTGTGTTGCGCCTTGCTTCGTTGGTTTTGGGTCGCGCATGTCGAGACATCTTACATGTACATTCATAGGGTAAGACATATATATATATGTTCCCTCTTTGTACATATTCCATTATGGCGCGGGGAATATGTGCAATGAAGCTAGGGGTGCGTATATATATATGTATAAATGCATGTGTGTGTATGCGCCTAGTGTCGGTTCGAGTGGCCATCAGCAAATAGCAACAAGTTTGAGGTAGGTCCCCTATGCCTAAGCTTTTAATTTGAAATTCATAATTGCTTGATTGTTTTAAAAAAATGTTTTACACTATGCTATATACACATGCTATGGAACCTGATTTTGGTTGCTAGAAACTATTATGCCTTGTATTGGAAAATTGAAAATGTATTTAAAAGCTGTTGGTCTTAAGTGACTTTTCTTGAGAAATTGATTTCTTATGTGGTTTTGAATTGGTAAGAGGTATTTCCAAAGGTGTTTGGACTTTTGGCCGGTTGATTGTAAAAAGTGTTTCCTTTTTGTAATTAAGAATGTTTGGCATCTGAAGAATGTTTTATGAAATAGAAAACCCTCTATTGAGGCCCATTTGGAACTTTAAGATTTGGTTTGCGAAAATAGAAAACCCCTTTTGAGTCATTCCCCTAAATTTGAAAATAAAATGTGATGCAAGTGTTAATGAGTATTTTTGTGATATGTGCCTATTGTAAAGGCTTGTTCATGATTGTGTGATGTAAAGAGGGGGAATGCACATAATTAGGGAGTGCAGTGGTGAAAGGTTGAATGAGTTTTAGATAAAGACAGTGTAATGTACTTGTTTGATTGCTTGATAAAGAAAACTCACCACCATTTGAAATAGGGCACAATGGGAAACCTGGGTATGTAGGTGGGTGACTAGGACTAGTACGCTAGATGACATGGCAGGGGTTCGTCCCGGTTTGTCTAGAAGGATTGACGCAACAACACTAACTAAACATATGAATTTCTGAGGGTTGTGGCCTTCTAAGCCACGTTTTCTAAAGGTCGTGGTCTTCTAAGACACGTTTCACTGAGGTACGAGGTCTTTAGGCTCCCACTTGTTCTAGATGCCTACAGGGATTACCCATGGTGCTCATTTGTGTCATGCTGCTAACGATGTAACTTTCTTTTCAACTGTTTCATACTTGATTTCTTGTTTGTGAAAACCATGTTTTAATCCAAACTGTTTTTTTTCATTTTGAGATGTTAATGCATGCTTGAAACCTATTTTGAAAATGTAGTGGGAGTAAAATGCTTTACCTGAAAATACATACTCGTTACTTGAATTTGAAAAGGAGAAACACTATTTTATTATATCTTATTTTTCAAACTGGCATGGTTGGATTTATTCATAATGGCGGAGGCATAGGACGTTGCTTTATTTTGGCTTTACTACAGAGCATCTCGTTGCTCACGCCTACGTTACTTTTCAGTTGCAGGTTTCAGTCTTGGATCGCTTTTGGGAGCGAGTGTGGTTGTCGTACCATGGTGATCCACGGGGTCACCTGAGGTATGTCACGTTTCTTTTTTTATTAGTTTTTATGCTGCCATGTTGTTTAGTTTATTCTCCTTTATTTATCTGCTTGTTCAGTTTATGTTTACTTATCTTTGTCATGGGCCAAACCATTATCAACTAGTTTGTTTTGATACCCGGCACTACTATCCAGCCCGTGGGGATCGGGAATGCCCTTCGGGCCATGTCGTGGACCGGGTCGGGCGCCGGGTCAGATGACGTCCCGGCCTGGTTCATGATAGGTAATCATATTTCATTATGTGACAATAAGATAAACTTTACTCTGTTTGGAGAATCTGATGTAGCGATTGATTTTTGAATTTAGATAGCTTTTACAGAGAGTCTGGACAGAGGTAGTTTGGATAACTATAATATTTTTCAATGGATTAAGTTGAACTTTGGATAGTATTGTTCAAGGTTAAAAAATTTCTTATGATTATTTTTGGAATATTATGATACTATAGTTTTAGGAAAAGGACAGCCTGCAGGTCAGGCGATAACCCGTCGTGTCGTACAAAGCTGCATGAATCGAACCGATAACCATAGCGCGATAGGCCTTTATTACCTACCACTAGCCTACAAGAAGTCCCTGGTTATTTAAATATATTTTTTCATTATAATGGTATTTGTTAATTATTGGAACCTTATACTATTAGGATAAATATAATATTTTTTAATTCTATTATCATTTGGAGTGAAAGTTGAGTTTGTGGAAGAAATTAATTTAAGGATGAAAACTCTACTTCTCAAGATGTATATATATATTTATCTTATTCTATAATGAAATTAATTCTTTAGGGAAGGGATATTAAGACCAAAAATTTTTTAACTTGATACCCTATGTTTTGTTGAACTGATGATATTTTAAATCATCATATATTGATGGCTTTGAGGCCCTCAACTCTACACTTGTTTGTGATTGATGACCTCTATAAATCCCTATAAATATTTATGGCTTTCCTCTAATTACGTTTCTATAATTTCCACCCATGTTCTCCAATTCGAAAACCTAATTTGGTGGTGAAATTCTCATTTCCCTTTCCCTCTTATTAAAACTAATTTTTATTAACCCTATTTTCGATATGGGTTTTCCACAAAGGTATTTTTTATTTTCAACCTTTTATTTTCAAAGAATAATTTCAAATTGCAAGGACGCAATTATTTGACGGAGGGGAGAATGTAACACCCCAATATTCCATGATAAATTTCCTTTTGAATAATGTAATAGCCTGCATTGTATGTAACTTCGAGACTCTAATGCAGTGCGACCAATCAAAGTAGCTGTTATGAAGAGTAATACCCAATTTTTGAAATTTTATAAATTTTATCTCTCAAAATGGACTTCATTTTACGATTAGGAATATCAAAATTATCCTAGGGTAAAATTTTGGTACTTTTCAGATAACTTTTAAATTTTGATGAATAGTTAAAATTACTAAATTTTAATTAAAAACAACTTTTTTAATCAATATAATTAATTGTGATAAATTTTGAATTTGAGTGGTTTTAAAGTATAATTAGAATATAAATTTACCATTTAATACAATTTTGTTCATTGGACATAATTTTACAATTAAACCGGACATAAACAACTGTCAATCTTTTGATAGTTATTATCTGTTAAAAAAACGCTTTTTGTTTTAACAACGGGAATTAATTTTAAATTAATTTTGGCCACTTCTGTGTTTTGAATTTAGAAATATGGATTTCAAATTTTGAATCAGGATGTCAAAATTGTGTAAATAGGTAACTTTTATTTTTAGGCATTTTGAATAATTACTTCGGTAATATTTTATTTACCATGGTTAAAGGGTAAATCCGGTAAATAAGGGTAAAAAATAATATTATAATAATATTAATTTACCCTAAAACGTGTCCTAACCCTATTGGTTGATACATGTCAGACCATGGGCATCTTTGGGTCGATTTTTGGACCCCATGGAGCAACTTGTAGGTGATAAGGACACTTTATATTAACTATGATAAAGTAAATACAAAAATGACATAAGCATATATCTTTTAGAAAAAAAACAATTTCATAGGGTTATATATCTTATCTATTAGACTATAAATATTAATTAGAAAGATAAAATTATTTCCTACATAATTGTAATTTATTTATAATTTTTATACATTGAGTAATTAAATTTATTTATGACACAATAATGATGGAGTATTTTCTTTATTAATGAAAGAATCAAAGAATTGGTATTATAAATGTTAAAATAAATATAATTTGAAAGTTTTGATGAAATAAACGAATATTATTGGTTAATATGAAATGTTAGTGTTTATTAAATGAATTTATTTTTAATTAATAAAGTTTTTATGACTTCAAAAAATCAATTATTGAATAGTTTCATAATTAACATAAATGAGTTTTAAAAAAACATATTATTTTATTAATTGATATTCTATTCCTAAAAATCTAGGGTTAGTCCAAATGACTTATATCATCATATTTGTATCATTAATTTAAGACTTTGGGGTCTTTTGGTTGTATAAAGTAAGTTTATTGACTATATAATATAAAAATATAAAGTGACATGGTAAATGTCAAACTAATTAACTAAGAGTTAAAACAAAAAGATAAGGTTAATATAATGACCCAAACCTGTCTAAAATATATTTGTTGAAAATACTTAGACCCATCCCAACCTTATAATTTGAATAATAAAATTTTGTTCCATTAGAAACCGAATATAAATTTATTATAAATTAATACTTTAAGTTTTTCCTAAAGAGACCATCCTCCCCCTTAAAAAAAGACACCGCTTCTAACCAATTCTTCACACCTTCAAAGCCTTTTTGTTTGGCCAAACCCTGTCCAAATACTCTCTCAAATTCCCTCAATTAAAAATAGAGGCCTTAGTTCAATCATAAAGCCAACCAAAGGAGCCCTTTTGATCAAATCAAAAGGAAGAACCCGAAGAAGTGGTAATGTTTTCACCACCCTTTTTCAAGTTCATTTCTTCTTCAACTTCTTCTTTATTTACTATTTAATTTCTAAAATAATAACTCTAGTATATCCTATATATTGTGATGTTATTATAAATATGGTATAACCATATTCATTATTCTATCCATCCTTTTAAAGACATGTCACCATATGTGCATACGTACGGCTTACCGTCTCCACGTCGTGGTGTAATTGTTATTCAAAATATTATTATTTGGATAGGTATAATAATGTTGTGTAATTCATGTAAATAATAAATATAACATGATAATGATTCTGTATATATGATATAACATCCAATTATATATTATTTTATTATCAAAATAATGATATTGTCGCTCGTGCATACGTACAGACTACTGTCTCCACGAACGCGATGAGATTCTTTCCTCATCATATCCATTCAAGTATAATTCTCATTTGATGATTAAAAATAATGTTTAAGGACTTGATATAATTCTGGATATGATTAAGATTCAACCTATCCATAACAAACACGTCTTCTGTGACAAAATATATAAAAGAAAACGAGTAAGTTAACACCCAAAACGATGATAATACTAAGATATTATTAACCAATAAATGTTAATAGATCATATATGATATCATATTAATTTATATTATTCTTGTATAACTTAGTAAAAATTATTTCACCATTATATAGGAGTTTAACCTACCCTAAACCAAGGAAAAGTACAAGGTAAGGGGGTTCATATCACTCTTTATTCCCGTGAGATTCATGCCATATTGCCACTATTACCTTTTGTTTGGTGTATGTAATGCCCATAATTGTATTATTTGTGTAATACACTTTAATTTACATGTATTTACATATTCATTGTATGATACATCTTTCATGGGTTGTATGTTTCATAAGTTACCAAATTGGTAAGGGTTAATTTCACAATCTCATTATTATCCGAGGTTGTTTTTACGTAAGTATCTACTGGGACATATTTATTATCAACGTCCATGTTTTATGAAAGAGTTTTCAAATGGATTCTTTTAAGGGAATTTTTTACTAAAACATAATTTAAAATGTTTTAAATATTTATTCTTATAAATATTCTTCATTAATGTCCATGTATTAAAAATGGTTTTTAAGGATTTATTTATATGGAATTAAATGTTTTTTAAAATGACAATTCCTTTAAAAAGTTTCAAAGTGGTATGGGACACTTTGATTCAAAAATGTCTTTAAATGACTTCTTTTCTAAATTGTGTGAATTTTAATTGTTTTCACGAAAAAGGTGTATTTCTCTCAATAATTTTTACAAATCTTTTTCATCCATGTCAAGATCCTTTAATATATTTGAAACTTTTTTTGAAGTTGATTTATCATGATACAAATCATCCATATTGTGTTGAAGGTTTTGTGATATGTTCGACTGTGGATGTGTTATTCCTTTACCATTCTTGTTTTATGGGTAAAGTATTGACATTTAGTATGCTAGTTTTAATAAGAATGTTTATGTTATATTTCATCCTCTTCTTAATTTGAATGTGTTGGACTAGTATGTTCTGAGTTGGGGTCTGGTTACAACAGACCCTCCGGGTTGGTGTTTGGTTATTAGAGGCTCTCCGGGTTGGTGTCCGGTTATTAGAGGCACTCCGGGTTGGTGTCTGGTTATTAGAGGAACTCCGTGTTGGTGTCCGTTTATTAGAGGCACTCCGGGTTCATGTTCGGTTATTAGAGGCACTCCGGGTTGGAGTCTGGTTACAGAGGATCTCCGGGTTGGGTTTCAGTTACAGTTATCCCTTAGGTCATGGCACGAGGCCTTGACAAAGAAATTAAAGTTTGGGATTTTTCATTCCCTTGTTATGAAAGTGGTTATTGATATTGCATGTGATTATTCGATTAGTAAAATATCCATGTGAATAATTAAATGGTATTATTAAATTTTATCTTTTCCATATTATGATGAAGTTTATGTTTAAAAGGATTTTCTTTTAGTTATAAATTGCCTTAAATGTTTATGCTTATTTATGAAAGTTTCCGATGTATTGTTATCCTTATTGGGAATCTGAGCTCACCCCTTTCTATGTCTTATTTTTTCTATGATTCCAAGAAGTAATTTATGAATGACCTGTAGGAATAGTATGAGGAGATATGAAGAAAATGTGTTGTTGTAGTTTTGTTTTACTTTATGAGGTAATGTAAGACTTATGAATATATCTATTGTTTCCAAGACTACTAAACTAATCGGTCTTTCAAGACTTGATATTTTGTGATCATGCCAATTTTATGTAATAATTCACCGAATCTTGGTAACCAGGGTCGGGGCATTACATCTAATCTTAAGAGATAGTATAGTAGTAGATCCATCAATTCTATTGAATTCTATCCTAAACAGAAAATGTTTACGGATATCTATAATTTTTTTTGGTTTATATGGATATTATACATGGTTTGTAGATAATTTCATATGATTATATAATCCTCTAACCAATTTAACTCTATAGGGTTCCATGTTCCTATAGACAGACTAATTTGAGGAAACATTCCAGGAACTAAAGAGAAGTTTAGTCATCAAACATGGTCTTATATTACCCTATTGTGGAGAACAATTTATAATTTATACTAATGCATCAAAGAAGATTTTGGAATGTGTTATTTTGAAAAATAATATGTTTATAAACTATGCCTCATCACAATTGATTATTCATGAAGAAAATTACCCAAATCATGATTTGGAGTTCGCTATGGAAATTTTTTCATTAAATATATGCAGGCATTATATTTATAGAGAAAATTTTCATATATATACTAATCCTAAAAGTAAGAAATATATATTCACATATAATGACTTCATAATGTGCCATCGAAGATGGTTATATCTGATAAATAATTATGGATGCTCAATAAATTACCACCATGGGAATGTGAACAAGGTTTCTGATGCTTTGATTTGAAAGTATTATGCTAGCTTATCCATGATGAGGATTTAAAAAGATAAAATATTTCTGGATTTTCATATGATGGATACGGAAATATTTAAGTATATGGAAAAATATTATCTTTCTCAATTGAATGTTCAACCCTCTATCCATGTAATGAATAAAGATGCATAGAAGGAAGATATAGATCTGTAAAAGAAGGTTAGAAATGTTCTTAAGTATTTCCTTCAACATGATGTAATGATAATGTTCTGTAATCATGTATGTGTTACATCCATACTAGATTTGAAAAAGGAACTATTTTAGGAAGCTCATAGTTCACCGTTCTCTATTCATCTAAGAAATAAACAGATTTGAAGACACTTCATATAATACTTCTGGTTGGATGTCATGAAGTTTTGTATCCCAAAGTTTCTATCTCAATGATTGGTATTCCAGCAAGTTAAGGAATAAATAAAAATTTCTAAGTGGATGTTTCTTAAATTACATATAACTAAATAGAATTGGGATAATATCACTATTGATTTTATCATTTATCTCCCCACTACATATAAATGGTTTAATACTATATGGCTGGTATTTGATCACTATACTAAGTAATCACTCATGACTGATATTAGAGAAGACTACTCTCTAGATCATTCTTCTGGATATATATTAGGGAGGATGTAAGGTTTCATAGATAACCTAATTGTATTATATATGAACTTGATATGAGATTACCTCAATGTTTTGTTGAAGTCATCATCAAGAACATTATATATAATTGAGTTTCATCAATTTTTATCATCCCCCTATGGATGGTCAATCTAAAATAAAAATTCAAACCCTATAAGATATGTTGAGATCTTGTTCTCTTGATTAAAAAGGTGGTTGGGATCAACACCTTCTTATAGTTGAGTTTAATTTCAAAAATAACATTAAATAAATATTTAAAAAGGATCCTTATAAATCCCTCTATGGAATGAAATGTAGACCTCAAATGTTCTGGAATGAAGTTGCAGAAATAAAGGTTTTGGGACCTGATATCACTAAATAAAAGGATGAGATTGTTAGAACCATTCAGAAGCATATCAATGCAGTTCAAATATAGAAAACAAAATTATTATGATAACCATGGAAACGATCCATAGTTTGAAGTTAGTTAGAATGTTTTTATAGGAATCTCTCCCTATAATTTGGTTATGATATTAGGGGAGAATAGGAAACTAATCCCTAGGTATATCGGACCCTTTGAAGGACAAGATCATTTAGGGATGGTATCCTATCACTTGAAACTTACTATAAATATCACTAAACTCCATAATGTGTACCATGTATC
Organism: Viscum album; assembly: GCA_963277665.1. Lineage (NCBI taxonomy): Eukaryota > Viridiplantae > Streptophyta > Magnoliopsida > Santalales > Viscaceae > Viscum > Viscum album. Next base: position 301,175,485 of record OY728130.1, read on the forward strand.
TCTTTTTAGAAATTACATGCTTAACCCTCCATGTTTACTATAATCAGAGGTCATACCGCTTGAGCAGGATCTTCCTAACGAGGGGAAAACTGTTTAAATTCTAGATCATATAGAGAAAGTTCTATGAAATAAGACAACTGACCTGGTTAATGTTTTTTTCGATAAATACCCAATTATATTATTCTATGTAGAAACATGAGGATATGATGAGGTAGAATTATCCACATTTTTTGTATCAGAATGCCAAATTTTGTGGGTGAAATTCCTTTTAAGGGGGGTAGAATGTAAAACCATGAGTTTTTATGATCAATTTTTTAATAAATTAATCTTGTTTAATGTATTTTATTTCATGCTACACTAATTTAATCTTTCATTATAAGCTAAAATAGTATAATTAGGTGTTATCCACAATAATTAATTGGATTGAATTGTATGCAACATTGACGTTCAACGAAACATTATTTCAATTTAATAATTATTTAAATGAGTTAGTTGTGACATTTTCACTAAACATAGTAATATGAATATTAACAAAAAAAATTAAAATATTATTTTTAATGGATCTATATTAATAAAACTTACTTATAATAAAACATAGAATTTTTGGTAGTCTTTATATGTTTGAAAATACTATTTTATCAAATGAATTGATTTTTATGTTCTTATATGAAAAATAATAAAATTAAATTTATACAAAATTAGAAATTTAATTTGGTAAAACAAACAAATTTTTTTAACTCAAATTTTCAAAATTATCTAAGGGTGAATTTTTGGGATTTTTGTAAAAAAACATCATTTTTTATGAATATTGAAAAATACTAAATTTTAATTCGAAAATGCATTTTCAACTAATTTATTTATGTAGTTAAATTATATTTTAATTTAATATTAATGTTTAAATATATAAAATTTAAACCAATTATTACAATTTAGGTCATTTGAACCAATTTCAACTTGAAATTGGATATTAAACCATTTAAATATTTTAAAAATATTGTCTTAAAAAATTCAATGTGGTGGCATGATTGTGGTATTTGTTTTAAATTAATTTTTGGCAGTTATATAATTAGAATTTTTTAAAAAATTATTACATATTTAGAATCATAACACATAACCTTTAACGAGGTCAAATTATTTTCTAACAAAAACTATTAATATAGTAATAAAAAATTAATTACAATGATTAAGGTAAAAAAACAAGATTACTTGGTTTTAAAACATGAACTTATGTGGAGAAATAACCAAGAAAAATTTTCAAATTACATTTCATGGAAAAATTTCAAAAAAAATCCCCTTTTTTAGATAAAATTTAAAATTATTAAAGGAACATGATGTAGGGTATACCTATAAATATTTTTGACCTTTTTATATTTATAATTATGTCACTCCCACTCCACTATAAAAGGGCACTCAAGCTCATCCCCCCCCCCACTTATTCACACCTCTCAAGACCTTTGTCTCATCCAAAACTACCCAAATAACCTCCCAAATTCTATATATTAATCTTGTAATCATACATTTGGGAAGAAATCAAACCATGTAATCCCTTTGGTGCAAACCAAAAAGAGATAACCAATGAAGAGGTAGCATCCTTCCGCTGTCTCTTTGGTTTTATTTCCATTCTCCACCCCCTAAATTATTATTATTCCAGGTTTATATAATAACATAATTATACTAATTATAATGAGATTTTTTTTTATTCTACAGTTTATTCATAAAACTATGTACACTTCAATTAAATGGGTAACAAACGTATTGTTCATGGGTACGGAAAACTACCGCCTCGTGAAACGATGTCGGTCATTTTTTCTTTATCACCTCTCTAGGTTAGTTTTTATAATGGTAATAGTATTATCATATGTTATATATGATATATATGATGTATTTATTCTTATATAATTATTATATAACATATTCCATCATTCATTCCATTTAGTGTAAATATGATTACTTGATTTGTTGACATGTGGACTACCGCCACCACAAAGCAAGGTCATTCATTCACACTATACATAGAATCTATTAAGGATGTCTTTATTATACGTTGATGATAAATATTACATAATAATACGACTTCAATTATATTATATATATACATATGTTTCATTTACTTTTTCTCTCAAATAGACAATTAAATGGAAACAACATTCATGTGTACGTACAACCTACCTCCCCCTTGAATTATATATTTAATTTTATATTTCTATATATTATAGAATATTATAAATATTTTTATAATTAATATATATGATATATATATATATACTTTTTAATTTTTAAAATAATTAAATCATGATCTAATTTATATTATTAAGAATAATAATTCAGAAATTATACCAATAACAAAGCGGATATTACCTAAAACATAACAGTAACCTGGAATTGTTAAAAAATGGGTAATATAATTTCATAATAAAATCATATATGGTATTATATATAATAAAATAGTTTTTTTAAATTTATAATAAAAATATATTTATTATATAAGCGTTTTTAATGTGTACGATGAGAGTCAAGACATAAGGTAAGGGTTTTCTCGTCACACTATTGTCTCTCTGAGATTAATGGCTTATTCACCACCCGTTTATTTTGTATAACATATATAAGGCCCATGAATATATTATATCATTAATATACTTATATATATGTTTATTTATATATAAATCTTATTATCTCTCTTTCATGGATTTTATGTTTCAAAAGTCTCTGAATCGGTATAGTAATTTACTCTCAATTCCCCTACATTGAGACACATGCCATGTTATGAAGAAACATTTTTCTATGAGGTGTATACACTAACATTATAAATGATATATAATTTATATCCTTATTTTAATGATATTTTTAACTTAATTTAATTTTGTTTTATTATATGGTTAGTATAATTCAATGTTACCATTTTTAGGAGTTTATTACAACAATATCATCATTTATCAAGATTGTTTATGATTATACTTTCATTAATGAAATATTATGATCCATATTTTATGAAAACTAAAACTTATTATACATTTATGGTTATTTATGATATATTCATATATTATTACCATTTTTTCCATCTTCGGTTATAAATATAATTATGATTTTTTTTTAAATATTTCTTCATTTTTATGTTAGGCCGAAAATCTATTTTATTCAAGAAAACATGATTTTAAATAATGTTTTAAAATGATATTTTAATCTGATTTTTAAGGATAAATTATTTTAAAAAAATTAAGGTTCGAAAATATTCATTTATAATTTTTCAAACCTATTTTTAAAGAAAACAATTTTCCAAAATGTATTTTTGTTTTAAAAAGTGTTTTTCAAAACATAAATGATATTTTAATCAAGAAATCTATTTAAAATATATTTATGAATTATTTTACATCTAAGTTCAAATCCCATGGTTTTATTCATTCGTTTGTTGTGAAATTATTCTAATCTTTCATTTATATTTTTTTATCTAAATGGTTTATCTTTTGATGTAATGACGTTTATGAAACATTTTTCTCTTTCATGGGTTAAATGTTTACGAGACGCATTTCTCTTTAATAAGTTATGTGATTATGAAAAATATTTATATTTCAAGTGGTATAGTTTTATGGAACCGTATTATTTTCATGTTTTATTCTTTTGTAAAATGATTTTGAAACCTATCTCTTTTCCATAGGTTATGATATTATGACATGTTTATGATACCCATTTCATTTCATATGTTGTGATATAATGGTTTATCATCATGTGTAACACATTTTTATGATTAAGTAATGAGATGGTTGGGACCAATATTTCCCTCCAATTAATTGGGTAATGATCTATATCTCATTTGATAGACATGGATATAATAGTAAGTCAACTCATTTTACTAATGGACATTTTCTATTAAGAATGTCTTGGGAGTGAACCTTGACTACTAATATGGCCATATGATTGATCCATGACTAAAAATATGGTATGTGTATTTAAACCACAGTAATAATATATACTTGTTAATTATACCTTTACTTATATGGAAATAATTTTATATTATTATGTTTCCACCACAATTCCATGTATTATTCCAATGTTATTTTTTCTCGGATTATGCTCTTGAATCCCTTATGATTATTGTCTTATGAAATTCAAATCCCTATGACTTGATTCATGTTTATGATATTTAAAAAGTGTTTTTTTGATCTTCTAATGTTATGATCATGTTCTAATACACTTATTCATGTGTTTCTTTATACATATCTCCCTCCTTTACCCTTACTTAGTATCTAAGATCACCCCGTTTTTTTCCATTATCCAATTTAAAAAGATATGTCTTATATATGATGTTTCTGAGAAGGATAACACTTATTAATAACCTAGTGGTAGATATTTTATCTCACTTATCTACCATTTTTTGTTTTTCATGTTTCAAAAGACATTAAACTAATATGGTCTTCATACATCTATTTGTGTAATTTATTATGTATTCCACAAATATTTTGTAATGTTAATGTATCTTAAGAAAGTGCCATTATATATTTGTCCACTTAAAGATATTTTTATATATAATTCTATAATTGGAATAACCCAAACTATGATTTTGAGTTTTCCACCATATCTAATTCTCTAATGTTCATGTGCCATAATCTATTCAAAGGTACATTTTTAGTCGATACTGACCATAAAAACACATTATACTTAATTTCATAATAGGATATAAACATGTGGTATAGTAATTATGTTTTGAATCTACAAATTCATTACATTGGGATGTTTTATACCTACATAAAGTGTAAATTCATAGTGGAGTCTTTTAATTGGATAACATAGGTATATGTGATTTAGGAACCCAGTGAGGAATATAAACTTATAAGACTTTTCATGAAATGAAAAAAAGAAATACCAAGGGGTTGGAGGTGATGACTAGTTCCCATGTGTCTATAACCTCCTCACTAGTGTATTCATTAAAAAATATTGAAAGATATAATAAAGATATTTTGATAAAAAGGGATGGAATCTTTGATTCAAACACATTTGAGGGTGGACCTAGGATGATATTGGTTTAAAATATATCCATGTAAGGGTGGAGGTATATATTTATACATGGGAGGGGTATAATATGGAATCATATACCTCTCTCTAGGACGGAAAACCTTGAATGATGATGTCTTATCAGGATTTCATACACTTATTTTGGTGTCCTGGTATAATTTAGGAAAATTTGAGTTTTGTGGCTCCTCATTTATCCTACTTGAGAATGAAGAAAAAGTAATTGGGACATGGGATTTACATTAGAAACATCATGTTCCCACATGGTTGTTGGATGGGTTCGTCGTACAATTTTTCACCCAAAAACATGGCATCTCAATGAAAATGTTTTTTATGTGTTGTAGTTAACTTGTTGATGAAGGTCTCTCCTATCTTTCATATTATAGATATCTAGTTGGTGGATGTACTTGTAAAAATATATGTGTAATATATTGTGTATATAAAAGTCATAAAAATGGGTATTTTTTGGATCAAGATAACCATAATACATATTGATTCCAGCACGGTTTATAGAAGACTATGAGAACATAGTTGAATATTAGAACATTTTATCCTGGATAGAAATATGGGAAATAATAGTGTGTTATCTCTATAGATTTTCTTACGAATTGAGTGTTAGTATTAATTGGTATATGAGATGATGATCAATAATTATAAGTTCTTATAAATACAAGAATATAGTAGGCAATGATTCAAATATATTCCTATGTAGACTTATGAGATATACAGTTCCACAAACCTGTATGTAAGTTATATGTGGTGATTATATAATTATGAATATAAACATGGTGCATGAGATGGATAACATAGCATTGTTGAAAAAAATATCATGTAATTTCATAGAGTATTCAATTCCCATATGTTTCCCTAAGGTGGTAACCATTGATGTTAATCATGTATAACCAAGTATTGTCATGGGTATCACCATAGTTTGGTTATCACACATGTTTAAAGTAGAAAAGGTTCATATAGTAGTTTTTGTTGAGTAAATAAGGTTTTCCTTATGACTTTTCTATTCCTTCTTGTTTTCAAAATCACAAACACCTTATACATAAGCGAATATAAGTTTCACCTCCATATGGAAAATTTACTTCTTTAAGGAAATTTACCCTTACCTAGATTTTCTTCTACATTGAAATATTTTTCCTTAGTATAAAAACCGGATTCATACCAAAAATTCCAAAAGTCATATAATGTAATGATTTGGAGCATTATGTTTTTAGGATCCGAATTCTCGATGTGAACTGTAATGAAGTTCCAATCCGAATTCTGGACTCCGAACATTCATGAGGTCGACTCCGAACTCTTAGGAAGTTCGACTCCGAACATTTATTAGTTCGACTCCGAACTCTTATGAAGTTCAACTCCGAAATTTTATGAGTTCGACTCCGAACTCTTATGAAGTTCGACATCAAACTCTTAAGTAGTTTGACTCCAAACTCTTAAGTAGTTGGACTCCGAACTCTTAAGTAGTTCGACTCCAAACTCTTAAGTAGTTCGACTCTGAACTCTTATGTTGTTCTACTCCGAACTCTTAAGTAGCTCGACTCCGAACTTTTACTGGTTCGACTCCAAACTCTGCAAGTTCAGATTCCAATCTCTGGTGAAACCAGACTCCGAATTCCTATAAAACAGAATCCAAACATTTCATAACATAGACTCCAAATTTCATTTTGGTTAGACTTTGATCTTTTAATTTTCTTACAATCCGAACTTTTGTAAGGATTTTACTTACATATGCTCCATTTAAAAATGATGTCTTGCATTCAGTTATACATGATTTATTATTAAACGATGTCATTCATTCTGTTTCTAATTAACCGTTGGTTGAGTTACACGTGTACAGGTCCATCGGAATTTCATGGAAAATATGACTGTTGGAGGAGGGATCCGACTGTTGGAAATTTTCCTATAAATAGGACCTCATTTGAAAGAGATCAAAAAGGAAGTTGATCGATCTAGAGACCACACGCTATTAAGGTGATTGCTAGAGAGAGAATCTTGTCTTTCCTTGTGCGTAATGAACTGCTCGTTCATATTTCTTCGTGTGACTCCGAATGTCGGTGATTACATTCTAGGACTTTCGGGGATAGGAAGACAGAGGTGCCGACTACCTTGAAGTTCTAGGGCTTCCTTGCTGAGGAAGATAGAGGTTCTAACTACCTTGAAGATGAGTGCTTACGGGGATAACAAGACAAAGACTCTAATCATCGTAACGAGGGCTTACCTTGGTGTGGGTAAGACAGACTTGCTTGAATGTATAAATCAAGGGAAATTTATGCAAGGTTGTTGGACACCCATCTCTTTGGGTTCAAAGACTTATATCTTGTTTCTTGTAGTTTTACTACAAATTTTTCCACTACACTTTTGTATTGTAAGGAAGGTATAACCTTCTTATATTTCCTTACACTTGTACTCTGATTAGTTTAGATTCTATACGCTTTAAGGTATAATCTCATATTGTAAACTTTGATTCCAATTCTCCATTTGGTGATTAGAGGTGTTGTGAATTTTCTTTAGTTTAACATTATTAAACTCAGAACTTTCCTTGCCTAAGTAAAACATAGTTATCCGTAAACCAACTTTAAAGGTTCCAAAGGAATTTTTAAAGTGTACAATTCACCCCCCCCCCCCCTCTTATATATTGAGCATCTACATAGTTATTTCGATCCTACAATTGGTATCAGAGAAGGTCTCTGAAATACTCGTACTCGCGTATATGTTTTTCTTGATCGTTTTCCCATTTTTCTTCATCTTTGTCATTCCGAACATTGTCATTCCGAACTTTGTTATTCCGAACTTTGTCATTCCGAACTTTGTGGTTATGAAATTTTTCTACTAACTAGTTTGGTTTCCAAGTTTTTATTAGAATGGTAGGAGTCAATGTGGGTTCTATTGAAAATCTAAATCCTACAAGACCACAAATCATTGATGGTAATGACTATGAGTACTGGAGAGATCGAATGAAGACTTTTGTTATCAATATTGGAGTGGATAACTTCATTATTCTTACTGGTGATTATAAAATTCCTAATAAGGAAGTTAAAACATTCACTAACTAGGAAAAGCAAGAGTATCAACTCAATTATAAGGTACGAAATACTTTACTTTGTTCAATGACTAGAAATACATATAGCCAAATTTCTTCTTGTGAAGTAGCTAATTGTATCTGGAAGAAGTTAGAGGTTACACACTTTAGCACTTCTAAAGTTATTGAGACTAGGAGAGATATGCTTAGAGCTGAATACCATGGATTCAATTTTTCATATGGAGAACCAATCTGCAAAGTTCAATAGAGATTTATGACTATAGTCAACATCTTACCGTCTATGGGAGAAAAAGGGTTAGATGATGAAGCCCTTGTGGATAAGATAATTTATATTAAGCCCAATGAGTGGGAATAAAAGAGAATAGCTATAGACGAGAACAAGAAGGTCACTCAAATTTCTCTTGATGAGCTATTCAGAACTCTTCTCCAACATGAAACAAGAATGAAGAGAGATGCTGACAACATCAAGAAGAAGAATGGGAATGGTACTGTTGCTTTTACAATAACTTCAAATCATATGAAAGCTAAGACACCTAAGAGAGTAACTAGATCCAAGTCTAAGAAAGTTATAATACAATCTGAATCTAGTGAGAGTAAAGTATCTGATAATGAGTTAGCAAATCTTGCTCGAAGGATGAACAAGATAGCTGGCCAGAGAAATTTCCAGTCCAAGTATAAGAAAAATGAAAGGAAAGATAGGAAAGATGGAGAAGTTACTTGTTATGAATGCAAGATAGCTGTACATATTAGACTAGATTGTCCTTTGCTCAAAAATAAAAAAAGGAAAGAAATGCATTCTGAAAGAAACAGAAAGAAGTACTACAAAACCAAAGTTAAGAAAGTTCTGAAAGAAAATGACACCTGGAGTGCCAGTGGTGGTGACTCTTCAGATGAATCTTCTGCTTATGAATCTTCAGGACATAAGAATCATGGTCTTATAGCTAGATTACCTATAAACAATCATTGTTTTATGGCTAAGGTATGAAATGATGATTCATTGACCAATGTTTCTTTGAATTATAATGATAGAGAATATTATAACTCTTCTGATGACGAATCCTCTTTTGATGAATAAAATACATTACCTACCTATGAAGAAGTTTCTAAGATTGCTGAACTTCTTGAAATTGAGAATACGAAACTCAATAAAAAACTTTATAAGGCAAACTCTAGGAATTGTATTCTTACAAAAGAAATATTAGATCTTACTAAAGATCTTGATAGGAAAAATGATGATTTTATAAATATTTCAAAAAATCTTGAGGAAGTATGTTCTGAGAAGAACAAACTTCCTAAAGTGTTAGAAAATGTAATTTCTAAGAAAAGTATCTTCGAGCCTAGCTCTAGTTCTAAATCTAATGATTTTGAAGATAAAAACTTGGTTATAAAACTCAAGTACAAAATCTTTTCCCTAAAGAAGTGTTTATCAAACATTACCCATGGAAAGGAACATTTTGATAAAATCTATTCTCAAATACGACCATTGAGAAACAAATCCAGATTTGGTTATACCCATGCTAAACCAATTTTTAGTAACAATTACTTTGTTCCACAAAGTTCCCCATTTTGTACCAAGTGTCAATGTGGTGGTCACTGGGCAAAGAAATGTTCTTTAAATAAAACCCAATCGTTATGTTTTCATAAATCCTATTTCTCTAAGAAAGTGAGGGTTCCTAAAATTTTGTTGTTTGGAAATCTCGGATCCAACCAAGTTTGGATTATGAAAGACTAATTATTATCTTGTTTTCAAAAAAATAGAGGAATTACCAACAACAATACATGGTACATGGATAGTGGATGTTCCCAACACATGACTGGTAACAAAATCTATTTTGAAAAGATTATCAAAACGAAAGGAGGAAAGGTAACTTTCGGAGATAATTATCAGGTAGAAATTGATGGTATAGGTAATATTGTTCTTCTTGGTAAAACATTGATTTCAAATGTTTTATTTGTTAAGGGTCTTAAGCACAACCTCATTAGAATAAGTCAGTTATGTGATAAAGGGTGCCTTGTGAAATTTAGGAATGATAAGTGCCTAGTACACAATTCCAAGTAAGAATTTATTCTCTCAGCCAATAGCAAGAGAATGTTTACACTTTGAACTTAGAAGACCTCTGGAGTCAAGACCTACCTTGCCTAAGTGAATGGAAGATCATTTCTAGTTATGGAATTGAAGACTATGTCACTGTAACCTTAGGGACTTATGTAAACTCTCTAAGAAGAAACTAGTTAAGGATTTAACAATGCTTAGATTTGATTCTTATAAAGTTTTTGATCCTTGTCAATATGGAAGGAAACATAAATATAGTTTTAAATCAATCGATGAAGTCTCAACGACTGATGCATTACAGTTAGTGCACATGGATATTTTTGGCCCAAAACAAACCGGAAGCATTGGAGGAAAATACTATGTGTTTGTTTTAGTTGATGATTACATCAGATTTAATTGGGTCTATTTTCTAGCAATGAAGTCTGAAGCTTTTTCTTATTTCAAAATTTTTAGAGCACGAGTTAAAAATGAGAAAAATCTTCCACTGAAAACTATTCATAGTGATCATGGACGAGAATTTCAAAATTCTGATTTTGAAACTTTTAGTAGTAGAAAAGGTATTACGCACAATTTTTCACCACCAAGAACTCCTCAACAGAATGGTGTAGTTGAAAGAATAAATATAATTCTTCTAGAGTTAACTAGAACCATGTTGAGTGAATATTCTATAGCTAGACATTTTTGTGCTGAAGCTGTATATACTGCTTGTTATACTATAAATCGAGTTTTGATTAGACCTTTTCTTAATAAAACTTCTTATGAGTTATGGAACGGTAGAAAACCAAAACTTTCCTACTTCAAGGTTTTTTGTTGCACAGTATTCATTCTGAATATTAACGATATCTACGTAAATTCGCACCAAAATCTGATGAAGGAATTTTATTAGGTTACTCAACAACTTCTAGGGCATATAAAGTTTTCAATAAAAATACTTGTACTGTTGAACAAACAGTGCATGTGAAATTTGATGAGTCAGATCCTTTCGTTTTCAAACCATCCCATCCAACATCCTCGGAAGTGTTTTTAGAAACGGATTGTCAACCTTTGATAGAAGATCCTTCTGATAAGGAAAATGTTCAAGAAGATACTTCTGAAACATTTACCCCAGAAGACATTCTACCCTATATTGATGAACAGGTTTTACAAAACCCAAATAAGGTGTTTCTTAAGAATCATCCCAGTGAAAGTATCATTGGTGATGTAAATCAACCTCTAAGGACTAGGAGTTCTTTGAGAAATTTATTAGAACATTTAGAATTTCTTTCCCAATTAGAACAAAAAAGCATTGATGAAGCTCTTGGTGATGATGATTGGATCAAATCCATGCAAGATGAACTAAATGAATTTGAGAGGAATAAAGTCTGGACTTTGGTTGAAAGACCTATGGAAACTTCTGTTATTGGAGTGAAGTGGGTCTTCAGAAACAAGTGTGATGAAAATGGAGTAATTGTAAGAAATAAATCTAGACTAGTTGCTAAAGGCTATAATCCGAAAGAGGGAATAGACTATGAAGAAACATATGCTCCAGTAGCTAGACTTGAATCTATTCGTATTCTACTTGCCTTTGCAGCATTCTTCAATTTTAAACTTTTTCAAATGGATGTGAAATGTGCTTTTTTTAACAGTTATGTTCAAGAGGAAGTTTTTGTTGAAAAACCTCCTATATTTCAAGATACAAAACATCATGATCATGGTTTTAGACTTACCAAAGCATTGTATGGTCTTAAGCAAGCCCCGCGAGCCTGGTATGATAGACTCACATGATTTTTTCTTCAAAATAACTATGTTAAGGGAAATGAAGATCCACCCCTTTTTATAAATAAAGATAATAAACATGTTTGGATTGTTCAAATTTATATTGATGACATCATATTTCGTTCAAATCAGCAATCTTTAACTGACTCTTTTGCAAGTCTAATGAAATCTGAGTTTGAAATGAGTATGATGGGTGAGTTAAATTTTTTCCTTGGTTTTAAAATTTCTCAAAGACCAGAAGGAACCTATATATCTCAACATAATTATATTAATGATATTCTCAAAAAGTATGGTTATGACAACACTAAGAGTATATGTACTCCCATTGGTACCTCAAACTCTTTAGATCATGATGAAGCTGGGAAACAAGTAGATCAAACATCTTTTAGAGGTATGATAGAAAGTTTACTTTACTTAACAGCTAGTCGACCAGACTTAATGTTATCAGTATGCTTATTTGCAAGATATCAATCCAATCCTATGGAATATCACTTAAAGGCAGTAAAAATAATTTTTCTCTACCTTAAGGGAACCATGGATCTAGGATTATTTTATACTTCTGGAAATGATTTTATTCTAAAAAGCTTTTCGGATGCTGACTTTGGTGGATGTAGAATGGATAGAAAGAGTACATCTGGAACTTGTCATTTCTTGGGAGATTCGTTAGTTTCTTGGTCCTGCAAGAAGAAACATTCTATAGCACTTTCCACTGCTGAAGCTGAATATGTTGCAGCTGGAACTTGTTGTGCTCAAGTGTTGTGGATGCAACACACACTCACAGATTATGGCCTGAGTTTTACTAAGACTCAAATTTTGTGTGATAACACAAGTTACATTTCTATATGTAAGAACCCTGCACATCACTCTCGTGCAAAACACATAGATATTAGGCATCACTTTCTTAGGGATTATACACCTAAAGGAGATATAATTCTTCAGTTTATCGGAACGCAAGATCAACTTACTGATACTTTCACAAAATCATTACCATATGATATATTTAAATACATTAAACAAATGTTAGGAATGATAACCGTAAGGTAATCATTCTTTATTAACTTCTTGTTGAAAAATTCTACTAACAGTAATAAACTCCTTTTAATAGGGGGAGTACATTTGATTGTTAGTGTAACTAAATTTTTCGTAAATATTTTTTTTAAACTGAGTGTAACTAAATTTTTCTAAGATAGTTTTTCAAACTTTTCGGAACTGAAATTTCCAGAAGGGGAATTTCCGGAATTGAAATTTCCCGGAATGGAGATTTTCATACTGAAAACTTCCGGAATGGATATTTTCGTACTGAGAACATCCGGAATGGAGATTTTCGTGCTGGAACTTTCGTAATGAGTTTGTTTTTAAATTCATTTCTTCAAGAAGAATATTACCAATTATGAACAATATTTCTACCCATTCCCAAATATATGATTTCCTTACTTATAGTTTCGTAATCATATTTTGCTTGCTTGTATTTTCCTTGTTTTTAAAAGTTCGGATTCTAGTTTTTCCTCAAATCCGGATGTTTTCCCTAAAACCTCAAAAGATCGGAGTCAGGTTTTTCATGTGGGAGTGTTTTCAACAGTCATATCTGGTCAAAGATTTTTCAACCATTAGATGGCTTTTGGAAGACCAAAGGTCACATCCATCTCCTATATAAAGGGTTCCCCAATTCTCTTCCCACATCGGTTTTTCAAGATTTTGCATCTCGAAGCCCTGCTGCACTTCTTACGGCCAATTCCAAACTTTTCAAAGCCGTTCTGAATCTTTTTGATTTCTTCACTCTGAATGTATGTAGAAGCTACATATCAAGATATGTCAACTGTGAAACCAATCTCTATGTGGTTAGTCTTCAGGGAAAGGTTAGTTCATCCAGATTTCTACAAGCTTGATTCTATTGTAACAAGGAATATTAAGTTGAATGGTTGGGAAGATATATGCATGTTCAACTCAGAAAAACAGGATTCGGTGTATACTGATTTGTTGATAGAGTTCTATGAGTCTTTTTCCTTCTAGATGGAAGATGGTAGAGAATGGTTTTCCTTTAAGTCTTATGGAAAGAATTATAAGCTATCATACACCAAGGCTGCGAGCTTGGTTGGTTTGTACTATGAGGGGGAAGATGAGTTTTTCTCACACAATCTTCGAGATGAGCAAGGAATTTTCTGCAAGGTGAAGACTTTAAAATTCCTTGGACTTAAAGATTCTACGACCGCTAATATTTCTCATATTACTCCAAACAACAAGATTATTCAACTTTGGGTGCAAGGTTTTCTCGTTCTAATAATAGGCGACAAAGATAATTTGAAGAAAAGTGATATCTATGTTTTAGATTTCTTGGTGAATCTATGAAAAATTAATTTGATGAGGCATGTCTTGATTACGATCAAGAACATCAGGGAAGGGAATTTGAGAGCTCAGATAATTATGTACCCTACTTTACTATCAAGGTTGATATTTCATTACTTAGAATCCTTCAAAGATTCATGAAAATCAAAAGTCAGGAATTGCAAGCTTATGTTGGTTCGTGGTGATACTCTGAAAAGGATAAAGATGGGTTTTTCCAGTGAATCCGGAAAATTTTACCCTCTGTTTGTGGAAGAGGTTGAAGCATCTCAGAAAGAATCACAGAATCTGGAACCATCCAAAAAGAAAAGGAGGAAGAGAAAGGTTAAGGATGTGGTTGCTAATGAAGAAAATCCTCAGGTTAAGGAAACTCAATCTGCTCCCCCCAAGCCGAAGAAGCAGAAAACATATACAGATGAAGTGGCAGCCAAGTGGAGGGAAGATAAGGAAAAGAGGAAGGAAGGGGTTCCACAATTCGGATTGGACCCTACAGAGGCTAAATCCTTTAAAGAAAAATCCCTTGAGGAGCTAGAGAAACAAGCGAAGGAAACGAAAATGAAAAAGAAAATTTCTGAAGCTGAAGTGGTGCAATCTTTGCTACAAGATACAGAGTTAGCTTCCGAAATTCTTCCCGTTCCGGAAACGTTCGGTTAAGAACCTTCTTTACCAGAAACTCCATCCAAAAATTATGTCACTCCGAAAAAGGCCAAGGGTAAAGAACTAGTTGAAGAGTCCAAAAAAGAAGTTGCAAAAGAATTACAAGTAGAGGAAGAAGTTGAGGAAGAATAAGAATAAGAAGAGGAAAGTGAAGATTTGGATACACTGATCAAGAAAGTACAAGACTATAAAGATAAGGCTGAATCCACAAAGTTAGTAACTCCAGGAAAGGCAGATGAGGAAGCTAGTAAGAATGTTGATAAGCAACAGCAAGAAGAATAGGAAGAAAATGTCTTGTATGATGAGGAAGAATCTTATGAGAAGATTTTTCTTGAGGAAGGACAAGAAAAACAAAAACCAGATGAAGACCAGATCATTCAAGTGTCTGAATCCAAGGAAGTATCCCCTAATAAGGAACCAGTTTTAAGAGCTAATAAAGGGAAGCAAGCTCTCATGGAGACACCTATAAAAGATGTCATCAGGAGGAAAGAGGTTGGTGGTGCCTCTAAAAGGAAGCTAGTGCAAGTTGAAGAAGAGCAATCTCAAAGTGATGTATCTGATTCGGAATCATCATCTCATGGGCATGATTTTGTGGTTTAATCTCTAAGGAAGTTTGTGGACACCATTCCGATTTTTCCAACAATAGATTTCAGATGTCAGATGCTGCAACAAAGTATGAATCAGAAATCGGATTCTTTATCCATGGTCATGGATAAGTTTGTAAAGTTGGAAGCTTTTTTATTATCGATTATGATGTGCATATAATGTCCTTCAGTAAGGTAACAAATTGGTCTAATAGAGTTGATCAATATTTAGTTCACTTTGAGAATTTTCAGGCTGAAGTTCAAAATGCTTTTAAAATGGAGGATAAAAAGGTTAACGAGATTTATGAAAAAATGACCCAGGAGAAAAATTCTCAGAATCATTAGGTCAGGGACCTGAATGGGAAGCTTAACTCAGTATCTCGGAATTGGAAAACTGAGAGAGATTTCTAGATTGAGTTTCAGAAGAAGATGGAAAAGCAAGATGAGATAATAAAGTTGCAGAAAGAAACCTTGTAGGCTCAGGCAGAAGCTTTAAAATTCCAAGAAGAAAAGGTAAAATCCTTGGAGAGGAAACGTGAGGAAGACCAAAGAGACTTGAAGAAACTCAAAACGTTGTTAAAGAAGCTCATTCCAAATGAAAATGAAGATAAATAAACCCACTCCGATCTTTTGTTGTATTTATCTTTCTTTGTAAAAAATTTCAAACTCTAATGAAATGATTATTTGGTTAGTTGTATCTTATCATATACTATTGTTTCAGGTACCATACTTTGTTTTTCCATTCCCTTCAATTCTTTTTGAAAATCACAAAGGGGGAGAAGGAAAAAGAACTACTCCTAAGGAAGAGAAATAAAAATTTCTAAGAGAAATATCCTTAAAAAAAGGGGGAGTTTCCCACTATGAAGTTTTTCATTCTTACAATAATGAAAACTCCACTCCGGAAACTCAGAATACAATCCTTAGAGTTTCAATACCTAAGGGGGAGTTAGTTGTATTCATTTTCATCCATGAACAAAGGGAGATAAGTGCTTAATTTCAAAGTCTAATGAAATTTTTCAAAATCCTAATATGCTTTTTCGAAAGGATGTTTGTGCTTTCCGAAAAGGGGGAGATTGTTGAGTTAATAAGGTTTTACATATGACTTTTCCATTCCTTCTTGTTTTGAAAATCACAAACACCTTATACTTAAGAGAATATAAGTTTCACCTCCATAAGGAATTTTTACTTCTTTAAGGAAATTTACCCTTACCTAGATTTTCTTATACATAGCAATATTTTTCCTTAATATAAGAACCGGATTCAAACCCAAAATTCCAAAAGTCATATAATGTAATGATTTGGAGCATTCTGTTTTGAGGATCCGAATTCTAGATGTGAACTGTAATGAAGTTCCAATCCAAATTCTGTACTCCGAACTTTCATGAGGTAGACTCCGAACTCTTATAAAGTTTGACTCCGAACTTTTATGAGTTCGACTTCGATCTCTTATGAAGTTCGACTCCGAACTGTTATGAGTTCCACTCCGAACTCTTATGAAGTTCGACTCCGAACTATTAAGTAGTTCGACTCCGAACTCTTAAGTAGTTCGACTCCGAAATCTTAAGTAGTTCGACTCCAAACTCTTAAGTTGTTTGACTCCGAACTCTAAAGTAGATCGACTCTGAACTCTTAAGTAGCTCGACTCCGAACTTTTACTGGTTCGACTCTGAACTCTGCAAATTTAGATTCCAATCTCTAGTGAAACCAGACTCCGAATTCCTATAAAATAGAATCCGGACATTTCTTAACATAGATTCTGAATTTCATTTTGGTTAGACTCTGAACTTTTAATTTTCTTACACTCCGAACTTTTGTATGGATTTTACTTACATATGCTCCATTTGAAAACAATGTCGTGCATTCAGTTATACATGATTTATTATTAAATGATGTCGTTCATTCTGGTTCTAATTAACCATTGGTTGAGTTACACTTGTACAGGTCTATCATAATTTCATGGAAAATATGACTGTTGGAGGAGGGAGCCGACCGTTGGAAATTTTCCTATAAATAGGAGCTCATTTGAAAAATCTCAAAAAGGAAGTTGATAGATCTAGAGACCACACGCTATTAAGGTGATTTCTAGAGAGAGAATCTTGTCATGCCTTGTGCGTACTAAACTGCTCATTCAGATTGCTTCGTGCGAATCCGAATGTTGGTGATTACATTCGAGGACTTCTAGGGATTGAAAGACAGAGGTTCCGACTACCTTGAAGTTCTAGGGCTTCCTTGCTGAGGAAGACAGAGGTTCCAACTACCTTGAAATTGAGGGCTTGTGGGGATAGCAAGAAAAGGACTCCAATCTTCATATTGAGGGATTACCCTAGTGTGGGTAAGACAGATTTTCTTGAATGTATAAATCAAGGGACCTTTATCCAAGGTTGTTGGATACCCTTCTCTTTGGTTTAAAAGACTTATATCTTGTTACTTGTAGTTTTACTACTATTTTTTCCGCTGCCCTTTTGTTTGTAAGGAAGGTATAACCTTCTTATATTTCCTTACACTTGTACTCTGATTAGTGTAGATTCTATATGCTTTAAGGTAAAATCTCATATTGTAAACTTTGATTCCAATTCTCCAATTGGTGATTAGAGGTTTTGTGAATTTGCTTTAGTTTAACTTTGTTAAACTCAGAACTTTCCTTGTCTAAGGAAAACATAGTTATCCGTAAACCAACATTAAAGGTTCCAAATTAATTTTTAAAGTGTAAAATCCACCCCCCCCCCCCCCCTTGTATATTGAGAATCTACATTGTTATTTCGATCCTACAGTTTTTTATCCTCTCAAGATAATGGATGGAATCGGTAATCTGATTTATTTGTTGGATATTTCATTAAAACATCAATAAGTTCATGATGTATTTCAAATTTCATTAACTCAGAAAGAATGATATTGAACCATACCATGTAGTTGATAATGAGGATGTTCATATATTGGTGGATATATGTTTTGAAATGTGACTAGTATGCACTGTGTAATGGAGTGAGAATGTACATTCAAGAAATATGGTCCCTCTAGAACAAGTGAGTTTAAAATAAATGAATATTTGAGAGGAGAAATTTGAATTTTTTTTCTATAATGATATCCATGTTCCTTGGATGATTTAACAAGGAACATTATGGATGATTCATAAGAAAAGAATATCAAAGAGGAGGACCTTATAATTGATTCTATGTTTTAATATATAATTAATATAGTTTTACATCCTTTTAATTTTTTTATTTGGGATGATTCTTGAAAATCACTTGTGGTTTTTTGTGTTGGTGGGTAATTAGAGAAAATTTGATGATTATCTACTAAATTTAAATGGTTGGAGCCACTAGGAAATTGGTGTATGTGATTTTAGTACCTAGTTTCCCTATCCATTTGGAAACAGCCACTAGATCTCCTCCGACTAGTGGTGAGGCTAGATTTTGTGGTCAGTATGAAATAAAATATCTAGTAAAAGAGGGTCAATTATATGGTGGTCTGATTATAGAAATTCCAATAAGGGGTTTTTTATATTTCCATCAAAATCATATTATTAACACTTCAATCCTTTCTACTTAATTATAAAAGAACTAGGTATCCTTCAATTGATTATCCATTTTATCCAAATACTAAACAATACCCATTTCTTAGTTAAATAAATTCCCATCGGTTGAAATAAAACTACTTTGGGGATTCCATGACCACGGATAAACTATGCATATATTTCTCTAAATTTTTCTTTTCACCCCATCTAAAATACCTAATATATAGTATTTTATTATTATTATTATATGTGGATTTATTGAGATTGAATCTGATGGAGTAAATAAACATGTTGGAACATAATTAATTTGAATTAGGTGGTCCTTATAATATTTTGTCATTTATATTATGTTATTTGGAATTTTTTAATCATTGGTGCATGTACATATATGTAATTTTAATGTGTAATGTGTTAGTGAGAATGGATAGGTTCTAAATTGTTGAATTGACCTTGGTGGTGATACTTTAGTGTGTCCATTTTTTAAATTCTAACATAAGAAGAAGAAAATCGATTTTTTATCTCAATGAAACATGGTTATTAAGGAATTTATAGAGTTGAAATTGAAAACAAAAAAAATATATTTTTCTATGTAAATTTAATTTCTAAATTACTAATAAAGTTTAAATTCATGGTAATTTTACAAATTATCAGAATGAATGATTAATGTTTGGATTACTATATAATAAACATAGATCATGAATTTAGTAATTAAATGGATAAATTTTTATTTAGTTCCATGGTTGTATATTTATTTTAGTGTTTGGACCTTCTAATAGGTGATGAGTCTAATATTGGCCATAATGAAATCAAATAACAAATGGGATAATTTGGTATCTTCTAAGTAACATTGGATACATCCCTAGGTTAATGAATTTTTTATCAGTTCTTAAGAATAATTTTTTTATACAATTCATTACAATTGTAATCCCTCAAAGAGTTTACATAATAACAAAAAATCCATAATTACACTCAGGAATACACTTGATATGCATTAGACCATACATTAACTATGCATTAATATATTCCCAAAAATGTATTTCAGAATATATGCATGAAGTTATGTATAGATTCTTCAAAATCTGTGTCCATGAAAATTGTTTCATCAATGATCCCAGAATAAAGACTCACTTCTTCACAAGGCTAAGATCTCATGAAATTTTATTTCATAATTTTCACCAAGGAATACATTACTCTTACCAAGGATTCTAAATTACCAATCCACACTACAAAATTGTCTTCCATTGTACTCTGAATTTCAATACTCTAAATTTTCTTAATTTGTATGATCATAATGATAGACCATAGGACAACACTTAACATTACCTAAATGGATATCCCAATTACTATCAAATGAATATCATAATTTCCTATAATAATAATTAAACTATCAGATTCCAATATTACCTCATATCGTAATTCTTGTTTCTTCAATCTTCCAATCTCATTTTAAGATCAAATATTGAGATTTATATATCAACTTAATGCACTATCATTAGGCTGAGACAAGATGATTTCTCATGGAAATGATTACACTAAACAATTTATCTACATAACCATATATATCATTAAGTATTGAGGGATCCATGGTCATTAAGGTCAGATTTTGTTCAATTTATTGGAATGCATGATCTAGGGGGACTACATTACATTCGTCATTCAAATTTCCTATTAATATTATGTAAGAATAATAAAAAATATATTCATATATACCAATTCATAAGAGATATTGAATAGTGATCATGATAATTTAAATCCACTCATTTTCGGTAGATAGATTAAGTATGTCACAAAGAATAATTCTAAATAAAATAGAAGGAGTTAAAAAATTCATTATTTCTAATAAATTCAAGATAAAGCCTCTTGTAAATTGATTTCATAATAAAAATTTTGGATATTAATTTTTTCGTTATATTTATATTATAATAAGTTTACTTTCATTATATTCATTTGAATTATATGTTAATTATTATTTCTTCTATATCTTCTATATTTGACACCATGACCTCCAGAAAACATAACGTTAGAGATGTAACCCATGGGGGCACATAGTGGTGATACTATAATGATGTAGAGTGTCTTATCATGTGTATTGGAATTTCTTTATTACCACTCTATGTTTTTGTGAGGGAATCCAGTGGTGGGAGGTTAGTGGTAGTGCCACTACTATATATTTTCTTGATATTTCTCCTTATACATCCAAATATTCTCTCTCAATTCGGTTTATAATTATGTAATATGATAAATTATTTGTGATTTAGATGTGAAAGGGTGATATTTCAAATTAGGGAGGTGAGTTTTTAAGATGTATAGATTTATGAGCTAATAATATTAGAAGAAAATTGGAGGTTTATGTGTAATATATATGATGATTTCTTGATTTACATGCACAATAAAAACATAATGCTAGTAAAGGATGATAAAATAAGAAATTATAAATATGGTTCTTGAAT
Organism: Viscum album; assembly: GCA_963277665.1. Taxonomy (NCBI): domain Eukaryota; kingdom Viridiplantae; phylum Streptophyta; class Magnoliopsida; order Santalales; family Viscaceae; genus Viscum; species Viscum album. The sequence continues at coordinate 301,196,891 of OY728130.1, forward strand.
TTAGTTTAGAAAATCTAAAGAGAAAATAAAGAATATTTTTGGAGAATATCTTATGTGTATTCCCATTATTTCAAATTAATTCTATTTATATATACATATTTCATTTACTAACGTGTATACTACCACAAAAACAAAACTCCTTGTTTAAATATTTACATTGTTTCATAAAATTAATAAAAAAAACTAATATAATGAAATATAATCCCATATAATTTAGAATCAATACTACTTACATACAACACAAGTGATCCAATATATTTCATTCAGAAAACATTGTAAATTATAATTAATAAACCCAATGATTGGACATTAATGATTTTTACCATTTACTATGATGGATAAGTGATATATTTACTATGGCATCATGAATTCATTTGTTTTATTTTTATGTTGTTAAATTGTTAACACAGTATCTGTGATCCGTTTTCAAAAAGTCGAAAACTATGTGTGGAACAATAACATTTTGGTGAAATTTAAATTTAATGATTTAAGATAATACAAATTACAATAAATTCATGGTAATATTCATAATATACAATAAAAATTTACATTAATAGGTGAATACATTAATTAATAAAAAAATGGAGAATCTTTTATCTAAGCCAATTAGGGAAGATGTTTACTAACTGATCATTACTGTTGAAGAACTTGGAGAGGATGTGAAAGAAATACATAAAGGGATACAATAAAAAAAATATATATAACAACTATAGATTATAATTTAAGTATATATTATTATTGATGTATATTTAGAGGATTAATAATATTTATATGAATTATAAAGTGGTTTTTAATAAGTAACATTCCATGTGATCCTGTTATATTTGGAAATGGGGATACAATAACATTGTACTAATATTTGTAAATGAAGTAAAATGACACAATTTGGGATGCGATATTTGAAAAAATAAGGAAGGATATTTAATAAATGTATCCACCTATGATGAAAAAACTCTGGTATTCACTATCAAAATATTTATAGTAAACAATAAAAAATTAGGAAAATATTAAAATTCTAAACTCATTTATTTTATTTATTTTTAACATGAATAAGTAAATAAGTCCTACTACTTTGAATTTATATATTCAACCAACCAAAATGATACCTTATAAAGTGATAATCAAAAGTAAACCATTTAAAATAAATTACAGGAAGGTTTCCCAGTATCATATCTAGTGGAAAAAACTTAAGCTAACATGATTAATGGGGGAATTTATATTTAAATTCATGTTTATTAAATTTTATAAAATTTTAAATATTCTCCAACTGAAAAATATATACCATTTATACAGAACCAATGATTCTTGTACAATATGATTAAAATAAAAAAAGTAATAGAATAGGTGATATGAATCGGAAAAAATTGGTTGAGAATCCTCAATATTGAGACTCTCGTTCCTTAAACCGTAAAGTTAAAAGGGGAATAAAAAGGAGGAGGATATTGAGATTCAAATTTTTTATGAGGTACACAAGTGGAAGAATTTGTTTTAATGGATTGGAAAAGGTATATATTGTAATTGGGTGGACACTAGAAGAATGTGAATGTGGTGTTTTATACCCAAGAAACCCCACAGATTTTTATACAAGGTTTGTTTCACAAATTACTTTGATATAGGAATTAAAATTTGAATAATCTTTTGGTATGTTAAAAATATTATTTCATCATCTTTATATTTACTTTTTTTGATAGACTAATCATGATATTTTATTTTATTTCTTTTTTGTAGAGGAATCCATTGATATTAGTATAATTTTATAACTATTTACTTATAAAAATTTGTTAGTTCACATCTTTCCATCACCAGATTTGTTTTCAAAAAAATCTCCAATTCTATGATTATTATATATTTTATTAATATGTAGTAATTATAGTACTAAAAACTATACCCAGTTAAATTTAACCAACCCTATATAGAATGTGAATGATGATTTGTAGTTATGATTTTATGATTTTTACTTGTTAGATATTGATATGAACTTGTATCAATATATATTCACACTATAGAAATATTACATAGATGGAGTGGAATCTATTAATTGAAAAGTGTGAATAAAATTTAATTAAATTTTTTTAGTGTATTTTATATTGATATGAACTCACTATATTTTTGAACTAAAATTCATGTGAACCATTTTTTGTGAATAAATAGATCCTCATGGATCTAATAAAAATAAAAATTTTATTACCTATATGACCTTGAGTAAAATGTAAATACGGGATGTGATTGATTTTTTATATAGCTTACAATGGAATAGTATGGGTGTTGGAAAAATAAGATCCATAATAGAAGTTAAAGATAAATTTTAAGGAATATTTTCAAACCCTGTGTCTATTAAAATATTATCACAAATTATATTTCGGGGTACATGGTGTAAGAGATGGTTAAATTTTGATTTAGACCTACTCATCCAATATTTTATATGAAGATACATGGTTTCGGTAAGATACAACATGTTTCCATTTAGTGTGAATGATAGAAAGTGAGTGGAATTCATAAATAATATTATAAAGGGAAGTGACGTATTAGATTGAAATATAAGTTTTATCATGTTCGGAACTAAAATATGGTTGTGGAACTCAATGGATAAGAGTTTTGGAAGGTGTTTCATTGTATAATCATGATTTAAAAATTCAATTTACGTATAAAATTCATTGCTTTATGGAATTACCTAATATAAACTGAATTATTAAAGTGACTTGGGTGTGAAATTGAATTAATATACAAGTATTTTCCAAGGATTATAAATAGTTACTCTTGGAGGAAATAAACTACTATAAAATCTATATATCATTATATTGAAATTAATTATTTATATCCCTTCAAAATTATTAATACATGAGAATTTAAACAAAAATTAAGTATCAAAAAAATGATATATTACTATAAAAAGGACTATAAATCATAAATTTTGTGATTAAATTATAGCTTGTGAATTTTAATCAGTTCAAACCTTGTTAAGCTGTTTTAGTATTTACATTATTCAAGAGTCCAAGTAAATCCATGAATAAACTTATTTTAAAATTAGATGATTTAAAATCATCTATGAAAAATATGATTTATCTTAGGGTTATGTGATCCTACATTTACTCATGGGAAGACACAAGTCTTAGAACATACTCTAACGGTATCTATAATGGTTATAAGAATTACAATATAATGTTGAATTCAGTCATGGGAATGCACTGAAGCATCAATAGAACATACATCAATGTTTTGGGACCTTGTATTTACCTACAATTTAATATTTATAAATCCATGGAATCAACATCTACTAGTGATACCTAGATGCATGATAATGTATACCATGACCAGTGAGAATTCCCCGAGTAGGGTAGGGGTGAATAAGTAAATTCATATTTTTTATTTTTATATTAAAATAACATCTAAAAAATATTAATTTGAATGAATAGGTCATTTTTACACACAAAAATTTAAAATAATAGCAATCACAATAATTCATTATGTGGTTGACAACATTAAATGTGTATTTTTACCCTTAAAATGATCCATTAAAATACAAGATCACACATTCCAATATAATTAATATAAGGATAAAATATGAGTATGAATTATTTATGAAACTATAATAATAAATTTGTTTCCATACATCCTTAAGGTGATCTAAAAATATAAATAATTTAATTTTAACAGCAAGTGGTCCTTGTTTAAGAATATACCTCTATAAATTTATAATTGTGATTTATATTCTTCTTCTTATTCTTCTTCTACATCTTCTTATACCTCTCCCTGTTATTTCTATTCTTCTTTTATTACTCTTATTCTATATGAAATTTTTAAATCATGCACTTCTTATCAATTTCATTTTCTATAAACTAAAAATCATACCCAATTTTAGAAGTTACTTCCCAATTCAATCATTTCCAATTACTTTCCATTAATTTGCCATATTCAATCACTACAACTACCCATGGATATGATATAGGGTTAAAAATATTTTATTTTGATTATACTTGTAATAAAAAAGTATCTCATATAAACCTCACATAAATTTAGTGTATTCATTTAATCATGGTGTGGTACATCCCATTGATGCACATAAATGTTTTTTTGTAACAATAGGAAAATTTCAACTTCTATTATAAAATTACTACCTACACTAACACATAATCACCGACACCTATAATTTCATATATGAACCAAATTCTTATGGATTATTCATTACTGTTTGATGCACTGATCGTTACTCTTACATAAAATTAATTTTAATCCAATACAAGACAACTAATGGTGTGTCCTTTTTTATTAAAAGTGGTAATTAGTATTCAACAATTCAAAATATTTTTAAACTTCTTGAATATACTCAGATTCATTACTGGTGTCTTCTTATTATGATATCATCGCATCCCCTATGACATGTAATTATTTATTTAATTTCTCTTCAACTTATCAAAGTGGTCCATTAAATGGTGCTTTTTATGTGTCACTGTGAAACCACATCTTCTTACCAAAATATTTAAAATTATAAGAATCCAAATATTTTATTTTTTCATTACTACCATATGAAGATATTGGATATTTTAAATAATGAAGTAGCATATTAATAGGTAGGTTCAAGAAGGGAATATTTCAAATAATAATTAGTTGATAAGAAGGTTTTATTTTCTGAAAATAATGTAAATTTATATGAATTTCATGTAAAATATGATTATTAAAAGACTTCTAGTGATGAATAAAGATCATTTTTAACTCATTTAGGATAATAAAAAAAGTATAGCTCTAAATTATTATTATAGATTGAGGAAAACTAACTCGAACTGTGAGAAATATTATAAACTTGTTGAATAACTAATTTAAATCTTAAGACGAACCATGATATGTGAATGGGTATTTGAATCATCCATAAAATATCAATTCCTTGAATGAGTACTCTGGACACATTAAAATAATTGATACTTGAATGTCGGTACCTAAGTTATAAAATAATAATATTTTTAGAACATATTGGGTTCACTATAATAAGATAAATGAGAAATTACATGTGACAAAAATAATGAAAGACATATGTTAAAACATCATTCACATATTTAATGAATTTATTTCAATGAGGCCTCTATATCAGTTAGATGGTTTGAGACTATTATAATTTTTATTATATTTCTATGAATAGAAAAAATACGATCTTTAAAATATTTTTCATGTCATCCTTCTTAAATAGAGATTTTGAAATGGATGTTTACATAGGTAAACTTTATGGATTATTTATTTTTTAGAATGAAGGAATTGTTAAGTAGCTGAAAAAGTCACTGTATGCCTTTAATAAATTCACAAGATCATGTTACTCAATGTTATATTATTTCATGGAGGTGCTAAAATTGAATAAGTGAATAGTATAAAACAATATTTACATCAAAGAAGAAAAACATTTGTTATGAATTTTTATTTTATATATTAAATATATTATAATTTATATAAATGAATAATATTTTCCATGAAAATTTTACATTAGAAATGAAGAAGATATATGATATGTCCATAAACGAAAGATGGAGTACATCTTTGGGATCTATATTTCAAAATAGAAAGATCAAGTCTTCCTTTGTCCTGAAATATATATTCATGAAATTTTGAACACGTTCATAATAGAAGATTTTAAGGATTTATATAGCTCAATAACAATAGGAACATGACTTTTGAATGATAAAAAGTTAAAGGAATTGTATTTAATAGAGTTTAAAAAAATTATTGGATTTTTTATTTATTTCATCTTTGAGTACTAAATATAGTGCATAATGTTACACTTTCATCAGAATTTCATAGTGAATGATAGGATCCATGACTTGTGGTTGTGAAAATAATTCTTATATCTATCAATGTAATGGTTTAATATTGTTCAAAATATATAAAATAATTACTCATTATTTATAAATAAAGTAAAATTGGTACATAGATATGGACGATATATGAGTGAAATATAGTTAGTTTTTTGGATAATGTTGTGTATACTGGAATAGAAATAATTACTGTTCATTAAGATTTATCACTACTAAGAAAAGTCATATTTCTAGGACTAATGTAACAACCGAATTAATGTGGATAAAGATTCAGTTAGAGGGTCATAAGGTGGAACTTCACCCTTCTTGTGTGATGTGATAATAAATATTCTATAATTATTTCAAGAAACCTAATTCATTTTTCATAGTCAAATATATTTATATATTGTATAACTTCACTATGGAGTAAATTTTACAAGTAATTTTAAATATGAAGTTTATTATTATGAATAAGTTTATTGATAATATGTCCACAAATCCAATGATGATTGATTAATTTCTGAATTTGAGGTTGATAATGTTAGTTTCAACTTATTCCACTCATGGATGAGGAATTGTAATTTTCCAATCAACTCCATTATTCTCAATGTATTGTTTTATAAAAGGGGATAATAAAGACCATAAATTCAATGAAAATATTTTTCTATAATGAGTTAAAATATTTAACATTAGTTTTTTAATGGATAAATCTATGAACCTAGCATGCTTTTGTGAGTTGGTGGATGTGATTTGGTGAATCCTGTTAACTATTCTTAGATGTTCATCAACCATGTATATAAGAAAAGGTCACACATAGGTTAAAATTATATTTTTAAAAATATTAAAGAAGAAAATATAAGGGATGTGAAGAATCGTTTTATAAAATATTTCTCTAATGGAATAAAATTTAGTGAACAAGAAAATATATGTTAGTAGAGATGAAAATGTGACATTATTATTAAATAATATTTTTTTATATACTATGTATTATCATATAGTATTATATGTTTTAAAATATTATTCATTTATATGTGTTTTATATTTTAAATTTCACTTATGTTGAATAGTTGACAATAACAAATTATGCAATAACCATAAAATGTTTTATCTCTTCTCTAATTATTCTCCTATTAAAAGAAATTTACAATGGAAGGGAAACCTTATTAAAATATCAAACTCAGTATCACCCTTAAATAGTTCCTTATCACTATAATATATTCCATTGTAATTTTCATCGATCTTGACATGATATCAAACTTTTTTCCATGATATGATCTCATACCAATGTTTTGGGTCATTTTGACCAATGAATACGTTACTATACCAACAAAAAAAGGTTTTCCAATACACATAATTATGAATATCTAAGATCATATATTTTCTCTTTGTGTATCCCTTTATGTTTTGGAAAAAATTCTGGGGACTGGTTATTTTTTTATTTACTCATTTAGTGGTGATTCTATAAAACATTTCTCAATTTCAGGTTAAGAGTTATAGAGGATAACACTAGAAGGTTGAAGAATGAATCTATAGTGTAAAATATATTTTTATGATTTAAATTTTTCATGTTATCTAACCCCAAAAACACTAAAATTATAATAAATCTATAGTTTACATAGTAAAACTTATTTATGAAAAGAAATTTTTTTATTCTATTTAAGTTTTAGGAGATTGGTTTTCAGCATATATGTAAATCAAGGGATTCATGAGATAAAATACCTATTTAAATTTTGAATTAGTTATGACCAAACTATTTTAAAATCATCTTGTGAATTTTATGAATTAAAGTAATACATACCATTATCTCCTAATTTAATACCAACCAGTCGAACTGTACAAGAATACTCTTTCATCCAAAAGCTTCTTCTATTGGATATTTGTGTTTTGGACCTAGTGGGTCTTGGTAAGACTCCCATTTCTATCTTCTTCTTATTATCTCATAATTTTCCCCATCAAGATAGCTCTATATCAGACTTTATAAACTGTATTATGAATTATATTTTCTTTTTTCAATGTTTTTTTAGTTCTGTTAAAGGTAGGAGAAACCAGACCATATCGTGGATGGTGAATAATTTTCTAAATCTACTCTCTTGTTGAGGTAGAGGGTATAGAACCACTTATTATTGCCTGATTTTAATCCATTTAGCATTTAAAATACTTAAGATGGCACTGGGAATCCATTTTTGTTACATAATGAAATCAATAAATCACTATTTATGATAATAACAATTATTTAACCTTCTATTGGATCTTTTGGCTCCATTTGTAACTATGTCCGGACTTCCAGACACCTAAAAGTTGATCTCACCTCAAACATGATGAATTGACGTCCTTGATGACATGATTTTTTCTTAAAATAGTGTTTGGAGATATTTATGGAATGGTAATCATATAAGTATAATATTTTCCCCTAAAAATGAATTTAAATAATAAATTAGAGAATTATCATATAGTTAATGATTGTAGGGTTTTCAATGAACATGATGAAATCATTGGATAATTTGTTTCATTGATGGGAATAACATGTGTTTGGTTGTGTTTCTAGATGTGTTGTAATTCTTAGAGGGATATTCTTAGAAGTGATTTAATTCTTAATGTGATCCACCTCTATATTTTTCATTTCATTGAGGGATTTACCCAGATAAAAGAATTATTATAAGGATCTACCAAGATATGATGAAATTATTAAATATTTTTACATGGATATGTTGAACTTTTTATAGGGTTTTGGATATTTTTATTGTGTTTGGTATGTAGGTCGTACCCCGGGAGGTTAATAAAAATTATTTTTGTGGTTCTGCGATAAGGTTAGAGATACTCAATATCATTCAGAATAAGGATTAGTTGGTCCCAGATGTCATTCCAAAACTCGATGGTTAGTGTTTTTATTTCATTAACCATATTAATTTATTAAGATTTTACATTTTATTATCAATTTATTAAATTCACTATATAATCAATCTATATTTATTTATAAAACATTGGTGGTGGCCTACTACGTTGTACTCACACCTTGTTTGAGCTATTTTTCAGTACCCATGAAGATTTCAAGCATATAGGTATGATAAGGGAAGGGGACTGTTTTGTTGACTATTTCTTTCTAGACAGGATGGACAATGGAGGTGAGACAAAATGGGATTTAATATTGTGATCATTACTGTCTTTTTTTAGTCCTCTAGTCTATTTTTATGACATACAACAAATAATTTGGTTACATTTAATCTAGATATTCCATAATTCTCTCATTGTTGGATTATTGAATTTTTCATTATTCTGATATGATTTCATTATTATTATTTATTATGTCTGCACAATTATTTTCTAATTTGTTTTATTATTATGTGGTTATTGAATATCTGTAGTAGATGGTATAGTATCCCCACTAGAATAATTTAATCCATGCAACTACTTGGAAACCTATGGGGTAAAGGGATGCATTCTAAATAACACATAACCCACCCAAATAATTCACACAAGGGAGAACATGGACAATGATGTTTCAAAGTGGTATCATAGATTCAGGATTATTTTATATTTCTTTAATATTTTTGAAATGTTGAAAGGATACTAGTATTATTTCAGGTAATGGGAATAACCTCATTCTTGAGAGAAGCTAACCCATGTCCGTGGGAGAATCTGAGTTCCAAGGGATGCTATTTTTTCATGTTATTCTCTTATTATGGTTTTGAAGATATTACAGATTTTTTTATTCAAATATTGTGCTATGCTACTATTTTCTTTAATTTTACTCATGTTCATGTACAACATGTGATGAGTATACATAAATCATATTAAGAATATAGGGACATATGTTAACATGAATTGTTCATTATAGGGATATATTTATTATATATGACAAATTTTCTGATAAGAATAGTGAAATGAAATCTCTTGATATAATCAAAGAATGGTAATGAATGAAATAATTATGTTATGAAACATCACATGTCAATCTATGTTCAAGGAGACCATGGTCCAATAGTCCTATTTTGTTTTTAGATGTTGAGGTTGATTTTTTTGTAAACTATATTTTATGTTGTGAGTTAACCCTTATAGAGAAAAGGCCTCATCATCATCATCAAATTGGGAATCGGGAGAGTTTCAATCAACAATCAACTAATGTACTCAAGACTAAACATCATTTAGCCCTGGATAATCATATGGACAATTAGCTTCGCAATAGCTTCTTTAAGTTCATGTGATCCATGGAAAGGGAGACTTTCCACACCTCACCTTTTATGTATGAGCTAATGAGAGTGTTCCATCTACATCATCTAGCTATGATCAAGGGAGATAGAGTCCCCTAGAAACTATGTTCTAGATCGAGTTAGTCTATATGATCTTTAAGTGTGTATAGACATCCATCGTAAGGAGGGTGACACTTGCTTTATATTTGTTGTGAGGGTTGACCAAACATTACTGGGATATCGTAGAGTAGGGAAGGAAACCGAAATATATATCCTAGAAGGAATTCAATGTGAATATATAAATCCACTTATACCAAGGTATGTTGAGGGATGACTTGGAAAGATAGTTCATGAACATGATATAAGAGGTAAGTTGAGTGATGGAAAAATCTTGAAGCTTCACTAGTCTGGATAATTCTTGTCCATTTTTCAAAGCTGATGAGGTTTCTAAGGTAAAACCTAATAAGAATTGATTCAATTCAAGATAAGTTATCATGTGATCTTATTTCTTCTGGTCATATTCATATCTATGATATATAAAGATCTCATTATGTAAGGTAATCTTATATATTCCATAATTGGAGGTCAAATAGTTCCATGAGGTATATAATGGAGTTCTTCTTTTAGAAGTAGTAAATTCCACTACGATGGTTACTGTTTCGGAATTTATGAACGAAAAATCTGGGGAATTTGACAACTACCAATGGAACACTACCCAATACATTAATTTCTATATGGAATGTTTAGATAATTCTTTAATTACAGACCTCACCCAACTATGGATTTTTATGATTATAGTATGATAGATAATATTCATACGTTTTTTTGTAACATGAAAAAAAAGTTATAGGGGATCAGGCAGGCACTTGAATATATAAAGGACTCATATACCACACAAAAAATATATATTTGGAGTTCCTGTGGATGATTAGTCCAATATAAGGGACATGTTAACCTAATGAATGATCAATAGTACCATCTAGTAGGATAAGTATTAGAGAGTCAGATTTGAGACGAAGGAAGTTGGGTGGCTCAATTTCATGTTATGAATTCTTCACTGAATATTCTCGGTGCATGAGATTATACCGTTTAAGGAACAATTCATATTTTACTAACCCTTTCATGAGTTTTGATTGGTACTGGATCAATAAATTCCTTTCTAGCTACTCCATTTTGAAATGGATAGGGCTTGGTTTTGTATAAATTTGAGGGATTTGTGAGTATCAACACACTATTTGGCATATAGTTAGAGGATATAAAACATTATAAGGAATTTTCTCTTGAAATTGGTGTAAAATGTTTAATTTGGGAAAATAAATTATAAGAAATGATTTTTTTGAATTGGATTCTTGATGTGGTTTGGATAGTCCTATACCAGGATCATATCAGAAGTTATCATATGAGGTCCATAATGGGAAGATACATCCATTACGGTGAATGAAATCTTTTGGATACTTTTTTCAGACCAATTAAGTATAGATTAGATTGTTTCATGGATCAGATGGTAGAACATATTATAAAAAATAGTCGAATGTACTAGGATACCTTTCCTCAAATTTTATATTATTTTCAAGATATCTTTTCTTAATATTTAAATGGATTACCACATGAGTGGGAGATTGAGTTCAAAATCGAGTTGGCTGTAGAAACTGAGCCAATTATTATCTTACCTTATATTATGGCCCCATTATATATTAGTTTCTTGAAAGTTAAATTGTAATAAATGGAAAAAATGATTCTTAGGTCATAATACATCCCTATGGGGTTCTCCCATGATTTTTTGGAAGAATGATAGAAAACAATTGCACAAATTTGTAAACAATCAGAGACTCAACCACATGATTGTCAAGAACCACTATCCTCTTTCATGCATCGATGACCACTTAAACGAGTTTAGAGTTTCATGATTTTTTAAATTATTGAATCTATTTCATGTTATTGTCAATTCTGGGTGATATAATCTGATATACCCTAAACTTATTTTAGAAGAAATTATGGTATATATAAGTTAACAGTCATGTAGTTTGGACTGAAAAATGCACTGATGGTATTCATGGATTTGATTAATTATATATGTCCTTCATTATTGTACTATTTTATTGTAGTTTTAGTATATGAAATCATTATTTAGTCCACATATCCAGATGATCATTCCTTATATCATGACATCATATTGAGTATACTTAGTGAGCATCAATATTACAATAAGATATCTATATGTATATTAAAGATTGATAGAGTGAAATTATTTGGATATTTTATCTCAGACGATGGAGTTTTAGTAGAACTAGAAATATTTTAAGTCAACGTGTCTTGTATGTTTTCAAAAAATGCCTTTGAGTTTCAAATCCTTATGGGTTTAGAAGGATACTGCTGATGTTTCTTGGAGTAATTCTACTATCTCACAATGTTAATGTCTAGACTGAACAAGAATGTGGTGAAGAATATTTTTCAATATTCCAATGAGATTTGTTGGAAAAAACCCCTCAAGGTAACATTGATGTATTTTTAGGTTTGTTTAGTTTGTTTTAAAAAACTGTTTTCAGGGTTTGTTGTGGAGTTCGAGAGGTATTTTTGACAAACTATATTAAAAAGGATCCATAAAAATGAATGGATGATTTTGAGGGGGTATAAAAATATTTTATTCATGGTGGCTTTGTATCTTTGTGTTATCCAAATTTTTTGGGTCCAAAAATTGGATAATGGAGAAGAGTGTTTTTGCCCAAGGAAGGTGTGCCTAAGTGTTAAGGAGGTTTTGAAAGTTATGTGGTGTCCATGTTTCAATATTATTTGTAACATCCCAAGTATTTAAGGAATAATATATTTTCATATCTATGTCTATTTATGTTTTATAAAGTGTTTTAGAGGCTTAAAATGAGAATAAATCCAATCTTAAGCGTAGAATACTTTAATATTTTTAAAAGATTGTTTTACCACCTTTTGATGGAAAAACATTTTTTGAATCTATTTTTTGAAAATTTTATAAGCTCTATAGGTCCAAATAAACTTATTATTTAAAATTGGGACATTGAAATTTACTTTGGATAAATTTTTGGTATTTTTCTGATAGTGTTCATTTTTTTAATGAATAGTGAAAAATACTTCATTTTACTTCAAACCTAATTTTTCATATAATTTAATAATATGGTTAGATTATATTTTTAAATGGTTTTAATGTTTAATTAGAATATATTTTTACCATTTAATCAAATTGTGGTCATTAGAATTAATTTCACTTTGAAAATGGATATAAACAAGTATCAATAGTTTGATAGATATTGTTTCTTAAAAACACGCTATTTGTTTTGACAGTGGGAATTAACTATATAATTTATTAATTAAACTTCTATTTTTTTAATTTGGTAAAATGGACATCATTTTTTAATTTTTAATATAAAAATATAGATTAGGGTGAAATTTTGGTACTTTCGGATAATGTTCATTTTTTAATGAACAGTGAAAAATACAACATTTTAATTCAAAATTTCATTTTCATCCAATTTATTTATATAGTTAGATTGTCACATTAATTGGTTTTAAGGTTTAATTTAATTATGTATTTATCATTTAATACAATTTTTGTCATTGGATATAATTTTATTTTTAAATTGGATGTAAAAACAAATCAATCTTTTGATAGATTTTAAATCTTAAAAACTCGTCTTTGGTTTTGATGACAGGAATTATTTTTTAAATTAATTACTTCAATTTCTGTGTTTGTAATTTGGTAAAATTGATGCCATATTTTGAATCAGAATTTCCAAATTATGTAATTAAGACTCTTTTGTTTTTGGACATTTTGAATAGTAATGACAACAGTTATCTTTAATTATCGTGATTAATTAGTAATCGGGTAGTTAAGGGTAATAAAATAATATCACGATAAAATAAAATGACCCAAAAATGTGGTCAAATGATCTTTTTTGAGTCATTTCCGACCATGGAAATATTTTTACCAAACCTAAGGGCTCATGGAGTCACATGGGCGTGATAGTGACATTTATGACATTATTTTTAAAAAGAAGAGAAATATAACAAAGGTTTGTATATCCTAATTAAAAAAAATAATAATTTTGTTTAAATAAATGATATCTTAGACTATAAATAATCATTTTTAATTTAATAATATTTCCTATATCCTGGTATTTTTTTATAATTTTTAGATATTATATAAATTTATTTATTTATGACACCATGATGATGCAGTGATTACCTCCCTAATGAATGATTTAAATAAAATGAAAAGAGAAGGTAAAATCTAAGACTTAAACTTGTCAAAAACCTATTGGATGGGTGGATTTAGAGAACATATCACCTTATCCTCAAAATATATCATTGTGGAACCTTTAAAATCTGAAAACAATTTTATAATAAAGTAACATTTCAAGACTTTCCAAAAGTGACCATCCTCCCTCTTATAAAAGGCCCTCCACTCTACCCCCTTACCCACGCCTCTCCATCCATTTTCACATCCAACCACTGCTCATATTATCTCTCCACATCCCTCTCTTACTCCTAGAAGCCGCACTTTGGGTAGATGTCTTTCCAAGGAAGCATTTGGCTAAAATCAAAAAGTGTTACCCGATTTAGAGGTAATGTCTTCTCTAGAGTTTCTTCCTTTAATTTTCCTTCTTCACTCACCACTATATTCTTTTTATTTGATCCCATAATAACACCATTATCCTCAATATACAAGGATATTGTTATGATAAGGATTCTACGAACACTTACACACACCTCCGTCTAATGGTTAAAGAAAATACTATTTCTGTGGGTGGCGAATTACTGCCTCACGAAATGATGATTGTTCAATCTTCTTTTAACACCTTTCATGGTAGCCATTATGATGTCACTGCATTTATATATGATATATATGGTATTAATTTTTTCTATATTCTTCTGAATTTTATTTTCAAATCACATCGTTATTCTTTTCATGTTGTAGAATAGTGATAATTTCATCTGAGGAAGTCTAGACTGTTGCCCCCTCAAGTGATGTGACTCATTCATGCCAAACAAGGAATTTATAAAGAATGTAATTAATGAACCTATGTTACCTATATAACATATATATTATAAAGGAATTATCACATATATATATATATATATCTGTAGATTCCGAAAAACGCATAAGTGCCGGAGAACGTTCCGTAACGAAAAAGGTAAGTCATATTCGGATCCGAAGGCCTAGTCCGGAGGGCCCGGAGAGGTTGCCCGAAAAAAAGTAGACGTGCGCGAAAAAATTATGTCCCGCGTGGAAGGCCTTGAGATTCACGAAAGGTCCTTGCACCGGCGCGAAATTATTTCGCACCCGGGCCCCATGCGGTTGATATTCCGCGTCGCCGCATCGGTCACACAGTTTTTCACACAAGCCATGCATTCCGTGCGCGCAATATGGCCTTCAGGTATGGTTCTTTTTCACTCCAAGTCGCCCCAAGATCCTCCCTCACACGAGATAGTCATGGATTAGACTGAACTCCAATTCCTTCAAGGTCTGCCCCTTACAGGCAATTCCTTCTGATTGCGTGCAATTAGGTCTTTGACGCGCATTTCCTTTTGCGCGTTGACCCGGCCTTTTTCACGTGCATCCCTAAATTGCATGCCATCCCGGTGTTTTCCACGCACATGTCCCGTATTGCATACACACCTGACCTGTTACATGCAGGCCTTCCCTATTGCGCACAATCCATCATTCTTGTACGCAGCCCATCCTGCGTGTCGATCCTATTACGCACAACATTGTCTAGGCCTGCACCCGCTGGTCCATACAGCAGGGACTGTTCCGACGCTCGGGGTCTGTGCTGGGCTGCAGTCTCCAACCTCTAAGATGGTCCTTTTGTACCATCACTCACCCCCATGAAAATTGGATACTCTCACCATGAACTTTTCGGGCCGGGACGTTGGGATTTTCCATTGATCCCTTATGCACATCCTCTTTCCACCTATGGAATAGCATGATTTGAGATACTCCTCTGCACACCATGAAATACCATGAGTCGACATATTCCTCTTGGTCCCTTTCACGAGTCGTGAGTCGAAATTCTCATCATCAATTTCCCAAGTACCTTGAGTCGAACCATTCCTCAGGAAACTTCTCCAAACCCTATCACTTGGCTCCTATGCCAGGTCAAACCAGAAAGGGCCGCCCTTGCGTAAGAACAAACACCACCCACTGCTAGGAACTTTATGCCCAACAGTCCTATCTACATGACTTTAAACTATAGTAATCCATATGTTACAAACATAGGATTCCTCTTTCTCCATGCAAGAGATGCCTTATACTCCATATATGAGATGCCTAGTGTAATGATTATAGTGTCATAAGTTCAAGAGCATTGTAATCCGTTCAAAAATTCCATCACTCCACCTCATGCTTCGCGTGTCCATCATTCGGATCTTCATCCTCTGTCATGTACAAAGGGACCCCCTAATAGTATGGATGGTCGACCTGTGGTCTTCCTGCTGTAAAAATATGGACGATAGACCTTTTGTCCGCCTGCTGTAATAGTATAGATGATTGACCTATGGTGTACCTGCTATCCTGGGCCAATGATCCGGAAGACTGATAAACAATATTTGATTTAGGCCCCGTGTTAAAAACATAGTCAGCGGTCATCCCTCATTTGTTTTTTCCCATTTCAGGATAACGTGATATGGATATTGTGTTTCGAACAGAGTCAACAGTTATCCTCCATCGTCATGAAACCCTCATTGTGTTCCGATTGTCGGCCATGGGATTCACACAATTCATCTCCCTTTGTTCGGTTTGATTCCAACACCCTTGGTGTTATCCCACTTGTTCACTTGCGCATAGGTGTTCTCCACAACACCCCCCTTCACTACGGCCTTGTCGATGCCTTCCCTCCCACAAGGGGTAGAGGGTGCCGGTTATGTAAGTTTTAGGGGTGTGGAATGAACCCACCTCGTCTGAGCTGTAGGATGTTAAACTGCCAAGAACCTCATCCTCAAAACAAGATGTTAAACTGTGATCATATCCCGTGCCTCACACGCAGGGTCCCCCCTGGCTCGAACATTCATTTCTCCCACTCGACTCTACAGGGGTGGAATCCTCTTCACATGGAATGATATCCTCCCTCTCGGAGCATCGTTTTTCCATGGGTGAAAGGCAGCCACCCTGGTGTAAGCCCCTAGTCTCTCTTGCGGAAGGTATCACCCATGAACATCTGTACATCCCAACCTCCAAGGCTAGTGAAGAGCATGATAAAGAACGAGTCATATCCTTTGTTTGGTCCCTAATCCCTCTACCTCTGAGCTTGGTCGCACCTTGGGCCTCAATCCTGGAGTAAGTCCCGGCACCATGGGCCACTCAACGCGTAAGCCCCTCTTCACTTCTAACGGACGCACCATATTCAACGTGATCGGCAGGTCCCTACAACCTCTTGTTTCCCACACCGAGCACCACTCACGTGAGCTTAGAGTGAGCACAGACACTGACCCCTCCTCCAGCGAACTACGGGGAATTTGATCCAGATTAAGGCATGGTATGTAGGAAGCCTCCATGGGGTTCAATCCCACAACCCGGTCGTTCTGACCCCCTTCACGTCGGTTCGCCAACACCATGGCCGCCTCAGAGCATAAGCCCTAGATGCCCCTGTCCCACATTACGTTAAACTATATGCTGTCTAACACGATGTTAAACTGTCTGCCCCGTTTTGCATGATGTTAAAATGCACCACCCGAACTACGTGTACTTTGATTCCCTGTCATGGGGATACGTAGGAATCCTTCACGAGGTTCAATCCCACCACTCAGTCGTTCCGACCCTTTGCATCGGTTCGCCAGCACCTTGGTCCACCTCAGAGCATAAGCCCCATATCCACCTTGGGCCGCCATAAAGTGTAATCCCCATATCCACCTTGGTCCACCTCAGAGCGTAAGCCCCATATCCATCATGGGCCGCCTCAGAGCATAAGCCCCATATTTATTATGGGCCTCCTCAAAGCGTAAGCCCCAGATGCCCCCGTCCCGCATGACTCTAAATTGTATGTCGTCCAGCATGATGTTAAACTATCTACCCCATCCTTCATGATTTAAAAATGCACCACCCAAACTATGTGGACTTTGATTCCCTGTCACGGAGATACATAGGAAGCCTCCATGAGGTTCAAGCCCACCACTCAGTGATTCCGACCCCTTTGCGTCGGTTCGCCAACACCTTGGGCAGCCTCAGAGCGTAAGCCCCATATCCACCTTGGGCCGCCTCAAAGCGTAATCCCCATATCCACCTTGGGCCACCTCAGAGCGTAAGCCCCATATCTATCGTGGGCCACCTCAGAGCATATGCTTCATATCTATTATGGGCCAACTCAGAGCGTAAGCCCCAGAAGCCCTCGTCCCGCATGATGTTAAAATCTATGCCATCCGGCACGACGTTAAACTGTCTACCCCGTCCTGCATGACATTAAAATTCACCACCAGAACTATGTGGACTTTGATTCCCTGTCACAGGGAAACATAGGAAGCCTCCACAAGGTTCAAGCCCACCACTCAGTCATTCCAACCCCTTTGCATCGTTTCGCCAACACCTTGGGCCGCCTCAGAGCGTAAGCCCCATATCCACCTTGGGCCCCCTCAGAGCGTAAGCCACATATCCACCTTGGGCCCCCTCAGAGCGTAAGCCCCATATCCACCTTGGTCCCCCTCAGAGCGTAAGCCCCATATCCATCATGGTCCACCTCAGAGCATAATCCCCATATCCATTATGGGCCGCCTCAGAGCATAAGCCCCAGATTCCCCCGTCTCGCATGACGTTAAAATGTATGTCGTCCAGCACGATATTAAACTGTCTTCCCTATCCCGCATGACATTAAAATGCACCACCAGAACTACGTGGACTTTGATTCCCTGTTACAAGGATACGTAGGAAGCCTCCATGTGGTTCAAGCCCACCACTCAGTCAATCCGACCCCTTTGCGTCGGTTTGCCAACACATTGGGCCACCTCAGAGCGTAAGCCCCATATCCACCTTGGGCCGCCTCAGAGCGTAAGCCCCATATCCACCTTAGTCCACCTCAGAGCGTAAGCCCCATATCCACCTTGGTCCGCCTCAGAGCATAAGACTCATATCCATTGTGGGCCGCCTCAGGGCGTAAGCCCCAAATGCCCTCCGTCCCGCATGACGTTAAATTGTATACCTGAACTACGGGGACTTTGATCCATGTTACGGAATGGTACGTAGGAAGCCTCCATGAGGTTCAAGCCCAACATCCAAGTCTCACCCTAACCTCTCCCTCGAGCCCACATGCCTCAAAAAGCTCATGCCCTAGCCCAGATGTTATACTTCTTTTAGGCCCCATCCATGCGTTCATTCTCACGGGTCGCCTTTTCAGGTGTCCCTGTAACACCAGAGATTTTTATGATAAATATTCTGTTTTTATGTTATATAAATAATCAAAGGAATCTTCCACTACACACAAAACTAGCTTGTCTTACTTTATCGCAATTTCTTCCTTCCTCGATAGCTTGTGTTGTACGCAATACCGAGTTCACTAAACAACGATATGCTATTAAAATATTATTAAAACTAACCGTTATGAATAGTAAAACAAACTTTTTGAAATTTTGTAAATTTCACCGTTCAAAATAGACATCATTTTTGGATTTGGGATATCTAAATTAGCCTACGGTGAAATTTTTGTATTTTTATGAAAACGTTGAATTTTTTTTGAATAGTGAATACACTAGGTTACCATTTAAAAACCGACTTATTATTTAAATAATTATTTATTTTATTTAAATTTATTTTTGGTCAAAATTTATACATAATACCTCTATAAGTTCAAAGTAATTCATTGGATTCATTTTATAATAATTGTAGATATATAAAAAATTTTATTCAACTTTTCACCGTCTTTTACCCACCTCCTAGGAGAATTTGCAAATTCACATAAAACATAATATTACCGCTTCTGTGAGTGGAATTTCTAAAATCCGAGATACACTGTTAATATCAAGGACTAAAATTTGGTTCAATGAGATGAAAATAATTTTTGGTGAATAATAACTTTTTACTTTTTTTGCCATAGTTAAAAGTAAATAGGGTAGTTAAGGGTAAAAATGCTATTATTATTACCCTAACACATGTCCTAATTATATTATATAAGTGTAATTAGACCAAAACCAACCTTAGGAATAATGTATGAACATTTAAGACCACTTGGATTAGATTAGGATGTTTATTATAAATTTATTTAAAGAAGGGTTAAAATAGTTAAAATCAATGTTTAATAACTAAATCATTTTTAATATAGGGTTAAACAAACGATAAACTCAACTATAAATATTAATTAGAAATATAAAAATCTTTCCTACATAATGATATTTTATTTATAATTTTTAGACATTAAATAATTTAATTTATTTATGACATAATGATGAAGCAGTAATTATCATATTAATGAAATATTAACATAATTGATGTTGTAAATACTCAAATAATTGTAATTTGAGGTTTTTTATGAATTACAATAATTTTATAGGTTAATATGACATGTTATTATTGATTTAATTAACTTTTTTCGAACTAATCATTCTGTTATGATTTTCACAAAAATCAATTACCAAATAGTTTCAAAATTGACATAAAATAGCTTTTAAAACGAATATTATATTATTAATTCTTATTTTATTCATAAAAATCTAAGGTTATTCCAAATGACTTATATAAGGTTATATATATTAATAATAAACAACTTATTATTTTTTTGGCTTGTTATAGTAAGTTTATTAACCTTGTAGTGAAAGAAAACTGGAAGACACAGTAAAAGTAAAATTATTTAACTTAATGTTAAATCTAAATGATAAGGTTAAAATAGAAACCTAAACATGTATAAATTCTATTGGATGAGAGACTTTCGACCCCTCCCCACTTTATCTTCAAAATAAAGAAATTTGGAGCTATTAAAAACCGAATATGACTTTATAATAAAAAAATATTTTTAGTTTTTCCAAAGGTGCCCCTCTCCTCCCTTATAAAAGGGAACCTCCTCCCTCTCTTCCTCACACCACTTTGAGCCTTCAAGATTGGAAACCCCTTCCAATTTATCCTCTCCACTTCCCTAGAAACATCCTAGAGTTCCTGGTCTTCTTCAAAGACCATCTTTAGTTCCCTAAGAGGAGGTTAAGAAGAGGTGCTTCAAAGAAGAGGTAATGTCTGTTACCGATTCTTTCAACTTTATTTCTTCTTCTACTTCTTCTTATTTTGTTGTTTCATTATTAAGTAATAAAATAATTATCACTAATATACTGATATGTTATTATATGTTTGAAACAACCCTATTTCACCATCAATCCATCCTACGGAAAACGAAATAACCGCGTGTGCGTACGTACGGAATACCGTCTCCATGTCGTGGTGTAATCTATTTTCCACCACCACCTTACATGGATGGGTATAATGGTGTAAATAATAACTATATATGATTATTGTAAATTGATATTGATTCTGAAATATTATACATACACTCCAATACAATTCCATGATCATGGAAATGATATCATCGCTCGTGCGTACGTACGGAATACAGTCTCCACAATGTGATGCGACTCGTTCTACATGATATTCATTGCATAATGATTATATAAATGAATTGAATGAATAAATATGATATATATTACACTAATACCATTCTGTAAATGAGTTATCTATAACCTAAAACTAAGAATAAGAATTAATTCGACAAAACAGGCATAAGAACAAAAATTAATAAACACCCGAATAACAAGTAGAGATGAAATATTACTGATAAGAAGCAAATAATATGACCATATATAATATCATAACAATTATTATGATTCTGGAATAAGTCAATGACATTATTTAAATCATTATACAGGAGTTTTGGACACTTACGAAGAAAATCAGACCTAAGGTAAGGGAAAATCTCGCAATCTCAATTTTTATCCGAGATTGATTATACTTCAGAATTTACTGGGGAATATTTATCATCCACAAACATGTTTCATCAATATGTAATATTATTTATATCCTCCTAAAATTTTTTAAATCCAATTTTACCCTTCAGTGAGTTTTTAGTAAAAGATATGAAAGGAATCTTTTGTCATTTTTCGTAAGAGGTACTTTTTGACTTTTCCGGCCAAAGTACAAGAAGAATGATTTTTTTAACTTATACGGCATGAATGGATTTTTAGAACATTATATCCATGAAGCTTACTTTACAATTTTTCAAGTTTATTTTTAATCAACTTTTTTTTGTTTAAAATTATATGACATGTTATGAAAGGAAAATATTTTTCAAGTAGAAAATATATTTTTCTCAAGAATGGAGTTCAAGTGTTTTATCAAAATTATTTTCCATATAAGATAATATAGGGTTCTATTTCAATCCCTATTTTTACACTGTTTGATTATGTTATTATGGAATTATTTTTATGATGTCCTTTTGTCTTATATGGATTATGTTATGATGGCATGATGATTAAGAATCCCATTTTTATTACATGGGTTATGCTATGATAGTCTTGGAAATTAGTCTTGACTACTAAGAAATGATTCTCTATGATTATGTGTGTATTCCACAAAGTTTCATGTTTTGAGTTTTGATTATTGGGATTACATTTCACTATTATGATTTATCCCATGTTTTGATATTTAGATCTCTTTTGCAGGTTAATATTTTCAAAATATTATGTTCTTATGAATATGATATGAATGATATTTATTTTGTTTACCCTTACTGAGCATTTGAGATCACCCTTTTTGTATGTTTTCTTTTCCTCAGATCAGGAAGAAGGGTACTGAGTAGGATATTCCAAAAGGGACTCTAGATATCATGAAATAAATGGGAGAAAATGTAGATGCTTTATGAACCAGTTGTTTATGTTTCCCAGTTTATAAAGACACTATACCTATACGGTCCTACCATGGTTTTGTTATATGTTGTAATAAGTATACATCAATTCTGAAGTAATAACAATGTATGTAAAGTATGGGTCGTTAGAGTTGGTTTCATAGGAAAGGTATAGTAAACCTTTATAAACTAGGATGTGAAATCCTTAGTAAGAAACCTAAGGATAAGTATAAGCATAGAACACAATATTAGTGTTTTAAAAATGTCCATGAACAACCTATGATAAGACCTTAAGTGTAAAATGTTATTCTTGATTATGTGGTTTTCCTATTATAATTAGTATTTCTCACACTGTTCTTCTTGGTTTTAGTCAATGTATGGAACCCGAAGGAACCGTGTTAATGCGGAATGCGAAGGGTATTTCAATGATTGTCCCCCTAAGCAACCAAACATTATGGGAGCTAGAATGTAAAATCTTGTAGCCATGATCACACAACTTTCTCAAGCTATGAATCATGCAGGACTTCCAAATGATAAAAGGAAGGAGAAACATTTTGTTGAATCCTTTATGAGGCAACGTCCACCCTCATTCAGCGGTTCTACTGATCCATTAGTGGATGAACAATGGATCAGTACCACAGAAAAGATATTTTCAGTTCTTCATTGTTCTGAACATGATAAAGTCATCTAAGCAGTATATCGTTTGGAAGGTGAAGCTGATCAATGGTGGAATCTTATCAAGAATATGAGGCCAATAGATGAAATTGAGTCCATGGAATGGGATGAGTTTAAGAAAATATTTTTCAATAAGTAATTCCCTCATATTCTTTGAACAAAGATGGAGAAGGAGTTTCTTGAAATGAAGTAAAAGGATAATGAATATGTCGGTACCTACGAAGAAAATTTTACAAGACTTTCAAGGTATGCTTCTGGGATTATTATCCAACCTGAGAGTAAGATTGATCAATTCTTTAGTGGCTTAAAACCAATTCTTCGAAGGGTGTTATCCATAAGGGACTTCAATAGCTATGAGGAAATCGTTTGATGTTCTCTCAAGGTTGAGATGGAGATTGGAGTAACCCATCAGTCATATGGGTTTGATAAGAAGAGGAAAGTGGAATTAAAAGGAAAATATAAAGAGCACACTGAAAAGAAGATGAGTTATATCTTATTCTCAATGTGTGGAAAGAAACATGGAGGGAGTTTTCCTAAAGGGACAAGTAAATGTTTCAAATGTGGAAAGGAATGTCATCGGGTATTTGAATGCTGCAATGATGGGAAGAAGATGTCTAGTGATGCGAACAAAGAAAATGCTACACCATGTGCACCTCCTATACTTTAATGTTACAAGTTCAAGGAAATATGGAATTATGCTAATCAATTCCCTAATCCAAGGGTTGTTGATGATTATCAACAACAAAAAACTCTTAAGGCTAAAGAAAATGGAATGTCACATGCAATTTCTATCAGCGATGTGGAGTATGATAATGAAGTGGTGAAAGGTACACTTAACATCCACTCTAAAGTAGAAAATGTTTTATTTGATTCTGGATCCACCCACTCTTTTATTTCTGAAGAATTTTATAAGGGTATCATTGTATTAACTCAATAATTAGATGTTGAGTTAGCTATGACATCCCCTAATAGAACAACATGTTGCATCAAAAGTTTATAATTCTTCTCCGATTGAATTTTTTGGGAAAGTTCTTCCTTCAAATCTTTTGATCCTTCCTATAGTGGAATTTGATGTGATTCTGGACATGGATTGGCTTTCTTTATTTGGATCTCATATCAATTACCAAAGAAGGGAAGTCGTATTTCATATTCCAGATCAATCTATGATCGTCTATCGATGCACTGATGAACATAACCTTCCAGTAAAAATTTCGTCCATCTTATGGGTCTTGATTCCACTAAATGAAGGTTATTTATCTCAAATGGTTTGAGAGAAACTAATGATTAAGAATACACCCATTGTATAGGAATTTGATGATGTCTTTCCGGATGAATTTTCGGGTCTTCCACCAAATTGTGAAGTTGAGTTTTCAATAGAACTCGTACCGGGTTCTTTGCCTATTTCAAAGACACCTTATAGAATGGCCCCAATTGAGTTGCAGGGATTGAAGAAGAAACTCCAAGAGAATCTTGATAAGGTATTCATACGCTCTAGTGTGTCACCTTGGGGAGCACCTATTCTGTTTTTTAAGAAGAAATATGGATCAATGAGACTCTGCATTGATTATCGAGAACTTAACGAGATCACTATCAAGAACAGATATAATCTCCCACGCATTGATGATTTATTTGACCAACTACGTAGATCTCAATACTTTTCCAAGATTTATCTTTGTTCTGGGTATCATCAATTAAGGGCCAAAAGGAGAATATACCAAAGACGGCTTTCTGTACAAGGTATGGACACTATGAATTTATAGTGAAGCCATTTAGTCTTACAAATGCCCCTGGTATCTTCATTGATCTGATGAATAGAGTCTTTAGAGACTATATTGATCAGTTTGTGGTAGTCTTTATAGACAATATTCTTGTATATTCAAAGAGAAAGGAAGAACATGAAGATCACTTGAGAATTATATTGAAGACCCTGATAAAGGAGAATCTTTATTCCAAATTTACCAAGTGTGAATTTTGGCTTCAAAAAGATTCATTTTTGGGTCACATAATCTCAAAAGAGGGGATATCTGTGGATCCAGCAAAAACAGAGGTTATCGAAACATGGTCGAGACCAACAATAGTAACCGAGATCCGAAGTTTTATTGGTTTGGGTGGATATTATAGACATTTTATTAAAGAGTTTTCATGATTATCTAATCCACACACCATGTTGACTCGAAAAGGAGTTAAGTTCATGTGGATGGAGGAATGTGAAGAGAATTTCAAGGAGTTTAAAATAAGTTTATCCAGTGCACCTGTACTCACACTTCCTTGTAGTGGAGAAAGGTTTGTGATCTACAGTGATGAATCTATGAAGGGGTTGGGGTGTGTTCTTTTGCAAAATGATATGGTGATAGCTTGTGCCTCACGACAGTTGAAAATCCATGAGCAAAATTACCCAACTCATGATTTCGAGTTAGCTGTGGTAATCTTTGAATTAATGATTTGGAGGTATTATCTTCATGGTGAAAGGTGTGATATTTATACTGATCATAAAAGTTTAAAGTATATTTTCACACAAAAGGAGATAAATATGCGCCAAATAATACGGTTGGAGTTTATTAAGGATTACGACTACTCAATTCATTATCACCCTGGGAAAACAAACAAGGTGGCAGATGCATTAAGTCGACAAGACCATGTTAGCTTATCCATGATGAGGATCATAAAAGATCAAATATTTATGGATTTACAAATGATGGATCTTGGAATTATAATGGAAGAGGAAAAATCTTATCTTTATCAAATGAATGTTCAACCATCTATACATGTGAAGATTAAAGAGGCACAAAAAGAAGATGTAGAGTTACAAAAGTAGGTGAGAAATGTTCCCGAATTCAACCTTGATTGTGATGGGATAATAAGGTTCAGGAATCAGGTTTGTGTTCCTCCCATCCCATAATTAAAGAAGGAGCTGCTGTATGAGGCTCATAGTTCTTCATTATCTATTCATCCAGGAAGCATGAAGATGTATAGGGACTTGAAAGAGTACTTATGGTGGGATGGCATGAAAAGAGATTTTGCTGAATATGTCTCTTGATGTTTGGTTTTTCAGAATGTTAAAGCTGAGAGACAAAAGTTTAAGGGGATGTTACAAGCATTACCCATACCCGAATGGAAATGGGAAAACATCACTATGGACTTTGTCACTGGACTTCCTAAAACATCCAAAGGTAATAATTCTATCTGGGTCATAGTTGATCGTCTTACAAATACTGCACACTTCATTGCTATTAGAGATGATTTCTCTCTCGATCAGCTTGCCAGGATATATGTAAAGGAAGTGGAAATATATCTTGGAATACCACTTTCCATTATATCTGATCGGGATCTGAGGTTTACCTCAAAGTTATGGAAAAGTCTTCACCATACTCTGGATATATAGTTGAGTTTCAGCACTGCTTATCATCCTCAGACAGACAGTCAGTCTTAGAGGAAAATTAAAACTCTAGAAGATATGTTGAGATCTTGCTCTATGGATTTCAAAGGTGGTTGGGATCAACACCAAACTTTGGTGGAGTTTTCTTATAATAATAGATTTCACTCCAGTATTCATATGGATCCTTATGAGGCTCTCTATGGAACGAAATGCAGGACTCCAACTTGCTGGGATGAAGTTTCGGAAAGAAAGCTATTAGGACCTGATCTTCTTGATGAGATGGCAGAAAAGGTTTGATTTATTCAACAACACATAAGAGAAGCTCAAAGTCGACAAAAAAGTTATGCTGACAACCGAAGAAAAGACCTAGAGTTTAAAGTGGGTGATAAAGTGTTCTTATGAATATCTCCTTCGAAGAGAGTAATGAGATTTGGAACGAAGGGAATGTTGTTCCCTAGTTATATATGTCCTTTCGAAATACTAGATCATGTTGGGAAGGTATCTTACTGATTGGAACTTCCACCGAATCTCTATAAAGTTCATGATATGTTCCATGTATCTCTCATGAAAAAGTACATACCCAATCCTTCACATGTACTCAGCTCAGAAGTTGTACTGCTGGAGCAAGATCTCTCTTATGAAGAACAGCTGATATAGATTCTGGATCGTAGCACAAAATTCCTACGGAACAAGACCACTCGCTTGGTGAATGTTTTATGGAGGAACCACCAATTAGAAGAAGCTACATTGGATCTTGAGGATATGATTAGGGGGAGTTATCCTCATTTGTTTGTTACAAAGTGACGAATTTCGAGGGAGAAATTCATTTTAAGGGGGGTAGAATGTAACACTAGAGATTTTTATGAGAAATATTTTGTTTTTATGTTATATACATCATCAATGAAATATTTCACTACGCACAAAACTAGCTTGGCTTGCATTACACGCAATCATGACCCTCCTCGATAGCTTGCGTTGTACGCAATACCGAGTTTCACTAAACAACGATATACTATTAAAATATTATTAAAACTAACCGTTATAAATAGTAATACCCACTTTTTGAATTTTTTTAAATTTAAACATCCAAAATGGACTTCATTTTTGACTTTGGAATATCATAATTAGCCTAGGTTTAAATTTTGGTATTTTTCTGAAAACTTTCAATTTTTGATGAATAGTGGAAACACAGGGTTACCATTTAAAAACTGACTTTTTATTTAAATAATTATTTATTTTATTTAAATTTATATTAAGACAAAATTGATACATAATACCTTTATAAGTTCAAATCAATTCATTGGAGTCATTGTATAATAATTTTAGATATTTAAAAAATTTTATTGAACTTTTCACCGTCTTTTACCCACCTCCTAGGAGAATTTGAAAATTCACATAAAACATAATTTTAGCACTTCTGTGAGTAGAATTTAGAATATCCGAGAGACACGGTTAATATCAAAGACTTAAATGTGGTTCAATGAGATGAAAATAATTTTTGGTGAATACTATCTTTTTACTTTTTTTACCACTGTTAAAAGTAAATAGGGTAATTAAGGGTAAAAAATAAAATTATTATTACCCTAACACATGTCCTAATTCTATTGGATAAGTGTAATTCGACCGAAAGCAACCTTATGAATAAAATATGACCATTTCGGCCCACTTGGATTAGATTATGACATTTATTATTAATTTATTTAAAGAAGGTTTAAAATATTTAAAATCAAAGTTTAAAAACTGAATCATTTTTAATATAGGGTTATACAATAGATAAATTCGACTATAAGTATTAATTATAAAGATAAAAAGATTTCTTACATAATTTTATTTTTTTTATAATTTTTATACATTAAATAATTTAATATATTTATGACACATTGATGATGTAGTAATTATCTTATTAATGAAATATTTACATAATTGATGTTATAAATACGCAAATAAATGTAATTTGATACTTTTTATGATTTAAAATAATTTTCTAGATTATTATTACATGTTAGTATTGATTTAAGTAACTTTTTTTTGAACTAATCATTCTTTTATGATTTTCACAAAAATCAATTACCAAATAGTGTCAAAATTGACATAAAATAGTTCTTAAAAAAATATTATATTATTAATTGTTATTTTATTCCTAAAAATATAAGGTTCGGCCAAAGGACGTATATAATTTTATATATATTAATAATAAACAACTTGGGGTTCTTTTGTCTTGTTATAGTAA
Source organism: Viscum album (assembly GCA_963277665.1). Taxonomy (NCBI): domain Eukaryota; kingdom Viridiplantae; phylum Streptophyta; class Magnoliopsida; order Santalales; family Viscaceae; genus Viscum; species Viscum album. Next base: position 301,225,963 of record OY728130.1, read on the forward strand.
TTTTATTAACCTTATAGTGTAAGAAAACAGGAAGACACGGTAAAAGTAAAATTATTTAACTTAAAGTTAAATCTAAATGATATGGTTAAAATAGAAACCTAAAATTGTCTAAATTATATTGGATGAGAGGATTAAGACCCATACCCACCTTATATTCGAAATAAATCAATTTGGATCTATTAAAAACCGAATATGACTTTATAATAAAATAATATTTTTATTTTTTCCAAAGGTGCCCCTCTCCTCCCTTATAAAAGGGCACCTCCGCCCTCACTTCCTCACACCACTTTGAGCGTTCAATCTCGGCCAAACCCTGTAAAGTTCTTCAGTACACTTACCTAGAAACATCCTAGAGGTCCTTGTCTTCTTCAAAGACCATCTTTAGTTCCCTAAGAGGAGGTTAAGAAGAGGCGCTTCAAAGAAGAGGACATGTCCGTTACCAATTCTTCCAACTTTATTTCTTCTTCTACTTCTTCTTCTTTAGTTGTTTCATTATGAATTAATAACATCAGTATCAATCATATACTGATATGTTATTATAATTATGAAACAACCCTATTTCACCATCTTTCCATCCTATGGAAAATGAAATCACTACGCGTGCGTACATACGGAATACCGTCTCCACGTCGTGGTGTAATCTATTTTCCACCACCACCTTAATTGTATGGGTATAATGGTGTAAATAATAACTATATATAATTATTGTAAAGTTATATTTATTATGAAACAGTATACATACACTCCAATACAATTCCACGATCATGGGAACGATATCATCGCTCATGTGTACGTATGGATTACTGTCTCCACGATGTGATGTGACTCGTTCTACATGATCTTTATTGCATAATGATTATATAAATGAATTTAATGAATAAATATGATATATATTACACTAATAACATTATGTAAATGAGGTATCTATAACCTAAAAAGAAGAATAATAATTTATTCGACAAAACACGCATAAGAACAAAAAGTAATAAACACCCGAATAAAAAGTTGCAATGAAATATTACTAATAAGAAGCTAAGAATATGACCATATATGAAATCATAACAATGATTATAATTATTGAATAATTCAATGACATTATTTAAATCATTATAAAGGAGGTTCAGACACTTACGAAGCAAATCGGACCTAAGGTAAGGGAAAATCTCGCAATCTCAATTTTTACCCGAGATTGTTTATACTTCAGAATTTACTGGGGAATATTTATCATCCACATCCATTTTTCCTCAATATGAAATATTATTTATATCCTCCTACAATTTTTTAAATCCAATTTTACCCTTCGGTGAGTTTTTAGTAAAATATATGAAAGGAATCTTTTTTCTTTTTTCGTACAAGGTACTTTTGGACTTTTCCGACCAAAGTACAAGAAGAATGTTTTTTTAACTTATACGGAATGAATGGATTTTTAGAACATTATTTCCATTAAGCTTCATTTACAAGTTTTCAAGTTTATTTTTAATCAAATTCTTTTATTTTAAAATTATATGACATGTTAAGAAAGGAATTTTGTTTTGAAGTAGACAGGTTATTTTGCTCAAGAATGGAGTTCAAGTGTTTTATCAAAATTATATTCCATATAAGATAATATAGGGTTCTGTTTATACCACCATATTTACATTGTTTTAATTATGTTATTATGGAATTATTTTTATGATGTCTTTTTATCTTATATGGATTATGTTATGATGGCATGATGATTAGGAATCCCATTTTTATTACATGGGTTATGCTATGATGTATGATTTATGATTTTGTGTCACACATAATAATGGTTTAATTATGAGATGGGTGGGACCTATATCTCCCTCCAATGCGTTGGGTAAAGATTTATATCTCATGAGATAGACATGGCTAGAATGGAAGGTTAATCTGGTTCAGTGAAATGGGACTGAAACGAGGAGTGAACTCGGTTTAGAAATGGACTTTGTCCTCTAAGATAGTCTTGGAAATGAGTCTTGACTACTAAGAAATGATTCTCTATGATTATGTGTATATGCCAAAAAGTTTCATGTTTTAATTTATGATTATTGGGATTACATTTCACTACTATGATTTATCCCATGTTATGATATTCAGATCTCTTTCACAGGTTAAGATTTTCAAAATGTTATGTTCTTATGAATATGATATGAATGATATTTCTTTTTTTTACCCTTAATGAGTTCTTGAGCTCACCCTTTTTGTATATTTTCTTTTCTCCAGGTTAGGAAGAAGGGTACTAAGTAGGATATTCCAAAAGGGACTCTAGATATGATGAAATAAATGGGAGACAATGTAGATGATTTATGAACCAGTTGTTTATGTTTCCCAGTTTCTAAAGACACTATACCTATACAGTCCTACCATGGTTTTTTTATATGTTGTAATAAGTATACTTCAATTCTTAAGTAATAACAATGTTCGTAAAGTATGGGTCGTTAAAGTCCCACAGTATCATCGAACTACATGGACTTTGATTCCCTATCATGGGGATACATAGGAGGCCTCCAAGAGGTTCAAGTCCCCTTAACTTCGTCACCCATCCTGATTCTTACCCAGGCCGCCACATCCCATTAGGATCATGCCACCTCATTCCCCTCCATAGTATCTGGGAAGCCTCCCACGTGCTGGCCCCAATATCGACATTCCCTCTAGGGGGTTCTTCAATCAGATCTACTCTCAGTGTTCTGATCAGTCTGATCCATCCCCACTGGACGTTAAGCTTACGGCATACCCCGTGTTAAACATGGGAAGATGAGGAAAACCTCAGATACATGACTACGAAATACAATTCCCCGAATTTGATGTGGGATGCCTCGGGCTTTTGTGCCCTCGAGAAGCCCAATAATAAGGGAAAGAAGACAGAAATGCAAATCACCTAGTGTCAAGACACGCCAACGACACCTCTGTATGACCATTCTCCTAAACAATGTTTGCTGCCCTGACCAAACCCCTTGGAGCGTCTCAACGGAAGTAGCGTAATTAACTGGTGTCCATGAAGATATGGCACCCATAATGAGATTCACAAATACGACTTAAATCTATGAGGGAGACCCGGACTAGGTGATGACCTTCGAGGAGGAATCCACAGAAGAAAGAACTAACATCCCATCATCTCAGTTTCGATCAAGGAGCAGACGTCCCTAAATAAGGAACGGATACTACCCGTCTTTGGAAAGCGGGTATGTGGGGCTACAATCCGCGCGTCCTCCCATTCGTGACGGATACGCGCGCTCCCTAGCGGAAATCGTCTGAAACAAAAAAAGGTGAACTTGACGTGAATGTCTTCTCCTCAATATGGAGACTGCTAGCATTTGGGTTGTCGGAAGATTAGCTTGTCACCAGGTCTGGGTAACCAGCACTAGGACGTGAAACCCGCCAGGGGTTGGGGAAGTCCGGACTTTGAGCACTCCGTTCTGTGACGTTGTCAGCATGGATCCCTCTTACTATCCATGGTAGACAGAATGGCATTGGGTTATTGTTTGTCGATATCTTTTCCTATTAGTATTAATGGGTTCGTCTCCCTGCTTTCAGGAATTAGATCACTACATCCAGAGCTTGATCGCCACCTGCCCACCGGCGCAGGGGCAGAGGCAGTACTGACATGGCCACCCCGCACGGTTCTGCCTCTTCCACAGCTACTCCGAATACCATGACTGATGGGTGCTCATGCCCCCTCTCCCCATCCGAGATTATCCAACGAAGGGTGATCAACAACCTTGTGCGTAGGTACGAGGAAGAAGTTTTCATCCCCACCAGGGGCATGGCACGTTTGGACCTTGAGGCAGTTGTGCCTCACCGCCAACGTCGCCCTCGAGGGTCGCGCAGGGAGCCACCTCTCCCCACCCCGACGTTCAACTATTTTGGGAGCTTATCCCTGGAATTCCTTGACACCTCTTCCCCCTACGTCGATGAGGTAGGGGATGTCCGGGTTGGCCCACTCGGAAACCCACTTCAAGGGTTCAAGGTCAGGGCCCCCGCTAGGCCGCGTTAATGCCGCCGCTCGACTCCCCGAGCCGAGGAGCAGGCAATCCATGTGCCCTTACCACCGACTCCAACCCACCTGACCCCATGCCAGTGTCGGGCATGAGGGGAAGAGGATGCTCACCCCGGGGAATCAACGTCGCCAACCACTATGGACCGAGCCACTGCTGACTCCTATCATCAAACCCCCGCACACGTTGAGTAGGGGCATTTATATGCCCAATCCGGATCGAGGCCCTGACCACCCCACGAGCAGGTTAGGTCGACTCTCCCGGTCTTTGGCACAGGAAATGGCCACCATGGACCAATTTGCAGTAGTTCCATCCAGCGTGAAGGCCTAATCCGTGCCACTGTTCTGGAAGGTATGGGCCCTCCCTCCTTCCAACCTTAGCTCGGAGGCCTGCCTATCACCACCCTCGCTACAGGTAAGGGGATTCCCCATGACCGGAACACTCCAGGTGGGGCTCTCTCCAGTCCCCACTACACAGGGTATGGGGTCAGTTCCCCTACTGCAGACCATGAGTATAGAGCTGTTGCATATCCGGTCACTCGCTCGTATGGAGGTCCTCCCCATGTCCCTTTTTACATTTTCCCAGGTGCTCCCCACATCCTGGCCTTCAGTCCTCTCCGCCCCAGCACCAGTGCGGCTAGAGGACTCCATGAAGGAAATCATCCTTTCCCCGAGGAGCCACCCAGGGGAAGGAGAGCGGGACATCGTCGCCGTAAAAGAAATGTCATGGAAGGCCGAACGGAAATCAGACCAGTCCATTTCTCAGACTCCGAGGCGGAGTACGACTCGGTGATAGATCCCTCCCCTCAGTCCTTCGAGTTAAGGGCTGGGATAAAGACACGGCGTGTCAGCCTCGTACTCCCCAAATTCCAGATCCATACAATCCTTACCTCCCTCTGAAGGTATATTCAGGAGGAAGAGGACTTGGCGTACTCCCAGGGGTTAAACTTATAGTCACCATCGGCCTCTCCGGGAGCACCTTACACCTCGACCAGAGATGACAGAGACCTTTTCTGGGGGTCGATGGTGGAAGTACCGTGACATAGCATAATCTTGGAAAGCCCCAACACTGTGACAGGAGGCTCATTCACCGGACCATCCTATCATGACGTGGCATCCAGGACACTGCATTCCTTGGAGGGCGACTTAGGATTCGGCGGACAATCATCCTGCTCGCCGTATTCTCCGTCGACCAGCCCACCAGCCCACCAGCCCACTGGCCTACTTCGACGCCGCTGCTGGTTCCCTAGTCACTCCCAGTTGATGAGTGGGGCCACCAAGGGCCGAATCCTCAACCTGAGTCATGGAACTTCTGGACCATCCTCATAGTAGGCCACTTCCCCGAGAAGTTTTGGCCAATCACATGGTCGGATTTTGATACACCAAAATCGCTCACCCCGAGAGAGTTTGAATTCTTCCTCCAGACCCTCTCGGCGGCTCACTCTCATGTGCACTGCTAGAAAGGTCCCTATCCCAGGATCCGAGCACACCTCGAGCATATCGGTGAGCAACGTCGTCAGGTCGACTTGGCTATGCTCTCCACAGTTCAGCACCCCGAATCACTTGGCCACCACAGGGCCCTCCAACAGCAATGCGTTCACAGCATTCAAGTACTCCGCAAAATTATCGAGGTGGCAACCCCCCAAGTGGAATTCTGTGGATGGGGGATGTACGCTGTCCTTCTCTTCAGTTGTATTTTCCGGTAGCCTGACTCACTGGGTGACTCCGATGATATTCCCCTGAGGGCAGCGGCGGTCAACATGGCCGATCTGTCAGGAGAGGGGAACGGTCTGGAACATCTCGATGGTGACTCACCCCCTAGAGATAAGACGATATTGGACCCATCAGAGGGGATAACTCGTCAGTAGAGTAACCTCATAGGTCTCCTCGCACCCACTGAGGCATTAATACTGATCCGGAATATCAGCAAGGGTAAAGAGCACATTGGGGCTATCAATATTTTTGATCCATCTGACTCAGTGCATAAGGTAGAGGAAGATCCCGAGAAGGCCACACTACACCAACAACTTTATGAGTAGAATAGGTTGCTCAATGAGCTTCAGGATGAACGCATTGTAGAGCGGACACCCGACTACGGTGGTCCTAGGCCGGGGTAGTAGGGGAAGGAACAACTACCCCTCGGTGAGATTCCACCAGAAAACCTCGATCATGCCATGTTCTCTAACAAAGGAGAGGCCGAAGCTCATGGAAAGAGGGAACGATATGTTTCTAAAAACCCTCCTGAACGAAGTGATCACCCGAGAGACACCACTCGGGTTCCTCCCGCCACACCATGGGTCGCTCCACCAGCTGATCCATGAGCTACTGAGCTTGTCTACCAAATTGAAGATCCCGACAACATGCTTGTGGTTAGGGATCACCGTCAGGATAGGAACTTGTGTCCAGATGATCTGATGGCAGTGCTCATCGCTCGCTTAGAGACTTTGGACACTCGGCAAGTGGCGATCCCACCAGAAGGCAAGCCGTACCAAGCATGGGTGGATAATATTCCAGCTCCTCCGGGATTTGGGAACCCTACTTTCTCCACCTTTAACGGAACGGGAGTTTCGCCGCAGCTCCTGGCCCACTTCAACTCAAGGTGTGGGCCTATGTTAGGTACTCCAGCGTAGCAGGAGGCCGCCAAGCTCCATTGCTTTGTTTAGACACTAGCAGGGCCAGCGTTCATATGGTATAGCAAGATCCCTTTCGGGTCCTTGACTAGCTGGGAGGACCTTCGTAGGAAATTCCTCTACCAGTTCAGTTCCACAACCTAGAAGAAGAACATCGCAGACCTCTTCAGGTGAAATAAAAGGCCCGATGAGCGAGTCATAGACTTCATCTCCCAGTGGAAAGGGTTCACATAGTCCCTTGACATGCCGTTAACTCAGGAGAAATTACTGAAAATGTGCACAGGGAACATCAAGGTGGAGCTGGTTCCTTCTCTAATCACTCAGAATTACCCTAGAGGGTTCTGGGACTTCTCAGACAAGGATCATAACCTTGAAGAAGCCCTACAATAGGCCAGTCAGGCACGCCCACTGCCTCTTGTAATCCCAGCAAGGAGAGCTTCCAGAGCTAAGCCCACTGTTGTGGCCCAGATAGAGGGCCCCATGCAGCAAGAATTTCTTCCAGTGAGGCCAGCTCTGCAGCCCCATAGGGGTCCGCCCCCACAGGAACAACTTCCGGCCCAACAGCGACTGCCTCAGAATCGGCAAGTGCCTCTGCGTAACGCGCCGCCGCCTAGGCGAGATAATCAGTTTCCACCTCCTCGGCATGCCCCTCCGGCCCCCTGTCATGGTCAACCTCCTAGATCCCCATTTTCGGAGAGAAAAAATCGGACCAACTCGTTTGACGAGGCTCAGGTCCCCAGTTACTTCCGTAGTGACTTGCAACAGAGAATTGTGCGGCTGCCTGAGTGCCAGAAGCAAGAAGAGGCACATCTCACTGATCACCCCAATTACTGCCCTTATAATCGGACCATGGGGCACACCATCCAGTGATGATACATGTTCAAGGACTGGATAAAGGACCATATTGACAACAATATAGTCATGTTGTGCCCAGCCCTGCCACAAGTGGCAGGTGTCTTTGTGAGGTCGGATGACAGTAGTGGCGATGAAGATGAATGGCAGTAGGTTTCCGACCATGGGTCCTAGAAGTATAATGACTAGATAGACCGCAATATGGTCGCCCATTCCCATGACATCATCTGTGCACGCCTGAATTCACCAGATCCCTTAGAAGCTGCGGTTACTACTTCGGCATCGTCGTCTCATCCAGCCTCTTCCTAGAAGAGAAAACAGCGGCGGTGCAAGAAGAAGCAACACGCTCTACCACTGCCATCATCGTCCCACACTCTTAGCAACTTCATGCTCCCGGAGTTGGGAACCCCTCCCAGAATCCTCCCAATGGTGGATGATTCATCAAGTGATAGTCTGGGGTGCACTTCGGTTAACATCGTAGAGTTGGTAAATCCCTTTTTGACTCCCGACGATGAGGAACGTCAGGTAGACCTTCCCAATGTCCCCAGCCGTCGCCAGTGTCGTCGGATCCATGGTTACATGAATCGCCAGGGCACGACAGTTGGCATCTCCAGCCAGGTCGTGCACGCTACGGAGACCAGACAGCAGGCACAATGCAGATCTCAGCACATGCGGCCCCTTCATCCAGTGGCAACAAGTCTGCCTCCACCATCGTTTGTGTTGATGGATCAGGCAGAACCACCTCGGTCGTGCCGCGAATAGCTCAACCATGTCACCAGCCGACCCCAGCCGTCTGGTCCTCATCTAGCATCCACTCTCCAGGCTTCGACTAGTGAACAGCGAGATATGCCTAGTACCAGTCAGCCGTTAGCCCAACCGGAAGGACCAGTTGTACCCCCAATCGCAGAGTGGCCTCTTTTAAGCAGAAGCTCGCGTCTAGCCCGGAAGTGTGATGTTCTGAAGCACCTCGCCGTCATTCCAATGAGGCTTTCTATCCTGGATGCTTCTCACCTATTGTCTGGAATGCGTGACGTGCTTTCTGAGGCCCTAAAACGTCCCCTCCAATTCGAGATGGAGGTAGAAGCTACAGGAGCCTTCCACGCTAAGGCAGTTGAGAACGTTGAATGCCAGGATGTTATCTCATTCCTTGGTGAAGACGGAGACCCTCCCATACAGGGAAATATTCACCCACTGTACATCACTAGTCAGTTCAATGGCTTGGAGGTCTGTCATTGTCTTGTTGACATGGGTTTTGGGATTAACCTAATCTCGACCCGGACACTGCAGAAGTTGGGTTTGTCTAAGGATGATTTAACTCCCTATGACCTCAGAATCTAGGGATACGATAGGACTGAGAAAACCTTGGTCGGAAAGACCCGTTTGAAGATCCAGTTTGGTGGCCTAATTTCCAGCACCAAATTCATGGTTGTCTCCCAGGACACTGCCTACAATGCATTGATGGGCATGCCATGGTTGCACCTTCATGCGGTGGTCCCCTCATCGTATCATCAATGCCTCAAATACTCCCTTAATGGTCGAGTAGGCATGCTCCAAGGAGATGTGTCTCCTTTTTCCTCTTGTGAAGCCCATTATCTAGATGTCGACTATTACAAGAGCAAGGATAAGAAGATTCTGGAAAGTAATGTTGAACCTGCCTCGGACACAAGTGATCCTTGGCCTGGTTTGAATGACGCTTACGTCTTTCTGATCCATCGATTAGAGGATACGACCCCTGACATGGGGAAATGCTTTGTTGTTTCGGGTACAATAGGAAGGCATATTACCAGGTTCAAGCGATGGCAGAAAATCACCTCGTAATTCTACACCAACTAGGCTCAGGTGATCCCAGAACCATTTACCCATGTACGGTATCGGGATGTCAGGCTCATGGCAATGAAGGTACGTCATACATGTCTTTTCCGCCGGGCTGGAATTAACCAGCTCAAGACAATGTGCCACTACTAGTTTGATGTCATCAAGTTTGGCCCCTTGGGCTAAAGACCAGATGGGATTGGATCAACTGACGTCATTGCTATGGTCTCAGTGGCGAATGAGTCTCCTGATATGATGACCACTGCCGCCCAAGCCGGAACCAGCTTCCCATCGGAGTCTGGTGGCCCAGAAGCAGCTCCCCCGGTAGATGATCCCTTCACAAGTGGAGAAGGGTACATGGAAGATGCTCCCCCCGCCTTTGACGAAGGCATCTCCACCACGGTTGATGAGTTGGTACAGGTGAACCTCGATAGCGAGGCGGACCCGGGACCCACATTAGTGAGCACCGCCATGCCCCCTGAAGAGCAGCATCGGTGTGTGGAATTCCTCAGATAGCACCATGATGTGTTCTCTTTCAGTTACGATGAGAATCCAAGAATAGATCCTCCGGTAGCTGTCCATCGCCTTAGTCTCCTGGCAAACCATCGCGGGATCAAGCAGCCTCCCAGAAAGATGCACCCTTCTCACGATTCCATGGTTGAGACCGAAGTTGAAAAGATTATCAAAGAAAACTTCATTAAGGAAGTTCAGTACCCCAGGTGGCTAGCCAAAATTGTGCCAGTCAGAAAGAAGAACGGACAAATCAGAGTCGGTATCGACTTCCTCGATCTCAATCACCACTGTCTGAAGGATGATTTTCCCCTTCCAATGATAGAGCTGTTGATTGATGCCACAGCTGGGTTCCAATCCCTCTCCTTCATGGATGGGTATTCCGGGTATAACCAGATCAGGATGGCTCCAGAGGATGAGGATTCCACTACCTTTAGGGCACCCCAAGGTACTTTCTGTTATCGGGTTATGCTCTTAGACCTGAAGAATGCTGCTTCCACCTATCAGCGGGCCATGCATCCCATATTCAAGCCGATTATGGGAACGTTGGTGGAATGCTATGAGGATGATCTGGTAGTCAAATCATTCCAGTTCCAGGACCATCTCAATACCTTGAGAAAGTGTTTGGTTTCCTCCGTTCCCACCGCTTGAAGATGAACCCGTCGAAGTGTGCCTTCGGGGTCACCTCAGGAAAGTTTTTTGGATTTGTTGTCAGATACCGAGGCATTGAGATAGGCCCGGAGAAGATCAAGTCCATCAGTCAGAATCCTCCCCCGAGTAATATTTGGGAGCTTCGAGGTCTCCAAGGCCACTTAGCCTACATACGCCGATTCATTGCGAATCTAGCTGGAAAGTGTAAGCCCTTTTCTTAGATCCTGAAGAAAGGCGCCACCTATGAATGGGATGAAGAGTGTTAGAGCTCCTTTGAGGAAATCAGGAAATATTTTCTCTAACCTCTGGTCTTGATTCCACCCATCTCCAGGAAGTCGCTGGTCCTTTATGTGACCACCCTGGAATGGTCCCTTGGCGCACTTCTCGCCCAGAAGAACAGCGGGGGAATAGAGAATAGCCTCTACTACCTCATCTGTGTGCTCCTTAACAAATATGTCAGGTATTACCCCATCGAGAAGAGTTGTTTGGTGCTCGTATTTTTTGTGCAGAAGTTGTGTTACTACTTGCAGCACCATGAGGTAAAACTAGTCTCTAGGGTAGACCCATTAAAGTACATCATGAACCGGCCGATGTTGACTGGCTGACTAGCACGGTGGGTGGTGATCCTCCAGCTGTTCGACATCAGGTTTGTGCCTCAGAAGGCTATCAAAGGACGGGCATTGGCAGACTTTCTATCTTCCCACCCAACCTCTGGGGATCAATCACTGGACTTAGGTTTTCCTGATGAGGAAATCCTCTCAGTCGATCATGTCGTCCCATGTTCACAAATGTACTTACACGGTGCCTCCCGGAGCCCCACCAGTAGGAGACTCAATGATCCTAGCCTCAACAGAGTGGGCCTGGGTATTGTCTTCACCACCTCGGAGCAGGCCGTTCTTCCATACTAATTCCTGTTGTCGGAGGGCTGCACCAACAATGAGGCAGAGTATCATTACCCCATTACTGGCCTCGAGCTGGCCCTCAAGATCGACATCCCCTATCTGCATGTGAAGGCGGACTCCGAGCTGGTAATAAAGTAGGTCAATGGCGACTATGTTGTCAGAAATCCAGAACTCGTTCCATTGTTGGAGTGCACCCTCCATCTAATGGCCCAGTTCCCTTCTCGGTCGGAGGACATTCATATTCACCATTCATAGAATGTTCAAGCAGATGCTTTGGACAACATGGCCATGTCGCTTGCAGAGCTCGAACAGGATGACCTGATTATCCACATGGCGCACCAGAGAGTCATCACTCCTGTTACCCTGGAGGGAGATCATGGACCACGGGAAAACCATCTTACCATTGGTGCCCCTATGTTAGGAGCCTCAGGTACTTCAGATACGGTGATTGAAATAGTTCCTGATTGGAGGACACCCTTGGTTGAATACCTCCAACACAGTGATCTCCTGTCAGACTGGGCCGAGTGCGAGTGAATCCAACGTTGCGCGCTACAGTTTACCCTTCAGAGAGTGTCCAGCCTTGGGAAGATCCTTTAAAAATGAGAATTTGATGGTGTTCACCTCTATTGCCTTCAAGGACTCGAGATTACACATGTCATGCAAGAGGTTCATGCTAGTTCCTATGGCCCCCATCTGGCCGGGTCAAAGTTGTCTCACTAGATTCGGAGGCTGGGGTACTTATGGCCCGCCATGATCCATGACTGCATTGAGTTTGCTAAGAGGTTCCATGCATTCCAAGTTCATGCTAACATCATGCATCAGCCACCGGAGCCTCTCAACACTACCAAGTATTCTTGGCCCTTTGCAGTCTGGGGGTTGGATGTTGTAGAACCTTACCCACCAGCAATGGCCCACCAATGTCGGTTCATTCTGACCACTATGGATTTCTTTTCCAAGTGGGCAGGGGAAATTCTGCTCAAGGAAGTCAAAGCCCATTCTATCGCCGCCTTCATGAGTTCCAACATCATCTATTGATTTGGAGTACCTCACGCTATTCTCACTGATAACGGCACCAACTTCCGAGCATCCAAGCTGAATAAATTGTACACCAAATACAACATTCGCTCTAACCATACCTCCTGCTATCATGCACAGGAAAATGGAAAAAATCGATGCATTTAACAAAACCCTCTCTAACATTCTGCAAAAGATGGTTGGTCAGAACAAGAGTAGTTGGCCAGATAATCTCCCTAATTCCCTCTAAGCTTATCGTACGATGACTCGAAATTCCACCCAGGTGACCCCGTATTCCATGGTGTATGGAACTGAGGTCGTACTTGTAACACCCGAGACATTTATGTTATATGAATCATCAAAGGAATCTTTTTCTACACAACACTTTCTTGGCTTGCTTTACACGCAATCGCGACCTTCCTCGATAGCTTGCGTCATACGCAATACCAAGTTTCACTAAACAACAATATGCTATTAAAACTAGCTGTTATGAATAGTAATAACCACTTTTTGAAATTTTATAAATTTTATTTTTCAAAATGGACTTCATTTTTGGACTCAGAATATCGAAATTAGCCTAGGGTGAAATTTTGGTATTTTTCTGAAAAGTTTCAATTTTTGATGAATAGTGAAACCACTAAGTGGTAGGTTAAAAACTGAATTTTGCATAAAACTTAATTTGACCACTTATGTGAATGGAATTTCAAAAATCCGACAAACACGGTTGATATCGGTAAGTAAAATGTGGTTCAATGAGATAAAAATAATTTTTTGGTGAATAGTAACTTTTTACTTTTTTTTACCACGGTTAATAGTAAATAGGGTAACTAAGGGTAAATATTATATTAATATTACCCTAACACATGTCCTAATTCTATTGGACAAGTGTAATTAGACCAAAAACAAACTTAGGAATAAAAATATGACCATTTAGGCCCACTTGGATTAGATTAGGATATTTATTATTAATTTATTTAAAGAAGGGTTAAAATAGTTAAAATCAAAGTTTAATAAGTAAATCATTTTTAATATGGGGTTATACATAAGATAAATTCGACTATAAATATTCATTAGAAATCTAAAAATATTTCCTACATAATGGTATTTTATTTGTAATTTTTAGACATTAAATAATTTAATTTATTTATGACACAATGATGATGCAGTAATTATCTTATTAATGAAATATTGACATAATTGATGTTATAAACACCAAAATAAATGTAATTTGAGGCTTTTTATGAATTCCACTAATTTTCTAGGTTATTATGATATATTATTGTTGATTTAATCAACTTGGTTCGAACATATAATTCTGTTATGACTTTCACAAAAATCATATATCAAATAGTGTCAAAATTGACACAAAATAGTTTTTAAATCAAATATTATATTATTAATTGTCATTTTATTCCTAAAAATCTAAGGTTCGGCCCAATGACTTAGATAAGGATATATATATTAATAATAAACAATTTGGGGTTCTTTTGGCATGTTATGGTAAGTGTATTAACCATATAGTGTAAGAAAACAAAAAGACATGGTAAAAGTTAAATTATTTAACTTAGAGTTAAATCTAATTGATAAGGTTAAAATAATACCCTAAACTTGTCTAAATCCTATTGGTTGATAGGATTTCGACCCATCTCCACTTTAGATTCAAAATAAGACCCTTTGGAACCATTATAAACCGATTTTGACTTTAATATAAAATAATATTTTGAGATATTCCTAAGGTGCCCCTCTCCTCCCTTATAAAGGGCACCTCCTCCCCCTCCTCCTCACACCAATTTGAGCACTCAAGCTCGGACAACCCCTGCCATTGTATCCTCTCCACTTCCCTAGAACAATCCTAGAGGTCCTGGTCTTCTTCAAAGACCAATCTTAGTTCCCTAAGTGGAGGATTCAAAGAGGCGTTCCAAAGAAGAGGTAATATCCATTACCGATCTTTTCAATTTTTTCTTCTTCAACTTATTCTTCTTTAGTTGTTTCATGATAAAGTAATAACATCAGTATTACTTACATACTGATATGTTATTATAAATATGAAACAACCCTAATTCACCTTCTATCCATCCTGAAGTGCACTGTGTTGCATTTGTTGTCAATGAGACATGAAGTTGTCTTGGAATGAATGGAAGTCAAGGAATGTCAAGATGTGAATGACAAAGGTTGTGATGGTGTTGGTGATGAATGGGGAATGGCCATGGTACTAAGAGGAATGTCACTTAGGAGATTCACTAAGTGGCATTGGAGAATATGGTTGAAACATCCTCCATGAATATCTGACGATTGTTGAGCTGCTCTTTAAGTTCATAGAACTTGTATCCTGATGATACAAAGTCACAACAATGATAGAAGACCATGCATTGTATTGACAATGCATGAGGAGATGAAAGGAGTTCCATCCACAACTACTAAGTGGATGATGTGCATTAATGAAGTTCATGCACTATCACTTAGTTCATGTGAATCAGAAGATGTTCCAATTGATCTCTAATTGGATCATTAAAGAATATTGGAGAATTGTGTGATTCATGAGATTCAGTTGAAGAAGTCCCTCCTAAGTATTGAACACATATAGAAGAGGAGATGAAGAAGATTAAGAAGAAACCGTTTGGAATTCCATTCCTAAGTGATGAATACATGTTGAAGAATTGGAGGACTCCATTCCTAAGTGATAAATAAGACCATGCATTGTATTGACAATGCATGAGGAGCTCAGTTGAAGATGAAGACCCTTCGTGAATTCCATTCCTAAGTGATAAATAAGAGTTGAAGAATTGGAGGACTCCATTCCTAAGTGATAAATAAGAGTTGAAGAATTGGAGGAATTCTTAAGAAGAAGAAGAATAGAGATGGGAAGAAGAATGGCTTGGAGTGGCACTTGGCATGTTACACTTGGTCACTTGGTTTAACAAAGGACTTAGTGTTTTTGTTGCAAAAAATTGGCCAGCCAAGGCCAGCCTTAAGGGTTCAACCCCCAAGGCACATGTGGGCCTAAGGCGCCACGCCCAATGGGGGATCCCATGTGGCCGGCCCGGGCGGCAGAGGCAGAGGGGGCCGTGTGTAAGCCCCCGAGGGCACGCGGTGGTGAAACCCGCGCACCCGGAGAGCATAGTGGGCGCCAGAAGCGCGCCCGCAGGGAGCAAGGTGGGCGCAGAGTGCGCCCACAGAGAGAACCCGGTGCGGGGCGGCACCGGGAGGGAGGAAGTTCAATTGTGGAGTAGCGGAGAGCGGCAGGGTGATAAACCGCGGAAAATCCGCGGAAGGTTTCGATGTGGGACGCGCAAAATTCACCCGGAGTGAATCCAGGCCGTCCGAGCGATCTCGCGCTTGATCTGCGCCGCACGATTCATCCGTCGCGCCCCCGATTTAATCCGGCCGTCCGATGTCTTTTGATCTCCCAATCCGACGGCTCCCGGTCCGTCTCCCTCCTCGAGCTCAGCCGAAGGCCACCCGCGAGCTCCGTCGAACCAGGAGCACTCCGAAGATGGTTTTTGAGTTCCCGGCCACCATTTTCGAAACCGAGACCCCCATTCGGCTCGTATGGCCATACTGAACATATACTTGCAATAAAATATGCATGCACACGATGGATGGGGAAATTCGATGAAGGCCGAAGCAACCGGAGGTGCGAGGCCCGTGGTTTGTGCTCAAAGTATTGAAGAGTTGCCATGCACACGTTAAAATGCATGCACGTGAAGAAGGCCGAAACATAAGCGATCTCGCGTGAAACAGAAAATAAAAAATGGGATTTGCGGCTCGTTTAAAGATTTCAAAGATCCGAAATCTTCGGGAATTTAAGTTGGAAACACGCGGATCATGTGAGGCATCTCTTGCCTATAAAAGGAGCATCCGAGGCTCTCAAAAAGCTTGCTGATGCGCTGAATTTTTGAAGTACCGTGAGCGCATCTATCTGCCTCGCGAAGGTTTGAAGCCCCGCGCAAAGAACTTGTGCGGCTGAAGGTTCCAGAGCCACCCGAGGCTTCGAAGGTCCCCTGCGCGCTAATCTTTGCGCGGCAGGAAGTACCCAGGGCCGCAGCATCCTTGCGCGCTCGTGGTTGTCACCCTCTCTGCTCGTGAATTTGCGCGACAGGAGGAAGCACCCCGCGGTGCCAGTGCACACTTGCACGCCCTTGTGGCAGTGGCACTTGCGCACCCGAGCCTCCTTGCACTCAAGTGCTTGAGGACTTGCGCGATAGTGGGGAAGAAGAGGAGGGCTGCACCACTTGCGCGCTTCTTTGGGTTGGTGTTCGGGTGTGAGCAGGAGAAGGCTGAGGCTTTGCCTCGTGTGTGTGCCAAGTGGAGAAGAAGACCTGAGGGCTTCATACCTTGTGCGGCTGTTGGAGAAGGAGTAGGCCGCAGCTCATACCTTGTGCTCTTTGAAGAAGAAGTGGAAGTGGCCGCACCCTTGCGCGCCTGGTTGCACCAAGTGCACCTACTTGGCAGTGTTGGAGAAGAAGACCCGAGGCAGTATACCACACCCTTGGTTGTGGGTGCTTGGCAAGGAAGAAGGCCGAGGCCTTGCCTCGTGTGTGTGCCAAGTGAAGTGGAAGACCACACTTTGTGTGTGTGAGAGGTGAAGAAGGAAGGCCGAGGCCTTTGTGCCTTTGTGTGCAAAAAGAACAAGAAGAGGCCGTAGCCCTTGGAGGTTGTGCACACTTGAAGATTAAAAGAGAAAAACAAAGTGTGTGTGCAAAGTGGAAGAGTACAAGAAGGGAAGTAGGCCATTGGCATTTGTGTGTGCAAAAGATCTAAAAGGCCGAACCTAGTGTGTGTGCACTAAGTGAAGTGAACACACTTAGAAGAAGGAAGAAAGAGGAGACCCACACACTAAAGTAGAACACACTTTAAGTGTGTAAACACATTGAACAAAGTGTGAAGATCAAGAGAGATGGTGTGTGCTTAAAGATACTAATCCCTTTGTGGGTCTACTGCACCAAGAAGAGGAAAGGAGGAGTGCATGCATGCATGCATGCACGTGCACACGTGAAGAAAGGTAAATCAGTGAGTGTGCATTTTGAGTTGTCCAAGACCAGGAGGTTCTTGAAGAATTGAGACTGGACCAGACCGAAGATAAAGATATCAGTTGTCTGAGTATTCAGTAGTTGAAGAGAGAAGCCAGGTCATCCTTAGAAGAAGGAGATAAATCCTGAGCAAGACGAGAAGACCTGATCAACTCAAGTGATCAGAGGTACAGAGCAAGGCCAGCAGTCTTTATCCCAGACTGCTGAGGACACTTGAAGACCTTAAAGAGAAGAAGAGCTACTCATGTGACTCGAGGAGCCAAGAGAAGACCCTGTGGGACTCAGGGAGAAGAAGTCTTCAGTGGGATTCTGGAGCAGGCCAGTGGGACTCTGGTAACACTGTGGGACGTAGTATAAAGACCCTCCTGTGGGACTCAGGAGAGATACAGTGGGACTCTGTATCGACCATTGTAATACTAACCGATTATAATGAGAGAATCCATGCTGGGAGAGCATGGCAAGGATGCAGGCCTTTGGTGTCGAACCTTGTAAATCCTTGTGTCCTGTGCCTTTTCATTACTGCATCATTCGGGAAAGGTTGAGAGATACAAGAAGAGTGGATCGAGGCTTTAACCAGCCATAGAGGTTTAATTGATTAAGAATCAATTAGTAAAAAGTTTTAAGGGATCACTGATTCACCCCCTCCCCCTCTCAGTGATTCACACTGATCTGGGCACTTCAATTGGTATCAAAGGGAGGTTACCTCTAAAAGTTCCAAGGGAGTCTTTATGAAGTGCAGATTTGAGGAAACGAGCGACCAGCCTCAAATGGAGATATCTGCCAAGACTCAGAAAAATAGGAAGAAGAAACAGGCCAAGAAGATGAAGAAGAATATTGTTGCTGATAAAGAAACACCTGACAATTCCTTTTATCACTCTTCTGGTGAAGCCTGTCCTAGTTGTGATGAAGATGGAAGAAACAATGATCTTCTAAATGCAATCAAATATCTTCAGAAGACAGTCCCCAAGGAAATTCCAATGTGTATAGCTACAGGCCTCCTTGATCTTCAAGAAGAAAAATTACAGCTAGAAGATGAAGCCAATTCTCTAGAAGTCCAATTGGCAAAAAGGGTTGGCATAACCAACACTCTCAGAAAGCTGGTGAAGGACAAAGATGAAACTGTTTCCCTTTGCAATAAAAGATATGAAGATGCTGCTGAAGAATTGCAAAGAAGCCTTTCTGAGAAAGAATTATTTAAAGAAATAATCAAAGATGTGTTCCATGCACTGGAGAAGCTGCACAGAGTCTCAATGATTGTCAAAGATGCTCAACTAGAAGATAAAGTCAAAAGGGTGAAGGAGCTTGACAACTCAATGCTTGAAATCAAGAAGGTGCATGAAGACCAGTTAGAACAGCTGAAAGAAAATTGGGAAGGAAAGCTAAGAACTGTTGAGGATGAGAAGAACTCCCTCAACATGAAATACTTAGAACTTGAGGTGATATTGAAAAATCTGCAATCACCCAAAGCTGAATCCTCCCAGTCAGCTGAAAGAAGAAATGTTGCCACTCAAGTCAGCTTTGAGAAGGATGATTCTATAAGAAAGACATCCTCAAATGAAAGGGCAACTTCTTCTAGAAAGAAGGTACCATCCATCCCATCTTGTACTCATATTTCTAAATGTGTTTTCACAAAAAGTGCAGGATGGAAAAATAATTCCAAACAAGCATGGATGAAGAAAATGAAGAAGCAGAGCTTTCCTGAAGCAGCACAACAGGTTATGAAAAGTACCCTACAATCAGAAGGACTGAAGAGGTCAAGATTCGTGGGACAATGCTGGTTTTGTAACAAGTATGGGCATTGTGCAAAGGATTGTTGGTACAATCCACTAAATGCCAAAGCACAGAGGAAGCCCATGCCAAGGGGGAGCAAGCCAGAAGGAAGGAAGCAACATCCACAGGTCCAGAGACATCTGTTTACTGCAAATAGATTTGGATTACTTGACAACATCTGGGATGATTGCAAAAGTGGTCAAAAAGACACATGTCAGTCTCCAACTGTATCCAGAGCTCAAAAGAAGAAAAGATCACAGAACCTGGCTCAAAAATATTCCTTGGGAAGCAAGAAGAAAATTGAAAATGCTCCCAAGAAGAAGTTGAATAATGAAAAGAAGTCCTTGGAATTCAAATCCAAGAAGGGTGATGCATCAACAAGAGCCACCAAGAAAACATTCTTCTACTGTGGAAAGAAAGGACACACCATGGATCTTTGTGAACAAGCCATGGAACTGAATAGAGGCAGAGTGAACTCAAACAGACAATCAATCCAGAAGAAGCAGAAGGGATTGGTTGAAAATAAGTTGCCTAAGAGAGGTAGCTTAGCAGCATCCAAAGAACCATGTGGAACTTCCAAAACTGAGGCCACTCTTCCAAATGATTTACTAGTCATATGGCCACATCAGTTGCAACTTGCCAGAGAACTACAAAGAGCTGAAGATGAAGCTCTGGCAATTGCTAAAGCAAAAGAGAAGAAGAAGGTTTCACATGAAGATGTTTTGAGAACCACACCAGCACAATCATCAATGAAGATCAAATGTGCAAGTGTGAAGACTGGTGAAAATGGGACATCTCGGTTGAGAGAATCTTCTCAACCTTGTTGTTCACATTGATGAACCAAGGAGGTTCCATCTTATTCCCTTATACTTCTGGTATTTACATGTGCTAACATTGTAGAGAATTGAAGATGATGGTCATTCTCAACTGGAGGATGGTTTGGATTGAATGGAGTGCACCCCTTGAGGGGGATCCAATCTGGAGAAGATGATGTTTTGAAATTAATATCATCTTGAGAAAGTAGATGAAAGGGGGAGCTTTATCTTTGCACCTGAACATTCTAATGTGTTTTGTGAAGCATGTGCAGGATTTAGCAATTCATTGATATATCTGAAAAAATTTCAAACCCCTAAGCATGATCTCACATGTGTAGAGAATTATGGACATCTTTGAATTCCTTGGTCATATCACTCTTGTTTTCTACACCGGGTTAGCCCAAGTAGACTTAGAGTTGATTTACTAAAGGTTCTTTGCTAAAGAGAACATGTGGCATCATCCCTCTCTTAGTGATTTTTCAAGAAGATGATATTCGAAGGGAGGAAGATTTATTTTTGAAAGTGAACCACACCACACCTTTGCATTTGATTGCCAATAAGGGGGAGAAAATATTGGCACACATATTGACCCATTCATATGTGCTGAAGAAGTGTATTGACAACAAATACAAAGGGGGAGATTGAAGTGCACTGTGTTGCATTTGCTGTCGATGAGACATGAAGTTGTCTTGGAATGAATGGAAGTCAAGGAATGTCAAGATGTGAATGACAAAGGTTGTGATGGTGTTGGTGATGAATGGGGAATGACCATGGTACTAAGAGGAATGTCACTTAGGAGATTCACTAAGTGGCATTGGAGAATATGGTTGAAACATCCTCCATGCATATCTGACGATTGTTGAGCTGCTCTTTAAGTTCATAGAACTTGTATCCTGATGATACAAAGTCACAACAATGATAGAAGACCATGCATTGTATTGACAATGCATGAGGAGATGAAAGGAGTTCCATCCACAACTACTAAGTGGATTATGTGCATTAATGAAGTTCATGCACTATCACTTAGTGCATGTGAATCAGAAGATGTTCCAATTGATCTCTAATTGGATCATTGAAGAATATTGGAGAATTGTGTGATTCATGAGATTCAGTTGAAGAAGTCCCTCCTAAGTATTGAACACAGATGGAAGAGGAGATGAAGAATATTAAGAAGAAACCGTTTGGAATTCCATTCCTAAGTGATGAATACATGTTGAAGAATTGGAGGACTCCATTCCTAAGTGATAAATAAGACCATGCATTGTATTGACAATGCATGAGGAGCTTAGTTGAAGATGAAGACCCTTCGTGAATTCCATTCCTAAGTGATAAATAAGAGTTGAAGAATTGGAGGACTCCATTCCTAAGTTATAAATAAGAGTTGAATAATTGGAGGAATTATTAAGAAGAAGAAGAATAGAGATGGGAAGAAGAATGGCTTGGAGTGGCACATGGCATGTTACACTTGGTCACTTTGTTTAACAAAGGACTTAGTGTTTTTGTTGCAAAAAATTGGCCAGCCAAGGCCAGCCTTAAGGGTTCAACCCCCAAGGCACATGTGGGCCTAAGGCGCCACGCCCAAGGGGGGATCCCATGTGGCCAGCCCGGGCGGCAGAGGCAGAGGGGGCCGTGTGTAAGCCCCCGAGGGCATGCGGTGGTGAAACCAGCACACCCGGAGAGCATAGTGGGCGCCAGAAGTGTAAAGACCCGAAGCCTGACGTACATGGACATTACATTACATTTGCGGAATACTTAGTACATAACAAAAACACACACTAAAGGATCGTAATAGTTTAGTGTCTTTGGAAACTCGGAACATAATCTTCTAATCCTGGTGAAAGATCTTCAATATCTCCCGTAAAGATCTTCCATTTTTTTTTACCTAAAACCTTTCTTTATATCCTGGGGAAAAGAAAACATAAAAGGGTGAGCTCAAATGCTCAGTAAGGGTATACAAAAGAAATAAAAATCATATCATATCTTTTTGAAAATCACAACCTGCAAAAGAGATCATAATATCTTAACATGGAACAAATCATAGAAGTGAAAATGAGATCCCCATAATCATAACATGAAACTTGAAACTTTGTGGCATGCACACATAATCATGGAAAATCATTTCTTGTTAGTCATGACTCATTGCCAAGACTATCTTAGTGGACAAAGTCCCTTTCTGAACCGAGTTCACTCCTCGTTTCAGTCCTGTATCACTGAACCGAAATAACCTTCCGTTCCAGCCATGTCTATCTCATGAGATATAAAATCTTTACCCAATGCATTGGAGGGAGATATAGGTCCCACCCATCTTATAATGAATCCTTTCTTATGTGTGCCACATAATCATAAAACATACATCATCGCATAACACATGAAACAAAAATGGGATTCTTGAAACATCATGACATCATAAATCAATTCATATAAGATAAAGGAATTCATAAAAATAATTCCATCACAACATGATCAAATCAATGTAGGGATAAAAACAGAACCCTTTATTATCTTTGATGGAAAATAATTTTGAAAATCACTTGAACTCTATTCTTGAGGAAAATATCCTTTCTTCTTCGAAAACATTTTTCCTTTCATAACATGTCATACAACTTTAAAATAAAAGAAGTTGATTAAAAATAAACTTGAAAAATTGTAAAGGAAGCTTCTTGGAAACAATGTTTTAAAAATCCATTCATGCTGTATAAGTTAAAAAAAACATTCTTCGTACTTTTGTCGGAAAAGTCAAAAAGTACCTCGTACGGAAAAACGACAAAAGATTCCTTTCATATTCTTTACTAAAAACTCACCTAAGGGTAAAATTGGATTTAAACTATTGCAAGTGGATGGAAACAATATTTCATATTGAGGGAACATGGATGTGGATGATAAAATACACCCCAGTAAATACTTACGAATAAACAATCTCGGATAAAAATGAGATTGTGATATTTCCCTTACCTTAGGTCCGATTTGCTTCGTATGTGTCCGAAACTCCTGTATAATGATTTAAATAATGTCATTGACTTATTACAGAATCATATGCATTGTTATGATATCATATATGGTTTACTTATGACATTATATTACCCGTTCTTTTGTAAATTCCATGTTAAAGAAGCGTTTTGGGTAAAATCGTTTCATTTATCGTAGGTGTTTTGACTTGTTGTTCTTGACATCATTATTACTTATATCATGATTTACTTACTTCCAGAATATAAAATATGATTTATATATATTCAGTATATATATATATATAATAGATAGATAAATAAAATGAAAAACACCGTTCATGGAGACGGTAGTCCGTCCGTACGCATGAACGCTGTTTTTCTTTCCTTATTGTCTTGAAATGGAAGTAAGTAGATGACATACATATGTATATATATATACATAAATCCAGTAGCTTTATAATGTCATATATTTCATTATTATTTCTTATATATACATTATAATCATTCTTAAATGGTTAACATGGAGAATGAATCTCATCGCGTCGTGGAGACGGTATTCCGTACGTACGCACGAGCGATGATATCATTTCTATAAATATTGAATTGAATTGGAGTGGATTATACAATATATCAGAATCAATATGATGTTGTAATAACTATGTATAGTTATTCTTTACACCATTATACCCATCCATGTAAGGTGGTGGTGGAAAATAGATTACACCACGGCGTGGAGACGGTATTCCGTACGTACGCACGCGCGGTGATTTCATTTTTCCGTAGGATGGATAGAAGGTGAATTAGGGTTGTTTCATATTTATAATAACATATCAGTATGTAAGTAATACTGATGTTATTACTTTATCATGAAACAACTAAAGAAGAAGAAGTTGAAGAAGAAAGAAATTGAAAAGATCGGTAATGGATATTACCTCTTCTTTGGAACGCCTCTTTGAATCCTCCACTTAAGGAACTAAGATTGGTCTTTGGAGAAGACCAGAACCTCTAGGATTATTCTAGGAAAGTGGAGAGGAGAAAATGGCAGGGGTTGGCCGAGCTTGAGTGCTCAAAATTGGTGTGAGGAGGAGGGGGAGGAGGTGCCCTTTTATAAGGTAGGAGAGGGGCACCTTAGGAATTCTTAAAACTATTAATTTATAATAAATCTAACCCCACTTAAAAACCTCCAAAAATGACTCATATTCGAAGATTAGATGAGATAGGGTTGTAATCTCATCAACCAATCAAATTTAGACATGTTTGGATATTATTTTAATCCTTATCAATTATATTTAACTCTAAGTTAAATAATTTAACTTTTACCGTGTCTTTTTGTTTTCTTTCACTATATGGTTAATAAACTTACTATAACATGCCAAACGAACCACAAATTGTTTATTATTAATATATATGTCCTTATCTAAGTCATTTGGCCGAACCTTAGATTTTTAGGAATAAAATAACAATTAATAATATAATATTTGATTTAAAAACTATTTTGTGTCAATTTTGACACTATTTGATATATGATTTTTGTGAAAGTCATAACAGAATTATATGTTCGAACCAAGTTGATTAAATCAACATTAATATATCATAGTAACCTAGAAAATTAGTGGAATTCATAAAAAATCTCAAATTACATTTATTTTGGTGTTTATAACATCAATTATGTCAATATTTCATTAATAAGATAATTACTGCATCATCGTTGTGTCATAAATAAATTACATTATTTGATGTCTAAAAATTACAAATAAAATACCATCATGTAGGAAATCTTTTTAGATTTCTAATTAATATTTACAATCGAATTTATCTTATGTATAGCCCCATATTAAAAATGATTTACTTATTAAACTTTGATTTTAACTATTTTAACCCTTCTTTAAATAAATTCATAATAAATGTCCTAATCTAATCCAAGTGGGCCTAAATGGTCATATTTTATTCCTAAGTTTGTTTTTGGTCGAATTACACTTGTCCAATAGAATTAGGACATGTGTTAGGGTAATAGTAATATCATATTTACCCTTAGTTACCCTATTTACTATTAACCGCGGTAAAAAAAAGTAAAAAGTTACTATTCACCAAAAATTATTTTCATCTCATTGAACCACATTTTAGTCCTTGATATTAACCGTGTCTCTCGGATTTTCGAAATTCCATTCACAGAAGCGGCAAAATTAAGTTTTATGAAAAATTCAGTTTTTTTAACTACCACTTAGTAGTTTCACTATTCATCGAAAATTGATGTTTTTCAGAACAATGCCAAAATTTCATCCTAAGCTATATTTCATATTCCGAATTCAAAAATGAAATCTATTTTACCAAATTCATAACATAGAAGTTGCATTAATTAATTTTATAATTAAATCCCGCTGTTAAAATAAATAGCGTGTTTTTAGGAAACAATATATATCAAAAGATTGACACTTGATTATGTCTGGTTTAAATGTGAAATTACAACCAATGACCAACATTGTATTAAATTGTAAAAATATATTCTAAATATACTTTAAAACCACTCAAATTAATAATTTATCACTATTAATTATTTCGATTAAAAAAGTTGTTTTTAATTTAGTAATTTTCACTATTCATCAGAATATGAAAGTTATCCGAAAAGTACCAAAATTTCACCTTAGGCTAAATTCGATACTCCGAATCCAAGAATGAAATTCATTTTGAAAAATAAGATTTACAGAATTTGAAAAAGTGGTTATTACTATTCATAACGGCTAGTTTTAATAATATTTTAATAGCACATCGTTGTTTAGTGAAACTCGGTATTGTGTATTACACACGCTATCGAGGAAGGTCGCGATTGCGTGTAATGCAAGGCAAGACAAGGATGCGTGTTGTGCAAGCTCCTTTTGGTGTAGCGTACAACACAAAACATTAATAAAATTAAAAAGAATATTTTTTTATAAAATCTTGGGCTGTTACATTCTACCCCCCTTAAAATGAATTTTGCCCTCGAAATTCGTCGGGGTTATAAATGGTTTTCTATTCGAAAGTTTCCCACATCGTAAAAAGGAATACCAAAACTTGGCTTTGAAAACTAAAGTATGAAATGTAACGATTACCCAAATAAACTAATTGTTGGGTTTCCACATAGGTAAAAATATGGATATGGAAGAAAAATCTAACCATCATGTTCTGATGGAGAGTGGTAGAGAACATGGCTATGGAAAAGCCAAAAATCACAAATCCATAAATTTGTGATGATATAAGGTACCATCTGATTCCTCAGGTATAAGATCACTAGGACAACATTTTTGGTTTTCAAGATCATTTCCCTAAAGTTGAAAATTTGAATTAGAATAAATACTTACTTTATTTTGGTACAATCTCACTGTTGTTCGTGCCTTGAACAATTTCCACTTCATCTCTTAAATAAATGAAGTTGAATTTGTTATTCGTGAAGTGTTAGCAGATAATGTGATAGAATGACGGGTCATTCCATCTGTCTCAAACAAAAGGTTAGCAAAAATTATATGCATAAATCGATCTATAGTGAGATTAATCATATATGGTTCCTAAAATGGACTTATGCTTCATATATCATACTGCTTAATATAATAAAACTAGTTTCTACTAAATAGGGACTTCCTGTAGGTCAGTGGTAGGCGATAAAGGCCAGTCGCACTTCGGTTGTGGGTTCGATTCCTACAGCCTTGTCCGAAGCGATGGGCTGTCGCCCATCCTGCAGGTTGTCCTTTTTCTAAAACTATATTACTATAACATCCCATCAATAATATCGAGAAAACTTCGATCCTTAAACAATACTCACTTATGTCCAACATAATCCATTTCAATCTTTAGGCTTATCCATAATACTGCAGTCCACTCTCATAATATAGTGACAACGATTACCAGAGATTTAATACTGTCGTTGATCCCCACATATCATAAGATATGTTTTGTTGGTCACATTCTAAACATTCAAAGTCCTTAATCATGTATTCTCTTGAATACCTTAGTGAAAACATGAATGCAGTTAAAAGTTAACACTTTCCACATACCAAAATCCTCAAAATTCTATATACTCAATCCATGATATCACTTAGTCCTTATATCAATCATGAGCTCATGAATATTGTTAAACATTTCATTTTCTTATTTTCCCTTCATTATGCGCATATCATCTTATTTCCAAAAATATCTCAATCACTTTGAATACCACATTAAACCAATACATAAATATTCCAATACTCCATGATACAACATTATTTTGGAATCCCATTACATAAACACTTAATCATTCCACCACATCGTTATCATATTCAACATTGCCAATAGTGATCGCATGTGATTTCCCTTTGTCCATTGCCTTCAGTGGTTTCTCATGTTGATCATCACTAACCCTTGGATTAGGGCAATTATTAGCATAATGCCCCATTTCCTTGCACTTGAAGCATTGAAGTGTTGGTGGTGCGTTCTCTGCAGTGTTTGCTTTATTCACATCATTAGAAACCCTTTTTCCATTACTTCGACACTCAGCTGCTCGATGACCTTCTTTTCCACGCTTAAAACATTTTCTAGTTCCTTTAAGACAATCTCCACCATGCTTCTTTCCACACTTTGTGCATAAGGAAACATTCATCTTCTTTTCACCATTATTATGAGATTTCTCCTTGAACTCCATCTTTCGTTTCTTGTCAAAACCATGAGATGGATATGTAACACCAACTTCCATTTCTACCTTGATAGCACAACGCACAATTTCTTCATAGCTACTGAAGTCTCTTATAGCTAATTCCCTTCGAAGACTTGGTTTTAAGCCACTGAAAAATCGATCAACTTTACTTTCAGGTTGGATGATAATGCCAGATGCATACCTTGCAAGTCTTGTAAAATTCGCTTCATATATACCAACAGATTCATCATCCTTCTGCTTCAGCTCAATAAACTCCTTTTCCATCTTTGTTCGAAGAATACGAGGGAAGTACTTACTGAAAAACAAGTTCTTGAACTCGTCCCATTCCATGGACTCAATTTCATCCCTTGGCCTCGTATTCTTTATAAGATTCCACCATTGATCAGCTTCACCTTCCAAACGATATACTGCTAAGATGACTTTATCATGTTCAGAACATTGAAGAACTGAAAATATCTTTTCAGTGGTACTGATCCATTGTTCAGCAACAAGTGGATCGGAAGTCCCACTGAAAGAAGGTGGACGTTGCCTCATGAAGGACTCAATAGAATATTGTTCCCTTCTCTGCTCATTTGGAAGTCCAGAATGATTCATAGCTTGTGTAAGTATAGCAATAAGATTTTTCACTCCATCTCCCATAACATTTGTTTGTTCAGGAGGGAAATCATTGCATTGTCCATTGCATTGATCAACACGGTTCCTTCGGGTTCCAGCCATCGTCTAAAACCCAAAAAGAATAGTGTGAGAGGCAAAAATCATTCTAGGGAAAACAACATAATAAAGGGGGAGTACCTTCAATATCCAACATCTTAGGTTTAATTCTATGATCGTTAGCGTAATTCTATTACTATAACCTATACGTATACTTATCCCTAGGGACATCCCTAGACATACCTTAGAAATATCTCTAGGGATCTCACTAACGTTTTCGCATCCTAGTTTCCACAGGTTGACTAAACCTTTCCTCTGATACCAACTGTAAAGACCCGAAGCCTGACGTACATGGACATTACATTACATTTGCGGAATACTTAGTACATAACAAAAACACACACTAAAGGATCGTAATAGTTTAGTGTCTTTGGAAACTCGGAACATAATCTTCTAATCCTGGTGAAAGATCTTCAATATCTCCCGTAAAGATCTTCCATTTTTTTTTACCTAAAACCTTTCTTTATATCCTGGGGAAAAGAAAACATAAAAGGGTGAGCTCAAATGCTCAGTAAGGGTATACAAAAGAAATAAAAATCATATCATATCTTTTTGAAAATCACAACCTGCAAAAGAGATCATAATATCTTAACATGGAACAAATCATAGAAGTGAAAATGAGATCCCCATAATCATAACATGAAACTTGAAACTTTGTGGCATGCACACATAATCATGGAAAATCATTTCTTGTTAGTCATGACTCATTGCCAAGACTATCTTAGTGGACAAAGTCCCTTTCTGAACCGAGTTCACTCCTCGTTTCAGTCATGTATCACTGAACCGAAATAACCTTCCATTCCAGCCATGTCTATCTCATGAGATATAAAATCTTTACCCAATGCATTGGAGGGAGATATAGGTCCCACCCATCTTATAATGAATCCTTTCTTATGTGTGCCACATAATCATAAAACATACATCATCGCATAACACATGAAACAAAAATGGGATTCTTGAAACATCATGACATCATAAATCAATTCATATAAGATAAAGGAATTCATAAAAATAATTCCATCACAACATGATCAAATCAATGTAGGGATAAAAACAGAACCCTTTATTATCTTAGATGGAAAATAATTTTGAAAATCACTTGAACTCTATTCTTGAGGAAAATATCCTTTCTTCTTCGAAAACATTTTTCCTTTCATAACATGTCATACAACTTTAAAATAAAAGAAGTTGATTAAAAATAAACTTGAAAAATTTTAAAGGAAGATTCTTGGAAACAATGTTTTAAAAATCCATTCATGCCGTATAAGTTAAAAAAAAACATTCTTCGTACTTTTTTCGGAAAAGTCAAAAAGTACCTCGTACGGAAAAACGACAAAAGATTCCTTTCATATTCTTTACTAAAAACTCACCTAAGGGTAAAATTGGATTTAAACTATTGAAAGTGGATGGAAACAATATTTCATATTGAGGGAACATGGATGTGGATGATAAAATACACTCCAGTAAATACTTACGAATAAACAATCTCGGATAAAAATGAGATTGTGATATTTCCCTTACCTTAGGTCCGATTTGCTTCGTATGTGTCCGAAACTCCTGTATAATGATTTAAATAATGTCATTGACTTATTACAGAATCATATGCATTGTTATGATATCATATATGGTTTACTTATGACATTATATTACCCGTTCTTTTGTAAATTCCATGTTAAAGAAGCGTTTTGGGTAAAATCGTTTCATTTATCGTAGGTGTTTTGACTTGTTGTTCTTGACATCATTATTACTTATATCATGATTTACTTACTTCCAGAATATAAAATATGATTTATATATATTCAGTATATATATATATATATAATAGATAGATAAATAAAATGAAAAACACCGTTCATGGAGACGGTAGTCCGTACGTACGCATGAACGCTGTTTTTCTTTCCTTATTGTCTTGAAATGGAAGTAAGTAGATGACATACATATGTATATATATATACATAAATCCAGTAGCTTTATAATGTCATATATTTCATTATTATTTCTTATATATACATTATAATCATTCTTAAATGGTTAACATGGAGAATGAATCTCATCGCGTCGTGGAGACGGTATTCCGTACGTACGCACGAGCGATGATATCATTTCTATAAATATTGAATTGAATTGGAGTGGATTATACAATATATCAGAATCAATATGATGTTGTAATAACTATGTATAGTTATTCTTTACACCATTATACCCATCCATGTAATGTGGTGGTGGAAAATAGATTACACCACGGCGTGGAGACGGTATTCCGTACGTACGCACGCGCGGTGATTTCATTTTTCCGTAGGATGGATAGAAGGTGAATTAGGGTTGTTTCATATTTATAATAACATATCAGTATGTAAGTAATACTGATGTTATTACTTTATCATGAAACAACTAAAGAAGAAGAAGTTGAAGAAGAAAGAAATTGAAAAGATCGGTAATGGATATTACCTCTTCTTTGGAACGCCTCTTTGAATCCTCCACTTAAGGAACTAAGATTGGTCTTTGGAGAAGACCAGAACCTCTAGGATTATTCTAGGAAAGTGGAGAGGAGAAAATGGCAGGGGTTGGCCGAGCTTGAGTGCTCAAAATTGGTGTGAGGAGGAGGGGGAGGAGGTTCCCTTTTATAAGGGAGGAGAGGGGCACCTTAGGAATGCTTAAAACTATTAATTTATAATAAATCTAACCCCACTTAAAAACCTCCAAAAATGACTCATATTCGAAGATTAGATGAGATAGGGTTGTAATCTCATCAACCAATCAAATTTAGACATGTTTGGATATTATTTTAATCCTTATCAATTATATTTAACTCTAAGTTAAATAATTTAACTTTTACCGTGTCTTTTTGTTTTCTTTCACTATATGGTTAATAAACTTACTATAACATGCCAAACGAACCACAAATTGTTTATTATTAATATATATGTCCTTATCTAAGTCATTTGGCCGAACCTTAGATTTTTAGGAATAAAATAACAATTAATAATATAATATTTGATTTAAAAACTATTTTGTGTCAATTTTGACACTATTTGATATATGATTTTTGTGAAAGTCATAACAGAATTATATGTTCTAACCAAGTTGATTAAATCAACATTAATATATCATAGTAACCTAGAAAATTAGTGTAATTCACAAAAAATCTCAAATTACATTTATTTTGGTGTTTATAACATCAATTATGTCAATATTTCATTAATAAGATAATTACTGCATCATCGTTGTGTCATAAATAAATTATATTATTTAATGTCTAAAAATTACAAATAAAATACCATCATGTAGGAAATCTTTTTAGCTTTCTAATGAATATTTACAATCGAATTTATCTTATGTATAGCCCCATATTAAAAATGATTTACTTATTAAACTTTGATTTTAACTATTTTAACCCTTCTTTAAATAAATTCATAATAAATGTCCTAATCTAATCCAAGTGGGCCTAAATGGTCATATTTTATTCCTAAGTTTGCTTTTGGTCGAATTACACTTGTCCAATAGAATTAGGACATGTGTTAGGGTAATAGTAATATCATATTTACCCTTAGTTACCCTATTTACTATTAACCGCGGTAAAAAAAAGTAAAAAGTTACTATTCACCAAAAATTATTTTCATCTCATTGAACCACATTTTAGTCCTTGATATTAACCGTGTCTCTCGGATTTTCGAAATTCCATTCACAGAAGTGGCAAAATTAAGTTTTATGAAAAATTCAGTTTTTTTAACTACCACTTAGTAGTTTCACTATTCATCAAAAATTGATGTTTTTCAGAACAATGCCAAAATTTCATCCTAAGCTATATTTCATATTCCGAATTCAAAAATGAAATCTATTTTACCAAATTCATAACATAGAAGTTGCATTAATTAATTTTATAATTAAATCCCGCTGTTAAAATAAATAGCGTGTTTTTAGGAAACAATATATATCAAAAGATTGACACTTGATTATGTCTGGTTTAAATGTGAAATTGCAACCAATGACCAACATTGTATTAAATTGTAAAAATATATTCTAAATATACTTTAAAACCACTCAAATTAATAATTTATCACTATTAATTATTTCGATTAAAAAAGTTGTTTTTAATTTAGTAATTTTCACTATTCATCAGAATATGAAAGTTATCCGAAAAGTACCAAAATTTCACCTTAGGCTAAATTCGATACTCCGAATCCAAGAATGAAGTTCATTTTGAAAAATAAGATTTACAGAATTTTAAAAAGTGGTTATTACTATTCATAACGGCTAGTTTTAATAATATTTTAATAGCACATCGTTGTTTAGTGAAACTCGGTATTGTGTATTACACACGCTATCGAGGAAGGTCGCGATTGCGTGTAATGCAAGGCAAGACAAGGATGCGTGTTGTGCAAGCTCCTTTTGGTGTAGCGTACAACACAAAACATTAATAAAATTAAAAAGAATATTTTTTTTATAAAATCTTGGGCTGTTACAAGAAGCACGCCCGCAGGGAGCAAGGTGGGCGCAGAGCGCGCTCGCACAGAGAACCCGGTGCGGGGCGGCACCGGGAGGGAGGAAGTTCAATTGTGGAGTAGCGGAGAGCAGCAGGGTGATAAACCACGGAAAATCCGCGGAAGGTTTCGATGTGGGACGCGCAAAATTCACCCGGAGTGAATCCAGGCCGTCCGAGCGATCTCGCGCTTGATCTGCGCCGCACGATTCATCCGTCGCGCCCCCGATTTAATCCGGCCGTCCGATGTCTTTTGATCTCCCGATCTGACGGCTCCCGGTCCGTCTCCCTACTCGAGCTCAGCCGAAGGCCACCCGCGAGCTCCGTCGAACCAGGAGCACTCCGAAGATGGTTTTTGAGTTCCCGGCCACCATTTTCGAAACTGAGACCTCCATTCGGCTCGTATGGCCATACTGAACATATACATGCAATAAAATATGCATGCACACGATGGATGGGGAAATTCGATGAAGGCCAAAGCAACCGGAGGTGCGAGGCCCGTGGTTTGTGCTCAAAGTATTGAAGAGTTGCCATGCACACGTTAAAATGCATGCACATGAAGAAGGCCGAAACATAAGCGATCTCGCGTGAAACAGAAAATAAAAAATGGGATTTGCGGCTCGTTTAATGATTTCAAAGATCTGAAATCTTCGGGAATTTAAGTTGGAAACACGCGGATCATGTGAGGCATCTCTTGCCTATAAAAGGAGCATCCGAGGCTCTCAAAAAGCTTGCTGATGCGCTGAATTTTTGAAGTCCCGTGAGCGCATCTCTCTGCCTCGCGAAGGTTTGAAGCCCCGCGCATAGAACTTGCGCGGCTGAAGGTTCCGGAGCCACCCAAGGCTTCGAAGGTCCCCTGCGCGCTAATCATTGCGCGGCAGGAAGTACCCAGGGCCGCAGCATCCTTGCGCGCTCGTGGTTGTCACCCTCTCTGCTCGTGAATTTGCGCGACAGGAGGAAGCGCCCCGCGGTGCCAGTGCACACTTGCACGCCCTTGTGGCAGTGTCACTTGCGCACCCGAGCCTCCTTGCACTCAAGTGTTTGAGGACTTGCGCAATAGTGGGGAAGAAGAGGAGGGTTGCACCACTTGCGCGCTTCTTTGGGTTGGTGTTCGGGTGTGAGCAGGAGAAGGCCGAGGCTTTGCCTCGTGTGTGTGCCAAGTGGAGAAGAAGACCCGAGGGCTTCGTACCTTGTGCGGATGTTGGAGAAGGAGTAGGCCGCAGCTCATACCTTGTGCTCTTTGAAGAAGAAGTGGAAGTGGCCGCACCCTTGCGCGCCTGGTTGCACCAAGTGCACCTACGTGGCAGTGTTGGAGAAGAAGACCCGAGGCAGTATACCACACCCTTGGTTGTGGGTGCTTGGCAAGGAAGAAGGCCGAGGCCTTGCCTCGTGTGTGTGCCAAGTGAAGTGGAAGACCACACTTTGTGTGTGAGAGAGGTGAATAAGGAAGGCCGAGGCCTTTGTGCCTTTGTGTGCAAAAAGAACAAGAAGAGGTCGTAGCCCTTGGAGGTTGTGCACACTTGAAGATTAAAAGAGAAAAACAAAGTGTGTGTGCAAAGTGGAAGAGTACAAGAAGGGAAGTAGGCCATTGGAATTTGTGTGTGCAAAAGATCTAAAAGGCCGAACCTAGTGTGTGTGCACTAAGTGAAGTGAACACACTTAGAAGAAGGAAGAAAAAGGAGAACCACACACTAAAGTAGAACACACTTTAAGTGTGTAAACACATTGAACAAAGTGTGAAGATCAAGAGAGCTGGTGTGTGCTTAAAGATACTAAACCCTTTGTGGGTCTACTGCACCAAGAAGAGGAAAGGAGGAGTGCATGCATGCATGCATGCACGTGCACACGTGAAGAAAGGTATAGCAGTGAGTGTGCATTTTGAGTTGTCCAAGACCAGGAGGTTCTTGAAGAATTGAGACTGGACCAGACCGAAGATAAAGATATCAGTTGTCTGAGTATTCAGTAGTTGAAGAGAGAAGCCAGGTCATCCTTAGAAGAAGGAGATAAATCCTGAGCAAGACGAGAAGACCTGATCAACTCAAGTGATCAGAGGTACAGAGCAAGGCCAGCAGTCTTTATCCCAGACTGCTGAGGACACTTGAAGACCTTAAAGAGAAGAAGAGCTACTTGTGTGACTCGAGGAGCCAAGAGAAGGCCCTGTGGGACTCAGGGAGAAGAAGTCTTCAGTGGGATTCTGTAGCAGGCCAGTGGGACTCTGGTAACACTGTGGGACGCAGTATAAAGACCCTCCTGTGGGACTCAGGAGAGATACAGTGGGACTCTGTATCGACCATTGTAATACTAACCGATTATAATGGTAGAATCCATGCTGGGAGAGCATGGCAAGGATGTAGTCCTTTGGTGCCGAACCTTGTAAATCCTTGTGTCCTGTGCCTTTTCATTACTGCATCATTCGGGAAAGGTTGAGAGATACAAGAAGAGTGGATCGAGGCTTTAACCAGCCATAGAGGTTTAATTGATTAAGAATCAATTAGTAAAAAGTTTTAAGGGATCACTGATTCACCCCCTCCCCCTCTCAGTGATTCACACTGATCTGGGCACTTCACATCCCACGGAAAAATGAAATCACCGCGCGTGCGTACGTACGGAATACCGTCTCCACGCCGTGGTGTAATCTCTTTTTCCACCATCACTTTACAAGGATGGGTATAATGGTGTAATGAGTAACTATTTATGATTATTATAAAGTAATATTGATACTGAAATAATATATATATACTCCAATACAGTTCCACGATCATAGGAACGATATCATCACTCGTGCGTACGTACGGAATACCGTCTCCACGATGTGATGTGACTCGTTCTACATGATCATCATTACATAGTAATTATATAAATGAATTGAATGAATAAATATGATATATGTTACACTAATACCATTCTGGATATAAGGTATCTATAACCTTAAAAGAAGAATAAGAATGTATTCGGCAAAACACGCATAAGAACAAAAGGCAATAAAGACCCGAGTAACAAGTAACAATGAAATATTACTAACAAGAAGCTAAGAATATGACCATATATGATATCATATCAATATGTATGATTCTGGAATAAGTCAATAACATTATTTAAACCATTATACAGGAGCTTCGGACACGTACAAAGCAAATTGGACCAAGGTAAGGGAAATATCACAATCTCATTTTTATCCGAGATTGTTTATTCGTAAGTATTTACTGGGGTGTATTTTATCATCCACATCCATGTTTCATCAATATGTAATATTATTTCCATCCACCTACAATTGTTTAAATCCATTTTTACCCTTCGGTGAGTTTTTAGTAATATCTATGAAAGGAATCTTTTGTCGTACGAGGTATTTTTTGACTTTTCCGACAAAAGTACGAAGAATGTTTTTTTTAACTTATACGGCATGAATGGATTTTTAAAACATTATTTCCAAGAAGCTTCCTTTACAAGTTTTCAAGTTTATTTTTAATCAAATTCTTTTATTTTAAAGCCGTATGACATGTTATGAAAGGAAAAACGTTTTTAAAGTAGAAAGGATATTTTCCTCAAGAATGGAGTTAAAGTATTTTATAAAAATTATTTTCCATCTAAGATAATAAAAGGGTTCTGTTTTTATCCCTATTATTACATGGATTTGATTATGTTGTGATGGAAACATTTTTATGAATTTCTTTATCTTATATGAATTGTTTTATGATGTCATGTTGTTTAAGAATCCCATTTTTATTACATGGGTTACGCTATGATGTATGGTTTATGATTATGTGGCACACATAAGAAAGGATTCATTATAAGATGGGTGGGACCTATATCTCCCTCCAATGCATTGGGTAAAGGTTTTATATCTCATGAGATAGACATGGCTGGAATGGTAGGTTATACCGGTTCAGTGAAACAGGACTGGAACGAGGGTGACTCTGTTCAGAAAGGGACTTTGTCCACTAAGATAGTCTTGGAAATGAGTCATGACTACCAAGAAATGATTTTCCATGATTATGTGTGCATGCTACAAAGTTTCAAGTTTCATGTTATGATTATGGGGATCCCATTTTCACTTCTATGATTTATTCCATGTTATGATTTTATGATCTCTTTTAGAGGTTATGATTTTCAAAAAGATATGATATTATTTTTATTTCCTTTATTTGCCCTTGCTGAGCATTTGAGCTCACCCTTTTATGTTTTCTTTTCCCCAGGTCAGGAAGATGGATATTAAGTAGAATATGCTAAAAGGTACCCTAGATATGATGAAATAAATGGGAGACACTGTAGAAGATTTATGAACCAATTTTTTATGTTTCCCAGTTTCTAAAGACACTATACCTATACGGTCCTTTGTGGTTTTGTCATATGTTGTAATAAGTGTGCTTCAATTTTGAAGTATTAGCAATGTATGTAAAGTATGGGTCGTTATAGTTGGTATCAGAGGAAAGGTATAGTCAACCATTGGAAACTAGGATGTGAAAGCCTTAGTAAGAACCCTAAGGATAAGTCTAAGCATAGAACACAATCTTAGTGTTTTAGAAATGGCCTTGAATAACCTAGGATAAGACCTTAATCATGAAAATTTTATTCTTGAATTATGTGGTTTTCCTATTATAATTAGTGTTGCTCACACTATTCTTCTTGGTTTTAGTCAATGGCTGGAACCTGAAGGAACCGTGTTAATGAGGAATGTGATGGGCAATGCAATGATTGTCCCCCTGAGCAACCAAACGATATGGGAGCTGGAATGCAAAATCTTGTAGCCATGCTCACACAACTTTCTCAAGCTATGAATCATGCAGGACTTCCAAACGAGCAAAGGAAGGAGCAACATTATGTTGAATCCTTCATGAGGCAGCGTCCACCTTCTTTCAGCGGGTCTACTGATCCATTAGTTGCTGAACAATGGATTAGTACTACTGAAAAGTTATTTTCAGTTCTTCAATGTTCTGAGCATGATAAAGTCATCCTAGCAGTGTATCGTTTGGAAGGAGATGCTGATCAATGGTGGAATCTTATTAAGAATACGAGGCAAAGGGATGAAATTGAGTCTATGGAATGGGACGAGTTCAAGAACTTATTTTTCAATAAGTACTTCCCTCGTATTCTCCGAACAAAGATGGAGAAAGAGTTCCTTGAACTGAAGCAAAGGGATGATGAATCTGTTGGTACCTATGAAGCAAATTTTACAAGACTTGCAAGGTACGCTTCTGGTATTATTATCCAACCTGAGAGTAAGATCGATCGATTCTTTAGTGGATTAAAACCAAGTCTTCGAAGGGCGTTAGCCATAAGGGACTTCAATAGCTACGAGGAAATCGTTCGATGAGCTCTCAAAGTCGAGATGGAGATTGGAGTAACCCATCAGTCACATGGGTTTGATAAGAAGAGGAAGATGGAATTCAAAGGAAAATTTAAAGAGCACACTGAAAAGAAGATGATCTTTCCCTTATGCTCAAAGTGTGGAAAGAAACATGGAGGGAGTTGTCTTAAAGGGACAAGTAAATGTTTTAAATTTGGAAAGGAAGATCATCGGGCATTTGAATGCCGTGATAATGGGAAGAAGATGTCTAATGACGCAAATAAAGGAAGGGATACACAGAATGAACCTACTACACTTCAATGTTTCAAGTGCGAGGAGATGGGGCATTATGCCAATCAATGCCCAAATCCAAGGGTTGATGATGATGGTCGACACCAACAAAATCTTAAGGCTAAAGACAAAGGAAAGTCACATGAAATTTCTATCAGCGATGTGGAGTACGATAATGAAGTGGTGAAAGGTACACTTACCATCCACTCTAAAGTAGAAAATGTTTTATTTGATTCTGGATCCACCCACTCTTTTATTTCTAAAGAATTTTCTAAGGGTATCACCGTATTACCTCAACAATTAGATGTTGAGTTAGCTGTGACAACACCTAATGGCACAACAGTCGCATCAAAAGTTTATAATTCTTCTTCGATCGAAGTTTGTGGGAAAGTGCTTCCTGCAAATCTTGTGATCCTTACTTTAGTGGAATTTGATGTGATTCTTGGCATGGATTGGCTTTCTCTACATGGAGCTCATATCAATTTCCAAAGAAGGGAAGTCACATTTCATATTCCAGATTAATCTACGATCGTCTATCAATGCAAGGATGAACATAACCTTCCAGTGGAAATTCCTTCCTTCTTATGGGTCTTGATTCCACTAAATGAAGGTTATTTATCTCAAATGGTTGGTGAGAAACTCATGATTAAGAATATTCCCATTGTATGGGAGTTTGATGATGTCTTTCCGGAGGAATTACCGGGTCTTCCACCAAATTGTGAAGTTGAGTTTTCAATAGAACTCCTACCGGGTGCTTTGCCTATTTCAAAGACACCTTATAGATTGGCCCCAATTGAGTTGCAGGAATTAAAGAAGCAACTCCAAGAGAATCTTGATAAGGGATTCATACACCCTAGTGCGTCACCTTGGGGAGCACCTGTTCTATTTGTTAAGAAGAAAGATGGATCAATGAGACTCTGCATTGATTATCGAGAACTTAACAAGATCACTATCAAGAACAAATATCCTCTCCCATGCATTGATGACTTATTTGACCAACTACGCGGAGCTCAATACTTTTCAAAGATTGATCTTCGTTCAGGGTATCATCAATTAAGGGTCAAAAGGGAGGATATACCAAAGACGGCTTTCCGTACAAGGTATGGACACTATGAATTTATAGTGATGCCATTTGGTCTTAATAATTCCCTTGCTATCTTCATGGATCTAATGAATAGAGTCTTTAGAGACTATCTTGATCAATTTGTGGTAGTCTTTATAGACGATATTCTTGTCTATTCAAAGAGCAAGGAAGAGCATGCAGATCACTTGAGAATTATATTGAAGACCCTGATAAAGGAGAAGCTTTATGCCAAATTTACCAAGTGTGAATTTTGGCTTCAAAAAGTTGCATTTTTGGGTCACATAATCTCAAAAGAGGGGATATCTGTGGATCCAGCAAAAACAGAGGTTATCGAAAGATGGTCGAGACCAACAACAGTAAGTGAGATTCGAAGTTTTCTTGGTTTGGCTGGATATTATCGATGTTTTGTAAAATATTTTTCACGATTATCTAATCCACTCACCAAGTTGACTCGGAAAGGAGTTAAGTTTGTCTGGATAGAGGAATGTGAAGAGAATTTCAAGGAGTTGAAAAGAAGGTTATCCAGTGCACCTGTGCTCACACTGCCTTATAGTGGAGAAAGGTTTGTGATCTACAGTTATGCACCCAAGAAGGGATTGGGGTGTGTTCTTATACAAAATGATATGGTGATAGCTTATGCCTCATGACAGTTGAAAATCCATGAGCAAAATTACCCAACACATGATTTGGAGTTGGCTGCGATAATCTTTGCATTAAAGATTTGGAGGCATTACCTTTATGGTGAAAGGTGTGATATTTATACTGATCATAAAAGTTTAAAGTATATTT
This sequence comes from Viscum album, assembly GCA_963277665.1. Taxonomy (NCBI): domain Eukaryota; kingdom Viridiplantae; phylum Streptophyta; class Magnoliopsida; order Santalales; family Viscaceae; genus Viscum; species Viscum album. The sequence goes on from OY728130.1 coordinate 301,266,187, forward strand.
TCACACAAAAGGAGCTGAATATGCTCCAAAGAAGATGGTTGGAGCTGATTAAGGATTATGACTGCTCAATCCGTTACCACCCTGGGAAAGCAAACAAGGTGGCAGATGCATTAAGTCGACAAGACCATGCTAGTTTATCCATGATGAGGATCACAAAAGATCCAATATTTATGGATTTACAAAGGATGGATCTTGGAATTATAATGGAAGGGAAAAAATCTTATCTTTCTCAAATGAATGTTCAACCATCTATACATGTGAAGATTAAAGAGGCACAGAAAGAAGATGTCGAGTTACAAAAGAAGGTGAGAAATGTTCCTGAATTCAACCTTGATTGTGATGGGATAATAAAGTTCAGGAATCGGGTTTGTGTTCCTCCCATCCCCGAATTAAAGAAGGCGCTGCTGGATGAGGCTCATAGTTCATCATTCTCTATTCATCCTAGAAGCACGAAGATGTATAGGGACCTGAAAGAGTACTTCTGGTGGGATGGAATGAAAAGAGATGTTGCTGAATATGTCTCTCGATGCTTGGTTTGTCAACAAGTTAAAGCTGAGAGACAAAAGTCTAAGGGGATGTTACAACCATTACCCATACCCGAATGGAAATGGGAAAATATCACTATGGACTTTGTCACAGGACTTCCTAAAACATCCAAAGGCAATAATGCTATCTGGGTCATAGTTGATCGTCTTACAAAGTCTGCACACTTCATTTCTATTAGAGAGGATTTCTCTCTAGATCAGCTTTCCAGGATATATGTAAAGGAAGTGGTAAGATTGCATGGAGTACCACTTTCTATTATATCTGATCGAGATCCGAGTTTTACCTCGAAGTTCTAGCGAAGTCTTCAGCATACTCTGGATACAGAGTTGAGTTTCAGCACTGCTTATCATCCCCAGACAGACGGTCAGTCTGAGAGAACAATTCAAACCCTAGAAGATATGTTGAGAGCTTGCTCTATGGATTTCAAAGGAGGTTGGGATCAACACCTACCTTTGGTGGAATTTTCTTATAATTATAGCTTTCACTCCAGTATTCAGATGGCTCCTTATGAAGCTCTCTATGGAAAGAAATGCAGGACTCCAACTTTCTGGGATGAAGTTGGGGAAAGAAAGCTATTAGGACCTGATCTCATTGATGAAATGGCAGAAAAGGTCAGATCTATTCAACAACACATAAGAGCAGCTCAGAGTCGACAGAAAAGTTATGCCGACAACCGAAGAAAAGACCTAGAGTTTGAAGTGGGTGATAAAGTGTTCTTACGAATATCTCCCTGGAAGAGGGTTATGAGATTTGGAAAGAAGGGGAAGTTGAGCCCTAGATATATCGGTCCTTTCGAAATACTGGATCGTGTTGGGAAGGTAGCTTACCGATTTCCGCTTCCACCGAATCTCTCTCAAGTTCATGATGTGTTCCATGTATCTCTCCTGAGAAAGTACATACCAGATCCTTCACATGTACTCAGCTCAGAAGTTGTACCGCTAGAGCAAGATCTTTCTTATGAAGAACAGCCGATAGAGATTCTGGATCGTAGCGAAAAAGTCTTACGAAACAAGACCACTCGATTGGTGAAAGTTTTATGGAGGAACCACCAACTTGAAGAAGCGACATGGGAGCTTGAGGATATGATGAGGGAGAAGTATCCTCATCTGTTTGTTACAAAGTGACGAATTTCGAGGGCGAAATTCTTTTTAAGGGGGGTAGAATGTAACACCCGAGACTTTTATGTTATATGAATCATCAAAGGAATCATTTTCTACACAACACTTGCTTGGCTTGCTTTACACGCAATCGCGACCTTCCTCGATAGCTTGCGTCGTACGCAATACCGAGTCTCACTAAACAACAATATGCTATTAAAACTAGCTGTTATGAATAGTAATAACCACTTTTTGAAATTTTATAAATTTTATTTTTCAAAATGGACTTCATTTTTGGACTCAGAATATCGAAATTAGACTAGGGTGAAATTTTGGTATTTTTCTGAAAACTTTCAATTTTTGATTAATAGTGAAACCACTAAGTGGTAGGTTAAAAACTGAATTTTGCATAAAACTTAATTTTACCGCTTCTGTGAATGGAATTTCAAAAATCCGACAGACACGGTTGATATCAGTAAGTAAAATGTGGTTCAATGAGATAAAAATAATTTTTTGGTGAATAGTAACTTTTTACTTTTTTTAACCGCGGTTAATAGTAAATAGGGTAACTAAGGGTAAATATGATATTAATATTACCCTAACACATGTCCTAATTCTATTGGACAAGTGTAATTCGACCAAAAACAAACTTTGGAATAAAAATATGACCATTTAGGCCCACTGGGATTAGATTAGGACATTTATTATTAATTTATTTAAAGAATGGTTAAAATAGTTAAAATCAAAGTTTAATAAGTAAATAATTTTTAATATGGGGTTATACAGAAGATAAATTCGACTATAAATATTCATTAGAAAGATAAAACGATTTCCTACATAATGGTATTTTATTTGTAATTTTTAGACATTAAATAATTTAATTTATTTATGACACAATGATGATGCAGTAATTATCTTATTAATGAAATATTGACATAATTGATGTTATAAACACCAAAATAAATGTAATTTGAGACTTTTTATGAATTCCACTACTTTTCTAGGTTACTATGATATATTAGTGTTGATTTAATCAACTTGGTTAGAACATATAATTCTGTTATGACTTTCACAAAAATCATATATCAAATAGTGTCAAAATTGACAAAAATAGTTTTTAAATCAAATATTATTTTATTAATTGTTATTTTATTCCTAAAAATCTAAGGTTCAGCCAAATTACTTAGATAAGGATATATATATTAATAATAAACAATTTGGGGTTCGTTTGGCATGTTATGGTAAGTGTATTAACCATATAGTGTAAGAAAACAAAAAGACATGGTAAAAGTTAAATTATTTAACTTAGAGTTAAATCTAATTGATAAGGTTAAAATAATACCCTAAACTGGTCTAAATCCTATTGGTTGATATTATTTCGACCCATCCCCACTTTATCTTAGAAATAAGACCCTTTGGAACCATTATAAACCGATTTTGACTTTAATATAAAATAATATTTTGAGATATTCCTAAGGTGCCCCTCTCCTCCCTTATAAAAGGGCACCTCCTCCCCCTCCTCCTCACACCAATTTGAGCACTCAAGCTCGGACAACCCCTGCCATTTTCTCCTCTTTACTTCCCTAGAATAATCCTAGAGGTCCTGGTCTTCTTCAATGACCAATCTTAGTTCCCTAAGTGGAGGATTCAAAGAGGTGTTCCAAAGAAGAGGTAATATCCATTACCGATCTTTTCAATTTCTTTCTTCTTCAACTTCTTCTTCTTTAGTTGTTTCATGATAATGTAATAACATCAGTATTACTTACATACTGATATGTTATTATAAATATGAAACAACCCTAATTCACCTTCTATCCATCCCACAGAAAAATGAAATCACCGCGCGTGCGTACGTACGGAATACCGTCTCCACGCCGTTGTGTAATCTATTTTTACACCATCACTTTACAAGGATGGGTATAATGGTGTAATGAGTAACTATTTATGATTATTATAAAGTAATATTGATACTGAAATAATATATATATACTCCAATACAGTTCCACGATCATAGGAACGATATCATCACTCGTGCGTACGTACAGAATACCATCTCCACGATGTGATGCGACTCGTTCTACATGATCATCATTACATAGTAATTATATAAATGAATTGAATGAATAAATATGATATATGTTACACTAATACCATTATGGATATAAGGTATCTATAACCTTAAAAGAAGAATAAGAATGTATTTGGCAAAACACGCATAAGAACAAAAGGCAATAAAGACCCGAGTAACAAGTAACAATGAAATATTACTAACAAGAAACTAAGAATATGACCATATATGATATCATATCAATATGTATGATTCTGGAATAAGTCAATAACATTATTTAAACCATTATACAGGAGCTTCGGACACGTACAAAGCAAATCGGACCTAAGGTAAGGGAAATATCACAATCTCATTTTTATCTGAGATTGTTTATTCGTAAGTATTTACTGGGGTGTATTTTATCATCCACATCCATGTTTCATCAATATGTAATATTATTTCCATCCACCTACAATTGTTTAAATCCATTTTTACCCTTCGGTGAGTTTTTAGTAATATCTATGAAAGGAATCTTTTGTCGTACGAGGTACTTTTTGACTTTTTCGACAAAAGTACGAAAAATGTTTTTTTTAACTTATACGGCATGAATGGATTTTTAAAACATTATTTCCAAGAAGCTTCCTTTACAAGTTTTCAAGTTTATTTTTAATCAAATTCTTTTATTTTAATGTCGTATGACATGTTATGAAAGGAAAGATGTTTTTAAAGTAGAAAGGATATTTTCCTCAAGAATGGAGTTCAAGTATTTTATCAAAATTATCTTCCATCTAAGATAATAAAAGGGTTCTATTTTTATCCCTATTATTAAATGGATTTGATTATGTTGTGATGGAAACATTTTTATGAATTCCTTTATCTTATATGAATTGTTTTATGATGTCATGTTGTTCAAGAATCCCATTTTTATTACATTGGTTACGCTATGATGTATGGTTTATGATTATGTGTCACACATAAGAAAGGATTCATTATAAGATGGGTGGGACCTATATCTCCCTCAAATGCATTGGGTAAAGGTTTTATATCTCATGAGATAGACATGGCTGGAACGGTAGGTTATACCGGTTCAGTGAAATAGGACTGGAACGAGGGTGACTCGGTTCAGAAAGGGACTTTGTCCACTAAGATAGTCTTGGCAATGAGTCATGACTAACAAGAAATGATTTTCCATGATTATGTGTGCATGCCACAAAGTTTAAAGTTTCATGTTATGATTATGGGGATCCCATTTTCACTTCTATGATTTATTCCATGTTAAGATTTTATGATCTCTTTTGCAGGATATGATTTTCAAAAAGATATGATATGATTTTTATTTCCTTTATTGGCCCTTGCTGAGCATTTGAGCTCACCCTTTTATGTTTTCTTTTCCCCAAGTCAGGAAGATGGATATTAAGTAGAATATGCTAAAAGGGACCCTAGATATGATGAAATAAATGGGAGACACTGTAGAAGATTTATGAACAAGTTGTTTATCTTTCCCAGTTTCTAAAGACACTATACCTATACGGTCCTTTGTGGTTTTGTCATATGTTGTAATAAGTGTGATTCAATTTTGAAGTATTAACAATGTATGTAAAGTATGGGTCGTTATAGTACTGCCCATCAAGATTCAGATTCCCTCATTGCGCACAGCAGTCTACGACCAAAAAGTGCCGGATATAGTTTCTGAAATCTGTCTAACGGAATTGGAAGCGCTGGACGAGAATAGGCTTCGTGCTTTGCACAACCAGGAAATGCATCAGAGCAGGATGGCTCAAGCTTTCAATAATAAGGTTCACCTCTACTTCTTCTTGCAATGTGACCTAGTACTGGCCCTCAGGGTGCCAATGATCCCCGGAAGGAAACCACCCAAGTTAGAGCCCAAATGGGATGGGCCTTTCATTGTCCATAAGGTCTATCCCAATGGTTCATACTCCCTGGTGACCATGAATGGTGAGCATATAACTCCTCCCACCAATGCTAGGTTCCTCAAATAGTATTTTTTCTGAATCCTTGGTCTGAGTTCTAAGACCTTAAACTAAGATCCTTTCCTGGTCCCACATGACCCTAAAACTTCATTTGGTCTAGTAAGACCTTAAACTGCATTTGGCCCCACATTTGGGCCCCTACGGTCCCGCATGACCCTAAACTGCACGCTCGTCCTGCATGACGTTAAACTACAAGTTGGTCAGGCCTCCCTGGCCGAAGCCGGCCTTGGGCCCCCAGCCCAGGCTCTCTCTCGTGGAATTGTATGATGTGGTGTGGGGTCATGTCGTCATTCATGTTTGGTTACTTGCCGCATCATACGCATTCCCGGATGAAATTATTCAAATCATCCTACATGACGTTAAACTGTGATTTTAGAACTACGTATGGCTTGATTCCCATCCTTATGGGATACGTAGGACTGCCTGAATGCCTAAATTTCAGTTCCAGCACCATATCTTAAGAAATCCCACGATCTCCCGTTCACCTCGACCTCTTGTTCTATCCCTCTCCACGAGGGGGATATATAGGTGTGGTACATGGTTTTTGGAACCATGCCCCCTTCTCTCGAGGATCCTCCGTCTTTTGGCCGCTCACAAACCGAGCCCTTCGACCCTTTTCAATGGTCTTCTAATGTGTTCAGAGTACTCTGGTCTAGGACCTAGAGTGTTAGATTCGACTTAGGCAAGGTTCGTCCACTTTACAAGCTTCATGCTCCCCTTCATGCTCCCCCCCCCCCATTATCTTTCACACCTAGAGGGACCCCCAAGAACAGCCTAGATAACACGCCTAAGGGCTCTACTACCGTCACGGGCCAATGCCCCTGAGGGTTTCAGACAAAAAATTGATACAAATCCTACGTTTTTGAAGTGCCCAGATCAGTGTGAATCACTGAGAGGGGGAGGGGGTGAATCAGTGATCCCTTAAAACTTTTTACTAATTGATTCTTTATCAATTAAACCTCTATGGCTGGTTAAAGCCTCGATCCACTCTTCTTGTATCTCTCAACCTTTCCCGGATAATGCAGTAATGAAAAGGCACAGGACACAAGGATTTACAAGGTTCGGCACCAAAGGCCTACATCCTTGCCATGCTCTCCAAGCATGGATTCTCCCATTATAATCTGTTAGTATTACAATGGTCGATACAGCTTCCCACCGTATCTCTCCTGAGTCCCACAGGAGGGTCTTTATACTGCGTCCCACAGTGTTACCAGAGTCCCACTGGCCTGCTCCAGAATCCCACTGAAGACTTCTTCTCCCTGAGTCCCACAGGGTCTTCTCCTGGCTCCTCGAGTCACACGAGTAGCTCTTCTTCACTTTAAGCTTCTTCAAGTATCTTCAGCAGTCTGGGATAAAGACTGCTGGCCTTGCTCTGTACCTCTGATCACTTGTGATGATCAGGTCTTCTCGTCTTGCTCGGGCTTTATCACCTTCTTCTAAGGATGACCCGACTTCTCTCCAATTACTGAATGCTCAGACAAATAATATCTTTATCTTCGGTCTGGTCCAGTCTCAGTTCACTTCAACATCATGCACTGAGTGCATGGCAACTCTTCAAGATCTTCAAGTCTTGGACTCCTCAGATGCACACCACTGATTTAGCACTGTTCACGTGTGCACGTGCATGCATGCATGCATGCACTTTCCCTTTCTTCTTCTTGGTGCAGTAGACCCACAAAGGGTGTAATCACTTTTGAGCACACACCTTTACTGAACTTCACACTTTGTTCAATGTGTTTACACACTTAAATGTGTGTTATACCCTAGTGTGAGAGTCTCCTTCTTCTTCTCCTTCTTAGTGTGTACACACCACTTTCAAAGTGTGCACTTCACTTATGCACACACTTGGTTCTCCATTTTGTACACACAAGGGCTACGGCCTATTTGTCTTCTTTTTGCACACATGTAGGCTTAGGTGTTTATCTTCACTTGGTGCACACACAAGACTTGGCCTTCACTTCTTCTTGCACACACTTTGCCTCGGCTTACTTCTTCACTATAGCACTCACACACAATGGTGTGGTCTCGGCCTCCCTTGCACACACCCGAACAATTGTGCTCTTCCTCCTTATGCACACACACGGCCACGACCTTCTCACTTTGCACACACAAGGTGTAGTCTTGGCCTCCACTTGCACACACAAGAGGCAAAACCTCGGGTTCTCTTCTGTTTTTGCACACACCCAAGTTGTGGTCTTCACTTCATCACTTCACACACAAGGCATGCCTCGGCTTACTTCTTCAGTTTAGCACTTAAGGGGTGCAAGGGCTCGGGTCTTCCTGTTTAACACATAAGCACTAAGGCCCTCGGCCTTCTCTTGCTCACAGCCGAACACCAGCTTCAAAGGAGGCGCGCAAGGGTGCGGCTTCTCCTCTTCAACACTGCCGCGCAAGCCACAACAACTTTGAGCACGCAAGAGGATGCGGCTCGGGTTGTGCAGGCCTCAAGAGTGCAAGAGCACCTTGGGTGTGCAAGCTTCTCCTGCCGCGCAAGTATACGGGCAGGGAGAGCTCTTCCTGTCGCGCAAGTGATGCGCGCAGGGGACTTCCTCCTCCTCCTTCTTCTTGTCGCGCAAGGGAGCAGCGCGCAAGGAACTTCACGAAGCCAAAATATGGCTCCGGGCTTCTCTGCCGCGCAAGGGGCGCGCAGGCTGTTCTTCGCGAGGCAGAGCTCTCGCGGGACTCCCGAAATTTTCAGCAGCGTTCCAGCAAACTGCTCAGAGGTCTCGGCCTCTCCTTTTATAGGCAGAGATGCCTCAGATTATCCGCGTGCAATAAATCTTGAATCACCGAAGATTTCGGTTCTTTAAAAATCTTTACGAATCTTGCTTTTACTCTCTGTTTCACCGCGAGATTTCATTTAATTTTTCTCTTCCTCGTGCATGCGATTTCGAACGCATGCACGGCCTCGGTTTGGCTATCCCATGCAAAACACAAATACCCCGATGCCTCGGCAACTCCGTTTGCCTCGGCCTCATTCGAAATTCTCCATACACTGCATGCATGGTCATTTTTAGGCATGATCCTGTTCGTTATGGCCAGACGAGCTCAATGGAGGCTTCGGATTCGAAAATGGTGGTCGGGAGCTCAAGATAGGTCGTCGGGTTGCTCCTGGTTCAGCGGCTGCTCGCGGGAGGCTTCGGCTCGAGCTCGAGGTAGAGGACGAGGCGGGAGCCGTTGGATCGGGCATTTGAATATCCTCGGATGGCCGCGATCAGGAGATCTCGCGCGGGATTAGATGAACGGCGGAGATCTGGCGCGCGATGAATCGAGCGGCCGAGATTTGCTCCCGGTGAAAATCCCGCGTCCCACATCGAATCCTTCCGCGGATTTTCCGCGCTTTATCACCCTGGCGCTCCCATGAGCGGCCAGTTGAAACTTCTCCCCTCCCGGTGCCGCCCCGCACCGGGTTCTCTCTGCGGGCGCGCTCTGCGCCCACTCTTGCTCCCGCGGGCGCGCTCCTAGCGCCCACTATGCACGCTGTGACACTCCGGGCGTGCCCCTGGCGCCCATGCGGTTGTCTTGGGTGCGCCCTGCCGCCCTGGATGCTGCCCTGGCCTTGAGGGTTCCCCATGGGCGTGGTGACCTTGAGTCCCACATGTGCCTTGGGTGATGACCCTCGGCTGGCCTCCTTGGTGGCCCAATTTTTTTTGGCAAAGTACAGAATAATAACTTTGTTAAAAACAAAGTATTCCATATAAGTTCAAGCCAAATGCCACATTCCAAGCCATCTTCTTCCCATCTCTATTCTTCTTCTTCTTAGAATTCCTCCATACTTCTTAAACAAATGTTCATCACTTAGGAATGGAAATTCTTGAAGGTTCTTCATCTTCAACCGAACTCCTGAATCACTTAAAGTATTCAAAGTGCTTCATTGATCTAATCAGAGATCAATTGGGACTTCTTCTAATTCTCATGCACTAAATAATAGTGCATGGACTTCTTCAGCTCACTTCATCCACTTAGGAGGTGTGGATGGATCATCTTCCTCTTCTCATGCATTGTCAATACAATGCATGGTCTTCTAACTTTGTTGTGACTTTGTATCCAGTTGATACAAGTTCTTAGAACTTAAAGATCAGTTCAGCAATCGTCTGATATACTTAGAGAATGTTTCAACCATCAGCTCCTATGTCACTTAGTGAATCTCCTAAGTGACATGCATCTGTGTACCATGGCCATTCTCCTTCATCACCATCACCTCACATCCTTTGACATTCACATCTTGACTCCTTGACATCCATTCATTCCAAGACAACTTCATGCCTCATTGACAACAAATGCAACACAATGCACTTCAATCTCCCCCTTTGTATTTGTTGTCAATACACTCCTTCAGCACATATGAATGGGTCAATATGTGTGCCCAATCTTTTCTCCCCCTTATTGGCAATCAAATGCAAAGGTGTGGTGTGGTTCACTTTCAAAAATATCTTCCTCCCTTTTAAAAGCATTTTCTTCAAAATCACTAAGAGAGGGATGATGTCACATGTTCTTCTTTAGCAAAGAACCTTTAGTAGATCAACTCTAAGTCTACTTGGGCTAACCCGGTGTAGAAAAAAAGAGTGATGTAACCAAGGAACTCAATGCTGTCCACAATTCTCTACACATGTGAGATCATGCTTAGGGGTTTGAAATTTTTCAGATATAACAATGAATTTGCTAAATCCTGCACATACTTCACAAAACTCATTAGAAAGTTCAGTGCAAAGATAAAGCTCCCCCTTTCATCCATTTGCCTTCAATCCATACTCCCCCTTAATTGACAAGATAAACTCAATTAAGAAACAAGGGATGAAAGTATGATTGGAATACCTTCAGGTTTTCTCAAGATAGTATTAAATCTTACAATACCATCTTCTCCAGATTGGCTCCCCCTCAAGGGGTGCACTCCATTCTGTCCAAACCATCCTCCAGCTGAGAATGATCATCATCTTCAATTCCCTGCAATGTCAGCACATGTAAATACCAATGTATAAGGGAATAAGATGGAACCTCCTTGGTTCATCAACGTGAACAACAAGGTTGAGAAGATTCTCTCAACCGAGATGTCCCATTTTCACCATTCTTCACACTTGCACATTTGATCTTCAATGATGTTTGTGCTGGTGTGGATCTCAAAACATCTTCATGTGAAATCTTCTTCTTCTCTTTTGCTTTAGCAATTGCCAGTACTTCCTCTTCAGCTCTTTGTAGATCTTTGGCAAGTTTCAACTGATTTGGCCATATGACTAGTAAATCATTTGGAAGAGTGGCCTCAGTCTTGGAAGTTCCACATGGTTCTTTTGATTCTGTCAAGCTACCTCTCTTAGGCAACTTGTTTTCAATCAATCCTTTCTGCTTCTTCTGGATTGATTGTCTGTTTGAGTTCAGTTGGCTTCTATTAATTTCCATGGCTTGTTTGCAAAGATCCATGGTATGACCTTTCTTTCCACAGTAGAAGCATGTCTTCTTGGTGGTCCTTCTGGATGACTCACCCTTCTTGGATTTAGAATCCAAGGACTTCTCTTCATTTCTCAATCTCTTCTTGGGAGCATTTTCAATTTTCTTCTTGCTTCCCAAGGATTCTTTCTGAGCCAGGTTCTGTGATCTTTTCTTCTTTTGAGCTCTGGATACAGTTGGAGATTGACATGTATCTTTTTGACCACTTTTGCAATCATCCCAGATGTTGTCAAGTAATCCAAATCTATTTGCAGTAAATAGATGTCTCTGGACCTGTGGATGTTGCTTCCTTCCTTCTGGCTTGCTCCCCCTTGGCATGGGCTTCCTCTGTGCTTTGGCATTCAGTGGATTGTACCAACAATCCTTTGCACAATGCCCATACTTATTACAACACCAGCATTGACCCACAAATCTTGACCTCTTGAGTCCTTCTGATTGTAGGGTACTTTTCTTGACTTGTTGTGCTGTTTCAGGAGAGCTCTGCTTCTTTACTGTCTTCATCCATATTTGTTTGGAATTATTCTTCCATCCTGCACTTTTTGTGGAAACACAATTTGAAGCATCAGTACAAGATGGTATGGATGGTACCTTCTTTCTAGAAGATGTTGCACTTTTATTAGAGGATGTCTTTCTCTTAGAATCATCCTGCTCAAAGCAAACTTGAGTAGCAACATTTCTTCTTTCAGCTGACTGGGAGGCTTCAGCTTTGGGTGATTGCAGATTTTTCAATATCACCTCCAGTTCAAAGCATTTCATGTTAAGGGAGTTCTTCTCATCCTCAACAGCTCTTAGCTTTCCTTCCCAACTTTCTTTCAGCTGATTCATCTGGTCATCATGCACTGTCTTCAATTCAAGCAATGAATTGTCAAGCTCCTTCACCCTTTTTGCTTTGTCTTCAAGTTGAGCATCTTTGACAACCATTGAAACTCTGTGTCTCTTTTCCAGTGCACGGAAAACATCTTTGATCATTATCAAAAATATTTCTTTCTCAGAAGAGCTCCTTTGCAATTCTTCACAGGTATCTTCATATCTTTCATTGCAAAGGGAAACTGTTTCATCTTTGGCATTTACCAACTTTCTGAGAGTGTTGGTTATCCCAACCCTTTTGGCCAATTGGACTTCGAGAGAATTGGCTTCATCTTCTAGCTGTAATTTTTCTTCTTGAAGATCGAGGAGGCCTGTAGCTATACACATTGCAACTTCCTTGGGGACTCTCTTCTGAAGATATTTGATTGCATTTAGAAGATCTTTGTTTCTTTCATCTTCATCACAGCTAGAGCAGGCTTCATCAGAAGAATGATAAAAGGAATTGTCATCTGATGTGACTTTCACATTTCTTTCTATAGAAGGAGTTTCTCTGATTGCACCGGCCTTCTTCTTCATCTTCTTTGCCTGTTTCTTCATTCTGTTTTTCTGAGTCTTGGCAGATATCTCCATTTGAGGCTGGTCATTCATTTCCTCAAATCTGCACTCCATAAAGACTCTCTTGGATCTTTTAGAGGTAACCTCGCTCTGATACCAATTGAAGTGCCCAGATCAGTGTGAATCACTGAGAGGGGGAGGGGGTGAATCAGTGATCCCTTAAAACTTTTTACTAATTGATTCTTTATCAATTAAACCTCTATGGCTGGTTAAAGCCTCGATCCACTCTTCTTGTATCTCTCAACCTTTCCCGGATAATGCAGTAATGAAAAGGCACAGGACACAAGGATTTACAAGGTTCGGCACCAAAGGCCTACATCCTTGCCATGATCTCCAAGCATGGATTCTCCCATTATAATCTGTTAGTATTACAATGGTCGATACAGCTTCCCACCGTATCTCTCCTGAGTCCCACAGGAGGGTCTTTATACTGCGTCCCACAGTGTTACCAGAGTCCCACTGGCCTGCTCCAGAATCCCACTGAAGACTTCTTCTCCCTGAGTCCCACAGGGTCTTCTCCTGGCTCCTCGAGTCACACGAGTAGCTCTTCTTCACTTTAAGCTTCTTCAAGTATCTTCAGCAGTCTGGGATAAAGACTGCTGGCCTTGCTCTGTACCTCTGATCACTTGTGATGATCAGGTCTTCTCGTCTTGCTCGGGCTTTATCACCTTCTTCTAAGGATGACCCGGCTTCTCTCCAATTACTGAATGCTCAGACAAATAATATCTTTATCTTCGGTCTGGTCCAGTCTCAGTTCACTTCAACATCATGCACTGAGTGCATGGCAACTCTTCAAGATCTTCAAGTCTTGGACTCCTCAGATGCACACCACTGATTTAGCACTATTCACGTGTGCACGTGCATGCATGCATGCATGCACTTTCCCTTTCTTCTTCTTGGTGCAGTAGACCCACAAAGGGTGTAATCACTTTTGAGCACACACCTTTACTGAACTTCACACTTTGTTCAATGTGTTTACACACTTAAATGTGTGTTATACCCTAGTGTGAGAGTCTCCTTCTTCTTCTCCTTCTTAGTGTGTACACACCACTTTCAAAGTGTGCACTTCACTTATGCACACACTTGGTTCTCCATTTTGTACACACAAGGGCTACGGCCTATTTGTCTTCTTTTTGCACACATGTAGGCTTAGGTGTTTATCTTCACTTGGTGCACACACAAGACTTGGCCTTCACTTCTTCTTGCACACACTTTGCCTCGGCTTACTTCTTCACTATAGCACTCACACACAATGGTGTGGTCTCGGCCTCCCTTGCACACACCCGAACAATTGTGCTCTTCCTCCTTATGCACACACACGGCCACGGCCTTCTCACTTTGCACACACAAGGTGTAGTCTTGGCCTCCACTTGCACACACAAGAGGCAAAACCTCGGGTTCTCTTCTGTTTTTGCACACACCCAAGTTGTGGTCTTCACTTCATCACTTCACACACAAGGCATGCCTCGGCTTACTTCTTCAGTTTAGCACTTAAGGGGTGCAAGGGCTCGGGTCTTCCTGTTTAACACATAAGCACTAAGGCCCTCGGCCTTCTCTTGCTCACAGCCGAACACCAGCTTCAAAGGAGGCGCGCAAGGGTGCGGCTTCTCCTCTTCAACACTGCCGCGCAAGCCACAACAACTTTGAGCACGCAAGAGGATGCGGCTCGGGTTGTGCAGGCCTCAAGAGTGCAAGAGCACCTTGGGTGTGCAAGCTTCTCCTGCCGCGCAAGTATACGGGCAGGGAGAGCTCTTCCTGTCGCGCAAGTGATGCGCGCAGGGGACTTCCTCCTCCTCCTTCTTCTTGTCGCGCAAGGGAGCAGCGCGCAAGGAACTTCACGAAGCCAAAATATGGCTCCGGGCTTCTCTGCCGCGCAAGGGGCGCGCAGGCTGTTCTTCGCGAGGCAGAGCTCTCGCGGGACTCCCGAAATTTTCAGCAGCGTTCCAGCAAACTGCTCAGAGGTCTCGGCCTCTCCTTTTATAGGCAGAGATGCCTCAGATTATCCGCGTGCAATAAATCTTGAATCACCGAAGATTTCGGTTCTTTAAAAATCTTTACGAATCTTGCTTTTACTCTCTGTTTCACCGCGGGATTTCATTTAATTTTTCTCTTCCTCGTGCATGCGATTTCGAACGCATGCACGGCCTCGGTTTGGCTATCCCATGCAAAACACAAATACCCCGATGCCTCGGCAACTCCGTTTGCCTCGGCCTCATTCGAAATTCTCCATACACTGCATGCATGGTCATTTTTAGGCATGATCCTGTTCGTTATGGCTAGACGAGCTCAATGGAGGCTTCGGATTCGAAAATGGTGGCCGGGAGCTCAAGATAGGTCGTCGGGTTGCTCCTGGTTCAGCGGCTGCTCGCGGGAGGCTTCGGCTCGAGCTCGAGGTAGAGGACGAGGCGGGAGCCGTTGGATCGGGCATTTGAATATCCTCGGACGGCCGCGATCAGGAGATCTCACGCGGGATTAGATGAACGGCGGAGATCTGGCGCGCGATGAATCGAGCGGCCGAGATTTGCTCCCGGTGAAAATCCCGCGTCCCACATCGAATCCTTCCGCGGATTTTCCGCGCTTTATCACCCTGGCGCTCCCATGAGCGGCCAGTTGAAACTTCTCCCCTCCCGGTGCCGCCCCGCACCGGGTTCTCTCTGCGGGCGCGCTCTGCGCCCACTCTTGCTCCCGCGGGCGCGCTCCTAGCGCCCACTATGCACGCTGTGACACTGCGGGCGTGCCCCTGGCGCCCATGCGGTTGTCTTGGGTGCGCCCTGCCGCCCTGGATGCTGCCCTGGCCTTGAGGGTTCCCCATGGGCGTGGTGACCTTGAGTCCCACATGTGCCTTGGGTGATGACCCTCGGCTGGCCTCCTTGGTGGCCCAATTTTTTTTGGCAAAGTACAGAATAATAACTTTGTTAAAAACAAAGTATTCCATATAAGTTCAAGCCAAATGCCACATTCCAAGCCATCTTGTTCCCATCTCTATTCTTCTTCTTCTTAGAATTCCTCCATACTTCTTAAACAAATGTTCATCACTTAGGAATGGAAATTCTTGAAGGTTCTTCATCTTCAACCGAACTCCCGAATCACTTAAAGTATTCAAAGTGCTTCATTGATCTAATCAGAGATCAATTGGGACTTCTTCTAATTCTCATGCACTAAATAATAGTGCATGGACTTCTTCAGCTCACTTCATCCACTTAGGAGGTGTGGATGGATCATCTTCCTCTTCTCATGCATTGTCAATACAATGAATGGTCTTCTAACTTTGTTGTGACTTTGTATCCAGTTGATACAAGTTCTTAGAACTTAAAGATCAGTTCAGCAATCGTCTGATATACTTAGAGAATGTTTCAACCATCAGCTCCTATGTCACTTAGTGAATCTCCTAAGTGACATGCATCTGTGTACCATGGCCATTCTCCTTCATCACCATCACCATCACATCCTTTGACATTCACATCTTGACTCCTTGACATCCATTCATTCCAAGACAACTTCATGCTTCATTGACAACAAATGCAACACAATGCACTTCAGTTTTGAATATGGTCAGCAGTTGATGCTCATTTGTTTGTCCCCATTTCAGGATAACACGACAGGATGCTGTGTTGCAAACATGGTAAGCAGTAATCCTCCGTTGACACGCCGACTCCTTTAGGCCCTGAATGTTGGTTTCATGATTCACATTAAGTTCCACCCCATTGTGTCGAGGTGGAATCTCGGCACTCCTTGCACTGACCCTCAGTGCACTTCCACATGTTCGGCAGACAAAGTTGCGTTACGGCGTCTCTCGGGGCTTCCGTGATCCTAGCGCTAAGACTATAGGCTTGGATTTTCTCTAAGAGCCATGCACAGCTTGACCCTCATCCCCACGGGATATGAGGAAGGTCGCCCAGACATTGTGTTTTGGGCCCATCTTAACTAGAAGATAGTTTCTCATGCCCGTTGATCTTTAAGCCCTCGCTGGCCCCTTGGCCCGAGGTTCCTCTCACTGGACCGCGTGGTGTGGTGTGGGATTATGTCCTCATCCACATCAGGTATTCTTTATCGCATTCAGCGCATTCCCCTAGGTCCAAGCCATATGACCTTAAAATGTGCAGGTTGGTCCTAACACATAACCATAAATTGTGATGATATCATCCCGGCCACACGACGAAAAATGGCACTGCATTGCGATGACCTCTCCATAGGGTACATCACATTGGGTATTGGTCAATTACCATACCATTTTTCAATGCCTATATACGGCTTGATTATTGTGACGATGCCAGGAATTTTTACCCTAGGTTAGTCACTTCACAAAATAAAAACCATTCACCTTCAATGAAAAATAAGATACATCAAATACCGCTTCTCTTGGTGTGAGAGCTAGACCCACACGCCACTTTCATCCTTGGCACAGGTACCTTTGCGTGTCATGTCACTCTCAAGAACTACGTATAGCTTGATCCCCATTCTTATGGGGTATGTAGGAACGCCCAAACCTCTGGTATAAGGGTCCATCTTGAGGTCCACTAATTCATCGTGTCTATCCTGCCTTTGGGAACTTGACCACAGGAACTCGCGGCGTGGTGAGAAGGACTTCGTCCTCATTCACGTCGGGTTTGCAATAGCCACCCTACATGCGCCCTATTATGAGAATTAGCCCTCATGTTTCCTATCCTGCACAACATTAAAAGGCACCATCTAGAACTATGTGTGGCTTGATTCTCATCCTTATGAGATACGTAGGAACGCTCGGACATTTCGTATTGGGTCCAGCCATAGGGATAACCAAATCTCATCCCTCCTCACTATCGGCCCATTGTCCGGACTCCTTGGGGAGTGGTGTAACTGCAGCATCTGCCCCGAATGAGTTCGGGACGCCTCATAGTGATTGGGAAACGATAATTATCCGACCTTAGAGGTCCTCTATAAATTTAGGGAAGATCTGGGACAAGATTGATATGTCTGCCTAATGTTCCTCCACCACAGTGGTGTAATTTTGGGAGTGTTGGATTCTGTTTGAAAAATCCACCACTACATATTCCATGATTTGTGTGCCCCATTTATTTAGAGATTCATCCCCTTTCATGTTTGATGGAACCCCCTAACAGTATGGATGCTTGACTTGTGGTCTGCCTACTGTAACGATATGGATGATAGACCTTTGGTCCGCCAGTTGTAACACTATGGATGATCGACCTATGGTCCGCCTACTGTCTTGGGCCAATGTTTACGATAACCGATTGATAATATTTGAGTTAGGCCCCATGTTGCGAACTTAGTCAGCAGTTAGCCCTCATTGTTGTACCCATTTTAGGCCTGTATGATATGGATGCTGCGTTTCCACCATGGCTAACAGCTATCCTCTATCGTTATGACCCTCCCATAGTATTCCGAATTTGGGGTAACGTGATTCACACTTTTTCATTTCCCTATTTTCGGACTGATTTCAATGCATCTGGCATTGCCCCACTCGAGCTTTTTGAGCACCAGCGGCCCATTGGTCCCACATTTCAGTGTTTCCCTCAGAATCTAATCATTGAAACCCCTCGCTGATTCAATTTAGAGGGGGGCATTTGTAGATGCTGAAAAATGTGTAAGTTCTGGAGAATGTTCTGTAACGAAAAAGCGAAGTCATATTCGGATCTGGAGGCCCGGTCCAGAGGGCCCGAAGAGGTTTCGTGCAAAAAAGGAGACATGAGCGAATAAATTGTGTCTCTCATGGAAGGCCTCGAGATTCGTGAAAGTTCCTGGCGCTAGTGTGAAATTATTTCACGCCCAGGCCCTGCGCGGTTGATATTTCGCGCCGCCGCATCGGTCAATAAATTTTTCGTACCAGCCTTGAATTCTGCACCGCCGAAGGCCTATAAATTGAGGGAGACCCCCTTCCTTTTCATGGCTGAAAAATTCTAACCACCTCTTGTGCGGGAAATTCACCTTTTGCACGCGCAATTTGGCCATCAGGTATGGTTCTTTTTCAGGCCAAGTCGCCCTGATATCCGCCTTCATTCGAGATCCCCATGGCTTAGACTAAACTCCAATCCCTTCGGGGTCGGCCCCTTAAAAGAAATTCCTTCGGATTGCACATAATTAGGTCTTTGACGCACAATTCCTTTTGTGCACTGACCTGGCCTTTTTCGCGCGCAACCCTGAATTGTACGCCATCCCGGTGTTTTCCACGCACATGTCCTGTATTGGGCACACCCATTCCCTATTGTGTGTAGGCCTTCCCTATTGCGCGAAATCCCTCTTTCTTGCATGCAACCCATCCTATGTGTTGACCCTATTACGCGCAACCGTTTCTAGGCCTGCACTCGCTGGTCCATACCGCGGGGGCTGCGCCCCTGCTCCCCCGCTCGGGGTCTATGCTGGGCTCCAATCCCGGCCCTCTAGGCCGGTCCCTTTGCTACCGTCACTCACCCCCAGGGAAAATGGATAGTCGCACCATGAACATTTCTGGTCGGGATGTCGGTATTTTCCATTTCACCCTTTTGCGCAGCCTCTTTCCACCTTTGGAATAGCATTATTTGAGATACTCCTCCGCACACCATGAAATACCTCGAGTCGACATATTCATCGTGCTCCCTTTTACGTGTCGTGAGTCGAGATTCTTATCATCAAATTCTCGAGTACATTGAGTCGAACCATTCCTCAGGAAAATTCTCCAAACCCTATCACTTGGCTCTTATGGCAGGTCGAACCAGAAAGGGCACCCCTTGCGTAAGTCCCAACACCAGCCACTACTAGGTGCCTTATACCCCGCAGTCCTATCTACATGACTTTAAACTGTCGTAATCCCTATGTTACAAACATTGGATGCCTCTTGCTCCAAGAAAGAGATGCCTTATGCTCCATGTATGAAATTCCTAATGCAATGATTACCGTGTCACAAGTTCAAGAGCATTGGAATCCATTCAAACATTCCATCACTCCACCTCACGCTTCACGTGTACTTCATTCGGATCTTCATCCTTTGTCATGTACGAAGGGACCCCCTAATAGTATGGATGATAGCCCTATGGTCCGCCTACTGTAACATTAAGGATGATAAACCGTTGGTCCGCTTGTTGTAACAGTATGGATGATTGACCTATGGTCCACCTACTATCCTGGGCCAACATTCCAGAAGACTGATCGATGATATTTGAGTTAGGCGCCATGTTGCGAACATGGTCAGTGGTCAGCCCTCATTTGTTTGTCCCCATTTTAGGCTAAAATGATATGGATACTGTGTTTCAAACACGGTCAACAGTTATCCTCCCTCATCATGCCACCCTCATTGCATTCCGAATGTCGGCCATGGGATTCACACATTTCATCTCCCTTTGTTCAGTCTAATTCCAACAACCTTGGTGTTATCCCACTTTTGCACTTGCACATAGGTGTTCTCCACAACACCCCCCTTCACTACGGCCGTATCGATGCCTTATCTCTCACATGGGGTAGAGGGTGCCGGGTATGTAAGTCCTAGGGGTGTGGAGCGAACCCACCTCATCCGAGCTACAGGATGTTAAACTGCCAAGCACCTCGTCCTCAACACATGACGTTAAACTGTGATCCGGCCCCGTGCCTCCCACGCAGGGTCCCCCCCGGGTCGGACATTCTTTACGCACAATTGTCTCCACGGGAGTGGAATCTTCCTCACATGGAATGATATCCTCCCTCTTAGAGTGGCGTTTGTCCATGGGGGAAGGGCAGCCACACTGGTGTAATCCCCTAGCCTCTCTTGCGGAAGGTTGCACCCATGCGCCTCCATACTTCCCCCCCTCTAAGGCCAGTGGAGGGCGTGATAGGGAATGAGGAATCTCCTTTCTTCGGTCCCAAATACCTCTCCCTCTGCACTTTGTCACACCTCGAGCCTCCATCCTAGAGTAAGTCCCAGCACCATGGGCCGCTCAACGCATAAGCCCCTCTTCGATTCTCACGGATGCACCCTTTGCGACGTGATCGTCAAGTCCCTGCAACCTCTTGTTTCTCACACCGAGCATTACTCACTTGAGCTTAGAGTGAGCACCGACACTGACCCCGCCTCTAGAGAACTACAACGACTTTGAACCATGTTAATTCATGGTACGTAGGAAGCCTCCATGAGGTTCGAGCCCACAACCCGGTCGTTCCGACCCCCTTCACGTTAGTTCCCAGCACCATGGGCCGCCTCAGAGCGTAAGCCCCAGATGCCCCCATCCAGCATGAAGTTAAACTGTATGTCATCCATCACGACGTTAAATTGTTTTCCCCGTCCTGCAGGACGTTAAAATGCACCACCCAAACTACATGGACTTTGATTCCCTATCACGGGGATACATAGGAATCCTCCACGAGGTTCAATCCCACCACCCAGTCGTTCCGACCCATTGTGTCGGTTCACCAACATCTTGGTCCACCTCAGAGCGTAAGCCCCATATCATCCTTGGGCCGCCTCAGAGCGTAAGTTCCATATCCACCATGGGCCGCCTTAGAGCGTAAGCCCCATATCCATCGTCGGCCACCTCAGATCATAAACCCCATATCCATTATGGGCCACCTTAGAGTGTAAGCCCCATATGCCCCTGTCCCACATGATGTTAAACTGTATGTCGTCCAGCATGACGTCAAACTGCATGCCCCATCCTGTATGAAGTTAAAATGCACCACCCTAACTATGTGGACTTTGATACCCTATCACGGGGATATGTAGGAAGCCTCTACGAGGTTTAATCCAACAACTCAGTCTTTCTGACACCTTTGCATTAGTTCGCCAACACCTTGGGCTGCCTCAGAGTGTAAGCCCCATATCCACCTTGGGCCGCCTCAGAGCGTAATCCCCATATCCACCTTGGGCCACCTAAGAGGGTAAGCGCCATATCCATCGTGGGACGCCTCAGAGCATAAGCCCCATATCCATTATGGGCCACCTCAGAGCGTAAGCCCCAGATGCCCCCGTCCCGCATGACGTTAAACTGTATGTCATCCAAAACAACGTTAAACTGTCTGCCCCGTCCTGCATAACATTAAAATGCACCACCCTAACTATGTGGACTTTTATTCCCTGCCAAATGGATACGTAGGAAGCTTTCACGAGGTTCAATCCCACCACTCATTTTTTCCTACCCCTTTGCGTCGGTTCACCAAAACCTTGAGCCGCCTCAGAGCGTAGTCCCCATATCCACCTTGGGCCACCTCAGAGCGAAAGCCCCATATCCACCTTGGGTTGCCTTAGAGCGTAAGCCCCATATCCATGGTGGGCCACCTCAGAGCATAAGCCCCATATCCATTGTGGGCCGCCTTGGGGCGTAAGCCCCAAATGCCCCCCGTCCCGCATGACGTTAAACTGTATACCCGAACTACGGGGACTTTGATCCATGTTAAGGAATGGTACGTAGGAAGCCTCCAAGAGGTTCAAGACCAACACCCACATCTCACCCTGACCTCTCCCTCAAGACCACATGCCTCGGGAATCTCATGCCCTAGCCCATAGGTTATACTTCCTCTGGGCCCCATCCATGTGTTCATTCTCACGGGTCACCTTTTCAAGTGTTCCACCGTATCATCGAACTACATGGACATTGATTCCCTGTCATGGGGATATGTAGGAGGGCTCCACGAGGTTCAATCCCCCTTTACTTCGTTACCCATCCTAATTCTTACCCAGGCCACCACATCCTGGTGCGATCATGCCACCTCATTCCACTCCACAGTATCTGGGAAGTCGCCCACGTGATGGCCCCAATATCAGCATTCCCTCTAGGGGGTTCTTCAATCTGATCCACTCTTAGTGTTCTGATCAGTCCGATACGTCCCTGTTAGACGTTAATCTTGCAACATACCCTTTGTTAAACATGGTAAGCTGAGGAAAAACTCAGATAAATTCATACGACATACAATTCCCCGCGTTCGATGTGGGATGTCTCAGGCTTCCGCGCCCTCGAGAAGCCCTATAATAAGCGACAGAAGACAGAAATTCCAATCCCCCAGTGTCAAGAAATGCCAACGACACCTCAGCATGACCATTCTCTTAACCGAATGATGCTGCCCTGACCAGACCCCTTGGAGTGTCTCAACGAAAGCATTGTAATTAACTAGTGTCTATGAAGATATGGCACCAGGAATGAGATTCAAAATAATGTCTTAAATCTATGAGGGAGACCCAGTCTAGGTGATGAGTTCTGAGGACGAATCCATGGAAGGAATAACCGACATCCCATCATCCCAGTTTTGATCAAGGAGCAGACGTCCCTGAATAAGGAATGGATGTCGCTCGCCTTTGGAAAGAGGGAATGTGGGGCTACAAGCCGCACGTCCTCACCTACATGACATATGCGTGCGTGACCTAGAAGAAAGCGTCTAAACCCATCTCATTTATTTTTAATTCATTTTATATTACAAAGAAATGAAATTATTGTTCATGCGTACATACGACCTACCATCACCATGAACGGTGCATTTCAGTTTTTATCTTAGAATGTTATGGAATAGTATAAAATGAATATATACTGGATATATATGATATTTAAATCATTAATACCATTCTGGAGATGATGTACTTATAACTACATGGGAAATTCTTTTCAAACAAGTTCATTTTTGACTCATGTACCAAACATTGTCAAATCGTATGATATGAACTCACATAATTAACTAATTATTATAACATGATAATATGTGATATGAATTTAAAAACAAACTTTAAAGGATGTCCTTAAGCAATTATAAATTGAACAATGTTTTTTATTCAGGAATATAAAGAAACGAACAGGGAAAGTCAGACTTGAGGTAAGGGACTTCGTCTTAATCTTCTTTCGTTGAGGCATACTTCAATTTATATACAACCTTCTTTTATTATTTGTATAATAAAACCTTTTGACTTTTAATTTCATTCAAAATGAATCTTTTTACATGAAGCGTTTTACTAAATGGAAAGAGGAATTTTTTTTCTTACGTATGCGGTGACAACGACTTCTCCACCGCCGTGACCATTATTTGAGTTTTGATTTCCTCTACAAGCCATAACTCTTTTTAAATGAAAAATGAATACCATGTTTTACTTTTATTTTATTTTGGAATTGAAAATGGTTTTAATAATGTTTTTATTTTATCAATGTGTTGTATTTATATCTTTTGATTGAAATGTGGAAATGTTGTGATTCCTTTATGCATGTTTTATGTGATATTATTATGTTATGGTTCTTGGTCATTGTCTATAAAGTAGGGTGGTTTCGTGATAAACTAAGGGTGGGTGAACCCGAGATAGCTCTCCAACGCATTGGGTAACGCAATGGAGTTAAACGCTATGGTTTCTCTTAAGAGATTTAGGGAATATACTATTATGGGTAATCCAAACATAACCATGAGGGTTACTCCCTACGTAAGAATGTTATAAATGCCTCAAGTTACCTTTATATTTTATGATTTCTATGAGTTATTCATAAATCTTATCATTTCATGAGGTATGTTAAAGTGATTATGTTTTATGAGTAAAGTATGATTTCATTGATTCTTATGTATACATGGACTAATGTTTTCTATCCTTCTTTTTATATCCCTTACTGATCTTTTTATGCTCATCCCAGGTTTTTGAAATGTTTTTCACATGTCAAGGGAAAAGTACATGATGTGATAAAAACCATGTTTTATTTTAAATATGTTTGCTTTGGTGGAAAAAATGAATACTGACCTAGATGTAACCACCTTTTTTAAATGTTGAATCTAATGCATTATTTATGATCTAATTCTCTAAAACTCTAAACCTGGAAAGATCGTAAAAGTGAATTCTTGAGTAAACTCAAGATTAAGTAATGTTTAAGGCTGGGGCCTTATAGAAGGTATCAGATGGAGGTTTAGATAACATTAGGAGTAAGAATTATGTTAAATTATAATCCAAAAATATTTTTTTATGGTCAAATTGAAATGAAATATCATTTGTAGATTACCATGTTTCATCATCTAAGATATGATTGTTCAGAATGGTTTTCCGCATAGGAAACAGAAAAGCAGTGCTAGGAAGGAATACAGAAGGAAATGAATTTCCAAATCAGAATCCTGAGATGGTCGGAATTGTAACTAAAGAGTTTGTTGGAGTAATGGCATAGTTGACTCAAGTGATAAATGGTGGTGGTATCCATGCAAGAGATCAACCAGATCAACTACATAGGAACATGTCTGTAGTGGAACAACTCAGGAGGAAACATCCCCCATCATTCAGAGGATCATCTAACCATGTACTAGCTGAAAGGTGGATTAAAGCACTCAAGAAGATTTTCGATGTCATGGGGTGTTCAGACAGTCAAAAGTATAGTCTTGTTGTTTACTATTGGGAGGGTGAAGCAGATCAGTGGTGGTCGATGGTTAAAAATATCAGGGACGCTGATGAGATTGATGCTATAGAATAGGATGAATTCAAAGGTATGTTTCTTGAGAAACATTTTCCTAAGGTTGTTCAAATTAGGATGGAAAAAAATTCCTGGAATTGAGGAAAGAGGATGAATTAGTGGCTTCTTATGAAGAAAATATCACTCGATTGGCAAGGTATTCTCCAAATTTTATCCAAGACCTTGATAGTAAAATCAAGCATTTTTTACTCAGGATTAAATCCAAAATATCAAAGGGAATTAGCTTCTCGTGAGTTCAAAAGTTATGAAAAGCTTGTTCGACGTGCTGAGTGTAACACCTCAAGCTTCCACGGTACGCTTCTCTTTGATTAATACAGTAGTGTGTGTTGTACGCAACTTCGAGTTCAAACACACACCACAACCAATCAAACTAGTCGTTATGAATAGTAATACCCACTTTTTGAAATATTATACATTTTTCATTCAAAATGGACTTTATTTTTTGATTCAGAATATCAAAATTAGCTTAGGGTGAATTTTTTGTATTTTTCTGAAAACTTTCAATTTTTGATGAATAGTGAAAAACACTGAGTTATTGGTTAAAACCGAATTTTAATTTAAATAATTATTTATTTTATTTAAATTTATTTAATGTAAAAATAGATACATAATACCTATATATGTTCAATTTAATTAATTAAAGTTAGTTTAGAATAATTTTAGACATATAAAATATTTATTGAACTTTTCACCGTCTTTTACCCACCTCTTAGGAGAATTTGGAAATTCACATAAAACTTAATTGTACCACTTCTATGAGTGAAATTTCAAAAATCCAAGACACACAGTTAATATCAAGGAGTATTATTTGGTTCAATAATATAAAAACAATTTTTGGTGAATAATAACTTTTTACTTTTATTTACCACGGTAAAAAGTAAATAGGGTAATTAAGGGTAAAAATGATATTAATATTACCATAACACATGTCCTAATTATATAGGACAAGTGTATCTCGACCCAAAACAACCTTAGGAATATAATATTATAATTTAGGTCCACTTGGATTAGATTTGGACATTTATTATTATTTAATTCAAAGAAGAGTTAAAAGAGTTAAAATCAAAGTTTAATTACTAAAAAAATTTTAATATAGGGTTATACATAAGATATAGAAGATTTTAATTAATCATTAGAAATATAAAAACATTTCATACATAATGATATTTTATTTATAACTATTAGACATTAAATAATTTAATTTATTTATGACACAATGGTGACGCAGTACCTAATTAATAAAATATTTAAATAATTGATATTATAAATATCAAAATAAATGTACTTTGAAACTTTTTATGAATTACACTAATTTTATAGGTTAATATGACATATTAGGATTGGTTATATAAATATTTTTTGAAGTAATAATGCTATTATGAAATTATCAAAAACAAAATGCCCAATAGTGTCAAAATTGACATAAAAGAGTTTTTAAAAAAAATATTATATTATTAATTGATATTATATTCCTAAAAATCTATGGTTTGGAAAAAGGACTTATATAATAATATTTGTATCATTAATGGATCACTTGGGGGTCTCTTGGAATTATATAGTATGTTTATTAACTATATAATAAAAATACAAAGAGACATGGTAAATGTCAAACTATTTAACTAACAGTTAAATCTAAAAGATAAGGTTACTATAGTGATCCAAACCAGTCTAAAATCTATTTCTTGAGTGGTTTTCTGCCCATACCCACCTTATACTTTGAATAATCCACTTTGTATCCATTAGAAACCGAATATAAATTTCTTATAAATTAACACTTTATGTTTTTCCTAAAGAGCCCCCCCCCCTCCCCCTTATAAAATGACACCACTTCTAACAAGTTATTCATACCTTCAAAGCCATTGGGATCCACCAAACCCTTCCCAAATATTCTATTAAATTTCCTAAATTCTACCTAGAGGCCTTAGTTTGATCAGAGAGCCAAACTAAGGAGCCCTTTTGATCAAATCAAAATGAAGAACCCGAAGAAGAGGTAATGTTTTCACCACCCTCTTTCAAGTTCCTTTCTTCTTCAAATTCTTATTTCTTTGTTATTTCCATAATAAAATAATAACTCCAGTATCTTATATAAACTATTATGTTATTATAAATATGGTACATCCATATTCATTATTCTATCCATCCTTTGATTGACATGTCACCATACGTGCGTACGTACGGCTTACCGTCTCCACGTCGTGGTGTGATTGTTATTCAAAACATTATTATTTTTATGGGTATGATAATGATGTGTAATTGATGTAAATAATAAATATAACATGATAATTATTATATATATATGTTATAACTTCCATTTATATATTATGTTAATATCAAAAGAATGATATTGTCGCTCGTGCGTACGTACGGACTACCGTCTCCACGAACGCGATGAGATTCATTCCCCATCATATCCATGCAAGTATAATTCACATTTGATGATTAAAAATAATTTTTAATGACTTGATATCATCCTGTATATGAATAAGATAAAATCTATCCATAACAAACCGGACTTATGTAACAAAACAAATAAAATAAAATGAGTATGTTAGCAACTGAAACAACGATAATACTAATATATTATTAACAAATCAATGTTATAAGATCATATATGATATCATATTAATGTATATGATTCTTGTATAATTTAATAACAATTATTTCACCATTATACAGGAGGTTAACCTACCCTCATCCAAGGAAAAGTACACGGTAAGGGTTTATTTCACAATCTCTTCATTATTCGAGGTTGTTTATACATAATTATCTACTGGGACCTCCTTATCATCAACATCCATGTTTATTAAAAATGTATTTCAAATCATTCTTAATATTTTATATACTATGGGTTAATGTCATTTATACCCTTGTTGACTTTTTATAAGATGTTTATAAAGTAATCTTTCTGTCGTTTTCCAAACAAGGTCCTTTTTAACCTTTTCAACAGAATTAAGGTAAGAATGTCTTTTTTTAACTTATACGGCGGGTGCAGCTATTTTTTGCCATTATAAAATCTTCTAAGAATCCCTTAACATCTTATAAGAATATTTTCAAAGTAAATGTTTTATTTTATAATTATGTTACTTTTAAATGATTTCAAAAAATGAGGCATTTCTCTAAAATAGTTTTGATTTCATCTATGTCAACATCCTTTGATAGATTTTAAGCACATTTGAAGTTGTTTTATTTTGATACAAAACTTTTGTATTGTATTGATGGTTTTGTGATATGTTTGACTATGGATGTGTTATTTTTATACCATTAATGGTTTATAGAGAAAGTATTGACATTTCATATGCTAGTTTTAATATGAATGTTTATGTTATGTTTAAAAAAATTTCATATGGGAATGAATTGGAATTAGTAAGTGACAGGTGGAGCCAGCTATAGCTCCTCAATGCATCGGTAGGTGTCATGAGACATACTAGTTTCTTGGCATGAGGCCTTGAAAAAATCTTATGTGTAGTCTTGGCATGAGGCCTTGGCTACGTGGTTATTGTAGTCTGGCGTTATGAATTCCATCATCATGAAAGTGGTTATTGATATTTCACGTGATTATTCGACTAGTAGAATATCCATGTGAATAAGTAAATGGAATTATTTCATTATAATTTTGCCATATTATACTGGAGTTCAAGTTTAAAAGGATTTTCTTTTAGTTATACATTGCCTTAAAGGTTTGTGCTTATTTATGAAAGTTTCCGCTATATTGTTATCCTTACTGGGCATTTGAGCTCACCCCTTTCTATATTTTATTTTTCCCAGGATGTGAAGAAGTTTTTTATGAATGACCTACAGGGATAGTGTAAGGGGATATGAGTGTGGAGGCAAAATGTTGATGTATTTTTCACTTTATGATGTAATGTAAGATTTATGAATGTATCTATTGTTTTCAAAGCTACTAAACTAATCGGTCTTTCGAGACTTTATATTTTGTGATCATGACAATGTTATGTAAAATGCACCAACTCTGGGTAATCGGGGTCAGCACATTACAGTTGGTATCATAGGATGTTTTGTACAAACCCTGGAAGCTATATTTAGATAATATCTGATTAGATCACATAGCCCTAAGATAGACTTTGAGGATTAGTATAGAAGAACTTCATAGAATTTTGGTATTGTAGAGATTTTGTGAGTTTTCTGAGCAATACATCCATGTCTGGATATGAGCCGGTAGAGGCGGCTCTGGAACAGATGTACCTAGGGGTAAAACCCGAAAACACTGCTTTGAGCTAGACTCGAACGGGAACTAGTGCACGACAACGGGCCTTGCTGCACTCTTGGTTACGACACTCCTGGGGGATATGCTTAGGATAATTCTCATTTTATTTACAAACCATTATGAAGGGTTTATGAGTATATACTTTTTCAAGGAAAACAATTTTTTTATGATTATGGATTATATCCATAAACTTTTCAATTTATGTTAAGTGTTTTACAATTATGGAATTATGTATTTTGATTCATAAACTCATCTAGTTTATGCCATTGCTTAGAAGTAGAGCCTAGTGTAAGGAATGGAAACAGTATAAATGTACACACTTCATGTAGGGATTTCCCTCCTGCTCAAGATAATAATAGTGGAGTTGGTGATACAACTAGTGCTGATCAGATTATCACTATACTGGGACAACTCACTCAGGTTATGAATAATAACCTTACCCGTATGGAGCACAGTAATCTACAGCATGGAGGATCAATTTTAGATTCCTTCATGAGGAAACTGCTACCAAAATTCAATGGGAGTACAAATACATTAGTAGCTGAGCAATGGATATGTTCCCTAGAGAAAATATTTCAGGCTTTGGGGAGTAGTGAAAGGGAAAAAGTTATCATGGCAGTTTACCGCCTCACTGGATATGCTGATCAATGGTCGTCATTGATTCAAAACACGAAGGAAGATGATGAAGTATCAAATATGGAATGTAGGGAGTTCAAAGATCTATTTTTAGAAAAATACATTCCTTGTGACCATCGAGTAGATATGGAAAGGCAATTTTTGAGTCTGAGATAAAAATACGATGAGAATGTCTCAAAGTATGAAGCTAACTTTACAAGGTTAGCAAGGTATGTTGCAGATTATATACGTAACCCAAGAAGTAAGATTGATCATTTCTTTGATGGGTTAAAACTGTTTCTCCATTGAGCATTAGTCTCACAAACTGTCTCGTTTTATGAAGATATTGTCTCATGCGCTATCAAGACAGAAAATGAATTCGCTAAGTCTTACAACTTTTAGGAAAAGAAAGAGAAGAGGAGATCTGCTAACCACTATGGAAATGGAAATAAAGGGAAGAAGGGAAAAGTTGATTATCCATCCTTTAGTAAATAAGGGAAGAAACACCCCGGTACTTGCTTGAAGGGAATGGGAGTCTATTATGAGAGTGGTGAAAAAGACCACCAAGCTCATGATTGCAAGGGAAAGAGAGTTGTTGTCAATGTGTAATTCTATAATTGTAGAGAGATGGGAAATTATGCAAATGAATGTACTAAGAGTCATGGGAGCATACCTCAGAAAAGGCCAAGGGATCAAGGCCAAGCTTATGCTATCACTACTGCTGAGGTTGAAGCTCTGAAAGACGTGGCTGAAGGTAATTTAATGGTTTTTTTAAGTTTAGAAAATGCATTATTTGATTCTAGATCATCGCATTATTTCAAATATTCCTACTTTGCTAAGAAAATTAGATATTTTTAATCTTATTTAACAAGGGAGTTGTCAGTTAAAACTACTAAGGGAAGTATCATTGAAATAATTTTTTGTGAATCATTCCCCATTAGAGCACATAAATGTTCTTTATCTGCGGATCTCATCGTCATACCTATGATTGAATTTGATATAATCATTGGTATGGATTGGATTTCAGACCAGGATGAAAAAATTTATTGTAAGAAGAAGGAGGTTACTATTTTTGATGATGATGATAAGGAACACCTTATCTTTAGAGCAGAATCATCACCAATGAATTCTTATCTAGATCCAATCCCAGTAGCTCAACTAAATTCAATTATTGTGGAGGATGATAATGAAATTACTGTGGGTGAGGAAAGGAATGTTCAAATAGAAGATGTACCTATTGTTAAAGAATATTTAGATGTGTTTCCGGAATATTTACCTGGACATCCTCTAGAACAAGAAGTTGTGTTTTCCATTGATTTAATTTTTGGATCAAGGCCTATATCGAAGACCCCTTATAGAATGGCCACTGTGGAATTAGTTTAACTAAAGAAACAACTAGAGGAATTGAGTAATAAGGGATTTATTCGCCCTAGTGCTTCTCCATGGGGGTCCCCTATTATTTTTGTTAAAAAGAAAGATGGACCTATGAGGTTATGTATCGACTACAGGGAAATCAATGTTATAACAATAGAGAAAAAGTATCCCCTACCTTGCATTGATGATTTATTTGACCAACTACATAGAGCTCAATACTTTTCAAAGATTGACCTTCGATCTGGATACCATCAGTTGTGTGTGAATAAGGAAGACATTCCGAAGACAGAATTTTGAACCAGGTACGGGAATTATGATTTTACAGTAATGCCTTTTGGATTATCTAATGGACCCTCTGTATTCATGGATCTGATGAATAGAGGTTTCAAGGAATATCTCGATGATTTTGTGGTGTTATTTATTGATGATATCGTGGTTTACTCCATAATCTACAAAGATCTTGAAAATCACATGTGCATTATCCGGAAGACTCTTAGAAGACATGAATTATATGGGAAGTTTAGCAAGTGTGAATTCTAGCTTCAGGAGATCTATTTTCTTGGCCATATTGTCTCTAAGGATAGAATCTCTGTTGGTCCTTCTAAGACCAAGGTAATCCAAGAATGTCCAGCCTCGACGAGTATAACTGAGGTACGCAGTTTTATTGGTTTAGCAGGTTATTATCGGCATTTCATCCAGAATTTTTCCAGATTGGCTAACCCATTAACGAAGCACATATGTAAAGGGATTAAATTTGTTTGGAAAAAAGAGTGTGAAGAATTTTTTGAAGAACTGAAGAGAAGATTATTCGATGCTCCTGTATTGACACTACCATCGGGGAATGATGGATTCATTATTTATAGTGATGCATTGAAGAAAGGACTTGGTTATGTCCTTATGCAGAATAATAGGGTTATTACCTATGCATCACGACAGCTAAAAATTCACGAGAAAAACTAACCTACTCATTATCTTGAGTTAGCTGCTGTAATCTATGCTTTGAGGATATGGAGACATTATCTCTATAGTAAAAAATGTGAGATATATACCGATCACAGGAGTTTGAGGTATATTTTCTCACAGAAAGAGCTCAACATTAGGCAAAGGAAATGCCTTGAACTACTCAAGGATTATGATTGCACGATACACTACCACCCGGGGAAGGAAAATAAGGTGTCAGATGCTTTGAGTAGAAAGGATCATGGAGTTTTGAATGTGATAAAAATTAAAAGGGATCCTATTTTCATGGATCTAGTGAAGATGGATATAGGAATTACCATAGAAGGTGAAACATCGATACTTTTTCAAATGGTTGTCAAACCATCTTTACTAGAAAGGATAAAGATTTCTCAGACCGATGATGAAGAATTTCAAAATAAGATTAATGATATGAATGATGGGAGATTGAGTGACTTTGTTTATGAGGATGGAATTTTGAAATTTGGGAAGAGACTTTGTGTTCCTAAAATACTTGATCTAAAAAGTGAATTGTTGGATGATGCTCATAGTTCCAATTTCTCTATACACCCTGGGAGCACCAAAATGTATAGATATTTGAAAAAACATTTTTTGTGGGACAACATGAAGAGGGAGATTACTGATTTTGTGTCAAGATGTATGGTTTTTCAACAAGTGAAAGCCGGAAGGCAACAACCTGATTGAGTCATGCAACCTCTTCCCATACCTGAGTGGAAATGGGAAAATATTATGATGGACTTTTTCATGGGGCTACCAAAGACTCCAAGAAGGAACGATGCAATATGGGTAATTGTTGGTCATCTTACCATGTCAGCACATTTTCTTGCTATAGGAGAAGATCTAGCACTTGAACGTCTAGAAAGACTTTATATTAAAGAATTTGTGAGACTTAATGGAGTACCCCCATCAATTGTTTCTGATCACGATACCTGTTTTACTTCAAGATTCTGGAAGAGTCTTCAGAAGGCCTTGGATATTGAACTTCATTTGAGAACTGCCTACCACCCTCAAACAGATGGACAATTACAATGGACTATTCAAACCTTAGAATACATGTTGAGATCATGCTCACTAGACTTTCAGGGTATGTTGGATCAATATTTACCTCTGGTGTAGTTTTCCTATAACAGTAGCTTTCATTCAAGTATTCAAATGGCACCATATGAAGCATTATACAGAAAGAGATTTCGCACACCAACCTGTTGGGATGACGTTGGTGAAAGAAAACTTGTAGGCCCAGAACTTGTGGAGGAAATGATGGAAAATGTGAAGGTAACCCAAAACCATATCAAATCAGATCAATGTATGTAGAAGATCTATGTTGATAATCAAAGGAAGGATTTGGAATTTTAGGTAGGAGGTCATTTTTTCTTGAAGGTATATCCATGGAAGGGAGTTATACATTTCGGTAAGAAAGGAAAATTGATTCCTAGGTACATAGGACCTTTCAAAATTCTATAACGAATTGGGGTTGTAGCATACCATTTGGCAATGCTTCCAAATCTCTCCAAAGTTCACGATGTGTTTTATGTATCACTATTTAGAAAATACATGCCTAACCCAACGCATGTACTCACCTATGAGGAATTAGAACTGGAACCTGATCTATCTTATTGCGAAGAGCCCATCAGGATTCTTGATACAAGAGAACAAGTGTTGAGAAACCAGACGACTCGTCTGGTAAACGTTTTATGGAAAAACGATAAGATGGAAGAGGCAACATGGGAACCTAAGGAACTTATTATGAAGAACCACCTGAGTATTTTAATGCAGTAGTATTCTAGAAATTTCAAGGACGAAATTATTTGAAGGAGGGGAGAATGTAACACATCAATCTTCCACAGTACGCATCTCTTTGATTAATATAGTAGAGTGTGTTGTACGGAACTTCGAGTTCTAACACACACCAAAACCAATCAAACTAGCCGTTATGAATAATAATACCCACTTTTTGAAATTTTATACATTTTATCTTTCAAAATGGACTTCATTTTTGGATTCGGAATATCTAAATTATCTTATGGTGAATTTTTGGTATTTTTCTGAAAACTTTCAATTTTTGATTAATAGTTAAAAACACCGAGTTATTGGTTAAAACCGACATTTTATTTAAGTAATAATTTATTTTATTTAAATTTATTTAAGGTAAATATAGATACAAAAAACCTATATAAGTTCAATGAAATTCATTGGAGTTAGTTTAGAATAATTTTAGACATATAAATATTTTATTGAATTTTTCACCGTCTTTTACCAACCTCCTAGGAGAATTTGGAAATTCACATAAAACATAGTTTTACCACTTCTGTGAGTGGAATTTCTAAAATCCAAGAGACACAGTTAATATCAAAGAGTAAAATGTGGTTCAGTAAGATAAAAATAATTTTTGTTGAATAGTAACTTTTTAATTTTATCTGCCACAGTAAAAAGTAAATAGGTTAATTAAGGGTAAAAATGATATTAATATTAACCTAACACATGTCCTAATTCTATTGGACAAGTTTATATCAACCCAAAACAACCTTAGGAATAAAATATTATCATTTAGGTCCACTTGGATTCGATTAGGACATTTATTAATATTTAATTCAAAGATGAGTTAAAAGAGTTAAAATCAAAGTTTAATTACTAAAACATTTTTAATATTGGGTTATACATAAAATAGATTAGATTATAAATATTAATTATAAATATAAAAATATTTTCTACATAATGGTATTTTATTTATAATTTTTGAACATTAAATAATTCAATTTATTTATGACACATTTGTGATGCAGTAATTACCTAATTAATGAAATATTAAAATAATTGATATTATAAATATCAAAATAAATGTATTTTGAGACTTTTTATGAATTACACTAATTTTCTACGTTACTATTACATATTAGTATTGGTTATATAAATTTTGTTTGAAGTAATAATGCTATTATGAAATTATCAAAAACAAAATATCCAATAGTGTCAAAATTGACATAAAAGAGTTTTTAAAACAAATATTATGTTATTCACTGATATTATATTCCTAAAAATATAAGGTTCGGCCAGAGGACTTATATAATGATAGGTGTATCATTAATGGACCACTTGGGGGTTGCTTGGATGTATATAGTATGTTTATTAACTATATAATATAAAAATACTAAGAGACATGGTAAATGTCAAACTATTTAACTAATGGTTAAATCTATAAGATAAGGTTACTATAGTGACCCAAACCTATTTAAAATCTATTGGTTGAGTTTTTTTCGACCCATCTCCACCTTAAACTTTTAATAATCCACTTTTAAGCCATTATAAACCGAATATGAATTTCTTATAAATTAATGCTTTATGTTTTTTTCTAAATAGCCTCTCCTCCCCCTTATAAAAGGACACCACTTCTAACAAATTATTCATACCTTTAAAGCCTTTTGGATCGGCCAAAAACTAAACATATATTCTCTCAACTTTCCTCAATTTGACCTAGAGGCCTTAGTTTTATCATAAATCCAAAATAAGGAGCCCTTTTGATCAAATCAAAATGAAGAACCCGAAGAAGAGGTAATGTTTTCACCACCCTCTTTCAAGTTCCTTTCTTCTTCAACTTCTTCATTCTTTGTTATTTCCATTCTAAAATAATAAATCCAATATCTTATATATACTATGATGTTATTATAAATATGGTACATCCATATTGATTATTCTATCCATCCTTTGAATGACATGTCACCATACATGCTTACGTACGGCTTACTGTCTCCACGTCGTGGTGTAATTGTTATTCAAAACATTTTTATTTTGATGGGTATGATAATGATGTGTAATTGATGTAAAAAATGAATATAAAATGATAATTATTCTTTATATATTATATCACATCCATTTATATATTATTTTGATATCAAAATAATGATATTGTCGCTCGTGCGTACGTACGGACTACCGTCCCCACGAACGCGATGAGACTCATTCCCCATCGTATCCATGAAAGTATAATTCTTATTTGATGATTAAAAATAATGTTTAAGGACTTGATATCATCCTGTATATGAATAAGATACAACCTATCCATAACAAACATGACTTATGTAACAAAACATATTAAATAAAACGAGTAAGTTAACACTCAAATCAACGATAATACTAAGATATTATTAACAAAGCAATGTTAAAAGATCATATATGATATCATATTGATGTATATAATTCTTGTATAATTTAATTCTAATTATTTCACCATTATACAGGAGGTTAACCTACCCTCGACCAAGGAAAAGTACAAGGTAAGGGTTTATTTCACAATCTCTTCATTATTCGAGGTTGTTTATACGTAATTATCTACTGGGACCTCTTTATCATCCACATCCATGTTTCTTAAAAATGTATTTCAAATCATTCTTAATATTTTATAGACTATAGATTAAAGTCATTTATACCCTTGTTTACTTTTTATAATATGTTTATAAAGGAATCATTCCGTCATTTTCCAAACAATGTCCTTTTTAACCTTTTTGACAGAATTAAGGTAAGAATGTCTTTTTTAAACTTATACAGTGGGTGAAGCTATTTTCCGCCATTATAAAATCTTTGAAGCTCCCTTTACAAGATTATAAGAATATTTTCAATGTAAATTT
This sequence comes from Viscum album, assembly GCA_963277665.1. NCBI lineage: Eukaryota > Viridiplantae > Streptophyta > Magnoliopsida > Santalales > Viscaceae > Viscum > Viscum album. Next base: position 301,302,899 of record OY728130.1, read on the forward strand.
TTTATTTTATAATTATGTGACTTTTAAATGATTTAAAAAAAGATATATTTCTCTCAAATAGTTTTGATTTCATCTATGTCAATATCCTTTCATGGATTTTAAGCATATTTGAAGTTGATTTATTATGAAACAAAACTTTTTTTTATATAGAAGGTTTTGTGATATGTTTGACTGTGGATGTGTTATTTTTATACCATTCATGGTTTATGGAGAAAGTATTAACATTTCATATGCTAGTTTTAATATGAATGTTTATGTTATGTTTAAAACTTTTCATATGGGAATGCATTGGAATTAGTAAGTGATGGGTGGAGCCCGCTATAGATCCTCGATACATCAGTAGGTCTCATGAGACAAACTAGTGTCTTGGCATGAGACCGTGACAAAATCTTATTTTTAGTCTTTGCACGAGGCCTTGGCTACGTGGTTATGATAGTCTGGCATTATGCATTCCGTCATTATGAAAGTGGTTATTGATATTGCATGTGTTTATTCGACTAGTAGAATATCCATGTGAATATATAAATGGAATTATTTCATTTTAATTCTACCGTATTATACTAAAGTTCAAGTTTAAAAGGCTTTTGTTTTAGTTATACATTGCATTAGATGTTTATGCTTATTTATGAAAGTTTCCTCTATATTGTTATCCTTACTGGGCATTTGAGCTCACCCCTTTCAATGTTTTATTTTTCCCGGGATGTGAAGAAGTATTTTAGGAATGACCTGGAGGGATAGTATAAGGGAATATGAGTGCGTAAACAAAATGTTGATGTAGTTTTCACTTTATGATGTAATGTTAAATTTATAAATGTATCTAGTGTTTCCAAGGCTACTAAACTAATCGGTCTTTCGAGACTTGATATTTTGTGATCATGCCAATGTTATGTAATAATGCACCGACTCTGGGTTATTGGGGTCAGGGCGTTACACTGAGAAGGTGTAAATGGAGTTTTTCTATGATAAATTGTTCTATGAAAACCACCATAAGAAGAGACCGAGGTTGTAGGAGAAAGGGAAGAATCATTCAAAAAGGTTTGATGGTAAGAAAACTAAGTTTTCAGTTTGTGATAAATGTGTAAAAATCATGCTGGGGAATGTATTTTGAATTCTAGAAAGTTCTTTCGATGTGTTAAGAAGGGACATAAGGAACGTGATTTCACTAGAAAAATTAGGTTAATGGTAAGACCCAATTTTATTTACAGTTAGTGAAATGTTTCAAGTACAATGAGATGGGTCATATTGCAAATTAATGTTCGACAAAGATCTCAAATGATGGAAAGTAGCCAGACTACAAACAGAAAGGTGTGGTGAAATCCTTTGCAACTACTTCATCAGATGTTGGGCCATCAAATAAAGTGTTATTAGGTACTTTGTTTGTTTTTTTTAGATTATGCCAATGTGTTGTTTGATTCTGGGTCTACACATTCTTTCAACTCTAAAAAAATTCTAGTAAATTGGGAATTATATCGCAATAAATGACTCCTAAACATGTGGTAAAAAAACCTAGGAGAAATTTTGTGGAAAAAAGAATTTATAATAATCTTCCTATCCTTATCCGTGGAAATAACCTACTTGAAACCCTTATTTTTTACCTCTAGTAGAGTTTGATGCTATCCTGGGTTTGGATTGGCTCTCTGTTTACCAGGCTAAGATTGACTGTAGAGATAAAGAATTTTATTTTCAGAAGGACTTTTAGTTTGTGTACAAGAATTAACCCTTACTGTTGATAACATATGAAGAGGCTGAGAAACTTGTAAAACATGGAAATGAATGTTACCTTGCACATATTGTTGAAAACAAAGGAACTGTTCATATTAATGATGTGCCAGTGGTAAATGAGTATCCTGATGTTTTTCCTGATGAGTTTCCTAAAATAATACCAGATTGGGAAGTTTAATTTAATCTTTACTTTGTTCCTGATGCTAAGCCAATTTCAAAACCCCCTTATCGAATGTCTCAAATTGAACTTTTAGAGTTGAAAGAGTAATTGCAAGATTTATTAGAGAAAGGTTTCATTTGACCTAGCACTTCACCACGGGGTGCTCATGTCTTATTTTTTTTAAAAAATATGGTTCAATGAGACTTTGCATTGATTATAGATCCTTGAATAACATCACTATTAAGAACACATATCCTTTGCCTCATATCGATGATTTGTTTGATCATCTCTTGGGAGCTCAGTATTTTTCAAAGATTGACTTGAGATCGGGGTACCATCAGTTGAAGGTAAAGGAATCAGATATTCTGAAGACTATGTTTCATACAATATATGGCTATTATGAATTTTTAGTTATGCCTTTTGGGTTAACCAATTCACCTGCTATATTCATGGACCTTATGAATATAATTATCCATGAGTTCTTGGATAAGTTTGTGGTTGTTTTAATTGATGATATTTTGGTGTTTTCTAAAATTAAAGAGGAGCATGAAATTCATTTGAGGGTTCTTTTTCAAACCATAAAAGAAAATAAATTGTGTGGGAAATTCAGCATGTGTGAGTTTTGGTTGCAACAAATTTCTTTCCTTGGTCATATTATTTCTAAAGATGGAATAACTATTGAACCTGCAAAAACAATGGTTGTTGAAGAATGGGAAAGACCCAAAAATATAATCGAGATTCGTAGTTTAGTAGGCCATTACCGAAGGTTTGTTAAAAATTTTGCACGGTTTTCCATCCCATTGACTAAACTAACTCGAAAGGTTATTAAGTTTATCTGGACAAAATAATGTGATGATTGGTTCCAGGAATTGAAAACAAGATCGGTGAATTCCCCAGTATTGGAACTACCTTCCAGGAATGGTGAGTTTGTTATCTACAGTGAAGCTTCATTGAAAGGACTTGGTTGCATCCTAATGCAAAATGATCAAGTAATTTCATATGCTTCACGTCAGTTGAAAACTCATAAGATATATTACCCTACACATGATTTGGAATTATCTGTTGTTGTTTTCGCTTTAAAAATTTGGAGGTGTCATTTGTATGCTATAAAGTATGAAATGTATACTAATCACAAAAGTTTAAAGTATATATTTACTAAGAAAGAATTGAACATGAGACAGAGGAGATGGTTAGAATTAATCAAGGATTACGATTGCACGATTTATTACCACCCAAGAAAAGAAAATAAAGTGGCAGATGCTTTGAGTTGAAAAAGTAATGCTTCATTAACCATGTTACATTTGGAATGTGATACTTTGGTTAAGGATTTGATGAATTTTGGCTTGGATGTTATTGGTGCAGGAAATTATTCTATTTTTTTTCAAATATCAGTGAAATCTTTTCTATTAGACATAATTAAGAAAATACAGAAGCAAGATAGTGAGTTGCAGAAAAAAGTAACGCTGGTTATGAAGGGTATATTACTTGAATTCAACAATGATAATGATTGTGTTTTGAGATTTTGGAAGGGATTGTGTGTGCCTTGTGATTCACAGTTGAAGAGAGAGTTGTTATGTAAAGCTCATAGTTCTCCATTTCCAGTTCATCCAAGCAGCACTAAGAGGTATAGAGATCTTCAGAAGTATTACTGGTGGGATGGAATGAAAAGAGACATTACTGATTTTACTTTGAAGTGTTTTACTTGTCAACAATTTAAACAGAGTGGCAGTTACCGAAAGGTATGATTCAGCCTTTACCAGTGCCAGAGTGGAAATGAGAGAATATATCCATGGACATCGTTGTGGGATTACTGAAGACACCTCGAGGTAATAATTAAATCTGGGATATTATTGATCGGTTGCCTAAATCTACTCATTTCCTTGATATAAGAGATACCTTTTCCCTAGATTAACTTTATTAATTGTATCTTAAAGAGATATTTAGGTTACACGGAGTTGCTCTCTCCATTGAATCTGATCGTGATCCCAGGTTCACTTCTAACTTTTGGAAAGGCCTTCAGAAGTCATTGAGTACTAAATTAAATTTTATCACAGTTTTTCATCCTCAATAAGATGGGCAGTCATAACTAATAATTCATACCTTGGATAATATGCTATGTGCTTGTTCGATGGATTATCAGGGAAGTTGGGACGAATATCTTTCATTTGTTGAGTTTTCTTATAATAACAGTTTTCATTCCAGTATATAGATAGCACCATTTGAGGCATTATATGGGAAGTGGTGTTGAACTCTAGATTTTTGGGATGAAGTAGGAGAAATGAAGATGATGGGACCATAATTGGTAGAAGTTATGGCAAAAAAAGTTCAGCTGATACCGAAACACATGAGAACTTCTCAGAGCAGGCCGAAACGTTATGTGGACAATAAGAGGAAGGATCTCTCTTTTGAGGTAGGTGATCATGTCTTCCTCAACGTTTCACCGTGGAAAAGTGTGATGTGATTTGGTAAGAAAAGAAATCTGAGTCCAAGGTTCATTGGACCATATGAAATTCTGGAATGAGTTGGATCAATTGCATACTGAGTGGCTTTACCCCCGAATTTATCTCAAGTACACAATGCTTTTCATGTTTCACGGTTAAGGAAGTACATGTCAGATCCATCTCAGGTTTTAAGTCCAGAGGTAGTTCATTTGGAAGAGAATCTATCTTATGAGGAACAACTATTCTAGATTTGTTACAACTGGGAGCAAGTGTTGTGGAATAAGGTGATTCATTAGGTAAATGTTTTTTGAAAAACCCACAGGAGTGAAGAGGCAACATGGGAATCTGAAAATGCAATGAGGGATAAATAACCTCACTTATTCGATAAGTAAATAAATTTCAAGGGCCAATTTCCTAAAGGGGGGAAGGATGTAACATCCAAGGTAAGAAAAGAATAATATATTTTTCCATCTATGTCTATTTATGAATTATATATTGTTTTAGAGGCTTAAAATTAGAATAAATCCAATCTTAAGCATAGAATACTCTAATATTTTTAAAAGATTGTTTTACCGCCTTTTGATGGAAAACCATTTTTTAAATCTAACTTTTGAAAATTTTATAAGGACTATTTTTTAAAATAAACTTATTCTTTAGAATTGGCACATTGAAATTTAATCTGTATAAATTTTTGGTATTTTTCTGACAATGTTCATTTTTTTAATGAATAGTGAAAAATACTGCATTTTACTTCTAAGTTGATCTTTCATCTAATTTAATTATATGGTTATATTATCTTTTTAAATGGTTTTAAACTTTAATTAGAATATATTTTTACCATTTAATCCAATTGTTGTTATTATAAATAATTTTACTTTGAAAATGCACATAAACAAGTAACAATATTTTGATAGATATTATTTCTTAAAAACACGCTATTTGTTTTGACAACGGGAATTAACTATATAATTTATTAATGAAACTTCTATGTTCTGAATTTGGTAAAGTGGAAATAATTTTTGAATTTTTAATATCAAATATATCTTAGAGAGAATTTTCGGAATTTTTCTGATAATGTTCATTTTTAATGTATAGTGAAAAATACCGCATTTTAATTCAAAATTGTATTTTCATCCACTTAATTTATATAGTTATATTGTAATTTTAATTGTTTTTAAGGATTAATTTAATTATGTGTTTTTCATTTAAAACAATTTGGTCATTGGATGTAATTTCACTTTTAAATTGGATTTAAAAACAAATCAATCTTTTGATAGATTTTACATCTTAAAAACCCGTCTTTGGTTTTGACAATGAGAATTATTTTTTAAATTAATTACTTCAATTTTTGTGTTTGGAATTTGGTAAAATGGATTCCATATTTGGAATATGAAGATCCAAATTAAGTAATTAGGACTCTTGTTTTTGACATTATGAATAGTAATGATGACAATTATCTTTAATTATCGTGATTAATTATTAATCGGGTAGTTAAGGGTAATAAACTAATATCATAATAATATAAAATGACCCAAAAATGTGTCCAAATAATCATTTTTGAGTCATTTCCAACCATGGGAATATATTTACCAAACTTAAGGGCCCATGGAGTCACATGGGTGTGATATTGACATTTATGACATTATTTTTTAAAAGAAGAGAAATATAACAAAGGTTTGTATATCCTAATTAATGCAATTTTAATTTTGTTTACATAAATGATATCTTATACAATAAATATAAATTATAAATATAAAAAATTTTCCTACGTCATGGTATTTTTTTTTAATTTTTAGGCATTAAATAAATAAATTTATTTATGACACCATGATGATGCAGTGATTACCTCATAATGAATGATTTAAATAAAATGAAACTAAAAGGTATAATCTAAGACTTACACTTGTCTAAAACCTATTGGATGGGTGGATTTATAACCCTTATCACCTTATCCTTAAACTATATCATTGTGGGACCTTTTAAATCCGAAAATCATTTTATAAAAAAGTAAAATTTCAAGACTTTCCAAAAGTGACCCTCCTCCCTCTTATAAAAGGCCCCCACCTCTACACCCTTACTCACACCTCTCAAGCCCTTGGCTTGTCCAACCTCCGCTCATATTATCTTTCCACATCCATATCTTACTCCTAGATTCCTCAGGTTGGGCAGAAGTCTTTACAAGGAAGCCTTTGGCTCAAATCAAAAAGAGTTACTCAATTTATAGGTAATGTCTTCTCTCGAGTTTCTTCCTTTTATTTTCCTTCTTAAATCAACACTATCTTCTTATTATTTGATACCATAATAACACAATTTTCCTCAATATACTAGAATTTTTCTATGTTAAGGATTCTACCAACACTTACACACACCTCCGCCTAATGGTTAAAGAACATATTGTTTCTGTGAGTGACGAATTACTGCCTCATGAAACGATGATTGTTTAATCTTATTTTAACGCATTTAATGGAGGCCATTATGATGTCACTGTATTTATATATGATATATATGGTATTTATTTTTTCTATATTCTTCTGAATTTTATTTTTAAATCACATCTCATGTTGTGGAATTGCGATAATTTCATCTGGGGAAGTGTGGACTACCGCCCCCTCAAGTGATGTGACTCATTCATGCCAAACATGGAATTTATAAAGAATGTAATTAATGAACATATGTTACCTATATAACATAAATATTATACTGGAATTATAATATATATATATTTGTATCATTTAGTTTTAATTCCTTTAATATGACAAATAAATGAAAGTAGTGTTCATGTGTACGTACGACCTACCGTCTCCACGAATGGTGCGTTTCATTTTTTATCTCCAAATGTTATGGAATAGTATAAAATGAATATATACTGGATATATATGATATTTAAATCAATAATACCATTCTGAAGATGATGTACTTATAACTAAATGTTCAATTCTTTTCAACAAGTTCATTTTTGACTGATGTACCAAATATCGACAAAATGTATTATATGAACTCACATAATTAACTAATTTTTATAATATTATAATATGTGATATGAATTGAATAATAAAATTTAAATGTAGTCCTTAAGAAATTATAAATTGACCAATTTTTATTATTCATGAATATAAAGAAACAAACAGGACAAGTCAAACATGAGGTTAGGGACTTCATCTCAATCTCCTTTCGTTAAGGAAAACATCAATTTTTATACGACCTTATTTTATTAGTTATATAATAAACCCTTTTGAATTTTACTTTCATTCAAAAGGAATCTTTTTACACGAAACGTTTTACACAACGTCAAAAGGAATGTTTTTGACTTACGTATGTGGTGACAATGACTTCTCCGCCGCCGTGACCATTATTTGAGTGTCGGCTTCCTCTACAAACCATAACTTTTTTTAAATGAAAAATAAATACCATGTTTTAAATTTCATTTATTTTGGTATTGAAAATGGTTTTGATAATGTTTTGATTATATCAATGTGTTGTATTGATATCTTGTGATTGAAATGTGGAAATGTTACGTTTCCATTATGTATGTTTTATGTGATATGATTATGTTATAGTTCTTGGGCCTTGATTATGAAGTTGGGTGGTTCCATGATAAAATAATGGTGGGTTAGCCAGAGATAGCTCTCTAATGAATTTTCTAACATGGAGTTAAACTCTAAGGTTTCTCTGAAGTGATTTAGGGAATATACTGTGATGGGTATTCCAAACGTAACCATGAGGGTTACTCCATATGTAATAATGTTATGAATGCCTCAAGTTACCATTATGTCTTATGATTTCTATGAGTTATTTATAAATATTTTTATTTCATGAGGTATGTTAAAGTGTTTATGTTTTATTAGTAAAGTACGATTTCACTGATTCTTATGTATACATGGAATAATGTTTTCATTCCATATTTTTATATCCCTTACTGAGCTATGTTTTTGAAATGATTTTAACAGGTCATGGGAAAATTACATGATGTGATGATAGTGTCAAGAAAGAAACCATGTTTTATTTTAAATATGTTTCCTTCGGTGGAAAAAATGAATATTGTCTTTGATGTAACCACCTTGTTTAAATGTGGAATGTAATGCATGATTTATGATCTAATTCTCTAAAACTCTAAACTGAAAAAGATCCTCAAAGTGAATTCTTGAAATAACTCATGATTAAGTACTCTTTAAGGTGGGGCCCTATATTATTACATCAAAATAAGAAAAATGAGATAAGGACTTGAAAGTTATGGATTTTTCGTGCAATGTGATGTTGTGTGAATGTGAGACTTGTGTTTTTGAGTAGAAGTTGGGAGCTATGAACGCAAGGTCTCAAAAATTACTATAAATAAAAGGATACCCTCCCCCTAATTATATAGGAAGATCAAAACATAGTGAAAATTAGAGATCTGGTCATGTATGTGTTAGATTATGGTTTGCAACTAGAGAGTTTCACTGACAATTTGTGCCAGAAGGGAATTATGCGCCAATAGTGAGTTGGGTGTAAAAAGGGTGTTTCGTGCAATAATTGAGAATTGCACAAGTTTTTTTTCCATGGAAAATGTGACAATTTATCTCCATGAATTAAAGTTATGTGAAATTCAACCATTGTTTTCCAAACAATTAGAATTTACCCATTACATTTATGGTAAAGTGGTATTCATCAGTGAATGAAAGTGGAACATTAAGAGAGCATCAATCTACAATTGAGGATGTATGAATTGATGCAAATTAATGGACCTATAGGTTCATAATCTACGGTTGGATACCATCCAAGATCAGAGAGAAAATTATGAGGAAGACAATTATCCTTTAAATCAGTATTGATAATGAGAAAGATATATAGGTTGTGGCCCTTGGTAATGTAGTGAAGAGACCTAAAAAATGTAATTGAGCCTAGTAATAGATGTGATCTAGCCCAAACCTTGTAATTGGTAGTGAGTTTTAGTGTATTTGTTACATTATCACATCTTCGTTGTATGCTCCTTGGATGTAGCCTAGTGAGGGTTAATCAATTAAAATTGTTGTGTCCTGTGCATGATTTACTTTTTGCTCGTAATTTTCTAAGGGATAAAGAGATAATTGTTTTTTATAGTGGAAGAATATTAAAAGGGGAATTATTTTTAATATTTCATACCCTGATTCACCCACCAGGGTATTTTACCTAGTGTAACTAACAATTTGTATCAAAGGTAGGTTAATTTAAGTGTTTCTATCACAATAGTTTCAATGGAGGTTAACAAACACAAAGGGATTTGGATCTTCAATGGGAATAATTTTTTGTTATGGATGAATCAGACTCATCAATGCTTAAAATTATTGGGAATTGATGTTTTTATAGTAGTGATTCATGGTATTTCATCCAACATCAACAGTGGTGGTTTATCATAAGCTGAGTGAAGTGAATTGGATGTCAATGATAAATGAATTAATGACTTTAGGTGGAGCCCTATCCAATGAAATTTATACAAAGTTGATATCATTATAAAACATCACATTCTATGTGGAAAGAGATACTGAATATCTGTGAATTATATTCAACATTCAGAGAGAAAAATCTACAGTTTTTTGGAACATTTACGAAGATCGACGAATGAACCCAAATGATTATGTTTACGTGTTTTTCAATAAGGTAAAATTTCTAGTGGAATAAATGTGTGGTATAGGAGAATTAATTGAAGATATAAAGATTGTGAAGCATATATTAAAGAAACTTCCACCTTGGTTCAATCAGAAATTTTTAGAATTATAATATAATGATAAAAAGGAACCGGTATTGGATAAATTGTATTATACCCTTGTAGCATATGAGATGAGAAATGATGACCAAAATGTTTTGGAAAAGGTAAAATACAAATATATTTCATTCAAGTATATGAGGATGCTCTCCAATGAAGATGGACAAGAAGATGAAGAGACAGATGTGTTTATGTCATTCCTCTACTAAAATCTTTAATGATAAAAGGAAATTCCAAAGGGAAACTTCCACTATCATGATTTTTATGCAGAAAGATTAGACATCTTGTAGAAAGGTTCTTGAAGAAGATTTAAGAATATTAATAGGATGAGTTGAAACTCCCATGAAGAAGTATTTAATCTGTGTGAAATGGTAAAAATTAAGGGAATTTTATTTAAAAAGAAAATTCTTTTTTAAAGAGAAGAAGATAGTTCAGAAGAATATGAGGAAGAAGAATTGTAGTACTGAAAAAATCATAAGGTTTTTTCTTAGGTGGAAGTTGTTTAAAATATTATAAAAAATAAAGTGATAGTTAATAATGGTAATTTGAAGGAAGAGTTGACGATGAAGTCGAATTAGAATACTATCTTGATGAAATGGATGTTTCGAGATCTAAAATGAAGAAAGGAAGCAAAGTGGTTTCTGATGCCAAACTCTATACGTAGTAGTAAGAAGAAAAGAAGTATAATCTAAATGAATAAATTGAAAAACTAAATTATTAATTTCTATAGAGATAAAATATATTTTATTGAGTACAAGCTCAAAATTTTGTAATAGAAAATATAAATTGATACTTTTACACAAACTGGAAAAGATGAAATCAAACATATTGAAGAAACTGAAGAGGGGGTCACCTATCTTAGATGAAATATTATGGATAAAGAAAAATGTTTGAATATCTATAAGACATCAAGAAAGTAGATCATTCAGGAAACTAAGAAGATAATGATGGATCATAAAGGTCAAGAAGAATAAAGGCAATAGTCAAATCAAAAGGATAAGGCCGGTATGTGGCTTAATCAAAAGAAGAGAGTAGTCATGGTTGAATTAATAAAACAATCACCCACATTGAGATTTAAAATTGATTTGGGTATAAATAAGAATCCAAAGATGTAGAAAACCCAAGGGACAACCACTATAGTAGAAGTGAAACACAAGAATATACCTCGTATTATGTGTTACTAATAAAAAATTTGGGACACTCAAAAAATGTGTGTTCCATAGATAATAGATACCAAAGGAAACGAGAACAAAAATGGTGGCCAAATATAGTGAAATAATCTAGAACATATTTCATGGGTAATTATTATTGGTGTGGAGGATTCGGACACATTGAAAAATAATATACATCAACTATGCAGATAAATGTTCTAATGAAGAATCAAATTGGTTGCAAGAAGCAATTCAATGAACCATAAAATGAGATAAAAATGAAAAATGGATATTCTTATCTGTAAGATGAAGCTGGTCCATCATAAAATGTTGGATATAAATACTATCCAATCATATCGAGTATGAATTAAAAAATTTTGGATCCAAAGGAGAAGATCTGAGTAGGTTGTGGTTGCAGATATTGAATTTAAATCATTATACACTACCACAAAAACAGTTTTTCGCAGCGCCCCCCCCCCCCCTTATCAGCGCTTTTGTTAGTGCTGATAAAGGGCCCCCCTTTATCAGCGCTTGTTTAGTAGCGCTGATAAAGGGGGGCCTTTATCAGCGCTTTTTTTAAAAGCACTGATAAAGGGTCGGCTTCAAAAAAAATAAAAAATATATTAATATATTAATATATAAATATAGTTATATTGTTATATAAATATAATATATAATTTTTAAATATATTTTAGATAAGTATAAATGTACATTTACACTTATTATACTTAATATATAAGATATTTAGTGAAAATGGATTCCTAAAAAATTAAAAAAACATATTTTTAATTAATAATTTGATAATCATTATGGAGTAATAGTCATTTAATAACAATTTGAGGACTAAAAAAATTAAAAAAATTAAAAAAAGATCCAAAATATGTTGAAAACGCAACTCAAACTTCAAGCGGCCATAACTTTTGATTCGGGTGTCCGTTTGAGATCTACCACATATCAAATCGAAGCCTGCGATGAGATCTACGTCGTTGTGTTTTGGGGAGACATCATTCAAGCGTTTCTCGAGGCCAAAAGAGGCCTCGAAGGCCTCCAAAACTTAGTTTTTTGTTGGGGTACCCATATTTTTTAACATTTTGTGGATTTTCAAACTCGTTTAAGGGGGTATTATTGGCTTTTTTTGGCGGGGACTGAATTTATTCCAAGGTATTACATTCATATTGATATTATGTATTTGAAATTTCATCCTTTTTTATAATGCACTGCTATTTATAATCAAATATATAACTATATGTACATATTTTTTATATATTCGCACCTATAAATTAAATTTTTTAAATAAATAATTAAACATATTTACATATAAAATATATTATTTTTATCTAAATAATAATTAATATCCATTTTATTTAAAATTACAATATATGAATATTTATATACCTATATATTAATCTAACTATATATATATATTAATCTAACTATATATATATATATTAATCTAACTATATATATATATTAATCTAATAACTATATATATATTAATATAACTACATATATATATATTAGTATTACTATAAATATATATATTAATATCACTATATATATATTAATATAACTATATATATATATTCATATAACTATATATATGTTAATATAACTATATATATATATTAATATAAATATATATTACTATACGAATAAATATAACTAAATATATATATATATTAATATTACTATATATATATTAATATAACTGTATATATATATTATAATATAACTATATATATATATATATTATAATATAACAATATATATATTATAATCTAATAACTATATATATATTAATATAAATATATATTACTATACGAATAAATATAACTAAATATATATATATATATATCATGAATTGGAAGACAAATCAAAATAGAGTAGTGGTAAAGGCTTAGGCGCGCAGGGGGGAGGTCTCGAGTTCAAATCATGTGGGAGGCAGGGGCGCGCGCGTATGGGGGAATATAGCAGCACGCGCTGTTAAAGGGTGAAGGGGGTTGCGTGGGGTGCGTGGGGTGCTGTACTGGGGCAGAAAAGCACTGTAAAATGGGGGGCTCAAGCGCTATAAAATCCCACCCAATTCACAGTATTTTTAATTTTTTTTTTAAATTTTTTTTTTAAATTTTTTAAATTTTTTAATTTTTTTTAACTTTTATCAGCGCTTTTTTTAAAAGCACTGATAAAATGGTCCTTTATCAGTGCTAAAATGAAAGCGCTGATAAAGGAAGCGCTGATATATGACCCTATTATCAGCGCTAAAAAAAGCGCTGATAAAAGACCCCTTTTATCATTGCTTTTTTTAGGGATGATAAAGGGGTCCTATATCAGCGCTTTTCGGAGCGCTGATAAAGGGGACCCCCCCCCCCCCCCCCCCTTATCTACGCTGGCTTTATCAGCGCTTTTTCTAGTGCTGATAAAGGCCATTTTTAGTGCTGATAAACGCCGTATTTGTAGTAGTGATATCACACTAGAATATGGATCATTGATAATGGATGAACTTTTAAAATGATAGGAAATAAATATCTGGTGACTAGAATCAGGTGTGATGAAGAAGTTATTTTAAGGTTTGATAATGATGAAGGATTGAAAATTATTGAGTTAAGAAAAGAAAATATTAGAGGAAGGGACATGAGATGTGAAAATTTATTGGTTGTTGAAGGCCTTAGTCAAAACTTATTAAGTGTTAGTCAACTATGTGAATCAAGATATTCCATAATATTATCCAAGAAGTTATATATCATCATGGAAAAAGATGGTGAAGTTGTATGTAGGGTAATCATAAAAAATTGAATCTCTACATCATGAGTGGAGAAGAAGATATGTGCTTTCTATCCAAGGGAGAAGAAAATAAGTTATGGAATTAGAATCTTGTCCCTTTGAACCAAACATCCTTGTATGATCTAGTAAAATATGATTTTTCTCGAAACCTACATAGATTATCACGTGATCATAATCATACGTTCTATTCTTGTCAACAAGGGACGATCATTCCAAAAACATACAATGTAAAAGAGAAAAGGTCCACAAACTTTCTTGATTTGGTACATATTGATGTGTGTGGATATATTTCACCTTGTGCTATTTATGGGGGGAGATATTATGTTCTCTTAATTGATTATTTTATTAGAATTTCCTTGCTTTAAAACATCACCCATAAATATGAGGTGTTCAGTTGCATAAAAACTTATCGAAGAGAATTTGAGAAGGTGTTGGGTCAAACAATCTGAAAGATCCCAATAGAAACTGGAATAGTGTTTAAAAATTTCCAAGTGAATGATTATCTTGAGAAACATGGGATAACACATCATGATTCAGCTGTATCAACTGCACAGCAGAATGGAGACGTTGGTAGAATAAATCAGATTATCAACAATATGGATAGGACAATGATCATCGAGAAAGTACTTCTAGAGAATTTTTGGAATGAAGTAGTCATGAAATCAGTCTACTAATAAAATAAAGTGTTATTGTATCAAAAAGAGTAAAATACTCCATATGATATTTGGTATTTAATGAAACCAACATTGAAGTACATTTAAGTCTTCGTATGTAAGTGTTACAATCTCAATACGTAAAAACACAAGAATTTCGAATCCTGTGGAGATGATGGGATATTTCTTGGCTACTCAAAGAAAAGAAAAATCATATAAATGCTTAATAATAATATATTAATGGTATTTGAAATCAATTATGTACCTATAGTGGAGAATTAGAATAATATTTAGCAAATAAATGATCAGTATCAGGAGGATAGTGATAAATAGATAAGAATATTAGAAGAAAATTTAGTTCTATGGGCTAATTCTGAAGAATAATTAGATGGTGAGACACATGAGGATATATAAGTATCTATATAGAGACTTTCAAGAAGATCTGAAATTAATAGAAAAAACATAATTAGTGATCATATAGTGCCATTATAGACAATAAAGATGAAGACTCTACAGAAAGCATCATACTTATCACAAGTAGAGACTAAATGTTATAGTGAAGTAGCTGGTGATGAGAATTAGGATCAATCTATGAATGAAGAGCTTGAACAAATAGAGAATATTCAGACATGGGATATTTTTTTGAGGCCAATAAATAATAATTTGATTGGAATAAAATGGTTCTTTCACAAAAAAAATAAATGAAGATGGTGTTTTGTTTCGAAACAATGCAGGACTGGTGTGCAAGTAGTTCTCTTGGATAGAGGGTACCATTGTTGATGATACAATTTCACCAGTTGCATTTTTGGAGACAATAAGATTATTTTTTTCCATAGTAATGAAAATAAATTTCAATGTTTTATAGATGCATTAAAAGTAATTATTTCTTAATGGGGTTTGGGTTTAAGAAGTGTATATAAAGAAACCATATGGTTTTCTCATTCATGAAGATGAGAACATTGTTTTTCAGGTGAAAATTTATCTATATGGGTTGAAGCAAGCACCAAGAGCAAGCTAGTCAAGTCTATATCAGTATTTGATGAATTAAAATATTTAATATGGTGGAGTTGTTTACACATGCTATTTCAATAATGAATGTAATCAACGGGGGATGGTTTTAGTGTATGTAGATGACATAATATACAGTAGATTAGATGAAGGATAGGGTAGATTGTTTTCCAAATTAATGAAAAGTGATTTTGAAGTTTCCATGATTGGTGAGGTGATGCTTTTCCTTAGTTTACAGGTTTCACAAGGAAATAATGGAACATTCATTTCTCTATATAAATATGAAAAAAGAGGTCTTAAGAAGATTTGGAATGGATAATTCCAAGGATATAATAACTCCAATGGATTCATGGATGAAACTGTCATGGGATGATGAAGGAAAAGCGGTTAATGTAACCAAAAATAGGCAGATCATTGGAATCCTGGTGTGCTTAACAATGACACAATTGGATATTATTTTTTCCACATGTCAAGAAGTGTGGAATTCAATAAATAGCAAGTAAAGTCACATGATTTTAGAGAAAATAATACTTTGGTATATCAGGGCATGATGGATATTGGTTTGATGTAGAATGAAAAATCTCAGTATGATTTATTGGGATATACATATGCATATTGGGAAGGTTCATTAAATGATAGAAAATAAAAATTGGTTGGTGAATTCTATATTGAAGGTTTATATATTCCTTGGATAAGTAATAAAAAATATTTCATCACATTGAATCTGAATATACGGAGGCTACTCAAGCATGCATGTAGTTATTATGGAAAAAACTGAATATTGAAGTTTTGGGAGTAGAAGTGAAGTCTCTGATCAGAATCCAGTGTGATAATTGAGGTGCTATAAATAATAGAAAAAATAGAGTCCATCAATCAAGGAAAAACAACATTGAAATCAGGTATCATTTTATCAAGAAGAAGGTGGAGCAAGGACTTGTAAATTTAGATTATGTTCCTAAAAAACTATATGTAGTGAACATATTTTAAAAAACCATACCCAATAAAGGTTTTGAATGGAATCAATTGACATTGGGAGTCTATTTGACTCCCCGCACATGAAAAATTGTGGATGTGGGACCCCCCCTCCTCCCTGAGGTATGGAGTGTTTTTTTTCTAATGTACTACTTTGTGTTCCCAACCCTATTTTTAGACCACAATGAATCAACCTTTGGGTTCATTGATAAAGTGTCCTTCAAGTTCATTGAAAAGTGAGGAATTGTGGCTAGAGAAGGGGTAAAATGTCTTAATCAAGACATAGGGAGAAGCTGACAGGTGGATTAATGACATAGGAGGAGTAGTGAGATAGGGGGAGTTCTAAATCTGACAATACTAAATGTGATAGATCAAATGTTACATATCAAAACATATGGAATTGTTGACGAAACTAGTTTAGAGGTTTTTATAATAAAGTTATTCACTGATGAACTTTTCATTATATCTTGTTTCTCACAACATTCATTTCTCATGTGGGATTAGAGTATGTGTTGATTAAATCAATTATTACTATCTAAATCTCAATAATAGAATGGTGGTAAAAAAATGGAAGAAGATTTCTCAATATTTTAAATTTTAAATAATTGTCAACAAACCCAAAGGGAGTGGTTTTTGGCAAAAAATACCTCTAGGTAACATTGATGCATTTTTTTTATTTTTTTTGTTGACAAAGTGGGTTCCCATGGTCAGTTGTGGAGTTCCAAAGATATTTTTTATAAATGATATTGATAATAATCAACTAAAAATGAATGGATGATTTTATGGTGATAAAAAATAATTATATTCAATGTGGCATCGTTTCCTAGTGTTTCCCAAATTGTATGGGTCCAAAAATTGGAGAATAGAGAAAAAATTTATCGAAAATGATGTTACATGAAAGTGTTAAGGAGGTTTGGAAAGTTTTAAACCTATGATATTTCATGATCAATACATGAAAATATGGAAAAGGAAAAAAGGGCATGAAAGTTATTGATTTTTTTTCAAGGCATGGTTGTGAGAATATGAGACTTTTACATCCGAGGAGAAGTTTCACACCATGTGTGTAGGGTCACCAAAATTCCTATAAATAGGAGGTTACCCACCCCCCCCCCCCTCATTTATAGGAATCTCAACAGTTTGTTAAAATTGGAGCTCTGGTCGCGTGAGTGGTTCAAAGTAGAGGGCAAGTAGAGAGTTTTTCAAAAGTTTCACACCAGAATACATTTGTGCACTAATAGTGAGTAGGGGTAAAAATCATTTGTTGTTAATTTATTATGTAGTGTGGAAGTTGTTTTTCCATGAAAAAGGTGACACTTAAACTTCATGCATTAATTTTGTGTGCATGTAAACCCTATGTTGCATGAAAGTTGAAAGTTTCCTAGTACATCTGTGGTAAAGTGGTATTCAATAATGAATGAAAGTGGAACACTAACAGAGCAACTATTTAAAATTGAGGATGCAAGAATTCATGAAAATAAAGGGACCTATATTTCCATAAACTGTGAGTGGATCCCTTCCAAGATCAATAAGAAAAGTAAGATGTAGACATTGATACTTTCTATAACAACCCTTCTCTTTATTACACACTTAAAAAGGATTTATTACATAAAATTTCACTTAAGACAACTATGAGGATCGAGAGTTATAGTGTATTTAGAAATTAGGAACATTACATAACAACTTATTACATAAAACCAAATATCTTTATTGAAATCTTCTTTTACATGACAACATTCCTTCGTACTTCGCATTGCATGGGATAACCTGGGCACATGCATAGGAAAAGGGTGACCTATAAATCCCAATAAGGGAGTAAAAAATATATAACATGAATAATATAGTACATTTTAGGAAATAGGCATATCAATGGAGCATAAGAGAAACATGAACATAAAGGCATGATAAAGCATGATTATCATAACATAGAAATGTGGCAACAACATTTAACATGATGTTATAATGAGCCAAGGATTATTGCACATGGAGCATGAGTAAACCCTCATTTCACTTTAATTAGAATGATTAAAACCTCATTTCACTTGATGTATCATGATACTAGTCTTTACCCAATGCATTGGAATGCCATCAGGGCACACCCTTCTTAATCATTTCATTTCATTTATATGTGTGCCACATGAATCATATAACAAGGATTCATTAAACATCATCATTTATTCCATTATAAAGAAATTTGGAATTCATACTTGAAACTCTATAATCAATATGTAAATGTGCATAAAGGGGAATACAGTTGATATAAAAATGGCCATGGTATTCACTATACAATGACTTTGGCTTAGAAAATCGTGGTGCACTTTCGGTAGCATAACGGGGTGACATAAGAATTCATAAAAATGGTTTATGAGATATAAAGGGGTGTATCATCATATTTACATGAAATGCATTGTAAGGGGTTATATATAAACAATTCCCAACAAATTTAATGAAATTTATATTCATAATACAAAAGAATTGCTTGAACGTAAATGAGGAGATAGAAGTGCCTTATAGTATTTTGGCAGGGTAATGGGTGTACATGGGAGGAATTAATGAGATATAATGGGGTATATAATCCATAAAACATAATTATGTAAGTATATGGGAGGTTTGAAATCATACCCAAACATTTTTAATTGGAAATACAAGGGTATAGTAACATAAAAAAACTTTCACAAAAAAATGAGAAAGGAAGAAATCCTTTACATGGAAGTGTGATCCCAAAGGATTTGTAGGGGATTTAGGGAGGCTTATTAGGGGATTGGGAAACCTTTGGAGGATTTTATAGACAGGATGGAAGTGTAGAAACGTGCTATAAGGTTTTTTAGGGAAGAGTAGTGGGAAATTGAGTGGGTTTATATTGGAAAAAGAGAGGGAAATTAATTATTTTTTAGGTTTTAGACACCTCACATTAAACTAATCAAAACCAAAATCAAACCCATGGTTTTTGCCCATTGGTTTTGAAAAAATTATAGTGGAAAACATTATTTTATAATTACAATGGCCAAAAAACATAAAATATTAGACTTTCTCATGTGGAGGTGACTCACACTCTCAAAGAAATCATTTTAAAAGTTAAAATGTTTTATAAGTCATGGAGTTTCAACTAATGCACCATAAAATTAATCAAACAAATCTAATATAAAATTATTTTAATTTTAAATAATATAATGTCAAAAAATACCATTTATATTATTTTATTACATCACTATTAGTTCATTATGATATCATAAAACACATTATATAATTAAACGGTATTTAATATTTACATAAAATATAAACTGTCTAAAAGAATTATAAAAAATTCACCATTATATAATTTTAACATCCTAAATCAAAAAATGATATTAATTTTATCTAAATAATTTTCAAAATATTTGAATTTTTACTTTTAAAATAAAAATTTTCATTTATCAAAAATTCATGGGTTTTGACAAAAACATATTTCAAATCTTAATAAAAATTACAATTGTATTCATTAAAATTATACAATAATTTATATTTAATAAAAATTAATTTAGTAATAATATTTCATTAAAATATTATTTATTTTAAAAATCCATTAATTCATCAAAATAGATTTGTTAATTGAATACTAACTAAAAATACTATTTTTCTTCTCTAAAAACTATTTACAAAGTAACAATAATAAAATGAATATATAATATCTATACAAAAATAATGTACTTAATCATAGTGCCAGGGTCTTGTTACATAACCCCTTATAACACTCACATAAGACCAAAGGGTAAGGTTTGCGATGGTGATAGACTCTTGGGGAGGCTCAGATAACATCCCTCGGGTGGTAATCTCTATTAACTTCCACTTCTCTCGTAGGCAGTTCCACTCAAGATTAATGTGTTGAAGCTCAGTATGTCCTTGGTCAAGAGTGAAGCCTAGTGACATCACCTCCTTTCCATGCTCCGAAAAATGGGCTACATAAGGATAAATTCTACTTAATGAGGCCATCTCTTCTTTTATCTGAGTAAATTGGATTTTTTAAAGCCTGATATATATATTAATCATGTGATCACTATTAAACATATAAATTAGAAATGGTCACAATTCATAATGGTATTTTAAAATCCAAAAACATAAAATCAAAAAATTATATATGTTATATAACCATTTTACATAATAATATATTTAATTAGATCAAGGGTAATTTTCATTAATAAATTTTTGTGTCATTACAATATTCCCACTGAAGAAATTTATCCCTCAAAATTACCTTTTCCCACACTAAAACAGATGTAGGTAACTATGCTTCATCACTTCCTCCAATTCCCACATTTCCTCTTCAAACTTTTGGTTTCTCCACTACACCTTGACAAGGGGAATTATCTTATTTCGTATAATATTTCCCAATTATCTAAGATCTTCACCAGATTCTTTTCATAGAAGAGTTCATTCTCCAATGGTATCACCATTTGATTGAGTACATGTGATGGATCAGGTATGTACTTCTTCAAGAGTGATACATGGAGTACATCATGTACTTGAGATAGGTTTGGTGGGATTTCTAGTTTATAGGCCACTACTCCAATGAAATTAGGGATCTCAAAATAGAAAATGTACCTTGGGATAAACTTTCCCTTCTTCCCAAATCACATAACTTTCTTCCACAGAGATATGTTGAGAAATACCATGTCTCCAACATTAAACTCTAGGTCTCATCGACAATTATCATCATAGCTCTTTTGTCGACTCTGAGTAGCTTTAATGTGTTTCTGGATAGTCTTAACCTTCTACACCATTTCTTCAACCATTTATGTATATAGAAGTTTTCACTCCACAACTTCATTCCAACATGTCAGTGTTGTTCACCTCTTCCCATAAAGGGATTCATAAGGAGCCATTCAGATTCTTGAGTGGAAACTATTATTGTAAGAGAACTCAACCATAAGAAGATGTAGAACCCATCCTCCTTTGAAGTCAATTGAGCATTCTCTTGACATTTCCTCAAGTGTTTGGATAGTTCACTCAGATTGGACATCATTTTGAGGATGATAAATAGTACTAAAGTTTAGCTCATTATTTAGAGTATGTTGAAGACTCTTCCAAAACATAGATGTGAATCTTTGATCTCGATCATATATAATAGATAATGGTACTCCATGCAGCCCTGCCAGTTATCTGATATATATCCATTACATTTGATCTAATGAAAAATCCTCTTGAATTTCAATGAAGTGTGGATTCTTTGTAAGATGGTCCAAAAAACCCATATAGTATTGTTTCTTTTGGATGTATTCGGATGTCTGTTTACAAATTACATGGAAATGTTCTCCCATTTCCATGAAGTTATGGGAAATGTTTGCATTATATCTTTAGACTTCTACCACTCATCTGTCACTTACATACATGCCTGGCACTTCGATGTATACTCAGTGATCTCCTTCTTCATGTTATCCCACCAATAATTCTCTTGGAGATCTCGATACATCTTTGTGTTTCTTGGGTGAATGGAGAAATTCAATCTATGTGTATCATCCAGAATATATTTCTTCTACTTTGTATTTTATGGAACACATAGTCTAAACCCAAATCTCACAATTCCTTCATCATTAATAATTAATTATGAGGATTCCCCATTTCTGATAGTTTCCACTTTCTTCTGAATTCCCACATCATCCTTTTGAGAATCCTTTAACCATTTAAAAAGATGTGTTTGAGCAATAATTTGTGAAAGGATTTATGATGTTATCTTCTTTATGATTCACAATTCCATCTTTATCAAATCTAATAAGATTGGATCCTTTTCAATTATCATCAATGATAGAATTTTGTGGTCTTTTTACATAGAGCATCCTCCACCTTGTTCGCTTTCCCATGGTGGTAATGGATTGAGTATTCATAATCATTTATTAGCTCTAACCATATTAATTCTCTCATGTTCAACTCTTTCTATGTGAATATATACTTGAGGCTTATGTGGTCCGTGTTTATTTCATACTTCTCCCCAAAGAGGTAATACCTCCAAATTTTTAAATATAAGATTACTAAAACAACCTACATATCATGTGTTAGATAGTTATTCTCATGAACATTCAATTTCCTTGAAGCATAGGTAATGACATTGTCATTTGGCATTAACACACAGCCCAGGCTCTTCTTCAAAGCATCACTAAATACCATAAAAAGTTCTCCACTTGTGGGTATTGTGAGCATGGGTGCATTGATAAGCCTACTTTCTAACTCCTTGAAGCTATATTCACATTCATCAATCCATGTAAACTTTACACCCTACTGTGTTATCTTGCTAAGAGGGTTTTGCAGTTGTGAGAAATTTCTCAAAAATCAGTGATAATCTCCAGCTAACCCCAAGAATCTATGGATATTTGTTAGTGTTATTGGCCTCATCCATCCCTCAATTGTAGCTACCTTGTCGATATCCATACATATCCCATTTCATGTGATGATATAACCCAAGAATGAGACCTCCTTAAACCAGAAATCAAACTTGTTATACTTTTCATAGAGCTTCTCCTTTCACAAGGTCTCTAGTATAGTGCTTAGATGCTCCTCATTCTCCTCCTTAGTTTTGGAGTATATTAAAATATCATATATAAAGACTACCAGAAATTTGTGGAGTAAATCTATAAAGACTCTATTCATCAAGTCTATGAAGATTTATACAGAATTATTAAGTCCAAAAGGAATTACTATGAATTAATAGTGCACATAACTTGTACGAAATGCAGTCTTGGGGATATCCTTTTTCTTCACCCTTACATGGTAATATCCCGAATGAAAATCCACCTTAGAGAAGTTTTGTGCTCCATATAGCTAATCGAACAAGTCATCAATTCTAAGAAGAGGATACATTTTCCCTGTTGTGATTTTTTTGATATCACGATAATCAATACAAAGGCGCATTAACCAATCCTTATTCTTGATGAAGAGGACTACTACACCCCATGGTGAAGTACTTGGGTGTATAAACCTTTTATCTAGATTCTCTTGTAATTGTTTATTTAGATCCAAAATCTCTACAAAAATCATTCTATACAGAGTCTGAGATATTGGAAACACCCCAGGTATAAGATCAATTGATAATTCAATATCTCATCTAGGAGGAAGACCATGAATTCCTTGGGAAACACTTCAGAGAATTACCTCACGATAGGCTTGTATTTAAGGATGGTTTGTTTATTAGACTCAATCATCTAATAAATATAGGCATTCCCATAGGGTAGTAATATCCATGCTTGAAATTATTTTTA
Source organism: Viscum album (assembly GCA_963277665.1). Classification (NCBI taxonomy): domain Eukaryota; kingdom Viridiplantae; phylum Streptophyta; class Magnoliopsida; order Santalales; family Viscaceae; genus Viscum; species Viscum album. The sequence continues at coordinate 301,326,729 of OY728130.1, forward strand.
TAAGGAAGATTCATCCTCCTCCTTGAACTTGTACAGATTTGGGGGTCGATTCACCATATTAAGAGTGATTTTCCTCTCACAGCAATTTATGTGGGCTCTATATAGGGACATCTAATCCATGCCAAGAATTGCATCAAATTCCACCATAGAAAGTATGAAGAGTTTCTCCAAGAAGTTAAATACATAAATTATGATAGGGTATGATTAATATTCATGGGATGCAATGATTACCCCATTTTATATTCTCACCGACATCTTTACTTCCTTGATTTTTGGTGGTGTTGGGATTGTTCTACTAAAATTTTGGGATATAAAATAATGCGTAGAACAAGAATAAAAAAGTATATTCTCTATTATTAAATGAATGACTATTGTACCAGTCACCACTTCATTTTCAGGGATCACTTTGGTAGTAGTGATGGAAAAATATCTCCCTTTCTGCCATGGAAGTTGTTGGTTGCCTCTAAAACCCCTTTTCATAGGGAACTAGTTTTCAAAGTGCATTGGTTATTTGTAGTTTAAGTAATGAACAACACATTGAGGGTTGAATGGTTTTTTCCTCTTCTCTGTCGTAGCAACGGATTTTCCTATCAGAAGTTAATGGTCATGTTCCCTTATCTTCCACACTTAAAGAATTTCCTCACCCCCTTCAGGCAATTATCGGGGTGCTTTATTCCACACCCTTGGCAAGTGGGGTGATGGACTTTCTTAGCACCATTTGATTTATCCACCAGACTACCAGAATTAAAGTCCACATTAAAATTATTATCCCCATTATACCCCTGAGATTTTCAAATCTCCATTTTGACATTGAAGGCACATCAGATAATTTCCTCATATCTCTAGAAGTCATGAATTTCTAAGGATTTCTGTAGGATAGTTTTTATCCCACTAAATAAGTGGTCAACCTTGAAATCGGGGGTAATGCGAAAGCTGAAGTCATATTGTGCAAGACTTGTGATGTTTTCCTCGTACACTCCAATGGATTCATCATCTTTCTTCATGAAGAAAAGGAAATCCCATTCTATTTTAAGTTGCTGGGATCGAGGAAAATATTTATCGATAAACAAATATGGAAATCCTTCCATTCTAATGTTTCAATCTCCTCCTAAAGATTTGTATTTTTTCTCAATGTCCACCATTGATCAGCTTCACCCTCCATACGATAAGAATATTGAAGAACCTTCTCTTGTTCGGAACATTGAAGTATGTAAAATATATTTTCAATGGAGTTGATCCGTTGTTTGGAAATTTAGGGATCAAATGATCCATTAAAAGTAGGAGGAATTTGTCTCGTAATGATCTTAATTGTAACTTGTTCTTTCTTAGAGAGGGGGGGGGGTTGAACGTTCCTCTTAACCCATGTTTATTTTTAAAAATTGATTTAAATGAGATAGTATTTTGACAATTTTCGTGACTCTCTCTCCCATCAGATTGGGTATCTCATCAGAATAATCATCACATTGATCTTCACATCGGTACTTATCCCAATTTTTATTACTGGACATTAGATGGAATAAAAGAAAATTTGGGTGTGACACATAAAAAGTAATCAAAATACAAAAATATATGACTTATGAATTACTTTTATTTACATAACTTATGAATTTATAGGCTTCAATCTATGTTATCCATGATCTACTTCCCAGCATATATTATTAGGGGAATTTTTTTATTCCCTAAATAATGGTTCGTACTAAGACTATGAATTTACCAAAGCATATCTGCTTGGAGTTTCATAACCAATACTGCAGAAAGGCCCGTTATCGGGCACCAGTTTCAATTCAAGTCTAGCTCAAAGTGTTGTTTTCTGTTTTTACCATTAGATACATTTGTGCCAGAGCCGCCTCTACCTGCTCGTATACAAACAGGGATGTATTTTCTAGATAAACCAATTAATAAATACTCAAAAAAAAATTAGGGATGTTCTTATTATAATTTGTATTGTCCATAAGGCTTTCACTAGGTTCTTTTAATCCTAATCCCAAAAATAACTAAACCAATCCTCTGAGAGCAACTATAACAACCATGCTCTTTATTACACACTAAAACATGATTTATTACATAAAAATTCACATAAGACAACTCTGATTATCTAGAGGTCTAATATCTTGGAAAATTAGAAATATTTCATAGCAACTTATAACATAAAACCCAACATCTTTATTGAAAACTTGTTTTACATGACAACATTCCTTCGTACTTAGCATTTCAAGGGATAACCTAAGAATGTGCATAAAAAAGGGTGATTTATAAATCCCAATAATAATTAAACAAGGTATAACATATTGAATACATTACATGATATGCAATAATTATATCAATGGAGCATAATATAAACGTGAACATAAAGACATGATTATCATAACATGGAAACGTGGAAACAACATTTAGCATGATATTATAATCAGCCAAGGCTCATTACACAAAAAGAATGATTAAACCATCATTTCACTTGAATTATCACGATTAAACCCTCATTTAACTTGATTAATCATGATACTAGTCTTTACATAATTAAATGGAGTTCTATCTGGGCTCATCCTTTTTAATCATTTCATTTCATGCATAAGTGTGTCACATATATTATATAACATGGATTCATTAAAAATCATCATATATTCCACGATAAAGAAATGTGTACTTCATACATGAAACTCTATAATAAATAAGTAAATGTGCATAAATGTTAATACCCAAGATAGATAAATGGGAATGGTATTCACTACATAATGACATTGGATTGGAAAATAGTGGTGCAATTTCGACAGCATAACGGGGTGACATAAGAATTTATAAAAATGTTTGATGAGGTTGAAAGAGGTGTCTCATCATATAAACATGAAATGGATATTAATCGGGTCATATAGATACTTTTTCCAACATATTTAATGAAATTTATATTCATAATAAAAATAATTTCTTGAATGGAAATGAGGAGAGAGAAATTCCTTACGGAATTTCAGCATGGTAACTGGTGTACATGGGAGGAATTAATAACACAGAAAGGTGCCTCTAATAATTCAAAAAAAATGAGGTAAGTATTGGGCAGGTTTGAAATCATACCCCAATATCTTTAATTGAAATGAATAGGGTATAGAAACAAAAAGAAACATGGACAAAAAAACGAGAAAGGAAGAAATCGCTTTCATGGAAGTGTGCCCCCAAAGGCTAGTGAGGGGATTGAGAGAGGATTATTGGGATATTGGGGCACCATTTTAGGATTTTAGAGAGATTTGGGAAGTGTAGGGACGTTATCTAAGTGTTTTGAGTGAAGAGAAGTGGTAGCTTGGGTGAGTTTATATTGGAAAATAGAGGGAATTCTTTATTAATTAGGTTTTGGACACCTCACATTAAACTAATAAAAATAACAAACCAAACCATGGTTTTTTCCCATGGTTTTTGAAAAATGGGATTGGAAAAAACTATTTTATAAGTCCAATGGATGAAATTCGTAAAATATTAGTCTTTCTTATGTGGAGGTAAGTCACACTCTTAAGGAAATCATTTGAAAATATAAAATTTTCTATAAGTCTTGGAGGGTCCACTAAGCCACCATAAAGATAATAAAACAAATATAAAATCACATTATTTTAAATTTAAATCATATATTGTCCGAAAACACCATTTATATTATTTTATTACATCACCATTGGGTCATTATTATGTCATAAAACACATTATATAATTAAACGGTACTTAATTTTTACCCAAAAATTGGACTATCTCAGAAAATTATGAACAAATCGCCATTAGATAATTTTCATGTCCTAAATCCAAAAATGAAATTCATTTTATCTAAATAATTTTATAAATATGTGAATTTTTACTTGTAAAATAAAAACATACATTTATCAAAAATTCATGGGTGTCAACAAAAACAGCTTTCAAACCATAATAAAAATTACAATTATATTCATAAAAATTAAATGATCATTTATATATCATAAAAATTAATTTATTAATAATATTTCATTAAAATATTATTTAATTAAAAAGTCCATTAATTCATCAAAATAGTTTTCTTAATTGAAAAATAAATAAAAATACTATTTTTTCTTTAAAAACTATTTACAAAGTAACAATAATAAAATGAATGTATATTGTCAATAAAAAATAATTTACATAATCATAGTGCTAGAGTATTATTACAAAACCCCTTATAACACCCGCATAAGACCAAAGGGTAAGGTGTGCGATGGTGACAGACTCTTGGGGAGGTTTAGATAACATCGCTTGGGTGGTAATTTCTATTAACTTACACTTCTATCATAAGCAGTTTTTCTCAAGCTTAACATGTTGAATCTTGTCTTGGGATTGGTCAAGAGAAAAGCCTAGTAATTCCACCTCCTTTCTGAGCTTTGAAAAATGGTCTTCATATGTAGCAATTCTAGTAGATGAGGCTATCACTTCCTTTCTCTAAGTAAATAGGATTTGTTAAATCCCAATATTTATATTAATCATGTGATCACTTTTCAATGGCTATATTATCAATGGTCACAATTATTAAAAATATTTTAAAATCTAGAAAACATAAAACCGAGGATATGCATATGTTATATACTCATTTAACATAATAAGATATTTAATTAGATCAAGATGAATTTTTATTAATAAAATTTTGGGTCATTACACTTTCCACTGGTCGTGATCCAGAGAAAGAGGTATAGGGAGTGGCCCTTGAGAATACATTGATAAGACCATAATATTTGTAAGGAAAGTTGTCTTAGGAATAGAAGTTAGCTATCCATAACCATGTAATTGTTCATGAGGTTTACTGTATTTGGTATATTAGAACATCGCCATTGTGTGCTCCTTAGATGTATCCTAGTGAGGGTGAACCAAGTAAAATCGATATGCCTTGTTCATGATTTAATTTCTATTCATACTTTTCTACGAGAGAAAGGGAGAAGTGTGTTTTTTTTATGATGAAACAAGATCCAAAGGGGCTACAGTTTTAATCTGTCATAACCTGGTTCACCCCCCCCCCCCCATGGTATTTAACCTAGTGGATCTAATGAGAGTTCTTTCTAAGTATGAAGATCTTGAAAACATCATCGTTAATTCTCACCACACATGTTCTGAATATGGAATATACAGTGTACTACGATAGGTCCATAGTTTAACTCAGAGTAATTATGATATAAGAGGACTACTTCCATTCTTATATCTGTCAAATGATAATTCCCCATGAGTGTAATCATCTTACATACATTTTGGAGTTATCTACAATAGAACGCACCCTACGATGTTGGCGATATTATATTTTGGGAGATATATTTATGGTGTAAAAGACCAATAAGTGCCTTATATATATCTTTTCTTGTCGATAAAAGAACCTTTGGTTGAGGAAGAGGGATGAGTATCTTTCTTATTTTAACTTCATTATGGCTTAGACACTTGGAAAAGGAAACATCGTTATCGATTACTTGTTATGGAAGATGCACATAGAGGAAGGGTGGGAGTTTTTTATGGCTGGCTGGTGATGGAACTCTTTGGAGACATGAATCTTTATGTTCAAGAGTCCCAAGGTTAAGTACCCTTGAATCCAACATCTATTATAACTACGCTTTTAAACTAGACCAAGAAAGAGTTGAAATATAATTTGTAGTGCTCAACATTCATTGATAGTTTATATGGTTGAGTTCCATTATCAAGATGGTCACTGGGAAGTGATGATGTTCTTCCTCTATATGTCTATGTATGGGTTATTATGGGTTTTCATAAAGATATTATGGAGTATTTTCATGCTTCTAGAAGTGAGGAACATAAAAATCTAATAAAAATTTATTTTGATCTCTGTAGGAAATACTAGAAGACGGTATTGAAAAGGATATTGTGGTATTTATAGTGGGATATGTCACATGTTTGTAGGTGATAGCCTAACATCAGAGGCATGTTTGGTTGTTTCAGTCATTTCCCATTTCATAATAGATATCGAATGATTTTATAATGGATTTTTTGGGGGGAGTACCTAGGATACCTCTCTTGAAAGATTCATTATTGGTGGTTTTGGATCAACTAATGACTATAGATCACGTTTTTCATATCAAGGAGACCTTCATCATTGATGGTATGAATAGTATTTCAGCGAGATAGATATTTTCGTTACTTGGTATTTCATGGATCATAATTTCTATTCGAGAGCTTCATATAATGTATCAGTTTTTTAAGTGTCATTAGATGACTTTTCTATCATAGGTTCTCCAATGTACAACCAATTCTCCAAGAATGACCTATTCCATTTTTCATAAATACATTAAAATGATGACTAAAGAAATTTATTTAATTAATGAATATAATATTTATAATATTTTTCACATTATAATAATGAAAAATATTTTTTTATACACCACTCCCTTTCTATAAAAAATTATTGAATCGTTTGTGTGTACGTGTAGACTATCGTGTATATAGAAAATTGTAATTAATTTACCATTACCACCAAACATGGATCACATTAAAATTTTATTTTATGTATTAATGTTAAATTTATGACACTATTAATCTTATTTAATGATAATATTATACATTTTATAGTTGATATTAACACTAATTGGTCATAGTAAACATAACTATAAGGACCTGGCCTCAAACATTTAATAATATTGAATTAAGTTATGAGTTCACATTGAGGATATTTTCATGTTGAGATCTTTTGATAATTAGGACACAACTTATACATAAAAGCTTTATTATTACAAAGTAGACACTTCTACTCACTATCCATTTTTACTCAAAAAACAAAAACATTAAAAAAGAACTTGGTTTCATGTCATGGTTAAACATCACAACTTTTCCTTGATCCCAACCCTGAATCTATTCACCTTTAAATATTGTAAAATCATTTCAAAACATGGAATGAGCATAAAAATATCACTAAGGGATACACAATGAAGGAAAACTGCTATTTTTTTAAAACAACATATAAACCATGAATACTGTATCATAAGTAATACTTTTCACCTTCATGAAGTAGTAAATACACTTAACTGAATAAAATCTCATTTGATACCATTTTTTAACCAAAACATTACCATAATTCCAATAGAAAGAAACATATAACATATAAAGGTATCTTAGGACATAAACATACATAAATGGAATTACCATTAGGTCGACTTCCACATATATCACTAAATGGAATAACCATTTGGCTGACTTCCATACCCAATTCATTGGAGGTTATAACCTACCCACCCATCCTCGGTTTATCATCGAACCACCCATAATTTGGTTTATCATGTAACCACCCGTCAAATGTCCAGGTACCATTATATAATTACAACACATAAAATATTTCAAATATCAACATTTCACTAATAAAATTTTATTTTATATTGATAGAAATAATTTCAAGAAAAAGAAATACTCAATGCATTTCAAAAACCATTTTCAATACAAAAAACACCCAAATCAGAATAAGGTGTTTCTTTTTCCTTTTAAAAACATTAAGTCTTATAGAGGAATCCAAATAAAGATTACGGTGGTGTAGAGGTCATTATCACCGCATACGTTAAAAACATTCTTATCATCATTTATTAAAACTCTTTATAGAAAAAATATTCCCTTTTAATGAAATTAAATGTCAAAGAGGTTTATTATACACAATATAATGGAACGAGGTGTATATTATAATATTCCTCAATGAAAGTAAATGGAGACTAAGTCCCTTCAAAGATCATTTTGTAAATAAAATAGATCAATAATTTTTATTAACGATAATTAAACATAAATCAAGTATAAATACAAGATAAGATATAAAAATCCATTTCTAACATAATAATTGCATGATATAAACAAGAAGCATAAGATCAATCCAAAGAATGGAAATTTGGTTAAGAAGTTCCCTTACCTAGAGTCCAACTTATCACGTATGTTCCTTGTTCATCCAAAATAATAAAATTAAGTTATTTAATAATTTTTTCAGAACCTTTTTTGAAATTATTATTCTATTTATTTCAATTATAACCTTTTTGTAAAAATTAGTTAATTATTTGGGTTCATATCGGACATTTTTTCGATATTCAGAACTTGACATAAAAATGAACTTTTTATAATTACAAATTTTCCATGAGGTCAAAAGTACATTATTTTCATAATGGTTTTTATGATTTATAAATAATATATATCATATATACTCATTGAATATTTATAAAGAATATTACATATCATTTTGTTATAAGAAATGAAATGTACCGTTCATGGAGACGATAAGCTGTATGTACTTATGAACACCGCTTTCATTTCTTTTTCATATTTAAAGAAATGAAAAATAAATGAAACATAGGTATATTATAATTAAATTATAATATATATGTTATATATGTTTCATAAGTTTATTAATTTCATCCTTTATACATTCCATGTACATAATGTATGAGTCATATCACTTTGAGGGGGCGGTAGTCCGTACTTCCTCAAATGAAATTATTTTATTTATACAATATGAAAAGCATAAAGTTATATTCTATATGAGAATTACAGAAACATATAGTTAAAATAAATATCATATATATCATATATAATTACATTTCCATCCTAATGGCCACCATAAGAGGTGGTAGGAGAAGATTGAACAATCATCATTTCGTGAGGCAGTAGTTTGTCATCCACAGAAATAGTATGTTTTATACCCATTAAACGAAGTTGTGTGTATGTGTTGTTAGAATACTTATCATAACAACAAACTAGTATATTTAGAATACATTATTTTTTATGAAAACAAGGAATAATAATATTATAGGGAGTGGATAAGGAAAAATAATGGAAATGACCATGAGAGAAGACATTACCTCAAATTGGGTAACTTCTATTGATTTGAGCCAAAGGTCTTTCTTTAACATCCTTATTCCTAGGAGAATGATTCTAGAAGGAATATAAGGATGTCCTCAGACTAATTTACCCATGTCTGGATGATCCAAGTGAATTTAGAGGTGTCAGTAATGGGTTATAGGTGCGGTCCTTTTATAAGAGGGAGGAGGGGCACTTTATGAATGAATTGAAATATTATTTTATTATTAATTTATTTTAGGATTCTAATAACCCAAAAGTAATATATTTAAAAGATAAGATGATTATGGGTCTAAAATATCTCATAAAATGGTTTTTAGGTAGGTTTAGGTCAAAAACATAACCTTATCATTTAGCTTTAACCCTTAGTTAAATTAATTAACTCTTACTTTGTCTTCTTGTATTTTCATAATATATGATTACTATAGTTACTATAAAACACCAAGAGTCCCAAAATGGATAATTAATGGAATTTTTAGCATTATATATATCATTTGAACGAATCATAGATATTTAGGACTATTATAAAATTTAATAAAATATTAATTGATTTAAAAACTCAACTATTGTCAATTTTGTACTATTCATTTCATGAATATTTTTTTAAAATCCATATCAACTTGATTAATTACAAAAAAATCATTAATTAAAATATAAAAAGTCATAATCATCCATAAAAAAATTTTATGGATTAAAAATTTTCAAAATAAATTTATTTTCATATTTATAATCTCAGTTATTTAAAACATTCATAAATGATGTAATCACAAAATCATTATTGTGTCATAAATAAATTTATTAATTTGATGTATACAAATTCTAAATAAAATATTATGATGTATGAAAAAAATTTATATTTCTAATTAATATTTATTGTTGAAAATATATCTTCTATAACCCCATATAAAAAATGTTTTTCTAAAAGAAACATGTTTAGGTTATATTTTCCTTAACATTAAATTTAAAGTAATTATTTGTCATTTTAACACGCAAGTGGCTCCATGGGGTCCTCATATTGACCCACAGATTCCCATGGTCAAAATTATATCATCCAATAGGTTCATGACATGTGTTAGGGTAATTTAATATTATTATAATATTATTTTTCTACACTTATTTACCAGATTTACCCTTTAACCTTGGTAAAAAAAATATTTACTGAAGATAATATTCATAATATTTAAAAATAAAACGAACCTATTTTACACAATTTGGACATCATTATTCCAAATATGTAATCTATATTTTCAAATTCAAAACATAGAAGTTTCAGATATTAATTTAAAACTAATTTCGTTTTTCTAAACCAAAAGCTTGTTTTTAAGAAGTAAAAACTATCAAAACATTGACATGTGTTTATGTCCATTTCCAAATTAATATTTAGTTAAATGAAGAAAATTATATTAAATAATAAAAATATAATCTAATTAAGCTGTGAAACAAATTATAATTACAATATTATCCTAAAAATAAATTATATGAAAAGACATTTTTGACTTAAAATACAGTATTTTTTACTATTTATTAAAAAATTATCATTATTAGAAAAATACCAAAAAATTACCCAAAGTAAATTTTTATGTTATTATTCTATATAAGAAGTTTATTTTGTCAAATAAAACGTATAAAGGTCTCAAAAACGATATTTAAGAAAGGTTCTCCATCAAAAGTCAGTAAAAGTGTGTTTTTAGAAAAATATTTCTTTTATCCGAAAAAATGAATATATTCTTATATCATATCTAAAAATACATATAAGTTGAATTTAAAAAAAATAATTGAATATATATCATATATTTTTTATTAATAAAAATATATAAAGAGTGATATGAAAACACTATTATTCTCTTTTAAATAGGTTTTCATAGAAACACATCCATTATATTAAATTGGTTCTATTTCCATTTCTAATAAATTTGGTTATCAATGAATCATCATAAAAAACATGTGTAAATAATATTTCAAAATTCATTTGATACTATTCATTAATCCCATTCCAAAGGCTAGGAATTAATTACCATTTAAAATATTAATAATAATATTTTATTGTTTTTCAGTATAACTCAATGTTGTGTAAAATGTAAGATTTTAGAGAAGCCCATTGTTGCGTTTCAAGTACGCTATCAGAAAAAGGGTCACCTTTAACTTAAAATTAATATCTTATTCATAAGTATTAATATAAATCAAAAAGTATTATTCTATAAATACCTAGGTAATTACATCCTTCCCCCTTTTGGAAATTTTGTCCTCAAAATTTTAATATTGGGCTCAGAAACTTCATTGAAAGTACCACATTAGAAAACTAGTCAATAAAACTGTCACTTTAATATAAATAAAGAGAATTATAAAGATCACCTAAGAAAAAAAATACTAGTATTCTATGAAAACGTGGATATGGAAGAGAAAACTAACCATCAAGTTTTGATGGATAGTTATTGAAAACTTGATAAGGAGAAAGTTAAAAACCAAAAAACCATAAACTTGTGATAGGTTAAATGGTCATTGATTCCCAAGTAGGAAAAGTAAAAAAAATGTTTTATTTAAGTTCCCTTTCATGACGTAGGAGAATTTATTTATTATATTGACTAAGAAAATAAGGAAATATACTTACTTCTCAAGTAGAGTTTCATCTTTTAATAAGTTTCTACCAAATAATCATCTTTTCTCCAAATGATGAGTATACAAGATGACTTGGTCACACCTGAAGTGCTAGAATCAACTTCTAGAGAATAACATGATCCAAAAAAGATGAACCATATATTTCAGCTATCATTAGACATTAACCAAAGCCAAATGGTTAGTAAAAGATTAGATAATCCCCAAAAAGGATAATCTTTTATAAAAATAAATACTACTCTTAATCTATAAAATTAAAATAACAATACCCAAAGCTTTACAAAGACCATTCAGTAAAAAATTGTCCTTGAAATTATTCAAAATAATCCAAACTAAATTTGGATCCCAAAATTCAGAAGTATTTGATCGCATAGTCTTCCACAAAAATCTTAATATTTATCTCCAAATAACATCGGTTACTCTTAAAGTATCATATGTAAAAGAAATTAACCTAATCACATATTCTCTATGATAGGTTAATAATTTCCATAAATAACCCAAATCTATATATGTCCACAATAAAAACATAGATTCTTCAAATATAAAATTCCACCATTACTCCTCAATTGAAATCCCAAAGTATTCTATTTTCCTTAGGCATATTGTGTTCCAAAGAGAGGAAACGTCTTCCAAATTAATCATTATCACTTAATCAGCAAATCATTTTCCTATACTAAGGATATCCATTTGAAAAAACATAATATCCCAAATCCACTTATTCTTGATCAATTAAATCTTTTAACTAAAAAAGAATAAGCCATACTAACTAGGGACTTTACATAGGGATGTGGTAGGTGACGTGCCCTTTTCTCCCATTGGTTGTGGGTTTCATTCCCATGGCCTTACTGCACGTGGTGGGTTATCACCCATCATATGGGTTGTCCTTTTTCAAAAACCATGTCATTCTTATAATATTCTCAAAAATAAGATAATTTTCTCAAAAATAACCATAACCTATTTTATCCTCAAAGATTATATAATACCTTTCATTTTGCATCCCAAAATGTAATAACCATTTATCACATCAAAAACAAGACATCATATGAACCCCTAAGGTTATCTATTATGTCCACACAAGAAAAGATAATTTTTTATTGAATAACATTTTCACATATCAAAATTCAGGGTTACACATACTAGAAAAGCCTTCCAAAGTAATCCCATCATCAAAAGATACTTCATACTTTTAAGCATCTCATCTTCCTAAAATCAACCATAACTCTTGAGTCCCTTATATGTACACTTCTTACTCATTAAAAGTTATTCATGATCCATTAACCATTCTCTTCTAACTTATTATATAATACTTCTTTCCTATAAACAAAATCATGAATCATATCCTATGATTAAATAAAGTCAAAACATCTATTAAGAAATATTCCATACCTTTATTTGGTCATTGTTAGTTTCATCATCCTCAATTAGAATGGCATTAGGCATTGGTAAACTTATATTTTTATGTTCTTTCTGATCCTATTCCCAAACCTTTTTGTATGAAATCTATTGGTATAATGACCTTGCACACCAAATTTAAAAGATTCAATTGATCCCTTAGAAATAACTGTTCCCCCTTTCCTAGAGTCAACTGGATGCTTCCTTTTTTCATAGAAATTTCTTTCTTTATGATCTTCATTACCAAATCTATAGCATCTTCTCATCCCTTTGAAGAATTTTCCTATGTGTTTCTTTCCACATCTTTGAAACATCGGTTTTTTAATATTATTACCTTTATGATTATTACCTGAACTTCTGTAGGGATTTGTTTCTCACATATACGATGCCTTAGAAAAATCCCCAAGGTTCAAGTTGTCAATCATGTCTCTATATAGTTGGTTAAGAATGACCAAAAGAGTTCTCATTCCAACTTCCATTTCATTCAATTCCTCATTCAGAAAACTATCACAGTTTTCTTCACTTCCATTGTTACTTTGGTGCCTTCTTGATCCATCCACTTACTAAAACCAAAAGGTCAATGTTATTATATCAGAAAAATAAATATATATTATATTATGAGTAAATTAAACACTAATATATAATTATTCATGTTATCTTAGTCTCATTATATTTATCAAAAATAACTATAACTCTTTCTAATATGCTAAACATTATAGTTATGTCACTTAGGCTTAAATTACACTATAACCTCTAAAGTTATCGTAACCGACCTCTGATAAAAACTATAAGGACCCAGACTTAAAAATTTAAAAATCTTGAATTAAGTTTATAATTCACATTTAGGATCCTTTTAGGTTTATATTTTTTGATAATTAGGCCATAACTTATACATAACAGCTTTATTATTAAAAAGTAGACACCTGTACTCACTATCCATTTTCACCCATAAAATAAGAACTTTAAAAAATAACATGGTTTTGTTTCATTCTTAAACATCACAAAATTTTCTTGATCCCTTCCTTGACCCTATTAACCTTTAAATCCTGTAAAAAACATTTCAAAACTTCAAATAAGAATAAAAAGATCAATAAGAGATACATAATGAAGGAAAATGCTAATCTTTAAAAACCACATATAAACAATTAATATTGTATCATAAGTAATACTTTTCACCTTTATGAAGTAGTAACTACTCTTCACTGAATAAAACTTCATTGATTACCCTTTTTGTAACCAAAATATTACCATAAATCCCATAGAAAGCAATACATAACATATAAAGGTCACTTGGGACATAAACATACTTAAATGGAATAACAATACGGTCAAATTCCACACATATCACTAAATGGAATAGCCATTCGGCTGAATTCTATACACAATAAATTTGAGGTTATAACGTAACCACCCTTCCTTGGTTTATCACGGAACCACCTATCATTTGGTTTATTATGTAACAACCCGTCAAATGTCCAAGTACAATCATATAATCATAACACATAAAACATTGCAAATGTCAGCATTTGACTAAAAACATTTCATTTGCTGTCACAAGAAATAATTTCAAGATATTAAAATACTAAATCCATTTTAAAAACCATTTTCAATACCAAAATACCCCAAAATGGAATAAGGTGTTTCTTTTTCCTTTTAAAAACATTAAGGCTCATAGAGGAAGCCAAATAATGATTACAAAGGCAGAGAGGTCATTGTCTTCACATACATTAAAAAAATTCCTTTTGTAATTTAGTAAAACTCTTCATATACAAAATATTCACTTTTAATTTAAGTAAAATTCAAAAGGTTTTATTATACATGATATAAAAGAAAGCGGTGTATATTATAATATGCCTCAATGAATGGATATTGAGACGAAGTCCCTTACAAAGATAATTTTGTAAATGAAATAGATAAATTATCTGTATTAACTATAAGTACTCATAATTTCATTATAAATACAAGATAAAATATCAAAATTCATTTCTCTCATAATCATTTAACGACATAAATAAGAAGTATAATATTAACTCAAAGAATGGAAATTGGGTTAAGAAGTTCCCTTACCTCGAGTCTGACTTGTCTCGTATATTCCTTGTACTTCCTGAATAATAAAATTAATTTAATTTATACTTTATTTGGGACCTTTTTCAATTTTATTATTACTTTTATATCACTTATTTCATTTATATAAAAATTAGTTAACTATTTGATTTCATATCAGACATGTTTTTGATGTTCGGAACTTGAGTTAAAAATGAACTTGTTATAATTGCAAATTGTCCTTCTGGTCAAAAGTACATTATTTCCAGAATGATATTCATGATTCACATATAATATATATCTTATATACCTATTATATATGTATTTAAAATAGTCCATATCATTTGGAAATAATAATTGAAATGCACCATTCATGGAGACAGTAAGTCGTACGTATGCCTGAATGCTACTTTCATTTCATTTTCATATTTAAATGGATGAAAACTAAATAATACATAGATATATTATAATTAAAATATAATATCTATTTTATATACGTCACACAAGTTCATTAATTCCAACCTTTATACATTCCATTTATTTCATGAATGAGTCATATCACTTTAAGAGGGTAGTAGTCTGCATTTCCTCAAATTAAATTATCGTATTTGTACAACATGAAAAGCATAAATTTATGTTCTAAATGAGAATTAAAGAAGAATATATATAAAATTAATATCATATATATCATATATATATACATTTCTGTCATAATTTCTACCATAAGAGGTGGTAGAAGAATATTGAACAATCATCATTTCGTGAGGCAGTAGTTCACTGTCTGCAGAAATAGTATGTTCTATACCCATTAGATAGAGGTATGTGTAAGTGTAGTTCAAATAATTCTCATAAAAACAACCAATTATATTGATTATACTAGTTTTTTTATGTAAACAATGGAATAATAAGAGTATAGTGAGTGAATAATGAAAAATAATGGAAAGGAACTTGAGAGAATACATTACCTCAAACCGGGTGACTTCTTTTGATTTGAGCCAATGAGATTTCTTGGATTTCCCTCTCCCTAGGGTAAGGCTTCTACGAATACAGGTTTAATTTTATGAGATTATTTGAGTAGATTTTTGACAAGACAAAGGTCTTGAGAGGTGCAAGTAAAGGGTTATAGGTGGTGTCCATTTATAAGAGTGAGGAGGGGCACTTTAGGACTGTTTTGAAATATTATTTTATAATTAATTAATTTATGAATTCTAATAACACAAAAGTGATATATTTAGAATATAAGATAATTATGGGTAGAAATGCTCTTATCTAATGGGTTTTAAACAAATTTAGGTCATAAATTTAACCTAATATTTTAGCTTTAACCCTTAGTTAAATAAATTTACTCTTACCATGTCTTGTTGTATTTTCATAATATATGGTTACTATAGTAACTATAAAATGTAAAGAGAACCAAAATGGATCATTAATGAAATTTTTTACATCATATATATTATTTTTCGGAATATTAGATTTTTAGGAAAATTATATCATTTAATAAAATATTAATTGATTTAAATACTTATTTATCTTAATCTTTATACTATTCAAATCATGTTTTTTAAACAATCCATAACAACTTGATTAATTCAAAAAAACATAATTAATGCAATTATAAAAAGTCATAATAATCCATAAAATTCTTGTATGGAATAAAATGTTTCAAAATAAATTTCTTTAAATATTTATAATCTCATTTATATAAACATTTATTATTGAGGTAATCACTACATCGTCATTATGTAATAAATAAATTTATTAATTTGGTGTCTCAAAATTATAAATAAAATACCACGTTGTATGAAATATTTTTAGAATTATAATTACTATTTATAGTCTAAAAGATAACTTATATAACCCCATATAAACAATTTACTAAAAGATACTTTTTTAGGTTATATTTTTCTTAACATTAAATTAAAAGTAATTAAATGTCATTTTCACACACAAGTGGCTCCATGGGGTCCTAAAATCAACCCAAGGATGACAATGGTAGAAAATATCTCATCTAGTATTGTTTGGACATGTGTTAGGGTAATTTAATATTAATATAATATTATTTTTTACCCTTATTTACTAGATTTACCCTATAACCATGGTAAATAAGATATTTACTGAAGATACTATTCATAATGTCTAAAGATAAATGGTAAATATTTAAACAATTTGGAAATCCTGATTCCAAATATGAAAACCATTTTTCCAAATTAAAAACACATAATTTGTAGAAGTTAATTTGAAATTAATTCCTATTGTTAAAACCAAAAAGTGTGTTTTTAAGAAGTAAAAACTATCAAAAAGATTGACATGTGTGTTTGTCCAATTTCAAAGTGAAATTACATACAATGAAAAATATTGGATTAAAAGATAAAAATATGATATAATTAAACTTTAAAACAAATTAAAAGGAAAGTATAATCATATAACTAAATTATATGAAAATATATTTTTGACTTAAAATACAGTATTTTCACTATTCATTAAATAATTAACTTTATTAGAAAAATAAAAAAAATTACCCAAAGTAAATTTGTATGTTCCGCATCTGGAGAAGAAGTTTATTTTTTCAAATAAAACATATAAATGTGTCAAAACTATATTTAAAAATGGTTCACCACTAGAAGGTGGTAAAACTGTATTTTTTGAAAAATACTTTTTTATCCAGAAAAATGAATTTATTCTTATATAATATCTAGAAAATATATAAGATGATTTTAAAACATTACATTGAATATATATCATATATTTTTAATTAATAAAAATTCATAAAGAGTGATCTGAAAACCCAATTATTCGTTTTTAAATAGGGTTTCATAAAAACACATCCATTATAATCAATTGGTTATTATTTACATTTCTAATAAATTTGGTAATCAATGAATCATCATTTAAACATTTCTAAACCATATTTCAAAATTCAGTTGATACTATTCATTCCTGTCATTTCAATGTGTAGTCATTAACTACCATTTAAAATAATAATAATATTGTATTATTTTTTTAATATAACTCAATGTTGTGTGCAATGTAAGCTTTCAGAGAATCCCGATGTTGTGTGTCAAGTATGCTATCATAAAAATAATCCCATTTAACATAAAATTAATATCTTATTCATAAGTATTAATATAAATCAAAAACTGTTATTCTATAAATACATGGGTCGTTACAATAACAGGATTAAATGAACTTATCATGGAACCATTCTTAATTTTATTACATTTCCAGAAAAGAAAATAAATTTTATGGTAATGTAATAATTAAATAATAACACCTATACAAATATGAAAATTATGATATCATTTTAAAATATATTTTAATTTTTAACATACTGAGGAATTTTTAGAGAAATCAACTGAAACCATTTCATCATACTACCATTTAAAAGAAATTAATTAATAAATAACATATGATAATAAATAGACTTTATTAAATTAAATATGTATGGAAATTTTACTAAATAAATTTTTTAATTTTCATTTTTTATTATTCATGACATTAAGAATATATTAATAAATAGTCATGAACCATTGAAAGGGTTATTTGTCCCTATTTTAACTCATTCATACATTTTTGATATAACACAATATAATTTATTTTATATGGTTTATTCACTTTCATTTTTTCTTCAATTAGAATGAAAATATTTCATATCTTAATATTTTAGTGTTATTTTTTTGGTAACCCTCTTATGTTATTATTAATCTTAAATTACCATTACTGTAAAAGCTTTTTCATCTCAATCATGATTCAATGTTATATGATGTGTATTAAAAAGTAGTTCTATTTTTTAGTTGTATGTTATTTACATGGGGTTATTATATCATAATTTATCATTAAATATTTTTTATTTCCAAATCCATCCCAAGAATACACTCCATGAATTTTTAATTCAATATACTCTAATATTTTAAGGGGTTTGGGAATCTCAAATATTATTTATTGAGTTATAATCATTCTTCTTGATCTTATTTTATATATATAAGAAAATGTATTCTATTTAATTAAATAATAAGGTGTATTTGCTATTTTTTCTAGGAATTTACATTATTACCACATAAATCCCTTTATAAATGTCTCATGGTTCTATAATTATAATATTATTAAAAGATTTGGCTACCTTATATTTTCTTTCTTTGAGTTAACATGATTTTCCTTTGACATTAGTCTTCTATGCTTGATAAATTATTTTATATAATATTTCTAATATATTTATTATTCTCAATCTAGGTATAATGAAGTATTAAACTCAAATATTATTTCTCAATGAATTTCATTCACATAAAAGTTTATTGTTTTTTAGAAATAAATATTCTCACATTTATTAATTGTTTTCCCCAATTTCAATTATATTAATCCCCAAAAAAAATTCTCCCATATTTTTAATTCAAAATTTTTGTTTTCCAATCCCACATTACCATTTTATATTACTACTTATCAAAGATAAATTTTACTACCACATTTTACAATGTTCTTTTACAATAATTTCATTTCAACATATTTTGAATGTTTTACATATATTCATAATTAAGATATTTATCTTCTAAAAAAAGTATCATTTTTAAAACATTAATATCATTTGAATTTTCAATACTTGAAATTTATTTTTTAAAATTAAATGTTTTTCAAAAATTTCACATCATATTTCTGAAAATGATCTTTAAATATGATCTGTAACTTCAATATTCATGAAACTATTTTAAAAATTATCTAAAAACACTTTCATGGGTACACTGCCATTTATATTTTTATATAAAAATGATATATTTCATTGGATATTATTTTCAGGAATAATATTCAATATGTCCTTAATATATAATATTTTAGGGTGATTGAATTTTGGGTACAACCTATTTACACTCTTGAGGTCAATTTTTATGATAGCATCTTTAAATATTTGGAAACCCAATTTTAATTTTGTGGGTTCTTAAGGACGTAATAAATTAATACCATTTTCATCCCACGGTTTTTCATGATATGTTGAATTATTTATATGTTATGGAACTCATGTGTGTGGATGATGACGGTTGGTGTCCAATATCACCCTCAAATAAATTGGATATGGTTTAATATCACATGACATAATGACGAATGGACATCATAATATTCTTTCACAACATAAAAGGTAGAAATTATTCAATATTTTCAAAAAACTAATGGGTTTAAATTCAAGGATTCTATCATAACATTCAATGGATAAAGGCTACGATTTTTTCACAGTTATAAATTTTATGAACACTTATTTTTTTTAACTTATATTGTGATCATGATTAGATTTATTCACAAACTTAAAGGGTGGAAATATATAGATTTGTTCCAAACATGATGGGTGTGAATAATTGGTTTTTCTAAAAATATGTTTATTTTCCTCTTATAATGTTATATTACTTTTTATACTTCATGGATCATGGTAATTATCAATTTATTTCATACTCTCATTCCATAATATAGGTTTCATCATTTTGGTTTTTATGGACTTATTTTATTCCTTATAGATAAATCTTATTCTTTGGTGTTCTTTTTAATAGGATATTTCTCTCCTTTCCATTTTTCACATTCTTAGGATCTAACACTTGATGAAATGTTGATGATTTATTCACATAATAAGTGTTTGATATCACCCCTTTCTTTTTTTCCATTTCTTAGTTTTTGAAAATGAGTATAACTTATGGGATATTTATATTGGAGTATAGCATGGATTAATTATAGATAAATGATAAAAAGTATCATAAAAATAAATTTAATATACATTTTATCCTTAAATACACCAATCCTTTAAATCCTGGGATTATATGAGTTTTTCTAATATTTAATATATAACAATTATATAGAATATACCTATTTAAATATTTGGTAAATCTCAATTTTAATCTGGTGTGTAACACCCCAAAATTTCAGAAACTTATTCAATTTAATATGTGTTTTTGTTTATAGCTTCTAATACATGATATACAAAACATAAACAAACAAATATATTATATATAAATATTATTTAATAAATACAACTATTATGAAATTTAGATTAGATTGGTAGTTATGGATTGGAATAACCATGTTATTAAGTATATTTAGAAATTTTTCCATAATTAGATTATCAATCAATCGTATATTTATTATCAATTGGTTTGAAATTAAGATTGTATCTTTTAAAGGTAAACAATTTTTTTTTATAAAAATATTTTTGTGTTTGATGTATTTTCCTCTTTATAAATATAATTAATCATTATTGATAAATCATTCTGATGAAATAATAATATTTTATTTCAAATTTAATGAATTAAAATTTATTTAATTATATTTATAAATAAGTAAAAAGAATAAAGACTTTTTTATTCAAATTTAATAATTCTTAAAAAAAATATTTTTATTGTATTTTTTTAATTGAAATTATAATTAATTATTCAACAATCATAAACTTTATTTTTAAATTTATATTTAATATTTGAAATCTACAACTCATGATAGCCTTAGGATGATTTTGTTTTTGAAAAGATTAATTTTTGAGGGAAGGGTGAAAAATTGTTGGTTTTTGAAAAACATTAATTTAATTTCCTTAAATCATATAATTAAAAATTAAAATTATGTTTTAGATTTAACATTAAATTGATATATTACTCTATTAATAATACATAATAAAATTCATTTCAAATGGATCTTCATCATATTTAATTTTGGTATAAACTCATTTTAGGTTTTAAAATGTGTTTTTAATAAAGGTTTTTTTATGTGATTTAAATATGTATAATTAAATTGATTTCTCCCACTTCCATATATTGAATCCTGAAAATTACATTCAAAATTTATAACCAAAAGGATCAATTTTTTTGAATAGTTACTATTCATTTTTAGTAATTATGATTCATTGCCATGGAAAAGATGTTTTCACCATGGTAATGAATAAAAATTATTATAACTATGAAATAAGGAAAAAAATACACATAAATGATTTATTCATTTTTTAGATAATATTTTATTAAACATAAATATTCAAAATTATTAATTTTTGAAATTAATTAGTAGTTTTTTATTATAACCATAATATTATTTTTTATAAAGAATCATTTAAAAATATATCACGCTCTTACTTTTAATTTATCTTATATGTTCTAATTGGCATACAAATATTTATAAATTAAATAATATTATTTTTAATATAACTGAGCTAATTTTATGTAGATAATTTAATTTTAAAATCTATTGAAGTTATAATTACCATAAATACTTACACAACGACAACAGAATTATTGTACATGTAGTATAAAAATTAAAGGTAAATGAATTTGGAAACATTACAAGTATTTTTTTTAATTATGGTGTTCAAAAAATTTTATGTTTAATAATAATTTTAAATTTACATAAATATTTTTTATATTATAAATCCATTCTTATATTTTTGTATTTAATTTCAAATTTTGGTTGTAGTCACAAAAAATTAAAATGATAATATATGTTGAATAATATTTTATTAAATGACAGAAAATGAATAAATTCCTACGTGAGATAAATTTGAAAGGAACATGGGAAAATATTTCATATATAGACCATTTTAGAGTTATCTTCTACATTTGAAGTAAATTTCTAAATGTTAATGGTAGAATAAGTTGTTAGGTTGGGTAAAAGTAAAATAAAGGTATAACGAGGGGGTTAAACAAAATAATGAGGTTTAAAATTAAACTTAAATATGTCTAAATATTATTTACCATAGGGATTTAGATATATAAATTTCCCATATTTGAATGCATTTCCATTTGTTTCTAATTTATTTGATTATGGTATTTATTATATTTTAATGTTCTTAAGTATTTCAAGTGTGTCATTTCCCACTCTCATAAAATCACACCACATATCCTCACTTATTCACATCATTCTATAACATTGGTTATACTAATATCCAACCAAAACAATTATTAACATCATTATCCTAGGATCACTAGTATTTATATAAGAAGATCCTTCAAAGGCCTAAAGTGTGATACAAGTAAGGTTTTGAAAAGTAGATGTATAACTCTTAACTGAGTACTTCATTGTTTATTCCTTATTCCACCTCATCTGAAATTTCAACAACCAAATTTATATAATAAATTCATCATATAAAATATCTATTAATTTTATTATGTTCATTTGAAAAATATTTTTCTACTCTTATCAATCCCAATGGGGAATGGAGTCATTACTCAAGCATACATATGGACTATTGTTTCCACAAAGTGGTGTATTTTGTATTTTGTCACCACCTATCATGAATGGTTATTCTGATAGATTTAATTTTAGATATTATATTAATGAATAAATTATTTTTATATAGTTATTGTATTTTTTTGACCTTGTAACTTTCAATTCATTTGAAAATGACAACGTTGTTCAAGTCTATGTGTGGATTACCACATCCACGAAGCAATGTTACATGTTTTTAATTAACTCTTTACATATATGGTAATAAGGATAGATTTATTAAATATAAATGATATTTAAGATATAAATATTATACTATAATGTTTAATTATGGTTTAACTTTATTTTTTTCATTCATCAGAAGTGGAAACATTACTTATGAATACACACTGACTACCATATACACGAAGTGACATAATTAATATTTCATTACCAACTTATATGGATGATAATAAAAGTGTATATGATGAATAAAACTGAGGATTATGATATTATTATTATTTTTAATATGATATAAAAATATCCAAATTTTATGGACCTTATCTATCGAACTAAAATATTCATGTAAAATGAACCATATTTCACTAAAATAATGATGTTAATGAAGAATTTTTAATAAAATTATAATTGGAAATTATAAAAAAATTATATATACATATATTGTTATGGAATATATTTATAATAAATATATATTTATTCTAAAGGATTTTCAAATTCATACGAATCAAGACATGACTGGAGGTAAGAAAAATATGATGTAGATTCATGGAGAATAATTCATAAAAGATATTGAAGAGTGATTATGGGTGATGAAATCTAGTCATATGAGGAAGAGAGATAAAGTATGTTTTGATCAGAGTTGATTACTCAAGAGGGGGTTGAATTTAGTGTCTATAAAAATTCTTGTTTAAAAATTATTGTTGGAAGTTCCCCCAATATTCAAAATTCAATTTCCCACTTAGCTAGTAGTGAATTTATAAGATCTTCACTTTTGATTAATTTCTTAAAGGATTGATTAGTTCTTTGTTTAATCAATTTGATAATTAATACTTCTTTTGAAACTAACCTAATAAGTCAATGTTGTTATAAACACTTTCTAGGACTAACATTTAGACTTTAATTTAGTTTTATGAAATATGTGTTAAAACAGAGTAAAAAAGAGTAACCACAACAGAAATAAAACCAGAGGTTCAGTATCAAGTAGAGACATAATCCTCTTCACTTGGGTATTACATGACACTAAGCAGCCTAAATTAATAAATAGTTTTATCGACACCCTAGATCGGGGTTCACAACAACACACAGGGTTTTCTAGGTCACCCTTAACCTCTACGACAGTTCTTTGTGGGAAAAACAACAAACATGTCACACATGAACGCTTCCACAATTCTATGTGGGATAAAAATAGATAAAAAGAGTGTGAGATTAAGGATATCAAGTATCCTCCAATTATGCACAGGAGTCAGTGTGTGTGTGTGGCAGAAGAATACACACACTGATCCAAAGAATGTAACAATTAACACAAAAAATAAAACAAATATAAGAAAGGATTTAGAAGGATCTATGCATCTAAAGATGTAGTTATGGACTCTTCAGATGTAGCTATGATGAAATATGAGTCTTCTTCTGGAAGTTGACATAAAAAATAGAGTGTCATATTCTATCTTCTAGGTACAAGTATGGTTCTCTAGGTTTATTATTCTCCTTATTTGATACGCTGAAATACTTTTTCAACTATATGTTTAGCGTGATTAAGATCACCTCATGAGTTTTTCAATTCTTGAGTTTATAGTGGTTTCATGAGATTTTCAAATCTTGTTCAGTATATCTCATTCACAGGCCTGCAACTCCACCACTTGACCTATCTACCTTCTCTCTTTTAAAAATACTTTTTATTTTTTAGGGCTGAAAAAAAGCATGTACATTACATGTGCATCAGCTCATCGTACCTTGCACTATCAGCTAAAAATCCAGAAAAATATCATTAAATATGTAAATATCATTAAATGACAAAAATATTATCGTTAGAAATAATATTACTAAATGAAGATGTAAACAATCTATTAGTGACTTGTCTATTAGTGTCTCCTTCTGTCGGTGTCTCCTTCTATCGGTGTCTCATTCTTTAGGTTTATTTTTCTATCAGTGTCTCTTTTTATCAGTTTCTCATTCTATTGGTATTTCCAAATGTCGGTGACTCATTACATTGGTGACTTGTTTTAATGGTGCGTCCTTCCTTATTTTGGTGAGACAGTTGAACCAATGGTTACTCATTTCAACAGAGGGTGAGTCCTTGCGTCGGTAAAACCATGAAACGGTAGGTCAAATGGAATAACGATAGGTCAAATTCATTAGTGAGTCATATTAAATGGTGAGTCATCTATGTATATTTCATGTGGAATGGTGAGTAATCTACCTTGGTGTCACGTGCAACAGTGAGACCAGTGAATCTTTCCTACGATGTCAGCTTCACTTTTTTAGAACATATGATTGTTTGAACTGTCTTTCAGTGAGTCATATGTCTGTCATTGAGTCACCTTTTTTTCTGTGTCAGTGACCCATACATAGATAATTTTATATGTTTTATCTGTCTTACAAATCAACAAATTCATAGAATGGTAATACACATAATTACACATAGATAATCAGTTATAATCTTGTTTAGAATTAAACACACATAAATATTTATACGATTGAAATGATCTGTTAGTCAAAATAATTCTTTGAAATAATTTAGGATATGACATGAGATAATATATATGTTATTACATGACATGATTTGTGATAATTAAAACCATTATAGGTACAGATAGTAGCCAAAAATATTTATTGGCCAATAATCTCTTCCTTTTTGATGATCACAAATCATGGCATGATTAAGTACCATTGGATAATGATTAAAGTAAAAAATTAATAATGTATCAGAGAGAATATTAAAATATTATGTCAGAGATAATAATTCATAAACACATAATAATGATTAAACTCAAAATAATGCTTAATAATTTTCTCCCATTTTAAATAATGCTTAATAAAATTCTCTCCCATTTGGGATTTGAATAAACCGGAGGGTTGAAAACAAAACATTGGAAAATATCATTCATAAACAAATTACACTAAATTGGGAAAAGTAAAATGACTCAGTCCTATCAAAAAACGTTCACTTCAAACAACATGTTAGGTTCAAGGGGTTCCTTACCCTTTGTAAAAGGATCAATGGATGGTTTATCAAGAGGGTTAGATAGAGAAGTAGGAGGTTTTGAAGGGATTTTCAGAAGAAGTATAGGTAGTCCTTCAGGGACAATAAAAGTTATGGTAGTTCTGTACTAAGAAAGAATCTGAGGGTGAACAGTTTATATAATAACTGTTCTGATCCTATATAGATCCTGAGAAACTGACATCTAAGGTTGAGTAGGCACTGAACCAGCAGATCCAAGTTGTGCAGTAGGAGGAACCACAATGGCTTCACTTTGGACATGGAGATATGGTTTCAGTATCATGATGAAATCTTCAATTATCTATCCACCATATTTCATTTCCTTTTCAAAATCATTTTTTTTATAAACATTTACTACAAGGGTGTGAATTCTCTCAGCTTCTTAATCTGATCCTTAAAATCCATTTTCACTGGAGGAAGAGTAATATTTGTGGCGAAATACTTAAAAAGACTATTCCTTTGATGTTTAGTGATGAGTTTGGAGAAAAAATCATTAGTATTTTTTTCATCTCTTCATGAGTGTGTGAATCACTCCTTGTATAATACTTTACATGATCATGAACCTTATCCAAAGTTCCCCTCAACCTTGGCCATGCTAGAAATTAAATCTTTCAATTTTTTCTTTCAAAACTAAAAAAATAGTAATAAGATTTGTAGATTGGAACGAATGAATAGGTGTAGAAGAGGTTCAATCCAGATAATAGGAGGTAAGTTCCTTAACTTCTAATCATAGATTGGAAAACTCAAGATCTTTAAATTGATAAACAAGGTTTTCAAGACCTTTCGTGACATATTCCATTGTATTTATATACTCGGTTGTCAAGGCATTGATGCTAGTGGTTAACTTATTCATTTCATTCCTGATCTTGTTGTTTCTTTTCACAACTGTTTCTTCAGTTATGATAAATTTTTATGAATTTATTTTATGACCATCATGGAAACCAAAGAAACATCATCTTAAGACAGACTAGTTGAGGAAGGAGTAGATATAGAATCTCCAACTTGATTTATACCATCATCAATATATATGATTGCTTTCAAATTTTCAGTCATATCAGTATTCTATCTCTTTGCTTCATCAATATCATACCTCATGTGAGATTGTACTGAATGTCTTATGGAGGCACATAGGTCTTTCTTCAATTGTTCAAAATTAGCCTTAGTGACATAGTCACTAGAAGAGGTCTCATCCATTGGTTCCCTTACAGCAAGTGCAAAGACTTCATCATCAGAATATTCATAGTCCAATATTAGGGCCACATAACTAGGATTCCTTACCCATTCTTCCAGAATATCATAATCTAGGGGAGTAAGAGTATCAAGCCTTACTCTTCCTATTTGATTCTCTTCATTATCTTGAGATACTCTTCCTTAAGTATCCCCCTCAGTGTCGGCCTTCTTGGAAGATTTCTACCCCTTAGTTAACATTCCTTGTCTTTGTTGCTTCTCCTTATGTAGAGTTATTTTTCGAGTACATACAACTTGAGCAACTAGTTCATCTAGAGAAACATTATCATCTTAAACAACACCCTCTATAGATACACCATCATTAGTTTCAACAACTTCCATACTCATAGCATCTGGATTCTCATCAGGATGATCAGATTCATTATCCCTACCACTTTCACTACATTATCCATTATCAGCATCTTCATTGTTTTCATTTCCATTCTCATTATCAACTTTCTCACATTATTCTTCGTTACCTGATTCTGAACAACTTTCACCACTACCATATTCTTCTTCTTTATCTTATTCTTCACTAGATTCACTAACATATTCTACACTTACTTCAACTTCTATTTCTTCACTTACAATAAATTTGAGAACATGTTTTTTAGTAGGTAAGTGCAAAGGTTGACTTACAGGTCCAATAGAGGCTCTTTTTGTTGGTCTAATAGTTTCTGGGTCACTTATATCATCAACTGGTGATCCCACATCTCATAATGGAGTAGTAGGCTCCTCATCCTCATCTGAAGAATAAATTACTTGTTTATCTTGACCAAGGCTAGGATCCACTAGATCCATTACTCTAACTTGATGATTTATAGGATTGAACTTATCATATTATCTATATTCATCACCAACCCATTCCTTCCTCCATGGGTTATAGTTAATGTTCATTCTCTTACAGATTTCAGAGCATAAGCAGATTCCACTACATTCACTAACTACAACATCATTATCTTCACTAACATAGCCTTTCTATTATATCATTGCTGAAATCATTCTAGAGTCGAAAAGAGAATTTTACTTACAACCAGGTTTTATCATCGCATTAATGTGTATCATCAGATATCTACAGAGATTACATTTAACTCCTTTCTACAGTAAATAAACCAAGTATACATACTTATAATTGATAGAAAAAAATTCCCCTTTCCTAGGACAAATCTGGTGTTGAATAAACCTAAATAAAATTTTTCACTCACCATTTAATTCTGAAGCAATGGGTCTCTTGTATTCCTCATTTCCAGTTATCTCTTTCAGAGTTGTATCATAAAAAAATAATTCACTTTTAGGAAGAGAAGTACCTTGATAATCATAAAACCTACCTTCAGGGGGTACCATAAGACATTTAGCCCAATGTCGTGAATAGAAATAGATTCTCTTACCTTTCACAATCTACTTCACCTAAGAAACATCACATCCTTCTCACAAAAGTTCCGCATTCATGTAAAATTCATATACCAGTTTTGGGGAAACACTCTATCATTGTTTGAGAACTATTCAAGACATCCTTGATCTTCTAACACCATCAACAACAAAGACTTTATCTCTAAGATCCATTCCACTAGTATTTCATTCTATGAGGTTAAAAACAGTTTTCTAGACCATGATTTATAAGACCTGAAGGTTTTCTCGATTCAATTTTTTTTCATGGAAGCACAAGACTCATCATATACCTAAGATCACTTCACATGTGCCATTCTAATTAGTTCAGCCTGGAGGCCTAAAGGTGAAAGGTTGGGGGTAGAAAAATTGAGTGTCGGACAAGAGAGAGAGTAGCGGTAAAGAATTAGAGTAGATCGAATCAAATTTATATCATTTAAGGCCTTTGAAATTACAAAATCATAAAATTGTGAACTGGGTTCACTTGAATTAATGAAAGAGTTTAATTTTGATAAAATCCTAAAATGTATAGAACCATTGACCCATTGGAGTCGGCATGAAAAAAATTATATAACACTAATGGTGTTTTCATGACAATGGTGTTAGCATGAAAACGGTGTCCGCAAGACAAAAATGTCAGTGTGACAACATTGTCGGTGTGACAATTTCACAGAAGACGATCATATAACACCCCCAAGGTTTCATAGTACATTATCTCATTAAAGTAATTTAATAGATTTCACCTCACACAACACTAAATTCGAGCACATGATGACTTGCCAAAATAGCCGATCAAAAGCAGTTAGGAATAGTATTAACTGAATTTTTAATTTTATATATTTCATATAATTTTCACATATATATTATGTGTTTCTTAGAAATAATATATCTACGAAATCATTTTTTTTTCAGATAAAGGAATTATTTTTCAAAAAATGCAATTTTACCACCTTTTAATGGAGAAGTTTTTTCAAATCCAATATTTGACACTTTTATATATTCAATTTGACAGAATAAACTTCATATTTAGAATCGGGACATAAATATTTAGTTTTTATAAATATTTGGTGTTTTTCTGATAACTTTCATATTTGGGTGGGTAGTGAAATATACTAAATTTTAATTGAAAACAAATTTTATAATCAAAATAATTTATAGTTTTCAATTATAAATTTTAATTGTTTAGAAGTATAATTATATTTTATTATTACCATTTAATCCAATTATGGTCATTGGAATTAATTTCACTTTGAAATTATACATATACAAGTCTCAATATTCTGATAGTTATTGTTTCTTAAAAACGTGATATTTGTTTTGACAATAGAAATTAATTTTAAATTAATTAATGAAACTTATATATTTTGAATTTGGTAAAATATATATCATTTTTTAATTCAAAATATCAAATATATATTAAGCTGAATTTCTTGTATTTTTCTGAAAAAGATCAATTTTTGATGAATAGTAAAACCACTTAGTAGTTGTTAAAAAACTGACTTTTTCATTTAAATGAAATTTTACCACTTATGTGAATTGATTTTCAATAATTCGTCATACATGGTTTTTATTAGTAAGTAAAATTTGATTCAATAAAATGAAAATAATTTTTGGTGAATAGTAACTTATGACTTTTATTTACCGCGGTTAAAGTAAATAGGGTAATTCAAGGTAAAAAGAATATTATAATAATACAAAATTACCTTAACACTTTCCCTAACCTTATTTAATGAGTCATGGATGACCCTGGGCATTCTTGGGACGATTTGTGGACCTCATGGATCCACTTAAGAGTGATAATGACACTTTATTTTAATTTAATTAAAGTAAAGACAAAAATGACATTAACAAATATATTTTAGTATATCAAGATTTACATAGGGTTATATAATTCATGATTTTTACTATAAATATTCATTTGAAATCTAAAATAATTTCATACATTATGATATTTTTTTATAATTTTTAGACATCAGATAAATTAAATTATTTGTGCCACAATAATGATGCATTATTCACCTCATTAATAATTGATTTAAATAAATAAGATTATTAATATTAAAACAATATCCAAAACATGGCCAATTCTTATTGGATAATTTTATTTCTAACATGAGTCATCTTATATTCCTCTTTAATGAGTTTTGGAATTTTTGAAACCGAAGATAAGTTTATAATAAAATAACATTTTCAAACATTCCTAAAAAGCCTCTCTCTCCCTTATAAAAGGACACCACTTAAAACCCACTCCTCACACCTCTCAATCCCCTTGGAATGTCCAACCAATACAAAAATAATCTCTCAATATACCTCTCTTCAACCTAGAATCATTACCTTAGGAATAAGTCACTTCAAGAAGTCCTTTTGGTTCAAACCAAAGGGAGTTACCCAAATTGAAGGTAATTTATTCTCTTAACTTATTTTCTATTATTTTACTTCTCCAACCCATAAACTATTTTTATTTCTTTATTTTATAAAAAACCCAGTATACTAAATATACTAGGATGTTTTTATGATAAGTATTCTAACTACACTTACACACACCTCCATTTAATGGGTAAAGAACACACTGTGTCTGTGGATGGAAAACTAACACCTCACAAAACGATGATTGTTCAATTATCTCCTACCACCTCTCATGGTGGCCATTAAGATGGCACAGTATTTATATATGATATATATTATGTTTATGTTTTCTTTATACTTATGTGTTTTCAATTTATATCATAACTTCATTTTTCCATTATGGGTAAACGTGATAATTTCATTTGAGGAAGTGCGGACTACAACCCCTTCAAAATGATATGACTCATTAATTCCATATGTGGGACGTATAAAGGATGGTGTTAATTATATTATATATGATATTATACTGTAATTATGATATAACTATGTATCATTATGTTTGAATTCCATTAAAATACCAAATATAAATGAAAGTAGCGTTCATGCATACGTACGGCTTATCGTCTCCATGAACGGTGCATTTCATTTATTATCTCCATATGTCATGTACTATTATAAATGAATATATATACTGGATATATTATATATATGTATATGATATATAAATCATGCCTATCATTCTGGATATAATGGAATTTTGACCACATGGATAGATTTTAATTATAACAAGTTCATTTTTTACTCAAATTTCAAACAATGATAAAATATCCAATATGAACTCAAATAATTATCTAATTTTTATTGCAAGGTAATAAGTGATATAAAAATAATAATAAACTTGAAAATTTTTATTAATCAAGAAGAAATTAACTTAAGTTTATTATTCAGGAAGAACAAGGAACAAACAAGACCAGTCGGACTTGAGGTAAGGGGTTTCTTATCTCACTTTTAATTCCATGAGATTTCCATTATTCGCCACTAATTTATTTCATGTGGTGTATTATATACTGACATTTATATATTATCATGATTATCTTTACATTTAGGGTATTCTATGATTCATTTTGTGTTTATTAACTTTTTTTGTACGACTCGATTGATTACAACGTGATAAGGGTTTTTCATCTCACTTTTTATTCCTGTGATATTCATGTTATATTTGATACTAATTCTTATTGTCTGGTGTATGTACTATCCATGATAGTATAATTTGTGTAATATACTTTAAATCATCAGTATTTACATCTTCATTTTATGATCCTCCTTTCATGTGGTGTATTTTTCGTGAGTTACCAAATCGGTAAGCAAATTTCCAATTTCAATTTCTACTCATTGGTCTTTACGCATGTTTAATTGATTATTTTTACTCCAAAATTTTGTGTGGAATAACTATTTATTATTTATTTATTAATTTACACTCCCATTTGTGTGTATATACTTTTGATACACATAATCACTCCATTTATAATTTCTCAAGTCATTGATATGAACTTGATACGAGTAATCTTAACTCAATTTTCATTCATTGAGTTAAACATCAATGCCATTGGTGTTGTTTTTACAATAATATGTGTGAATGTCCTCTGATTGATTTACACTCAATATCAAATCATAATGAGTTTATTTATATTTTTCACACATAATTAGGTCATTGATTTATTCTTAACCTAAGGATACGGTCCTTATAATGTATTTCATCTCAATTTAAATTTCATTGAGACTTCATTGTTATTATACACAAATTCAATTTTATGTGGTGTATATAATTTACTTTCACATAGTATATCATGAATCCCTTTATTCTCAAGATATTATAATGTTTTTATTACCTCAATTATTTTTATTCAAGTGTCTCTCTTTTGGTTAGGAACTCTAACTAAAATATCATTTTAAATGTTTTAAATATTTATTCTTCTAAATATTTCTCATTAATGTCCACATTTTAAAAATGGTTTTAAGGATTTATTTATATGGAAATTAATGTTTTGAAATTCCTTTTAAAATTTTCAAGGTGGTATGGGACACTTTCATTCAAAAATTTATTTTAAACGGCTTTCTAATAAATAGTGACTTTTAAATGATTTCAAGAAAAAGGGGGATATTTCTCTCAAATAGTTTTGATTATTATTTTCATCTATGTAAATATCATTCATTATTCTTGATTTAGGTTGATGTATTATATTAAAATCATCCATATTGTATTGATTGAGTTATGTTTGATTGTGAATGTGCTATTTTTATACCATTCTTGGTTTGTAGTTAAAATATTGAAATTTTGTATGCTAGTTTTAATATGAAATAATAGATTATGTTTCAAACTTTTCATATCAGGAATGGATTGGACTTAGTAAGTGATGGGTGGAGCCCCATATAGCTCATTGATGTATCGGTAGGTCTCACGAGACAAACTAGTGTCTCGGAAGAATTAGTTGACAAAATATTTTTTATAGTCTTGGCACGAGTCCTTGACTATGTCATTATGACGTCTGACATTATGCATTCAATCATTATGAGATTATCTATTGATATTTAAAGTGGTTATTCGACTAGTATAATACCCATGACTATTTTTTATTATGGTATTATTTACTCATCTCATATTTCTTCCATAAAGTGTTCATGGTAATTATTTTTAATGTCATGTGTTTTCAATTATTCACCATGCCTAATGTTTATTTTATCTTCCACTGTATTATTTACTCTTACAGATCATTTAAGCTCACCCCTTCCTTATGTTTCATTTTACTGGTATATAAAGAAGTTAGTTATGAGTGACTTGCAAGAATAATCTAGGAATCTTGGATTTTTTTAATTGAATAATTTAGTGTTATTTTTCTTTTCATGTTGTAATGTTGAATTTATGTATGTTTCCAAGAATACTAAACTGATCGGTTCTTGGGATCTTGATTCCCTATAATCATTCCAATATATTAAAATAATGCATTGGCTCCTGGATTCTGGGGTTAGGGCATTATAGTTGGTATCATAGGATGTTTTTTACAAACCTTGGAAACTAGATTTAGATAAACTCTAATTACATCACATTATCCTAAGATAGACTTTGAGGATTAGTATAGAAGAACTTCCTAGAATTTTGGTAATGTAGAGTTTTTGTGTATTTTCCATGCAATACATCCTTGTCTGGATACGAGAAGGTAGAAGCGGATCTGGAACCAATATACCTAGGAGTTTTGGGATTGACCCGAGGTATCCTGGTACATGACAACGGGCCTTCCTACACTCTTGGTTGCGACACTCATGGGGGATATGCTTAGGATAATTTACATTTTATTTACAAACTGATTTGAAAGATTTTAATATAAGATAAGAATAAATGATATTGGTTAATCATAAATTGTTTCAAATTGAAAATAAGGTGTCATGATATTATTTAAATGATTTCATGACTATTGTTACTCACACAATGCTTTCTAGTTTTAGTCAATGGCTAGATTCCAAATAAGTTATAGTAACTTTGAGCATGATGTAAAAGGTGGGAATGGTGGTGGAAATGAGCAAAAAAATGGAATATTGATAGTTGTAAAATATATCGTGCTCATGCCGAGTCAATTTTCCAAAAATATTGTCAACAATATATATGTTAACCAACTCCCGAACTCAACAAATAAGAGAAAGGAGATGAATGATAAGAGATCAAGTAGTGGAGACCATGGAGAAAAGAAACTTCAATTTCCATCATGCAGGAAATGTGGAAGGAGAAACCTAGTAATGAGTCTCAATGGAACAAATAAATGATTTATGTGTGGGAAAGAATGACATAAAGTAAATAATTGTCAAGGAAAAATGAAGAGTACTATGGTTGAAAATCAAAATGGTCCCAAGAATCCATTTACATTCATTTTCCGTAAATGTAGTGGACCTAGACATTACATGATTTAATTCCCTATTCTATGGGATATCCTCTTGGTCAAAGAAGAAGCTATGTGGAAATAAATGTTTGGAAAAATGTTTAAAAGTATTAGTGCTCTTTGTTGATGGTATTACTTTTTAATAATTTTCTCTTGTATGTGTAATCCTGCAGTTTGTTTTGTGAAAATGATATAAGGAATAATTATCTTTTCTCTTGTGAATATGGTTGAGGCTGCCAACTGGTGGGCCGCATTGTTTCCTTCCCTTTTGGTAAAGGAGAAGGTACAGTAAGAAAAGCCATGTCGAAGCACGCGAATTCTCCTGGTGATGGAGCCAAATGACTGGAGTCCACTATTGTTGTTGTTGATAACATCGATTACGGTGAGGCAGTGAGACTCAACAATGATATCAACCCATCCACGATCCACAACAAGAATCGTACCGGCAAGGATGGCCATGGCCATAGTAACTGCAGGCTCCCATCAAGCCTGATGTGGTTCATATTTTGCAGCAAGGATTTTCCCCAGATGGTTTCGGGCTAGGAGGCCTAGTGCGACAAGTCCATACTTTGGGAGTGATGCATCCACGTTATTCTTAAGTGTCCCTTCTGTCGCATTAGACAATGTTTTGGTAATCGAACCCACAACCAGAGTGTGATTAAGATTTATCACCTACCACTAGACTACGTGAAGTCCCTGGTTAGTGTAACTAATTCTATTTAGTTAAATTATTTTATTAAGTTTATTTGGTACATTATGTATTATCAAATGGATATCCTTAGTTTAGGAAAATGATTGGTTATTAAGTGATAAATGTTATTTTGGAAGATGTTCACTCTGTTGGGAAAACTATATGCCTAACGAAAAGAGAATACTATGGGATTTCATTTGAGGATTAATGGTGGATATTTTTCAATGTTTTTATTGTAGATTTATAGCGATTTAGGTTATTTATTGAAATTATTAACCTATCATAGAGAATATGTGATTAGGTTAATTACTTTGAAGTATGTGAATTTTCAAGTAGACGATGTTATTTAGAGACACAATTTAACGTGGAAGGCTATATAATCAAATTCTTATGAATTTTGGGTTTTAAAATTAGTTAGGATTATATTGAACTATTTCAATGACAATTGTTCATTGGAGGGTATTTTTTGAACTTTGGGTATTCTTTGTTCAAATTTTGGAAATTAAGAGTTGTATTTCTTTTTATAAAGGATTATCCTTTTTTAGGATCATATGATCTATCCATTTTGTTAATGGTTAATGTTTAATGAAAAGGGAAATATATAGTTCATCCTTTGTGGATTATGTGATTCTCTATAATTTTATTGTAGTGCTTCAGGAGTAACCAAGTCATCTTGAATACTCATCATTTGGAGAAAAGATGAGTTTGGGGTAGAAATTTATTTATGGATGAAACTCTACTTGTAAATTTAGTATATCTCCTTATAATATTAGTCAATATCATAAATAAATTCATCATCACTATGAAAAGGAACTTAAAACAAAAAATTTGTTCGTTTACTTTTCCTATTGGGTAATCAAAAACCTTTCAACCCATAAAAAGTGTATGGCCTTCAGGTTGTTAACTTAATACAAATAATATTCTCGATCTCTCTCCATTAGAACTTGATGATTAGTTTTCTCTTCCATACCCATGTTTTCCTACATGGAACCCTATTATGTGTTATTTTTGGTAACCTTCATTCTTGCCTTTATTTATTTTAAAATAGAGGGCCCTTTAATCAATTTTTGATGTGGGGTTTCAACTAAGAAATTTTGAAATGTAAAACCCCATGTTTTAAATCCTGAGCTTAAATTTCGAGGACTAAATTTATTGAAGTAGGGGATAATGTAACACCCCAAGGTTTCATAGTACATTATCTCATTAAAGTAATTCAATATTTTTCACCTCACACAACACTTAATTAGAGCGCACAACGACTTACCAAACTAGCCATTCAAAAGAAGGTATGAATAGTATTAGCTGAAATTTGAATTTTCTATATTCAAAATAATTTTAACATCCATATTATGTGTTTACTAGACATAATATAAGAACAAATTCATTTTTTCAGATAAAGAAAGTATTTTTTTTGCAATTTTACCACCTTTTAATGGAGAACCTTTTTTAAATCCAGTATTTGACACTATTATATATTCAATTTGACAAAATAAACTTCTTATTTAGAAATGGGACATAAAAATTTATTTTTGATAAATATTTGGTGTTTTTCTGATAACTTTCATATCTATGTGAATAGTGATAAATACAAAATTTTAATTGAAAACAACTTTCTTAATCAAAATAATTTATAGTATTCAATTTAAAATTTGAATGGTTCGGAATTATAATTAGATTATATTTTTACCATTTAATCCAATGTTTTTCATTGAAATTAATTTCACTTTTTAATTATACATAAACAAGTGTCAATATTTTGATAGTTATTGTTTCTTAAAAACATGCTATTTGTTTTGACAATGGGAATTAATTTCAAATTAATTAATGCAACTTCTATGTTTTGAATTTGGTAAAATAGAAATCATTTTTCAATTTGGAATATCAAATATATCTTATGCTGAATTTTTGGTATTTCTCTGAAAAAACATCAATTTTTTACAAATAGTAAAACCACTAGGTAGTAGATAAAAAACTGACGTTTTCATTTAATGGAAATTATACCACTTCTATGAATTTAATTTCAGAAATATGACATACATGATTTTTATTAGTAAGTAAAATGTGTTTCAATAAGATTAAAATAATTTTTAGTGAATATTAACTTTTGAATTTTATTTATCACGGTTAAAAGTAAATAGGGTAATTCAAGGTAAAAATAATATTATAATAATAAACAATTACATTAATAATTGTCTGAAACTTATTGGATGAGTCATGGCCAACCATGGGCATCCTTGGGTTGATCTGGGGATCCCATGGATCCACTTAAGAGTGATATGACACTTTATTTTAATTAACGTAACGTAAAGACAAAAATAACATTAACAAATATCTTTTAGTATATAAGGTTTTACATAGGGTTATATAAGTCATCGTTTTGACTAAAAATATTCATTGGAAATATGAAACGATTTCCTACATTATGGTATTTTTTTATAATTTTTAGACATCAAATAAATTAAATTATTTATGACACAATAATGATGCAGTATTCACCTCATTAATAAACGATTTAAAAAATAGGAATATTAATATTAAACAAATATCTAAAACCAGACCAATTATTATTGTATGATTTTATTTGGAACATGACTCATTTTATCTTTGATTTTAATTAGTTTTGGACCTTTTTAAACTGAAGATAAGTTTATAATAAAATAAAATTTTCAAACATTCCTAAAAAGACACTCCTCTCCATTATAAAAGGACACCGCATCTATCCCATTCCTAACACCTCTCAAGCACTCTGGCTAGTCAAAAACCTACCCAAATAATCTTTCAAAATCCCTATATTCCTCCTAGAAGCCTTACCTTAGGCATAAGTCACTACAAGAAGTCCTTTTGGTTCAAACCAAAGGGAGTTACCAATATTAAAGATAATGGATTCTCTTAACTTATTTTCATTTATTTTACTTCTCCAACCCCTAAAATCTTTTTATTCCTTTATTTTATAACAAAACCAGTATCCTAAATATACTAGTATTTTTTTATGAGAAGTATTGAAACTACACTTACACACACATCCATCTAATGGGTAAACAACACACTGTTTCTGTTGATGGAAAACTAACGCCTCACAAAACGATGATTGTTCAATTATCTCCTACCACATATCATGGAAGCAATTAATATGGAACTGTATTTATATATTATATATATTTTTATTATGTTTTCTTTATGATTCTATATTTTCTATTTATATCATACCTTTATAGTTTCCATTATGGGTAAACACGATAATTTCATTTGAGAAAGTGCGGACTACCGCCCCCTCAAAGTGATATGACTCGTTAATGCCTTATAAGGGATGTATCAATGATAGATTTAATTATATTACATATGATATTATACTATACTTTTAATATACCTATGTATAATTATGTTTTAATTCCATTAAAATACTAAATAGAAATGAAAGTAGCGTTCATGCGTACGTACGACTAACCGTCTCCATGAACGGTGCTTTTCATTTCTTATTTCCAAATGTTATGGACTGTTATAAATACATATATATACAGGAAATATAACATATATATATATATGATATATAAATCATGTATACCATTCTGGAGATAATGGACTTTTGACCACATGGACAAATTGTAATTATAAGAAGTTCATTTTTTACTCAAAATCTGAACATCGATAAAATATCCAATATGAACTCAAATAATTAACTAATTGTTATTGAAAGTTAACAAGTGATATAAAAGTAATAATAAACTTGAAAAAAAAAATTAATTGTGTATAAATTAACATATGTTTATTATTCAAGAAGAACAAGGAACATATAAGACAAGTCGGACTTGAGGTAAGGGTTTTTTATCTCACTATAAATTCCATGATATTTCCATTGTTCGCAACTTATTTATTGCATGTTGTGTATTGTATATTACCATTTATATATTATCATGATTCTATTTAAATTCATGGTACTCTATGATTAATTTTTTTGTTATTAAATTTTATTTATACGACCCGATTGATTACTAGGTGATAAGGGTTTTTCATCTCACTTTTTATTTCCGGGAGATTCATGCTATATTAGCCACTATTCCCTATTGTATGGTGTATTTACTACCCATGATAGTATTATTGGTGTAATATAATTTAATTTATCAGTATTTACATCTTCATTGTATGATACTTCTTTCATGGGGTGTATGTTTTGTGAGTTACCAAATCAGTAAGGGAATTTCCAATTTCAGTTTCCACTCATTGAGCTTTACGCACGCTTTATTGATTATTTTTACTACAAGATTTTGTGTGGAATCACTATTTATTATTTATGTAGTAATTTCTAATACCATTTTTGTGGATATACTCTTGATAAACATAATCACCCCATTGATAATTTCTCAAGTCATTGTTATGAACTTGATAACAGTTATCTTAACTCAATTTCAATTCATTGAGTTAAACATCTAAGTCATCGGTGTTGTTTTTACAAGAATATGTGTTAATGTCCTCTTATTGATTTAAACATAATAAACAATCATATTGAGTGTATTTATATTTTTCACACAAAATTATGTCATGGATTTATTCTTAACCTAAGGATACAGTCTTTATAAGGGATTTCATCTCAATTTACATTCCATTGAGACTTCTTTGTTGTTATCCACCAATACACTTTTATATGGTGTATATAATGTACTTTTACATAGTATATCATGAATACCTTTATTCATATGATATTATAAAGTTTTGATTACTTCAATTATTTTTATTCAAGTGTCTCTCTTTTGGTTAGGAACTCTAACTAAAATATCATTTTAAATTTTTTAAATATTTATTCTTCTTAATCTTTCTCATTAATATCCACATTTTAAAAATCATATTAAGAATTTATTTATATGGAAATTAATGTTTTAAAATTCCTTTTAAAATTTTCAAAGTGGTATGGGACACTTTGATTCTAAAATATATTTTAAAAGGCTTCCTAATAAATAGTGAATTTTAAATGTTTTCAAGAAAACGGAGGATATTTCTCTCAAATAGTTTTGATGGTTACTTCCATATATGTCAATATCCTTAATTATTATCGATTGTGGTTTATTTATTATAATAAAATCATCCATATTGTATTTAATGAGTTATTTTTGACTGTGGATGTGCTATTTTTATGCCATTCATGGTTTGTGGTTAAAATATTGACATTTCATATGCTAGTTTTATTATGAATGTTTAGATTATGTTTCAACCTTTTCATATGAGGAATGAATTGGACATAGTAAGTGAGGGGTGGATCACACTATATCTCCTTGATGCATCGGTATGTCTCATCAGACAAACTAGTGTCTTGGAAAAAGGCCTTGACAAAATCTTATTTGTAGTCTTAGCACGAGGCCTTGACTATGTTGTTATGATGTCAGGCATTATGTATTCCATCATTATGAGACAATCTATTCATAATTCAAGTGTTTATTTGACTATTATAATACCCATGACTATGTTTTATTTTGGAATTATTTACTGACCTCATATTCATTCCATAAAGTGTTCAAGTTAATTATTTGTAAAGGCATGTGTTTTCAATTATTGATCATGCCAAATGTTTATGTTATCTTCTACTGTATTGCTTACTATTACTGAGCATTTTAAATCGCCCCTTCCTTATGTTTCATTTTCCTATGATATAAAAAAGTTTGTTATGAGTGACTTTCAGGCATAATCTAGGAATCTTGGATGTTTCTAATGGAATAATTTAGTGTTTTTCTTCTTTTCAAGTTGTAATGTTGAACTTATGTATGTATCTTGTTTCCAAGACTACTAAACTGATCAGTCATTTGGACTTGATTCCTTATAATCCTACCAATGTATTGAAATAATGCATCGGCTCCTAGATTATGGGGTCTAGGCATTACATAACAAAGGAAATGCAAACACAGTGTCTTATTGATTGATCATTTCTAACTCATGTCTAATGTAATTTTTTCTTTTAGATTTCAATGGATTAGTGACTATGTCAGCAAGATGATATTTATTACCAATAAATTATAAAGTGATATCACCCTTTTGATAATGATATCTCAAAAAGTGATGTCATACATCAATATGTTTTGTTCTAGAGTGAGAAACTGGGCTCTTAGACATATTAATAGCACTTGAATTGTCACATTTTATTGGTACATGTTTAAATTGATATCCATAGTCCGGAACAGTGTGTTTCAACAACAAAATTTGTGCACAGCAACTACCAGTAGCTATGTATTCAGCTTCCACAGTAGATAATGCAATAGAATTTTGTTTCATACTACACCATGAAACCAAATACTTTTCTAAAATGTGACATGTCCAAGAGGTTCTTTTTCTATATAACTTGTATCTACCAAAATCAGCATTAGAATAAATCACTATATCAAACTATTATCTTATGGGATAAAAAAACCTAAATTGATAGTATGCTTGAGGTATTTGAATATTATATTAACATCATTTAAGCGAGACTCTTTAGGATTATCTAGAAAGTGGGCACTAATAAACACACTAAACATTATATATGGTCTACCAGCAGCCACATCGAGTAAACTTCCAATCAT
Organism: Viscum album; assembly: GCA_963277665.1. Classification (NCBI taxonomy): domain Eukaryota; kingdom Viridiplantae; phylum Streptophyta; class Magnoliopsida; order Santalales; family Viscaceae; genus Viscum; species Viscum album. Next base: position 301,369,077 of record OY728130.1, read on the forward strand.
TCCTCTATAAGTGGTTTGATCAACATATTTACTATCTTCATCATGATCCAACTAACAATTAGTACACATTTGAGTGTCACAAATTTTAATGTTTTCAAATCCAATTATTTTTAAAATATATATTCTGTATTTACATTGATTTAAAAATATACCTTATTTATTTTGAATAATCAGAAATCCAAGAAATAATTTTATATCACCCATTAAACTCATTTCAAATTCATTTTGCATAATTTTTAAAAACTCAATACATAAATAATTTTTTAAAGATCCAAAAATAATATCATTACCATAAATTTGAACTACTAATATATCTTTAGAAATTAATTTCATAAAAAGAGTAGGATCATAAATTCCTTTTGAAATACCTTTTGAAATAAGAAAACTAATTAATTTATCATATCAATCTCCCAGAGCTTATTTTAAACCATATAAAGATTTTGTCAATTTGAAATCAAGATTTTGAAAATGAGGGTTTTTAATTATAGGGGTTTTCAACAAAAACATCCTCAACTGTATACCCATTTAGGAATGAACTTCTGGCATCCATTTTATTAAATTTGAAAATAAGATGAGTAGTATAAAAAAGTGGAATTATGATGGCCTCAAGTCTTACAAAAAGTGAAAAAGTATCTTCATAGTCAATGCCTTCTTTTGACTATAACATTATGCCACCAATCTAGATTTGTTTCAAACAATATTACCATATTCATCTACTATGTTCCTAAACTCCCACTTAGTGTCTTTGGTCAAGGTGTCCTAGGATCTATCGACATATTTACAAACTTTATTTAATTCAAATTAATTATGTTCCTATTTCATATCCATCACCCAAAATTCATCTTTAATTGCATCATTGATGTTTTTAGGTTCAATTTTTGACAAGAAGTCTTGACTTTCAACCTGATTACTAAGAGTAGTTATAGTTTGTGTCCCATTATCTAAGTATCCAATAATATCATCTAAAGGATAGTTCTTGAGAGTTTTAGTTGCTCTATAAAATGATGGTCTAGTAAATTTAGGTTCATCTACAGGTTCAAGTTTATCAAGTTCAGATTATAAAGAATTTCCATAATTGTTTGATTTAATAGATTTCTTTACATGATTATTAGATGATCATATATTTATGTCTAGGTTTCACATATCATCTTCAAATATGTCTAGAGAGTTATTAGGTTCATTTGGATCTATTTCGTCAAATTTTATATATACATATTCTTCCACATGCTTGGTAATTTTATTAAATACTCTATAGTATTTACTAGAGGTTGATTAATCTAGGAAGATTTCTTCATTAATCTTGGAGGCGAATTTGTCAAGATTATCCTTAGTGTTAAGGATATAGACTATGCAACTAATAACATTGAAATAACGAGCTTTGGGATTTCTATTTTTCCACAAATCATAAAGAGTCTTCTTGAGGATAGTTCTAGTTAACACTTTGTTTATTATGTAGAAAGTTTTATTCATAGCCTAAACTCAAAAGTAAATATGTATATTATATTTATTTAGCATTCTGTTAGCTATCTCTTGTAAAGTTGTATTTCTTCTTTCTACTACACCATTTTTTTGAGATTTTATAGGGGCAGATAAGTTATTACTATAGACATTATTTGAAAAAAATGATTCAAAGTATTGATTTTCAAATGCACAACCATGATCACTTTGAAAGGATTTTATTCTAAGTCCACTTAGATTTCCCATTATTTTAGCATACATGGTTAAGTAAATACATGCTTCACTTTTGTGAGCTATGAAATAAGTCCAAGTATACCTAGAATTTTCATCTATACCAACATAAAAATATTGATTCCCATTTAAACAAGAAACTCAATATGAAACAAAAAAATCCATGTGAGCCAAATCTAAATGTTGATAAATTGAAACTTCTTTCTTTGATTGGAAATATATCATATGTTTTTTACTCTTTTGACAAGGATTATATACATTTTCATTTGGAAAATCAAGTTTGGATATATCCCTAACTAGTTCATTTATATTAATATTTATAAGAGAGTTTACATTACAATGTCTTAATCTCCTACGCCAAAGCCAGGACTCTTTATAAAAGGCACATAAACAAGAAACATTTTGAGAAACTAAGGAATCTAAGTTAATAGAATATATATTTTCATTTCTAAAATCTGAAAATACTAATTCATTTTTAGAGTTAAAAACTTTGAAAGCATCTTTTTCAAATTTTACATGAAATCCATCATCACATTATTGTGAAATGCTAAGAAGATTATACTTTAATCCATCAACGAAAATTACTTTAGAAATTAAAACTAAGTTAGTGTATCCAATATAGCCGTATCCAATTATTTTTTCATTATCATTATCATCAAAGGTGACATATCCACCATCAATATTTATTAAGTTATTAAAGATTAAATAATATCAAGTCATGTGTCTTGAACATCCATTGTCCAAGTACCATTGACTCTTGCAGGAGCTCTTAAAATATATTTTCTACATGGTAATCAAAAAAATAGATTTTGGTGCCCAGAATTTTTTTGGGTATAGTGACATTTGTAATCAATGCTTTATGTACCCCCATTAACATTATGGGTTTCCTATAATCCTTGTGTAACTGATTTGAAAAAGAAACTGTATTTGGTTCATAAAAACTTGAGGTAGTAAAAGATTATCCAGAACTTATACTAGCATTAGAAATTTGATTTTTAGGTAGAAGAATGGATTTTCCAGATTTAGTTACAGAATGTGTTTTAGATAAGTTTCTCTGTCCAGACAAATATCCAATAATAGAAGTGTACATAGATGTTATTTTTTTACCAAGAATTTGAGTAAGTGTATCTTTTCCAATGGTAAAATTCTCTAAATGTTTCATCAATTCCTCATTATAAATTTGTTAATTTATTGTTTTCTTTGAGCAGTTGAGAATTCTTTTCCATTTTAGCAGTAAGTTCAAACTTAATAGTTATAGTAAGAGTTTTTTGTTTCTTTAATGATTTATATTTATCTTTTAGTTCATTAAAAATGTCTTACAGCATGTTATAGTATTCAAAAATTTCATCACTTGTCATATTTTCATACTCAATTTCATTTTTAAAATAATAATAATTGTTTGTAGGAGAGTATAAGGTTACCTCAGATGTGTTTATCATAAAACACATATTTTCCATGTTATCTTTCTCATCATGACATGACGTTAATTCATTAGAGCTATCTTCAGAGGAACTCTAGGTGGGCTTCCGATCTTTCTTATACATCTTTCATTTTTTTTCATACTTATTTTGGTATTTTAACTTTGGAAGGTTATAATTTATATGTCCTCTCCTCTTGCATTCATATTAGACAATCTCCTCTGATTTTTCATTTATTTTCTTGTCCTTTTTTCAGTTGGCCTTGTTATCATATCTTCCTTTATAATTGGGATTCCTGAAAACATCTTTTTCTTATAGAATTTATTAAATCTTATGGATAGCTAATCCATCTCTTCATCACTATCTGATATTGATTCATCATTATTGGATCTTTCAACATAGGCTATCACCTTCTCTTTTTCCTTATTCTTAGAGGTAGTAGTCTTGAAATATATAGAATTTATATTAGGTTCATCTTATTCTTCTATGTTCACTTTTATATCTTCCTCTTAAATCATCAGTTTTCCAATGAGTTCATTGACAGGTAATTTTTTGATGTCACGTGATCCTCTAATTAAGACATATGTTGCTCTCCATCTATGAAGTAAGTATCTTAGAATCCTCATAATTTATTCTTTGGTAGTAACATCTCTTCCCAGAGAGAACAAAGTGTTCACTATTTCATTGTACCTGAGATACATGTTTAAAAGAAACTCATTACTCTTCATCATAAAGTTTTCATATTTAAGAGTATATGTGTTAAGTCTCATTTCTGTAATACTAGATGTTCCTTCATGAGAAATAGACAAATTATCCCAAATTTCATTGGTTGTTTTACATACAGAAATTCTGTTAAATTCCTCATCTCCAAGAGAACAGTATAAGGGATTCATAGATTTGAAATTACTGTTATAAGTATTCCTAGTTTGGTTATCCCACATGGTTATAGAAGTTTTAGGAATCATATAACTCATATATAATTGAAGACCAAGTTTCAAAACTCATAGTTTCTAACTTCGTTTTCATTTTAATTTTTCACTAGGCATAATTTGTTCCATTAAAGAATGGAGTTCTATTGGTAGAAACGCCTTCTAATCTATTATCCATAATAAATATTGCAGAATAATATTTTAAAGAGATAAAATTTTAGTATTAATAGAAATTTTATGATCTTTGAAATACAACTAAAATCATAGTTGACAATGTTTTAAAACCCTTTAAAAACTGAAAATTCCTAAATCCACTGATAAAAAATGTTGGTCGGAGTAGATTACTCAAGAGGGGGTGAATAAAGTATCTATAAAAAAATTAAAACGTATTGTTTGATGTTCCACCAATATTCAAAATTCAATTGCTCGGTTATCCAGTAGTGAATTTATAAGAGCTTGACTGGTCGAATAATTTCTCAAAAGATTAATTAGTTCTCAGTTGTATCAATCTGATAATTAATGCAGATTTTTAAACAAACCTAATAATCCAGTATTGTTATAAACACTTGCTAAGACTATCTATCATAGTTCAATTTAGTTTTATGAAATATGTGTCAAAACAGAGAAAAAATAAAGAGTAACCGCATCGAAAATAAAACAAGAGGTTACGTGTCAAGTAGAGATTTAATCCCCTCTACTTGGAGTTCACCTACCAATAAGTAGTCTAAATTAATAAATAGTTTTATCCACACCTAGGATTGGGGTTCATAATAGCACACAGGGTTTTCCAGGTCACCCTTGACCTCTACCATAGTTCTTCGTGAAAAAAACAACTAACATGTCAAACATGACCTCTTACATAGTTCTATATGGGATAAAAATATAAAAAAATACTTTTAAATTAAGGATATTAAGTATCCTATAGTTATACATAGGATTTAGTGTGTTTGTGTGTAGCATATAGATATACACACTTATCAAAAGTAAAAAATGCACACAACAGAGCAAACAAATATGAGAGAGGATTTAGAAGGATCTATGTGTCTCAAGATGAAGCTCTACACTCTTCATATGTAGCTAACATGATGTCTGAGTCTTCTTTTGGAAGTTGACACAAAATACAGAGTTTGATATTCTAGATTCCAGTTAAAAGTATGGTTCTGCAGGTATATTATCCTCCTTCTTTGATATGTTAAAATATTTTTTCAATTCAATGTTCGTCTTTATTGCGATCACCTTATGGGTTCACCTATTCATGATTTCATAGTGGTTTCATGAGATTTGAATATGTTATTTAGTATATATCTTGTTTAGGCATGCACCTTCACCACTTGATTTTTCAATCTAATCTCTTTTAAAAATACTTCTCATTTTTTAGGGCTGACAAAGAGAATGTACATTCCACATGCATCGGTGCGTCGTACCTTGTACTGTATGCTAAATTTCCTACAAAATATTATTAAATATGTTAGTATCATTAAATGACACTAATATTATTTTTATAAATAATGTTAATAAATTCAGATTTAAACAGTCTATTAGTGACTCTTGTACAGGTGTCTGCTTCTTTCAGTATATCCTTCAGTCAATCTCTCCTTCTATCAGTGTCTCTTTGTATCTGAGTATCCTTATATTGGTGTCTCCTTTTATCGGTGTCTCATTCTATCAGTATTTCCAAATTTTGGTGACTCATTACATTGGTGACTTGTTTCAATGGTGTGTCCTTCCTTCTATCGGGGAGATAGGTGAACCAATGGTGAATCATTCCAACTGATGGTCAATCCTTGCGTTGGTAGCACCATGCAACATAAGGTCATGTGGACTGATGGTAGGTTTTCTACATTGGAGATTCATATAAAACGGTGATTCGTCTGCATCAGTTTCATGTGCAATGGTGATTCGTTTTTTTTTTGTCATGTGCAACAGTGATTCCGATGAATCATTCCAACGGTATCAGCTTCACATTTTTATAACATATTCCTATTTGAATTGTATGTTAGTGAGTCATATGTATGTTAGTGAGTGATCTATCTATTGGTGTCAGTGAGTCATATGTAGGTAATTGTAGCTATTTTTTATGTAACACAAATCAAAAAAATTATATAATTGTAATACCCATAATTACACATAGATAATCAATTATAATTTTTTTTAGACATAAACACACCTAAATAGTTATATAATTGAAATGATCTGATATTCAAGATAATTATTTGACCAAATTTAGGATCCTACCTGAGATAATATATATATTAATACATGACATGATTTGTGATAATTTAAACCATTATAGGTAGAGATAGTGGAAAAAAATATCTATGGGCCAATTATATATTATAAGGAATCCTTCCTAGGATCTCAATTGGAATTCCAAAATGTTCATTATTTCGTATAAATACTAAATAAATCCTTATATAAATTGATTTCCTATCCCAAATTTTGTATTTTCATTTTTTATTTATATTTATTTTATAATAATTTTACATTCATTATATTCATTTTTTTAATGTTCATTCTTTCTTCTTATCTCTTTCTTCATTTTTCGCCATGACCTATGAACTCTATGATGTTAGACATATAACCCATTGGGACACTTGGGGGTGATCCTATGATGAAGTAGACATCCTTCTAAAATATAATGAAATTTATTTTGTATGACTCTATGTTTTTATGAGTGTATCCTAGGGTGGGAGGTTAGTGGTGGTACCAAAACTATATCTTTTCATGACCCTTCTCCTTATACTTCCAAATATTCTCCCTCTAGTCAATTGATTATTATGGAATATGATGAAGCCTTTGTGATTTATGGATGAAAGGTTTTCAATTTCATAGTAGGGAGGACAGTTTGTAAGTTTTATCAAATTAAGAAATTTGTATACTAAAATCTATAGAGGATGTTGATGTGTTAAACAGTTTATGATTTTTGAGTTCCCCACATAATAAAAACATAATGCTAGTAGAATACGGTTGAATAAACAATGTAAACTATGGTTCATGAATATAGGTTAGACAAACTAAATAGATAATTAAGAACCATGTAGGGGAATATCTTTTGGAGTATTCCCTTTCTTTTAGATTCATTACATTTTTATATACATGTTTCGTTTCATGACTTCTATTCCACCACAAAAACAAACCCTCATGTTCACAAAATTCCATTATTTAAAAAAAATACATAAAAATAAACTATTGGAATAAAATCCCAGATAATTTAACACCAGTAATACTTAGATATAACCCTAGTAATCCAATATATTTCATTGGAGAAGTACAATAAATTATATTTATTAGACCAAAGAATTAGACTTGAAGGTTTTTTTACCATTTCCTATGAGATATAAGTTATATATTTAATCAAATATCATTTCCTTGTTTTATTTTATTTTCATGTTGTTATATTTTTAACACATTATTTATGATCACTTTTCTAGAAGTCCCATACTATGTGTGGAAAAAAAACATTAAGGTCAAAGAAGGTTTTTTTAATTTAAGAGAATTCAGAATATAATAAATTTATAGATATATTCATGATATAAAATAAAAATTTACATTTCTAGTTAAATGTTGAATTAATCCAAAGAAATAGAGAATCCATTACCTAAGCCAGTGGGGTAGTAAGTTTCCTAATTGATATTTCTTTGTAACATCCTAGGTAAATAAAGAATATGACATTTCTATATTTATTAATATTTGTGAATAAAATTTTAATATTACTTTAAAGGTAATGCTATGTTCGATGTCATACCCAATACGCAACAATGAGTTTCATTGAAATCTTACGTTGCACACTAATAATATTATAATATTATTTTAAATGGTAGTTAACACCTAGCCATTGTAATGGCAGGAATGAACATAACTAACTACAAAATGATTATATATGTTTGTTAAATATTTTAAAAATTACCCAATAAATTATAGAGGCTTAAAATGCAAATGAATCCAATTTTAAGCATAAATATTCTAATATTCTTTAAAAGGTCGATTAACCACCATTTGATGGCAAACCCATTTTTTTAAATCTAATTTTTGACAATTTTATATATTATATTTGAATAAATAAAATCCTTCTTTAGAATTAGGACATCAAAATGTACTTTCTGTAAATTTTTGTTATTTTTTCGATAACGTTCATTTTTTAATGAATAGTGAAAATGTTGTATTTTAATTCAAAAACACTTTTTAATCTAATTTATTTATATTGTTAGACTATATTTATAATTGGGTTTAAAGTGTAGTTAAAATATATTTTTATCATTTAATCCAATTGTGGTCTTTAAAATTAATTTCACTTTGAAATCGGACATAAACAAGTGTCAATCTTTTATAGATATTGTTTCTTAAAAACATATTATTTGTTTTGACAGTGGGAATTAATTATAAAATTAATTAATGAAACTTATATGTTTTTAATTTGGTAAAATGTACATCATTTTTGAATTTGGAATATCAAATTTACTTTGGATAAAGTTTTGGTATTTTTCTGAGAAATTTTCATTTTTAATGAATAGTGAAAAATACTGCAGTTTACTTCACAACTACTTTTTCATCTAATTTAATTATATAGTTAGATTGTAATTTTAAATGGTTTTAAAGTGTAATTGAATTATTTTTTTATAACTTAATACAATTTTGTTCATTGGATGTAATTTCACTTTTCAATTGGATGTAAAAACAAGTCAATCTTTTGATAAATTTTACTTCTTAAAAACTCGTCTTTGGTTTTGACAATGGGAATTATTTTTAAATTAATAACTGCAATTTCTGTGTTTAGAATTTGGTAAAATTTATTCCATATTTGGAATCATATGATACAAATTATGTAATTAAGACTTGTTTTTGGACATTATGAATAGTAACGACGACAATTATCTTTAATTATCGTGATTAATTAGTAATCAGGTAGTTAAGGTTAATAAAATAATATCATTATAATATAAAATGACCCCAAAATGTGTCCAAATCCTCTTGTTTGAGTCATGGACGATCATGGAAATAATTTTACCAAACTTGTGGGACCATGGAGTCACATGGGTGTAATAGTGACATTTATGACATTATTTTTAAAAATAAGAGAAATATAACAATGGTTTGTATATCCTAAGTAAAATAATAATAATTTTGTTTACATAAATTATATCTTAGACAATAAATATTCATTGAAAATCTATAATTATTTCCTATATCATGTTATTTTTTTTAATTTTTAGACATTAAATAAAATACATTTATTTATGACACCAAGTTGATGCAGTCATTACCTCATTAATGAACGATTTAAAAAAATTAAAAGATAAGGTAAAATCTAAGACTCACACTTGTTGAAAACCTATTGTATTGGTTTATTTTGAACACTTATCACCTTATCCTCATAATATAACATTTTGGGACCTTTAAAATATGAAAATCATTTTATAATAAAGTAACATTTCCAAACATTCCAAAAGTGACCCTCCTCCCTCTTATAAAAGGCCCCCACCTATACCCACTTACCAACACATCTCAAGACATTGTATCATCCAACCTCTGCTTATATTATCTCTCCTCACCCCTCTCTTACTCCTAGAATCCTCACTTTGGGCATAATTCTTTCCAAATAAGCCTTTGGATCAAATCAAAAAAGAGTTACCTAATTTAGAGGTAATGTCTTCTCTTGAGTTTCTTTCTTTTATTTTCCTTCTTCACTCACCACTATATTCTAATTATTTGATCCCATAATAACAACATTATACTCAATATACTTGTATTTTGTTATTAAAATGATTGTACATACACTTACACACACCTCCATCTAATGGTTAAAAAACATATTGTTTCTATGGGTGGCGAATTACTACCTCACGAAATGATGATTGTTCAATATTCTTTTAACACCTCTCATGGTGTCCATTATGATGTAACTATATTTATATATGATATATATTATATTTATTTCCTCTCTATGATTCATTATTTTATATTTAAAACATACCTTTATTCTTTGAATGTTGTGCAACTGCGATAATTTCATATGAGGAAGTGTGGACAACCGCCCCCTCAAGTGATGTGACTTGTTCATTCCATACATGGAATGTATAAATAATGGAATAAATGAACATATGTGACCTATATAACATATATATTATAATGGAATTATAATATATCTATTTCTCATTTAGTTTTAAAGTCCATTAATTTGACAAAAAATGAAAGTAGCGTTCATGCATACGTATGGCCTACCATCTCCATGAACGGTACATTTCATTTCTTATCTACAAATGTTATGTAATATTATTTAATACATATATACTGGATATTTAAATCATGAACACCATTCTGGATATCATGTACTTATAACTACATGGGCAATTCATTTCAAACAAGTTCATTTTTGACTCATGTATCGAACATAGACAAAACGTATGATAGGAACTCACATAATTAACTAATTATTATAACATGATAATATGTTATATGAATTAAATAATAAACTTGAAAGTAAGTCCTTAAGAAAATATAAATTGACCTAACTTTATTATTCAAGAATATAAATAACGAACGAGAACAAGTTGAACTTGAGGTAAGGGATTTCTTATCTAACTTTTAATTCCGTGAGATATCCATTGTTCACCAATTATTTGTTTCATGAGGTGTATTGTATACTGACATTTCATATATATTATCTAGATTCTATTTATATTCCTGGTATTATTTGATTCATTATGTGTTTATTATCTTTTGGTCATACGAATCGATTGATTACACCGAGGTAAGGGGTTTTTATCTCACTTTTTATTCCCGTGAGATTCATGCTACATTTGCCACTATTTTATTTTTGTATGGTGTATGTACTGCCCATGATTGTATTATTTTTGTAAAATAATTTAATTTATGGGTATTTACATCTTCATTATATGATCCTTCTTTCATGGGGTGTACATTTCGAAAGTTACCCAAATCGGTAAGGGGACCTTTCACCCTCCTCTTTTTAAAAGACTTCTCTTTGTTAGGTCTTTAAATTTACATCTTATTATGTTGAGATATGTTCTTATATATCCTTATTGATGTAAATTTTATGTCAAAGTGATTATATAACCTTTTTATCTCTCATCAACTCATTTTATTAATTTTAAAGTGACACCGTTAGGCTATAAAATTTCTGTAAGGGAACTTATTAACCCTATTTCAATTCTTTGGGTTAAACCTCTACTCCTTGATTATTTTGTTCTATGAATATGTATGTATGAACTATGATTTTTTTACACATAATATCCACTTATATTGGGTGTATTTATATTTTTCACACATAATTATTTAATTGATTTATCCTAAATCTAAGGATACCATCTTTGTACAGGATATCATCTCAATCTCTTTTCAGTGAGGCATCTTTTGATTTCTACACAACATTATTTTATATGATGCATAAAACCCTTTTTAATTTTCATTTCATTCAAATGGAATCTTTTCTATATGAATCGTTTTACTAAATGAAAAAAATGAATGTTTCTTTTTTAATATAAGTGGTGACAATGACCTTTTCCGCCACCACGAGTATTATTTGATCTATAGATTCCATAACAAGCCGTAATGTTTTCAAAAGAAAAATAAATACCGCATACTCTTTTTACTTATTTTGGTAATGAAAATTGTTTTTAGAATTGATTTATTTTTTCAATATCTTAAAATTTTATATTGTTATTGCAATATGGGAGTGTTATCTTTCCTTTATCCTTAAGTTATGTGTTATGATTACGTTATGGTTCTTGGCCATTTTTATGTATACGGGTGGTTCCGTGATAAACCTAGGGCGGGTGAGCCCAAGATAGCTCTCCAATGCATTGGGTAACGTGAAGGAGGTAAACTTTAATGTTTCTCATAAGAGATTTAGGGAATATACTGTGATGGGTATTCCAAATGTGACTATTTATGAAGCTGTGATAGCTAAAATGTAAGTATGTTATGTATGCCTTAAGTTACCTTTATCATTTGTGATTACTATGTGTTATTCATAAATATTATTATTTCAAAAGGTATGATTGAAAATTATGGTTTCACTGATTTGTATTTAATGATGGGTTAATGTTTCCTTTCATTATGTTATAACCCTTACTGAGATTTTTATGCTCATCCCAAGTTTTTTAAATTTTTTCCACAGGACTTAAAGATGAATAGGGTCAAGGATGGGATCAAGGAAAGACATGCTGTCTAAAACATGGAACTAGTCATGTTTCTTTTTAAGAGATTTTATTTTATGGAAAAAATGGTAACTGAGTATAAGTGTCTACTTTTTAATCTTTTGAGATGTAATAGTTATGTCTTAATTCTCTAAAACTCTAAACCTGAAAATATCCTCAATGAGAATTATTCATTTAATTCAAGACTATGTAATGTTTTAAGGATGGGTCCTTATATTCTTATTGGAAAACTTGAGGCGTATGAGAAGGAACTACATAAAGGACTAATATCAAAAAAAATACCTTATTAAGGTGATAAATGATGTTGATAAGATTATTAATATATATTTTGGGGATTACTAATATTTAGATGAATTATGGAGTGATTTTTAATAATTGATATTCCAAGTGATCTCATTATATTTGGAAATGAGGATTCGATAAAACTGTACTTATCTTTGTAAATGGATTATGATGACACCATTGGGGTGGTGAAATTTAAAATAATAATTAAGGATATTGAGTACATATGTCCAATAATGATGAAAATACTCTAGGAAACACTATCAAAATAATAAGTGTTTACAACAATAAAAATGGGAAATAATAATATCTTAAACACATTTATTTTATATTTTTGTGAACATGAAAAGATAAATAACTCCTACTGCATTAAATTTATAGTCTCCCAACCAAAAATATTCCTTGTAAATTGATACTGAAAAGTAATCCTTTAAAAAAGAATAATAATATGATTTTCCAGTTTTATAGTAAGTGGACAAAAAATACAAGCTAACATTATTAAGAGAGAAATTTAGAATAAATTCGTCTTTTTTTAATTTTATTCAATTTAAAACACTCTAAACATACAATATAAATACCATTAATACAACAAAAATGATTAGTATACTAGATGATGAAAATATAAAATTCATAGGATAGGTGACAAGAATCCAAAATGAAGTGGTTGAGACTCCAAACTACTTGGACTCTCTTGCATTAAACCATAAAGATAAAAGTGTAATAATAGGAGGATGAAAATATTGAGAGTTATATTTCTCATGAGATCCTAAAGTGGAAGAATTAGTTTTAAGGGGTAGAGAAAAATCAATAATTTTTTTTGGGGACACTAGAAGAATGTAAATGTGTTTATTCTAGCAAAGAAACCCAACCCACATTTAGACAGGGTCTGATTAACAAATGACATATCTAGAGGAAGTAAAATTTGAATACTAACTTGGTGTGTCAAAGAAGTTTTATTATAGTTTATATTTAATTTTTTTAATAGAATAATCATGATATTTAATTTTATTTGTTGGTTATAAAGACACCCTTGGATATTATTAGATGTTTAAAACTCCACACATGTAATTAACTAATAGTTCACATATTTCCATCACAATAGTTATTTTAAACCATATTTCCATGTTCTATGATTAGTATAAAAGTAATAGATCTGCATTAATGATGTTAGTAAAAAATAATACATGTTAAATTTTGGCAACCTACTCGATAATTTTTCGTGATTGTTTTAAGTTTTGATTTAAGGTTTTTTATTATTTATACATTGATATGGACTGGTACAGTTATAATTTCACACTATTGAAATATCAAATTAATGAAATGGGACATATATTAAATAATAGAGTGAATAATATTTAATTAAATATTTTCTCAATAGATTGTATTTCTGTATTCACTCAATATATTTTTGAACTAAAATTCAGGTAAACCATTTTCTATGAATAAATAGAACCTCATATAGCTAACTTAAATAATTTTTTTTAACTATATGATGTTGAGTAAAATTTAAATTTGGGATCTGAATGAATGTTTACATTGATAATAATGTAATAGTGTTTATGTTTGAAAAATAAAATTCATAATGAGAGTTAAATAGAAATTTGAGAGCTTATTTCTAGGCCCTTCGTCTATATCAATCTTATCACGTTTAATATCATCGGATTATTGGTATAAGATATGGATTAGTTATGGATTAGACTAACTCATTAAATATGTTATATGGAGATATATACTTTTAGTGAGATAAATCATGTTATAATTTAACAATGGTTATTGACAGTGAGAGGAATAAGAAACTAAGATGAAAAGGGAAAATGATGTATTAGATTATTATATAAGTTGTATCAAGGAAGTTTGGAAATAAAAATTTGGTGTGGAACTCAGGGGATAAGAATTTTACAAGTTGTTTCATTTTAGAATCATGATTTAACTAGTCACCTTACAATTAACATTAATTAGTTAGGAAATTTTCTTAATATGAAGTGAATTATTTAGGGGACATTGGTAGAAATTTGATTTTCGATACAGGTTTTTTTTAGTATAAATAGGTATTCTTAGGGTAAATAAATTAGTATACAATCAATATATAATTATATTGAAATTTATTATTTATAACCCTTAAAATTAATAATACATAATCATTTAGAATATTTTAAGTATCAAAAAAAAATTGGGGTTACTAAAAAGAGGACCTTAAATCATAAATTTTGTGATTAAATCATAGCTTGGGAATTATACTATGTTCATACCCTTAATAAGGTGTTTTAATGTTTCCATAAGTGAAGAGGCTAAGAAAATACTTGAGGAAATTGATTATAAATTTGGATTGTTTATAATAATATATGAAACATGGGATTTTTTATTTGGGTTAAATGATTCAACATTTACTCTTGAGAAGACACCAGTCTTCAAACATACACAAATGGTATCTATCATGATTTAATGAATTCCAACATAATAATGAATTAAATATTGATAATACACTGAATCCTTAATAAACCATGAATCAATTATGTGGGACCTTGTATATACCTAAAATGTACTGTTTATAAAATCATGTAATCATTAGTTAATAATGATACCTGTATGCATGATAATGGATACCATGACTAGTAATAATTTAATGAGTGGGGGAGGGTGAATAATTTAATTAAAATGTTTTGATGATTATTTAAAAATAATAACTGATGAATATTAATGTTAATGAAAATATCATTGTTACACACACCAATTTCAAGTCACAATAAGAACAACATATCTTTATGATATTCACAACATTAAATGTGTAGTTTTATCCTTGGATTTATCCATTAAAACACAATATCACACATTCCACTAAAATTAGTATGTGGACCATAAATGAGTATGAATTATCCTTTACCCTATCTTAAGAATGTGTATTCAGACATCTCTAATGTGATCCTAGAAAATTTATAATTCAATTTCAATTGTAGGAGGGTATTATCCAACAATATACCTCTATAAAGTTTTAATTGTGCTTCTTATTATTATTCTTCTAACTCTCCTTATTCTTTCTATTATTCTCTTCAAACTCTTATGCACCATGAAATTCCAAATCATACACTTATTATCTATTATCTTCTCCGTAAACTAAAAATATTACCCACTTTTAGTAGATACTTCCCTGTTCAATTATTTATGATATTTTTTCATTATTTTGGTCTATCCATACCTTTTAAATACCAATGGATATGATACAGGGTCAAAAATATATGATTTTTATTATTCCTATAATCATAAAGTGGTCTATATTAACCTTACATCAATTCTAGAGTTTTCTTTCAATCATGGTGTCATACATCGCATTGAAGAAAAATAATTGGTTTTATATAACTAGAAGAAAAATTCATATTCATTTTATTGAATGACTACTTATACTGATGCATAATCACCAACACCTTTAATTTTAGAGATGAATCAAATTCTTAGGGATTAGTAACTATTGTGTGATACAGTGATCGTTAATCGTATATAACCTTAATTTTAATCCTATGCCAGACCTATAATGGTGTGGCATTTTTTCATTATGGGTAAATCAGTATTCAACTCATCAATATATTTTTAAACTTATTAAATATACTCAGATTAATGATTGGTGTATTCTTATTATGACATCATCACATCCACTAGTACTTTTAATTATTTATTTTATTTATCTTGAACTTGTCATATAGGTGAATTAATGGGTTCTTTTTATGTGTTATTGGGAACCAAATTCTTATTCTCAAAATATTGAAAATAAAGAGAATCGTTGATTTTTATTATGTCAGGACTACCAATTGAAGTTATTTAAACATTAAAATAATGAATTCACGTATGAAGAAGTAGGTTCAAGAAGTTAAGACATAAAAATAGAATTATATGATAATAATGATTTATTTTCTGCAAATTATTAGAATTTATATCAACTTCAGGATAAATATGATAGATTGAATACTTATATTGTTGAATAAAATTATGTTTACTCTTATAGGATGATAAATAAAATTGGATTTATAAAATATTATTGTAGATTAAGGACAACTGATTAAGACTAGATGAAATTTTATGAAAACATAAAATAAAAACATTAATCGTAAGATAAAATATGATATGTTAATGTGTAATTGAAGTATCCATAGAGGATCAATTCCATGAATAACAAGTCTAAAAAAATTGAAAAAATTTATAGTTGAGTGTTGGTACCCAAGGTATAAAATAAGAATATTATTTGAACAAATTGGTTTCCATATAAAAACAATAATGATAAGTACATGTGACAAAATCAAGTAAATTATTATGTTCAAAGTCCATTCACAAGTTAAATGAATTTAGTTTAATGATAAATCCATATTTCTTACTAGGTTTGAGACTATTATAATTTTTCTACATATTTTAACAAAAATAAAAAAATAATCTTCCCAACATATTACCTATCATCCTTCAAAAATAGAATGTTTGAAATGGAAGTTTACGTTGAGAAACTCGAGGGATTATTTTTTTTCTAAATGAAGGATGTGTTAACTCATTGAAAAAGTCACTGTATAACTTTAAGAAATCCACAAGGGAATAGTACTCAATGGTATATTATTTCATAGAGGTTCTGAAATTGAAGAAGGTAAGAGTGTAAGACAACATATACATCAAATAATATTAACTTTTATCATGCACTTTTATTGTCTATCTTGATTATATTATAATTTTTCATAATAAATAATTTTTTCTTTCGAACGGTTTACATTAGAAATGAATAAGATATATGAGATATCCATACTAAGAGAGATTAAGTATATCTTAGGGTTACAAATTTCATAATAGAAATATCAAGTATTCCTTTATCATGAAATGTATATTCATGGAATTTTTAATACATTCATAATGGATGATTTGAAGGTAATATATTGCACAATTTCAATGGGAACATGTTTTTTGAATAATAAAAAGTGATTGGAAGTTGATATAAGAGAGTTCAAACAAAATATTGGTAGATTTATTTATTTTCACTCTAAGGACTAAATGTAGTGTATAATATAAAACTTTGATCCAAATTTCAAATTGAATGGTAGGATCCATGAATTTTGGTTTTGAAATAATTCATAGAAACAACAGAGTGGTGAAATGTGGTTCAAAATGTATAAAAAGTAAAAAATCATTCTTTATTTATACATAAATAAAAAATGGGATATAAATGTGGAAAATAGATAATAAGAATATATTGGGTTTTTTGGATAATGTTGTGTGTGTCAGAATATAAATAATAAATTTTTAGTAACATTTATCAATACTAAGGAGGATAATTTTTCTAAAACTTAAGTAACAACCTAATTAATATAGATGATGTGTCAATTATAGGGTCTAAATGTGGAACTTCACAGTTCTAATTAGATGTTAAAATCAATATTCTACAATTGTTTCATGAAATATATTTCATACATCACAATAAAGTACATTAAAATACTATATAACTTCATTATTAAGTTAATGTTATAATTAATGTTTAATATGTAAATTTATCTTATGAAGGAGTATATTGGTAATCTATTCACAAAGCCACTCCTGATTGATTCATTTATAAAATAGAGTTTGATAATGGTATTTTGAACTTATTCCTCTCATGGGTAAGGAATTTTTATTTTCCCACCCACTTTATTCATCTCATTATAATTTTTTATAAAAGGGGAGATTTAATATCCTAAAATCAATGAAATTAATTTTCTATAACATGAGATAATATTTAACTTGATTTTTTAAAAGGGAAAATATATGAACATTGCATGTATGTGTGAGTTGGTTAATTTGATTTATTGAATCGTGTTAACTTTTCTTAGATGTTATTGAATCATGTATATAGTAACATGTTACACATAGGTAAAATTATAGTTTTACAAATATGGAAGAATAAAAGAGAAAGGGGTTGAAGAATAGTACTATAAAACATATCTCTAGTGGAATAAAATGTAGTGAATAGGAAAATTTATGTTTGTAGAGTTTACAATATGAAATTCTTATTAATTGATATTATTTTACATACTATTTTTTGTCACATAGGATTATACTTTTTTCATTATTATTCATTTCTATGTGTTATATATTTTAAATGTCATATATTTTGAATGGTTGACAAAAAAATTAATCAAGAAACATAAAATGTTTTATCTATTCTCCTATTATTCTTCTATTCAAAGAAATTCATATTTTAAGGGAAAACTTATACATATCTTGAACTCAGTATATCCTATAACTAGATCATTGTCTCCATAATCTATTCCATTGGATTCCCCATCAATCCTAACATGGTGTTATAATTATTTACCAATATATGATATCAGGGCAATGTATTGGGTTATTTTTAACTATAAATACATTACTCTTCTAAAATAAAATATATTCCCAATACACATAAGGATTAATCTCTAAGATCTCATAATTTTCCGGTATATCTCTCTTTATGTTTTGTAATAAATTTCAAGGTTTGGTTGTTTCTTTAAGCCTTGGGTGGTGAGTCTAAAACAAATTTGTTCTTATTCTGGGTAAGTTCTATAAAGGTTTATAATTCTTGGTTATGGAGATAATTTATGGTGTAAATTAAATATTTATAATGTAAATACTTCATGTGGGAGAACACTAAGAAAGTAAAAGATTTTTTAAATCTATGGTTTATATGTAAATTCATAATTGTGATAAAAAAAATTTATTTTAATTCTTTTCAAATTATAAGAGATTATTTTTTCATCATATATGTAAATCATGGGCTTCATGACACAAGTTACCTATTTATATTTTAAATTAGTCACACCCAACCTATTTTAAAAACATATAATTTCATTCAGGAATTAAGGTAATTCATATCATTATATACTAATTACAAACCATTTAACGGTAACATACAAGAATCATCTTTGTTCTAAAATCTTAATCCATTGGATATTTTTGTTTTAGACCTAGTGATTTAATATAAGCCACCCATTTATATATTATCCTTGAAGAGAATGGTGTTGTATTTTTTGTCCATAAAGAGTCAATAAGGGGTAAATATTCAATATGTTGTCAATATTTTCATACAAAGGTGATGATGGAAGTTTTTCCAATGATTTTAGTGCTGAGTTTATTAATTCAGGGAAGATACCACTTTGATTATGGATAATGATTGAGGAAACAATTATGAAAGTTTTTGAGTTGATCCAAAGTTCCAAATACTTGTATCAAAGTGATACATTTTTTCACCATAATAAATAAGACCATGAAATACTAAATTGCATGATTAGAAATAATGTCCATCCAATGGCTTCTAATTTGTATGATGGTTGTGAATAATATTAGCTGATTGTTTGAGCTTGTCCTAAAAGTCCAAGATATTTTTTAATGGAAAACACATCCCTTACAACATGGTTAAGCCATGCATTATGACTTAATGCATGAGGAATGAAGAAATTATGCATGCATCATCCTTTATCGGATCAAAACAACATATTAAAGATCTTTTTGATTCATGATCTAAGTATAAAAGAAAGATGATGTTTTGGAGAAGATCTTTTGAATTCACATTCCAAATAGAATTTAAGAAGAAGAAAAGTTGAATGGTGTTTTGGAATTTTATATTTATGAATACTTAGTTTTACACTAAGCAGTTACTTTTTATATATACCTTTATACCAAAAAACTGGGCCAACCAAGGAGGCCAGCTGAGGACCACATCCTCAAGCTGATGTAGGACCTGAGGGTCCACCGTGCCTGATGGAATCCTTCAAGGCCATCCCCACATGAGGTAGAATTGTAGGCCATGTATAATCCCATAGGAGCACGCACGATGATCAACCCATTCATGAAAGGATTCATAGTGGGTGCTAGGACCGTGCTCGAGAAGTAGAGAGTGGGTGTAGAACCATGCCCGCAGAACACTGGTGTGGGGCGGCACCAGGAGTGGGGGGAGAAGAATTATGGAGATGTGCTTCCATGACCTAATATTTAAACTGAGAGATATCATGTGTTTTTTTCTATGTGGGACGACCAAAAATCATCAGGACTTGATCTCACCTGTTTGATGCAACACAGACACACGGTCCACCGCCCGATTGATCACATGATCGATCGTGTGCATCCAGTACATCCATCTAATTGTGTGATTTTCAGATTCTACTAGCATCATATAATCTCCCCCACTATGTTTTTCATTAACCTTAAGACACCCAAGCTTCTCTTGAGAACCAGGGATCAAACTAGAGCACCCAACTCACCACTTCGGCCATCGTTTGAGCCACTAAGGTGCTTGTTTGGATCATATGAGCATAATGAAGTCCATGCAAGCCATTCCATTTTCATGCTTTTATGAAACTAAAGATCCCATGTGGGAGAAGAAACCAAAGGTGGGAGTACATGTAATTTTTCTTGAACACTCAAATGGAATCCTTTAATTCTTTCTTAAGTTCATGCACATGATGTTTTCACTTGAAAGAAGGAGCCCATGTTGAAGAGAAAAAGGGAGAGATATGCATGATATCTCATCCATGTTTGAAAAATTCAATACCAAAGATATCTTACATTCAAAGCTCCAATCCTCTTGGCATATCTCATGGTATTTTAATTCACAACAACATATTGATGCTCGCCTATAAATACAGATCCTTCAACCGAGGGTTTTTTGTTAAAAAACTTAAGACAACTCCTATAATCCAAAAAAAGAGCATTGGGCTAAAAAGGCTTCTTTGAATCCCTTATACAAGAAGAATAATAAGTTCTCACTAACCTTCGACAAGTTCTACTAACTCTTAAAGGGTTTATTGAAGAAATAGTTTCATGTATCCATTGCACGAAGGTGATCCATGCATCTCTTGGGTGAAGGTGTCCCACGCATCCCTTGTACAAAGAGAAGAACCGTGAACACCCTGGTTTGTGAAAGAACTGACATCGCTATGAGGAATTACCCACAAGAACATGATAGGTTCTTTGAACCCTAGTTGTGCTTTTGTGAAGAGTATAATGTGGATAATAAAATGGTGCTACGCACCCTTGTTTTACTCCATGAAGAAAGAAACCAAGAACACTTCCTTGGTTCTGTGAAGAAGATCCACAGGCACCCTTTGTGTGAAGGAAATTGTTCTTCTCTGGTAGGAATGAAGGTTTCATGAAATCTTGAGAAAATGTGTGAACATGTGAAGAAATGTTATTAAATAAGTATAAACTATCTGAAGGCACACACTCATTCGTGTTTGAATAAAAACACATATATAACCCAAAGTAACCCAAACTAAGTACATGCACATACATGAAACACATTGAAGACAAATTTAAAGAACAAGTGTGTGTGTGTGTATGTGATAAGAACCAAAAGGGATGAAGAAATAGGGAAAAGAATAAAGAGGTAGTGTGTTTTCTCAAAATATTACACCCCTTGGGGTTTTCTCAGAAGAAATATGAAAAGAATTGTGCATGTATTCATGTATGAACATGAACACATGATGGCACCTAATAGACGAGATTGTGTGTGTTCATATTCAGAAAGAAGAATCCAAGAAGACATTACATGTAAAAAATCATGAGAAACATGCATGGAATCATGTGTAATCACATGTACATGTGAGAATTAATTGAGATATCCAAAACAAGAAGTTTTGATACCATGCAATCCATGCATGAAGTAGATGAGAACTGAGACTCAAGCCAAACATAATTAAATAAGTTCTTCTATTTGAGTTTTCAGTAATTGAGAGTCCAAAAAGGCAGACTGAGAAGATATTGTAAAGAATCACTCTTTCATTCTTGAAGAGGTTGTGTGCACCACTTGAACACATATTATTGAGGCCAGGTCTTCATTAGAAGAAGAAATAATTTCCTGTGCATTGTTGAACTGAGAACTAATCAGAAAAAGTGATCAAATTTATTGAGAAAGGACAACATACCTTATAAAAGGTTCTTAAAGATTCTCAAAGATATTCACAAGCAAGTGTGATGCAGAAATCTCTTGAGGGAAGATCATAAGATCCATCCATAGTGAATAAAGATATAAATTAAGGAAGGAAGATGCTCATGTGACTCGAGAGCTTGAAGACCCCTGTGGGATTCAGGGAGGAGAAGAAGTTTTTAGTGTGATTTTGAAGTAGGCCAGTGGATTCTGGTAACACTATAGGATGAAGTATAAAGACCCTCATGTGGGACTAATGAGAGATACAGTGGAACTCTATATCAACCATTATAATTGATAATAATATTATAGTGGAGAATCTGTGTTGGGGGGAATAACCAACATAGAAAGGAGTAGGTCTTTGAACCAAACCTTGTAAATCCTTGTGTCTGGTTCCTTTACATTTACTACACCATTCTAGGTATGTCAGCGAGACACAATAATAGTGGATCAAGGATTTAACTAGCCATAGATATTTAATTGAAAATAATCAATTAGTAAAAATATTTAAAGGGGTCACTGATTCACCCTTCCCTGTCTCAGTGATTCACACTGATAAGAGCACTTCAATTGGTATCAGAGTGAAGGACACCTATAAAAAATCCAAGAGAGTATTTGTGATTTGAAGCTTTGAGGAGATCAGTGATCAAACTCAAATGGATATTTCTGCCAAGACTCAAAAAAATTTAAAGAATAAACATGCCAAGAAGATAAAGAAGAAGATTACTGCTAATGGGGAGACACCTTCTACTGAAGGTAATCTAAAAGGTACAACATGTTATAATTATATTTATTAATATGATTCCTATTATGAAGAAATTTCAATATGTGATGATGATAGATCAATTAGTGATCTTTAGAATGTGCTAAATGATCATATGAAGAAAGTCCCTAGAGAAGTGGCATAACACATTGCTTCAAGAATTAGTGCTCTTCAATATGGAAAATTACAGCTAGAAGAAGAAGCTATTTCCATGAAAGAGGCATTGGATAAAATGGTTGGTCTATCCAACACTCTAACAAAACTTGTAAAGGAAATGGAAGAAAACATTTATCTTTATAATGACATATATGAATAGGTCACTAAAAAATTTCAAGGAAGTATCTGTGAGAAATAATTCTTTGAAATGGTATTTGTAGAAGTCTTCCATGCATTTTAAATGTTGCACAAAGTTTCTATGGTTGTCAAAGCTACTCAACTAGAAGACAAATCTAGCAAGATAAACAAGATTGACATCTCTTTGCAATAATTAAGAAATTATCATGAAGAACAAATAAGCTAAAGGGGAATTGGGAAAGTAATATGATATTAGTTGAGGACGAGAAGAACTCTCTCAACATGAAATGTTTGGAATTGGAGGTGAGAATGACAAATCAGAAATCACCCCCAAGATGAAACTTCCCAGTCAGCTATAAAAAGTTATGATACCACTCAAGCTTTAATTAAGGACAAATATTTTAAAAGAATTACTTGATCATCCTCTAATTCAATGGAAATATCCTCTAAGAAGAAGGTATCCCATAACCCAGTTATTTCTATTTCTATTAATATAGTTACATCTGCAAGTACAGGTTCAAAGATAAAATATGGGAATATGTGGACTGAAAAAAAATTCAATAAATCCATAATAACATCAAGGGTGGATAATACAATTATTAAGAATAGATTTTCCCAAAAGGATGCTACAAAGAAAGAAAGACAATTTTAAAAACAAAAATTCTCTAAATCTATCCAGATTAATACTGCAAGTAAAAGAAAGAGATTGGTAGGATATTGTTGGTGGTGTTGGAAGTTTGTGAATCGGGCTAATTATTGTTGGAATAATATGTCAGTATATGAAAATTGTGGAAGGAATATATTCCGGGAAAGTAGATGTGAAGAAATGAAGAAACCTGCAATGTTAAAGTAGAAAACACAGATGAAAAAGAATTTTTCTATTAAGAATAGATTTGAGTATCTTGAAGACTTCTATGATAATTGAAATAGAAGTTCTCACAGTTATGATGAGTTCTTGTTTAGTCCTACCATGCCTCAAGCATATTTTGATAAGAATCATAGACCACAACAAAGGTAGGAGAAACAAAAAGGTGTTGAAAAGTCTTCTGTTGGGAATATGAAAAACACAAAAGTCAAAAAATCTATGAAACAAACTATTCCCAAGAAGAAGTCTAAGCTATATTCCAAGAATGTCATCTTAGAAAATAAAATATGCTTCTAATATGGAAATAAAGTTCATACCATGGATCACTAAATAAAATCCATGGAAATGAATGAAAGAAATATCAAATTTAATAGAGAATCAATCTTGAAGAAGACATGATTGATGGAAGATATTCCTGAATATAATTTTGATAAGTTTACAAGGAATGATAACTTGAAATAATTGAAGAAGCCATGTGGAAGCTCCAATATAGAAAATTCTGAGAAAGAGTGTTTAGTAATCTGTCCTAATCAATTGCAAATTTCTAGAGAACTACAAAAGGATAAAAATTAATTACTAGTTAAAGCTATGGAAAAAATGAAAAAAGATCATTTCGCATGAAGAAGAATTTGAATTTCATGAGAGGTTTTCAACAAATGAAAACCCAAGTGTCTCACAAGTACTATCACTACTAGAATTAGAGGTTTTTATGATGATCTATTTGCGATGGGATACTGTTGCAAATAGGATTTTGCGACGAGGCCCCATCGCAAATCGCCAGTTGCAGAAACAGTGTTGAAAATACTATTTTTTATGATGGGCCCATTGAAAATAAGTCTCTAATTATATACATTATATATAAATAAACCTTTTATGATGGGCCCATCACAAATAAGCCTCTGATTATATACATTATATGTAACACCCCAAGATTTCATAGTGTGTTATTTCTTCAAAATAATTCAATAACTTGCACTACACGCAACACTGAGTTCAATTGCACCATGACTTACCAAAAAAAAGCCATTAAAAGAGGTCATGAATAGTATTAACTAAATTTTAAACTTTATATAATCCTTATAATTTTAGAATCCATATTATGAGTTTTTTAGTCATAATGCAAGAACAGATTCATTTTCAGTATTGCACTTTTATCAACTTTTGATAGTGAAACCTTTTTAAATACAATATTTTAAACTTTTTGACTAAATGGAGACATCAAAAAATTTAAAATGATACATCCCAAGCTTCCACGGTACGCTTTCCTTTGAATAAAACAGTAGTGTGTGTTGTACGCAACTTCGAGATCTAACACACCGTAACCAATCAAACTAGCTGTTATGAATAGTAATACCTACTTTTTGAAGTTATATATATTTTATATTTTAAAATGGACTTCATTTTTGGATTTGGAATATCAAATTTAGCCTAAGGTGAAATTTTGGTACTTTTCGGACAACTTTCATATTTTGATGAATAGTGAAAATTACTAAATTTTAATTAAAAACAACTTTTTTAATCAAAATAATTAATAGTAATAAATTATGAATTTGAGTGGTTTTAAAGTATATTTAGAATATATTTTTACTATTTAATATAATTTTGGTCATTGGACATAATTTTACAATTAAACCGAACATAAACAAGTGTCAATCTTTTGATAGTTATTATCTCTTAAAAACACGCTTTTTGTTTTGACAGCGGGAATTAATTTTAAATTAATTTCTGCCACTTCTGTGTTTTAAATTTAGGAAAATGGATTCCATATTTGGAATCATGATGTTCAAATTTTGTAAATAGGTAACTTTTATTTTTAGACATTTTGAATAATTACTGCGGTAAATATTTTATTTACCATGGTTAAGGGTAAATCCGGTAAATAAGTGTTAAAAAATAATATTATAATAATACTAAATTACCCTAAAACGTGTCTTAACCCTATTGGTTGATACATGGTCGACCATGGGCATCTTTGTGTCAATTTTTGGACCCCATGGATCCACTTGTAAGTGATAATGACACTTTATTTTAATTAAGTCAAAATGAATACAAAAATGACACAAGCATATATCTTTTAGCAAAACAATTGTTACATAGGGTTATATAAGTTGGATTTTAGATTATAAATATTAATTAGAAAGATAAAAAGATTTCCTACATAATGATAGTTTATTTATAATTTTTAGACATTAAATAATTTATTTTATTTATGACACAAAGATGATGCAGTAATTACTATAATAGTGAAAAATTAAAATAATTGATATTATAAATACCCAAAAAAATATAATATGAAACTTTTAATGAATTAAAATAATTTTCTAGGATAATATGATATATTAGGATTGATTTAATTGACTTTGTTCGAAGTAATCAATCTGTTATGAGTTTCACAAAAATCAACTATTGAATAGTGTCAAAATTGACATAAAAGAGTTTTTAAAACAAATATTATATTATTAATTGATATTAAATTCCTAAAAATCTAAGGTTCGGCCAAGAGACTTATCTAAGGATAGGTTCATCATTAATGGACCACTTGGGGGTCGCTTGGATGTATATAGTAAGTTTATTAACCATATTATATAAAAATACAAAGAGACATTGTAAAAGTGAAACTAATTAACTTAGAGTTAATACTTAAAGATAAGGTTAATATAAGTACACAAACCTGTCTAAATTCTATTGGTTGAGTGGTTTTTGACCTATCCCCACCTTAACCTTTGAATAATAAGATTTCGAGCCATTAGAAACGGAATATGAATTTATTATAAATTAATATTTCTAGCTTTTCCAAAGGTGCCCCTCACCCCTCTTATAAAAGGGCACTCCTCCTTCTCATTTCTTCACACCTTCAAAGCCTTTTGGTTCGGCCAAACTCTGCCCAAATACTCTCCCAACATCCCTCACTACAACCTAGAGTCCTTAGTTTGATCAGAAAGCCAACCTATGGAGCCCTTTTGATCAAATCAAAAGGAAGAACCCGAAGAAGAGGTAATGATTTCACCACCCTTCTCCAAGTTCATTTCTTCTTCCACTTCCTCTTTCTTTGTTCTTACCATTATAAAATAATAAATCCAGTATCTTACATATACTGTGATGTTATTATAAATATGGTACAACCATATTCAGTATTCTATCCACCCTTTGAATAACATGTCACCATACGTGCGTACGTACGGCTTACCGTCTCCACGTCGTGGTGTAATTGTTATTCAATATAATATTATTTGGATGGGTATAATAATGATGTTTAACTCATGTAAATAATAAAAATAACATGTTAATGATTCTGTATATATGATATACCATCCATTTATATATTATTTTAATATCAAAAGAATGATATTGTCGCTCGTGCGTACGTACGGACTACCGTCTCCACGAACGCGATGAGATTCATTCTCCATCATATCCATTCAAGTATAATAATCATTTGATGATTTAAAAATGATGTTTAAGGACAAGATATCATTCTGTATATGAATAAGATACAACAACCATGGCTGATGTAACAAAACATATAAAATAAAATGAGTAAGTTAACTCCCGAAACGACGATAATTCTAAGATATTATTAACAAATCAATGTTAAAAGATCATATATGATATCATATTAATATATATGATTCTTGTATAATTTAATAACAACTATTTCACCATTATACAGGAGGTTAACCTACCCCAACCAAGGAAAAGTACAAGGTAAGGGTTTACTTTACAACCTCTTCATTATCCAAGGTTGTTTATACGTAATAATCTACTGGGATCTCTTTATCATCCACATCCATGTTTCTTAAAAATGCATTTCAAAACATTTTTACTATTTACTAGAATATGAGTTAAATTCATTTATACCCTTTTTGACTTTTATAAGTGGTTTATAAAGGAATCTTTTGGTCATTTTCAAAACAAGGTCCTTTTTAGCCTTTTCGACAGAATTAAGGTAAGAATGTTTTTTTAACTTATACGGCGGGTGCGGCTATTTTCCGCCGTTATAAAATCTTCAAAGCTTCCCTTACAAGCTTATAAGAATATTTTCAAAGAAAATGTTTTATTTTATATGGATCTTAAATTATTTCAAAATAAAAGGAGATATTTCTTTAAAAAGAATTTTGATTTCATCTACGTCAACATCCTTTGATGGATTTTAAGATTATTTGAAGTTGATTTATTATGATACAAAACTTCTATATTGTATTGAAGGTTTTGTGATATGTTTGACTATGGATGTGCTATTTTTATACCATTCATAGTTTATGGTGAAATTATTGACATTTCGTATGCTAGATTTAATACGAATGTTTATGTTATGTTTAAACCTTTTCATATGGGAATGCATTGGACTTAATAAGTGACGGGTGGAGCCCGCTATAGCTCCTCGATGCATCGGTAGGTCTCATGAGACAAACTAGTGTCTTGGCACAAGGCCTTGACAAAATATTATTTGTAGTCATGGCACGAGGCCTTGGATATGTGGTTATGATAGTCTGGCATTATGCATTTCATCATTATGAAAGTGGTTATTGATCTTTCATGTGATTATTCGATTAGTAGAATAACCATGTGAATAAGTAAATGGCATTATTTCATTTCATTTATGCCATACTATATTGAAAGTTCAAGTTTTAAAGGCTTTTGTTTTAGTTATACATTGACTTAAATGTTTATTCTTATTTATGAAAGTTTCCGCTATATTGTTATCCTTACTAGGCATTTGAGCTCACCCCTTTTCTATGTTTTATTTTTCCCAGGAAGTGAAGAAGTAAATTATGAATGACCTGCAGGGATATTATGTGGGGATATGAGTGTGGATTATGGAGACAATATGTTGTTGTAGTAGTTTTTCGTTTAATGATGTAATGTAAACCTTATGAATATATCTAGTGTTTCCAAGGCTACTAAACCAATCGGTCTTTCGAGATTTGATCTTTCTTGTGATCATGCCAATGTTACGAAGTAATGCACTGACTCTGGGCAGCTGGGGTCGGGGCGTTACAGTTGGTATCAGAGGAAGTTTAGTACAAACCTTGGAAGCTAGATTTAGATAAACTCTGATTAGAGCACGTAGACCTAAGATTAACTTTGAGGATTAGTATAGAAGAACTTCCTAGAATTTTGGTATTGTAGAGATTTTGTGAGTTTTCCGAGCAATACATCCCTGTCTGGATACGAGCAGGTAGAGGCGGCTCTGGCACAGATGTACCTAGGGGTAAAACCCGAAAACACCGCTTTGAGCTAGACTCGAACGGGAACTGGTGCACGACAACGGGCCTTGCTGCACTCTTGGTTACGACACTCCCGGGGGATATGCTTAGGATAACTCTCATTTTCTTTACAAATCATTTTGAAGGGATTATGAGTATATACTTCCTCAAAGAAAACATTCTTATGATTATGGATTACATCCATAAATAGTTCAATTTATGTTAAGTGTTTTATAAGTATGGGATTATGTATTTTGATTCATAAACTGATCTAGTGTATGACATTGTTTAGAAATGGCGCCCAGTAGAAGGAATGGGAACTCCAGAAATGCACATGATCCAAAGAGAAGGAAGGATCATATCTTTCATGGTCTTAAGCTAGAATTTATAAGAGAAATATTCTCCCATGTATTATCATCATATAAAGAAATAATATCATGTGTTGATAAGATAAGTAAAGAGTTTACTGATTCCTATGGCTTTGAAGGGAAGCAAGAGAAGAAAAGGATGGAAGAGAGAAAGATGGATAAAAGTAAGAGGGAAAAGAAGAATTTTCCCATATGTGGTAACTGTGGAAAGAAACACCCTGGAACTTGCCTGAAAGGAATGGGAGTTTGTTATAAGTGTGGAGGAAAAGGGCACAAAGTACGTGACTGCAAGGGTAAGAAAATGGTTTTAAATGTACAATGCTTCATTTGCAAGGAGTTTGGACACTACGCGAACCTATGTCCCAGTCATCAGACTATGCCGCAAATGATGCTATTGGATAATAATCAAGTTATGATACTACCACAGATGAAGAGGAATGATTAGAGTTCTTATGTTGATTATGTCAATTGAGTGTTGTATCAACAATGTACTTGTTATAATAATTATGGAGTATATAAGGATTGTACTGCAGTACTATTTCATTAAGGACTTGAGATTGTGTGGAACAAAGAAAAGTGACTCATTAGCAGGATAGATTTTTGGAAAATATATGGTTGAGAGAATGATAAACCATAATATAGTTCTGATACTGAGGTAGTGATTTTGGAATAATATGTGATTGTTTTGGATAAATTATATTGGACATTCTTGACTATCTTAGAACTGATTAATGATTTGTATATTCCATCATTGTTGGGGTTTAAAACATTTTTGGATTAATGAAGTATATCCAGCATTCTATATGGAATAAGGGAGCATGAATGTAATCAATAAGGAATATGGTAATACATGATGAAGGTATTCATATACTATTACGGGGTAAAAATGATCTATATTATGTTTACCTTCCTTATGAATGTTGGACTGTGAGTTTGGACAGAAGTATTTTGGATAGTTCTAGTTTGGATTATTTTGGATTTCCATAAAAGGACAACCCGGAGGTCGGGCGGCAACCCGTCGCGTCCGGCAAGGCTGCGAGACTTGAACCCGCAACCAAAGGGCGACAAGGGTGTATCACCTACCACTATCCCACGAGATGTCCTGGATTAAATAAAGTAGTTTTTTAAAAGATCTGGTAGATGAATTATAAATTCGTTTATTTTAGAACCCTCTATGAATAGTATAACTAGAATTTTTTTTACGAGTGAATGATGAGTTTTGGTAGAAATTTATTAATGGATAAAACTCTAATTATAAACTAAGTATATCTCCTTATGATCTTAGCCAATCTCATAAATAAATTCCTCATCATTAATAAAAGGAACTTAGAACAAAAATGTTGTCCTAGATGGTACCTTAAATCATCACTAATTTATGGCTTTGGGATTGTTGGCCTTTTCATAGCCATGTTCTCTACCACTCTCCATCAGATAATTGATGGCTAGATTTTTCTTCCATATCTATATTTTCTTACATGGAACCCTATTATGTGTTATTTTCGGTAATCTTCATACTTTCCACTCTTTATTTTAAATATAGGCCTCATTAATTCATTTTTCGATGTGGGATTTCAACTAAGATATTTTGAAACATCAAAAATGTGTTATCCTAATACCCTATGTTTTGTTGAACCGATGGTATTTCAAATCATCATAGATTGATAAATTTAAGGACCTCAATTATACACTTGTTTGTGATTGATGACCTCAATCACTACATATAAATATTTACATTTTTCCTCCGATTATATGTCTCTAATTTCCACCAATGTTCTCCTAATCGAGATCATAATTTAGTGGTGACCCTTTGATTTCTCTTTTCCTCATATTAAGACTAAATTTTAGTAACCCAATTTCTGATGTGGGTTTTCCCACAAATATATTTTCTACTTTCAAACTTTTATTTTTGAAGAACAATTTCAAATTGCGAGGACGCAATTTATTGAAGGAGGGGAGAATGTAACACCCCAAGATTTCATAGTGTGTTATTTCTTCAAAATAATTCAATAACTTGCACTACACGCAACACTGAGTTCAATTGCACCATGACTTACCAAAAAAAATCCATTAAAAGAGGTCATGAATAGTATTAACTAAATTTTAAACTTTATATAATCCTTATAATTTTAGAATCCATATTATGAGTTTTTTAGTCATAATGCAAGAACAGATTCATTTTCAGTATCGCACTTTTATCAACTGTTGATAGTGAAACCTTTTTAAATACAATATTTTAAACTTTTTGACTAAATGGAGACATCAAAAAATTTAAAATGATACATCCCAAGCTTCCACGGTACGCTTTCCTTTGAATAAAACAGTAGCGTGTGTTGTACGCAACTTCGAGATCTAACACACCGTAACCAATCAAACTAGCTGTTATGAATAGTAATACCTACTTTTTGAAGTTATATATATTTTATATTTTAAAATGGACTTCATTTTTGGATTCGGAATATCAAATTTAGCCTAAGGTGAAATTTTGGTACTTTTCGGATAACTTTCATATTTTGATGAATAGTGAAAATTACTAAATTTTAATTAAAAACAACTTTTTTAATCAAAATAATTAATAGTAATAAATTATGAATTTGAGTGGTTTTAAAGTATATTTAGAATATATTTTTACTATTTAATATAATTTTGGTCATTGGACATAATTTTACAATTAAACCGAACATAAACAAGTGTCAATCTTTTGATAGTTATTATCTCTTAAAAACACGCTTTTTGTTTTGACAGCGGGAATTAATTTTAAATTAATTTCTGCCACTTCTGTGTTTTGAATTTAGGAAAATGGATTCCATATTTGGAATCAGGATCTTCAAATTTTGTAAATAGGTAACTTTTATTTTTAGACATTTTGAATAATTACTGCGGTAAATATTTTATTTACCATGGTTAAGGGTAAATCCGGTAAATAAGGGTTAAAAAATAATATTATAATAATACTAAATTACCCTAAAACGTGTCTTAACCCTATTGGTTGATATATGGTCGACCATGGGCATCTTTGTGTCAATTTTTGGACCCCATGGATCCACTTGTAAGTGATAATGACACTTTATTTTAATTAAGTCAAAATGAATACAAAAATGACACAAGCATATATCTTTTAGAAAAACAATTGTTACATAGGGTTATATAAGTTGGATTTTAGATTATAAATATTCATTAGAAAGATAAAAAGATTTCCTACATAATGATATTTTATTTATAATTTTTAGACATTAAATAATTTATTTTATTTATGACACAAAGATGATGCATTAATTACTATAATAGTGAAAAATTAAAATAATTGATATTATAAATACCCAAAAAAATATAATATGAAACTTTTAATGAATTAAACTAATTTTCTAGGATACTATGATATATTAGGATTGATTTAATTGACATTGTTCGAAATAATAAATCTGTTATGAGTTTCACAAAAATCAACTATTGAATAGTGTCAAAATTGACATAAAAGAGTTTTTAAAACAAATATTATATTATTAATTGATATTAAATTCCTAAAAATCTAAGGTTCGGCCAAGAGACTTATCTAAGGATAGGTTCATCATTACTGGACCACTTGGGGGTCGCTTGGATGTATATAGTAAGTTTATTAACCATATTATATAAAAATACAAAGAGACATTGTAAAAGTGAAACTAATTAACTTAGAGTTAATACTTAAAGATAAGGTTAATATAAGTACCCAAACCTGTCTAAATTCTATTGGTTGAGTGGTTTTTGACCTATCCCCACCTTAACCTTTGAATAATAAGCTTTGGAGCCATTATAAATGGAATATGAATTTATTATAAATTAATATTTCTAGCTTTTCCAAAGGTGCCCCTCACCCCTCTTATAAAAGGGCACTCCTCCTTCTCATTTCTTCACACCTTCAAAGCCTTTTGGTTCGGCCAAACTCTGCCCAAATACTCTCCCAACATCCCTCACTACAACCTAGAGTCCTTAGTTTGATCAGAAAGCCAACCTAAGGAGCCCTTTTGATCAAATCAAAAGGAAGAACCCGAAGAAGAGGTAATGATTTCACCACCCTTCTCCAAGTTCATTTCTTCTTCCACTTCCTCTTTCTTTGTTCTTACCATTATAAAATAATAACTCCAGTATCTTACATATACTGTGATGTTATTATAAATATGGTACAACCATATTCAGTATTCTATCCACCCTTTGAATAACATGTCACCATACGTGCGTACGTACGGCTTACCGTCTCCACGTCGTGGTGTAATTGTTATTCAATATAATATTATTTGGATGGGTATAATAATGATGTGTAACTCATGTAAATAATAAAAATAACATGTTAATGATTCTGTATATATGATATACCATCCATTTATATATTATTTTAATATCAAAAGAATGATATTGTCGCTCGTGCGTACGTACGGACTACCGTCTCCACGAACGCGATGAGATTCATTCTCCATCATATCCATTCAAGTATAATAATCATTTGATGATTTAAAAATGATGTTTAAGGACTAGATATCATTATGGATATGAATAATATACAACAACCATGGCTTATGTAACAAAACATATAAAAGAAAATGAGTAAGTTAACTCCCGAAACGACGATAATTCTAAGATATTATTAACAAATCAATGTTAAAAGATCATATATGATATCATATTAATATATATGATTCTTGTATAATTTAATAACAACTATTTCACCATTATACAGGAGGTTAACCTACCCCAACCAAGGAAAAGTACAAGGTAAGGGTTTACTTTACAACCTCTTCATTATCCAAGGTTGTTTATACGTAATAATCTACTGAGATCTCTTTATCATCCACATCCATGTTTCTTAAAAATGCATTTCAAAACATTTTTACTATTTACTAGAATATGAGTTAAATTCATTTATACCCTTTTTGACTTTTATAAGTGGTTTATAAAGGAATCTTTTGGTCATTTTCAAAACAAGGTCCTTTTTAGCCTTTTCGACAGAATTAAGGTAAGAATGTTTTTTTAACTTATACGGCGGGTGCGGCTATTTTCCGCCGTTATAAAATCTTCAAAGCTTCCCTTACAAGCTTATAAGAATATTTTCAAAGAAAATGTTTTATTTTATATGGATCTTAAATTATTTCAAAATAAAAGGAGATATTTCTTTAAAAAGAATTTTTATTTCATCTACGTCAACATCCTTTGATGGATTTTAAGATTATTTGAAGTTGATTTATTATGATACAAAACTTCTATATTGTATTGAAGGTTTTGTGATATGTTTGACTATGGATGTGCTATTTTTATACCATTCATAGTTTATGGTGAAATTATTGACATTTCGTATGCTAGATTTAATATGAATGTTTATGTTATGTTTAAACCTTTTCATATGGGAATGCATTGGACTTAATAAGTGACGGGTGGAGCCCGCTATAGCTCCTCGATGCATCGGTAGGTCTCATGAGACAAACTAGTGTCTTGGCACAAGGCCTTGACAAAATATTATTTGTAGTCTTCGCACGAGGCCTTGGCTATGTGGTTATGATAGTCTGGCATTATGCATTCCATCATTATGAAAGTGGTTATTGATTTTTCATGTGATTATTCGATTAGTAGAATAACCATGTGAATAAGTAAATGGAATTATTTAATTTCATTTATGCCATACTATGTTGAAAGTTCAAGTTTCAAAGGCT
The DNA here is from genome assembly GCA_963277665.1 of Viscum album. NCBI lineage: Eukaryota > Viridiplantae > Streptophyta > Magnoliopsida > Santalales > Viscaceae > Viscum > Viscum album. Next base: position 301,404,645 of record OY728130.1, read on the forward strand.
TTTGTTTTAGTTATACATTGCCTTAAATTTTTATTCTTATTTATGAAAGTTTCTGCTATATTGTTATCCTTACTGGGCATTTGAGCTCACCCCTTTTCTATGTTTTATTTTTCCCAGGAAGTGAAGAAGTAAATTATGAATGACCTGCAGGGATATTATGTGGGGATATGAGTGTGGATTATGGAGACAATATGTTGTTGTAGTAGTTTTTCGTTTAATGATGTAATGTAAACCTTATGAATATATCTAGTGTTTCCAAGGCTACTAAACCAATCGGTCTTTCGAGATTTGATCTTTCTTGTGATCATGCCAATGTTACGAAGTAATGCACCGACTCTGGGCAGCTGGGGTCGGGGCGTTACATTATATATAAATATATTTTCTGACGGCCCCATCTTCCCATCGCAAATACTTTTATTAAAAATTTATATCTAAACTATTTGTGACGAGAGCCCATTACAAAAGGTCTCGTCGCAAATATGAAACATAATAAAAAAAATATTTAATAAAATTATGATTAATGACAAAATAATATTAATATTATTAAAATTAAAATATATATCTATATATATATATATATTTAAATTCTCAAAATTCTCAAAAAAATATAAAAAAATCATCAAATATTATTATTGTTATAATTAGTACAATCAATAGACATTAAAAAATATTATACTAAGAAAATATATTTATTAAAATTATGATTAATGAAAAATTAATTTTATTTTTATTAAAATAATAAAAATAATAAAAAATTTTAAAATTATGAATATTTACAAAAAAATTTCAAAAGAAATCATAAATTTTTATTAATAGTAGTAGTAAAATAAAAAAAATACTAAATAATATAATTCTAATAAGAAATAATAAAATATTAAAAATAAAAAAATTAAATTATGAAATATTTTCACCAATATAAAAGACATAAATTGTAAATTGTTCATATTAGAAAAAATCATGAATTCAATTTTTTTTAACATAAAAAGAATCATTGGGGGTCGTCTTCTGGAGGAAGTGGAGGAGCTGTAAGAGATAGTGGAGGAAACTCCATCCCTAAATTACGAGATAGACGATGCATGTACTCCATCTTCTTGTGATGATGATGATGCTGATGTTGCTGCCATCGACGCATATCCTCCTCGTGCTGATGTTGTTGTTGCTACTACCGCTGACACATCTCTTCCTCCTGCTTCTGCAAACTCTATATAAGATCAATCTGAGTTCGCAGCTGCTCTTGATACTATAAGGCATAAGAGGATGCCTCTCCACGAGCTCCTCTCGAGCTGGACGCCGACATCACAACAGTACCATAATAAGTACTATGATTCAAATGAGAGTCGATACCAACTACTCGGCCCTTCTCCAAGCCATATTGAGTCGCATGCATCCATGGTGTCTCATAGAAATAGTGAGCACTGGTCTGGTCAGTCTTCTTGTCCTAACTCTTAGCCTATATTGGAGAAGTCATAGGCTCATATGACTTCTTCAATTCCAATTTGAAAATAAAATTTTGAAAATATTATAGGTTATTAATTGTCAAACTAAAAAAATTAATACTAACCACAATCTGACGCTGGTGATCACCTATAATCACTCTAGTGGCTAGATCACTGTACATCCTCCGATAAGTTTCATACTCTGTAATATCGGGATTATTAACTAACTATAGAAATATAAAATCAAATATTTATATTTAAACCTATATAAAATATTTAAAAAAGATACTTACTATATGCTCTCTATGTGTACTAAATGTACAGCTACCAGCTTTATGTGTCACCTCTTGTCTCCCTCGGTTCTGCCGACCCATTGAAGATCTCCTCTGAAATCCACCACCCAACCAGTGTAAACATAATCCATCCCAAACATGGGATGAAATGTACTCTAGTCGGTGGGCTCTAAATGACTCATTAAATTCTGTCACTCCTACTTTCTTAATGGTATTTCTTCTCAAATTATGCAAAAACTGACAGAAACCGTCACGCATAGACACATGCCATGCCGCACGAATAGTATCACACATTCTATCATCTATGGGATACCATAAACATAGAAAATAATTTATAAAATCAAGTTATTAAGAAAATAAATATCAAAATAAATATTATTTATTTACGTACCAGCCAATGATTGAACATGTCGAGCCGCACATCAACGGGAATCTGTTCCCATATGATCCATGGCTGAGAAAAATACTTTCACTAGATATCACTCCCCTGTCCAACAGCTACATGAGAAAAACAATAAATAATGGAAAAAATAATAAAATAACTAGTATATATATTAATAAATTAATGAAAGATAACTAAAATATACAAGTTATCATAACTTCGTGTGCGTGGTTCGAAACCAAGACGTGGACGTTGCTCGAGGATAGGGTCAGGAATCATCAGCCGTGCAAGACCACACCCCTTTCGCGTACCCCCTTAACCTCGAGTAGGATGAGGGTCAGATGATCCAAAATTACCCCTCATCCAAAGGTAGCTCAGCCTCCGGCAACTCACAAAATATATCAGGGTCCATCTGAAACACAAAATGATTGTTTTTAGCAGATAGTTGAAAATAATTGTTATATATAGATATATATTAGTTATGATTATACCCAGTATTTAACTGTGTCAATGTACATATTCATCCTCATCTCCATAGATGACAATGTCAATGTCTTCATCTTCCTCCTCATCATCATCAATATCAATATGAGTTTCAATTTTATCATCTCTTGTCATTTAAAATTCATTTGTAACATCATTAACATCTTTGTCATCATCGATACTTAATTTTAGGGTTTCATCGTCGATATTGGCATCTCTTTGGGAAAAAGATGGATATTGAGCAGTCTCTTGAAAAATTTCAATTCCTTCCACTTCAATAGAACCACATTCAGTTTGAGTAAACTGATTTTCCTGATATTTTATTTTTATTGTGCTCCACCAATCAATCATGTATCTTAAAGTATCACAGTACTTTGCATAATAAATTTTATGTGCATGTTGATCCAGTAAAAATGATTCATTTATTGCAAGAAGAATTTTATATTTAATATCGATGATTCCATTATTTGGATGAACATGCAAGCCTCTCTTAGTATCCAACCACCAACATTTAAACATCATTATATAATTATGTCCTAGATAACACAACTCAATAATTTCATCTAGAATACCATAGAAGTCAACTTTAGTTTCTCTGTGATGTCATCCTCTCAAGAAAACTCTGTTGTTAATTGTTTTTGTTTGATTCCCCATATGCATGTGTATGAAATCAAAAACCATTCACCACATATGCATTATAATATTTAACCATTTTGGATGGTGGGTTTCTCAATATTCACAGTCGATTATCAATTTTATCAGCATGTTAAGACACCTAAATTTTTTTAAAACAATTATCAATATAATAAATAATAAATAGAATTGATATTAAACCATGAATAATTTATGTTACCAGTTTTTGAAACCATTGAGAATTTTTTTTTTGTCTGCGCTCTTCAATTTAACTACTATAATTTGGGGAAGTTGTTTCTTGATATGATTATCATATAACCTACAAATAAAATAGTTTTACATATTTTAACATAAATCATAGAATAATTGACAGAAGCACTCACAGTAAAAATAATAAAATTTCTTCACAGTAGAGCAGAACATATGTATGAGTTATGTGATAATCATCATCTGAAAGCCATTGTTCATAAACTCCACCAAAGCCAAAATTTGGCTGATTAAAAACTGATAATTGATTTTCTATTTCTCCATTAACATTCCCCTCATTTTGTCCCATGCGATTGTATTTCTAGGGATATTCAGATTCAAAATAATGAGAGTAGAAAAAAGCAATTTCCTCATGCTAATAAGTTTCAGCAATTGAGCCTTCATCTGATGCTTTATTATATAATTTTTTCTTTAGTTTCTGAATGTATCTCTCAGATGGGTACATCCATCAAAACAATACTGGACCTCTACATTTATCTTCATGTGTGAAATGTAATATCAGATGTTCCATTGAGTCAAAGAAATTCAGCGGAAAGATTTTTTCTAGCTTACATATAATTACTGCAACATCTTATTCCAGTTTTCTTAGCGCATCATAGTCTGCTTTCATTGCACGAATGTCTCGAAAAAATATAATATGTCTGTTATCAAATCCCAAATGTTATAATTCAAAAACCCCTTGAATCCAATCAGTATGAGTCTTTCCATTATAACATGAAAATCATGACTCTTTAATCCGGTAATATAACCATTCTTAACACATCTTCCCAAATTAGAAGCATAGCCATATAGAAGTCTCAAATATACAATCCACTAACAAAATAATAAGTGAATCTCTTTGGATAGTGCTTAATCTACCTTTGGATTCATTTACCTCTGTGATCTAACATTTTCAAATAGTTCAAGTTCTGGTCACCTGAATATTTGGGCAAGATCTAATCATTCCTTTACATTATCTTTGGTCTTAACTGGTGTATCCAAAAATGTATGAAATAAATTATCAAAACAGTTCATCTCAATATGCATGACATCCAACATGTGGTGGACCAACAAATCCGACCAATATGAAAGATCGCAAAAAATTCTTCGTTTTATCCAATTATGTTCTTTCCCAAAGCCATGATTTTTTCTGTTGGTTTTTTTTTGCCCAAATGTGATGGGAAGTAATGAAAATACAACTGATTTTAACTCTTTACCTGAGATAATTTTTGGAGGTTCATCCCTTTCAACTGTACCTTTTCTGAAATGAAATTGTTTCCTCTGAAAATGGTGATCGGTTGAAAGAAATATGCGATGACAGTCAAAATAGCAAGATTTTTTTCCATTAACGATCATAATGGTTTTTTTGTCGTTCATACATTAAGGACATGATTTTTGGCCCTCTATACTCCAGCCAGATAAGATGAAATATTCCAGAAAGTCACTAATTGTGTGCATCAATGCAGCATTTAATATAAAATTTTGTTTCGAATCGACATCATATGTACTAACATAATCACTCCACAATGCATTTAACTCATCAATCAATGGTTTCAAATAAACAGCAATATTCTATTTTGGATTTCCTAAGATTAATAATGTCAAAAAGATATAGGGATACTTCATCAACATCCATGGAGGTAAATTGTACAGAGTTATAAAGACAGTCCAACATTAATATTGACTACCATAAGAACCAAACGGATAGAAACCGTTAGTAAAAAGACCTAATCACACATTTCGGTCTTCTAAAGTAAAATAAGGATGAAAACGGTCAAAAGTTTTCCACAAATCACCATCATATAGATGATTCAATATTTTACCAGTTAAAATCATGGTTTTGTGCCATGAAATCATTGACACTATATTTTGAGACATAAATAAATGCTGCATCCTAGGTGTATGGGGGAAATATCTCAACTGTTTTATTGGAGTCAATCTAGAATTCCCTGGTTGAGCATCTTTATACCTAGATTGTCCACATGTGGGACAACTATCAAACGAAAAATTTTCACTAGAATATAAGAGGAAATCATTTGGACATGCATGAATCTTTCAATAACTAAGGCCTGGATTATGAACCAGCCTCTTGCTCTCATAGTAATTTGTAGGAAACACATTTCCTTCAAGAAAAAATTTTTTAACCAAAGAAAATATCGGATCAAAATAGTTTTTTGACATTACATTATCTGATTTAATAGACGTATATTTTTTAACCGCTTCTAATTTGCTTATCTCTCAATTGGGATATAATGCATCCTTAGTGTACCTCAAAAACTCATAAAATTCATATGGTTCCAACTTAGAAGTTAAATAAATATCATATTGAGTTTCAGTTTGTTGAACATATGTACCTGCAACATCATGTACTAAATTTTGAAACCACGATGGATTTAGAATCAAGTTATTAGTATCTTCTCTGGAACTGCGTTCACCATATTGATATCAAAAAACATAATCTAGTTGAAAACCAAACCACAAGAGATTTCCCCCAACCATATCAAATGTGTCAAACATTCTCTGAGCACAATTTTTACAAGTACACTTTATTATGCCTTCTGAAACATAATCTGGGTTTGATAATGCAAGTGATAAGAAAGCTTCAACACCCTCAATCTATGCAATATTTAAACCATAGCTATTTGTATTTCTCTGCTGATTTATCCAAGTGAGGCCATCTAATAATGACTTTTTTCGACTTCCTTATTCCATATTTTTCTACAAAATATAAAATCATTACTGTTTTTGAATAATTTGAAATTATAAAAACACTATCTGAAAAAAAAAGATATATAATTACAACTACTTCTTAATAATTACCATTACTTACAGGCGACACAATTTCTAGTGGATTGACAGCTACTATTTTGTCTAATGACTCATTTACTTTCGACGAGATTGAATATGTGTACCTTTGAGCAGATTCTTCATTGTGATTTCTGTGTGAGAAAGTCGCAAGTAAATGAGTCATCGGAAAAAAGTGTCCCATTTTCATCGATGAATCATCCACTTGCAAATATCATGACCTAAACACATTAGAAAAAATGTGGTCCTATGAATGCATATTCAAACTCGTTCAAACGAGATTAGTTATGCATATGTATAAGCATACTTTTCATAATGATTTGAGTCTGTGAAAGTAAAAAGGGGAAGATTCATCGAGAAAGAGGAGTGTCGTCCATCCATTAGAAATTGTGACGAGTTAATTTAATTTATTACAAATTATTACAATTGATTTTCTTCTTAATTGTTCATATTTATTACTGATTGTTACTAATTATTACAATTTATTACTAATTATTACAATTTATTACTAATTATTACTAATTATTCTTATTTATTCCTATTTATTCATATTTATCACTAGTTATTCCTAATTATTCCTAATTATTAATATTTATTCTTATTTATTCATATTTATTCCTATTTATTTCTATTTATTCCAATTTATTCCAATTTATTCCAATTTATTCCTATTTATTCTTATTTATTCTTATTCATTCCTATGTATTCATATTTATTCTTATTTTTTCCAATTTATTACTAATTATTCTTATTTAATATTAATTATTCCAATTTATTATATTTTATTCTTATTTATTTCTATTTATTCTTAATTAATTTTAATTATACCTAATTATTCCTAATTATTCCTAATTATTCCTAATTATTCCTAATTATTCCAAATTATTCCTAATTATTCCTAATAATTTTTAGCTTTTCCTAATTATTCCTAATTATTTCTATTTATTCCTATTTATTCTTATTTATTCCTATTTATTACTATTTATTATTAATTACCTGTAATTATTGCTAATTACACATAATTGTTACTAATTACCTATAATTATTACTAATTACCCGTAATTATTCATATTTATTCCTATTAATTCATATTTATTCATATTTATTCCTATTTATTCCAATTTATTCTTATTTATTCCTATTTATTCCTATTTATTCCTATTTATTCCTATTTATTCCTATTTATTCCTATTTATTCCTATTTATTCCTATTTATTTCTATTTACTACTAATTATTCTTATTTATTACTAATTATTCCTATTTATTACTAATTATGCCTATTTATTACTAATTATTCTTATTGATTACTAATTATTCCTATTTATTTCTAATTATTCTTAATTATTCTTAATTATTACTAATTATTCCTATTTATTGTTTATTATTCCTACTTATTACTAATTATTTCTATTTGTTACAAATTATTTCTATTTATTACTAATTATTTCTATTTATTATTAAGTATTCCTATTTATAACTAATTATTCCTATTTATAACTAATTATTCCTAATTATTACTAATTATTCTTATTTATTACTAATTATTCCTATTTATTACTAATTATTCCTATTTATTACTAATTATTCCTATTTATTACTAATTATTCTTATTTATTTCTAATTATTCATATTTATTACTAATTATTTTTTTATTACTAATTATCCTATTTGTTACTAATTACCCATAATTATTACTAATTACCCGTAATTATTACCAATTACCTATAATTATTACCAATTACCCATAACTATTACTAATTACCTGTAATTATTACTAATTACACGTAATTATTACTAATTACCTGTAATTATTACTAATTAAACATAACTATTACTAATTAGCGTTAATTGATATTAATAACTACAATTTACAACTACTAATTTCTAATTACAAGTAATTATTTATATACAATACTAATTTATGTTAATAATTCTTAATTATTACTAATTATTACTAATTATTAAAAATTAGTACTAATAATTTAAATTTATTATTATAAATAAACACTGATAATGAAACAATTTAAATCTAATTTAATTACTACTAATCAACAATAAGTAAAATTAACATAAAAATGAAATAAATAATAAATTAAATAATATATAAATACCTTTAAACTTGATCTCCTATTGATGTAAACGACTTCAAAATGTCTCCTTAAAAAAACTAACTTAGAAAAATTCTCACTTAAAAAATCGAGTTTAGGGAGAGAGAGGAAGTAGGAATTAAGGTGAAGAGAAAGAAAAATGGAGGGGGTGTATATAGGTTAGATTTGTTTCGATCGAACTATTTGCGATGGGTATCCCGTCACAAATACTTTTTCCCACATTAATTTTTATCGGTGGTTAAAAGGTATTTGCGACGGAACCCGTCGCAAAAAGTGTCATGGCGACACACTTTTTTCAATGGGACAACATCTCGTCGCAAAAAACCCATTTAATACCGCTAGTATTTGCGACAGGACCCATCTCAAAAACCCATTTACCACCGCCGCTATTTTTTTACAGGTCCCGTCGCAAATACCCTCCGACCGACTCACTATTTGGGACATGAAAATCTCCATGTCGCAAATAACCTTCTCGCGCTTTGGCAAGCAACCCACGCCAAAGCACGCATTACCTTTTGTGATGGGACCCCTAATCCCGTCGCAAATAACCTCCGGGAAGGACTATTTGCGACAGGAATTAATCCCATCGCAAATAGCCTGTCGCAAAAGACCATTTTTCCATAGTGTATGTATAAGGTTCAAGAAGGCAAGACATCATGAAAACAAATGTTTAACTATTTTTCTAGGCCAAATGGAGAAGATTGAACAACATGCACCAGTAAAATCAACTTCACTACTGACAGAAGTGAAGACAAACAATCAACACAATTTAAAGGTTAATGGAAGTAAAGAATTCATGATGACAATGCAAAATAAAAATTCCAAATGGACAGGAGACATCAGCATGGAGAGTACTAGACACTTTTGATCTGCAAGTAAAGTAGTTCTAGGGTTGAGAGAAAATTATCTACCCTAGTGCTTCTATTAAAGAGTTCACAAGTGTTCCATCTTATTACCTTATTTTTTTTATACACATGCTTACATTTCATGTTATTAAAGGTAAAGGTCATCCTCAAGATGAAAATTGGATGAGCAAAGTGGAGAACTACTTGTTGGAATCATTATTCATGATTTGATAATTACTTGAAGTGATCCACTGTGGAAGATTATCAACATGCATATCTTCAAGATTATTTGATGATATTATCCACCATGGTAATTCAAAGGGGGTGCACCCAATGAGGTGGAGAAAACAAGAAGGTGATGATATCAAAGATTATGTCATGACAAACCCTAAAATTCATATAATCTTAATACGTTGAAACATGAGATATTCCAATCACACATTCATCCCTTGTTATTAATTGTATTTATCATGTCAATTAAGGGGGAGTGCTTGATTTATGACAAGATGGGAAGAAAGGGGGAGCTTTATCTTTTCACTTGAACTTTTTAATATGTTTGGTAATGTATGTGAAGGATTTATCATTTCATTGATAAATCTGACTATTTCCAACCCATAGAATAAGATTTGATACATTTGGAGCATGATTTCACATGTATGGTTGTTTATAGATAGTATTGAAAACATTGGTCATATCTCTCTTGTTTTCTACACCAGGTTGTCCCAAGTAGACTTATAGGTGATTTACTAAAGTCTCATTTCTAAGTAAACCATGTGACATCATCCCTCTCTTAGAAATACTCAAGAAGTTATAATTCAATGGGAGGAGAACATGTTTTTGAAGAGGACCCTACTAAACCTTTGTATTTGTTTTCCAATAAGGGGGATGAATATTGGCACACAATTGACCCATACAAAGTGTTCTTAAGTGATATTGACAACAAAATAAAAAGGGGGAGATTGTAGAGCATGGTGTTTCATTTGTTGCCAATATGAAGTCAATAAGGAGTCAATTGTAAATAGGTTGTTAATATGTGCATGCAAAGGTGATGATGGAAGTTGTGATAATGATTTAATTGGTGAGGTTATTAATTTCCCACTTTGATTATGGATTAAGATTGAGGAATCAATTCAGATGATTGTTGATATGATTCAAAGTTCCAATGACTTGTATCAAAGTAATACATTTTTACAGAATCATAAATAAGACCATGTAATAATCAATTTCTTGAGGAGAAATAAGATCCATCCAATGGATTCTAATTGGATGAAGGTTATAAATAATATCATATGATTGTTTGAGTTAGTACTCAAAGTCCAAGATATGTGTTAATGGACAACACATTCATCACAATAAGTAGAAGCCACGCATTATGCCTTAATGCATGAGAAATGGAGAAATGATACATGCATCATCCATGATTGGATAAAAACAATATATTCAAGATCATTTGGATTCATGATCTAATAATAAAAGAAAGATGATGTTTTGGAGAAGATCATTAGAATTTTCATTCCAAATAGAATATAAGAAGAAGAAAAGTGGAATGGTGGTTTTGAATTTTATATTTGTGAATACTTAGTTTTACAATAAGTAGTCATTTCCTATATATGCCTTTATACAGAAAAAATGGGCCAATCAAGGAGGCCAGTCGAGGACCTCATCCTCCAGTACATGTAGGACCTAAGGTTTAACTATGCCTGGGGGAATCCCTCAAGGCTAGCCTTGCATGATTAAATATAATGGGTCGTGTATAATACTACAGAAGCACGCACGGTGATCAACCCTTGTGCGCAAGGATGCATCGTGGGTGCTAGGAGTGCACCCAAGCAGTAGAGAGGGGGCACAGAAGCGCACCCGCAGAAAACCGGTGTAGGGCGGCACTAGGAGAGGGGTAGTAGAATTTTGGGTATGTGCTACCATGACCTGATATATAAACCACGAGAACCCATGTGTTAGTTTCGATGTGGGTTGTCCAAAAATCCTTGGGACTTGATCTCATCCATCTAATTCATTGCATACATGCGGTTCACCGTCCAATCGATCACAGGATCGATCGTGTGCATTTGGGCCATCCATATGATTGCGCACTTTGTGGATTCAACCAGTTCCATATGATCACTCCACTGAGGGTTTCTTTAACCTCCGGACACCCGATCATCTCCTGCAAACCATGGATCAAACCAGAACACCCAACTTGCCACTCCAGCCACTGTTTGAGCCATTGAGGATCTTGTCTGGATAATCTGAGCATAAAAAATTCCATGAACGCAATTCCATTTGAATGTATGTGTGAAACCAAATATCCCATGTGGCTAAAGAAACTGAAGGTGCGAGGACACATCATGTCTCTCAAGAACTCAAAGATTATCCTTTCATCCATTCTTAAACGCATGAACATGATGTTTTCATGTGAAAGGAGTCTGCGTTGAAGATAAAATAATGGAGAGATATGTGGGATAAATCATCTGCATTTTAAATATTCAACGATGAAGATCTTGTTAATTTACAGAATTGATCCTCTCAGAATATCTCATGGGATTTGAATGTGCAACAACAGGGTGATGCTCACCTATAAATACAGATCCCTCGACTGAGGGTTTGTTTTTGAAAATCTTGAGAGATCACTTGTTTTCTAAAAAAAAGTCCATCGAGCTAAAAAGTTTTTTGTGTAGCCCTAATATGCGAAGATGAAGAAGAATGTATTTCAGACCTTTGAAAAGTGCTACGCACTCTCGAAGAGTCTCACGAATAAGTATTCTTGTGCATACCTTCCACAAAGGTGACCCATAAATCTCTTGTGCGAAGGTGTCTCGCGCATCCCTTAAGTGAAGAGAAGAATCGTGAACCCCCTCATTCGCAAAAGAACTCGCACCACTATGTGATGTTACCCCCAAGCATGTGATAGGTTCTTTGAAACCTCATTGTTTCTTTGTGAGGAGTATCCTACAGATAAGAAACTAGTGTTCCGCACCCTTTTTGTACTCCGAGAAGATAGAAACTAGGAACACATCCTTGGTTCTGTGAAGAAGATCCACATGCACCCTTCGCAAGAAAGAACTTGTGGTTATCTGGTAGGTATAAAGGTTAGATGGAATATTTATATAATGTGTGTGCATGTGAATAAAGGATATTAAAGAAGTAGAAACTATCTAAAGGTACATACCCATTAGGGTTTAAAGAAAAACACATATAAAACCCAAAGTAACTTTAAATAATTACACGCACATACAAGATGCACATTAATGCCAAATTAAAATAACAAGAGTGTGTGTGCTAAAAACCAAAAGGGAATAAGAAAAATTTAAAAGAAGAAATAGGTATTGTGTGTGCTCAAAATATTACACTCATTGGTATTTTCACAGAAAAAAGATGAAAATAATTTTGCATGCATGCATGAATGCACATGCACACATGAAGACACTTAAAGGAAGAGATTGTGTGTATGCATATTGAGAAAGAAGAATCCAAGAAGACATTGCATGTGAAAAAGCATGAGACACATTCATGAAATCATGTGTAATCACATATACATGTGGGAAGTAATTGAGATATCCAAAACAAGAAGCTTGGATGCCATGAAATCCATGAATGAAGTAAATGAGAACTAAGATTGAAGCCAGACATAATTAAAGAAGTTCATTCATCTGAGTTTTTAGTAATTGAGAGTCCAAGAAGGAAGAATGAGATGATATTGTGAAGAATAACTCTTGCATTCTTAAAGATGTTGGGTGATCCACTTTCACACATATATGTGTGTCCAGGCCTTCATCGAAAGAAGAAATAATTTCTTAAGCATTGTTGAACTAAGAACTGATCAATAAAAGTGATCAGAGCTATTGGGAAAGGCCAAAAGTACTTATCAAAGTCTATTGAAGATTCTTAAAGATATTCGTGAGAAAGTGTGATTCATTAAGCTCATATTGTAAGTTCTAAATATCCATCAACAGTGAATCAAGAAATAACTTAAAGAGGGAAGATGCTCATGTGACTCGAGATCTAGAAGACCCCTGTGAGATTTAGGGAGGAGAATAAGTCTTTAGTGGGACTCTAAAGAAGGCTAATGGATTCTGGTAACACAAGGGGATGTAGTATAAATACCCTCCTATGGGGCTCAGTAGAGATACAGTGGGACTCTATATTGATAATTTTAATTGATAACAAGATTATAGTGGATAATCTGTGTTGGGGGGAATAACTGACATAGAAATGAGTAGGTCTTTTAACTAAACCTTGTAAATCCATGTGTTCAGTGCCTTTACATTTACTGCACCATTCAAGGTAAGGATTAGAGATACAAGAATATTAGATCAAGGATTTAACCATCCATAGAGGTTTATTTGAAAATAATCATTTAGTAAAAATATTTAAAGGGATCACTAATTCACTTCATCCACCTCTCAGTGATTCACACTGATCTGGGAACTTTATTCCTCTTATCACATCATTTTACCCATCTAGATAACCCAAGATAGTATTTCCTAAATTGGATTATGATTTAGATGTTATTTTTTGTAGTTTATTTATACCACATAAGGGATGAGGAACCCAAATGTATCACAAATTGTGAATAATTTTCAACATCTACTCTCCTGTTGAGGTAAGTGTCTTACAACAACTCTATATTTTCTTATTCCAATCTATCTAGTATTTTAAATAGTTACGATCACATTGGGAAATTGTGAGTGTTAAATAAATAACTTTATAAATAACTATTTATTATAATAACAATTCTTGGACCTTCCATTGGATCTTTTAGATCTATTTGTTACTGTGTTCGGACATATGACCACTTGAGAGGTGATCTTACCCTTGATCATGATGAACCAGCTTCCTTGATGACATGATTTTGGATTAATATAGTGTTTTGAGATATTTATTGAATGGGAATTGAAGAACTAAATTATTTTTCTTCAATTAAATTATTTTTCCTAATAAATTATAGCACTATCAGGTTATTGACATTTATAGGGTTTTCAACGAATATGATGATATAATTGGTGATTTTTTTGTATTGATGAGCATCATGTGTATTTTGATTATATTTCTAGATTTTTTTAATTATTAAAGTGTTGGTTTCATATTTTATGAAATGATTAAATGAATCCACATATATGGGTTGTAATTCATTGAGTGATTTTCCCAGATATTAATGATATTCTATAGGGATCTTCTAAGATACGATGAAATTCTCAAATTTCTCTACCTGGATATGATGAAATGTTTAGAGGTATTTGGATATTTTTCTTTTGTTTTGTATGTATTATATAACCTAATAGGTTTATAATAATATATGGTATGGTTCCATGACAAGGTGAGAGATTCGTAGAGTCATGCTGAAGCAAGTTGATTAGCCCTGGGTGTTATTCCGAAACTAGAGGCTTAGAGGGTTTATTTATTATACAATATTAATTTATTAAATTAATACATAAGATAATATATTTATTTAAGGAACTATATACTCAATCTGTATTTATTTATACATCATTAGTGGTGGCCTATTTAGTTTTGAACACACCTTGTTTGACCTATCATTTGGTACTTAGGAATATTTCATGGATATAGGTATTGTAAGGGGTTGGGGACCGTGTCCATTTGTTATTTTTTGCTGGATGGGTAGGGGCTTTGAGATGTGAAAGAAATGGGTTCAATACTGGGTAGTTTATTGTCTTTTTTTGAGATTCTATTTTTTATGGCATAAAAAATTATTTAGTTACATTTCATCATGATATTAAATGATTCTATTATTATTGGATTGTTAACATTTACTTTATTCTAATATGATAGCATGATTTTTATTTATAATGTTTCAAATATAATTCACTACCCAATTTTATTATTATGAGGTTACTATAATTCTATAATAGATTGTATAGTCTCCCCATTATATTCATGTGACCCAGGATACTCATTGGAAGCCTCTGGTGTATAGGGATACATTTTAAAGGTCACGTAACCCACCCCAAATTAGTCACATGAGGAAGCACTAGGATAGGAATTTGTAAAATGGTATCAAATAATCATGTTTATTTCTATTACATTAATATTTTAAACATATTTAAAGGATAATAAGATTGTGTCAGGTCATGGTAATGAGCTCGTACATGGGAGAAGCTTACCCATGTACATGGGAATATCTGATTTCCCAGAGATTGTATGGATTTTAATGTTATTATCTTGTTCTGGTTTGGATGATATATCACCTTGGGTGATTCATATGTCTTTTGTTGTTAGTTTTTTATGATATTTTACTCATGGTCAATAGAGAGGGAGTCCCCTAGGAAACTGAGTTCCTATATCGAGTTAGTCAAGATGATCTTTAAGTACGTAGAAACACCAATAGAAATGAGTCTGAAACATGATTCATGCTTGTTTTGAGGGCCTCCCAAGAATTGCTGGGCTATCCAAGTGTAGTTTAGGAAACATGAAGAGATATCATGTATGTAATTTAAGGGGTTGTTATGAATCAACTTTTAATGGGGAAATTGAGGTATGAGTGGGAAAGAGAGTTCCTAAACTTGATATAAGATAGCATGTGATTGGTGGACTATTCTAGATACTTCCCCTGACCCAAATCACTTTTCTCAATATTTTATATCTTTTTAGGTTTCTATGGTGAGAGATTTCTAATATGGTATTTCTACAAGATATATTCCCATGTGATCTTTTTTATCCCAATCATTTTCATAGCTGTGATGAATTAGGATCTCATTATTTAGTGCAATCTAACAATGCCCTAGAGTGGAGGCAAAAAATTTCAAGAGGGAGACTGGAGTTCATTTTTATAGGAAGAGTAAATTCTATTATGATAGTTACAACCAGGATAGTTATAGATAGAGCATCCATGTAACTGAAAAAATTCTAGGGGAACGTAGTATTGTATATTAATTTCAATGTGGAAAGTTTGGCCAATGGTTTAATCAAGGTCCTCACCCAAATGTAGAGTGTTATTCCTGCTGCATGATGGGTCATATTTAGTGGGATTTAAGGACTCTACGGTAATAGAGTAGTCACAGGGGATCAATATAGATACTATATTCTAGAAATAACTAAACTATCGCACAACATATTGTTGTACCTCTCGTACCCCTCGTGGTTTAATTTTCGTGATCAAAATCACTCTCTTATTTATCTAATCTTGTTTTAAGTGTTTTTTGATAGGCAAAAGGTTGCCAAGGAATTTGGCCAAGAAGGACTGAAAATGGACTCTCTGAGTCTACCGTCCAACCGGTGGATGACCACCGGCCAGCCGGTGGTGCCCTGGTCAGAAGGCATCCTTTCTGTCCAGACCACCGGCCAACCGGTGTCCCATCACCGGCCATCCGGTGGAACCCAGACAGAAGGGAAACCTATTGTCTCACCACCGGCCAACCGGTGGCCTCCTCACCGGCCAGCCGGTGGTGCCTGGGCAGAAGGCCTCTCCACTTTCGAAGCACCGGCCAAACGGTGGCCGAGCACCGGTCAGCCGGTGGAGCCAGTCAAACTAGCCGTTGGGCTTTGACCAGACTTGTCCACTTGACTCCCAACGGCTCCGAAGACCTCTCCAACGGCTCCGAAGACCCCCAAAGGCCATTTGAGGGTTCCCCCTCTATAAATAAAGGACTAGGAAGCCCCGGAAACGCAAGAAACCCCACGGGAACATTTTTCAATCATTTGGCAAACCTCCGGCGGATTCCTTCAAGGAACCTCAATTGCTCCAACCCACTTCCACATCCAAGGAGCACCATCAAAGAAGCTTGGGAGCGCTCTTCATCAACTTCATCAATCCATTGGCACCCAAGACTTCTCCACATTACAGTTTTTCTTGTTTTATCTTTTTGAGCATCAATTTGGGTTTGTGCCTACAAACCCTCTTTCTCTCATCCTATCTTTGTTTGGGTTTTCACACCACCTTCAAGGTGTGAAGAGGTTAGTCAAGCCTTCCCTTTAAAAGTCTTGAGTCATAGGTGAGCTGGCCTTCACCTGTAAGAAGGCTAGTGGGTTCTTTCTCAACCATTAAAAACAAGCTGTAATAGGTTCTAGACTACCTTAAAGTCTAGTGGGTTTCTTGCTAAAACCATTAAAAAGCAAGCGGTAGTAAATCTCTCAACGGTTGAGTTGGGAGCGGAGACATAGGCTTTGGTTTAAGCCGAACTCCGTTATCAAGTTTTGTGTCTTTCCTCTTTTATTTCCGCTGCACTTTTAACTTTGTTTTTAAATTGTTAATTATTTTTAAAAAGGAAATTCACCCCCCCCCCCCTCTTTCCATCACTCTTCTCCGTCCAACAATTGGTATCAGAGGAAAAATTTGAGTAATACCCTAACCGGTTTCAAATTCAAGATCCTTTGTGATGGCTTCAACTTCTTTCGCCCCCAAAGGCTATTCTTTGGGTCGTGCTCCATTCTTTGATGGAACTGACTATACCTACTGGAAAACCCGCATGTCTACTTTTATTAGAAGTATAGGTTATCCTATTTATAAAATTGTCATGCATGGTTATTCTCTTTCTTCTCCCGATGAATCCAAATGGACTCAAGCCGATATTAAAAATTTCAAGCTTGATGGCAAAGCCATGAACGCTCTTCATTGCGGCCTTGATCATAATGAATTCAATCGAGTTTCCACATGCACCACTTCTCATGAAATTTGGAAGCTTTTGGAAGTGACCCATGAGGGCACTAACAAAGTCAAAGACACTATATTAGATATGTATCGTCAAGACTTTGAAAGTTTCACCATGCAACCACACGAATCTATTACGGAAATGTTTACATGTTTTACTGATGTTTGCAATGGGATAAAGTCCCTTGGTGATGATGTGTCTGCAGAAATGATGGTCAAGAAGATCCTTTGGATCTTACCAAGAACATGGTCACCGAAAGTCACGGCAATTCAAGAAGCAAAAGACATCAAGAACATGCCAGTCGAAGAGGTCATCGGATCCCTCATGACCTATGAAATCACCATGAGGAGGAAAGATGAAAAGGAAGGAAAACCGATCAAAGTTCCAAATAACATCTCCTTCAAAGTTCAAAAAGAATAAAGCTCCTCCTCCTCATCGTCTTCCTCTTCAAGCGGCGATTCGGAAATGGAGAATCTTGCCCACAAAATGCACAAATTCATGAAGAAGCACAAGAAGAAGAAATCCCCCAAGGCTTAACCCAACGAAAAATCCGAGCCCGAGGTAACATGTTACAGATGTGGCAAGAAAGGCCATTACAAGCCCGATTGTCCACTCAACAAGAAAAAGGCCAAGCAAAAGGAAAAGAAGAAGGCATTCAAGGCCACATGGAGTGATAGCTCCACATCCTCCTCCTCCTCCTCCTCAAGTGACAACGGTAAAAAATGCCTAATGGCATTTCATGAGGTATCCTCTTCCGACTCCTCATCCTCTAGTTCTTCAAATTCATTCAATAATTTATCTTATGAGGATCTCCAACATGCTAGAGATCAATTGGAGGAAGGCTTTCACAAACTTTCTTCCAAATTTATTGCTTTAAAAAAGAATTTCAAAAAACTTTCTTCCGAAAAGTAACAACTTCTCAAAGAAAAGGAGGAGTTGTCCCTCAAGGTCCAAAACATTCCCGATGTTGATTCTATGGAATTAACAATAAAGGATTTAAGGAAATCCCTAGCTAAGTTCACCGAAGGTGAACATAACCTTTCGAAGCACCTTGGTTCCCAATGCATATCTAGAACCACCCATGGGCTTGGCTATTCCAAGCAAGCTTCCTCTTCCCATGCTCCTACTATTTTGGTAAGGGGGAGCTCCCAATATAAATTTTGCAACTATTGTAAAAAACCCGGGCACTTAATTTATGAGTGCGATTGCAAAAATGCCTGGTATGGAAGGCCCAAAACCATTTCCTTTAATGATGAATTTCATAGGAGAAGACCCGCCACTAGACAAGTTTGGATTGAAAAATCCCTTTTAGCAAGTCTCACCAGACCAAAATTTGTCTCGGTTCTAAAATACTCTCCCCGGTGATTTTTTGTTTTTATTTAGGGGGAGTTAGGATTGTTTAAGCCTTTTTGCTTTATTTTCAAAACTTTCAATTCAAAACTTTCAATTCAAATTTCAAAAATTTCAATTGGTTTAAAATATCTATCTTGTTTTTCAATCCTTTCCCTCAATCAAGTTTTATGTCCCGTGCTATTTTGATAATCACAAAGGGGGAGAAATTCTTGGTTGATTGGGGGAGAAATATTTCTCTCATTATTTGCTTTACTTTTCAATCTTTTACATTCCTTGTTTTGGTTATTGTGATCATCAAAATAGGGGGAGATTATTGTACCTCTCGTACCCCTCGTGGTTTAATTTTCATGATCACAATCACTCTCTTATTTATCTAATCTTATTTTAAGTGTTTTTTGATAGGCAAAAGGTTGCCAAGGAATTGGGCCAAGAAGGACTGAAAATGGACTCTCTGAGTCTACCGGCCAACCGGTGGATGACCACCGGCCAGCCGGTGGTGCCTGGTCAGAAGGCATCCTTTCTGTCCAGACCACAGGCCAACCGGTGTCCCATCACCGGCCAGCCGGTGGAACCCAGACAGAAGGGACACCTACTGTCTCACCACCGGCCAACCGGTGGCCTCCTCACCGGCCAGCCGGTGGTGCTTGGGCAGAAGGCCTCTCCACTTTCCAAAGCACCGGCCAACCGGTGGCCAAGCACCGGTCAGCCGGTGGAGCCAGTCAAACTAGTCGTTGGGCTTTGACCAGACTTGTCCACTTGACTCCCAACAGCTCCGAAGGCCTCTCCAACGGCTCTGAAGACCCCCAAAGGCCATTTGAGGGTTCCCCCTCTATAAATAAAGGACTAGGAAGCCCCGGAAACGCAAGAAACCCCACGAGAACATTTTTCAATCATTTGGCGAACCTCCGGCGGATTCCTTCAAGGAACCTCAATTGCTCCAACCCACTTCCACATCCAAGGAGCACCATCAAAGAAGCTTGGGAGCACTCTTCATCAACTTCATCAATCCATTGGCGCCCAAGACTTCTCCACATTACGGTTTTTCTTGTTTTATCTTTTTGAGCATCAATTTGGGTTTGTGCCTACAAACCCCTCTTTCTCTCATCCTCTCTTTGTTTGGGTTTTCACACCACCTTCAAGGTGTGAAGAGGTTAGTCAAGCCTTCCCTTTAAAAGGCTTGAGTCATAGGTGAGCTGGCCTTCACCTGTAAGAAGGCTAGTGGGTTCTTTCTCAACCATTAAAAGCAAGCTGTAATAGGATCTAGACTACCTTAAAGTCTAGTGGGTTTCTTGCTAAAACCATTAAAAAGCAAGCAGTAGTAAATCTCTCAATGGTTGAGTTGGGAGCGGAGACGTAGGCTTTGGTTTAATCCGAACTCCGTTATCAAGTTTTGTGTCTTGCCTCTTTTATTTCCGCTGCACTTTTAACTTTGTTTTTAAATTGTTAATTATTTTTAAAAAGGCAATTCACCCCCCCCCCCTCTTGCCATCACTCTTCTCCGTCCAACACATATATGTAGCTAGAGTTCCATTGGATGTTTATGCCTAGTTATTAGACATGTCACCCAAATTCATAATCAATAGTTCCATCTAATTTGAGCATTATAAGTGAATTATACTTGAGCCGTAGAAGGATGGGTATTTCAGTTTCATGATTTGTAGTCTACACCGAATAGTCTTGACGTAGGAGCTTCTACCATCTGAGGAACAATCTGTATTTTATCAACCCTTCCATATGTTTTGATTGATATATGATCATTCCATTCCTTTTTTTATTCAATATGAAAATGTATTGGGCTCATTTTTGGATAACTTGGATGGTTATATGGCCATTAACACACCGTCGGGAGTGAGGTTAGTGGATATAAAACATCACAAGGAATGTTCTCTTGAAATTGGTGGAAGTCGTTTACTTTGGGGCCTTTAATTAATAGAAACGATAGGCCTAAATTAGATCCTTAGTATGGATTGGATAACACAATTCTAGGATCATATGAACAATTATCATACGAGGGATAAAATTCAATATCCATAAGGGGGGAACTATTTCCATTAGGGTTAATGGGATCTTTAGGATACATTTACATGACCAATTCAGTGAAGATTAGATTGTGTTATGGATCAGATGATAGGGAATGTTATGGAAGATGGTAGAATATGCCAGGATACCATTCCTGAAATTATATACTATTTTTAGTATTTATTTATTTATTATTTTTATATCTTACCACTTGAGTGGGAGATCAAATTCATAATCGAGTTGATGCCAGATTCTAAGTCGATTTCTATCCCACCTTATACAATGGCTCGAGTAGATATTACTTTTTTGATTTGATGATAAACATAAAGGGTGGAAAAATATGTATTTATTCAAAACATTATAGGTGATAAAAGTTTGGTTTTCTCACAATATGTGTTTTTCATCAGCTTATGTTACTTTTCTTTTTAATACGTCATGGATTATAGTAATTCTGTTTTGATTTCGTACTCTAATTCTTCCGTATATGTTTAATCATTTCAGTTTTATGGACTTATATCATTCTTTATAGATAAATATTATTATTAAATTATCTTTTTAATATGATATTTCTCTACTTATAATTGTTTTCATAGGCTTAACGTATAACACTTTATGAAATATTGATGCTTTTTTACCTTACTAAGAGTTTGACATCACCCCTTTCTAATGTTTCCATTTCATAGTTTTTGAAGATGAGTATAACATATGTTTAGTCTATAAGGGAGTATAGTGTGGTTAAATTATATAAAAATGATCACAAATATCATAAAATAAGTATCATATATTATTGATCCTCAAAGAAACTAACCCTTTCATTCTTGGGATTATATGACTTTTTGTGATTTTTAATATCTAAATTTTTTTGGAATATACCTATGTATATATTTTGTTAATATCACTTTGAATCAGGTGTGTAACACCAAAATATTTTATAATATTATTCTATTTAATATATTTGTTGTGTTTTATAGCTTCAGATGCATGAGGCGCTTAACTTTAACCAAAAATTATATTCTACCGAAATATTATTTTATAAATACCACTATCATGGCCTAACCATTGTATTGGTAGTTATGAATTGGAATAACCATGTTATGAAGTATATAAAAAAAAATCTATAATAATAGTTTTATTCAATCCAATATTGATTATCAATTTGTTTGAAATGAAGATAAAGTCTTTTGAAGGTAAAAAATGATATTTGATATAGAACTATTTTTTGTGTGCAATGTATTGTCCTATTTATAAAAACTATTTATCACTATTTATAGATATTTATAAAGAAATAATATTATTATATATCATATACAATTAATTAACATTGATTTAATTATATTTACAAATAAGTAATGAGAATGAAGTAATTTTTCTTCCAAAATACTTTTTATTCAAACATGATTTTTATATATTTTTTAAATAGAAATTATAATTAATTATTGAAATATTAAAAAAATTTATTTTAGAAGTTAGATTTAAACTTTTAAATCTAGATGTCATAATAGTCTTAAAATTAATATTTTTAATTTTTTTGAAAAAATTACTTTTTTTGTAAAGGATGAAAAAATGTAAGTTTTTGAAAAACTATAATTTCATTTCTTTAAATCATATAATTTAGAATTGAAATTATGTTTTTGATTTAATATTAAACTCATATAATCCTTCATTAATCATACAAAATATAATTAATTAAAAATTAATTTTCATCCTATTTAATTTTGGTATATGCTCATTTCAAGTTTTAAATTGTGTTTTTCTAATAAATATTTTTCACTCTCTTAAAAAAATTTCATAAAATTGATTTCTCACACTACCATAAATAAAATCATTAAATTTGGATTCTCTATTTAGAATAAATAGGTAAAAATTTGGTAAATAGTTCTCATTCATCTTTATTCATTATAATTAGTAACCACCATAAAAAGTTTGTCACCATTGTAATGATAAAACATTATTAAAACTATGAGATAAGGCCAAGAAATATCAATCAAAAAAATTATTCATTTTTTGGAAAAGATTCTTTAAACCAAAAAAATAGAAAAATAAAAAAACATAATTCCTTACAATTTCATTTGATTATAACCATAATATTATTTTATATAAAGGATAATTAAAAAATATATATCACTCTCTTAATTTTAATTTCTCTTATATATTGTAATTAGGATACAAATACATAAAAATAAAATAGTTTAATATAAATATAATAGAGTTATTATTATATAAATAATTAAATTTTAAATTTTAGGAAAAGAATAATTAACTTAACCACTTATACAATATTAACCCAATTCTTATGCAAGAGGTAGAAAAATAAAATGTAAATGACTTTAGAAACATTAAATGTTATATTTTTGGATGAATTGTGGCATTCATTAAATTTAATGACTAATTATATTTTAAAATATATAGTTAAATAGATTATATTATAAATCATTTTTTATATTTATGTATTTGAATTCAAATTTTTATTATAGTCAGAATAAACATTTCTGATATTAAAAGATAAATAACATTTTTCTAAATGATAGAAAATTTATAAATTATTAAAAGAGAGAAATTTTAAAGGAAAATGGGATTAAATTTCATATATATACCTTTTTTCTGTTACATTCCACCTTTGAGGTAAATTTAATATCCTTAATGACTAAATATGTCGTTATGATGGATAAAAGTAAAAAGGTATAACAAGGGTTTAAACATAATGATATTGTTTAAAATTCCACTTAAACCTATCCATGTTTTATTTTTTATATATATTTTGATATTTAAGAATCCTATATTTAAGTATTTTGTGAGTGTTTTCAAATTAATTTTATTATAATGCTTATTATATTTTATGTTTCTCAAAATTTAAAAGTGTTCCATTTACAACTTTTATAAAAGGACACCACCTCTCCTCACTTTTTCAAACCATTTTATAACATTATTTCAGCCAATATCTATAAAATAACATAATTAACATCCCCCCTTGTTATCTTAGTATACTTAGTCTATCCATAAGACTATCCTTTGAATGCCTAAACTCTAATCCATGGGAATTTATTCAAAGTTGAGGTATAACTCTTAACTGAGTGTTTCCGTGTTTATTATTTCTTACAATTCATCTAAAAAATAAAAAAACATGTTTATATAATAAAATTAGTATCTAAAGTAAGATAAAATTTAATTTTGTTCGTTTCAAAACCCTTTTACATCTCCTTTCCATCACAATGTGAAATGAAATCATTCCTCATGCGTAGGTACACACTACCATTTCTGCCAAGCGATGTATTTAATTTTCCATCACCACCTCTCATGGATGGTTATTTATTTGTTTTAGTTTTATATATGATATTAATTAAAAAAACATATTATTCTATAATTATAATTGTTTTACCTTCTTAAATTTCAATTCTTGGGAAAATGATTACGTTATTCATGATTATGTGTGGACTACCACCAAGATGAAGAAATGTGACATATTTTTCATTTACTCATTACATATATGGTAATAAGAATATATTTATTAAATATTTATGATACTTAAGATATAAATATTATTCTATAATGGTGAATTATTATTTAGCTTTATTTTTATTCATTCATCAAGAGTGGAAACATTACTTGTGCATACACATAGACAACCATATACATGAAGTGACAAATTTCATATTTCATTACCTCATTGTATGGATGATTATAAATCTGTATGTAATGAATGAAAAATATTATTATGATATTATTATTTTTTGTGGTATTTTATAACTATATCCATGTTTCCTGGACCATAACTATAGATTAAAGACATTCATGTAAGACGAATTGGTTTTCACCAAAATAATGATGTTAATAAAGAATTGTTAATAAAATGATAATTTGAAATTATGATGAAATGATATATATATATATAATTATAATTATATGGTTATGGAATGTATTTATAATAAATACATATTTTTTATATAGGATTTTTTAATGCATATGAATTAATACAAGATATGGGCTAAGGTTTTATCTTATCACCTTTATATTCATGAGACATATGACCTATTTACCACTAGTTACTTTTATATGGTGTATATATTACACATGAATGGATTTTATGATGTTTTTTATGAAAATTATTGTTATTTATAATCTATATATTTTAAAATGATTTATGATATTTTTATTCAATGATTATTAAATAATTACAGATTAATATTACAATCATATTTTTTGGGATTGTTTACGATAAATATACCTTGAGAGAAATTATATAATATTTATACTTTAAAACCAATATACTTTCTTCTCCTATATTTATTCCTAGGGTATTATGGTATCCTGAACTTTTATACTCTTTGTTAATCAATATTACTATGAAAGTGTTTTTAATAAAAACTAACCTTATTCCTACTTTTGGATGATAACCTTTTCCCTCCATATCTGTATTCTTCATAATGTTTTAAAATATTGATTTTAGTTTTACACAATTTCTGACTGATTTTACATAAAAATATTTTTCACATTAGTTAAAAATAATTATAAGTATCCTTTATTCATTTTCAAAATTGTGTACTTTTTCCTTTTCACCGATCTTGTGAAATGAAGACTTATTTTAACATTTACAAATTGAATGAATTTTACCACTATAATGAACACTCTTTTCTTTTAATATTCATTAACAAGTATCCATGGTAATTTTTAGTGAAAATATTTTTACCAATATTCATGCAATTAAAAAAAATTAAATGATAAGTAATTTTTAACAAGATTTTCAAAGAGTATATAAATTTTTTTATAAAATATATTATCTATCTATGTAAAAAATATTTAAGGATTGTTATATTTCACTAGTAATATGATATTATCATTCAATCCACTATTATAAATGACTCATGATAATGATGATCTTAGGATTATTTCATGAAACCTTTTTCCTTCTAATGGGTTAATTAATCTATGTCTAGATAATGAATAATCTCTTGATATGATCAAATTGCATTGAATAGATGGATTATGATAAAGAGATGTTTATGAAATAATTTTTTCAATGGGTTATGCTTTGATGATATGATTAATATTTTATTTCTTTTTGAAATATATTTTTATGGTTTTAAATATATATTGTGGGTGGTTCCAGAATTATATATAACTCTGACGCATTAAGAAATGTTGATGATGTAAAGAAACACATAAGAGATGAAAATTTCATCAAAATAATAAGATAAGATATATTTAATAAGTTTTTAATTGATATCGATTATTAATAGATATAATTTGTCTCCTAATATAATTTTAGAACTATATTTCTTAGGCCATTCCATGATGAATGTATGATTTTGAATATATTATAATGATTATCTATGCCTATTATTCATAAAAAACAATTCCTATAACATGATCTAATTATTATGATATGCTCTCATGACTCGTGGTTGATTTTTGATGACTCCTCACTCTTATAGCTCATGTTTTTTGAAATTATAAATATTTATTTATTGAATCATGATTAATGTTCTATGACCTATTGTGTATGAAATTCATAAATATTAATCATGTTTTCATAATCGTATGATTATATTTAGGTTTTATATGATCATCAATTGATATCTCTCTCTTTTACCTTTAATGGGCATCTGATCTCACCCATTCATAGGAGTAAATATATGATAGGTTATGAAGAATTTTATTATGTAATAGTGTTCTATAGTGGTGTCATGTTATTAGTTTTTTGGGAGATATGTATGTTATTATATGGAACATGAATATCTAGGTATACAAGGTTAATTTCCATTTGAGGATATAGACATAGGTTTAGGAGTATAAATTTTTTTTATTAATTCTCTAAAACACTCATACTAAAAGGTATTGGGTATGTAAATAACACAATATTATATAAGGATATAGTAATTATAGGTCGTTAAAATTTGGTCACCTCAAATAGTGTCAAATACATTATGTCAAAAAACATTGTGGCACCAGATCTAAGTGTATGGGTATAGTATGGTCTTAGAGTAGGGTCTAGTTAGTTTTTAATGTAATAATGTTATAATAGGTGTAAAATTTAATATTTATGGATACCAACAATGGTTGGGAACATTTAGGGATGCACATAATCTTAAATTCATAGTTAATTTTTTTCACATTCTGTGATTTTAAGGTGATTAATGATTTTTTGGGAGATATTTTTTGTGTTCTAATTGATTTGTGATATATATATATAACCCTTGGGTTTAATATGTTACTTTTTGAGAAGTTATTAAGGGTGAATAAAATTGGTTATATAAGATGAAATAAATGAATAACTATTAAGGATAATATGTTTGTTGGTGATGATGTAACTGTGGTTAATAGGAAAAGGGGTTATGATACTTTAAGAATATATGGGATTAAAAGTGATTTGGTAAATTTGTGATTAATGTTATCATTGAATAAGTTTACTATATTAATAATATTATATAATTATGGTAAATATAAAATTACAGGTATTATATTAATTTATTTGAGTTATAAATAGTGGGTAATCTTTTAGAAGATTATATGGTTTTATTGAGTCTTTATTGTGATTAAAGTTATATTAGAAAATTAATAGTGTCATTAGAAGAATATATGATTTTGTTATATAGATTTTGATAATATGAATCTATGTGTAATTATTGTTATTTAGGGTTAAATATTTACATGATCTTGAATTGATATATGAACAAACCTTTTTGATTTATTAGAATTTGAATCTAGGATGGCATATTTTAAATTTTTTATAATTATTTAATTATGGAATGAATTAGGATGAACATTGGGTGTTACTATTCGGGATCTTAAGATTAGTTTATTATTTTTTCAAATGAGGGATTATTCATATTAAGTATTATCTTACCTTGTGATAACAATTTTGGTTTTAGTAAATTTCTAAACCCATGAGGAATGCCTTTTCATTCATTTTTTGGGATATTATGATACATTAATAGTTATTTTTAGTGCTTCGGGCATGATGAATTCAACATGGTTATTTATCATGAGTTAGAGGCGGAAAACATCTTGAAATACAACTGAAGGATGATATTGTGGAAAGAAATCTAGTAAGTATATATTATCACATTCTATTTCACAATGGTAAAATAATTCCTCAAACTCAATACTGAGAAATATAACTCTCTTGGGTCCGATGTGGAAAATACCACATAGCTATCAATGTATAATTTTTGAAACCTATAAACAATTATAAAGTTTATAATACATATATGGTTAATGGAATTTTAATAAAATGATTAGATTTATATTCATTACATAGACATTAATTATATTTTAAAAGTAAATTTGATCAATGTGAATTAAAAAATATTTCTTACTAGTTAATTATATTATCACACTACATGAACATGATTCTGGAAATGTTTTGAACCCATTTTCATCAAATAAAATATGAAAATTACAAGTAATGAATTTATTTAAATGGGTTTAATATAACATTATAATATTTTTTAATACATTTATAGTTACTATATTTGATGTAATTTATTTCTTGTGATACCAATGCCAATAAGTATAAACAAAGTTTGATATACTATATAAATAATGTTATTTAAGAGAATTTACCAAATATTTACCTCTTGATTCTAAATACAGAATCCAATTTTTAATCATTTATCAATAGTGAATAATTTAGTGAATAGTCACACAAATTACATTAATGATATTTTATGTTAACTAATATTTAATTAAATGATTAAAAAAATTGAAAAAAAATCAAAGAGAATAAGTGGAATGAAAAAATTTCTAAAATTTCATCCATGAAATTTTTTAGTTAGTTTATACCAAAGAAGTAAATTTATAACTAATAGTGATTAAAGATTTTGTTTCGATGATGAATGATAAAAATGGTTAAGAATTGTTTCAAACCCATAAATATAGTTTAAAATTACACTTAAACATGTCCAAAGTTTTTTGGGATATAAGGATTTTGAGATTTAAGAATAATTTATTCTGAATTATGGAAACGTTTCACTTTATATGATTATAATATTTATTAAATTTTTTGGTTCTTAAAAATTACAAGTGTATCATTTCAATTATTTTAAAAGGACACCATCTCTCTTCACTTATTCACACATTTTTATAACATTATATCACCACTTATATGATCAAATACATTCATAACTTCCCTCCCCATGTCCCATAATCCATTATCTCACTATAAGACCATACTTTGAAGGTTTAAGGTGTATGCCAATGGTGGTTTTTCAATGTAGTGGTACAAATCCTAACTGATT
Organism: Viscum album; assembly: GCA_963277665.1. NCBI lineage: Eukaryota > Viridiplantae > Streptophyta > Magnoliopsida > Santalales > Viscaceae > Viscum > Viscum album. The sequence continues at coordinate 301,434,086 of OY728130.1, forward strand.
TTTGACATGTTTATTTATTCTTCTACCTCCCAAAAATCCTATATTACCATCTTTATAATATATCATCAGTATCACATATATAAAAAATGATATTGTTTTTATAAAAATAATTACTCTGATATTCATCCCAATGGTATATAAAAGCATCGGTTATGTGTATGTGTGAACTACCTTTCAACAAAGAGATATTTTTTATTTTCCATCAAAGATTTTCACATTTGGTTTTTATGATGTTTCTATATTTTATATATGGTATTTAATAAATAATTATTCTTTGTAATTATAATATTTTTTCTATCATCATATCTTTCCTTCTGTTATAAAATGATAATGTTGTTCATGTGTACTTGTAGAATACATCCTCCACAAAATGACATGACTTGTCTTTAATTTCATCATTACATGAATGGTATAAGGATTGATTTAATGAATATATATGATATTTTTGACATATTTATTATTATTTAATATTTAATTAATCTTTACCTTTCTATCAATCAATTAATTGAAAATTGGTATTATTACTCGTGCAAACGTATGGCTAAAATCTCTACTATGTGATGTAATTAATTTTTTATTAGAACATTTTATAGAAGTTTATAAATGTGTATATAATGAATAAAACTAAATATTATGATAGGTTTATGATTCTATATATAATGTTACCAAGACTATGGTAAAAGGACTAGAATATTTGAACTGAAATATGTATGGAAAACAAATAAATTTTTTACTAATTAAGGATTTTAGTGAGGAATTATTAATAAAATGATAATTGGAAATTATAAGGGAATGATATATGTTATTTTATTTTTTATTGTTATTCATTAATGGATTTATTATTAATATATATATTAATATAATATTATTGAATACATAAGAATCAATAAAAGACTTGAGGTAAGGATTTCTCACCTAACATTTATTTTCATGAGACATATGCCAAATTCACCACATTTTTATTTCATGTAGTGTATATATTTCCCATGAATATATTTAAGTATTATTTTTCTAAAAATATTTTTTATTTAAAAATATAGATAAGTTTATATGCTTAATGATATTTTGATTCTATGATTACTGATTTTGTAATTTTTTATATTACAATGTCATTTGTTTTCAGGATTATTTACGATAAATTCCCATTCAGTAAAATTATAAGATATCTTATCCTTTAGAACCCATATATTTTATCCTATTATGGTAATTTATTATTTATTTCGTGTTTTCCTTATATTTTCCTCTCATTTGTAGTTAAAATAACTAAGGAACCGTATTTTTTTTTGCTGAGCTTAATTCTCCTATTTATGGGAAATATTTATCATCTATATCTATGTTCTCTAAAATGATTTCAATAAATGATTTAACTATTATCTTATAAGTTTTTAGTTTAATTTTAAATATATTTCAAATTTATATGAAATTATTAAAATTTATATTCTATTTTTTTCTAAATGGGGAAGTATTGACTTTTAACCAAAATTGTGAAAGAAATCTTCATTTTAACCATTAATGCATGAATAGATTTTCTTGTCACCGAGACTACTCTTTTTTTTGAATCTTACAATAAAACATTTCATGGTTATTTTCAAATAAAATAATTTTATATATATTTTACTAATTCATTTTTTTAAAATGTTATGAAAATATAAGGTATTTTATCACTTTATTTTCAAATCATATTCTAATTTATTTTATAAATGATATTTTTTAGATATTTCAACAAACTTTTTTATTAATATATTTCAATGAATATATGATATTATTATAACATCCACTATTATGGATGACTTATGATTATGAGTATCTTATTATGATTATAAGAAACCTATTTATTTCCTATGGTATAATTAATCTATGTCGGTATAATCAATAATCTTATGATGCCAGGAAATTACTTTCTCTGTATGTATTATAATGATGAGATGTTTATGAAACAAATTTATTTTCCATTAGTTATTCTATGATGATATGATTATTGTTTTATGATCTTATGGAATATATATAATATATATATTGGTTTATGTGATAGGTGGGAGTATAATTATATATCCCTCCAATACATTGGGTAATGTTGAAAAACATAAGAAACGCAAATGAGATGTTAGAGTTGAGAAAGTTTTAAGAGACAGCAGTGTTAATAAAATCCTAATCAAAGACAGATTTAAATATATATAATTTAATCCTATGTGAACATTGTTATAATATTATTTGGGAAATTTCATGATGAATGTATGATAACCAAGATATTACTATGATTTTTTTCATATTATTGAAAAATAATTCCAATGACTGGTTCTATTCCTTATGATATGATATCATGGATCATGATTGATTTATGATGATTCATAAATTTTATGTCTCAATGTTTTTTTAAGTGGTGTAGAATTATTACATAACTAACAATTGATGATTAATTATAGATAGGTTATGAATATACTAATTTAGGATCTTGATCTCATGAACTTGTGATTATGTTCTAATTGAATATAACCATAGATTGATAACTCTCATGTTTACACATACTGAGCATCTGAACACAACCATTCTTATGTAATAATATAACCTAGGTTATAAAGAACAATATTATTTAATATTTATATATAAGGATTTCATGTGTGAATAATTCTTTACGAGATGATGATGTTTTCTTATAGAGCATGAAACTATAGGTATAGAATAAAAAATTCCCATTTTGGGTGAAAGACATGGGGTTTTTTATGTAAATATTTTTTCTAAATTCTCTAAAGTTGTAAACCTAAAAGTTTATAATTATATAAGTTACTCAATTTTGGATATAGATATTATAATTTTTCATGGTTAAAATTCGGTCACATTATGTGGTATTAAAGCAAGTATATAAAATTATGTTTTAGCAATATATATGAATGTATGGGTATAAGACTGTCTCAGTTAGTATTTGATCGTGGTTTAGATAACTTTAGAGGTTATTAAGTTATCATGTATAAAAATTTTAATAGTTAAGGATACCATTATAAGTTGATAACATTTATGGACGATCAAAAGTTTAAATGCATAGATACCCTATTGAGGTTATATTGTAAGGGATTTTAAGGTAATTAATAATATTTTGGGAGTTTGTTACTTTTTTAAATATTATAGAGAGATATATAACCTATGTTTTAACATTTATTTAGTGTAAAGTTATTCTTGTTGAATTTTATTAGGAATATAACTTGAAAGAAACACATAACTAATAAGCTTAATAAATTTTTTATGATGAGTTAATTATGGTTAATTGGAAAATATGTGTTTCCATATTTTTGGAATATATGGGATTTAAAAGTGATTTGGTGAATTAGTGATTACAGTTATCTTTAAATAAGTTCAATATTTAGGGAAAAATATATGATGAAGTTGAATATAAAATTAATGATACTATGAAAATTTATTTGAGGAATAAATATTAAGTAATATTCTAGAATAATATATTGTTTTATTGTGAATTTATTTTGATTTAGTATTATATGGGAAATGATTTGTGTATTTTTTTAGAATATATAATTTTGGTATATATATTTTAGCATGGATATATGAGTGATTACATTTATTTTAGGATAAATATTTAGTTGATCTTCAAACAATAAAAGATCAAATATTTTTGAAATTTTTGGGATTCGAATCTGGTCAATCATATTTTCTTAAGTGTTTTAAAATTAGTTAATTATATAATGAGTTTTCTTTAAAATTGGGTATTTTTATTGTTGTTTGGAAGGTTAGTGTATTATTTATTTGTGTGAAGTTTTATTCATATTATATATTATGTTACCTTGTACTAACCATTTCTATTATGGTAATTATATATATATTGGATGAATTTTTTTTTATCTTATAATATATTAAAAATTGGTGTTAGTATATTTGGAATGTAAAATTCATCGTGTGTTTTTATTCAGAATTAGAAGTGGAAAACTTCTTGAAACACAACTAAAGGATTTTTTTGGAAATACATCTTTTATATTTTCCCACATTATTTATCTCAAATGTAAAATATTTCCTTGAACTCAATCTGGGGGAAGATAAATATATTGAGTTTAATGTGTAAAATATCTATTTCTTATTGTGGTAGGATATTTGAAGATTTTGTAGAATTATTATATTTTAAAATGAATACATGGTTTAAGATATATCTTGTAAATGATAAGTTCCCTTTTTTTTTAAAAGAAACTGAAGTTATTTTCTATTTAAAATGTGATTTATGTTAATTAAGATGTATTTCAATCTATATATGTATATTTATTTTCCAATACTTGATACTGATTAGGAAATGTTTTAAACACTTTTTTATTAAACAAAAGATGAAAATAACGAGGGTGAAATTTATTTAAGGTAGGTATAATTTTATAGCCCAAAATGTTTTAATATATTACTATTTAATATATTTAATGCATTTTATATCTTGTGATACATGCAACACCAAGCATAAATAAGCCACAAAATAGTTTAAAAATCTTTTTATTTAAATATGGTCACTATGTCATATACATTTTTGGAATTTTTTGATAAGAATAGTCATTCTCTGAAATATATGTTGAAATATTTTCCTTAATAAAAAGAATAATTGATTATATATTTCTTATTAATTTGTGTGAAATGAAGACAAGATCATTGTAAGGTAAAATATATATTTTTCAGAAATCTTTTTTCATTTCTACAATGTATTTTTATCTTAATAAATTAAATAAATAACTAATGAAAAATTTTATTCATTAAATAAGTATATTATATTTCTGTTTTAACTATTTAACTTTCATTTTATTTTATTAATTATATAATAAATGTGAAAAATGTCTTCTTATGACTGAAAAAAATATTTTCTTCATAAATGATTCTTTTTCAGTGAGATTATAATTAATTTCACAAAAAATAATAAAATTTATTTGAAATAAATCATTATAATTTTTTAAGTAATCATATAATAATATTATTAGGATAAATTCATTGGGTTTTTTTAATTAATTTTTTTTATTGAACAGTGAAAATTTGGTTTTTTCAAAACATTTTTATTATTTCGTTAAATTAATTAAGTTAAAAATCTAATTTGGTTTGGGATTTTTCATTAATGTAACATAAGAATCATTTATTTTTAGATAATAACATTTTTTACTAATGAATTGTTCTGAAATGTAATATTGGTATAAGCTCGTTTTTTTGTTTACAAAGGCTTTTTTACAAAAAAAAACTATTTTTCATTTATATTTACAAATTATTATTAAAATTGGTTTTTTACACTTCTAAAAAGTTAATGAGAACACATTTTTTCATATTTCAAAGGTTCAAATTTTTTAAATAAGTTACTTTTGTTTTTATCTATTATTATTAGTTGCCCTATCAAAACAATTATCACCATAGTAAGGATAAAATAAGTAAATACATGTTATATAATTTGATAAATACTGAAAATATTTCTAAAATATATATTTATTTTATTGGATGGATTTTTTTTACCATCAAATCTATGATTGTAAAAATTGGACTCTTCTTTCCATATTCCTATGGTTATAGCCTTTATATTACATTATAAAAAGAATATTTACAAAAATGTCACTCTCTTGATTTAAATTTCTATTATATGTAGTCATTAGAATATAAGGACGTTATGGATTAATTTAAAATACTATTTCTAGCCTAAATATGCTATATTTATGATTTTAATTTAATTTTAACTTTTAGTGAAGTCATATTTACCTTAAATTCTTACACAATGTTGATACAGTGCATGTTCAAGCAGTAGAAAAATAAAGGTAAAACAATTTAAAAACATTAAAATTAATATTTTTTATGGATTATTATGTTACATAAATTCTTTGTTTGATAAATATTTATATTTTATGGATATAGAGATTATATTAGAAATAAATTTTTATTTTCATTTATTTAAAAAAAATTAATAGTCGCAGAATTTAATTTATTGGTATTTTATGTCAAAAAAAATATTTTATTAAATTATTTCAAAAATAAATAAATATATTAAAAGTTGATAAGTTGAGTGGGAGTGGTCCAAATTTCATACCAAGACCATGTTTGATTTAATTTACACCTTATAATTAAATTTATAGACCATAATTATTAATGAAAATGTTACCACAACTATAGTTAAAAAGGGTTAAAGAGGGTGTGAAACAAAAAAGATATAGTTTAAAATGACACATAAACCAATAAAATTTTATAGGTTATAGGGATTATTATTTTTTATATCATATTTTTTATATTTTTTCCAATTCGTTCCACTTAATTTTATTTAGATACTTGTTATATTTTAAATTTCTAAGAAATTAGACGTGAGTTCATTCACCATCTTATGAAAGGACACCATAAATACTAACTAATTCAAAACTTTTATCACTATAATACATCTTATATATACCAAAATACCTTATTGAATTCCCTCCCCATGACCTATAATCCCTATTTTCATAATAATACCTATATTTCAAGGATTAAGATGTAAGAAAAGAGAGGTTTTGAGAAGTATAAGTATAAATCTTAACTGATTGTTTCCATGTTTATTTATTCTAGAAATCTTATAAATATTATATATCATTTTTATATAAAAATATTATTATATTAAATTTAATTAAATTTATGTTTTTTCATGGAAAAGGCCCTTTCATCCCCTTTATATCCAAATGGGAAATGAAATCATCACTCTTAGGAATGTATGAACTACCATCTCCGTGAAGTTAATTATTTCATTTTACATCACCTCCATTTATGAAATGGTTTTATGATGAATTTATTGTTTATATATTATATTTAAAACAAAATTATTCTATATTGATTATAATTTTTTAACTTCCTTCATTCCTTTATATTCAATGAAAAATGATAATATCATCCATGCGTACGTGTGGAGTATCACCTCAATGGAGCTATGTGAATTATTTTTCATTTATTCTTTAAAAAACATTTATTTAGGATATACTGAACCGATATATATTACATTTATTATATAATTATGATTCTATAAAGTTTAATTGTTATTTACCTTTATTGTTTTCATCCACAAAAAATTTTAGCCTTCACTCATGCATACATATGGACTACCATCTTGAAGAAGTTACATAATTCATTTTTCATCACCACCTTATATAGATGATTATAAATATTTATATAGTGAAAAAATATGATGATTGTAAAAATATTATAATTTTTTATATGATGAATCTATGACCAATATGGGAGGATCAGAACCATTAAACTAAAATTTGAATGGAAAACATACCTATTTTCCCATAAATAATGATTCTGTTGAAGAATTGTTAGTGAAAGGATAATTAAAAATTATAAGGTAATAAAATATTTTGATATATGTAATGTTCATAATGTATCTAAAAGTATATAACTATTAATATTTTGGTTTAATATATTTTAATGTCCCTTAATTTGAATCTTAGGTGGTAAAGGAGGTCCTAGGGGAGCTCAAGGTTCATTTAAATACTAGAGCACTGAAAATGGGGGAAATAGGATGGGCCACATGGTTTGTCTGTAACCATGAAACCCAGGGCGCATGTTAGTGCACCATTTTTTAGGTTTAGGGTACTGGTAAAACACATAGATTACTGATTTATTAAAATTTTACACCTTTCCCATGCAAGGTTCCCCTTAAAAGAGGACCATGCACATAGTTTGTGAATGGTTTGGCCAAACCATGTAACCAAACTATGCATAGTTACTTTTGTGAGTGAAAAAATAAATTTTCCCTCAATAAAATGTTTATTCCAATTTTCCCTTTCTATATTCTACATACGCATGATTTTTTCTCCTCCCTCTAGGTTCTTGAGCCCTCTTCGTCTCCTCTCATAGGGTTTTGATGATTCTCCCTCAATATCATTGGTTTCCTTCACCATCAGAAGCTATGGAATCCTCTTGGTAAGATATCTCATCCGTATTCATCTATTTCATGTTTCTTCCATAATATATTGCACTATATTCATGTGAGGAATCATTTCACTATTCTTGATGTTTTTCTAAATATCTCGATTTATTAAATTTTAGGTTCAATCAATCTTTTCCATAGGACATTTGGTGTACTATGACTATGAGAGTTAGTGTCTACTCTGTTTTCCATCATTGCATTGCATTTTTTGAATCACATTGTTGTACTGCTAGATGGATCATTCCAACGTATATTTTTTATCACATATTAAATTTACCAGGATGGTTTTCCATGCCCGTAGTGACATTATCTTATGGAAAATCCCAACCATGGGTGTTCTCTTTTCCTTTGGACACCCATTTGGTTGTTCCATCCTAAATGGCCTAAAATGACTTTTGACTTGGGTTGTATTTCACCTTGGATTATTGTTCTAAATTATTAAATGAATTAATGGTGAGGAAGGAACCATGATAATAATTCTTTCTAAAATTATTATTAATAATTAATTAATTATTCCTTGTGTAGTGTCATGTGCCTAGGGAATACTTGAAAATTTCATTTTATATAGCATTCCTTATTTTAAATCACTCATGAAAGTATTGAATCCATTTATTATAGTTATATTCAATGTAATACTTTCGTGATATGACTCATCTTGTGATTAATGAATTATGGTTTCTCATTTTCATATAATCTTATGTGCCTTTTGTATTTCATGTTTATGGATTTAAACATATGCTTGGTTGAATTGAAATGTTATGCTTAGTCAAGCATGATGGATTGGGATATTGAGATGTTATTTGTGACATATGGTAAGGGGTATGATAAAGACATGTGCCTATGGTTACATGTCTTTGTTACATGTTATTCATTATTTCTTATGAATATTTCCAATGCTCTTATATTATATAATTAATTATTCATTTCTTTATAAATTGTTCCCTTATAGTTTGATTGAATTGCATTGGCTGATTAAATAGTAAGTATGTGGTATTAAGATGGTTATTAGATTTAATGATTTATATATATTCCTCACTTTTAATGTTCTTGGTAACTTGGATCACTTGATATAGGTCTAGAGAGAATTTGGGTTCTGTAGTAAGGACTTGTGGATGGACTCACCATGTTCGTTTAGGTTATGACCGAACATGATGAGGGTGAGGCTTTGGCTTTCCTAGATAGGGATTCCCCAGTGGTTTATTATACTATTGAGTGATACGAGCTCCCTATGGGAATAAATTAGATAGACTCATAAACCAGATTGATACGCCATGCCTTGGGTGATACTCAGTCCCCTATATGAGATACTTGAGAATGACTCAAAGTTTCCATGCCTTGGGTGGTAAGTGGGATTTCATATGGATTTCCTTGGATAGACACAGTGGTATTGGATTATTTCAAATGTTCATGTTGTGATAATTTGGATTATTTTTAGATATCATTGGATTTTCATAAGACTCCACCATTTTATTTGACATATATTCTTGAATTTCATTTTTTGATTGATTGATCTTATGAGATACATCTATTATTATTATTATGACTATGATTATGTATATGTGATGTTTATAACTTATTTTCTGGTACACTTGGGTGATGACATGTGTATTTTCCCCCAAGAAAAATCATAATCTTGAGGGTAATTCCTTATCAGTTTTATCTATTGGGTTGACTTTGTTACATGGAACTTTTATACATATTTTTATTTTGACAGGTTCATCTATTCATACTTCCAGCATATGATAAAATATGTGATATGTTAAAGGTTTATATTAAGGATCATAAACCATATAGTTATATGTTTATTTAATTAATGCATTTATTTTTTTATATCTAGAACACTACTATATATTTACATCATGAAATGGAATGGTGTAGACATTGTGGGTGTCGACCTACTGAGATTTATATCTCACACACTACTTGGGAGCCATGTGGTCCCAAGTGGACTACATGATTGCACGTATAGATAAAGGAATGTGGATTACTTCCAATGCATGATTTCTTTGTTGTATATGATGGAGATTTGGGAGAGGAGGAATGAGCCTATGCTCGAGATGTCATTTAGCAATTTTTTTCCATTTTTTTGTTTTAATATCATGTAGACTATTCTTGTACCCTTGTTCTCATGTACTCTAATTTTTCTATAGAATCATTAAATGGAATTCATAATTTTATTTATTGTGATTATTTATCTCCTATGTGTTCTTTATTTATATTACATTTATTATTCCTTTACTTTTTTTACAAGCTGTTATTTCTTATTCTTCCGCTATTTAATATATATTATTTTCTCTTAGGCATACTAGATCCATTAGGTAATAGTTACACCACAAACACACTATAGGCCCTCACTACTAGTCAGTAGCCTCTGAAATTCAGGGAGATGCTCTTTAGGTCATATGGCCTACAGAGATCAGGGAACCGATGAGTGGAACCCAGGACTGGGACTCTACAAAGTGATATTAGAGGCTCCTTTTTCTTTTTTCTTACTATTTGGGTTAGATAGTATATTAAAAATGGAATTTGGACTTGACCCCATGCTTGGACATAGGTAACCCATATACAAGGGAAACTCCAATTACATGGGATAGGAATTGTTTTATTGATTTTTCCAATTATGGATGATATGACTTCACTATTGGGTGACACATATGCCTTATGATTTTATTGATATTGGTATGATTCAGATGATGATTTATATTACTTCATCTTAATTAAATGAGGTAATTTCATTACATGCATCGCATTAGGTACTATATGAATTGAATTTCCATGAATATTACCATTCCATATCTACTTTTAGTATTCATCTTCCTATTTTATTGTTATTTTTGTTGTGATCTGTTATTATATATTGTTGGGTATGTTTTTTATACTTATTAAAATTTTGTAAATTGACTTATAGTATTATGATATAAATTGGGTTAATTGGACACCTAATTTCAATTTATATAGTGTATGGGACATTATAAATTAGAATGATATCTATTTAATGATAAATAAAGGAGTAAGTTGATCAAAATGAATTGACTACCTTATATGTGAATATGAGACCTTGAATTTAATGTTACCTAGGAAATGGGTTGAAGGTATTTTCTCTTGTGATCCTTTTGAGGTCTCTTTCCCTTATTATCTAAATCTTGATATTAGACCAGGATTTTAGTTTTTTTATACTCAGAGGTGGTCCATGCACATATCTTATTTATTTATTTCCTTATCTACTAGGACATGTTTCAGGGATTCCATTCACCTACCCTTTATTATGATTTTATTTTCAACTTTCCCTATCTGTTGTGTGATTATTTTCTAAGGTGATCACTTGGAAGTTGTAGAGTTATGCCAATGTGACATCCTCATGTTGTAATCTAAGAGAGTGATGATGAGCACACTCTGAAGGTGTTGGACACTAATCCTCCAATTATACCTCTTGTAGTACCTCCTAAGTCACCTCCTACTGATCTTCCACTAGTCATTGGTGCTTAGTTCAGTTATTGTTTTCTTTAGTTGATAATGATTGTTTATAGTGCTCCCATGCCTAACAAGACTATGGAAGAGCTGACACGGGACATTCAATAGTATCACCCTCCCACTTTATCATGGGATGGGATTCCTCATGCCAAAAATTCATGTATATAAGCTATGATATCCATATTTGATCATCTCGATATTTCTCCAAAACACAGGTTCATGCTTTCTACCTACATGATTCATGACACCGCCAAGCATTGTTGGGATGTCATCTCTTAGTTAGAGCATTACTGGGACATGGTTTTGGAGGACATCCTCAGGACCTTCTATGATTACTCATTTTTGAAGAACATGACTATATATCGATCCATGAAGTTCATGCATCTTCACTAGTTCTCTATGAATGTTCTTGAATATTTTTCTCATTTCTCAAAAATTTCGTGTTTTTCTCTATTTCTAACCATTGAGCAATTAACAACTACAATGTTTTTCAAGGGTAGGCTTGGGTATAATGTCCCCTAGAATGTAAACATCTTTTATTAGATTATTTATATATAGATAGTGATCTATTCCTTGATTATAGAGTGAAATCTTAGAGAAGTTAGTCTTATGAGATAGGGCAGTTCTGTTTTGTGTTTGGGAAATTGTTCTTCTGGAAATAGAAAGTTCCACTTCAAGGGTGAACATGGGGGTGGTTCCAGCTATTGAAACATAATGATATTTCTATAGAGTGTCACAATTGTGTCCAGATAGGACATAAGAGGCCCCACTACATGAGAAGCTCAATGGAATGCCTATTTTGTGGCAGGATGGGTCATCTTCAATGCTTCTTACATTATTATCCTCCAACATCCAGTGGTATGGGATCCATACCAACACCACTATTAGGTACGAGATCTGTGACCCAACATCAATATGGGACTTGGTATTCTATTGGAAATTCAGGATGAGGTGTAAATGGTTTTGGTGGAAGTATTCAGCCTTCAGAACATCAACATCAGTATAGTGAATCTACTCTGGCTAGTTAAGTAGAATTTTTGGGCCATGGTTTAGGAAATAAGTTTTTAGTGCTTCCATTTACAAAGTAGTAGAGCCCATGGACATCTATAGTTAAATTTATGATTCAGTGAGACTCTACATTAGTTTCTTCCCTTTTAGATATAGGTGTGTCGCATTATTTTGTAACTTCTGCGTGTTTTTAAAGACTTGGTCTTTCAATTGATTACTTATATGGTGTGATGTATCTCAAAACTCAATTGGGGATCATAACAGAGGGAATATTCAAGTACCAGGAGTGACCCCTTGAGAGAGATAAGTACTATTTTTTCTAGAGTATCTTTTTCCTTAAGATGACTGGCTTTGATGTCTTTCTTGGTATGGAATTTCTCATGCTTTATTGTTCCCAAGTGGATTTCTGTCACCAATGAGTGTCTTTTACAAAACTATATGGAAATTAATATATATATAATGTTGAATGAGATTTATAGGTAGATCGAGCTGGAATCATGTGTTATGGGATTTGTAAAGTGAAATATCATCTTGTGGGTCTCTTTATGAGAGATTAGTGAATACAGTTGGAAGAATTAACTCCATTTGAAAATTAGTATAGGGATGTATTCCCTAAAAATTTCTCTAAATTATATCCGGTGAGAGAGGTTGAGTTCACTATAGAGATAGTACCATGTGTGGCACTAGTTTCCATTCCTCCAAATAGGATTACACTGACAGAGCTATGGGTACTCAAGAAGTAGCTTTAAGAACTTCAGGCCAAGGATTTTATCAGACCGAACACATCACCATGGGGTTCACCAGTAATTTTCACCATGAAATTAGATGGTACCCTCAGACTGTATGTGGATTATATATTGTTAAAGCATCTTATGGTGAAGAACTAGTATCCATTACCATGTATAGAGGACTTCTTTGACCAGATCTGAGGATAAAATACTTCATTTAAGACCAATTTGGGTTTAGGTTATCATCAGGTGCATGTGAGACAATCATATATACCATGTATAGCATTCTACTGTAGGTACAACTTGTATGAGTATTTGGTTATGTTGTTCATTCTAATGAACACAACAGAAGTATTCACAGAATTGATTCATCAAGTTATCCAAATATATATTGATCCTTCTTGGTAGTGTTTATAGACAACATATTTCTGTATTCCCGCTCCATACATGACCATGAAACCCATCATGAGATCAGGATGAGTACAATAAGGCAGTACTTGCTATATGTAAAGCTCAGTAAATTACACTTTTTGGATCAGTGAGGTTGAATTCATGGATCAGATCATATCTAATGTTGGCATATCAATTGATCGATAGAAGGTGGGAACTATGGTTTTATGGGATAATCATATCAATGTTTTTGAGACACGTATCTTCTTAGGGCATGATATCTATTACAAGATGTTCATTTAGTACTTCTCCCACTTATCAGTGCCTCATTTGGCCTTGACTCAGATGGGTGTTTAGTTCTTGTGGTATGAAGTTTGTGAGAAATATTTGTTAGAGTTAAAAGAAAGAATCAAATCAGATCTGATTCTGATTCTACCTGAGATGGGTATAAGTTATATAGTCTACTAGGATTCTTCATGAATTGCTCAGGGTGTAGTTTTTAAGCCTAATGAGTGGAACTATCCTATACACAAAATTGATCTAGAAGTAAGGTTTCATACTTTTTATTATTTAAGGAACTATCTATTGGGATATGTATTTTATTTTCTACATTTATCATAAAAGATTGAAATATATCTCCACTTAGTGGGACTTGAATCTGAGGCAGTACAAGTGTGTGGAATTCATGCAGTCCTTCGACTCTAATCATGCTTATACACCTAGTAAGGGTAATGTTATAGTTGATTACCTGAGAATAAAAACATAGAAACAAGAAGTTCAAGTGGCCATAAGTGAGTGAAATATTATGGATTTGTTTTTTAAGTAACATATTGAGGTTCATAAATAGATTAGGTTACCACTGTTAGCATATTTGGTATTGAAAACCTCTCTTCTAGAGTGATTCTGAATGTGGCAGTTTCCTAATATGGAGAAACTCATTTTGAGGGATAGAGTCATAGTACAACACCCCCCCCCCCCCTCTTGGTTGGGTTTTTGATGGTAGTGAAACTCATATCTTCCATGGTTGAGTATGGTTTCCTTTAGATATATTAGAGAAGATTTTGAGGGAATCTCATTCCTCTATTTGAGATGTTATTAATGGTCTTACCAATATGAATAAATACATGTGTCATCAATATTGGTGTTCTGGTATGAAGAGGAAAATAGTTGGCTACATCACTTGGTGCTCCAGTTGTCAGTGGGTGAAGACATTTCACTAGTGACCTCTTGGGATTCTACAACCACTATACATTTATAAGTGGAAATGTAATGACATCACCCTATATTTTATGCTCGGATTACTAAGATATCCTTGGGGTAGCAATATAGTGTGGGTGATCATCGATAGGTTGATGAATGTCTCACAATTCCTACAGATCTGGTAGTCCTTCTCTGTTTATGAGCAAGAAAGGCTTTTCATCTAGGAGATAGTGCAACTTCATGATGTACCCCATTCTATCATTTCAGATAGAGATGATCATTTCACATCATAGTTCTGATGAGGATTGGATAAATCATTGGGTTCATAGATTCTCTTGAGTACTGTGTTTCACCCTTATAACTATGGGTAGTCCTAGCAGACGATTTGGGTGTTAGAGGATATGATTCAGGCATGTAACCTTGATTTTTGAGGTTTCTTGGAAAGGAATATTCCTCTAGTTGAGTTTGACTATAATAACATTTTTTATAAAATGATTTAGATGGATCCATATTAGTTCCCCTATTGTAGACCATGATTCTCACCTTTATATTGTCTTAAGGTAGGTGAGGTTGATCTACAGTGTCCTCGACTCATTCAAAAAGCTTCAGATCAAGTCTAGTTGATTCAAAATTTTATGAATATAGCTCATTCTAGGAAGAAGTATTATACTTATCATCACCACATACCTCTAGAGTTTTAGGTGGGACATTGGGTCTTTCTACGTGTATCACCTCATTTAAGTCATAGATGGATTAGGAGATAGCAAAAGTTATCATTATTATATGTTAGTATATTCAATATAGTGGAGAGAGTTGGGGCAGTGGACTATCAGTTTCTATTACCATAGAGGTATTGTTCCATGCATAACATCTTCTACATATTTCAAATTCAATAGTCTCATCCAAATTTATCTCATTTGTCATATCCTGATGATATCGAACTGGAGGTGGATTCGTCATTTGATGAGTTTATCATTGGTATCTTCAATTATAGAATGAATGTTCAATATGAAAATCCATTTCCATTAGTCTAGGTGTTATGGTAGGATGGTCGTTTTTAGGAGAAAACCAATTAATAAAAGACTGATGTATGTGTGTAATTGTTGGAGGTTTTCTCTAAAGAAGTTATTCAATACTCATAAAGGAAACTCGGGGACAAGTTGTTTTAAGGATTTGAGGTTGTAACATCCTAGATTTATCCAAAGGTATGAATTTTTTAATTTTTTAGTTTAATATCTTTAAATGACCATTAATTTTAATTATATGAGGTTAAAGGAGGTCTTAGGGGCGTTCGAGCTTTTTTGAAGCCCGAAGCACCGAAAATGGGAAAAGAGGTTTGGTTGCAGGGTTTTTATTAAAACATGAAACCTAGGGCGCATATCCGTGCACAATGTTGAAATGTTTGTATAGTAGTAAAATTTATGGTTTGCACATGATTATTCAAACTGTGCATTTTTCCCATGTATGGTGCCCCATGAAGTAGAACCATGTGGATAGTTGGCACACAGTTTGGCCAAATTCTATGTCCAAACCATGTGATGTGATTTTTTGAGTCCAAATAAAAAATTTCCATTAATGAAATGTTTATACCTCCTTTCCTTTTAGTTCTTCTTCCTCTACACAATTTGCCTCCTCCATCTAGGTGATCAAACCCTCCTCTTCCCTTGTGGGGTTTTTTATGTTGCACCCTCAAATATCATATGTTTCCTTCACCATAGGATGCTATGGACTCTCCTTGGTTATCTCTATCATCCACACTAATCTATTTCGAGTTTCATCCATCATGAGTTTCTCTATCTTAATGTGACATATGTTTTCCGAATTTTGGGGGTTTTACAAAATATTTTCATTTCATCCATTTTAGGTTGAATCAAGCCTTCCCATCATACATGTGTATTTATATGACTATGAGGTAAGGTGTTCACTCTTTTTCTCATCATTTAATTTCATTTTTTGCATCGTGTTATTGCGATGCTATCCGGAACCTTCCTGTGATGTTTTTTTATCGCATAATAAATTAACTGAGATGGTTTTCCATGCCTGCAGTGACCTTATCTTATGGATAAATCCAACCATGGGCAATTGATTCTCTTTTGTATACCCCTTTAGGTGTGCCACCTAAATGGCCTAAAATTCCCAATGCATTGGGTTGTATCTCACTTTGGATTATTGTTCTCTATTACTAAATGAATTAAAGGTGAGGAATGAACCATTAGAAAAATGCATTTAGAAATTCTTGTGCTTAATTAATTATTTGGTCCTTGTGTAGTGCCACATGCCTTGGGAATACATGAAGCTTTGTTTTATTATCATATTAAATATATTAAGTTTCCCATGCATGTATTAAATCAATTTCTTGTGGTTATATTCCATGGCTTCCTTTCATTATGTGCCACATCCTGTGCTTAATTCATTATGGTTTCTCATATTCATATTATCCTATGTTCCTTGACTCTTTAGTGATTATGGGTTAAAACATATGATTGGTTTAATTGAAATGTTCTTTTTGTTCATGCTTTATGGCTTGAGATATTGTAATTTCATTGATGACATACGGTAAGGGTTGTGATAAATCTAGGTTCATATGGTTATATTTATTTTTTATATGATATTCCTTGCTTCTTATGACTATTTTAAATTCTCTAATCTTATATAATGCCTTATTATTTAATTTATAAATTGATCCTCCATTGTTGAATTGAATTGTATTTTTGGATTAAATGGTACCATTGTGGTATTAAGATGATTATTGGATTGAATTATTTATATTTATTCCTTTATTTTGATGTTATTGGAAACATGGATCACTAGATATAGGCCAAGAGAGAACTTGGGTTTTATATTAAGGACTCATGGATGGAAACGTCGTGCTAGTTTGGTTTTTGATCTGACACACTAAGGGTAATGGTTTGTCTTTCTAGGAAAGGGCTTCCATGGTTGTTTATTATACTCCTATGTGAAACCAGTTCCCTTGGAAAGAAATAGTGGATAGAATCATTGGAAATGTAGGTAATCCATGCCTTGGGTGATACTCAGTACCCTACATGAGATACCAAGGACAAACTCAGATTTTCCATGCCTCGAGTGATACTTAGGATTCCATATAGATAAACTTTGATGGACTCAATGTTATTAGATTATATCATATGTTCCTATTATGAAAATTGTGATTCTTTCTAGATCTCCTTGGATGGGCATGGGACTCCACCCCTGGATTTGACTGATTTTGTGGAATAGCATTGTTTAATTGATTTCTTATATGAGATGCGTCTATTATTATTTTTATGGTCTTGATTAATAATATGTTATGTTTATCTCTTGTTTACTCGCACACTTGGGAGATGACATATTTATTAACCCCATGAAAAATCAAAATCTTGTGGGTATGCCTTCTCAGATTTTTTTCTTGTGTTGCCTTGTTTACTTGTCACATATATACATATTATTCTTTGCATAAGTAACTCTATTCTATATTTTGGAATTGTAAAAAGAATTTGATATGGTGCAGGTTTCTATTTAGGAACCTGGACTAAGTTGTTATATGTTTATTTATATACTGCTCTTCTTTTTTTATATCTGGACCACTACTATCTATTTATGGAATGAAATGGAAAGGTCTAGACACCATGGGTGGCAGACAACTGAAATTTATATGTCACACCCTTCTCGGGAACTATGTGGTACCTGAGTAGACTTTATGATCAAATATATAAATAAATGGAATTATGGTGGTTTTTGTGCTTGATTGATTTGCTGTTTAGGATAGAGCTTTGGGGGTAAATGACCAATCCTCTACTCTAGATGTTGTGTAGATATTATCATACCCTTTTATTTTTGATAACATGTAGTATATTGTTTTCCCCCTGACACCCTGTACTATTGGATTTTTATAGAATCATGACATGGACATCATGATTGTATCTGTTATGATTATCCAGCTCCTTCCAGATTCTTATTTATATTGCATATTTTATTACATTACTTCTGATGTTGTCTGTTATTTCCAATTTTTCCAATACTTAATATATATTGTATTCTACTATTCATAAAATATTCATTAGGTCATAGTCTCCCCATAGACACACCATAGGCCCTCGCTACTAATCGATAGCCTCTGAAATCTAGGGAGACGCACTTGAGGTTATGTGGCTAACCAGGATTAGGGTACAGTTGAGTGGAATACAAGACCAATATGTTGTAATATATATATATATATATATGATTATGTATTTTTAATGGATTTAAAATAAATATATTTTTATTATAAAATATTTTTTACTACATATGAATAAATAGGGGATATGACGTAATTATTTCTCATCTCACTCTTATTTAAATTTGACATATGTCATACTCAACACTTCTTTTGTTGGTTTGGTGTTTATATTTCCCATGAATTAAATTTATGATTATTTAAATTAAAATTATGGGTATTTAAATTTTATATAAGGTTCTCTGTTTCTTGATAGTTTTATTTATGTATAAATGATTTTTTAAGGTTTTATTTTACATTATTATTTCTTTTTGAGATTGTTTTTGTTAGATTTTTATTCAGATAAATTACGTATTATTTTCCCATTAAACCCAATATATTTTATTCTCCTGTGGTTATTTTGGGGGTTTTCATGTTATCTTTAAATTTTCCACTCTTTGGTACTTAAAATTTAGAAGAAAATATATTTAATAAATACTAATCAAATTTCACATTTTTGGTCAGGAATCCTTCTCCACCATATCCATATTCTCTAAAAAAATTCAAAGAATGTTTTTATTATAATCCAATGATTTATTAATTTTGTTTTAATCAATATTTCACATACATATAAAAATTAACAAGTACCATCAAGTGGTTTTCAAATAATTTTTTCTTTTTACTAAAAATGTGTAATAAATATTAATTTAAATATTAAATAAATGAATTTATTTTCCCTCCACCATGTTAAAATTTTAATTTGAAGCTTCAATAACATATTTCCTTGTTAATTTTCATAGAAAATAATTTTATCAATATTCTTGGAATCTATTTTTTTAGAATTTTATGAGAATAAAAGGGATATTTTAACTTATTTTCAAATCATGTTTTATGTGATTTTATAAAAAAGTTTTTTTATCTATGTAAACATCCTTTAGGGATTGTTATATTTGACGGGCGATATGGTCTAATGATTTCCTCCCCATTTCTGGATGACATATGATGACGATGATTATCTTAGATTGATTACAAGGAAAATATTTCTTTCCTATGTGTTTATTATTCTGTTTTGATACAATGAATGATCTTGTGATGCCATATAATTCCATTCCATTGATGGATTATGATGATGATATGTTTAATAAACCTTTATATTTTCAAAATTTTATTCTATAATGATATGAAAAATGTTTTATGATATTTTAGAACATGTCTGTACTGTTTTCATTATGATATTGAAGGCCCTAAATTTATATATCCCTATAATGAAATGGTAAATTATGACAATGTTTTGAAACTCTTATTGGATGAAAAATTTATTGAATTCCTAATATATAAAGGAGTCAATAAAATTATAATAGATTACATAGTTAACTATTTATAAGTTACTTTTAATAAAATGCTAGAATTATCATTTTTAGGTAGTTCCATGATGAATTTATAGATCTCAATATATTATTATGATTATAAAAGCTTAGGATTGAGACACACAATTAGAATGATATGTTATAATGATTAGGATCTGCTATTACGGACCGTATTTGATTTATGTTGATTCCTCACACTTATATATCGCGTTTTTTGAAATTATAATGAATTATTCGAAGAAACATGGTTGATAATATATGCGTGATTGAGTATAGAAATAGAAATATGCAATCATATTATCATACCATTATGATTATATTTTTTTATATGATCTTCAATTATTATCTATCATGTTTACCCTTATTGATATTCTCATCTCACCCTTTCATTTGTTTTAACATTCTTCAGGTTATGAAGCATTATATTATGTAAGAGTTGTCTAGAAGGGTATCTTGTGTGAAGATGTTTTTGAGATATAATTATTCTTACGGAAGAATAAAAAATATGTTTAATAGAGAAAATGACTATTTAAGGAGAAATACAAGGGTTTTGTTATGTAAAGGTCTTTTCATATTTCTCTAAAACTCTAAACCTAAAAGGTATGTGGTTTGTAAGTGACTCAATATTAGATATTGATATTTTAATTATAAATGGTTAAAATTAGTTCACATAATGTGATATTAGTGGCAGTGTATAAATATTGTGTTTTAAAACCGAATCTAGGTGTACTGATATAGGATTGACTCATTGCATTCCACTATGTTCATGATGAGTGGGCCTAAAACAAAACGTCTTGTTAAACACTTTTGGGGGATATTCATTGGACATTCACACACTACATATGAACAATTATGGTGTATTTGAAAAAATTCATGTTAAATAAATTAATAGTAATATGATAGTGTATAACTTTGGTTAAACAAATATAGTTATAGGATGAACCAAGTGTATCATAGATGAAGCGAAAGTATTATAGTTTGAAATGAAAATGTCATTGGATATAAATTTTTTGGTTTATTTTTGATATTAATAAGATTATTTATTCATGATTTTTTTGACGTCATCTTAACCATTTTGAATTTATTTTTAAAAACTAGATCATGAAAATGAAACTATGAAAGGTATACCCCTAAGAACTCCCAATGAATCAAATTACAATTTAATAGTTTCATAGTATTACTAACAATAATGAGGTGGTTATCACATTAAAATATATATATGAAGATTCAAATAGATCTTTTATATTATTAATTTATATAATTAAAATTAAAATTTTGAGGAAATAATATATTTATGTGGGGGGGATGTAACATTCCATGATTTTATAATATAATTTTTCTTCAAAATAAACAATATTTTGATAACATGTTTTGTATGCAACAAATGAATGAAGGGGAATGTGTCATATTAGATGAATATTATTAAGAATAATATATAATAATAAAACCTAGAAAAATGAAAATATTTTAATCAATTACAAAAGGACAAAAAATGTAATTAAGAATGATTAACATTTTGGGAATGGTTTTTTTAATAAAATCATTTTTTCTTAATATTTCCTATTTTTATTTCAAAAATTAACTTATTAATTTTGAAATATTAATTTTATAAAATAAAATCTATTTTTGCATTCAATATAAAAATATTATATTAGGGTTAATTGTTTTGATTTTTCCAAAATAGTTGGTTTTACGTGAATAGTGAAAAAATACCGATTTTGATAGTACCGTCACTTTTATGACATTATCATAATAGAAAAATGAAATAATGTTTTATTAAAATAATTATATAAAAATATATATTATAAATTAAAATAAATTATTTTAAATTATATATTAAATTTCAAAAATCCATTTTTATGTGTTTGGAAACTTATGCAATATTTTACCCTAAAATTGATTTTTATTTCCATATATAAAAATTATTTTTTATCAATTATTGGAATAAAATATAAAAATATATATTTTATATTTCAGATCAATATTTTCATATTATTTAATAATTTTAGTTAAATTTAAAATAACCAAAATAAATTAAAAGTGTTAATGGTTATCATGTGGATAGTAGTTAAACTGTTATTTTCAAAGAATTCCTTTATTAGCATACTACAATTTTAATATAATGAAATAACTCAATCTCTTCTCAAAAATGAATCTAAATTATTTTTTAAACCTATATATAAATATATTGTCACTAATTCATATGATAATAAATACTACACATGTAACACCTTGATAATTTATTATTTATTTCCTTTTAATTAAATTAAATCTCTTAGATAGCTTGAAATACACACAACACTGGGTTTAAATGAAAATACTCTTATAAAATATTATTTAATCATGACCATTATAAACTAGAAATTAAGTTTGAATATATGAATTTTCCTACCTAAATTATTAAAATTATATTTTTTTATACATTTATAAAATAAATTAATGGTTATATATTTATTAGAATAAAAATGAGAATCATTTGACAGGAAATGAAATTTTTATTGAAAATATATTTTTTAATGAAAACAATTTCGCCATTACTATTGCGCTTATGATAAGATTAATTAAATAAACTTTTAGAAAATTTATTTGATAAAATGAAGTTTATTTTTTAAATATATAATCTTAAAATTATCCTAGGATGAACTGTTCATATTTTCTGAATAAAATTCATTTTTTGATGAATTGTGAAAAATACTGGTTTTTATTTTAAAAAATACATTTTCATATAAAATATTTACAAAGATAAATGTTATTTTAGTTTTTTTAATTAATATTATTTCAATAATTTTATAATAAATACTTTTTAGGTTTGTAGAATGAATTTTATATTGAATTTTGATAATAATACCTTTTATACATATGAGAATGTTCTCTTTGGAAACATGCTTTTAAATCCTATCTTCAAGTATAATTTAAAATTGGATTCTTTCTCTTAACTAAATTTAATTTTTAAAAATGTAATTCATATTTGGAGTCATCATAATTTATATTATCTAACAATTTCAAATTAATTTTTTCTATTATCAATAGTAAAAGTAGAAAAAAAAATTAATTACCATGGTTCAGGATAAAACTAATTTACCACGGGTTAAATTAAAAATATAATGGTTAAGAATGACCTACCAACTTTTCAAGCACAATTGATTGTAATTATTCAGACCTTATCACATAATATGGTCGATAATGACCTATTTTTGAATTTTTAATGATTTAAATGTGGTAGTAATTTATTATTTTCAAAAATTACACGTGTTCCCTCTCCCAACTTATAAAAGGCAACCACCTCTCTTACCCTCATCACACATCTGTGGAATTTTTTTTAGAAAATAATTTGCCAAATATCTTCCTTAATCCAATATAAAAATGAAATATTAATTTTTATGACAAAAAATATATCATTATAAGGATTTTGGTGCAAACAAAAAGTAGTTACCTAAAGAGGAGGCATCATTCTTAAATGAGAATTTTATTTTTTTTTTCTTCTGTCACCTCATCCATATCGACTTAAAATATGAATTTATTACAACATTAGAATATTAAATATATTTATATGATATTATATTTTTATCAGGATCTATATCATTCCCCTCTTCTATAAAATGGGGAATAAAACTATTGATTGATTGTACGGAACACAACCACATAGTGAATAGATATAGTTTGTTTTCAATCCAAACCTTTCAAGGATGGATATAATTATGGGTTTAAAATATATAAAATATCTATATGGTATTATTATACTTATATAATTATAATATCACATTTACCATTATACTTTACATTCCATTTAAAAAACAATAATGTCGCTCTTGTGTATGGTGAATGATCGCCTCAATAAGTGAGGTGACTCATTTTTCACTGACATGTTACATGGATGGTAAAAGAGATAAATTTAATTAATATATTTGAAAATATTAAACGATATATATTTTCAAATATTAATAAATTACCCAATTCCTTATCCTTTCTCTTTTAAGGAAATTACTTTGTCACTCATGTGTATGTATAGCCTACCATCTCCACAAAGCGATGTCATTAATTTGCCTTGTGAAACATTTGTTAATTATTCTAAAAAATTATATAATGATTCAATATTATATTTAAATAATTAAAATAATTATTGAGATTATAGGTACATATAATATTTTCTGTAATCATAGAATTCATTATAAAATATGTATGAGAAAATAAGGCAGTTAACACCCTAAAAATGAAAATAAATAAATACTATTTATGAAAGGTTGGTGAAATTTTATGAGGGGTCATATATGATTATATAAATATGAATAAGGTTTTTTATAAATTGATATCATTCATAAAAACATTGTATAAGACTTTAAATTTAGCAACCTCAGATTCTCATACATGGGTATTACATCTATTTATATTAGTGTTCATTACATTACACAAACACAGGCATGAATATTATAATAGTATAGTTCTATTGGAAACATGGAACATAGTACTCTTAATGTGTGAAAGAACTTAAATTTTTCACATAATAATATTCACCTTTAGTACATATTCAAAAACATACCCTACTTAAAACAATTCTTCATAACCTGGGAAAGGAAAAAAATTAAAGGGTGATCTCAGATGCTCAGTAAGGGTGAAAAAGGGAGATATGTAATCATAAAATGATAATAATGTTATGATAACATGATGATAACATTTCAAAACATTACCCAACAAATAAAAGGTAATAATCTGGATTCATGTTATAAATATTATCTTTTTATAAGACATTAATCATAAGAAAATAAAATAGTATGAAACATGAGAACATAACATTAGAATAATACATAGAATTATGGAACACACATTAGCATATGACATTGTGAACATGTATAAATAGAAATAATATCACTCGTTAATAGAAGGAACTGATACTAGGAACTTTTATAAACTTATGGAAAAATAACTAGATTTATCCATAACATTATGTACATGAATTAAAGGTCTATGCATAACACTATGAATGTGTAATCATGATCACACAAACAATTTTGAACATGAAATGAGGTTCATGAATAACATATTTACTCATGATTTATCCATATTTACCAATGCATAGAAGGGAGATATAGGTCCCACCCATCTTTTGTTATAATGTTTCCATATTTCTTGTTTTTAATTTAACCACCATCACATAATTAAAACAATACATATGTGTTAAACAAGATCATAACACATTCATAATATCAGAACTCATGAAAGGAAATGGGTTTTACAGAATATTTCATTATATCAAAACCCATGGGTAGAAATCGGGTTATTTAAAAATGACTTCATTATAACAAAAAACTATCTAGATAAATAATATTTATGGTATCATTGGATATTATCACATGTAAATAATAATTTACATCAAATTATTTCAACTTAGACGGATAATGATTTTGAATGAAACATAACTTTACACATTTCATAAGGAAGATAAATTTCTTTTGAAATAAATTTTTACAACATAAAAAAAAATTCAATTACTATTCATTGAATGTAAATGTGAATATTTTTAAATAAATTTTTAAAAATAATTTTCAAATTTTATTTATAAAAATATCATTTTATCTTTGAAAAACATATTTCTGAACATAATGCATTTTTAAAATAATTTTAACATTTAAATAATTTATTTAAAATTTAAAAACCAAAATATTAAGAAAAAGTTTTTTATTGAAAATATGTTTGAAATAATTTTAGTTAATCTTGAAATCATTGATCGATCATGAAAATGGGAAATATTTTTCATTTCTTTCATATTAAAAAAAGATGATTCTTTCACATTTTTAGTAAAATCCAAATAAAAATTGTTTGAAAACAGACCTGAAGATTCCTTCCAAAACATTGTGTAAAAGGTAAAACATGGTTAAAATGTATTTAATAAATAATATTAATAATTTTCAAATCATTTTTGAAAAATATTTTGAAAAACAATGTTTTGGGAGAAAATGGGGTTTCGACCGAAAATACTTTTTTTCGTTAAAAAACCTTCTTTTAAACTCATTGGGGAATAAAGAGTGAAAAATGAAAGAAATACAAGTTTTGTCATGAAATAAAAAAATGAGAATGAAATTTTGGATTTTTAGGAGATATGAATCATAAGATTTTATCATAAATTCATAATCTTAAACAATCTTAATAAACTATGAGATGGTAACATAAAATTTTTACATATTTGGTATCTTTGAACTGTAATCCCCATGAAAGTGTGATCATAAAATTGATATAAACATAAAAATAATTTTTAGTGTAACAATATTAAAATACATTTATGGTTATTATATACACCATATAAAAGAAACATGTGTTGAATATAGCATTAGTCTCATAGAAAATAACATTGAGATGAAAATCCCTTAACATAAGTCTTGACTTCTTTCATATATGTTAAAACCACCAGTATAATAAATATTTTTTTATTAAAAATATATTATAAAACCATAAATATATATATATATATATATATCATTCCATATATTATTTACATATATACTTAAATTTAAAATTTATTAACCATTTATGGTTAAAATGATGTTTCAAATAATAACCATTTTGTTTTTTTATGTTTTAATTTGTTATTTTATGTCATGTAACTTAGATTATGGTTAAATAATCTCCAAAATAAAAATAATTTCAGAATTATAATATTTTTACACCAATTATTTATTTATTACCAATCATTAATAATGGTTTTCATAAATAAAGTATGTTACGATTAGGGAGACGGTAGGTTGGATGTAAGCTTGTTTAAAATTTCCATTATCAATGATAATCATTGATAGGGGGTATGAAATATATTATCATTAAAAAAATATTAATATAATAAATAAAACATTATTCATTTACATATAATTATTCATATCATATATGTTATTTTTTGGATGAAAAGAGAGTCACATCACTTCCTGAAGGCGTTAGTCAACACGTACATGAACGATGTTGTCATCTTTCAGTGAGTGAAAAGGAAAGAAATAAAAAATGTATTATATTTTAATAATTATATTTATTTCATTAATAGAAAAATTATTTCATGTATATAAAATAATTTTCCTTATTATCTTCCATGTAAAGCATTAGTGAAAACGAATCACATCGCTTCGTGAGATGATAGTCCACCGTACACATGAGCAATGTTATCGTATCACATATGATATGGAAAGTAAAAAAAGTTATAAATGATTTAATCAATATAGAGGAATATATTTTTTTGTAAATATCATATATACACTATAGATCCATCATCATACCATACCATGATAGGTGGTGATGGAAAAATGAATGTCATCAATTTTTGAGGTGGTAGTCTACGGTACACACGAATGATGATTTCATAATCCATTTAATAGAAGTGTAAATAGTTGTAGGTAATTCCCTTAACATAAAAAAACATAATATATATATATGATGAGTATATTATATCATAAGGTTTTAATAATAACTAAATAAGGTGCAGGAATAAATAAAATTAAAACGCTCATTGATGAATGTTACCTCTTCTTTCAGTATCCACCTTAGGTTTTCACAAAAAGCCATCCTAGGTTAGACTTATTACCTTTTATGAATATATTAGAGAAAATTTAAAATTTAATTCTTCAGGTATTTTTTGAACAAAATGTTTTTTCAATTGTGATGACTATATGAGAGGGGTGGCCATTTCTAAGTGAGGTGTGTTGTACAATTGTAATTTATTGGACGAATAAGGTGTACCTATGTTTTACTATTTGTAATATTTATTTTGGTCAAATACTAAGTAATTTTTATTAGATAATATAATATATAATTATTAAAAATATGGAACCCATTTTTTCAAATTATAATCATATAAGTGGAAAAAATTAGTTTAAAATTAATCTCATATATATTGTAAGAAATCAGGTTATTGATGATAAAATGTTCAAAATAATAAAAATGGTTTATATCCAATACTAATATGAATTTTATTCTAAGTAAATGAATTATATTAATATAAATATAATAAAGCAATATTACCTTTAAATAAAATTCATCATTATCAATAATTTAAATAAAAAACTAGTTTTCAATATTTATTAAAATTTTAATATTTTTAGAAAATTCTCAAAAATTCACCCTAAGATAATTTTGATATGATAAAATAAAATTGTAATTTTTTTATATATAATCAATTTTAAAATGAATTTAAAAATTAATTTTAGAATAAGTGTGTAAAATGCAACAAAATAGATTTTTATAATAATATTGTTTTTAGTGTAAAATTGGATCCATTATTATTTATTGTCTAGAAAACACATAAGATAAATGTTAAATATTTGATTTTAATATTAGATTTTAATTTCATTAAAATAATTCATCATAATTTATTTTTTAATTTATTTATGTAAAACATATTTATGCATAATAAAATAGTTTTCTAGAAAAATATTTTCTTTATATTCAAAAGGTATTTTTAATTTCATTTCTATTTAATTGGTCACCAAACAATTCATTATATATACATGTGTAAACTATATTTTTGAAATTTAGAAAATAAGGTTCATGCCCTCCATTCCAGTGGCTTTGTGATAAATATTATATTTAATAATAATAACTTAATAATATGTCACATTTAATTTAATGTAGATGTTGTGTGTTTTAAAGACCCATAAATTTCAAGGAATATTTTTTCTTAATTTCCTTTGGATTTTATGAGTACCCTATTTCTGACGGCACCTGATTCCGAGGCCCGGTGTGCCCGGAATCAATTTATGAAGTTTAGCTCGGGTACGTTTAGTGAACGAACGAACGGGTTTTCCTAACTTCGGAACTGGTGCTCGGAATCAAAATCTGAGGGCACCGATGAAACCGCAGCACCGGTAATTGCTTATGAAAATCTTTCCTGAAGGTGCGTTTGCTCGGGAGGAGATGTTAAAAATGTGAGGAATAAAAATATAATTGTTTTACAATTTTATTTTTATTTCATTACTAAGTGGTTTAAGTGTTAAGTGAAATTAAGTTGTATCACAACTTTATTTCTCTCTACTATGTGATTCTAACTTCTGATTAGAATATTAGTGAGGTGGGGCTCACACGAGCCCCCACCTTTTCACTTTCCCATAACCCCCTCTAAACTCCTTTTAAAACCTCCCTTGTTTTTAATGTTGTGACGTCCCCTCTCCTCTCATTTAATCAAGCCAACACATTAATTCAATTAATGGAATTGAGTTTTTAAATTTTGAACTCATGGCTTGACTTAATAAAATAAGTGGATCTTATTTTATTTTTGGGTTATTTTGGTTGTGTTAAAGATTGGAGAAGAAAGCTCTAGCCTTGAAGAACATCATCTTCTTCATTGAAGAATGCGAAGAACGCTGGAATACCAAGGAGAGACGGTGTACCGATCTTTCTCTTCTCTACAGCCCGTGTGAGATGTCATCCTCTTCTTTGACTCTCGCCAATGCCGTCATCGAAACCACCCCCCCCCCCTGCGACGCCGTTTTCCCATGACGATCAACGTTCGACAACTTCTTCGAGGTAGAGGTTGTTTTTCTGTTCGATATTAATTGACGTACTCCGTTAATTCTTTGGCCGCCTGTAATCAAAATAACGGAGGAGGTCGGACCGCATGAACATGGCTAAACCTCCTCCCATTTTAATTGTTGAATATCTTATGGCTTGGAACGGAGGCGGTGCGGTGCAACAGCACTGCAGTGAAATGAGGTAAATCGCGGTGAAGGTGCGCGGAGCCGTCGCACCGCATCGGTGAAACTGAAGGAACCCGCGGCCAAGAACGGGCCAAGGTTAAGGGGCGTAGTGCTGTCACGTCGTGCTGGAGAACCATGGAGGGTCGTGGCCAGGGCGGGCCGCGGCCGGGGCGGGCCGCGGCGGAGGGGCGGGGCGCCGTAGTGGCACACCGGTCGGACAACGGCCGCGGCTTTAGGCCGCAGTGGTGCAGGGGAGGGTGGTCGAATCTTCCGGCCGCTGGCGCTCCCGGAAGGCGGGACCACAGGGGTCCCGCAGTGGCACCGGCCGGCCAACAGGGCCAGCCGTTCGGGAAGTCCTATGGTCGTAACCCTCGGTGGCAGATAAGGCGGGGTCCCTCCATGTGGGGGGGTGCCGTTTCAAAACGAGGGGGAAGCACCCCCCCCCCCCTTCCACGTCCGCTCGGCAAGCGGACTCCCGCATGGGACCGGACCGGCTGCACCGGGCCGGACCGCCCACACCGGTTCGGGCCCCCCGCGCAGGGCCGGACCCCCGCAATGGGTCGGGCCCCGCCTGCTGGCCCGGGTCGCGCCAGCCAGGCCGGACCGTGCCAGTTGGGTCGGACTGCACCCAACTGGGCTGGAACCGGACCCGAGTCGGGTCGACCCGGTTTGGGATGACCCATGGGGTATTGGGCCGAGTCGGACCGGGCCCCAACCCCCTGTTTTCGGACAAATCCGTTCAAACGCCCATAACTTGGGCTACAGACCTCCGATCGACACACCGTCAGTTACATAGCAATCCTTGGATCTAGATGGTCATTTTGGTATATTTCACTCAATGTTTCAGAGAAAATTGTGTATGGCCAGGTTGGTTCGAACAAGAAACCAACCGGGCCCTCGGAGCAGAAACACTTAAAACGTGAGCTTCGGACGTCCGATTGACGTGTCGTCGACTTTGTTGAATTCTTCTTAGTGAGACGGTTCTTTTGTCTTACTCTTCTCGAGGTTTGGAAGAATTTGGAGTGTGGTCGGGTTGGTTTTGACTTAAAAACCAACTGGGCCCCTGGGACGAAAACGCCAATAACTTTCAGATCGGGCGTTCGATTGACGCGCCGTCTGTCGCGTTGAGTTCCTTCTGAAGAGATGGAACATTGGGATACATCAACTCAGAACTACATGTCATTTGATGTATCGACTCCCCTTGGCTCGTGGAGCGGACCCTCCTGGAATCGAGCATGCTGTGTGCGGGAACCCTAGAGATGGTTGCGACTGCGACGACGATGACGACTGTACTGGGATCCTCCATGGGTTTGGCAGCGACGACGACCGTACTGGAATCCTCTATGGGTTCGATGGCGATGACTACTGTTCTTGTATGCAATGTGGGTCTGACATTACTTCACTACTGTTCTTGTATCCTACATGGGTCTGACAGTATTTGACTTTGTACTTGTATCCTACGTGGGTCCAGCAGAGTAATTGGTCTTGTATCCTTTGTGGGTCCGACAGCTTAGCTGGTCTTGTATCCTATGTGGGTCCGCCAGCTTAGATTAATTAGTGGCTACATCTGATCATCTCTATCTTCATACGAAGAAGTATACCTGTATGAGCTGAGTCTTGACTTTCAATCATTATCTTTGATATTATTGACTTGCTTTCCTATGTGGATTGGGTTGTGCTTTCCTTTGTGGATTGGGTTGTACTATCCTGTGTGGAATAGATCGAACTTGGGCTCGGATGTTGGAGCCAAACTGGAATTGATGACTTAGGTATATGTATGGGAATATACCTAAGTAGAGTTGGTTGTTACTTAATGATTGTGTCTTTCATTTGTGGTTTATCCTTTGTGGATTCTGGGAGACCTTCGGGGGTCTCGAGGTCCCTACTGAGTAGCGTATACTTAGCCCTGCACGGGTTGTGCCCGTACTACGTTGTGTTGGATACAGACGATGGACAGCGCTCATCGAGGTAGGAGCTCGTGGAGCTGGATGGTACCTGGAGGTGGATCACTGGACGAGACGTCCACGACGCGGACGGCTGGAGCCGAGGAGCTGAGGATATTATCTGTACCCACACTTCAGGTGGGATTTCTAGAGGACGACTCAGTGTTGTTGCTTTACTTTTTTGCTGTTGTACTTCCTTTTCAGTTTTACTTTACTTTCAGTTGGGTTTGGATACTGGCCCATTTACTTTCCAGCACTTACTATTGTACTCAATTTACTTAGTGTTTACTTATGCTTGCTTACTATGTGGTGTTTGATTACTTACATAAAGGAAATTCATTCCCTCATATCGGGTTTTACGCCTTTGGTGCTAGTCGCCAGCCCCTGGCCTATGGAAGGCGGGGTTGGGGTAGTCACGGCATGGGTCCCGAGGACAGGTCGTGACAAATTGGTATCAGAGGAGTTCGGTTCTACCGCAGAACTCAGGACTCTGATCTTCTTCTATGTGAAGCAGTAATGTTAAGGGTATTGAGTGTGGTTATCAGTCTAGGGAGTCCAGTATTGGTGCGGCGGCCGACGTATCCATACACGAGGACCCTGACTTCTGATTTCCGACTCAGTTCACGAAAACATTGATTGAATGTGTGTTTCAAAAGGTTTCTTTGTGATTACTTTGTGTCAGCTCACCAGGTATACTATATTGACCGTGGTGCACCTGTTTCTTTTCAGGATGGCCCCACGACCGCAGCCAGCTAGGGTTCCAAGAATTGTGTGAGACGGGAGCCCACCGAGCGACGAGGCCTAGGTGCAGGGCCCTATTATAGCAGAGGCACTGGCAGTACCTCTACCTGCCGAGCCACCGATGCCACCAACCCCAGCCACTGAGAGTGCATGTCGCCTTAGTGCACAGCACGAGTTTCAGCGTCAGAGAACGACCAGGTTCCACAGGGAGACATACCCTCAGGCAGTCGAGGATTGGATGGAGGCTATTGTTCGAGTTTTCAGGTTAGTAGGGACACCAGCTGACCTCATGGTGATCCTTATAGTGAGTCTATTTCACGCGGCAGCAGGCAGATGGTGGAACCTGATGCTCCAGGTGCACGACGAGGAATCTCTCCTTTGGTCAGACTTCGAGAGCCTCTTTCGCTTGGAGGTCATTCCATCCACCCTCCGTGAGGTGCGCATTCAGGAGCTACTACAGCTGCGGCAGGGCAGCATGACGGTAGCCCAGTAATTGGGAAGATTTAACGATCTCTCATGATATTCCATGGACATGGTACAGGACCCATTCTTCTAGGCATGGACCTTCGAGCAGGGACTGAGGCATGAGATCAGGGATTCGATGTCCTCCCTTAGTATTCTGATGCAGGCGGGAGTACTAGAGTGAGCCCTTCTTGTAGAGAGCTTTCTTGCTGAACCTACATGAGCAGCGAGACCTACCGCATGGCGGCATGTAGCTGAGTCTTCTGCAGCTATCAGTCAACGGATGTCACAGGGGTCCAAGCAGACCAGATCATCAGGAGGACGACGTCAGGACACTGGCTCAGAGGTGCGGGGCACACTGTGCAGAGATAGTCTTACGAGGAACAGACAGTGCTATGCATGCGGCGGGCAGGGCCACATGGCTCGTGACTGCCCAACCCGCCATTTAGAGGAGCAGCAGACGGTTGGGGACCACCCAGGCAGAGGCAGAGGTTTGACCGTGGCGGTCCTCATGGAGTAGGCTGACGAGGCAGAGGAGCTGGCCGAGCAATAGGAGGTGGCTGACGCTTTGAGGCTCTACCACCACCACCACCAGGAGCTCCACCCCGACCACAGGAAACTGGCGGACAGAGGCAGGCTCAGCTTCAGGCAGTGGAGCCCTACGACCACGGTGCACCGGATATGATTCGAGGTACTATCTGTTTATACTCCACCCTTGCTGCAGTTCTTATATACACAAGAGCGAGTCATTCTTTAATTTCCACTGCCCGTGTTCAGATCTCGGAGATTTCGACGGAGCCATTGGCTCGATTCTTATGGCTAGATACTCCTACGGGAGTAGACTCGGTGATTACGCACTGGTGCTGACAGTGTGAGCTTACTCTAGGAGACGAGAGCTTCAGCTAGGATCTTCTTATAGCGGCGTTGAGGCCTTACGATGTCATCTTGGGAATGGATTGGTTATCTACAGTTCATGCTCAGATCGACTGTATTAGGTGAAATTTGCGGTGTGTTCGCACCGATGGGAGCAGGTTCACCTTCACCGGTGAGAAGGGAACCTTTACAGTGCAGGATGGACCCACGCATATGAGAGGATGGCCGATCACTCATCAGTTGGCTAGCCTCATCCTAGGAGCAGTTGACATGCGGAGTCCGACTTTTCCTGTAGTGGTGGATCAGTATGCAGAGGTTTTTCCGGACGACGTTCCAGGACTACCTCCTCGCAGATAGGTAGACATCTATATTGACTTGTACCCCGGTACAACCCCGATATCTACTCCAGCATATAGGATGGCTCAAGCTGAGCTTCGAGAGCTACGGGTACAGCAGGAGGACTTGCAGGGAAAGGGATTTATTCGACCTAGTGTTTCACCCGGGGCTTCCCCGATTTTGTTCGCCAAGAAGGTGATTGGGAGGTTGCGACTGTGTGTCAATTATCGTCGCCTGAACCAGGTGACCGTGAAGAACAATTATCCACTTCCGAGGATTGAAGACCTCTTCAATCGGCTCAAGGGAGCACGGTGGTTCTCGAAGATAATCCTTAGGTCAGGCTATCATCATCTCAGAGTTCGGGACGAGGATGTGCAGAAGACGGCTTTTAGATGTCGATATGGCCACTATGAGTTCTTGGTTATGCCTTTCAGTGTAACCAATGCTCTAGTAGTGTTCATGAGTCTCATGAACAGGATCTTCTAGCCTTATCTCTATTGATTTGTCGTAGTCTTCATCGACGACATATTGATATACTCGACTACTGAGTAGGAGTATGCCTACCACATGCGGGTTGTACTTGTCACACTCTGAGAGCACTAGCTTTATGGTAATCTCTCTAAGTGTCAGTTCTGGATACATGAGGTCCACTTCTTGGGACACTTCATCTCTGAGGCAAGAGTTGCGGTGGATCATGCAAAGATCGAGGCAGTTCTAGCTTGGGAGCCACCCAGGAGCATGACGAAGGTGTGGAGTTTCCTAGGTTTGGCTGGGTACTACAGGAGATTTGTGCTAGACTTCTCCAGAGTTGCAGCACCACTTACAGCTTTGATGAAGAAGGGGAAACCCTTCATGTGGTCAGATAGATGTTAGCAAAGCTTCCAGGAGGTGAGACATAGATTGACCAGTGCACCCATCTTGAGGCTACCGAAGGAGGGAGTAGGGTACGTAGTCTAATGCGACGCATCAAGGACCGGGCTCAGGTGTGTCCTGAAGCAGGAGCGGGAAGTGATCGCCTATGGATCACGATAGTTGAGGTAGCATGAGCAGAACTACGCTACCCATGACATGGAGTTAGCAGCAGTGGTCTTCGCCTTGAAGATGTGGCGGCACTATCTGATGGGTGAGCGCTTTATAGTCTATTCTGACCACCAGAGTCTCAGGTACATCTTCTCGCAGAAGGACCTGAACCTGAGACAACGGCGAGGGCTCGAGTTCCTCTAGTACTATGACTTTGAGATAGTCTATACTCCTGGAAAGGGTAATGTAATAGCTGATTCTCTCAGTAGGAGGACGGGAATTCAGCTACTTGGAGAGGCGATAGAGCAACTAGCCACTTTGCAGATATCCTTCATGGATAGAGATGGAGCAGCCTTTCTTGAGTCGCTCACAGTCACACCTCCACTTCTTCAGCGGGTCAAAGAGGCACAATGTGTGGATGTTGACTGTGAGAGGCGGCATGCACAGATTTCAATAGGACAGGCACCTGATGGATTCTCTGAAGGAGGAGAGTGCGTCGTCCTTTTCAGAGGACGTACCATGGTACCAGATTCTTTACAGGAGGAGGTTATGAGAGAGTTTCACACTTCCCCTTTAGCGGTACATCCAACGGTAGCGAAGATGTACCAGGATCTCAGATGACAGCACTGGTGGTCGGGTATGAAGAAGGCTGTGGCAGAGTTTGTTTCCCGATGTCTCACCTGCCAACAGGTGAAGGCAGAGCACTAGGTACCAGCAGGCTTGGTATAGAACTTGGAGGTCCCGGAGCATAAGTGGGACGGGATATCTATGGATTTCGTGACTAGACTTCCACGTACTTCCAGAGGTCACGACTCCATTTGGGTGATTGTCGACTGACTCACCAAGTCGGCCCACTTTTTACCCATCAGAGAGCAGGGCTCAGTGGAGATCTTGGATTCCTCTACGTTCATAATATCGTACGGCTTCATGGTGTTCCATCATCTATCGTCTCTGATATAGATGCTCGATTTACCTCCCGGCTTTGGAAGGGGTTGAAGGAGGCATTCGGGACGTAGCTACGCCTGAGCACCACCTTTCACCCTCAGACGGATGGACAGATAGAGAGGACCATTCAGACTCTCAAGGACATGCTCTGTGCATGTGTCCTCGACTTTGGTCGCAGCTGGTAGGATTACCTACCCTTGATGGAGTTTTCTTACAACAACAGCTACCACTCCACCATTGGGATGGCACCATACGAGGCATTGTACGGACGACCTTGCAGGTCACCTCTGTGCCGGACAGACCATGGGGAGTCAGCACTTGTGGGACCATAGATGGTCCAGGCCACGGCATAGAAGTTCCAGGTCATCCAGGAGCGGATGAGGACAGCTCAGAGCTGACAGAAGTCTTATGCTGACAGGAGGCGGAGATCACTAGAGTTCGAGGATGGTGACCACGTTTTCTTGCGGGTCTCACCTCGACATGGATTACGGAGATATGGTCGGGGCGGAAAGTTATCTCTATGCTTCATAGGACCATTCCAGGTTCTCAGCAGGATAGGCGAGGTGTCTTATCACCTATCTCTACCACCTCAGTTGCACCGGGTGCATGACGTCATCCATGTATCTCAACTGAGGAGATACGTGCATGACCTGATGCATATCATCGACCATGGGGAACTGGACATTGATGACAGGGAGACTTTTATGGAGGTCCCGGTGGAGATCGAGGATCGACAGGAGCGAGTCCTACGAGGATGGTCGATTCCTCTAGTGTGCATCAGGTGGCAGCACAGGAACCTCCAGGAGAGCACCTGGGAGCGGGAGGCTCAGATGCATGCTCAGTACCCTCTTTTGTTCCCCTAGTTTGTGATGTATATTTACGGGTACGTAAATCCCTGAGGTGGGAGTAATTTAAAGACCTGTAAATTTCAAGGAAAATTTGTTCTTCATTTCTTTGGGATTTTACGAGTATCCAGTTTCTAACGGAACCTGATTCCGAGGCCCGGTGTGCCTGAAATCAATTTCTGAAGTTTTGCTCGGGTACGTTCAGTGAACGAACGAGCGGGTTTTCCTAACTTCTGAACCGGAGCTCGGAATCGAAATCCGAGGGCACCGATGAAACCGCAGTGCTGGTAATTTCTTTGAAACACCTTTTACAAAGGTGCGTTTTCTCGGGAGGATTTGTTAAAAATGTGAGGAATAAAAATATAATTGTTTTATAATTTTATTTTTATTTCTTTACTAAGTGGTTTAGGTCTTAAGTGAAATTAAGTTGTATCACAACTTTATTTCTCTCTACTATGTGATCCTAAATTCTGATTAGGATATTAGTGAGTTGGGTCCCACATGAGGCCCCACCTTTTCACTTTCCCATAACCCCCTTTAAACTTCTTTTAAAACCTCCCTTGTTTTTAATGTTGTGACTTCCCCTCTCCTCTCATTTAATCAAGCCAACACGTTAATTCAATTAATGGAATTGACTTTTTAAATTTTGAACTCATGGCATGACTTAATAAAATAAGTGGAGATTATTTTATTTTTTGGTTATTTTGGTTGTGTTAAGGATTGGAGAAGAATGCTCTAGCCTTGAAGAACATCATCCTCCTCATTGAAGAACGCGAAGAACGCCGGAGCACCAAGGAGAGACGGCGTGCCGATATTTCTCTTCTCTAAAGTTGGTGTGAGACGTCATCCTCTTCTTTGAGGCTTTCCAATGCTATCATCGAAACCACCCCCCCCCCCCCCCCCCCCCGCGACGCCATTTTCCCGCGATAATCAACGTTCAACAACTTCTTTGAGGTAGGGGTTGTTTTTACATTCGGTATAAAGTGACGTACTCCGTTAATTCTTTGGCTGCCAGTTATCAAAATAACGGAGGAGGTTGGACCACACGAACACGGCCGATCCTCCTCCCCTTTTCGTTTTTGAATATCTTGTGGCTTGAAACAGAGGCGGGGCAGTGCAACGGCACCGCGCAGGAATGAGGTAAATCGCGGTGAAGGTGCGTGGCACCGTCGCGCCGCGCCGGTGAAGCTGAAGGAACCCGCGGCCAAGAATGGGCCAAGGCTAAGGGGCGTGGTGCCGTCACACGGAACTGGAGAACCATGGAGGGTCGCATCCGGGGCGGGCCGCGGCGCCATCACACCATACCGGTCGGACAAGGTCCATGGCCTTAGGGCCTTACGGTGCAGGGGAGGGCGGCCGAATCCACTGGCCGCTGGCGCTCTAGGAAGGCGGGACCGGCCGGCCGTTCAGGAAGTCCCGGGGTCGTAACCCCCGGCGGCATACAAGGCGGTCCCCCTCCACGTGGGGGGCCGCCGTTTCAAAATGAGGGGGCAGTCCCCTTCCACGTTTTCTCGGCAAGAGGATGCCCGCACGGGACCAGACCGGCCGCACAGGGGCGGGCCGCCCGCGCGCGCTGGTCCGGGCCCCACCGGCTGGGCCGGGCTGCGCAAGCCAGGCCGGGCCACTCCCAACTGGGCCAAACCGAGACCCAGGTCGGGTCGACCGGTTCGGGCCGACCCAGGGGGTATTGGGTCGGGTCGGACCGGGCCCGAACCCCCTATTTTCAGACAAATCCGTTCAAACACCCATAACATGGGCTACGGACCTCCGATTGACGCACCGCCAGTTGCGTAGAAGTCCTTGGATCTAGGCGGTCGTTTCGGTATATTACACTCAAGGTTTAGGAGAACTTTGGGTATGGTCGGGTTGGTTCGAACTCGAAACCAACCGGGCCCTTGGAGCTGAAATGCTTATAACTTGAGCTCCAGACGTCCGATTAACGTGCCGTCGAATTTTTTGGATTCCTCTTAGTGAGACGGTTCTTTTGGCTTACTCCACTCGAGGTTTGGATGCAGTTTGAGTATGGTTGGGCTGGTTTTGACTTAAAATTCATGTCTAATGACCTTAATAGTTTAGTGTCTTTTGATATATGGAAGAGTATATTCTTAATTCAAGAATTATATTCAATGTTTTCCATAAATATCTTCCCCTTTAGAACTTATTCAAACAATTCCCTAATTAAAAACATTATTTATAACTTGGGGAAAGGAAACATAATAAAGGGAGAGAATATATTCTCAGTAAGGGTAAAAAATGGAGTTTCATAAGCATAACATGAGAATATAGGTATGATAATATGAACATAACATTTAAAAACCATGAATCACATATCAAATATCATAATCATGATTCATGGGATAAAGATTGTTAATTTATAAGACATTAATAATAATGAAATCAAATTACATGAACCATGAGAGTATAACATTAATATAATATATATAATTATGGAATAAATATCCACTTATAACATTCTGAACTTATATAAAGGGAAATAGGTCAACTCATTATGTTAAGGACATGAAATCATTCCCTCGCATAAACTTATGCACATGTAACTAGGTTCACACATAAAATTATGGATATTAAATACAGTTATATGCATAACAATGAGGACATGTAATTAGGTTCATCCATACACCTATGAACAAGCATTTAGGTTCATGGATAACATATGTACTCATGATTTATCCATATTTTCACAATGCATTATAGGTAGATATATGTTTGACCCATCTGCTGTTATAATATAACAACCATAAATGGTTATAACATAACCATCACCATATAATGCATTCTATAAATAACTTTTCTACAAGATCATAAAACATTAATCAAATTAGAACCCATGAAAAGAAATGGATTCTATAAAACATTTCATCATAGCATGACCCTTGGGGAAGAAATGGGTAACATGAAAATCTATTCATTATAAATTTAAAGAATCCAAATTATGAATAAGAATTTTATCCTTGGATAATATCCCCAATAAATCATAATTTAAATTATATTATTTCATCTTAGAATAAAAATTATTTTTGAAAGATAAATCACATAGAACATTTCTAGAGGAAGATAAAAATTATTTGAAAATAAATTCTTAAACTATAAAAAAATTAAACTCCTATTCTTTGAAATTAAAATCCATAATTTTTAATTGAATATTTTAAAATCATTAAAAAATTTATTGATAAGAATATCCTTTAATAACTAAAATGAACTTTTATAAACATAAAACATTTTTAAAATCATCTTCCCTTTGAAATAATCTATTTGAAGTGAAATAAATTTCAAAAATATTAAGGGATTTTTTATCAAAAATATCTTTTAAAACATATAAGGTAAGTATGAAATCATTGAGAATTAATGAAATTTGAAAATAATGTTCATGTTGTTCATTTTAAAAACAAATATTATTTTCACAATTTTAGTAAATGCCAAACGGGCTTTGTTTGGAAAATGAAAAGATTACAAATTTAAAAAATCTAAAATAAAACAGGTAAAAATTTCTTTAATAAATCATTTTAATAATGAAAAACATTTTTCGAAACATTTTTTGAAAAATGGGTTTTGGAAAAAATGGGTTTTTAATCAAGAAGAATATTTTTATTTAAAAAATATTTTGAACTCTTGAGTACATAAATTTAGGGAAATTAATTGAATTTTTTTCTCATAAAATAATCATTGTAGAATAAATTTCATGATTTTATTTTTTGATGGATTATAATATTTTATCATCGGAATTATAATCATAAACAATCTTCATAAATGACGGGATTTAAACATAAGATATTTACTACATTGGAAACATTGAAACATAATCTTGATGATTGAGTGACCCAAAAATGGATAGGTAAATACAAATAAATATTTGGGGGATAATATTTAAATAAATTCATGGGAATTATATACACCACATAAAATAAACATGTGGTGAATATGGAATATTTCTCATAGAAAATAAAAGTGAGAGACAAATCCCTTACCATAAATCTCAAAATAATTTTTACAACTTTGAACCACCTTTATAATAAATATATGTTTATTATAGATATATAAAAGAAAAACTATTATATATATTTTACCATATATGATTTACTTATGTAAGTTTATTACCCTTTTGTTAACCATTCCTTGTTAAACTCATGTTTTGGGTAATAGCCGCTTTGGTTTTCATGTATGTTCTATTTTCTTATTTCAGTCATCTTACTTGATCATGGATCAATAATATAAATAAAAATATTAATGAAATAATTATAATATTTATACTTAAATAATAATTTCAATACCAATCATGAATATTGGTTTTGAGAAATAAAGTATGTTATGATCATGGAGATGGTAGTTCATGCTTACGCAAGAGTGAGGTTTCCATTTTTTAACATTAATTATAGAAATAAGGTAAGTAATACAATATCTTTCCAAGATTTTCATAATATCATAACAATTTATTAATTTAATTATACTTTTAAATGTTATTCATGTGGTGTGGTGATGAAAATGGAGTCACATTTCATTATAAAGGCGGTAGCTTACACATGTAAGAACAACATTATTTTCTTTCTATGAATAAAAAGGTAAAAATATCAAATATAAATATTTAATAAGGATATATATTTCCTGAAAATAATAATGATTTCATGTATATGACATATATTTGTACTTATTATCTTTCATGTATAGTGTTTGTGAAAATGAATCACACGGCATCATGAGATGGTAGTCCACCACACACACGACTGACGTTATCACATCATGAAGAATATGGAAATTAGAAAAAACTATAAATGAAATAATGGATCAATAGGTATAATTATGTTAATAATATAATATATATACTTCATATACATCAT
This sequence comes from Viscum album, assembly GCA_963277665.1. NCBI lineage: Eukaryota > Viridiplantae > Streptophyta > Magnoliopsida > Santalales > Viscaceae > Viscum > Viscum album. Next base: position 301,476,022 of record OY728130.1, read on the forward strand.
CAAACTCAACCTTGAGATGTGGTAATGGAAAAACGAGGGAGTTTGGTTTGTGAGGTGGTGGTCCACCATACCCATGAATGATGATCTCTTAAAACATTTTACGGAAGTGGAAAGGGTTATAGTTCCTTACCATAAAATAAAAAAATATCAATATATTTAATATATTTAAGATATTATATCATCATGTTTTATTAATAATTGAATAAGGATGAGTAAGAAATAAATTAAAAACACTCATTAGTGAATATTGCATATTATTCTGGTATCATCGCAAGGATTGGACAGAAATCCTTTCTAGGTTGGTTTTCTATCAAAAATAATGCATCTAGGACGATATTAGGTATTGTAAAGTGATTTTGGTTGGGATTCACTAAACCAAAAGGGTATTAATATTTTTAAAAGAGAGGAATTTTTTGGATTTTATAAGTGAAGTGAGAAGCACACTTGTAATTTTTTGAAATAAAAAGGTTTACCCACATTTTTTACATGAACCATGTATCTAAAATGAGGCTTTATCGAACCAAAAAGATACTAGCTCTAAACTGTTTCCAAAAAATCGGTGTTAGAGAAATTCTTAGTTAATTGTTTTCCCTTATCTTCTTTTTTTAACCCTCGGTAAATTAGTTTCTACCATAACAGTGGTAAATAATTTAGATTTTTTTAATATTAACATTGGAGAACAATTATTTCGATAATATCAGATTATATAAATTATTATTATTCACAATATGGAATGTATTTTTTCTAATTCAATTGAAACAAGAAGAAAATTTTAATTTAAAACTTTTCCTGTAGATGCGATGAGAAAGAGAGTTTTAGAAGGCAAAATGTTCAAAATATTACAAAGTTTTTATATACAATTTTAACATGTAATTTATTTAAATAATATTAATTTGATTTATATATATTTAATTTAACTAATATTACATTAAAAACAATTTAAAATATAACTTAACTTTTTAATAATATAAAATTAAAGGCAGTTTTAAATTAAAATTAATTAGTTTTCACTATTCATTAAAAACATAATATTTTCAAAAAATAAACCGTAGATAAATTTTATATTATTATTTTAAAAATGAATATTATTTTATAAAATAATTTTTCTAAATTTGTCAAAAATTAATTTTATAATAACCACACACAATGAAATAAAAGTTCTTTTTAGAAAAATACTATTTTAAGCCTAAAATTGGATTTATTCTTATTTATAGTAAATAAAACACATAATCTGAATATTAAAAAATTTATTGAATATTTAATATTTATTTTTCATTAAAATAAATAAACATAAATATTTTTTTAATTTAAAGTTGTAAAACACATTTATTTTTATAAAAACTAGTTTTCCAGAAAAATATTTCTTTTATATTCAGAAGGATTTTTTATTTTCATTTCTAATTAATTGGTCACTGATGAATTCATTATATATACATATAAAAAATTATAGTCTAATTATTCTTATTAAATCTCACCATTCCAATGGCTAGGTGATAAATATTATATTAAATATTTATATTTAATTCTATTCTAGGTTTCCTTTAAACTCAATGTTTCATGAAACACAAGATAGAATCAGTGGTGTGTGTAAATAAAGGTAAACCTAGTGTTGGTTTTAATAAAAGATAAACTCAATGTTTTGTGTAACACCTGCAAAACATGGTGTTGTGTATAACAAAATATTAACACTTTGTTTTCTGTAACTTAATCTACACTCTGTGTTTCATATATTAAAAAATATCAAAGAGATTAAATTTATTCAAAAAATATATTTCAAAAAATCTCAAGGTGTTTCATTAAAGAACATTAATAAGAAATAAGGCATGATGTATGGAATTTCATCTCAATTTACATTCCATTGACACATATTTGTTAATGTTAACAAATTCAATTTTGTGTGGTTTATATACATCCATTTTTATGTATTTAAAATGAATACATATTTAATCATCCTTATTAATTTTTTGGTTCATGTTTATTCTCCCAATGGATAAAATTTAAAAGGTGCAAAATAGGTAAAAATCATTGTATATTCACACTTTCTTTTATGGTTATTAACTATCTCCTAAAAAATCAATTTTTTGTGATATTTTGTTATTATAAATTACATTTATCTTAAATATACATATAATATGTATCATTTATATGATTTGTTGATTAAAATATGTACCATTTGTACATATGGTGGTTATATTTAATGTTATTTTATGAATTAGGAAAATATGGATAAATCTTTATCCTTTACTCAAAATAAATATTTTATGATAAGGAATTTTTTTAATTAAATCCATTATTAAATATATTAGAAATGATTTAGACACACAGATATGTATGAGGAAGATTATAGATATCCCCTTGATGAATTAATAGGTCTCATAAGACAAATTAGTTGGCCAAATAAAATAGGTTTTCCCCATTGGTTTTAAACTATCTTCAGAAAGGTCTTCACAGTATATGTATCATGATTCTTGAGATTGTGAAGACCAATAATTAATCATTTCATTCATTTATAATTCAATAATTATTATTATCCATGTGATTTTCTCTACATTATTATCCTTGGATTCATTTTATTCTCAATTTTTTGGAATTAATGGCATGTGATTTCAATTATTTACCTCACTATATTCATTATGAATTATCCAATTATAATATCCACATAATCGATTAAATTGAATTTTTTTAGTTATTTACTAATCCATATTGATTTTTTTAATAAATGATAGATTCCACTATATGTAACCCTTACTGATCATTTGAGATCACCGTTATTTTGTTTCCATTCCCAAGGATATAAATATGAATTCTTTGAATGAGTTCATGGATGAAAAAAAATCCATTACTATGCTTTGTATTTTTCTTCCCTTTGTGTAATGGGTATCATGTATGTATCTGGATCTCCAAAACTATAAAACTAATTGATACTTCTAGATTTGTTCCATTTTATCTGTTTTAATGTAATAAAGTAGATATCCACTCTAGGTTACTAGAGTTGGGGTAGTTATAGTTGGAATTAATGGAAATTTATTAGATTCCTTGGGATCTAGATTAAGATAAACACAGAATATGAAACATAACCCTATGATGAAATTTGAGGATAAGTATAGAATAATATAATAATATTTTGGTAAGGAAGAGATTATGTGGTTTTCCTATCAAAGCATACATGTCTAGACACTACAAGTGGATTTAGTTCTAGAATATATGTTCCTAGGGGTAAAAAATATGAAAAGGGAATATTGGGCTTGACCTGATAATCACCTAGTGAAAAAATGGGTCTTACTATGCACCTAGTTTGAAAACCTTGGGGGATATTCTTAGGATAATTTAAATCATATTTAGAAACCATTATTATGGATTTAAAAATAAAAATATCCCCAATGAAACTAGGCTTATGATTTTAAGATTAACAATACATAGGTTTTTATTGAGTGTTACATCATATTTAAAATTATACATTATTATTTAAAATTTCAAATTTTATAAGTTAATCCAGTATATCCCATTATTTAAAAATGGTTCCTAGAAGGAGGAACAATATCAATAGTTGTGGAAATTTTATAAAATTCCTTACTGGGAAAGAAAATACTATTGGTATTGGAACTAAGAAGATCATGGCTATGGTAGGCCATCTTAATTAGGTTATTAAAAATTACCTTTCTCATTTGGAGTAACCTATTCCCTAACGAGATTCTCCTTTATTGGATCACTTCATGTGATAGAATCCCCCATGATTTAGTGGGACTATTAATCCATTGATAGATGAGAAATAGATTAAGTATCATGAGAAGATATTTATGTCCTTTTGATAAAAGGAAAATGAAATGGTTACCCTTGTATTGTATTTTATCAAAGGATATTTTAATTAATAGTGGTCATTGATCCAAAATACTATGGAGGAAAAGGAAACAAAACTCATGGTATCCAAATATTTTAAGAATATATATATTGAAAAATATTTTTCTCATGATCAATAATCCAAAATGAACACTATTTTCCTCATATTAACAAAAAATGAAGAAGATAGTATTGCTGAGTCTGAGGATGCCTTTACAAGGTTATCTTGGTATTCTATCTATTACATATGAAAAAAATATTTAATGATTGACCATTTCCTTGAATATGTTAAGATACGTCTATGAAGTCTACAGGAATATCAATTTTTTATCATATAATAAAATAGTTTTATGTTCCCTCAAAATGGAGAATTAATTCTAAATATCTTACATGATCAAGGGAAATTAAGAAAATAATACATTTAATGTCAACCATTATAAATGTAATGAATAAAATAATAAGAATAGAAGAAAGTAATTTCTAACTTCCGATAACTATAGAAATAATAATCCAGAAAAATTCTTTAAGGGATTTGGAATTTTTTATGTTTTTAGATAAGGTTCATTAGGACAAATAATGAAAGGTGAAGAAAGAAAACACAACTATTATGTGTTTAAATTTTAGGTATATGGGGAACTACTCAAATGAATTCCCCAAGAGTTAATGGAATATACCATAGAATAGGTGAATGGGAGAAGGTTTATATTATGGGATCACTATAGCTATGGTGGAAATACCCAATGATATGGTGGTGGGTACTTTAATCATATCCATTAATTTATCTAACAATTTATTTTATTTTAGATCCCCTCTCACTTTTATATCTTCAATGTTTCCTAATTAAATTAGATATTTCCCTAGAATTTTAATAAGGAATTTATCAGTCAAAAATCATAGTTTAAGTCTCTCTATAATAAGGATGGGTTATGTAACCCCCATTATTACACATAAACATGCTTTATTTGCAGACCCTGTTCTCATAACTATGGTTGAATTCGATATAATACATGGTATGGAGTAGCATTAAAAATATGATTCAAAAATATATTTCAATAAGGATGAAATAATGATTCATCGTGATAATATAGAATTCATCCCACTAGTCCTGATACATAATCATCTGATACATGTCAAAGACTCCCTATAGAATGCCCACTGTGGAATTAGTTGAGTTAAAGAAACAACTAGAGGAGTTGTGTGATAAGGTATCTATTATCCTTAGTATTTTAATATGGGTATCCCATTTTTTCTTTGTTCATAAAAATGACTGATCTTTAGGTTGTCTATTAATAATTGGGAGATAAATGATGATATAATAATGAAAAATTATCTTTTACCTCTCATTGATGAGTTATTTGATCAAATTCCAGGAGCCCAATATTTTTTCAATGATTTACCTTCATTCTGGGTACCATAAGTTCTGAATAAAAAAGGAATAAATTCAAAATACATATTTATGAATGAGGTATATACATTATTATTATACTGTAATTCCTTTTGGATTGATTAATGAACCCGCTATTTTTATGAATCTAATGAATAGATTGTTCATGGAATATCTTGGTTATTTTATTGTGTAATTAATTGGTGATATTAAAGAGTGATAAAACATATTTTTTTGAATATTTTATTTATAATAAATTAAAAAATTTCCTCATAATGTGTTAAATATTTTTATTTACAAAATATTTGGGATTATATCATTCATTTGAAAATTTGATGAAAATTCCAATTTTATATTTTAAACATAACTTTATAATTTTGGATATATATATATATATATATTATTTTTAATTAAGATTTTTCAAAATTTATTCCTAACTTAACGGGATACAAATTTCATTCCGGACATTGGAGCTAAATCACGCATTTGGTTGGTGCAAATGGGCCACGAAGTCAAAGATAGGATGGACCCACTAGATTGGACATTGGTTATACATTTAGGCCATAACTTCTACATACATGCTTGGATTGGGATAAAATTTGGAGAGAATTTCGAGTAGAAATTTTTTTCACAAATCATCCTTCTTGATGGATAGTTGGTTTAGGTGTTTTGAAGGTCAAATACGTGGTGAAACATGGTATAAAATATTTTTCCGAATTTCCCCATTCACACTTGAAACCACTTGAAACCTAGCCTCCCCTTCACTCTATAAATTGGTTTTTTTCTAATTTTTATGGGTTCGGATGTGTATTAAGAGACTGGTAGAAGAGGATAAGTGGTTATATATGATTTAAATTCAAAATTAGAGGATGTAATCTACCAAGATAGGATCTCCTCCAAAAATCTCTTCTTTTCCTCTTCTTTGTTGTAATGTTGGTGTACTTTCAATAAACTCTTAGTTTATCTTCCATTTCATCTATTATTTTAAATTTTATTCTTCTATTAATATTACTCTTTAGTCTAGAATTCAAGATTAGAAACCAAATTAGTTTATACCCTTTCTAAATCTTTGCAAATGCAGTCTATTTCTACGATGACTATGTCGCCCATAGAAGGGTAGTTTTCTTAGTAATCGATCTACCTGCTACCTTATTTATTCATTTATTTTGTATCAATGTAGTATTTTAATTAACATAATATAATCAATTAATTGATTTTTCAATTTAAATGAAACTAGTAAAGAAATTGAACAATTTACACAAAAACACGTGAGGTTGAGATTTACGTAAATTGTGAGAGGCCGGTCTTAATCAGTAATACAAGACCACTTGGGGTAAATTTTTTGAGTTCAAATATAATTTATAAACTCAATTAATACTTATTTTTATAGTTTATATGTTATCTAATTAACCACTAAACATAATATAACCTAATAAAATCAATCAAAGTATGGTGTTGTGATTACATGTTCCGAAACTAGCATAAGGTTTAAGTAATTTCATCTTTTTGGTTAAGTTAACTCTCATAGGGTTCGAGGGTAATTAGGGGATTATAATTAAGTAGATGTTAATATAAATGATAATGTTAAAAAATATAGTGAATAGGTAGAGTTAGATCGATTAATCCTTTATAGTATTTTTCTAAAAAAACATTTTCTCGTTGTGTTTTATTAATCAAGTTTTCATTTCAAAAACAAAAACAAATACAATCTTTTTCCATCATGATTTTTATTATTATTTTTTAAACATTGAAAACCCCCCCATCCTTCTATGTTTTTTATTTTCTTTTATTTTATTTTCAAAATACCTTTTATATGTTGTTTTAAATTACTTCCTCCTTTGATAGACGACATTGTTCAGCCACTCTATTGCACCTAAATAACCCAAAACTGAACATCATTTGAGAGTACCCATGAAAGTGCCTTTCAAATTGGTATTATTTCCATGGAGAAAAGTAATTATTTTAAACATTTAGAGGTATTCCTTTTATTTTTTCATTTCATTCTCTTCTTCTCTTCTTTTATCCTTCTTTACCCAATTTTAATTTTTCTTCTTCTTTTGTTTTCTTCTTCTTCTTTTTGGACCATCAACTCAAACTTCTCATTTTTTTGTTATGGTAAAATTTTTCTCTTTAATTTTTTATTTTATTTATGAAATGAAATAATTCTGAAGATCTCTTAGTTCTTGACCCTAAGATTGAATGCATCCTTTGGGATCGAATCAAAAATTCTTAGTCTATGGGATGTTTCAACATTCAACCAGTTGGAGAATTCCTCAATTATAGTAACATTGAAATTGGAAGAAATTCAAATTCAAACATAAAACAAGAACCAATGGTTGAAAACAATAACAATGAACTCAATATAACCATTAGATAATTGGCTTCACTAGACATTAATTACCAACCAAATTGCATTGCATACCCAAATATCAAATTAGACTTTGAACTGAAATCATGTTTAGTTAACCTGCTTCCAAATTTTCACGGTCCCTATTATGATGATCCCAATAAACACCTTGAAGAATTTAATGTGGTTTGCTCAACCCTAAAACCAAGAAATCTATCTTTAGATCAAATCAAACTAAGATAATTCTCATTCTCACTTGATAAAGTTGAAAAATATTAGATGTATTATTTACAACCTGATTATGTAACTTGTTGGAATGATTTTAAATGTATTTTCTTATAGAGATTTGTTTCTAGCATCAAGGAACACTTCCATTCACAAATATATCTCATGAATCAATAAATCCCAAGGGGTGTCAAGGTATGAGTACTGGGAGAAATTTAAGAAGTTGTGTGTAAGTTTTCCTCATCACAAAATTAGTGAGAAACTCCTCATCTAATAGTTCTTTTAAGTACTCACACCTATTTAGAGGATCATGGTGGATTCCGCAAATGGAGGATAATTGGTGGACAATACACTAGTATCCTCACATTCATTGATTGAAAATATGGCACAAAATTCTCAACAATTTAGTGATCAAGGTACCCCACATGTTAGAGGAGTACATCAGGTAAGTACATATTTTCTTGAAAGTAATTTTATTGATACCGATTTGGAAAAATTGACAAATATGGTGAGATAGATTGATTTGTAACAAAATACGTCTCAACCACATCCTTCAAGGGCTTGGGGAATTTTCACTAAGATAAGCCACCCAACTACAAAATTCATAGGATTGTGCAGCAGCATTCCATGGGAGACCATATTAGCAGCAACAACAACCAAATCCCCTAATGAAGTATGATTCCTTTGAACCAACATACAACCAAGGGTTTAAGGATCAATCACACATGATGAATGGATCTGGACAACAAAAAAGGTCATCCTTTCAATAAAATTTCCAGCAGCCTCCACCTTACCAATAGGGTTTCCAACATTACCAAAGGAGATTTGAAGCTCAAGCATCAAAAAGTCAACAAAAAATGATGTCTAAACCAAATGTAGATTCTAACAACTGTGAATTTTTTTAAAAAAAATTCTTAATCGACAGAATGAGATGAAGAGCCGAGGTTCGGAGCTGAGGGAGTTTAAGACTCAAATGAGCCCAAATTTACACTGCCCTCCAAGAACTGGTAAGAAATAATTATAGAAATATACCTTCCCAACATAATCCAAATCCCATGGGTAATTTCAATACCCTTACATTGAGAAGTGGAAAGAGAACAACTAAAACATCTACACCTGTCATTACATTATGATTCACTTCAACTTGGGAGAATCCCCATTCTATACCAAATAATGACCAACCCAAGGAGAAAGATAAATGTAATAAAAAGATTTATGATGTTCTTGAGAAACCCCTTCCCTTTCCAAACAGAGTTCTACAAACCAATAATATGGTTGAATATGAGATTCATAAATTTTTTTGGATACATTCAAGTATGTGGAGATCAACATCCCTCTACTTGAATACATCAATGAAATCACAAGGTATGATAAATTCTTAAAATAACTTTGTAACTTTCAAAGAGGGCTCAAGGGAAATTAGAGGATCAATCTTGGAAGAAATGTGTCAGCACTCATTACCGTAACTCTAGAAATTCCAAAAAAAGTGTAAGGATCCAGGGACATTCACCATACCATGCACCATAGGGGAGTTTCAGTTTTCTAATTATATTTTTTATTTAGGATCTTCTTTAAAATTAATGCCTCACTCTATATTTTCTTCTTTACAGGTTGGTCAGCTAAATCTGATGAGAGTAGTGGTGTGTTGGAAAATAGAGCTACAACATATCCAACATGAGTCCTTGAGGATTTAATTGTTTGGGTAAGATACATGATCTTTCCACTAGATTTATACATGATTAACATGGATTATGGTCAAGTAAGATCTCATGATCCCATTATCTTAGGTATAAACTTCTTAAAAATAGAAAAAAACTATCATAAATGTCAATAAGGGTACACATTCCATGGAATTGGGAGATGAAGTTGTGATATTTAATGTTATGGAGTCCCTGAAGTACCCCTCAAAAGACCATTATTTGTTTTATATCTCCCATTTTGAACCACCAAATAAAATCCCCATGCAATTTTATTGTTCTATTCATAGTGAGATTATGAGAATTTTTCTAGTTTGATTTATAAGAGTACTTCCACACCTGTTTCTAATGAACAACACTCTCATAGATTTGATTTTTAAATGGATTCATATTCTGATTCTGATCATGTTCAATCTAATTATGATATGTATGTTGAGTATGTTGATGGATTTGATTTATTATTCTCTAAAGTTGATGATTTTTATTCTAATACTGATGTTATTTGTGCACATATTTTAGTTCCTTCAATGTTTCCATCCATACATCACCCACTTCATTGGTGTTCAATCCATTGAAACCAAATCTCAAATACTCGTACTTGTTAAGTGGCAAGAGATTACCTATTATAATTGCTACTAATATTAATTTATAACATGAAGAAAAACTTTTGAATCTTTTGAGGGATAACATAATGAAAATTGGGTGGACCTTGGCTAACATATCAGGTATTATCCCATCTACTTTCATGCATAGGATTTTTGGAGGATGGGGAAAAACTGATTAGGTATCCAAAAAGGAGACTCATTCCAACCCTTCTAGAAGTTTTTAAAAAATATGTCGAAAATTTCTCAAGGTATGTATAATTTATCTCATTTTAGATTCTCAATGGGTGAGTCCTATTCAGGTTGTGCCTAAGAAAAGTGGTGTAACTATTGTCAGAAATTATAAAGTGGAGTTAGTTATGATGAGGGTGAAAAATTGTTGGTGTGTGTGTATTGATTATAGGAAACTAAATTAGTCCACTCACATGGACCATTTCCCCCACCCATTTATTGATCAAATGCTTGAGAGACTTGTTGGAAAAATACACTATTGTTTCTTGGATGGATTTTCTATATATTTTTTGGTCCATATTTCTATGGAGGATCAAGAGTAGACAAAATTCACTTGCCCATTTGGTAAATTTTCCTACCAGAGGATGCCATTTAAACTTTTCAATGCCCCAGGTACCTTTCAGAGATATATAGTGAGTATTTTTTCAGATTTCATCGAGACCTCCATTGAGGTATTTATGGATTATTTTACAGTGTATGGATCCTTATTTAACGATTTTATCTCTAGTTTGGGAATGGTTTGGAATCATTGTATAGAGAATAATATAGTATTAAACTTTTAAAAGTGTCATTTCATGGTAGATAAGGGGATTTTCTTAGGATATTTAGTCTCAAGAAATGGGATAGAGGTTGATAAATCTAAGGTAGATATCATTTCATCCATACACTATCCTTCATGTGTGTGTAATGTTAGATCTCTCATAGGGTATGCAGTATTTTATCAGTGCTTCATCAAAGATTTTAGTAATATTTTTCTTCCTATGTCACAATTACTTTAAAAGGATTCTTATTTTATGTTTAATGATTATTTTAAGAATTCTTTTGATGAACTAAAACAGCATCAGACCACTCCATCTATCATACAGCCTCCACAGTGGGAGCTTCCTTTTGAGTATATGTGTGGCACATCCAACTTTACGATTGGAGTTGTCTTAACTTAGAGGGTGGAGGGACATTCACATGTAATTTATTATTCATCGAGGACACTGGATTCAGCCCAATCAAACTACACAACCATAGAAAATGAGTTTCTTGTTGTTATGTTTTCTATAGATAAATTATATTCATATTTATTGGGCTCTAAAGTAGTTTTTTTTTTCTAACCATATAGCTCTGAGGTACCTCTTGAAAAATCCAGATGCAATGTCTAGACTTATCAAATGTATTCTCCTTCATCATGAATTTGACATTGAGATAAAATAAAATAATGGGTCAAAAAACCTGGTTGTGGACCACATGATTAGGCTTACTCACACACAAGAGGATGACACCATGGACCAGGTACCACTTCGGGACACTTTCCCTGATGAGCATCTTTTTTCCATCTTAGGTATGAATCCTTGGTATATTGATTTAGTGAACTACCTGGTTACATCCGAAATCCAAACAAATTTAAAGAAACATCAAGTCTAAAAGTTAAAGAGTGAGTCAATATTTAATGTTTGAGATGATCCATACCTCTAGAGAATGTGTAGTGACCAAGTTATTATGAGGTGTTCTCCTAATCATGAGTTTGAGTCTGTTTTACTTTTTTTCCCTAAAATTCCTTGTAGTGGACACTTTGGAACCCAACTAATATCTAGGAAATTCTTATATTGTAGATTATATTGGACTAGATTATTCCACGATTCCCATGTGTTTTGTAAGTCATGCTCTCATTTCCAACATACTGGGAACAATTCTTGGAGACAAGAGATTCCCCAACAACCCATAATATTTTAGAATATTTTTTAAGTATGGTTCATCAATTTTATAGGCCCTTTTCCTAGTTCATTTGTTTTTTGTATATTTTGGTTTTTGCTGATTATGTGAGTAAATGGGTCGAAGATAAAGCCACCAGGACTGGGGATTCTCATGTTGTAATGGACTTTGTCAAGACATATATTTTTATGTAGGTTTGGTGTACCAAAGGCCATTATCAGGGACCAAGGGACACACTTCTGCAATTGGAATTTGGCTTCCCTCCTTCAAAAGTATGGGGTGAAACACAAAACATCAACACCATACCACCCCCAAAAAAATTGTTAGGCTAGGGTTTTAAATCATGAGTTGAAACAAATTTTGTAGAAAATAATTTAGTTGAATAGGAAGGATTAGAGAAAGCGCTTGGATGATGCATTATGGTATTATAGGATAGAATAAAAGACACCCATCAATATTTCCCTATTTTGGATTGTTTTTGGGAAAGCCTTTCATCTTCCTGTAGAAGTCAAACATCAGGCATATTAGGCAATAAGGAAATACAACATGGATTTGGCTCAATTTGGAATCCAAAGGAAGCTTAAAATTCAAGATCTTCATGAGATTTTATTGTCTTCATATGTGACTCAAGGCTTTATAAGGAAAGATCAAAAGTATCCATGATAGAATGATCCAATAAAGGGAGTTTCATGTTGGAGAGAAAGTCCTACTCTATAGTTCACTACTGAAGTCAATTACCGGTAAGTTGCATTCTAGATGGTTAGGTCCTTATATTGTAACTAATTTTTTTCCTTATGGTTTATTGGAAATCACAGAAGAGGAAACTGGAAAGAGATTTACAGTCAATAGGAAAGGTTTAAAGAAATACATTGAGGGACTTCCTATTGATGTAGTGGATTTCATCACACTTCATGACCCTATCATCACTTGAGCATATCAGGTTGTTACTAACCCTTTAACTTTTATATTCTTTCTCCTATTTAAAATTAAACATTTCATATACACATATCATCTCTTGGGATCACATTTAGTACAATGTAATAATTTAATTGTGGGGGAGGGAACATTTTAGTTTAGTAATTTTTATTTTTTTCTGTCTTTTTAAAAACAAATTGTGTGTTATTTAAATTTTGTGTGTTTATTTTTCAATTTTTTTGTGTTTTTGAAACCTTTGAGTAGAAATGAATTTATTTGAAATTTTTGAAACCCATGCCCATGATTGAAACAATTTATTCCATGAACTCGAGATTAAATGAATTATGAAAATAACTTTTTTTCAAGTTTGAATATTTAGTAATTTCATAAAATTTACTTTCAATTTTGAATCCCATACCACATATCATGGTCATTATATTTGAAATCACCTTACTATGAGGATTCTGAACAATTATTTTCATATTCTTTACATTTACCTCACTTTTTGAGAGAACCAAACCATGCTTGATTTAACCATAATTTTTGTTATTCCTGTCAAAACATGAGGGTTTGAGGTAATTATGTTTTAAATGATTGAGGAATTTTTTTGGTATTAAAGCCCCTATTTAAAATAATAATTGTTATAATGTTTTACTATGAACATTTAATCCTTTTATCCCTTATGATCCACGAACATCCTATTAGGTTTTCCACATTACAATCCAATTTTCCCTATCCAACCAACTCTTGATGTGAAATTTCATAATCTAGTTGAACTTAATTGTGGGGGAATCTATCTTCTATTGTGTTACTACATTTTGTGATCCTTTGGCAGGAAAATTAAATTCTAAATAGATGTATTTGATATTGAAAAAAAAATCATTCTTTTTAAATCTGTGCCTTTATGGAGATTTCATGATAAAAGAATTTGTGCCTTTCTGGAGCTTCTGATGAAGAAAGAAAGTTATGTCTATCTGGAGCTTTCATGAAAAACTATGTTTGAGAAGATTGAATTTTTTTTCTAAAATAATAAATGGTGTAAACTTTCCATGATTTTTCATGATTATGGAGATTAATTTATACTAAGATGAGTAAGTATGATACCATACATGAATGAAAATTAGAATAATGTAATTTGTCTTCAAAAAGAGTCAAGCCCTCCTCATTCTGCCTCAGAATTTTTCACATCTAAATCCTACCAACTGAAAGCCACAAAACAACCCTAAAAGTACTCATGATAAAAATATATCCTTGAATCACATCTGGTGTCTACGTAGGAATTTATCAACCCTATGGTGACCCTTGTATGAGTTTGGATGAGAAAAAACATTGCTAAAAAATTGACATTTGTGTGATTATGGAAAATTAAAGTGAGGTAAGTGTTTTGTGTGCATGGGAGGATAAATGAAGTTGAAATATATTGAATTATATAATTAGAGAAATTGAAATAATGGGTTTTCATGAAGAGTGATATCTTTTTTTATTAGTGTATAATTGTTGGATCTCAAGGATATGTGTTTTTAAATTTGTTTTGATTTGATATTGATGTTTACCTGTCACAATATTTTGGAATACATGATTTAACGTTTCTTCCAGGAGTAAAAAAGGGTAAGTGTGTGGGAGTTTATAAAAGAAAAATTTTAATATTTTATTAATAATATATGAAACATTTTCCTCATATTTCATTAGATATTTTTATTTATAAAATATTTGGGTTTAGATCATTCATTTCAAAATTTGATGAAAATTCTATTTTTACCTATCAAAATTCACTGTTGAATTTCATAAATAAATTTTTTGAAATATATTATTTGAACTTATATTTTATTAAATATATTCCTTACTTAATGGGATACAAATTTCATTTAGGACATTGGAGCTAATTCATGCACTTGGTTGGTGAAAATGGGTTATGAAGTCCAAGTTGGGATGTAGTCACCAAATTGGAAATTAGTTCGGTAATTGGGCCATAACTTTTACATACATGCTTTGATTGGGCTCCAAATTGGAGAGACTCTTTATAACAAAATTTATCACAAATAATCCATCTAGATGGATAGATGGTTCATGATTGTTGAAGGTAAAAGAGGCGGTGAAACAAGAAATAAAATATTTGGCAGAATTTCCACATTCACACTTGAAACCACATGAATCCTAGTCTCCCCTCCACTCTATAAATTGGTGTTTTTCTCATTTTTATCGGTTGGTACATTAATTAGGATATTGGGATCAGTGTAGAAGTTTTTCTATATGATTTAAATTCACAATTGGAGGAGGAAATCTACCAACCTAGGATCTCCTCCAAAATGCTCTTCTTTTCCTCTTCTTTGTTGTAATGATGTTGTACTTCCAACAAACTCTTATTTTATCTTTAATTTATTATATTAGTTTCAATTTTATTATTCTCTTAATCTCCCTATTTGTTCTGTAATTAAATATTAAAAACTATATTGGGTTATACCCTTTCTAAATCTTTTCAAATGCAATTTGTTTCTACGATGATAATGTCACCCATGGAAGAGTATTTTTCTTAGTAATTGATCTACCTCTTACCTTATTTATTGATTTATTTGGAGTCAATGATCTACTGTAATTCAGATAATATGATCTATTAATTTAGTTTTAAATTTATATAAAACTAATCCATCAATTTAACAACTTATACAAAAAGACGCGAGGGTGATATTTTTGTAAATTGTGAGAGTGCGATCTTATTCGGTAATACAGGACCACAAGGGATAAATTTTTAGAGTTCAAATAAAATCCCTAAACTCAATTAATCAACATTTATAGAGTTTATATGTTCTCTAATTAACCACTTACCATAATCTAACCTAATTACATCAATCAAATCGGGGTGTTGGGATTGCATGTTCTGAAGCTAGCCTAGGGTTTAAGTAAATTCATCTTTGTGGTTAAGTTAACTCCCATAGGGTTCAATGGTTAAAAAATTAGGGGATTATAATTAAGTGGATGTTAATTTAAATAATAATGATAAAAAATTTCTTGAATAGGTAGATTTAGAGCGACTACACATTTTAAAATATTTGTCTAAAAATTATTCTCTTGTTGTGTTCTATTAATGAAATTTTCATTTTAAAAACAAAAACAAATACAAATGAAATCTTCTTACAGCATGATTCTTCTTCTTATTTTATTAAAATTGAATAACCATCTATCCTTATGAGATTTTTATTTTATTTTATTTTACTTTAAAAATACTTTTATATGTTGTTTTAAATTACTTCCTCATTTGGGAGACTACCTTGGTCAGCCACTCTACTACACCAAAATAACCCAAAACCAAACATCATTTACGATTTCCCATTATAGTACCTTTCATGGAGTATTCTAAAATATATTTGGATCATGATAATCATGTACATATTATTCTTTATACTCTTAAAAGTAAAGTGTTATATGAGAAATTTTGTAAGTTTGATTTATGGATTCAAAAAGTTTCTTGTGTTAGACATAATATCACTAAGGATGGAATCTAAGTTGATCCATCAAGGATAATGGAAGTTAGAGAATTTCCTACACTAATATACATAATTTATGTAAATTTTTTATTATTTTGGTAGTTTAGTATCAGTTATTTGTTCAAAATTATTCATAATTTTCTAACTTGTTAAACAATATTTCTCATAAACGGATTAATTTTGTTTGGAAAAAGGAATGAGAAGAATGTTTTGATGAAAAAAAATAGAATATTAATTAGTGATCCAATTTTTATTCTACCACTAAGAAATTATGGGTTTGTGATATATTATGATGCATCGAAGAAGGGACTAGCGTGTTTCCTAATTCAAAATGATAATGTCATTTTATATGCATTATTTTAATTGAAGTCTCATTAAAGAAAAATCAAACAAATGATATTCAGTTTTAAGCTCTACTCATTTCTATTAATATATTGAGAAATTATATCCATAATGAATTATATGAGATATAAAGGGATCATGAAATCCTAAAATAAATTTTCTCAGAAATTTTTTTTAATATGAGACCAAGGCGATGACACAATAATTTCAATGATTTTGACTGATAAATACAATGACACCTAGGGAATGAAAATAAGGTCACATATATATTAAGTAGGAAATATCATAGAGTTCTGACCCAAATGATGATTGAGAGGGATCCTTTGTTTATGGATCATATAAATGGGGATTTATCAATTATTATGAAAGGAGATACATCACTCCTTTTTTAAATGATCTCAGAACCACAATTATTAGAAAAGATAAAAATATATAAATTAGATAGTGGGAACTTTCAGAATAAAATTAAAGTTGTGAATGATTGAAAATTAATAAACTTCATTTGTGATGATTGTGTTCTGAAATATATTAAGTGATTAGTGTTCTATATATACATGATCAAAAAATGGACGTGTTTGATGATTAATATATATCATACCTCTCTATACACCCTTGTAGAACATTGATGTATATTCATTTGAGGGATAATTTATTATGTGATATCATGAGGTGTGAAATAACTGATTATGTATCTGGATGTTTATTTTTTCAACAAGTGAAAGTTTTGAGAAAAAATTATCGATAAATCATGAAAAATATTCCTATTTCTTTATGGAAATGGGATTAAATTACTATGGACATTGTCACAGGACTACCAAACACTCCTATATATAATGATGCAACATTGTTTATTGTTGAACACCTTAACAGATATAAAAATTTACTTTATATGAGAGAATATTGACATCTGGATCTCCCCCAGGGCTCTATATTAATGAATTTTTAATACATAATGGCATGCTTATTTTGACTGTGTAACATCATGATCCCCGTTTTATATAGAAATTATGGATGATTCTTCAGAAGTCTCTTGATACCAACCTTCATTTCATAACTACATTTCATAACCAACTGATGGGTTGTTTGAATATACTATTCAAAAAATGGAAGATATGTTAAGTCCCTGCTCACTTGGCTTATAAGGAATTTGGTGTCATTATTTAGCTTTAGTAGATTGTATTTTTATAATAGTTTTCATTAAGGTATTCAAATGGTGCCATAAAAAGAATTATATGGAAGGATATGTCATACTATGACTTTTTGGGATGATGTTGGTGAATGGAAACCTATAGGGCTAGAGATTTTTGAAGAGACAACAAAAAAGGGAATAGATGTTAAGTCTAAAATTAAATAATATCAAAGTATAAAAAGGTTTTATTCCAACATTCAGATAAATTATTGGAATTATTGGTTGGATATCATGTTTTCTTGAGAGTATATCCATGGAAGGGTTTCATAAGGTTTAGTAAGAAAAATAAATTAAGCCCTAGGTACATCAGACCCATTGAAATATTATAATGGATAAGATATGGGACTTACTACTTATAGATTCCACCAAGTCTCTCAAAATTACATAATGTGTTCCATATATCATTGTTTAGGAAGTAATTTCAAAACATAATGCATGTGGTCGCCTATGGTGAAATTGAATTGGAACCTGACCTGTCTTATTGTGAAAACCCCATAAAGGTACTTCATACTAGAAATCATGTATTGAGGTATTGGACAACTCTTCTGGTAAAGGTACTATAGAGAAATCAAAAATGGAGGGTTCAATGTGGGAATGTGAGGATATTATAAATAAGAACTATCATTGTCTATTTAGAAGGTAATATACAAAAAAAATCAAGGTGACATTTTTATAATATAAAAGAATGTAAGACCCTGAGACATTCAAATTTATTTATTTTTATTAAATTCAATCTCTTAAATTTCTTCCAATGCACAAAACACTAGGCTAAAATGAAAATAATCAATTAAATTATTATTTAAATATAACTATTATAACCTAGCCATTATGTTTTCATGTATGAATAGTTCTAACTATTTTTTTGAAAATTATATGCTTTATACATGTATAAAATAAATTATGTGGATTTCTATTTAATAAAAATAAAATAAGAATCTATTGAAAGAAGAAGAAATGTTTTCTAGAAACTATTTTTTATGAAATCAGTTTAGTTTTTTCTTGCGTAGTTATGATATTATTAATTTTTGATACTTTTTGAAAATTAATTTCATAAAATTAAATTTAATTTTTAAATCATCAAAACAAAATTATTTTAGGTTTAATTTTTTGGATTTTTCTAGAAATTTCCATTTTTCGATGAATATTGAAAATACTAATTTTTATTTGAAATCCCCCTTTTCATTTAAATTAGGGAAAAACATAAATTATATTTAAATTGGGTATAAAGTAAAATTAGTAAAATTATATTATAATCAATATAGTTTAGGTTATTTGATCCAATTTTGTATTTAAATTTTATATAAAAACCTTTTATAAAGATGATAAGTTTCTTTTGGGAAACATTCTTTTTTTCCATGTCTATGGGTATAATTTTAAATAGTATTTTTAAACCTCTTTAAATTAAATTTTAAAAAATGGATTCAATATTTGGAATCATGAAAATTAATATTATAGATTAATTCCAAATTAATTTTAGACTATTATGAATTGTGAAAGTAGTAAAAATTATTTACTACATTTGAGGTAGAAATTGATTTACTGGGTGGGTAAACTAAGATGAAAATAGTTAAAAAAGACCATAAAACATATCCAAAACCAATTTCAAATATTTCAACATTATAACCTCAAAATTTATATAATGAATCATTTTAGTGGATTTTTTAATGAAACAAATGTTGGTGTAATTGTTTCTTTTCAAATATTCCATTTGTGTCCTCTACACCACTTATAAAAAAGCACCCCTCTCATCACCAATTAATAGTTCTGACACCATTTATTTATGAAAATAAATTCCCAAATAACTTACATAATTCCCTATCAACATCCAATATCCCTAGAATAGATCATAAATCATATTAGTAAGGATTTTTGTGTAAACAAATAGAAGTTCCCCGAATAAGATGTAACGTTCTTAAACAAGCAGTTTCATTTTCGTTCTTATACCACCTATTTTAAATATTATTAAAAATGATTATATAAAATCCATATTATATTAAAAATAATTATAATTTATTATATTAAGGTTACAACTAATATGCATCCCCTCTTCCAATAAATGGGAAACAAAATCCTCTATGGTGTCTACAGTGGACTACTGCCTCCTGAACTGATATAATTCATTCTCCATCACCATGATTAAAGGATGGATATAATTTCTATTCAACTAATTTATATGATATTTATGATATTATTAGACATATTTAATTTTTAAATCATTTAAACCTTATTATTTTCCATTCTATTTAAAATATGATACCATCGCCCGTGTGTATGGTGGATTACCACCTCATGAAGTGATGTGATTCATTTTTCACTTAAACATTACATGGAAGTTAAATAGGATAGCGTTTATGAATATTTGTGATATATATAAAATGATATTAATTATTTAAGGCTAACATATCAACCAATTATTTATCCTTTCAGTCATTAAGGTAATGATATCATCATTAGTGTGTACATATGACATATTATCTACACGAAGCAATGTTTTTCATTTTCTATATCCTCCCTTCATGAATTATTATAGAAATATATATCATGATTAAATATGATATTTATAAAATTAATTTATTTATTTAGATGATGGTATAATAGAATATGTTCATGAACCTAAACAATCACGACAAAAAACAAATTAGAAAACTTTATAATGATCACCTAAAACAAAAAAAATAATGGATAATTGTTAACGAATGGGTAGTAAAATGTTCTTAGGGGATCATAAATTATATTATAAATATCAATATAGTTCTAGTTTAAATTATTCTGAATACAATTATAAATGAGTTTAAATCATATTCATCCAAAAGGAACTGTTTGTCTCAATTCCTATTTCAGTGAGACATATTTTTTAATATAAACCCATTCAATTTTATGTTGTGAATATACTACCCCTTTTCTGTATTTCACACAAATATCTATTTTGTAATGATGATTAATTTTTTTCACATTTATTAATCAAGGGAATAAAATTTAATAGTTTCTAAGAAATAAATATTATTGTACATTCTAATATTCTTTTTTTATTGTTAATATTTTCTTAAAACAATCACTTTTATGGGATCTTATTTCATTAGACATTAAATTCATTTTATATGCCCATATTGATTTGATCATTTATATTATTATTTATTAAACTATGTTCCAATTTTAAAAACTATTTTTACTTTGAGTTTTATTTGTTTAATTAGGGAAATATTGAAAAATATGCATCCTTTATTCAATATAGATTTTTTATGATAAGAAATATTGAACATGAATTAAATCAATTATTTAATATATGAAAAATTATATGTTCATATTTATATGGTTGGACATAATTATAGATATCCTTTAAATGCATCAACAAGTCTCATGAGATAAATCAATTGGCCAAATCATATGGGTTTTTACTGAGTAGTTTTAAACAATCAGGAGAATTTCCTTCGTAGTAGAGGTAAAATTATTCTTGATATCATAAAGTCCAACAATTAATAATTTCCTTCCTTGAAAATTTATTTATTATTATTATCCATGACTTTTTTACTTGGATATTATCTATGGAAGCATTTATTTCTTAGTTAATTGATTAAATAGAATTTTTTTCAGATATTTACCATGCCATAATGATTATTCATTATCTAATTAGGCTATTCATTTAATTGATTAAATGGAATTTCTATTATGATACTTTCCATATTGATTATTATTTATTGATTCATGATGTCTTCCACAATATGTAACCCTTACAGAGTATTTTAGGTCACTCTTAATTTATTTCCTTTTCCTCAGATATTAAGAATAATTCGAGAAACGGGATCAATGATTCAATATGTTTTCCATTACTATACATTTTAATTTATTTCCCTATGTATATTTGGTATCATATTTGTTTCTGGATCTCACAAACTTTTAAACTAATTTTTCCATAGGTAAAAACTAGTGAATAAGGTAACAAAAATGGTAAATGGTAAGAATTTAGTTGTAAAAGTTTTGAAACATGTTTGTAAAATAAATGGTAGATGACTGATTAACCCATGATATCCCCGCATTTAATTATTTGTGTCTTTTAAATCCTTTGACCCTTTAATAGTGACATACCATTATTGAAATGTAATGGGTAGATCCAAAATAAATCTTATATTATTTTAAAAAGTTTATTCTTTACCTCTGATCATGCAACACATACCCCTTATAATTTTAGAATTAATATCTATTATTATTCTCCTATTAAATTCATCTCCCAAATTAATTTTCTCCTAGTATCTATTTTTTATAATTTGGCCTATATATTCAATGAGATTTTATAGGGAAATATAATGTTCTCACTATAACTATTTCATACTCCTTATTATTTTGTTAAAAATAATACTTTACCACAAATATAATTCACTATATGTGTATTTATGATAAGATAAAAGTTACTAATATTCTGAAATTTAATTATACCAATGTAATATCAATTTTTCTCTTACCCCAAAACTATTCAAAAAATAAAGACATCATCTTGCATACTTGTAGATAACCACTTCCATGAATGACATGTTCAATTACACATAGATGATATTGATGGATGATATAAAATATTTAGTTAATGAGAAAATATAATACGGATAATATTATTAATATTTTAAAATGATAATTATTTTATTTTTCAACAACATCTCATTCTATGTAAAATAAAAGTATCGCATGTGTATACGTACTGAAAATCACCTCCATAGAATGTCGAATATCGTTTCTCATTTTTTATTAACATAGATGAAATTAAAATTATAATTAATTTATAGAAATTATATATATAAAAGAATTAATATTTTTTAAAGATATTATTTGATATTATCTAAGGGATCTTATCAATACATGGTCATAGTAAATTTAAACACCTTAAATTAACGTATCGTGAATCCATTCATAGTTTGAATAAATTTTTTGAAAAATCTATAAAAAATATTTATTTTGTACCCATGGAATAATAAAATAAATAAAACTCTAAATTAATTATATTAAAAATTATTTCAATATAGGTTTTACCATGGTCAGTATGTTGAGGAAGTTTCAATGCAATAGTCTGAACAACTTCAAGTATCATCTGTAAGTGAAAAGAAATTAATAACTAAATAACATATGATAAAAAATAGACCATAATAAATTTAATATTGATGTATATTTTTATTGTTATTTTTTATAATAAAATTACTTTTATTATCCAGTATGTTATGAACATGGGTAAAATGAATCAAGGCTTAATTAAAGGGTTATTTTTCTCTTATGAATCATGTTTAACATTGTGCACAATAATCAATTTTATATAGTGTATTAAACTTCCCTATTACCTTTATGGATAATTAATATTTTTTATTTAATGACATTTGAATGTCTATTTCATGGTAACCCTCTTATGTTCTTTTGATTTTAATGTTACCATTGCTAAAATTGTTTTTCTGTCTTAATCATGCGCTATTGGGATATGATTTGTGTTCATCACCTATTTCATTTTTGAGTTAAATACATTGTCCGCTAATTTAATTTATAAAAAAATTAATTAAATATATGGGATTTAAAAATTTATCAAATGTTATACATTCCATGGAATTTCAATTTTAAATTTTACAACATTGGAAGGGTTATTAAAAACTCAACTTTTATTCATTGAGTTTTTACTATTACTCTTAAAATTATTTCAGATATATTTGAATTATTACTTTACATTGTTTTATTATGTGATTTGTTCTCTTTTTTATATGGATTTAAATTTAATATCATAAAACCTGATCTAAATATCCATTTCTTCAAGAAATATGATATTCATAAGGGATTTAGTTAATAAAAATTATCTTTATATTTTTTAAATTTTATTCCTTATGCATCATTATTTTGAGTTTGATAAATCCTTCTATTTCCTATTTAATATGATATCTCCTCTAATATCTCTATATAAGATTTTTTTTATACTAAAACATGATTAATCAATGAATTCAATTTTTATAAAAGTGTAATGTCTTATGAAAAATAATATCATCTTTTTTAAACACAGTTTCCATCAGTTTCTTAGATAATTATTATGAAAAATGGGTTCCTTTGTTGGTTTTATATCTATTTATGTTTTTAACGATGTGACCTTACTATATTCCATTATGTGGATTCAAAATGGAAATTTTATTTAATCTTTTCTAAATCTGGGTTTTTAATAATAGTATTTTAAAATATCAAAATGGATTTCCATTATTTCATATAAAATTTTTATCTTCCACCCTTCATTTCTTTTTGAAACATTAATATATTTTTTATAATAATTTAAAAAAATTATTTTTCAATGTTTTCAATTCCTCTTTTTAGAAAATGTTATTTGAATTTGAACCATAATTTATTCTTTTCTGAAAATGTGAAAAACGTTTTTTTAAAATTATTTTATTGTTTTGATATTTTCTTATAATTTAATGCGGATTAAAATGAAGGATGGTAATTTCACTCTCAAAATAGACATATCAAAGGCCTTTGACACATTCAATTGTAGTTTCATATATGATGTTCTCAGAAGGTATGGCTTCTCAAATGTATTTATTTAGCTTGTTTATGTCATTATCAACTTCTCCAGTCAGTTCATTATTATTAATGGAACACCCTAAGGATACAATGAGTGCACTAGTAGTGTGAGATAAGGTTATTGACTTTTAGGGCATCTTTTTACTATTTTTGAAGACTACTTGAGCAGATGCATTAATGAATTTTCTCAAATTGGGCTCTAAAAACAAATCAGATTTGATGAGAATAACCATGTTCCCTCAAACCTATTGATTGTGGATAATATTAATTTTCTTGGTCCGGATTCAAGAAATATGGTATCTTCTTTTAATTCCATTTTTTTCAAATTATAAGTAAATTGCTGGATAATACAAAAGTTTGGAAAAATATTGCATTGTATTTGGTGACGGATTCCTTATTAGTAAATAAAACATGATAATTAATCCTCTTTTCATTAAGAGAGTATCCCTCCCATTTAATTATCTTTGTGTTCCTTTATTATGGGGAAAATGAAGAGTCACTACTTTGAATACATATGATGAGGAATTGTAAATAAAATTACCATGTGGAAAAAGAAATCAATGTCTCAAGCTACAAGTGTGTGCCTTGTCAACTCTATGGACACATCTAAGTTTGTTTATTATTTCTTTATTTATAGATGTTACAAGAGCCTCATAAAGGATCTTCATGGGATGATTATGAACTTCATAATAACTAGTTCAATCCATGAAAATAATATGGCCACTATTTAATTAAAGGAGTGTATTAAACCCCCTGAATTGAGAGGTCTTGGAGTTTAAGATCTTAAGATATTTAATGATGTGCTAAATGGAAAATTCACATGGAGCCTAATTTCTTATGATACCTCCTATAATTTATTATCCAATAGGTTCAAGGAGAATATTTTAAATGGTTATAGACATTACCTCACATCCTCTATTTGGGCATCCATCAAACACTCCTTCCACAAAATCATGTATGGTACCAAATGGATTGTGAGAAGGGACTCCCAAATCAGCTGTTGGACTACCACCTAGCATGATAGTTTATGTTATTAATAGTTTCATGACTATTATATTCCCCCTTTTACTGATTTTATATGAAATGTGAAAAATTTGTGTGAAATATTAATGTTTTAATATTAAGTATAATTTTTTAGCATTTTTAGAAGTAGTCCAATTGAGTCAGTTTAATGTTTTAATAATACCTGTCACTATACTGATCCAAATTGTGTGGTTCTTGTTTTTTAGGATTCTCATTTCAATATAAAACATTTCATTAGAAGGTACCATGATCCAATTATGCCATTTGAAGGGTCATATAGTCCTCACAAACAAGACCATATAATCTGTGAACAAACTGGACCAGCCTTGAATATTGATTTACTGGGCTCAATACAGAAATCCAAAAACATTAACTATCCACCATAATTTGGGGGACACTACATTTCATCTTGGATAAAAATTTCAAGGCCCCAATCCAAGTACAAGGGGCCCAAATAAAGCTTTGAAGTCCAGCCCACCATTCTGGCCGAGAATTAAAATCAGTATAGTATCCATGACATATCTCATGATGTAAAAATCAAATCGAGCTGAGATTTTTCATTGTGAAATAGGAGATATAGGCGGCCGACTTTGTTGAATAACTTATTAGGATTTGAAGGTATCTTCATATTAAAAAACCCTTTCACATTCTGGACTTCAAAAATACTGGATTGAAATGGACAGTTTTACTTTGTTTAATCAACCGGCCATAACTTTTGATCCTTAAGTCCACATGACTCAAAGGTTTGAGAGTAGTAGACCAACTTTATTATATACAACTTTTAAGAAGGAGATTTCTCTAGATTTTTCTGTCATGATGTCCATATCTGCGATCCAATTGGAGGGGTATTGCTGGAATGTAAACAGTCTACTCCTTGGGCTATAAATACTCTCCCCTTCTCTCCTTGAGAGGGGTTGGAACTTCAGCACTTAAGGAGGAGGTTTGGCATTACTAGATACTTGAAAAGGTTCTGGGAGGATATGCTTTGATCTTGTTTCAACAATAGAGACCTCTCCTCCACTTCTCTTTCATGTTTGTTTATGTTTTCTTTCCATTGTAATTGTGTAACTTTGTTTTCATTTCAATCAAATTTTAGTACTTGTTTCATCTTCAATACCTATTATTCTTCTCCACCATCTGTATTATAATATTAATGGTCTTAAAATAGTTTAAATTCAGTTGAATACCCTTCCGTTATTTTTCTTCCTCAGTCAATCGAAATTCCATTTTTGATTCCCAAAATCTTTCGTGTGTGTGTTTGGCACACTACTCTTTTCTTGTCCCTTTCTTTTTCTAATATTTTTAAATCTTCACCATAAACATTAAACCCAGATTTTAAACAATAATAATGGATGAGTAAATCTCTCATTGGGGTGAGTTTTAATTTAGGTATGTTAAGCGATTGAGAGCTTTCGCTCGATGAGTATTCGTTGAATTAACATTGTGTATTTTGGACTTAGCATGTCCTGGATTAATGAATTGTTTTGTTTAACGTGTGGTTTCCATGGATTATTGGAACCATAAATACAATACCATAAACAAGATATGATCAATATTAGAACCCTAATTTAATTTAAGGCTTGGATTAAAGCCTTAACACTTGGGAATTCAAATCAACGTCAACTTGTGACATGGGTGTCAATTTAAATGCAATATAAAGCAAAGCTCAAGGACATCACAAGCTTAAATAACCTAATGATGAACTCACCCCAATCATTATCATTTTGTTAAATCAATCATAATCAATTAGTAATTTCAATTAACTCTTCAAAAAACCCCCAATCATAATACAATCAACTAAAACAAATGACTATTTCAAAGTATCATCGTCGAGGATTCGACCTGAGTGCTGCAATACACATTAGCAGAGCACCGGAACCTTGACCGGTTGATAGGAGGCAATAAGACATGCATTTAAAATGGTGTCGTTGCCGGGGATGGTGCTTTAAGTAGTAATTATTTTCTGGTTATTGTCAAAACAACCAAAAAAAAAATTAAAAAAAAAGCTGAAAAAAAAAACACTGAGAAAAACTCATTTTCCTCATCCTTTATAAATCTTTCTGAATGCCCCATAGCCTCCCAAACAATCCCTCAGATTTTTTTGACCCTGAAATTGATAGAACTCTTCATCGACTTAGGAGAACCATTAGGGATAACCAAATCCCCCAAGAACCAATCATTTCCCTACCAATTGAATTCGATATGGCCAATCCTAGGGAACAAACCCTAAAAGAACTCGTTGCCCCTGATATGAATTACCAACCTCTTGGTATTCAATATCCAAACATTGAAGCTGACTTCGAACTCAAATCGGGTTTGATTCATCTTCTCCCTCATTTTCATGGGCTAGCCGGTGAGGATCCACATCTTCACCTTAAAGAGTTCCAAGTAGTATGCTCTACCATGAAGCCTCAAGGGGTTTCTGAAGAACAAATCAAACTCCGAGCATTCCCTTTTTCCCTAGCTGAAACTGCTAAGTCATGGCTCTACTACCTACCTCCTGGTTCCATAACCACATGGAATGACATGAAGCGACTATTCTTAGAGAAATTCTTTCCTTCTTCTCATACTACTTCTATCCGAAAGGAAATAAGTGGTATCCGTCAGTTCCCAAGTGAATCACTCCATGATTACTGGGAGAGGTTCAAAAAGCTTGTTGCAACCTTCCCACACCACCAAATCCCTGACCAACTCTTGATCCAATACTTCTATGAGGGGTTATTGGCAATGGAGAGAACTCTCATTGATGTCGCAAGTGGCGGTGCTCTGGTTGATAAAAATCTCGTAGCTGCAAGAGATCTCATAAGTAACATGGCTGCAAACACACAACAATTCCCTACTCGAGCACATGCTCAAGTCAAACAAGCCCAAGATAATCAATCAATTGAGCCGAACAAGATGACTGATTGGATGAGTGAACTTACAGGTCTTGTGCGACAACTAGCTGTGGCCACCAAATCCCCAACCTCGTCTTCTCTGCAATCAATGTTTCCTGGACCTGTCAAAAACTGTGGAATATGCAACTCTCCATCTCATCCAACTGACACATATCCACAACTTCAGGAGGATCAACCCGATTCATCTGGACAAATGGAGCTCAATGCATCATATGCTCAGTGGAACACCAATCCTCAACTATCAGGTCAGTTTGTTAGAAACTTTAACCAACCTCACTCTGAGCCCTTCTCTTCTTCCTATAACCAAGGCCTTAGGTATGGTAATCCCATATCTCACCCCCCTCAATTCCCTCCTCAAAACCCAAACCAATTCCAATATGGTCAAGGTGGTGGAAACTTCCATCAACCTTATCCTTTTGTTCCTCAACCTCAAAGGAACAATCCTCCTCCTGGATTCCACTATCTGAATGAGCCTTCCCAATTCCCAACACAATACAATTGCTTTCCCAAGAACCAAAATCAAGGTAATCCCAATCCGGGAAAAGTCTCTTCTTACAAGAAACCATGGGAAATTGTAGTGGAAGATCTTACCTCCTTCACCCATTCTAGCCTTAAAAACATTCAAACTCAAATAGGTCAACTTGCATTCCACCTGAGCCAGCAACAACAATCAAATTCTTCCCAACTCCCAGCTCAACCATTACCAAACCCCAAGGGTAATGTAAGTGCAATTACACTTAGATCAGGAAAGCAACTTGCTATGCCTCAAGATAAATCCTCAAACCCTCCTTTGAATTTTGACCTAGAAAATGAAAAGAAAATGAAAATTGAAAAGGAATCTGAGTCCATTCCATCACCTCCTTCCATTCCACTTAGGAACCCAATTCCTTTTCTACAAGCTGTTTCTAAACCAAGGAAGTCCTTTCAACCTGATCCTGAAATTCTCGACATGTTTAGACGTGTTGAAGTCAACATTCCCCTCTTAGATGCCATAAAAAAATTCCTAAGTATTCCAAGTTTCTCAAGGAGTTGTGTACCCATAAGAGGCAACTTCGGACCTTCAAAAATGTTTCCACCCAGCAGTCTATTCCCATAAAGTGCAAAGATCCAGGGACCTTTACGGTTCCATGCCAAAGTGGAAGTTCCAACTTTGATGATGCACTCATAGACCTAGGAGCCTCAATTAATGTGATGCCCAAATCCATATTCTCCAACCTTGGTCTAGGTCCCTTGCACCCAACGGGTGTTGTTATTCAATTATCCAATCGAAGCACAACCAGTCCTGAGGGAATAATTGAGGATGTCCTTGTCTGAGTCAATGATCTTATCTTCCCTGCTGATTTCTATGTCCTTGACATGGAAGGTGAGACGAACTCTTCTCGATCTCCCATAATTCTTGGAAGACCATTCCTCATGACTGTGAGAACCAAGATTTATGTCCATTCAGGCATCCTATCCATGGAATTCGGTGACCAACTGGTCAATTTCAACATTTTCCAAGCCATGCGATACCCATTTCAGGATCACTCTGTATTCTCAATCCATGCTTCTGAGGAAACTTCTAAGAGTCAATTGAACCCCAATCCACCATGTTATTCATGTTATAATGATAAAGGATCTTGTGAAATCTATACCATGATTAACAAAGTCATAAATGGTGAAGTTGATGTGGACCTTTCATTCATAGACTCCATCAATCTAGAGGAACTTGAAAACTCTCTTGAATCCCATCTCAATTCTGATCTCTACTTCTCCACCTTGGACAGTATTAAGTAAAATGAGTCTGAAGCAACTGAAGTCCCTTCTTCTATTCCTGAGTTGTCTATCCTAAAAGTGAAAGATGAGACTGATTTGAAACCTCTTCCTGCACACCTGAAATATGCATTCCTCTTCCATGATCACTCATATCCTGTCATTATCTCTGCCACACATACTAAAACCGAGGAGTCCAAACTTGTTCAAGTGTTAGAGGAAAACAAAAAATCCTTAGGTTGGACCCTAGATGACATACCAGGAATCAACCCTTCCCTTTGTATGAATCACATCCATCTTGAGGAGACATCCAAACCAGTTAGACAACCCCAAAGAAGACTTAATCCACTCATACTTTAGGTAGTTAGGGAAGAGATCACCAAGCTTCTTCAAGCTAGTATTATCTACCCAATTTCTGATAGTGAATGGGTTAGTCCAATTCAAGTTGTACCTAAGAAGGGTGGGATAACTGTTGTCACAAATGAACATGGGGAGGTAGTCACAACTCGAGTGAAGAACAAATGGCGTGTATGCATCGATTATCAAAAATTTAATGTTGAAACACGAAAAGATCACTACCCTCTTCCATTCCTTGATCAAATGCTTGAAAGATTAGCTGGAAAGTCACACTATTGATTTCTTGATGGATACACCGGCTATTTTCATATCCCAATCGCACCTCAAGACCAAGAAAAGACTACTTTCACATGCCCCTTTAGAACATATGCATATAGAAGAATTCCTTTTGGCCTTTGTAATGCTCCTTCAACATTCCAGAGGTGTATGATGAGTATCTTTTCCGAATTCATAGAACACTGCATGGAAGTCTTCATGGATGAATTCACCATTTATGGTGAGTCATTTGAATCTTGTTTGAATTCACTCTCTCTTGTCCTCCAAAAGTGTGTCAAGTGCAACCTTGTGTTAAATTTTGAAAAATGTCACTTCATGGTTTCAAATGGGATTGTTCTAGGGCACATAGTTTCAAAAGATGGTATTGAAGTCGATCATGCCAAAATTGAAGTGATCCAATCACTTCCTCCACCCACTTATGTTCAAGACATCCATTCATTACTTGGTCATGCTGGTTTCTATCGGAGATTCATCCATAACTTCAGTAGGATTTCCCTCCCACTCACTCAGTTGCTCCAAAATGATGTCACCTTCCATTTTGAGGAGGTTTGCAAGAGAGCCTCCATTGAACTCAAAACTTCTCTTAAATTTTCCCTGATAATCCAACCCCCAGATTGGTCCTTACCATTTGAGTTAATGTGTGATGCTTCTGATAGAGATGTTGGGGTTGTTCTTGGTCAAAGAAGTGAAAAGATTCCTCATGTCATCTATTATGCCTCAAAAACATTGGATGAAACTCAATCTCACTACATTGTGACTGAAAAGGTACTTCTAGCAGTGGTTTTTGCCTTAGATAAATTCTGGTCCTATCTCTTAGGTGCCAAAATCATCATCTTCACAGACCATTTTGCTATTAAGTTCTTACTCAAGAAAAGTAATTCCAAACCAAGGCTAATAAGATGGATTCTAATGCTCCAAGAGTTTGACCTTGAAATCAAAGATAGACCTGGAAAAGAAAACCTTGTGACTGATCAATTGAGTAGAATTTCTAATTCCTCTCATTCAGAAATCATCGATCCTAAATTCCCTACTAAGCACCTTTCATCTATCACTCCAAAAATACCATGGTATCCCCCAATTGTAAATTACTTGGTTTCTAGTGTTTTTCCTGAAATGTTTTCAAAAGAACAAAAAATGATGTTGAAAAGTGATTCAAAATACTATTTTTGGGAAGAAAATAAACTTTGGAAAACTGGGGCAGACATGGTAATTAGGAGATGTGTTGATGAAAATCAGCATTCTTCCATCTTAGAATTCTTTCACTCACTTCCCGGAGGTGGCCACTTTTGACCACAAAGGACCTCCCGAAAGGTCCTAGACTTTGGATTCTTCTGGCCTTTGCTCTTCAAGGACTCACATGAGTTTTGTCAATCATGTCCCACTTTCCAAAAGTTTGGTACAATTTCAAAGAGAAATGAAATTCCCCAAAAACCTTTAATCTTTTGTGAAATCTTAGATGTTTGGGGCATCGATTTCATGGGACCATTTCCCCCTTCCAATGGATTCTCATACATTCTTCTTGTGGTCGATTATGTTTCAAGGTGGGTTGAGGCCAAACCCACTCGGAAGGATGATGCCCATACTGTTAGTGAGTTCCTAAAGACCTGCATCTTCCAAAGATTTGGCACACCACGTGCCTTGATCAGTGACTTAGGAACCCATTTTTTTAATAGAACCATGGAAGCTCTTCTGAAAAAGAATGGGGTTGTACATAAAAATTCAACTGCATATCACCCCCAAACAAATGGCATGGCTGAACTCTCTAATAGAGAAGTGAAAAGGGTACTTGAGAGAATTGTAAAACCCACTAGAAAAGATTGGCCTGAGAGACTTGGTGAAGCCCTTTGGGATTATCGAACTGCCTATAAAACACCCATTGGGATGTCTCCTTTTAGGCTAGTTTTTGGTAAAGTGTGTCACTTACCAGTTGAAATCCAACATAAGTCTTTTTGGGCTGTGAAAACCTGTAATTTTGATTGTGAAAAATCTGGTGAAGAAAGATTGTTGCAATTAGCTGAACTGGAGGAGCATCAACTTGAATCCTATGAGAATTCCAATATGTACAAAGATAAGGCTAAGGTACTCCATGACAGACACATCCTGAGAAAGTTATTTCATGAAGGTGAAAAGGTAATGCTCTTCAATTCTCGATTTCGTCTTCATCCAGGTAAGCTTAATTCTCGTTGGTAAGGTCCTTTTGTTATTACTAACGTTTACCTATTTGGTGCAGTGCAAGTCCAAGACCCCTCTTCCAAAAGGACATTCACGGTTAATGGAAATTGGTTAAAGCATCACCATGAGAGGACATGCAATCCTGGAACAACATCAACTTCCACTGGCTCCCCAAATTCTTTAGCTGGCCTACCACTAGATGGAGAAGGCGACTCGCCAAATCCAAACCAGTGGGCACCTCTTTCCCTTTAACTCTCTCTATCTTTTCCTCTCTCTACCTCTTTCTTCTTCTTCCTCTATCTTTATTTTTTTTAACCATTTTCTTTATCAAAACCTTTATTTTTCACTTTCTCTTTCTTGTGTGGGTGTGTATTTTTAAAAAAACCTTAAAAACTAAAAAAAACCAAAAAAACACAATTACTTAATAAATTACAAAAAAAGAGTCATGCTTACTCACCATCGAGTTTTGAAATTTTGTCCAACCATTTTGGGGAGTTAACAGACATGTTTTCATCTCAAAAATTTTGTATTTTCATTATGACTTTGGATAAATAATTTTGTGTCAAAACCCACACATTTTGAATGCTCAATTTTTTATTTGGAAAATTATTTTCCCCAACCGTGAGAACAAACATTTGCTTTCATGCCAAGGCCACCTATATCCATCTTTTCAAAATGTGTGTTTTCACCCCCATTTGTGAGTCTTGAGTTTGTGGACCTTCGAACTAAATTTCCTACCTTAGTGTGTATTAATATGATAGAGGCATTTTCTGAACCACATGAAAATCGTAATAGCCAAATAGCCTCTCATTACCCTTACATTAATACTCCTTTTGAAACCCCTTCAAGCCTATGAAAACCTTTTCTTTGATAGCTACATTACAAGCCCAATACCTTATCCCACCCAATATCAACATGTATTTTCATTGCATAAGTTTTTGAAATTTAAGTGTGGGGGGGAATGGATTTCATTTTTGGGTATCATTTCCTTACTTTCTGGTGTGTTATCATATGATTGAGGGAAAGCATCCATTATAGTATGGGGGGAGGTTATCATTCAGTGGGATTTGGGAATGTATTGAACAAATGATATTGAAAAGTGTTCAATAAAATAAAATTCAAAAAAAATCAAAAAAAAATCAAAAAAAATTGAAAAAAATGGGTTGTGTCTTGGGTAGGTCAAAAATCACTCTTCCTCAACCTTTGATCTTATTATAACTATTACAATTAGTGTCATGAGGAGATCAACCATGGGTTGGGATATGAGTGTGAGATCTGTTTCAAGGTCAACTTTCGAAAAAACAAAGAAAAAAAGAAAAGAAAAAAAAAAAGAACACTTGCATTATATTCTTATTGGGAGAAGTTTTTTTTGTTTTGTAAATATTCCATATTCTCATTACCTTCATATTTTCTTCCTCTATTGTGTCTTTCTTCACACAACCATTCCCTTGTAAATATTTGTTTTCATTTCCTTCCATGCTTCATTTCAAAAAAATGTGCATTGCTTTTTCTATGTTGGTATTTTAACCCTCTTCTTCTCTCTCTTGGACATTATATTCCTACCATCCCATAGCCACAGAAAAACCCCATTAAAAAGACCTCTTTATTCTTGTTCACTTTTGATAGGGATTGTAAGCTGAGAGATCTTTTCAAACTCTAAGATTTTCACTTTTGGTTGGTGAAAGAGTGAACCTCCACAAATAAATTTTATCATCTTGAGAGGTGTGAGTTTTGAGTGTCCACATTTTCCATTTCTGAATTTGAGCATGAAAAAATGAATTAGTTTTGGAACATTGTTTCTGTAAAAAAATTTGGTGGAATTCAAAATGGATGAGTGAAATAGTCTAAACCTCCCCTGATTGGAGAAAACAAAATTTTAATATCTGTTGGTGAGTAAAAATGATTTTGTCATGTTTTTATATTTGTTGCACATGAGGACATGCAAAAAACTAAGTGTGGGGGAGTTTATTTTGTTAATATTTTCATGAATTATTATATTCCCCATTTTACTGATTTTATATGAAATGTGCATAATTTGTGTGAAACATTAATGTTTTAATATTAAGCATAATTTTTGAGCATTTTTAGAAGTAGTCCAATTGAGTCAGTTTAATGTTTTAATAATAACTGTCACTATAATGATCCAAATTGTGGGTTACTTGTTTTGTAGTATTATCCTTTCAATATAAAACATTTCATTAGAAGGTACCATGATCCAATTCGGCCATTGGAAGGGTCATATGGTCCTCACAAACAAGACCAAAGAATATGTGAACAAACTGGACCAGCCTTGAAGATTGATTTACTGGGCTCACTACAGAAGTCCAAAAACATTTATTATCCACCATAATTCTGAGGACACTACATTTCATCTTGGATAAAAATTCCAAGGCCCAAATCCAAGTAAAAGGGGCCCAAATAAAGCTTTGAATTCCAGCCCACCATTATGGCTGAGAATTAAAATTAGTATAGTATGCATGACATATCTCATGATGTAAGCATCACATCAACCTGAGATTTTGCAGTGTGAAATAGGAGATATAGGTGGCCGACGTTTTTGAAGAACCAATTCATATATGAAGGCATCTTCATATTCAAAAACCCTTTCACATTCTGGACTTCAAAAAGACTGGATTGAAATGGACAGTTTTACTTTGTTTAATCAACCGGCCATAACTTTTGATCCTTAAGTCCAAATGACTCAAAATTTTGAGAGTAGTCGACCAAAATTATTATATACAACTTTTAAGAAGGATATTTCTCGAGAGTCGGCTGTCATGATGTCCAAATCTTCGAGCCAAGTGGAGTTGTATTGCTGGAATGTAAACAGTCCAGTCCTTGGGCTATAAATACTCTCTGCTTCTCTCCTTGAGAGGGGTTCGCACTTAAGCACTTAAGGAGGAGGTTTGGAATTACTAGATCCTTGAAAAGGTTCTGGGAGGATATTCTTTGATCTTGTTTCAACAAGAGAGACCTCTCCTCCACTTCTCTTTCATGTTTGTTTATGTTTGCTTTCCATTGTAATTGTGTAACTTTGTTTTCATTTCAATCAAATTTTAGTACTTGTTTCTTCTTCAATACCTATTATTCTTCTCCACCTTCTCTATTATAATATTAATGGTCTTAAAATAGTTTAAATTCAGTTGAAACACCTTACCTTATTTGTCTTCCCCATTCAATCGAAATTCCATTTTTGATTCTCAAAATCTTTCGTGTGTGTGTTCGGCACACTACTCTTTTCTTGTCCCTTTCTTTTTCTAATATTTTTAATAGTCACCATAAAAATTAAACGCAGATTTTAAACAATCCTAATGGCTGAGTAAATCTCTCATTGGGGTGAGTTTTAATTTAGGTATGTTAAGCGATTGAGAGCTTTCACTCGATGAGTATTCGTTGAATTAACATTGTGTATGTTGGACTTAGCATGTCATGGATTAATGACTTGTTTTGTTTAACGTGTGGTTTCCATGGATTATTGGAACCATAAATAAACTACCATAAACAAGATATGATCAATATTAGAACCCTAAGTTAATTAAAGGCTTGTATTAAAGCCTTAACACTTGGGAATTCAAATCAACGTCAACTTGTGACATGGGTGTTAATTTAAATGCAATATAAAGAAAAGCTCAAGGACATCACAAGATTAACTAACCTAATGATGAACTCACCCCAATCATTATCATTTTGTTAAATAAATCATAATCAATTAGTAATTTCAATTAATCTCTACAAACAAACCCCCAATTATAATACAATCAACTAAAAACAAACGACTATTTCAAAGTATCATCGCCGAGGATTCGACCCGAGTGCTGCTATACACATTAGCAGAGCACCGGAACCTTGACTGGTCGATAGGCGACAATCAGCCATGAATTTAAATATTCCACTAAAATATACTATCATTATTCCCCCTGAGGATTATTATATGTTTATTATGAATATATTATCATAAATATCCATCTTTGATGGAATATTTCTTGTTCAGATCAGTCTGGACATCAAGAGTAACAATTTTATTGATTGTGACACCATCATATGGATGCAAAATCAGCATGGACACTTTAACACTAATGAGTTTATAATGTGGAATGTGGTGGTGTCAATAGGCCACCAACATGGACAATGAATTTCAACACATGATCAGTTTATCCCTTTAGGTTTCTCCAATTGTGGTGGATTCGAAGCACAGATTTCCCACCAAGGATCAAATAAAAATATCTATATATCACCTTATTTCTGACTCTATTCTGTGATTCCATGCAGAGGAGGAAAAATCACATATTCTTGGCATGTGACTTTTCCAATGCTTTATTGGATTACATTATCATGATGTTGGGCCAGTAATTTGAAAGAAAACTACAACTCGATGATCTCATGGATAGAATCTATGCTTTTGATTTCAGTGAGATGATTCTGAATCATTTAATTATAGGAGTTGTTTTTATTATTTAATCTGTATATAATTCTGAAAATAATAATCTATTCAATGTAAAATAACCCTTTGTTTACATGGGAATGATGGAAATACACGAGGAGGTCCATGCAGCAACAATGATAAAAACAAGAGGTACGCATAATATTGTGCATGATTTGAATATTCTCAGATTATTAGGTGTATAAGGCCAAATGAAGAATCCAAAAATGGTTAAATTAATCCGGTGGATCCATCTAACAATTATATTGATCAATATTAATGTAGATGGGGAATATTTTTGCATACCTAGGCCCTCAGGTTTCGGATGTGTCTTCCACACATATCGTGGATTTTTTTAGTGATGCTTCTATCATTTTACTAGATTTGTAATGTTTTATGAAGCTGAGTTACTAGATATGGTGTATTTAGTTGGATATATTGCCCAATATAATTGGATTTCATTGTGGATTAAATTTGACTTTGAGATTTCTATGAAAGCCTTGAAAAAAGAACATGGGATGTGCCTTGGAGAATTTTACCTCTTTGGATTGAGAGCCTCAACATGGCTACCCACCTCAATTTGAAAATATATCATGCATAAAGTAAGGAAAACCAAGTTGCGGGTGTGTTTTAAAAAAATGATGGAAATGGATATGATGTGGTCTTTCACAACCCTTGACTATTGTGATCTGATGGTAGATGCAGATATGTGTGGTGTGGTCCATTCGCACTTGTGTAATAATTCCTCATAACCATTGACTCTGCTTATCTTTTATATATATATATTTCTTTTAGGACCGACTTTGACAGTATCATGATATTTTTTAGTTTACTTTTACTATTTATCACTAAAGGGTTTATTTCCTTGGAAATTATTTTCATGAATTGACATCTAATTTTTCTTCTGAAATAATATTTTTTGTGATTGAATTTTTGGTACCAGTTATTTAAATTGTTGAGGTCAGAGTTTTTTACATCATCTATAAATTTTGTTAAACCCATTTTTATTTCCATGGCCTTATTTTAATTTGATTAATTAAAACCATTTTATTCACATGGGTTTTCATGAAATATTATACAATTAATTTATTTTGGAAGTCATGTGTATGTAAGAAAACTAGTGGGGTCCTATATCTCCCTCTAATTAATTAGTTGTATTTTTAAATTTTATTAGATAATGACATGTTCAGATGATTGGTATTTCTACTAACATAAAGGGTGTACATTATTCAATTTTTTAAAAACTAATGTGGTATACATACTTAGATATGTTCACAACATACATGGTTGACAAGAATATATTTATACACAATAATAATCAGTTGACATACATAGATTCATTCACAGCATACATGGTGGGCATGCTTGGATTTATTTGGAAACTAAATGGTTATACAGACTTGGATATTTCCATAACTTGAGCGGTGATAATTATTGGTATTAATAATAATTTTATGTTTTAATTTTAATATTTTATTTACGTTTGTTATAATTCATTGATCATGAGGATTATATCTTTATTAAATGCTCTCATTCCATGGTACATGTTTGATCATTTTAGTTTCTATGGACTTTAATCATGCCTTATAAAAAACACTTATTTTTTGTAGTTTGTATTAATAAGATATTTATTCCCCATTTTTTTTTTGAATTCTTATTATCTCACCATTGACGACTTATTGTTGATTTTTTCCATATTGAGCATTTAAGATCAACCCTTTATTATACATCCATTCACCAAGTTATGAATATGAGTTTAAGTTATGTGGTGTCTATAAGGGAGTCTATTGTGGTTAAATTATAGATAAATGATCACAAGTATCACAAAATATGTGTCCTAAATAGTTGCTCCTCAAATACACAAAACATTTCATTCTTTGGATTGTATGACATTTTATGATATGTAATGTTTATGTTATGAATATTATATCAGATATATTTGTGTTTATCATAGTCCCATCCAATATTTTATCAAATATAGTTTTAAAAGAAATTATTTTTAGCACTGAATATGGGAGTGTATGTTTGGTGACAAAAAAGTAACAATATCTTTTATGTTCTCTTCATAGTGAAACCTAGTCATTATATCTTCTTAATAAATCCTTTATAGAATAACTCTTTCCCCTATGAAATAACTCTTTCTCATAAGATTAAACTTTTCCATTACCTAAACCCCTTCACTGTACAAAAAATATGACTGATACATTTTATTTTTGTAAGGATAAAACACTTAATCCATATCATTCCCATCATTATGCCACAAAACCATTAACATAGTGATGTTCATAATTGTTATAAAACATCATTCCTTTATATTTGGATTCATCTCTAAATATATTATAACTCATCAGTGAGAATGTATTCAATAAATACATCATAACATGAATTTCTAAATTATTGATCAAATTATTTCATAAAATAATCCCATATATACCTTCAATTTAATGGGAGTATAAACACCACACCATATGATATAAAATATTCTATGAGTTTTACAACCTCTTATTGTAAATACTAACACTATATTGATCATGTCTTAGTTAATAAAAACATATTAATCCCCAAATGTTATTACTCATCATGTGGGAGCTTTAATATTCAAAAGTTTATTTTTTTTGAAACATTAAAATCAATATATTTTATTTTCTCTAGGCTGTTATAGCCAACTCCTCAAGTCCCCTCCTACAAGGGAAAAAATTTATCTTCTCTGACATGATTATCAATTGAAAAAATAGTATATCCACTATTTCAATAGTAAATCTATTCATTTTTTATCCCTTTATTAACAAATTACAAGGAATGAAAGAGGGAAGTAAAATAGGAAATTTATTATGGTACTATGAGAGAATAAACTCATAGAAAAACCATTAGGTACTAAATATAATCTATTAAATGGGAATTTGTG
The DNA here is from genome assembly GCA_963277665.1 of Viscum album. Lineage (NCBI taxonomy): Eukaryota > Viridiplantae > Streptophyta > Magnoliopsida > Santalales > Viscaceae > Viscum > Viscum album. Next base: position 301,516,304 of record OY728130.1, read on the forward strand.
GATATATCTACAAAATTTTCCTTTTTAAAAAAATATTAAAATGAGAGATCAATAATTCTTAACATTACCTTTTATAGAGTAGTAATCGATATAAATATAAGGCCCTAGCCTTAAACATTACTTAATCTTGAGTTATTACAAGATTACACCTTGAGGATCTTTTCAGGTTTAGAGTTTTAGAGAATTAGATCATAAAACATGCATTACATTCCACATTTAAACAAAGTGGTTACATAAAAGATATTATTCATTTTTCCCATCAATGGAAACATATTTAAAATAAAACATGGATTCTTTCTTGACACTTCCTTGACACTATCATCATATCATGTACCTTTCCCTTGACTTGTGAAAAACATTTCAAAAACTTGGGATGAGCATAAAAATCTCAGTAAGGGATATAAAAATATGGAAAGGAAACATGGGTACATACATACATAAGAATGAAATCATACTTTACCCATAAAACATAAGCACTTTAACATACCTCATAAAATCATGAATAAATCATAGAAATCATAAGACATAAAGGTAACTTGAGGCATTCATAACATTCTTACGTAGGGTGTAACCCTCTTGGTTACGTTTGGAATACTCATCACAGTATATTCCCTAAATCTCTTCGGAGAAACCTTAACGTTTCACTCCTTCGCATAACCCAATGCATTGGAGAGCTATATCGGGCTCACCCTCCCTTAGTTTATCACGGAACCACCCGTCTTCATAATAATTCCCAAGAACCTCAACATTATCGTATCACATAAAACATGCATAAAAGAAACATATCATTTCCACCTTTCAATCACAAGATATCAATACAACACATTGATATAAAAACATTATGAAAACCATTTTCAAAACCAAAACAAAATAAAAGTAAGAAATGGTATTTATTTTTCTTTAAAAAAAAGTTATGGCTTGTAGAGGAAGCCGAAACTCAAATAATGGTCACGGTGGCGGAGAAGTCGTTGTTGCCACATACGTACGACAAAAACATTCCCTTTTGTCATTTAGTAAACGCTTCGTATAAAAAATATTCCTTTTGAATAAATGTAAAAGTAAAAGGGGTTTATACACCGTATAAAAGAAGGTTGTGTATAAAACAAAATATGCCTCAATAAAAGGAGATTGAGACGAAGTCCCATACCTCGGGTCCGACTTGACTCGGTCGTTCTTTAATCTCCTGAATAATAAACTTGAGTTAATTTCTACTTGTTTAAGAACATTTTTAAAGTTAATTATTCCTTTTATATCACTTATTTCCATGTCATGAACACTATTTAATTATTTAAGTTAATAACGGTCGTTTTAACGATCATTGGTACTTGAGTCAAAAATAAACCCTTTATAATTACAAGTTGTTCATGTATCCATTATATCCAGAATAATATTCATGATGTAGATATCATATATGTCATATATATCCAGTACATGCATGCATTTATAATATTACATAATTATTTATAGGTAAGAAATGAAATGCACCATTCATGGAGACGGTAAGCCGTATGTACGCTTGAACGCTACTTTCATTTCAATTTCATATTTTATAGAATGGAATCATAATGATATAAAGGTATATTATAATTAGAGTGTAATATCATATATAATATCATAACTCCATACTTTATACGTCCCACATACGGTATTAACGAATCAAATCACTTTGAGGGGGAGGTAGTCCGCACTTCCTTAAATGAAGATATCACGTTTTCCCATAATGGAAACCATAAAGGTATTCCCAAAATGAAAAATACAAAAGCTTAAGGAAAACATAATCATATTATATATCATATATAAATATAGTGTCATCTTAATGGCCACCTTTGAAAGTGTTAAAAGAATGTTGAACAATCATTGTTTCGGGAGGCATAAATTCACCCATCCAACAGGTTTTTTACACGTGTAGGTCATAGATTTTACATTATCATTTCATTTTATTTAAATCCTTTATTAATGAGGTAATCGTTGCATCATCATGATGTCATAAATAATTTAATTTATTTAATGTCTAAAAATTATAAAAAAACTATCATGATGTAGGAAATATTTTTAGCTTTCTAATGAATATTTATAGTCAAAAATATGACTTGTATAACCCCATTTACAAATTGTTTTAGTAAAACAACTCATGTTTGTGTCATTTTAATTTTAACATTAAATAAAAAGTTATTTATGTCATTTCCCAACCAAAGTGGCTTCATGGGGTCCCCACGTTGACCCATGGATTGTCTTGGTCGGCCATGACACATCCAATGAGGTTAGGACATGTCTCAAGTTCATTTCATATTATTAAAACATTATTTTTTCCTTAAACTACACTAATTACCTCTAATCGCGATTAAAAACTTAATAAGTTACTATTCACAAAAAAATTATTTTAATCTCATTGAACCACATTTTACTTATTAATGAAAAACATGTAAGTCGTATTTTTGAAAATCAAATCACAGAAGTGGCAAAGTTTCATTTAAATGAAAAATCAGTTTCTTTAACTACCACTTAGTGGTTTCACTATTCATCAAAAATTGAAGTTTTTCAGAAAAATACCAAAATTTCACCCTAAGCTATATTTGATATTCTGAATTCAAAAATGATGTCTATTTTAAAAAATTCAAATCATATAAGTTACATTAATTAATTTAATAATTAATTCCCGTTGTCATGACAAATAGCATGTTTTTATGAAACAATAAGTATCAAAAGATTGACACCAGTTTAAGTCCAATTTCCAAGTGACATTAATTCCAATGACCACTATTGGATTAAATGGTAAAAATATATTCTAATTTCACTTTAAAACCAATTCAAAAGATAATCTAATCATATAAATAAATTATATTAAAAAGCAGTTTTGATGTAAAATGCAGTATTTTTCACTATTCATTAAAAAATGAACATTGTCAGAAAAATACCAAAAATTCACATAAAGTAAATTTTGATGTCCCAATAATAAATAATAAGTTTATTTTGAAAAACATAGATTATAAAATTGTAAAAAGATATATTTAAAAATGGTTTTCCATCAAAAGGCAGTAAAACAATCTTTTAAAAATATTAGTGTATTTCATGCTTAAGATTGGATTTATTTTTATTTTAAGCCTCTAAAACAATATCTAATTAATTAATAGACATAGATAAAAATATCTATTATTCATTACTTACTTGGTATGTTACATCCTTCCCCCTATAGAAAATTGTGTCCCCGAAATTTATTTACTTATCGAATAAATGGGGGTACTTACCCCTCATTGAATTTTCAGATTCCCATGTTTCCCCTTCCATCATGTGGTTTTTCCACAAAACATTTACCTGATTAATCACCTTATTCTGTAAAACTTGCTTCATGTGGTCAAGAATTTGGACCGGTTGTTCCTCATAAGATAGGTTCTCTTCTAGATGAACTACCTCTGGACTCAAAACATGAGATGGATCTGGCATATACTTTCTCAACATCGAAACATGAAAAACATTATGTACCTGAGATAAACTCGGAGGTAAAGCCACCCGGTATGCAACTGATCCAACTCTCTCTAGAATTTCATATGGCCCAATGAACCTTGTACTTAGCTTTCCTTTCTTACCAAATCACATCACACTTTTCCATGGTGAGACTTTGAGAAAAACATGATCACCTACCTCAAAAGATAGATCCTTCCTCCTGTTGTCCGCATAACTCTTCTGCCTACTCTGAGCTGTTCTCATGTGTTTCTGTATCAGCTGAACTTTTTCTGCCAAATCTTCTACCAATTCTAGTCTCATCAACTTCCTTTCACCCAATTCATCCCAGAAAGCTGGAGTTCGACACCGCTTCCCATATAATGCCTCAAATGGTGCCATCTGTATACTGGAATGAAAACTGTTATTATATGAAAATTCAACCAAAGAAAGATGTTGGTCCCAACTTCCCAGATAATCCATAGAGAAAGAACGTAGCATATCCTCCAATGTCTGAATTGTTCGTTCTGACTGCCCATCTGATTGAGGATAAAAAGCTGTACTAAAATTTAATTAAGTACCCAATGACTTCTGAAGGCCTTTCCAAAAGTTAGAAGTGAACCTGGGATCACGGTCAGATACAATGGAGAGGGGAACTCCATGTAACCTGACTATCTCCTTAAGATAGAAACGGGAAAGTTGATCTAGGGAAAAAGTATCTCGTATAGCAAGGAAATGAGCAGATTTAGTCAAGCGATCAACAATAACCCAGATTTCATTATTACCTCGAGGGGTCTTCGGTAATCCCACAACGAAGTCCATGGATATATTCTCCCATTTCCACTCTGGCACTGGTAAAGGATAAAGCATACCTTTCAGTAACTGTCGCTCTGCTTTAACCTGTTGACATGTCAAACACTTCACAGTAAAATCAGCAATATCTCTTTTCATTACATCCCACCAGTAATACTCCCGCAGATCTCTGTACATCTTAGTACTGCCATGATTAAATGAAAACGGAGAACTATGAGCTTCACATAACAACTCTCTCTTCAACTTTGAATCACAATGCACACACAATCTCTTCCCAAATCTCAAAATGCAATCATTGTCAATGTTGAATCCAGGAAACTTACCTTTCTGAACCAGCTCTACCTTTTTCTGCAACTCACTGTCTTGCTTCTATGCTTTCTTGATTCTGTCTGATAGAGAAGATTTCACTGATACCTGAAACAAAACAGAGGAACATCCTGTACCAACAACTTCTATGCCAAATTTCATCAAATCCTTAACCAACGGATCATGTTCCAAACGCAACATTGCTAATGAAGCATTACTCTTTCGACTCAAAGCATCAGCCACTTTGTTTTCTTTTCCCAGATGGTAATGAATTGTACAATCATAATCCTTGATTAATTCTAGCCATCTCCTCTGTCTCATGTACAATTCGTTCTAAGTGAATATATACTTTAAACTTTTGTGATCGGTATATATTTCACACTTTACTCCATACAAATGATGCCTCCAAATTTTCAAAGCGAAAACAACAGCAGCTAATTCCAAATCATGTGTAGGGTAATTTACCTCATGAGTTTTCAACTGTCATGAAGCATAAGCAATTACCTGATCATTCTTCAATAGGACACAACCAAGTCCTTTCAATGAAGCATCATTGTAGATAACAAACTCCCCATTCCTGGAAGGTAGTGCCCAAACTGGAGCATTAACCAATCTTCTTTTCAATTCCTGAAAACAATCATCACATTCTTTTGTCCAGATAAACTTAACACCCTTCTGAGTTAGCTTAGTCATTGGACTAGATAACAATGAAAAATTTCTAACAAACCTTCGGTAATAGCCTTCCAAACCAAGGAAACTACGAATCTCTGTTACATTTGTGGGTCTTGGCCATTCTTCAACAACCTTTGTTTTTGTAGGATCAACGGTTATCCCATATTTAGAAACAATGTGACCAAGGAAACAAATTTGTTGCAACCAAAACTCACACTTTCTGAATTTCCCATACAATTTCTTTTCTTTTAAAGTTTGCAAAATAACCCTAAAATGACTTTCACGCTTCTATTTACTTTTAGAAAACACTAAAATATCATCAATAAACACAACCAACATTTTTCACCAGAGTCAACTGAGCCATCACTGCAACAAACTATTTAGTTCTGATTCTGACCATCTCAAGGTACTGATTTGAAAGGTCATTTCCCTCTGTATGCCTTCCCAGAAAATCTGTTCTGTTTCCTCTATGAAAAATCATTCTTATCAAAGAAATATCTTAGGCTAAGTAACATGGTAATCATTAAATGCTATATCATTTCAGTCAAACCATAAATTAACTTATAATTTAACAATTTTCTAACTCCTAAAGTTGTCTAAACCGACCTCTGATACCAACTATAAGGACCTAGCCTTACACATTTCTTAATCTTGAGTTATTACAAGATTACACCTTGAGGATCTTTTCAGGTTTAGAGTTTTAGAGAATTAGATCATAAAACATGAATTACATTCCACATTTAAACAAAGTGGTTACATAAAAGATAGTATTCATTTTTCCCATCAATGGAAACATATTTAAAATAAAACATGGATTCTTTCTTGACACTTCCTTGACATTATCATCATATCATGTACCTTTCCCTTGACCTGTGAAAAACATTTCAAAAACTTGGGATGAGCATAAAAAGCTCAGTAAGGGATATAAAAATATGGAAAGGAAACATGGGTACATATATACATAAGAATGAAATCATACTTTACCCATAAAACATAAGCACTTTAACATACCTCATAAAATCATGAATAAATCATAGAAATCATAAGACATAAAGGTAACTTGAGGCATTCATAACATTCTTACGTAGGGAGTAACCCTCTTGGTTATGTTTGGAATACCCATCACAGTATATTCCCTAAATCTTTTCGGAGAAACCTTAACATTTCACTCCTTCGCGTTACACAATGCATTAGAGAGCTATATCGGGCTCACCCGCCCTTAGTTTATCACGGAACCACCCGTCTTCATAATAATGCCGAAGAACCTCAACATAATCGTATCACATAAAACATGCATAAAAGAAACATAACATTTCCACCTTTCAATCACAAGATATCAATACAACACATTGATATAAAAACATTTCAATACCAAAAAAAAAGAAAAGTAAAACATGGTATTTATTTTTCTTTAAAAAAGGTATGGCTTGTAGAGGAAGCCAAAACTCAAATAATGGTCACAACGGCGGAGAAGTCGTTGTCGCCGCATACGTACGACAAAAACATTCCCTTTTTTTGTTTATTAAACGCTTCGTATAAAAAAGATTCCTTTTGAATAAATGTAAAAGTCAAAGGGGTTTATACATCGTAAAAAAGAAGGTTGTGTATAAAATAAAATATGCCTCAATGAAAGGAGATTGAGACGAAGTCGCATACCTTGGGTCCGACTTGACTCGGTCGTTCTTTAATCTCCTGAATAATAAACTTAAGTTAATTTCTAATTGTTTAAGAACATTTTTCAAGTTCATTATTCCTTTTATATCACTTATTACCATGACATGAACACTATGTAATTATTTAAGTTAATAACGGTCATTTTAATGATCATTGGTACTTGAGTCAAAAATAAACCCTTTATAATTACAAGTTGTTCATGTATCCATTATATCCAGAATGGTATTCATGATGTAGATATCATATATGTCATATATATCCAGTACATGAATGCATTTATAATATTACATAATCATTTTGAGGTAAGAAATGAAATGCACCGTTCATGGAGACGGTAATCCATACGTACGCATGAACGCTACTTTCATTTCTATTTCGTATTTTATAGAATGGAATCATAATGATATAAAGGTATATTATAATTCCAGTGTAATATCATATATAATATCATAACTCCATCCTTTATACGTCCCACATATGGTATTAACGAATCAAATAACTTTGAGGGGGCGGTAGTCCGCACTTCCTTAAATGAAGATATCGTGTTTCCCATAATGGAAACCATAAAGGTATGCCCAAAATGAAAAATACAGAAGCTTAAGGAAAACATAAACATATTATATATCATATATAAATATAGTGTCATCTTAATGGCCACCTTTGAAGGTGTTAAAATAATGTTGAACAATCATCATTTCGGGAGGCCTAAATTCACCCATCCAATAGGTTTTGAACACGTGTAGGTCATAGATTTTACATTATCATTTCATTTTATTTAAATCCATTATTAATGAGGTAATCTCTACATCATCATGATGTCATAAATAATTTAATTTATTTAATGTCTAAAAATTATAAAAAACATATCATGATGTAGGAAATCTTTTTATATTTCTAATGAATGTGTATAGTCAAAAATATGACTTGTATAACCCCATTTAAAAATTATTTTAGTAAATCAACTCATGTTTGTGTCATTTTAATTTTAACATTAAATAAAAATTTATTTATGTCATTTCCAAACCAAAGTGGCTTCATGGGGTCCCCACGTTGACCCATGGATTGTCTTGGTCGGCCATGACACATCCAATGAGGTTAGGACATGTTTCAAGTTCATTTCATATTATTAAAACATTATTTTTTCCTTAAACTACACTAATTACCTCTAATCGCGATTAAAAACTTAATAAGTTACTATTCACAAAAAAATTATTTTAATCTCATTGAACCACATTTTACTTATTAATGAAAAACATTTAAGTCGTATTTTTGAAAATCAAATCACAGAAGTGGCAAAGTTTCATTTAAACGAAAAATCAGTTTCTTTAACTACCACTTAGTGGTTTCACTATTCATCAAAAATTGATGTTTTTCATAAAAATACCAAAACTTCACCCTAAGATATATTTGATATTCTGAATTCAAAAATGATGTCTATTTTACAAAATTCAAATCATATAATTTAAATTAATTAATTTAATAATTATTTCCCGCTATCATGACAAATAGCGTGTTTTTATGAAACAATAAGTATCCAAAGATTGACACCAGTTTAAGTCCAATTTCCAAGTGACATTAATTCCAATGACCACTATTGGATTAAATGGTAAAAATATATTCTAATTTCACTTTAAAACCAATTCAAAAGATAATCTAATCATATAAATAAATTATATTAAAAAGCAGTTTTGATGTAAAATGCAGTATTTTTCACTATTCATTAAAAAATGAACATTGTCAGAAAAATACCAAAAATTCACATAAAGTAAATTTTGATGTCCCAATAATAAATAATAAGTTTATTTTGAAAAACATAGATTATAAAATTGTAAAAAGATATATTTAAAAATGGTTTTCCATCAAAAGGCAGTAAAACAATCTTTTAAAAATATTAGTGTATTTCATGCTTAAGATTGGATTTATTTTTATTTTAAGCCTCTAAAACAATATCTAATTAATTAATAGACATAGATAAAAATATCTATTATTCATTACTTACTTGGTATGTTACATCCTTCCCCCTATAGAAAATTGTGTCCCCGAAATTTATTTACTTATCGAATAAATGGGGGTACTTACCCCTCATTGAATTTTCAGATTCCCATGTTTCCCCTTCCATCATGTGGTTTTTCCACAAAACATTTACCTGATTAATCACCTTATTCTGTAAAACTTGCTTCATGTGGTCAAGAATTTGGACCGGTTGTTCCTCATAAGATAGGTTCTCTTCTAGATGAACTACCTCTGGACTCAAAACATGAGATGGATCTGGCATATACTTTCTCAACATCGAAACATGAAAAACATTATGTACCTGAGATAAACTCGGAGGTAAAGCCACCCGGTATGCAACTGATCCAACTCTCTCTAGAATTTCATATGGCCCAATGAACCTTGTACTTAGCTTTCCTTTCTTACCAAATCACATCACACTTTTCCATGGTGAGACTTTGAGAAAAACATGATCACCTACCTCAAAAGATAGATCCTTCCTCCTGTTGTCCGCATAACTCTTCTGCCTACTCTGAGCTGTTCTCATGTGTTTCTGTATCAGCTGAACTTTTTCTGCCAAATCTTCTACCAATTCTAGTCTCATCAACTTCCTTTCACCCAATTCATCCCAGAAAGCTGGAGTTCGACACCGCTTCCCATATAATGCCTCAAATGGTGCCATCTGTATACTGGAATGAAAACTGTTATTATATGAAAATTCAACCAAAGAAAGATATTGGTCCCAACTTCCCAGATAATCCATAGAGAAAGAACGTAGCATATCCTCCAATGTCTGAATTGTTCGTTCTGACTGCCCATCTGATTGAGGATAAAAAGCTGTACTAAAATTTAATTAAGTACCCAATGACTTCTGAAGGCCTTTCCAAAAGTTAGAAGTGAACCTGGGATCACGGTCAGATACAATGGAGAGGGGAACTCCATGTAACCTGACTATCTCCTTAAGATAGAAACGGGAAAGTTGATCTAGGGAAAAAGTATCTCGTATAGCAAGGAAATGAGCAGATTTAGTCAAGCGATCAACAATAACCCAGATTTCATTATTACCTCGAGGGGTCTTCGGTAATCCCACAACGAAGTCCATGGATATATTCTCCCATTTCCACTCTGGCACTGGTAAAGGATAAAGCATACCTTTCAGTAACTGTCGCTCTGCTTTAACCTGTTGACATGTCAAACACTTCACAGTAAAATCAGCAATATCTCTTTTCATTACATCCCACCAGTAATACTCCCGCAGATCTCTGTACATCTTAGTACTGCCATGATTAAATGAAAACGGAGAACTATGAGCTTCACATAACAACTCTCTCTTCAACTTTGAATCACAATGCACACACAATCTCTTCCCAAATCTCAAAATGCAATCATTGTCAATGTTGAATCCAGGAAACTTACCTTTCTGAACCAGCTCTACCTTTTTCTGCAACTCACTGTCTTGCTTCTATGCTTTCTTGATTCTGTCTGATAGAGAAGATTTCACTGATACCTGAAACAAAACAGAGGAACATCCTGTACCAACAACTTCTATGCCAAATTTCATCAAATCCTTAACCAACGGATCATGTTCCAAACGCAACATTGCTAATGAAGCATTACTCTTTCGACTCAAAGCATCAGCCACTTTGTTTTCTTTTCCCAGATGGTAATGAATTGTACAATCATAATCCTTGATTAATTCTAGCCATCTCCTCTGTCTCATGTACAATTCGTTCTAAGTGAATATATACTTTAAACTTTTGTGATCGGTATATATTTCACACTTTACTCCATACAAATGATGCCTCCAAATTTTCAAAGCGAAAACAACAGCAGCTAATTCCAAATCATGTGTAGGGTAATTTACCTCATGAGTTTTCAACTGTCATGAAGCATAAGCAATTACCTGATCATTCTTCAATAGGACACAACCAAGTCCTTTCAATGAAGCATCATTGTAGATAACAAACTCCCCATTCCTGGAAGGTAGTGCCCAAACTGGAGCATTAACCAATCTTCTTTTCAATTCCTGAAAACAATCATCACATTCTTTTGTCCAGATAAACTTAACACCCTTCTGAGTTAGCTTAGTCATTGGACTAGATAACAATGAAAAATTTCTAACAAACCTTCGGTAATAGCCTTCCAAACCAAGGAAACTACGAATCTCTGTTACATTTGTGGGTCTTGGCCATTCTTCAACAACCTTTGTTTTTGTAGGATCAACGGTTATCCCATATTTAGAAACAATGTGACCAAGGAAACAAATTTGTTGCAACCAAAACTCACACTTTCTGAATTTCCCATACAATTTCTTTTCTTTTAAAGTTTGCAAAATAACCCTAAAATGACTTTCACGCTTCTATTTACTTTTAGAAAACACTAAAATATCATCAATAAACACAACCAACATTTTTCACCAGAGTCAACTGAGCCATCACTGCAACAAACTATTTAGTTCTGATTCTGACCATCTCAAGGTACTGATTTGAAAGGTCATTTCCCTCTGTATGCCTTCCCAGAAAATCTGTTCTGTTTCCTCTATGAAAAATCATTCTTATCAAAGAAATATCTTAGGCTAAGTAACATGGTAATCATTAAATGCTATATCATTTCAGTCAAACCATAAATTAACTTATAATTTAACAATTTTCTAACTCCTAAAGTTGTCTAAACCGACCTCTGATACCAACTATAAGGACCTAGCCTTACACATTTCTTAATCTTGAGTTATTACAAGATTACACCTTGAGGATCTTTTCAGGTTTAGAGTTTTAGAGAATTAGATCATAAAACATGAATTACATTCCACATTTAAACAAAGTGGTTACATAAAAGATAGTATTCATTTTTCCCATCAATGGAAACATATTTAAAATAAAACATGGATTCTTTCTTGACACTTCCTTGACATTATCATCATATCATGTACCTTTCCCTTGACCTGTGAAAAACATTTCAAAAACTTGGGATGAGCATAAAAAGCTCAGTAAGGGATATAAAAATATGTAAAGGAAACATGGGTACATATATACATAAGAATGAAATCATACTTTACCCATAAAACATAAGCACTTTAACATACCTCATAAAATCATGAATAAATCATAGAAATCATAAGACATAAAGGTAACTTGAGGCATTCATAACATTCTTACGTAGGGAGTAACCCTCTTGGTTATGTTTGGAATACCCATCACAGTATATTCCCTAAATCTTTTCGGAGAAACCTTAACATTTCACTCCTTCGCGTTACACAATGCATTAGAGAGCTATATCGGGCTCACCCGCCCTTAGTTTATCACGGAACCACCCGTCTTCATAATAATGCCGAAGAACCTCAACATAATCGTATCACATAAAACATGCATAAAAGAAACATAACATTTCCACCTTTCAATCACAAGATATCAATACAACACATTGATATAAAAACATTTCAATACCAAAAAAAAAGAAAAGTAAAACATGGTATTTATTTTTCTTTAAAAAAGGTATGGCTTGTAGAGGAAGCCAAAACTCAAATAATGGTCACAACGGCGGAGAAGTCGTTGTCGCCGCATACGTACGACAAAAACATTCCCTTTTTTTGTTTATTAAACGCTTCGTATAAAAAAGATTCCTTTTGAATAAATGTAAAAGTCAAAGGGGTTTATACATCGTAAAAAAGAAGGTTGTGTATAAAATAAAATATGCCTCAATGAAAGGAGATTGAGACGAAGTCGCATACCTTGGGTCCGACTTGACTCGGTCGTTCTTTAATCTCCTGAATAATAAACTTAAGTTAATTTCTAATTGTTTAAGAACATTTTTCAAGTTCATTATTCCTTTTATATCACTTATTACCATGACATGAACACTATGTAATTATTTAAGTTAATAACGGTCATTTTAATGATCATTGGTACTTGAGTCAAAAATAAACCCTTTATAATTACAAGTTGTTCATGTATCCATTATATCCAGAATGGTATTCATGATGTAGATATCATATATGTCATATATATCCAGTACATGAATGCATTTATAATATTACATAATCATTTTGAGGTAAGAAATGAAATGCACCGTTCATGGAGACGGTAATCCATACGTACGCATGAACGCTACTTTCATTTCTATTTCGTATTTTATAGAATGGAATCATAATGATATAAAGGTATATTATAATTCCAGTGTAATATCATATATAATATCATAACTCCATCCTTTATACGTCCCACATATGGTATTAACGAATCAAATAACTTTGAGGGGGCGGTAGTCCGCACTTCCTTAAATGAAGATATCGTGTTTCCCATAATGGAAACCATAAAGGTATGCCCAAAATGAAAAATACAGAAGCTTAAGGAAAACATAAACATATTATATATCATATATAAATATAGTGTCATCTTAATGGCCACCTTTGAAGGTGTTAAAATAATGTTGAACAATCATCATTTCGGGAGGCCTAAATTCACCCATCCAATAGGTTTTGAACACGTGTAGGTCATAGATTTTACATTATCATTTCATTTTATTTAAATCCATTATTAATGAGGTAATCTCTACATCATCATGATGTCATAAATAATTTAATTTATTTAATGTCTAAAAATTATAAAAAACATATCATGATGTAGGAAATCTTTTTATATTTCTAATGAATGTGTATAGTCAAAAATATGACTTGTATAACCCCATTTAAAAATTATTTTAGTAAATCAACTCATGTTTGTGTCATTTTAATTTTAACATTAAATAAAAATTTATTTATGTCATTTCCAAACCAAAGTGGCTTCATGGGGTCCCCACGTTGACCCATGGATTGTCTTGGTCGGCCATGACACATCCAATGAGGTTAGGACATGTTTCAAGTTCATTTCATATTATTAAAACATTATTTTTTCCTTAAACTACACTAATTACCTCTAATCGCGATTAAAAACTTAATAAGTTACTATTCACAAAAAAATTATTTTAATCTCATTGAACCACATTTTACTTATTAATGAAAAACATTTAAGTCGTATTTTTGAAAATCAAATCACAGAAGTGGCAAAGTTTCATTTAAACGAAAAATCAGTTTCTTTAACTACCACTTAGTGGTTTCACTATTCATCAAAAATTGATGTTTTTCATAAAAATACCAAAACTTCACCCTAAGATATATTTGATATTCTGAATTCAAAAATGATGTCTATTTTACAAAATTCAAATCATATAATTTAAATTAATTAATTTAATAATTATTTCCCGCTATCATGACAAATAGCGTGTTTTTATGAAACAATAAGTATCCAAAGATTGACACCAGTTTAAGTCCAATTTCCAAGTTAAATTAATTCCAATGACCACTATTGGATTAAATGGTAAAAATATATTCTAATTTCACTTTAAAACCAATTCAAAAGATATTCTAATCATATAAATAAATTAGATTAAAAAGCAGTTTTGATGTAAAATGTAGTATTTTTCACTATTCATTACAAAATGAACATTGTCAGAAAAATACCAGAAATTCACACAAAGTAAATTTTGATGTCACAATAATAAATAATATGTTTATTTTGACAAACATAGCTTATAAAATTGTCAAAAGATAGATTTAAAAATGGTTTTACATCAAAAGGCAGTAAAACAATCTTTTAAAAATATTAGTGTATTCCATGCTTAAGATTGGATTTATTTTCATTTTAAGCCTCTAAAACACTATCTAATTCATTAATAGACATAGATAAAAATATCTATTATTCATTACTTACTTGGGATGTTACAATAAATATTCATTTAAATTGAATATTATTGAAGTTTCATTGAAATTTTGTTTGTAAATTACCCAATGGAATTGTTTATGGATTTTATTTATTGTCAAATTTGAATGAAGCATCATTTAAAGTATTTGGACATGAATTTTAAATGTTAATAATTTTTTTTAACTGATTTGGATTAATTTAGAAGGAACATAGAAAAATTATTGTGGTACTGGGCTTATTTGAATAGTTTTAGAATTTTCATGTTGGAATGAAAAAGCAAAAAAAATACCAAGACCAAATATATTTTGAAGAGTTATTCAAGACATTGGATGTAAGAACCCAAATTTTATTTGAGGTAAGGAACAATTTAAGTTTTATTTTTATTCCTTGGTTTTGACCTAATGCAGATTACTAGTGGGGATATGGGAGAAACTGTGGTTTTCAGGGCTTGTTCAGAGTATAGAGCCTGAGTTTGGGATAAGTAATATAGACAACACAATTAGTAAAAACCATGCTTCTTAGACAACAACATATGTATATACCATGTGTGGTTGGTCTGTCCCATTATCCAGCACCACACAATTTAACAAAACCTTGTAACAATGGCCACGTGACCATGTGGGGTTCATAGTTATTAATTAAGGTAAATAGAACTATTTTTTAATGGTTTATTAAACTATGTGAATTAACCATTCAAATATTATCTTGAGTCGGAGAGGTTTGTAAGGTTGGTATGCCATTTTTTCAATCGGGTGGACAAACCGTGCAACCCAGTATTTAGAGGGAAATGGACAATTTTACCTTACTTTATTATGTTTTAATCCTTGTCTTCCTTTACCTATTTCCTTTAGTTTTTATCCTTACTTTCTCTAATTGTGAGATACCTTGAATCCTAAGCCTATGATTTTCCATAACTCTCCTATCTAGACTCTAATTCAAACACAATTCATCTTGTTGCATGAACATCGGTGAGTTCTCTATTAATCTTAAACCTTTCATGGTTTTTATTGATATTGGAAATGTTATCTTGGTGAATTATTTTATACCATATTTTCAAGGAATTCTTTTATTCCTCTATTTTTTTGATATGGATAAAATAAATGGTTGAGACTAGGCACATGTTAATATTCCAAACTAAGGTAGGTTTTCTCTTGTTTTCCTCTTAATATCATGCATTTATATATATAGTTGTTCTCCATGTTGGGATTCTAAGTGTCAGTTAATTAAAAGAATTTATTCTTGAATTAAAATGGTTTGGTTTGATTTATATGACCTATGAGACCATTTGGAGTTCAATTATATTGTAAATACCAATAATTCAACCCCCCCTCCCCCCCATTAATGAGTTATTGAAATAGACTAAACCACCATGGGTGGACCATTGTATGTGATTCACATTTGAGGTGTGGAATTTTTCCCCTTTCCATAGGGATGTTAACAAACTATTTAAATTATTAATTGAATAGAATGAAGGTATTATGGAATGTAAGTCCATGTCTCTAGTCCTTTATCTATTTCTCTTTATCTCCTATACATGTGACATATTTTATAATTGAAATGGATAAATAAAATGAATGGAAGGATTTATGTGATTCAAGGAATTATAAGCCTAGGCCTTATTTAGACCACCTTATAATGTGATTTAGTTGATTATAATTGTGATGACCAATTGAATTGAAATTTTATATTATATGGTATGGTTATAATATGATCCTATAACCATTCGAATTAACCTATTGAGAGTGAAAGGTTGTTCCAAAATAGGATAACCATATAAGGACTATTTTGGATTGAATAATTATATGATAATATATTTTTATGATGTGTCATGGGTGAAACATGGGTACTTTTTTTAACACCTTGTATGGACTCATTTTCCAGCAAGATTATATATTCCCTAGTGATACTTGGACTCATTTATGAACTTTCAAGTATAAACATTGGGGGAAGACTATTATTACACCTGGGTGACACTTTGACTCCAATATGGATATACATGGATAGACACTAAGGGCTCATTATATTGTACCCCATGAGTGAAAATTGGGCACCCTTTATAGACATATAATGATGGACTCGATGAGGGTGACTTCAAACCATAAAAATAGAAATATTAGGATTCATTTTAGGAATGTGAAGAATGGGATTGTAGGGTGTTTCTTTCATGTCTTATAGGAAGAGATACCTCGGTTAAAACATAAGAATTCCAATGATGGGATCGGGCTTCACTAAATGAATAATTATAAAATGGTTATTACAATGTGTCTTCCAATCTAAATCTTGGATTCAGTTAGATCTTTACACTCTAAATATGGCCTTATTATACAAATCCAGTGGTATATTATACTTGTAGAATGCTTGGGCTATGAGTTTTTTCCTAAGACTTTATTATTAAATTAAACCTAGTTTGATTGGTTATTCATAGACATTCTCACTTAGGATTAAGTAGGTAATAGAGGATGGGAGTTCTATGGGAAGTAAAGAAAATGTGGTTTATTTATATACAACACTAAATTTATAGATCTATTATTATATACACAATTTTTATTATATATTCACTAATTGTATAGAATTAGACACCATTGGTGGTGGCATAATTAGTTTATCTCTTACCCTACATGGATTTCCTTTATGGTATCATAACAAACTTCATAAATGTAGGTAGGGGAAGGGGAATGTTCCAACTTTCTGCTGCTTGATTTGTGCATAGGAGTAGGGAATCATTGGACCGAGATTGGGGCTCATGATTTTATCTAGGGAAAGTTATTTTTTATCATTTTTTATTTTGATACTTGTATTTTAATGGTTTTCTATTTATGTGTTCTACTAATATTATTTATATTATTCTATGATCATAATCTATATATATCATTTATGAATGTGTTTAAATTTTTATTTATAATATTTATTTAATTATTATACTTCTTAGTTACTCATATGCTTTCACTATTTGCTGAAGTAATTATTCTTCTTTACTACACTTTAATTATAAGGGTGTAGTCTCCACATTGTTCCACTATGGACCTTCACTTCTAGTTGGAATCCTCATAAATATAGGAAGACATTTATGAGTCCTTGTGGCTAACTGGGCTTGGTTACTATTGAGTGAACCTAGTTTTAAGTCATCCCAAAGTGGTATCTGAAGGTATCATTTTTTTATTACTATTTAAGTATTATAAAAGAGACTATAATGTGTCGTAATTTGGTAATGATTTATTCCTTGGAGTATCTTAACTATATATAGGACAAAATAAAATTACATGTGATGGGAAATGTTGTTAAGGACCCTACTTATTACAAATATTGTGGTTTCATGGTTTTTGATGCACATTATTTTTTATGATCTTTATTATTATATATTTTTACCCTTGTATTGATAAGGAAATCAATTATTTCATCATGCATGATCATAAGAACTTTAGTATTAATATGTTATACATTATGCCATGCAACATTTATATTATTGCAAGAATTTATTTTAGTATGTTTTGGTTTCTTTATTTCTATATTCCTAACATTGGGAAAACATTTTATGTGGGGACTTGATAAATCTTTTGTTATAATCGAATAGTTGACACAATTCAATTTATAATGTTTAAAGGCCCATATAAATTGTAATTGGTGGTCCATATCATTCAACCATTTATGAGAATTGTTATATAAATGGAAAAAAATTTAATTATAAAATTACATGGTCATAGTTAAATAGGGATGTTGATTAAAATTTGAAGGGTGTTTTCCTCTATAAATTGAAATTAACACTCTATATACCAAGTCATATGACTTATAGAAGAGAATGTGAACCTGGACCAAGCTAAGTAGTTGTGAGTAGGAAGTGTCTCTTGCATATATTATGATTCTTATATCACCCAAACCTGGATCTAGGAGCAAGAATAGGGGTGTGAGCCTTATATTGGAATTATTGTACCTATCCTATTCTTATATTTGTGCTTTTAGCAGTTGTTAAATATTTTATTGAGGTGTGTTTTTTTTTGTATAGAAATTACACCACGATGTCCTCATATCTTGTGCTAGGATGGTGGCGACAACCATGATCTAGAGGTGATTGGACCTATGTCACCAATAGAACCTCTAATATTTCTTCTTGTGGAACTACTAGTTATAACAAATATAGGGGCTAATGACTAGTTTCAAGAAGGGTTCCTACTTTTTATGTAGACTATTCCAGGAGAACCATGATGTGCCCTGACTATAGCGTAGTTGACGCATAAGTTCAATCAGTAGCACTGAAATGTACCAACTATGATCAATGTACCACTAATAGAGAGAGGTGTTGAATAAGGGATATAATTTATTTTATATTTTCTTTCATATATAAAAACATTTTCCTCCTATTAAATAATTATTTTATTTATGAAGAAAATACATTAACACATCTTTAAGAACACAAGTACAAAAAAATTTCACCACTTATTAAGAGTATCTAGACCTTTACATGTTCTAGAAATAATCCAATAATATAAAATCCAATAAAAAAATACTCTTATGTCAACACAACAATTAGTAAATACCATTACACTACTATAGTATTATGATCAATAAAATGTTTTTTGTGGTTCTTCTAGCACAAATGATATAAAATATATTATCTAACAGTTTTATAAAACATCACCAGTTGGTTCTGAACATGTCAATGAGCTAATTCAACAATAACCACATTTGTATATATTATAGACACAATTCTTTAATTTCTTATCTAGGAAAAGGTAGAACAAATTCACTAGACTTTGAATGACTACTTAGTATAATTGTTCACTTGGATTCCTTAGTCTGGTTATTCATTCTGGAAAAAATTATGAATGAATATATCATGAAAAAATTATAAATCACTTTATAATTTTCAAAATCATCTGTCAGATTTCTCGGTATGATCCGGAAAACCATGACCCAACTTCTTCATCACACTTCATATTTCTATAAATATTTCAGAAAAAAATATATTTGAAAACAATCCTCTGAACAAACTTTATAAAAAACTCCAGTTCTCTCACTATATCCCACACCTAAACCATGTCATCATAATTGGTACCTTGAACTCTATTTATAGGTTCACCATAAATTTAATGGGTGGGAAAATAATTGTAGTTTCCTTCTTAACTAAATTCTAGAAATTAAAATTTCACATTTATTTCAACTTCATATTTTTTTCATTTGAATGCTTCTCATCTCTTCTATATTCTTCTTTAAACCTCTTAAATATTCTCTCAACTTCAACCTTATTTTAAATTACAAAAAAAATATTTTTTATGATACAATTTTTTATTCTGATTGAACCATATATAAAATTGATGAATCGCCAATCCAAAGCTCCAAACTTACTGATACATTATAACTATTCTTCCTTAAATATTATTAAAACTTTAGTATAATTCATTTTATTTATTTGAAATACAATTGAATTTCTCAGTCTGATAAAAGTTTTCTATTGTTTTACAACAAACATCATGGAAACTTATAAATACTTCATTACCCTTCTTTGTATTACAATAGCCTCAAAAAATATCACATTTTCTTCAGGTTTTCAACAAATCCTCAGAACAATGAAACTACATCATATGAAGTCTAGAATCCAATGACATTTCACTGTCTATGTTTATCTAATGTATTGGTATCTGATTCCCTCATGTGTTTCATCGTTACTTCTTTTCCAATGAATCTTGACACAATTAAGAAAACAACGACTTTTATTCTTAAAAAATATAACACAAACATCATTTTTTCTATATGAAAATGGTTGAATACATTATTGAAATTTTTTAGATTGATTGGTTATTTATCCCATAAAATTCATCAACCCCCAGCATCTAAACAACTATTTTCTACATCCAATATAACTTTTCGTTGAATGCCCTGTTGATACCAAAAATTTCTATGATGGATCATTTTCAGAACTCTCCTGATGTATCAGTAGCACATCTTTTCCGATGGACTAGTATCAAAAGAAACTCCTTTATTTCTGATACTCAACAATAGATGGGTATTTTTTGAGTTATTTTTTCTGATTAATCAAACCATATGATGGATTTTTTGATCAATACTTTTTTAAAACCTTTGAATTTAAAAAAATTGAATCCCAACCTTCTAAAACATTTTATGTTCAGTGATTATCAAACCAATGTACTATGATTGGAGGATATTGACTTTGTAAGAACCATTATTCTAAATACTCCGACTTTTTTCATAATTTCGTGGAGATGTTAAGAATATTGAGATCGAATAACATCATCTAACTCTATTTTTTTCTCTTTGCTTCCAAATCATATATCACAAGTCTCTAGAAAACATATGATGTTGAAAACATACAAAATAGTAAAGCATCATCAGATTTTTTATTGAATATCTAAAAACACATTCTGAATCTGATACAAAATCTTAAACTGATCAAAACATTATTCTAGAAACAATGTGATTATAAAAAATTTATTCACCTAGAAAACATCACCATAAAAAATAAATGATACCAATAAACATTCATATAAATAATTAGTCTAATCTTCTGAGTCTATTACACCATTATCTTTATTTCTTACAATTAAAAACTAAATTGATTTTTTGTAATGAAAATAAAATTAAAAACATTAATTAGTAATAGCTTCCAACATACTAAAACCACTTAATACAAACTTGGTCCCAAAAAACACCCCCTTTAGATTTTTTGTTTCAACCAAGGTACACAAATCATTGAAACGTTGTAACTCAAGATACAAATTAATAATCAACAATTCCAATCCTATGTGTGAAAACTCATTGTAGGAAAAAAAATAACTAATAACAATAACCATTTTTTCCAAAAGTAGTGAATTTAAAAACATCTTATTAGAATTTAAGAATTCAAACATTCAATCTCCTCATAACTTATTTCTTATTGTAAAACATATTACTACAACAACTTAAACAAACTGTTAAAACAGTTCAAACACATATATTTTGTGATCACATATTTCCCAAAATTCTCAATAAATACATATATTCTTAAAAAGTTTAACATATATAAATGGATAGATTTATGAAAAATCATTTTTCTCCCCCTAAAAAACTCTATCCAATAAGTATATGTGAGAGGGGACAAAATCGCATACCTCAACCTTGGAGATAAAGATATTGGATTCCCATGTTAATACTTGATTTAGAAAAGTATTCATTTGGTCAAGTTTTCATGAAAATGTCAGAAATTTGTTCCATTGTAGGAATATAATCCAGCTTGAGAACATTTTTCTCTAGACACACATTGATGAAGTGATATTTTATATCTATATGTTTTTAATGAGAATATTGTATAATTTTTTTTTATATTTATGGAACATTTATTATCAAAACCTAAGATTATAGGTAACATCACTTTAAAAGGTAATTCATCCAATTGATTCTTCATCCTCATAAGTTGTATGGAAGGATGAGTGGAGGAAACATACTAAACATAAAATGTGATATGTGTTACAAAATTCTATTTCTTAGTATGCCAACAAACACAATGTTCCACCAAAAATAAAACAACACTAGATATGGACCTTCAATCATCTATAATTCATGCTCAATCAACATTTTTATACCCACAAAAAATCAATTTCTCTAACTCTATCATATCTGTTTCCAAAATATATTGTGCCTCTGATAAATCTGGTCATTATTTTTCCATCCAAGAGATGAAATTCCTTTGGATAAATTTGTAATCTTTCACATAAGGTAACAACATACAAAATATATCATCTTGAGGGTGTCAGATACAACAAACATCCAATCATCATATGAAACTCTTTAAATTCATCTCCATAACCTTATCTATCATTATTAATCTTTTTTCACATTGAAATTAGTGTTGAAACAAGTTTGAAATTTTACATTTCAAACTTCTAATGAAGTTTGTTTGTATAATTTTCATGATAAAGAAAAATCTATTTCTTTATTTGTGAGATTTTTAACTAAAGAAATTATTTCATTTCAGCAAGAATAGTCATTTAAAACAACTTCTTCTTGTATTTATAAAAAATTTCACATGTTCATTCATAATTACCATAAAATAAAATATCATCAATATATACAATAATAGTGAGATAAATCTCAAAAAAAAATATTATGCATAGATTACTATCAACTCTTTCTTTCTTAAAGTTAAATTTCCTTAAGCAGGTATCTAATTTGGAATACCAAGCTATCAAATATTTCTTTATCCCATAAAAGGATTTCATCAATTTAAATACATAACCTCCATCCTTCCAGATAAAAATCCACATGTTTTTTTAACATAATCATCTTCATGATGATCTCCATTTTAAAATGCTAACTTCATATCCATCTCTAAAATTTTATAACTTCATTGTGAAATAATTTCAATTAATATTCTATTTGTTTCTATCCTTTCCACTAGATAAAAAATCTCATCAAAATAAATATCTTAAATTTTAGAGTCACCCTCTAAAACCAATATTTATTTTCTTCTTATCCCCTGACCATCTTCATTCAACTTGATTTGGAACACCAAATTAGTACCAATAAAAAATTTTCATTTGGTTTGGCTATAAGTTCCTTAGTACAATTCTTCTCAATTTGGTCCAACTCTTCATTCATAGTAGTAATCCAATCCTAATTCTAAAATGCTTCATTAACATACTTCAATTAAACTTTTGAGTTCAATGGTGTATGTGTGAAAAACATTGATGTAATTATTTTTTGAAACATTTGATGTTGATCTCCAAGAATATTTCTTACTTCCCCTTCGTTCTCAATATAGTAGGAGTTTTACAAATTTCATCCTTATCAATATAAATAGTTGATTATGATTATTTTATATTCTTGGAATCACTATTATTTTAATTATTTTCATGTTTCTTAACAAAAAATTATTTCATTTTCATCATCTTCATCATTGAATATCTTTGTGAAACATCTTTATAAGCTTTCTCAAAAACGTTTTCATCAATAGAATCCACTATTAAGCCTTTCCCTTTGTTGAAACATATATATATCCAATTCTATATAGAGAATATCCATGAATGATTATATCTTCACCTATATGATCAAACTTTCCAATATTTCCACCATTATTCTTTATTATGAGGTCACTCCCAAAAAAACTTATGTGTTTCAGACATTGATTTTTATCATTGAACATTTCAAAAAGAGTCAAATCAAAACTTGGTCTATAAAAATAGAAATTCTAAAAATAATATGTTGTTCACATTTCTTTCCCCTAGAAGTAGTGAGATATAAATTTCCCAATCAACATTTAATGCCCCATCTCAACTAATATTCAATTCAATCATTCAGCAACAATATTTTTTGTGGTGTGTATAGTGTAGTGAACTCATACAAATTCCATATTTTTCAAGATTACTTCTAAACTATTCATTATTGTATTCACCACTATAATAAGTTCAAAAAAACTTTATAGAATACACACATTCTTTTTCAGATCTTCTCATAAAACACTTAAAAAAATAAGAGCATCTAATTTTTGTTTTAAATATATAATAAAAGTAATTCGAGTAAAATAATCAAGAAAAAAAAGATGTACTTATCTCTAAAATTTTATTGTTTTCTAATTTTTCCCATAAATATGTGAATGAATTAGTTCCAGGTGATGAGTTGAACGAGTATCAAATTTTTTATTCAATGATTTGGTAATCATCCATTTATGAAAAATTAAACCACATCAATCTCTTCTTCTAGACATATCAGGCATATCACAGACACTTTCACTATTTGATAACATTCTCATGTTTCATTGACACATATGTCCCAACATTTTATTCCATTTCCTATTTTATTGTTTTATTCTTATGTAACTTGAATTTTTTACTTCACAATCTCGAAACAAGTTCCCTTTTTTACACTATCATTTTGTAAAAAATCCATCTTATAGTATTTTCATGAAAAACAATAATTTCTAAAAAGTATTATTGCCTTCATGACCATTTTTTGAAACACGCAACATGTAGTGTTTTAACCCATCCATCAACAAGGTTTTCTTTATTTCAACTTTTCTTCCCAAATGACAGTAGAACCAACTCCTTTGATTCTGGTAGATTCATCATTTCCAAATGAAAATATACCTTATTTAAAGTATTTTAAATTCTTCAACAACTTTATATAATCAATAATATATGAGTAGAACCTGTTATACAAGATCCAAGGAGATTCTCCTTTGGTATATTTGATATCAGTTTCAACAACAAGATATTTTACTTTACCATTATCTTCATTATCATTTCATTTTATATAATTCTTATAAACATGTTTATTCATTAGTAACAATACTTGACACCATTTTTATAAATGTTCAGGATGATCAAACCTTTTGAAAATTATTTATAGAGGCTGGAAAATATTTTCATCTTTTAAAAAAACCTTTCTCTAAATTCTACCTTTGATAGAATTGACTCCCCAAAAACATATCTTTACATAACTCATGGGATAATTATAGTGTTTTTTGTTAAACTAAAACATATTATTTATATTCCCATATCCAAAAAAATACTATTAGTGGCCATAGAAGTAATATTTTCCACTATAACTTTTATACTGAATGGATTTTTAAAAATGTTTCTCTATAACAGTATTATCTTCTATATTAGAACTATGTTATACCCCAAACATCCGATTATCAACCAAAATATTATTCTTTAGTTAAAAGTTATTTTTAACATTATCAAAATAAAAAGTGATAGAAACATTTCATTCAAACATAGAAATTTTAGAATCTTCTAAATATTCAACATTGTTGTTTTTGGACACAAACACGATTTTCTCTATTTCTTCCTCTAATGAGTATTTTAAATTTTCATTCCAACTAATAAGGTAACTTTTTTAAATAATTAACTAGTTCTCACTTTCATGAAAATTCATTAATTTTTGAGTTATATTTTCTCAATATTATTAATTCCTAATCAGGTTTAGAGAACTTTTTTAAATGAGTTCTAATTATTCCTCCTTTTCTTTTTTACTTTACATTACGATGTTCATTATAATTCCTTTATTTTTCAATATATTTTTTCAAGAATTCAATCTCATCTAGAAATATATATTTCCCTTCAAGTAAATATTCCTATTTTTTCATATATCCTTCCTTCTTTTACTTCTTCACATACCTTTTAAGTCTTACTATCATTCTAGGAAAATATTTCAACTCTCTTTTAAGATGAATCTATAACTCAGTCTCTTATTCTTCTTTATAACTACTCTTTCTGAAATCTTCATTATTTAATATTTTCTAAAATTGGTTTCTCTATAAATGTTAGAAAAAATTTAGCTTCTACTTCATTATCTCCATCTTCATCATATCTAGAAAAAAAACTTCTCCTTTTGGATTGGGATAACTTTTTGTCTTTTCCCATGGAATGATATTTTTATTTTTCAACTTGTTTCTTCAATGATTTTCTTGGCCTTATATTATATTCATCACTATATTGTTCCCTTTTTAAGAGAAAATCATAGAAATATACCAAAAAACTCCACATTAAAAACATTTTAGGGTTATATTCCCTTTATAAATCTTAATACAAGTTTTCACATTTTTTGGAAAATGTGGATAAAAATTAATTAAGATTATTATTAAACTCATTTTTTGATTCAAAATCACCAAATTCTTCACATTCAAAAATTTTCATAAATTTTCATTGCCTAGCATCCCTAAAAGAAAATTTTCAATCAATATTTTTTTCTTTTCATATATTTCTCCCTTATAATTTCATAAGTAATGATTGTACTATATAGTTCATTCAACAATAGAGTCTTAGGATCTATGTCTTCAAAAGTTGAATCATTAGAACCATAATTTTAATGAATAATTATCAATTTCTTTTCCACAATAGTTGAGTGTTATAATTTTTCACTAAGATATATTTCTCCCACGTAACAAAGTCATCAATAGATTCAAACTCATCCATTTTCATATCCTCATACTTCAGGATTCAAATTTTTAAATTGGATTTCTAAACCTTTATATTTCCTTCATAGATGTTTTTACACATCTCCCAGATACCTTTAGTAGTCACAACTCCATTCACTTTGAATAATTCACTTTCATAAAGTGATGAGAGTGTATAATTCTTAACTCTTTAACCATTCTCTATATTCTTTTTATCTAGATATGTAAGAGGAATATTTTCAAAAAGAGGAGGAAATCCATTTATTGTAACATCCAAAACATCATACCAAAGAGACATATGATATGGTAACACTCTATACTTCCTGATATGATAGTTATTTCCATCAATTGAACAAATACCCTTACTATTCAAACAATTCAATTTCTCCATTATAATTTTTTTTTCTAAAAGTTAACAAAGTGTAAACAAAGGGAAACTTCACACTGATACAAAATAAAAAATTCCAAACCAAGATCAATGTATCAATAAGAGGGAGAGGGGGTTAATTAGTGATATCTTTTCTTTTATGTTATATTTCTTCTATAAAAATTGTAACCACCTATTAAATAATTATCACTTTTCTCAAAAAACATTCACACTTACATGGGAACACAAGTATTTACAAATTTCTCTACTCAATTTGAGTAGTTAGTCCTTAACATGGTTTTGGAAATAATATAATAACACATAATCAACTAGAAAGCAATAATTTTGTGTTGATACAATAAGTAGGAACTACCCTTACACTTGGGTAGAATTATGATCAATATAATAGTGAATGTGCTTATTCTAACAAAAATGATTTAAAATATGTTTGGTAACAAGTTTAGAATCATTCTTCAATTGGTTATGAACATGTCACATTGTTTCATCAAAAACTTCATCATTTTTATAACTTCAAAACATAATTATTCACTTTCTTACCCAATAGTAGGTAGAAACAACTTCACTATAAATTTTATAAAAAAATATATTTGATTTCTTACTCTGATTAATCTATCTAATTCAACATTAGTAAATAATTCTAAATCAATAGATTGAAAACAATTCAGAATCACTCATTTTTTTTTGAAATTTTCAGTTTCATTTCTTGATCGAATTTTGAAAAATCTAACCAAAACTTCCCCGTTACACTTATTATATCCATAAATATTTCTCAAGAAATATCTATCTAGAAATCTTCATCTACCAAATATGTATCAAATACTATAGCACTCTATCTCTATCATGTGAATATTTTTAGATTATGTTTCACTTTGAACTCCATTTATATGTGTACTTCCCAACTCGATGCTCTAAACCAACTAAAACCTTGAAACTATTATGCCTTAAACATTGTTGCGACATCATTATAATTTTTTCCCTTTATTAGAAGTGTAATTGAATTTCTTAGGCTTGTTAAATTTTTTATATGTTTTACCATAATAAATGTTGAAAGTTAAAAAGATTCCATAATTATTAAACATTACTTAAGAATCCTAAAAACATATCATATTTTCTTTATTTAAATAAAAAATCCTTGAAACGATGAAACTGCATCAGATAAATTCTATCATCCAATGACATATTGGTGTCAGTATGCATTTGATGGATAGTATCCAATTCACTTTGGTGTTTCAGAACCACACATTTTCTAATGGATCATGACCCAGTCAAAATAAACCATGAATTTGTTAACTTTATAAACATTACACAAACAAAAATTTTACTCAATAAAAATGGTTGACTACATTTTTTAACATTTTCAAAATTATTTTTCAATGATACCATCATATTCATCATACCCAACATCTTAAAAAATAATTTATGCCTCTGATAGAACTATGCACTTGATGACTTGTTGATACAAATAATTTTTCAAGTAGATCAGTGTCATAACTCCTTCAATATATTAATGACACATCATGTTCCATGGATTAATATAGAAATAGAATTCATTATTTCTGAAAATCAACAACTAATATTAATTTTGTGAGTTGGTTCACCTGATAAATCAGGACATCTCATGCACTGGTCGATCATCACCATTGATAAACTAATTACTTTAGAAAAAAATAGACTCATATCCTTCTAAAAAATATATAAATCATATGATTCTCACACTGATAAACTATGGAAAAAATAATTTGACTTCATAATCTCCATTCTTCCATAAAATCTAGCTTGTATCATGATGCCTTAATGATTAGAATAGAAATGATATCAGCAAAGAATTTTTTGACTCAATGTTTCCCCATTTGTTTCAGAAACATTAGAATACATGTTTTTATCCATATTATAATGTTGAAAACAAACAGATTCGTAAATAATCATCATAATATTTATCAAATATTTTTAAAAACAATCAGAATCCAATACATCTTTATAAACTAATCAAAAACTTCATTCTGAACATAATGTGAGTTTCAAGAAAAAGATCATCCAGAAAACATTTCTAGAATAGAAAATTAAAACCAAAAGACTTTTTATCAAGAATGAGTATAATATTATTAGTCTAGTACACCTTTCGACCAATCAAAAACACTTATAATGATAATAAATGTTTTTTAATGATAGAAAAATAAAAACATTTGGTAAAAATTTCATTAAGTATACAGAAAGAACTACCAGCCAACCTGGTCCCAACTTGCATTAAACACATTTTCTGGGTATAGAGGACCATAAGATGGTGATTCATGGCTAGATTACATGCTATCAATTTTTGAACATCTCAAAATACCTCCTGAGAGGAGAGTGAATCTCACTACATATATGCCTCAGTATTTAAGAAAAGAGATTTTGGGATATGATTACTTTGAAATATATTCATTGGGATATGGCTTGGAAGGATTTTCATTAGGCATTATATGATTATTTTTACCCAAATATGATGAGGGTGGATAAATAATATGAGATTATACATCCATAGTATGGAATTTTATCAGTCATATTCTATTATTACTATTTCATAGATCACTTGTATTTCTAAATTATTCTATTAGGTGGTGATTTATATAAATATAGGTGATTTTAGGATGGTATCAGGTATATATTTGATCATAGTTCAATTTCATTCAACTTAATACTATATTTTTATTAGTGAATTATCCACTTGTCATGGAGAGTATCTAGAGAGAGGATGTAGGTGTGAGATAGGGTGGTTTGGAACCTAGATAAGGAATTATATCAACCAATTATAGAAATCATCATATAGATCTTCCACATGGTGATGTTAGTATCTTGGTTCCTAACTCAGGTGGTCAGGTGAGGTGTCATCAATGTGATATACCATGACATACAAGACTTCAGTGTATGGGGGGCCCAATCAAGTGCTGATTTTGTGGAAAATTGGAAATATAAATACATTGTGTAGAGATTTTACTATAGTATCCAAGGAAAGAAGTTCTTCCTTGGATCCACTTTCAAGTGTGGGGTCAAAAGATTCTCATCAGACTAGGATCTAGAGTATGGATGGTCTGTCCATGGTGATTTTCGTTGTCAGGGTATCCAGACACTTAATTCTAAGAAATAACTGAGTGGATGTTCTTAGGTTAGTCGGGAAATATCTCATGGTTGCAGTTTAGGATACATGTATAAAGTACAAGTTATACCTGAGGAAAAGACTGTCTTACCTTCTATCGTGAGTGGTGTTATTCTAATAACTTCTCTATAGAGACCCAGGATTTATATACATAGATATTACATAAATTTATATGAATATCCATTACATTACAACAATAAATCATAGAGGACTATAATAGTTTATTGTATTTGGAAACTATGAAAC
The DNA here is from genome assembly GCA_963277665.1 of Viscum album. Classification (NCBI taxonomy): domain Eukaryota; kingdom Viridiplantae; phylum Streptophyta; class Magnoliopsida; order Santalales; family Viscaceae; genus Viscum; species Viscum album. Next base: position 301,546,585 of record OY728130.1, read on the forward strand.
AAAATATTCTATCCTAGTGGAATATCTTCAACATCTCCCAAAAATATATCCACCTTTATTACTTCTACCTAAAACCTTTATTCAAAACCTAAGGAATAGAAACATAAGAAATGGGTGAGCTCATATTATCAGTATGGGTAAATGAAGGAAATACATTAGAAAAACATGAACCAAAGGGTATGGAACCTGTGCATAACATTTTAAGAACATACCCTACATATTAGAGATCATAATAAATATTGGAATTTCATAAGAAATGGATCATAAGATTATTAAGATCATAATTCATGAAATTATAACATATAAAAAAGACAGGTAATTTCTGGAATGAACATTGGTTTATAATGTTTAAACATGTATAAGTACAAACATGTTCACTCATTAAGTTAAGAACCTGAAATTAGGCCCCACAATCAACTTGTAGATAAGCAATTTGTCCATGTATAACATTGTGAACATATAATCACGTTCATTCATAACCTTATGAAAATTAAACAAGGTCTATTCATAACATTGTAAATTTTTAATTAGGTTCACTCATAACATTATAAACATGTAATCAGGTTCACACATAAATTTATGGACATGCAACTAGGTCCATGCATAAAATTTTGAACATGTAAGAAGGTTCAATCATAAAATTGTGAACATGTAATCAGGTTCACGCATAAATTTATTGACATGCAACCAGGTCCATGAATAACATTTTTAACATGTAATAATGTTCGTTCATATTATTTATACTCATGAGAAATCCATATTTACCTAATGTACTAGAGGGATATATAGGTCCCACCCATATAATAATAAAATCATTCATACATGTGCCACAGGATAATAAAACTACATTATATCATAACCCATAAAAGGATATGGGTTTTATAAACATCAAATCATAACACATGAAATTAAATGGGTATTATTAATATTCCCTCACATCATAACCTATGGAAAATATATAGGTTTCATAATCATTTTATCAAATAATAACCTATGAAGATAAGCGGGTTTCAGAAGCATATAACCCATGGAAATGAAATGGGTGTCTTAAGAATTATTAAATCAAAACATAAACCATTAAATAAATATTATTAATGGAACATTTGGATAATTTCCTAGAAGGGATTTACTAATATCAATGGATGTCATCTTATATGGAAAATAATATGGAAAGATATTTTTACAACATTTCTTGAGAAAAATATCCTTTCTTCTTTAAAAAAATATTTTTAAAGAATAAAACATTTTTGAAATCCATTTTATTTGAAAATAATTTGAAAATAAAGAAATAAGGTTTAAAAACCATTTTGAAAACCTTTTCTCTTTAAAAAAATATTAAATATGCTTCAAAAAAATTTAAAAAAAAATTTGGAAACACTTTGAAAACTTTTAAATAAAGCTTGAAAAGGTTTTGATATCCTTTTTATTGAAAATACATTGAAAAATTATAAATAAATATTGAAAAAAAATTAAACAATTATCCATGAAAATTATTTTTAAAAACATTTTCTTAAAAATTATCCTTTTAAACAAGGATTGGAAACTTCACAGAAATGATGACTGGTGAATTCATACATGTCGTACGAGGTAAAAATAATATTCCTTTTACATGGTAAAAAGTTTATAAAAAATTATTTTTTGAACAGAGGCAAGAAGATTCTATTAAAAACATTAATAAAATAGAAAAAGGGTTAAATGTATTTAAATCTTCATATTATATTAGTATAATGTTTTTGGAAACCCTTTTTATAATGCATGGTTTTGTAGGAACTCACTTTTTTTATTGAAGAGAGGGTAAAGTCGAGCATTCTTAAAAACACATTTTTAATGATATTATTTACCGAAGAGTGAAATAATTATACCAATAAATTAATATATATTTAATATCTATAGAATAATAAAATTCATGAATTTTCTTGGGTTATGGATCATAATATTTCATCAAATGATGCATAAACATAAACAATCTTGATAAGTGATGAGATTGCTTCAATAAACTCTTACCACTTGGAAACTTTGAACTATACTCCCCATGTAAGAAAGTGAAATTATATGAAGCTCTAAAATATCATTAATATAATTAGATTTATGATATAACATGTAAAATCTAGTATATACACCACATATAAAAATATAGGTGCATAATAAGACATGTGTCTCAAAAAAGGAAAATTGAGGAAAAAAATTATATTATTGATTTTGTAACTTTTGAAACCTGAAACCCGTGATAAAAAAATCATAAAATGGTTATTTAAATACACATATATTTAATTATAATAGGAATAACATAAATTAATGGGAAGTATATACACCACACACAAAAATGGAGTGGTGGATAAGGCATGTATCTCACCAAAATAAAGAGTGAGATGAAATTCCATTACCCTGTGTCTTGACTTTCATCGTACTCATTAAAAAATAAGATATAATAAATATAAATTTATTAGAAATCTATCAAAGAACCGTATTATTACTTCAAATACTATATTTGGTTTGATTATGTATTTGTATTCCCTATTTTTAATAATTCTATGTTAAGGTTTCACTTCAGGTAATATCTGCTTTGTTTTTTGCATGTGTCTTAATTTGTTATATCATTGGTGATTATATTTATATCATAATTTAAATAATTTAAAAAATTATTTAAATATTGTTTATATTCATTATATGTGTATTATAATACCCCTATAATATATAAGTATGAAACAGAATACATCATTCATGTAAATGGTAAGCCGTATATACTCATGAATGCTATTTTCATTTAATTGTAATGTTGAAAGAAATAAAATAAAAGACATATATATATATATAATTATTATATTAGATTAATTAAATTATAAAAAACAAATATATTCACTAAAAACATCCTTAGTACATTCCATGTTGCGTATAAATGAATCACATCATTTTGAGGGGGCAGTAGTCCACACTTCCTCAAACGAAATAATCATATTAACACCAAATTAAAAGTATAAATATATGTTTTTTAAAATAATTCAATATTATTAAATACATAATTTATATTATATATAACATATATAAATAGTTTTTCCATCATAATTCCCACCAATTAGAGGTGTTAAAGAAAAATTTAACAATCATCGTTTAGTGTGGCAGTAGTCCTCCATGAACATAAAAAATATGTTCCTTACCCATTAGATGGATGTATATGTAAGTTTAGGTTGAATCCTTAGAAAAAAATCCTATTATATTGAGGATATTGGTTCTATTATACAATCATGGAATAATAATATTTTAGGGAGTGGAGAAAGAAAATAAAAGAAAGTATTTTGGGGGAGGGTGTTACCTCTTAATCGGGTAACTCCTTTTGGTTTGTGCCAAAAGGCTTCCTTGGATTGCTTTATGACCAAGTGGAGGCTTCAAGGTATAAAGGAGGGATTTTGGGGATCTATATGGGCAGAGTTTTTTCAATCCAATGTGTCTTGAGAGGTGTGAGGAAGTGGAAGGATAAGAGGCCTTTTATAATTGAGGAGGAGTAGGACTCTTGTAATATTTCAAAAGAAAGGATACCCACCAAGATTTTTTGTTTAAATTGAATCAATAATGGTCCAAAGTAGATAAAAGGGATTATAGGTAGTAAATATGTCTATAAATTGGATTTAAGATAATTTTATAGGCTGTTTTGAGACTTAAGGTTATGGATTAGTCCCTTATTAAGATTAATTTAACCTTAATCATTGTAACTAATTTTAATTACTTCACTGATATTTTTAGTCAAAAATTAAGTAGGAATTATTAAAAATAATAAATTATTATGATTCCAAATATGGAATCTAGTTTTAAAAATTATAAACACAAATTTGGAATAAATTAATTTAAATATAATCCTACAGTCAGGTCAGTAGTACGGGTTTTTAAAGTAAAAAACATTTAAACAGTTTCTATGTTTTTATATTGAATTTAAAAATAAAAATGATTAGAATAACCTAAATTGTATTAATTGGTAAAAATATTACCTAATTAAACTTTTAAACATATTTAAATTATAATTTTACCTTATAAATAAATTAGACAAAAAAAATAGTTTTGAATTAAAATCCAATATTTTTAACTATTCATTAAAAATGAAACCTTAAAGAAAATACCACTAATTTATCCTAACATAAATTTTATGTTTCTCTTCCAATAATGAAGGTTATTTTGAAATATTAAATCTATAAAAGTTCCAAAAATGAATTTAAAATGGGTTTTCATTAAAAGTTGAAAAAACTACCTTAATAAAAATGTAGGCTTTTTAGCATAAAATTTGGTTTGATCTTAACTTATGACTATTGAATATATTGGATGAATATCAAAAAAATATTTGATTAAATAATATATATATATATATATTACCTAAATATTACTCACTAAGTATAATTAATTTAATTTATTAGGATAAAATATCTTTAAGAGAATAAATGCAATTTTCTATAAAAATGAACCCTTTATATTCAATTTGGTTCTTTATTTATTTATAAATGGTTTGTAAATAATTAATTCATTTTATATTTTTTGAAAACAAAATAATTACTTAAGTTATTTAATAATATTCATAAAATCTAATTTAACGATTTGGTTACATCTGTTGAATCAATAAGATTTACTTATGACTTTTTCATTCCTCTATATTTAAAAATCACAAACACTTTATCTTAAGGAAAATTATCTTTCCCTAAGGACTATTTTATTAAGGAAATTTTACCTTCTCAAAGGAAATTTTTATCCTTACCTTTGTTTTCATTATCATATTTTATAATTTCTGATAATAAAACTCATTTTGTCACTAATTCAAAAAATTAGATTCATATCTAAATCCTAGGAATATTATAGTTTCCTGGATATAGAGTGTTTTGTTTTCAGACTCCATATTCTCTGAAATTCAGACTCCAAATTCTCAGAAATTCAGACTCTGAATTCTATAAAATTTACTCTATGGATTTTATGAAATTCATACTCTAAATATTCTGGAATTCAGGCTCTGTATTCTCTGAAATTCAGACAAGGAATTCTCTGAAATTCCAACACTCAATTCCTATGAATTCAGACTCTGAATTCCTCAGAATTCAAACTCCAGATTCCTTAGAACTCCAACTCTAAATTCTAAATGCCTCATAATTCAGACTCTTAATTTGTCATAACTCAGACTTCGAATTCCTCAGAACATGGACTCTGAATTCCTCAAAATTTCAACTCCGAATTACTCAAAATTACAACTCTGAATTTATCAAAATTTAGACCCTGAATTCCTCATAATTCAGACTCTGAATTCCTTAGTTTTCAGATTCTGAATTCATTAGAATATAGTCTCCATAATCATTAGAATTCAAATTATGAATTCTTTGTAAAACAGAATCTGAATATCCATGTCTTGTAGATTCTGATTGTTTATATAATTAGACTCTGAATTTTATTTTTCCTTAGACTCTGGAAATTCAGATTTGGTTAAGCTACTTCATTTTCCATACACATGTTATTATTCTGAAAATATGTCATACAATCTGGTTCTAACTAACTGTTAGTTGAGTGACACGAGTACAGGTCCCTCCGATATTCAAGGAAAAATATGACTATTTGAAGAGGGATCTGACTGTTGTAGTTTTTCCTATAAATAGGATCTCATTTTAATGATCTCATTTACATTCCAATATCATATAGATTACATGTTGGGATTTTGTGAAGTGATTTCTAGAGATAGAATGAAGACTTTTGTTATCAACACAAGAGTAGAAAAAAATTTATGCTTACTAGTGACTACAAAATTCTAGACAAGGAAGTCAAAACATTCACTAACCAACAAAAATTAGAATATCAACTAAATTACAAGGTACACAATACATTGTTGTGTTTCATGAACAAGAACATATATAGTCAAATATCTTCTTGAGAAGTTTTCAAATGTATCTGGAAAAAACATGAAGTTACACATTTTGGAACATCTAAAGTGAACGAGACTAGAAGAGCTATGTTGAGAGATGAATATCATAGATTATTATTTCTTTATAGATAACCTATTTTCAAGGTGAAACCAAGATTTATGACCATTTCCAATAGTCTTTAATCTAGGTGTGAGAAATGTCTTAATGATGAAGCTCTTGTGGACAAGATAATTTATATTATGCCTAATGAGTGGGAATCAAAAAGGATAGATATTTATGAGAATAGGAAAGCATCTCAAATTACTCTTGATGAGCTATTTGGAACTCCACTTCATCATGAAACTATAATGAAAAGATATATTGATATGAATAAGAATAAGAATGGAAATGGAAGTGTGTCCTTTACTACTACTAAAGTCAAGACTCTGAAAAGGGTTACAAGATCTAAGTCTAAGAAATTCAATGTTCTATCTGATTCTAGTAAAATTGAACATTCTGAAAATGAGTGAGCTAATATTTCTCTAAGGTTGAACAAGATAGTGGGAAAAAATACTTTTATTATAGATATAAGCATAAAGAAATAATATACAATAAATACTCAGAAGTCACTTGCTATGAATGTAAAAGATTCGAACACATAAGGTCAGATTTCCCCATACTTAAAAGAAAATATATAAAAGAAAATAATTCTGAGAGTAATAGAAAGAAGTATTACAAATCAAAGGCTAATAAAGTCTTTAAGGATAATGATATATGGAGTGCAAGTGGTGGTGACTCATCTGATGAATATTTAGAGTATGAATCTTCTAGCCAAAATAATCTTGGTCTACTAGCCAAACTACCCATTAAAAATCATTTTATAATGTCCAAGGTATATAATGAAGAATATATTACTAATGTATCTTGGAATGAATATTATATTGACGAAAAATATTATAATTCATTATATAAATAAGAATCTTTTGATAAATATAAATATTTACCTACTTATGAAGAAGTTTCTAGGTTTTCCAAACTTCTTGAAAATGAAAATAGTAAGATAAAAATGAAGTTAGAGAAGGAAAATACTAGAATTTATATTTTAATTAAAGAGGTAACAGATCTTTCTAAATATCTTGATCAGAAAAATTTGGATTTTTAAAGTTCTTCTAAAAACCTAGAGGAAGTTAATTCTGAGAAGGATTAACTTTCTACAGATCTTACAAATGTTATTTCTAAGAAAACAAATTAGAGGATAACTCTAAATATAAATCAAATAAATTTGAGGATAATAACATGGATATTAAAATAAACCCATAAATATTTTCCTTAAGGAAATTCCTGTCAAACTTTACCTCTTGTAAGGAAAAATATGACAATATGTATTCCCAAATTCTTCCTCTAATGAATAGTTCTAGATTTGGTTATACTCATTCAAAACTAGTTTTTAATAATAATTATTTGTTTCCCTAAGTGCCGTATTTTGTACTAAGTGTCAATGTGGTGATCATTGGGAGAAATGTTTTTCTTTAAATAAAACCCAATCTTTTGGTTTTCATAATGTTTATTTTTTCAAAGAAAATGTGGATTCCTAAAATCTTACTTTCTGAAATTTCTGGATCCAAGACATTTTGGATTCCAAAATCCTAAATATTTTATTTTCAGAAAAATAAAGAATGTACCAACATTAATACATGGTACATGGATAGTGTATGTTCCCGGTATATGACTGGTAACGAAAACTTCTTTGAACGTATTACCATGACGAAAGGATGAAATTAACTTTTAAAGATAATGATCAGGGAGAAATTTCTGGTATAGGTAACATTGTTCTTCTTGGAAAAAATTAAATTTCCAATGTTTTATTTTTTTAAAGGTCTTAAGAACAACCACATTAGCATAATCTAATTGTGTGATGAAGGTTACCTTGTGAATTTTAGGAATGATAAATGCTTAGTACACAATTCCAAGTAATTATTCCTTCTACCCATAGGTAAGAGAATGTATAAACACTAAAATTAGAAGACCTTAGGAGCCATGATCTACCTTTCCTTAGTGCAATAGCAGATCAATCTTGGTTATGGCATAGAATTTTAGGACACATTAATCTTAGGAACCTATGAAAACTCTCAGATAAAATATTTTTAAGGATCTACCGGAGCTTAGAATTGATTCTTCAAAAGTGTTTGATCCTTTTCAATATGTCAAGAAACATAAATCAAGTTTTAAATCTATCAGTGAAATTTCGACATCTGATACATTACAGTTAGTGCATATGGATCTTTTTGGTCCAACACAAACAGGAAGTATTGGAGGAAAATATTATGTATTTGTCTTAGTTTATTATTATACTAGATTTACATAGGTCTATTTTCTAGCAAAGAAATCTAAAGCTTTTTATAATTTTAAAACATTCAGAGCCCAAGTTAAAAATGATAAAAACCTTCCATTGATAACTATTCATAGTGATCATGGTGGATAATTTCAAAATTCATATTTTGCAACTATTTTTAGTAAGAAAGGAATTACTCATAACTTCTCAGCTCCAATAACTCCTCAACAGAATGGTTTTGTTGAAAGAAGAAATAAAATTCTCCAAGAGATAACTAGAACCATGTTGAGTGAATATTAAACATTTTTGGGATGAAGGTATTATTACTTCTTGTTATACTATAAGTCATGTTTTAATAATACCTTTTCTTAACAATAAACCATATGAATTGTGGATTGGTAGAAAACCTTGGCTTTCTTACTTCAAATTATTTGGTTGCAATGTATTCATACAGAATACTAAAGATAACTTACATAAATTTGCACCCAAATATGATGAAACAATTTTACTAGGATACACCACTACTTCTAAGGCTTATATAGATTTTAAAAAAAAATACTTGTACTATTGAATAAACAGCGCATGATAAATTCGATGAAACTGATCCTTTTATTTTTAAACAACCCCAACCTATATCTTTGGATGTGTTTTAAAAAAATGATTATCAACCATTGATAAAAGATACTTCTAGTAAGTAAAATTCTCAATATAATATTTTTGAATCATTTACCCTATTATATTTCCTACCATATGTTGATGAAAAGGTTTTACAAAACCCAAATTAGCTGTTTCTTAACAATCATCCTAGTGATGGTATAATTGGTGATTTAATCAACCTGTAATGACTAGAGGTTCATTAAGAAATGATGTAGAAAATCTAAAATTTCTTTCCCAATTAAAACATAAAAGAACTGATGAAGCTTTGGGTGATCTTGATTGGATTAAATTCATGTAATATGAACTAAATTATTCTAATGGAATAAAGTCTGGACCTTGGTTAAAAGACCCAAGTAAAATTTAGTAATTAGAGTAAAATGGGTCTTCATAAATATGTGTGATTAAAATGGAATCATAGTAATAAATAAATCTATATTAGTTTCTAAAGGATATAATCAACAATAATGAATAGACTATAAAGAAACCTAATCTCATGTATCTAAACATGAATCAATTTTCATTTTACTTGACTTTGGATCATTCTTTAATTTCAAACTTTTTTCAAGTGGATGTGAAGTTTGATTTATTTAATGGGTATTTTCAAGAGGAAGTATATGTTGAAAACCCTCTTATTTTTTAAGACACAAAACATCATGAACATGTTTTCAAACTTACCAAAGATTTATATGGACTTAACCAATCACCTACAGCCTGGAATGATTGACTTACAAGATTTTTGTTACAAAACAACTATAATGGAACTTCTGATCCAACTCTTTTTATAAATAAAGATAAAAAATGTTTTGATAGTTAAAATTTATGTTGATGACATTATATTTGGTTCAACTCATCAATATTTAACTAATTAATTTATGAATCTAATGAAATTCAAGTTTGAAATGAGTATGATGGGTGAGTTAACATTTTTCCTAGGTCTTCTAATTTCTTAAAAACTAAAAGGATCTTATATATCATAACATAATTATATTAAAGATCTTATTTAAAAACTACGGATATGAAAACACCAAAAGTATATGTACTCTATTTCATACTTCAAATTCTCTTGATCTTGATAAATCTGGGAAACCAGTAGATCAAACAGTATTTAGAGGTATGATAGGAAGTTTGCTATACATGATATCTAGTCATCCAGAATTAATGTTTTCCGTATTTTTATATGAAATATATTAATTTAATCCAAAGGAATATCATTTAAAAGAAGTGAAATTAATTTTTTTCTATTTAAAGGGAACTATGGACTTAGGACTTTTCTATACTTTGAGAAATGATTTAATTTTAAAAAGATTTCCTGATGTAGAATGGATAGAAAAGGTACATCTAGAACTAGTAATTTCTTAGGATATTCATTAGTTTCTTGGTCATGTAAGAAGAAACACTCAGTATCACTTTCCACTAATGAAGCTGAATAGTAGTAGTTGGAAGTTGTTGTGCCCAAGTGTTGTGGATGCAATACACACTCACAGACTATGGCATAAGTTTTACCAAAACACAGATATTGTGTGATAACACTAGTGATATTGCTCTCAGAAAAAACCCTACACATCACACCCATGAAAAACACATAGATATTGGGAATCACTTTCTTAGACATACACAAGTAAATGAGATATCATTCTTCAATTTATCAGAACGCAATATCAACATTCTAATATTTTTACAAAATCTTTACCCCCTGATAGATTTTAATAAATTAAAAAGAAAGTTAGAAATGAAAACTATAAGGTAATCATCCAAATTATCTTTTTTTAATCTATCTCCTTACATTTACTAACTCATTTTCATAAGGGGAGTACATTTTCTTGTTAACCAGTTTTTTTTAACGTTAATAAAAAAAATTTCCATCATCAAATTTTTCAGAACTCACAATTCCGAAACCTAAATTTTTTTTAAGATAAAATTTTCAGTATTGAAAACTTTTCATTCCTTAACAAAATTTTCTAGAATCTAATGTTTTTTAAGAATAATTTTCTCCATAACTGAAAATTTTCCTAGAAATATGGAAGATATGTTTCCTTACTTATGTTTTCATAATTTATTTTTTTACTGGTTGGTATTTTTTATCTTATTTTAAGGAAACAAAATTCAGATTAAATTTTCTTTAAATATGATTTTTACCATAAAAACCTTAAAAGATCGGAAGCTACCAAATCTTTCTTCGTCTTTCATCTCAACCATCAGATCATATCGTGCTTGTTTCAATCATTGGATCAATTTTTGAATTTGAATCGTCACTTCAATTCCTATATAAATGCCCCTATTCTTTGTCCCACATCAGTTTACAATATTTTTCATGCCAAAGCCCTGCCTCTCTTAAAAAATATTGTTTTTCTTTTCTGAGTTTTCTAAGACTATGGATGTCTTTAGAAGACTCTCCACAGAAGAAGATGTCTTCAGCTAAAGAAATCACAGAATGGAAAATATACAGAGAAAGTTTAGTTGATCTGAAATTCTTCAATAAATATAATTCCCTAATTCTGAAAAATATTAAGCTGAATGGATGAGAGAGCCTCTGTGTAGCTAAACTGAAAAGTCAGGATCTAGTTTATCCAGTGATACTTGTTAAATTTTAGGAGTTAGTAAGTATTTTTAATGAAGGTGTAAGAGATAGTTTTTTATTCAAGAGTAATGGGAAAACTTATTCCCTTTCTTTCAACAATGACTCAAATATCATTGAAGTACTATATGAAAAAACGAAGTGATTTTCTGCACCCATAAGCTTCCATATCATTCAGGAAGCTTTGATGAGGAAAAGGCAATAGAGTTCCTTATACTCAAAGGATTGAAAACACCGAGGATTAACCATCTCTCAATAAATTTTAAGATGCTATAATTATGGGTATAGGGTTTTCTAATTCTGAGAAAATGAGACAATGACTCCTTAAAAAAAAGTGACATCTATGTTCTGGATTTTTCTAGTCAAATTGAGGAAGATAAACTTGGTGATGTATATCTTGTTGATAATTACTAATATCAATAATGGAACTATAAAATCACAAATCATCATGTATAGATGAATTATATCTAAGATCATAGTGTTATGCCTAGATTAGTTTAAAATCCTTTATATCTCTAATCTAATAACATTCAAGATTTTGTTATTATGTAGTGACACTTTGAGGAGGATGAAGGTCAGTTTTAATAGAAAATATTGAGAATTATATGATCTATCAAAAATTAAAATTGAAGATTTATCAAAGAAGATGGAAGTAGTAGAGACTTATAATAAAACATAGAAGATGAGAAATTAGAGCGAACCAGAAATCAAATAGAAACTTATAATTTAGTAAATTCAGTCATTTCCCCTAAAACCAAAGAAGAAAAAACTTTTCCTGGTGAAGTTGTAGCTAACTGTAGGGAATATAATAAAAATAAGAAAGAAGGAGATATTAGTTTTTGCCTAGACCCTACTGAGGAAAATTCATTGAAAATTCAGGTTTTTGAGGAATTTAAAAGGTAAGAAAAACAAAAGAAGAAAAAGAAGAAAATGTCTGAGGTTGAAATTGTACAAGATATTCTCAAGGATGCTAAGAAAGCTTCTGAATAGATTCAAGTATCGTAATCTTTTCTATAGTAATTAGTACCAGTGACTCTGGGAAATAATATTTTAATTCTGGAACACGAATTAGAATAAGATATAGTTTAGAAAGTGGAATTAGATTAAGAAAAATAGGAATAAGGAGATTATAGTGATGATTTGATAAGGCAAGTCGAAGAATATCATAAGAATGAGTGACCTTCTGAAAATTTGTCGATCCGGACTTCCCAGGATGAATCAATGAAACTTTATTATCAAGTAAAATAGATTTATGTTCAGGAAGAGGTTAATAAATTTTCTAATGATGAAAACAGAAATCACGACTTCATTCAACCTAATGATCTTAAGGGAGATGCTGAGAATGAAATGTTTGATGAAGATAAAATCTTCCAAGTCTCAGATAGTCATCATTAATCTCCAAATGATATATAGACAATTTCAGGAATAGAAAAAGGAAAACAAGTGATTACTGATACACATATTAAGGTTGTGATGGTTAAGAATAATGATGGTGGATCATCCAAGAGGAAGGTTGTAGAGCTAGAAAAAGAATCTTCACTTGCAAGGCAATCATATTCTAAATCATATTCCATGGGTTAGGACTTTTTTTTATAGTCGCTAAAGAAATTAGTAGTCACTATACCCTTGTTTCTAAGTATTGACTCAAGGTTTCAGATGCTTCAATATTAATTCTATCAAAATTCAAATTCAGTTAGCATGCTCATGGAAAAATTCATCAAGCTTGAAAATTATTTCAAAACCTTTTATATCAGTTATGATGCTAATAGGAGGTATTGTAAGAGAATAAAAAAAATTTCTAAGAGAATGATTAAAGACATGATAATCTTGGATGACTTCCAAGACTCGGTGAAAAATGCCTTCGATACGTAAGATGACCTGATAAAAAACCGTATAGAAAGTTTTACACAGAAGCTAAACCTTGAACGAGTAACCCAGAAGAAAGAAGATAAATATCTGAATGGGAAGTGAATTCAGTTGCCTTAAATTTTAAGAGAGAAAGGGATCTCAAAATAGAGTTTGAAGAAAAGTTCAATCATAAAGAAGAGATAATAAAGTCTCAGGAAGAAATCCTTCGATCCCAAGAAGAGGAAATCAAGGCTCTAGAAAATAAAAATTAGGATCAGGAACAGTTTCTCAAAAGGTTTAAGGAAGATCATAAGGAGCTTCAAAAGTTTAAGACTATCGTGAATAAGATCCTACAAAAGGAAAATAAGGATGAATAATTTTTTCCAATCAATTATGATATTTTGTTTTATTTTCTTTCCTCTACCAATTTTTTTTCCAATCATAATGAAAAATCTTGTTGTCCTTTATTTTTTTTGTTTTGTATAGTTCAAATTTTTCAGGTGCCATTTTTTCCATTCCCACTTTTCCTTTTTGAGAATCACAAAGAGGGAGAAAATAATGATAAAAATAATACTAAGTATAAAAGAAGAGAATTCCATAAGAAATGGGGAGTATAATTAAGTGTGTCTAATTAATAAATATTTTCTCTAAGGAAGTCAATAATACAATCCTTAGGGATTTCAAAACCTAAGGGGGGTTAGTCGCATTCATCGTGATTCATATGTAAAGGGAGATCATATTTTTTAATGTTCATAAAGAATATTTTTAGTCCTTATAATATTTTCCCTAGAGTTTTATGTGATTTTCAAAAAGAAGGAGATTGTTGAGTCAATAATGTTTCCTTATAAATTTTCCATTCCTCTATGTTTTGAAAATCACAAACACTTTATATTGAGGTAAACTATCTTTCCCTAAGGACTATTTTCTTAAATAAAATTTCCCTTCTCTAAGGAAATTTGTATCCTTACCTTTTTAATCATTTTCTCTTTTTATAATTTATCATAATAAAAATCATTTTATTACTAAGTCAAGAAATTAGGATTCATATCTAAAAACTCAGAATATTATAGTTTAATGGATATAGAGTATTCTGTTTATAAACTTCAAATTCTCTGAAATTCAGACTCGGAATTCTCGGAAATTCAAACTTATAATTCTATGAAATTCAAACAAAGAATTCCTTAGAATTTAGACTCCAAATTCCTCAAAATTCAGACTCTAAATTCCACAAAACTTACACTACTAATTCCTCAAAATTAAGACTCTGAGTTACTCACAATTCAGACACTGAATTCCTAATAATTTAGACTCTCCAAATCCAAATTTTAAATAATTCAAACTCCGAATTCCTTAGAATTACGAGTCCAAATTACTCAGAATTATGACTCTGAATTCCTTAGAATTAAGACTCTGAATTCCTAATAATTAAGAATATGAAATCCTCATAATTTAAACTCTGACTTCCTCAATTTTCATATTCCAAATTCATTAGAATACAGACTCTGAAATCTTTAGAATTAATATTCCAAATTCCTTAGTTTTCATATTCCAAATTCATTGGAATAAAAACTCCAAAATCTTTAGAATATATATTCGAAATTATTTTTAAAACAAAATCTGAATATCCATGTCTTATAGATTCTAATTGTTTATATGATTAGACTCCAAATTCTATTTTTCCTTAGACTCTAGAAATTCAGATTTGTTTAAGTTACTTCCTTTTCCTTTCACATGTTATTATTATGAGATGATTTCGTACAATATTGTTCTTACTAACCGTTGGTTGAGTGACACGTGAATAGGTCCCTCCGAGATTCAAGGAAAAATATGATTTTTGGAGGAGGGAGTCAACTGTTGGAGTTTTTCCTATAAATCGAATCTCATTTTAATGAGCACATTACCATTCCAAGATCCTAGAGATTACATGTTGTAATGTTGTGAAGTGATTTCTAGAGATAGAAAGAGTCTCATTCGTTGTGCATTTCATATACATCTTACTCAGCCATGAACATCTTGTTCATCTTTTTTTCATGTGACTTTGATTGTTGCTGAGTAAAATTGAGGGATTCCAGGGATATGAAGAAAAAGGTGAAAAATATTATAAATTTCGAGGACTTATAGGGATAGGAATACAGAGCTACTAAATACCTTAAAGTTTTGAGGACTTTCATGGATAGGAAGACAAAGTTACCAACTACCTTAAAGATCGAGGGATTGCGTGGATAGTAATATAAATTCTAATATTCCTATCGAGGGTTTACCCTAGTGAGGGTAAGATAGACTTTTTTAAAAGTATAAATCAAGGGACCATTATCCATGGTTGTTGGATACCATACTATTTGGTTGAAAATATTTCTTACTTTTTAGTTGTTTTGTTTCATGTTTTATTTCCACTGTATATTGATAAAGAAAGAAAGTATAAACTTTTTATATTTTCTTATACATTTATTTACTCTGATAAGTAAGATTATATACTCTTTAAGGTAGAATTTTTTTCTAAGTAAAATTTTCTTAAGTTTCATTTCTGGAACTATATTTTCAGAACCTAATCAAGATTGTCTCATATAACTATTTTAGGGTTTATGAATTTACCATATTTAACTTTATTAAGCATAGTTTTTATTAAGGTTAAAATGAATGTTTTTAAACTTACAATTCACCCCTATTATTATTGAGAATCTATATATACTATTTAAATCCTAAAACATCTTAGTATATTAAATATTCATATTTTATTAATATATTATAGTTTGCAAAACCTTGTTCATGCATGTTATACAAGCCATTGCAGAAAGTAATTATTTCTTGTAAAACAAGATAACCTCTATGTTATGCTTAGAAAAATATGAAATTTATGTTTTGTGTAGTGAACTTAGGACAAACATGGGGATTTAATATAAAATAAACTATTTTTAGTGTTTCATAAAATAAAATAAATATTAAAAAGGTTAATTTAATTAGAAAAAAATTCACAAACTCTGGGGGTGTTACATTATACCCCCCTTAAAATTAATTTATCCCTTGAAATTAATCTTGGTTATCAAATGTTTAATACTTTACATTTTTATTTATAGAAACTAAAATTATAAAAATGAATACTAAAACTCCCTTAAAAAGGGAATGTTGTAACCATAACAGTTACGCAATGTAACATATAACCGGGTTTCATAATATGAGAACGTAGGTTGGGAGTGAATATTGGACATTGAGGAAAATGGTAAATATTTATAGGGAGTGGTTGAGGTCATTAATATTAATCAAATGAATGATCAATAAAAAGATGAGGACCTCAAAGTCATGAATCTATAATGATTTTAATGTCCATCATCCCAATGAAAATTAAGGTATTAGGACAATTCATTTTTTTATCATTATCCTATCATTGAGTAATTCTTTTTATTGACAAAGAATATATGGAAATACCCTTACTTTATGTTATTCCCTTTCTTATTCATAATCCTAACCTTTGGTTATGCCTTGATATATTTCCACTTCATCTCTTATCCTAATAAATGAATGACAAATATTTTTTTATGATGTACTAACAGATCAAGAGATCCATGATAAGTCAAACCATATATATTCAGTTTCCATAAACACAAATATGTTATACAATATTCATAGGTCCTTATGTGGTGAGATAATCTATTAATATCATAAAAATTATTTAAATATTGACTTAAATATTCCATAAACGGTAAACCTTATAACCCTTCTAAAGGAATACAATTCAAATATTTCAAAAGAAAGTCATGAAAATGGCATAACATTGATCCCACCTATAACACAAAGTGCGACTTGGTTGTCACATTCCAATAATGTGAATACCCTCATCATATATTATATTGAAACATTATAATAACCTTTACTACCATAAATCCTTTTTCAAAGCATCCATTCTTCCTTACTTCAATTATTACTAGACATATTATTTAAATCCAAGAATTTGTAAAATTCATCCTTGATGACATAGAATACTTTTTCAATAATCATTTATAGGTTAATCCATACCGTCCAATTTACTTATTCATATCTATAATATATTTATTCAAATATCATTATCTCATCATCAGGAGTTAATTAAGGGTTCCCTTCTCTTAATAAAAATATCACCATTCCATGAAATCATTTTTCTCTATATTCATCACCATTCAACATGTCCTTTTCAATATTTAATAAAAAATTATACTAAAAAACTCCTATAATTCATTATTCATATAACATAATCTTTTAATTCCAAAATATAAATACATTATTCGTCTAACATTATTCTTAAACCATTACTTAGTCTTTATCAACTTATTCCTTAATAACTCTTTCCAATAATACGAAATAATAATCATGTATTATATTTTTTCAAACTCAATTTAATCATGCTTATAAACAATACTATTAAAACAGCCCATACATTTCATATTTCATTCATGGTCTCTTCATCATAAGTAAAAAAACCATTACCTATACCACTTTAGTGATTCTATTCACGATCCATCCAGATATGACATTTATTTTCATAATGCCTATACCTTCCACATTTAAAGAAATAATAAATTGATAATACCTATAGGATTCCAACATTCCCATCCATTACATTAACTAAAGTCATCATTTTTCCATTGTAGTTACTTTCTTTGTGTCAATTTTCACAGTCAAAAAACCTTATTGTTCCTCTAAGACACTCACTTAGGAAGTTATTTCCACATTATTAACACAACTGAACCTGTATCTTCTTTCCTCTATGGTATCCATTACCTAAAGTCACAATAAACTCCTTTCTTCTCTTCCTTGGTGATTTTCAGAGTTGGTTAAGGTATATGTTGTGAATCATATTCCTTGAAAACTGATTAGGCATGATAACAACATCCTTCACTATAGTGATCATCTCATTTGACTTCTCATCAGAATATATTCAATCAAAATCAATGTTAATCATGTTCCTCCTAATTCCCTCCATTAGATAAAACTATAATGAATTTGATAAGAAATTATTATCATAGTGAGGAGTCACATGATCATGAAAAGTAACTTATAAGATGTATAACTTAAGAAATACTTCATCTATGACACCTTAGGTTTATCCTAGGTTATAAATAGTTATATTATATTAAAATCCTTCATGTTTTCTTGTGAAAATATTGGGAATCTCCAAATTATTTCCCCTAGGAGTTTTGAACTGAGTGTGTAGAAAGGCCTATTGTTGTGTACCAGATTACCCGAGTCAGGCTCGGAATATCTTATTAGAGTAGTTACACGTAGGTACATTTGTCTCAGAGCCACATACACCTGTATTATCTAGAAATTGATGTATTTCTAGGAAACCAAATACTCTATCCTTTACCAAAATTCTAGGACATTTTCCTAAAGGTTAATTCATCCTTGTACTTATCCTTGGAGTCATCCCTATAAAAATCCTTACAAATATACTTGGGGATCTCACTAAATTTTTCTTATACTAGTTTCCAATATTTGATAAAATCTTTCCTTTAATACCAAATATAGTGACCCAGGTTAACATACATGGATATTAAGTCATTTTAGATGAATATTTTGTAAATAAAAAAATTGAGGACTTTAATAGTTTAGTGTATTTAGAAACTTAAAAAAATCGTCTATCCTAGTGAAATATATTCAACATATCCCATAAAGATATTTACCTTTATTAATTCTACCTAAAACCTTTCTTCAAAACTAGGGGAAAGGAAACATAAGAAAGGGGTAAGCTCAGATGCTCCATAAGGGTAAATAAAGTAAATTCATGAGAATAACATGAACAAAAGGGTATGGAACTTGTGTATACCATTTTAAGATCATACCTTGTATATTAGAGGTCATAATAAATACTTTCAATTCATAATTCATATATTATAAAATAATTAATAGAATAAGTCATTATATCATAGCATAGAAATAAGACATGAAATTTTTGGAATGTACATTGGTTTATAATGCTCTGAACATGTATAAGTAGAAATAGGTTCACTCATTATGTTAAGTACATAAAATCAGGCCCCATAATTAACTTTTGACCATGATACTAGATCCATGCATAAAATTATGAATGTGTATTTAGGTTCATGCATAACCTTATGAACATGAAACCAGGTCCATACATAACATCTTGAATGTGTAATCAGGTTCACGCATAACATTGTGAACATGTAATGAGGTTAATACATAAAATTATGGACATGAAACCAGGTCCATACATAACATTGGGAACATATAATAAGGTTCTCTCATTATATTTTGAACATGTAATCAGGTTCACAGATAAACTTATGGACATGAAACTAGGTCTATTCATTACATTGTGAACATGTAATCAGGTTCACGCATAACATTTATACTCATAATTCAATGATTGATAACCAATGAAGTGGGGGGAGATATAGGTCCCACCCATCTCATAATAAAATTATTCAAACATGGCCCCAAGATAATAAAACTTCATTATCTCATGACCCATCAAAAGATATGGGCTTTATAAACATGAATTAATAACATGTGAAATGAAATGGGTATTATTAACATTCCCTCCCATCATCAACTATGTAAAATTCATAGTTTTAATATCCATTTTATCAAATCATAACTCATGTAGTGAAGTGGGTTTCAAAATTGTATAACCGATGGAAGTGAAATGGGTTTCGTGAGAATTATTCCATCAAAACAAAAATCATTCAAGAAATAATATGAATGAGACCTTTTCATAATTTCCTAGAAGGGATTTATTAACATCAATTGATTTCATATTATATAGAAAATAACTTTTCAAAATATTTTCAAAATATTTCTTGTGGAAAATAACCTTTCTTCTTTGAAAATGTATTTTTAAAGAATAAAACCTTTTTGAAATCCATTTTCTTTTAAAATACATTGAAAACATATAATTAAGTCTTAAAATAATTTTTTAAAACTTATTTTCCATAAAAACTTATAATATAATCTTCAAAACATTTTAAATTCCTTTTTTCTTTGAAAATAATTTGTAAAATCTAAAATAATGTTTTAAAACGTTTTGATAACCTTTTAATTGAAAATACTTTAAAAACATGTAAAGATTGGTCGAAAAAAATTCAAAAAAAAATTCCCATTAATATTTATTTTAAAAAAATTCTTAAAAATTAAAATTTTAATCATGGAAAGGAAGCTACAAAGAAATGATAGCGGGTAAATCCGTATATGTTATACGTGGTAAAAAATATTCCTTTTAATGGTAAAAAGAATTAAAAATGCCTTGTTTAGAAATAAATTTGAATATTCCTTTAAAAACATTGTTAAAATAATAAACTGGTAAAAATTTATTTTAATTTTCATATTATTTTAGTATAATTATCTTGGAAACCCTTTTTATAATTCATGATTTTGTAGGAACACACTTTTCCTGTCGAAGAGAGTGTAAATTCGGGCAATCTTAAAAACACATTTTTAACTATCTTATATAAAAAAGAGTAAAATAATGATACAAATAAATTAATATATCTTAAATATTCATAGAATAATAAAAGTCATGAATTTTCTTTTGTGATGGATCATAATATTACATCAAAGGATGAATAAACATAAACATTCTTGATAAGTGAGGAGATTGTTTCAATAAACTCTTAACATGTGGAAACTTTGAACCATACTATTCATGTAAGAAAATGAAATTACATAAAGAACTAAAATATCATGAAAATAATTATATTCATGATATAAAATTTCAAAATCATTATATACACCTCATATAAAAATATAGGTGTGTAACATGGCATGTGTCTCAAAGAAGGAAAATTAAGACAGAAATTACATTACTAATTTGGTAACTTTTGAAACTAAAAACCCATGATAAAAAGATAATAATGGTTATTTAAATACCTATATATTTAATTATAATAGGAATATAATATATTAATGGTCATTATATACTCCACACAAAATAATTTAACTGTGGATAATGCGTGTATCTTACGAAAATAAAAAGTTGGATTAAAATTCCCTTAACTTGTGTCATAAATTTCATCATACTCATTCAAACCTCCTATATAATAAATATAATTATATTATATATCTGTAAAAAAACCCATATTATTAATTATAATACCATATATGGTTTTATTTTGGCTTTATATTATCTGCTTGTTAACAATTCTATATTAAGGTTTCACTTTAGGTAAACCATGATTTCAGTAAAATAATTATTCATGATTTATAGAATGTAAACCATGATTTAAGTACCATTAATATTCATTATATTTTTATTATAATGCCCTATATAATATAGAATTATGAAATGAAATATAACCTTCATGTAGATGGTAATTCATACATATGCATGAATGTTATTTCCGTTTAATTGTCATGTTGAAAGAAATAAAGTAAAAGTCATATATGTGTGTGTGTGTGTGTGCATGTGTAATTATTTAAGTATATTTATTATATCATATATATTATATTTATTCAGTAAACCCATCCTTAATACCTTCCATGTAGTGTATTAATGAATCACATCACTTTGAGGTGGAGGTAGTCCACACTTCCTCAAACGAAATTATCTTATTAACACCAATTGAAAATTATAAAGATATGTGTTGTAAAATAATTATAGAAGAATAAATACATAATATATATAATTTCTAACATATATAAACATAGTTTTTATAATAATTTACACCATTAATGGTGACAAAGGAAAATTGAACAATCACTTTTTAGTGAGGTGGTAGTCCAAGATACACGTAAACAATATCTTTGTTACCCATTGTATAGAAGTGTGTGTAAGTGTTGTTTTAATCCTTATTATAAAAAAATAATAGTATATTTAAGATAATTTTTTTATAAAATCATGTAATAATAATATTTGAGGGAGTGGAGAATAAAAATTAAAGGATTTTGGGGGAGGTTTTTACCTCTTAATCGGTTAACTCTTTTTGTTTGTGCCAAAAGGATTCCAGGGATTACTTTCTGACCAAAGGAAGGATTCAAGGTATAAGGGAGGGAGGTTAGGGATATATTTGTGAAAATTATATTTGATCCAAATTATCTTGAGATGTTTGAGTAAGTGGGATGAGAGGATGACTTTTATAATGGAGGAGGTGTGGGAATCTAGTAATATTTTAAAAGAAAGGAACCTCACCCATGTTTTTTTATTTCAAGTGGATATCTAATGGTAAGAAGTAGATAAAAGATATTATATGGTATAAATATGTCCATAAAATGGATTTATTACTAGTTTATAGGTCGTTTTGGGACTTATGGTTGTGGTTAAGTCCCTTATTAAGCTTAATTTAACGTTAATCGTTGTAATTAATTTTAATTACTTCACTAATATTTTTGGTCAAAAATTAAGTTAACCTTATTAGAAATTATAAACAATGATGATTCCAAATATGGAATCAATTTTTCTAAATTCAAAACATAGAGGTGGCATAAATTAATTTAAATATAATCCCACAGTCGGGTCGAAAATGCGGGTTTTCAAAGTAAAATACGTTTAAATGTTTTCTATGTTTCTATATTCAATTTCAAAGTATAATGGATTATAATGAAATAAATTGGGTCAAATGGTAAAAAAAATATCTAATTAATATTTTAAATTAATTAAAAATATAATTATCCCTATAAATAAATTATATGAAAAATAAGTTTTGAATTAAAATCTAATATTTTTAACTATTCATTAAAATTGAATCCTTACTAAAAAACACCAAAAAAATTATCCTAACCTTATTTATATGTTTATATTCAAAATATGAAGTTTATTTGGTCATATTAAGAAATCTATAAAATTTTTAAAAAATAAATTTAAAATGGGTACTCGATTAAATGGCGGTAAAACTACCATTATAAAAATAAACCTTGTAAGCATTAAATCAGGTTTGTTATTACCTTATGGATATAGAATCTATTGGATGAAAATAAAAAAATATTTCATTAAGTATATAAAATATATATATATATATATATCCTTAATATCACTTGCTAAATTTAATTAATTTAATTTATTAGGATAAAATATCTTTGTGAGCATAAAGATTGTTTTCCATAAAAATAATCCCTTTATTTTAAATTTGTTTCTTATATTAATTTATAAATAGTTTGTAAATAATTAATTCCTTTTATATTTTTTAAAACCTAATATTTACATAAGATAGTTAATAATATTCATACAATCTAATTTAATAGCTAGGTCACATCTTATTATATTAAATAATCATATTTTAATAATATATTATTGCTCGTTAAACCTTATTCTTGTGTGTTATGAAAGTCATCGTGGAAATTCATTGTTGCATGTAATGAAATATATCTTCATTTTTCCTTGTATATAAATATAAAATATATGTTGCGTGTAGTTCACATAATCCAATAATAGTTCCTTAAAATAAAATAAATTATTTTCAGGGTTGCATTAAATGAAAAACATCAAAAAGATTAATTTAATTCAAAAAAAACACTAAATATCAGGATGTTATAGTCTAAATTAGTATATTCCATTTTTGATGTATGTGCTTCTCGTAGAATTATATATGTTCCTATTTTAAAGATCCTTGGACTCAATGTTCGGTTTTCCAATGGCATGATGATATTTAATACTCCATTATGGATTCAAAAGAAGATTGTACACCAGTGAAATGAGTTCCCCCTTAATGTAGGTGGTTGTCACTTCATATAAGACATATTTTTTCCTAATATTATAGGTTTTAGGTCATTATAAAGATATAGTGTTTGGTTCCCTTTTATATTTTCATTTATTTCTATCTTTTAAGTGTAACATTTACATCAATAGAGGGTAGGGTTTTATTCTAAAAGTTGAATGGTGTGTCTAGGTTAGCTGAGATATACCCAAGAATTGTGGTCTAGGTGGGATGATAGCCAAAATTTCTAGCTTATGTCAGGATGACTGGGGAACGTGCCTAGTGAATTTTCTTCTAATGCTTGATCATTTTATGTCCATTTTCATAGATGACTTTTTAATACTACCAACTAAGGGAGATATAGTTTTTACAATAGAGATTGTTCTTAGAACTACACTAATATACATACCTTTTTATAGGATAGATTTTATGTAGTTGTGGGTGCTCAAGAGGTATATAGATGAATTTGAAGAAAATGGATTTATACGACCCATTACTCCTTTGTGGGGTTCACTGGTCCTTTTTTTCCAAGAAGAAAGATGGTACACCTAGGATATGCATAGATTACCATTATTTTAACCTATATATAGATATGAAATAGTATCTATTTACTTGTATAGATGATCTCTTTGACTATCTCTAGGGATCTTGGGTTTTATCGAAGATTGATCAGAGATCATGTAATCATTAAGTGCGTGTTAGTCAATCGGGGATTCTACATACAAATCTGTGTAGTAAGTGTGGTCTATATGAGTATCTAGTTATTCAATTCACTCATAATAATGTTCCAATAGTTTTCATAGAACTTATGAACCATTTTTTTCATCCATACCTAGATCGGTTTGTGGTGGTATTCATGGTTGATATCTTGGTGTATTCTCACACTCAACGTGACCATGTCAAACATCTTGAGATCATATAGGTTACACTAAAACAGAATAATTTATATCATAAACTAACTAATTTCTAATTATAGATGAGTATAATTCACATAATAGGTCATATTATCTCAAATACAAGAGTATCAGTTGACCTACAGAAGGTGAGGGATTTAGTTTTCTAAGATCATCCCAAGAATTTATTTGATATATGATGTTAGTTAGGGTGAGAAGGATATTATAAGAACTTCATACGTGACTTATCACACATAAAAACACCTATTAAATTCTTTAATAATAATGGTGTGATTTATATATGGTCTGAATCTTATGAGACAACCTTTATAATGCTAAAATGGATACTGACTTCAGCATCAATCTTGATTCTTTCAGAGCTGGGCAGAACCTATAAAGTTTATTGTGATGCATCATGTAATGGTCAAAGAGATTTTCTAATGCAGGAGGAGTGAATCATGGAGTAAAGGTATCATAAGTTGAGACCACATGAGAGGAAAAACCTTATGCACAACATTATATTAGCCACTACTGTTCATTCCTTACGCTATTAGAGGCATTATTTACTAGGAGAGAATTTTTTGGTCTATACAGACCACAAAATCATCAATTATATATTTATGATAGTTCATGTGGTGATGAAAAAAGAGGAAAGATGGATCAATTTCTACTTATAAATAAGGTGGGAATAAAAACTAGAAGTAATATCACAAATGATAGGGAAGAAGTTATCTGTATGGAAAAGAGGGTTATAGAGTGAAAAATTGTCAAGGACTTCAATTTATTATCTATGGGATTTCAACTGATTATCTTCATGGATTATAGAAAAATGAAATAACATATTCTATCAGAACAAGGATTAGAACAAGATATAAATGTATTTTTTTATCATATAGGATCATACATAAGGAATTAAAGAGAAATATCATTAAATATTAATAAGGTTGTACAATTAATGAAAATTTTTTTGATGAAGAAGAGTATACTGATGAAATGTGAATGTAAATAGGAATTAAGGAATAAGATGAAGAATCCTAATTTATTGATTAAGGATTAGGTTGAATAATTTAAGGATTTTTTAATTCTATAATTAAGATATGTAAACATATATTTGTATTTTTTGTAAAATATTTCCTTTAAGGATTTTCAAGAATATGTTAAATGAAACTTATGACCTTTAAAAGTGATTTAGTGGAAGGGTTTATTAAGGGTATGAAACCCTAAATATTTTATTTATGTTGATAAAATGGTGTTTATTTTGGATAAAGAGATGTGGGATAATAATAAATTTATGATTTCATTAGAAATAGAATAATGATTTGTTGAAAAAGTGATTTATCCTATAATGGATGGATTTTATAGCATTTTGGATTTATGTAATATATCCAGTAATATTTCTAATTAGGAATAATTCATTTTTCCCATAAGGATTTATGTTATTTTTAATTATTACCATTTTTTAAGAAAATATATGATGAATTTATTATCATGTTTGGTATGTGACAACTAAGAGTTACTCTATGATATATGGGCGATCAATGGTGATCTGATTTTTAGAAATTTTGTGACATTATTTATAAAGTTTGGGATTTTTTATCTTTTTAAAGGGTCATAAGGTTAACAATTTATGGAATGGTTTGTGTGAAAACTCAGATGAGGTTTTAGTGATTTAAGTATTATCTCGTTGTATGAGGATTTGAGCATATTGGATGACTTGTGGTAACTATTTAGTTATTATGATAACTAAATACAAATGGAATAACTTATC
Source organism: Viscum album (assembly GCA_963277665.1). Classification (NCBI taxonomy): domain Eukaryota; kingdom Viridiplantae; phylum Streptophyta; class Magnoliopsida; order Santalales; family Viscaceae; genus Viscum; species Viscum album. The sequence goes on from OY728130.1 coordinate 301,573,138, forward strand.
ATCCTATTAATGGATCTTATGATCTGATAGTAGTTTAGGAATAAAAAATTGAAATTCATTTTTTGAGTCAGACATTAAGTGGAAAATGTTCAAGTTATAACCAAAGGGTGAAATTATTCATATGAAATGGAATTAAATCAATTAATTATATCTCTTTTTTAAAATTATTCAACATTAGGAAATGGATCTTGAAATAAAATTTTGTCATGTTATCCTCATTTTTAATGATATATATGACCTATTCACACATAATTGAGTTATTGTTTAGGGAAACTAACCTTCCTTAGATGTACAATTTTTGTGAGATCAGTGATCTCTATAACTCTCTATAATTATTTGTGTTTTTCTTCCATTTACAAATCTTCACATCCCTTATAATTTATTCTATGTGGTAACCATGATATTATTTAATATCGGTAACTATTATGTTTCCAACATTCCCTATTTAAAAGATTTTTTAGAATTCATTTTTCTATGATGTGGGTTATTATGAATGAATTTTCAAATGTTAAACCATTTATGAACTAGTTGAATTTTTAGGGAAAAATTAATTTTAAGGGGGTATAATGTAAGACCCGGAGGTTTTATGAATTATTGTTTTCAAATAAATTAAATTTATTTGAGACTTGAATTACATGGTAAAACAAGTTAATATTTATTTTTACCTTACACTATGTTAGGTTTTATCTGTATGAAACACTAAGTTAGTCTTTTGTTACATACAATACCAATTTTATATTTTATTATGTGAAACATTGAGTTAATCTATAATTACATGAAACACAGAGTTTAAATGAAACATTACATATTATAAAAATATTATTATAGTTATCACCTTGCCCTCATAATTTAGGTTATGAAATGGATTAACTAAATTATGAGAATATTGTTTACATATTTATATACAATTAATTTTTTGGTTACCAATTAATTAGAAATGATATTTAGAGGTATTTGAAAATAATTAAATTCCTTTTCTGAAAAAATATTTTTCTATGCACAAACACTTTTTAACTCAATAAATTAAAAAACCAATTTTAGTTAATTGTTTTAATTAATTGTATATATTATATAATCAATCAACTATTTTACCATTAATATTATGTGTTTTCTAGACAATATTAATGAATAGATCAAATTTTATACATAAAAAGATGTATTTTTCTAAAAAGAAATTTTACCACCCTTAAATGGTGGGATTATTTTAAAAATAAATTTTGACACTTTTATAAATTCAATCTGAAAATTTAAAAAATATTTTTTAAATAGGATCATAAAAGTTATCTTAGGGTAGAATTTTTATTTTTTATAATAAGTTTTTTCTCACCCTGATCTCATATCCTTTTTAATTCGTCCTTTTCTTGGTCTCGGATATTTTGGTTAAAGTTTTGGTTTGGTTCCTGGTTTTAAATTTTTTAAGGTTGGAAGTTTTTGTTTGGTTTTAGGCATATGAACGAGCACTACACGGTTAGAGGAAAATGTGTGATTAGCTCAGGTACCCATGCGGCCTCTTCTGGAATGAACAAAACCTAATGCATGGTCACTTGAGCCATGCAGGGTAACTGTCTGATTTGTCAGTGTTCAAAATAAATAAATAAATATAATAAATGAAAAAAATGTTTTAAACCATAATAATAATATTATTATTATTATTTTGGATAATAATAATATGATTAATATATTGTTATTATTATTATTAAGGTTATTATTATTATTATTATTAGGGTTTTAGTGGAAACCCTAAGCCACCCCTCCCTTTCCCCTCTCCTTGTACATCCCCCCTCCCTCTTCCTATGTGCACCACCCCCTACACACCTCCTCTCCTATGATGGACAACCCCGCTCCTCTGATGCTCCCATATGACAATTCTCCCCTTTGGTATCCATTCATCCACACAGCATTACCGGCTTCCCCTCTCCCCCTTCCCATGTGTGACCAGATCTGGCTAAGGTCCTCTATCAAGTCGCATCTTCCCTCTGGAGACCGTCTTCCACTGGTTTGGTGTGCAACCTCCCCTCAGGGTATTCATTTGGTCTCGGAAGCCTTGTTCTTCCTTCCATTGAAGTGTCGTTTCATTTACACCCCTTTGAGGTAGGTTAATTCATGTTTTCCCTTTCCAAATCATTCCATTAATACTAGTATTATTTCAATTAATTATGAAACTTTATTCTCATGCTTGTGGTGATTTTGGTTGGCTTATTATAGTGTTTCCATGATGGTATAATTTATTAAAAATAGGTTTTTAGGTGATTCTTAGATTATGCTTATATGTGTCAATGCTAAATGTATATGATTAATGCCCGATTTTGTTTCAATAAATTTTTATATGTGATTCTCACTTTGATAATTCTCATGGATACCCTATTTTGGTGTTTTTATGGTAATAGAATTTGTTAAAAATAGCTTTTTAGGTGAATCTTTAATTATGCCTAAGTATGCACACACCAAAAAAGGGTTTTATTAAATTTCATTTTAGTTTGAATAGTTAAATTGGTTGATTTCTGTGGTGTTTTCCTTTAGAATTATTTCATTAAAATAGTTGAATGTTAATTTGGTATTTTATGTAGAACATAGTGATTTTTGGTTTGATTTGTGAGTTGTTTTGGAAAGTTATCTTGGTTTCTAAAATGCTCATTGGAAATAATGGAAATTAGGTGGAATTGATGGGTTTGGATTTAAAATCATGAGTTAGTTTTGAAAATGGTTTTTGATCTTTCATGGAATTTAGAGGGTTTCATTGGATGATGGTGTATCTATGGTTGCACTAGGTGCACACATAGATGGCCATTCAAGTGAATATTTCACTCTTAAACACTTTTCATTTAACATATTCTCATCAACCCCTACTCCCCTTTTTCTTAAAATGTCCACATGTATTTCCAAATTGTAAAGTTTTAATTCAATTGGTTTGAGATTGTGACTTTAAATGTATTCCATAAAGCTTGGCCTATTTCACTTGAAAACATTCTTGGTAAATGTTTGGGAACTAAAAGGCCTATTTGGAATCAAAAAATATAATTGGTATTTGGTGTTTTTTTCTAAATAGTTTGAAAAAAAATTTAGTAAAAGCATTGGGTTTTGTAAATTTAAAGGCTTGGTTGGAAACACTCATGTTTTTAAAGAAATGATTTAAATGTCTAAATGACGTGACACCCCAGTTAAAACCTTGTATGATGTGATAATATATATATATATATATATATATATATATATATATATATATATATATCGGGAACCTCTATAGAAGGGATATCCCTTATGGTTTATCATATAGGGTGTCTATGTTTGGGGTCGGTAAGTGTGATGATGTCAGATGAGGTTATTCACATGTCAGGGCCTCCTACTTACACAGTACTACTACCACCATGGGTTCCTTGGAGTATTTTATAGGATTGAGTGATGGTTTCTTATCAAACCTGATTAGATGGGTTAGTACCCCCTAGATGTGTTGTTAGTCTCGATGGGTTGTGCCATTAGTGAGGCTAGTTTAGGATATCCAATTGGTTATTGATATACGGGCTTCACCATACTGTGACAGGTGGTTCTGAACCGAGTACATACAAGGGTCATCTAGGGATGTTTAGGAAAGCCCGTGGTTACTATTTTTATCTTCTTATTTAATTTCTATTGCTTTTATTTTTCAAAAAGCACTGTTTATTTATTTATTAATTTATTTTCAGCATAGCCCTATATTTTTTTATTAGGTATTTGATTTAATTTTTTGAATCAAAAGGATAATATGTTTTGAAAATGAAATATGGGGTGTGTTGGATTTTAAAATGGGAAAGATATTTTTTTTTAATAAAATGTAAAAAACTTATTTTTATAAATGTATTTAAAACTAGAGTTAATGGAATTTTTTTAGAAAATGAAAATACATGGATTATTAGGTGGTTTTATACTGAACTATTCTAGCGCACACCCTACATGTATCACTTGGTTTCGGTAGACCCGATATATTTTGTTGGCCCTCTTTCTTACTTAGGTTCCTGGTTGAGTACTCGTTGTTGGAGAGGGTAGGTTGGAGGGTGGCGGTAACCTTAAGGTCAAATGAAGATCACTTGGATATCCAGTCGGGTTTTGTTTTAGTTTTTAGTTTTTTTAGTTGTACCTTGTGGATGAGTTGGTCTGTTTGTTTATTTGAAATTTAGTTATTGGTTATCTGCTTGTCCTATTTTATTCTTTTGATCCTGGTTATTTATTTTGGACTAAAATCATTCCCTAATGTATTATTCTGATGCTTGGAAATAGTTTCTAGTCTGTGGGGATTGGAAATGACTTTCGGTTTATGTTGTGGACCAGGTCGGGTATTTGGTTAGATGGCATCCCTGGCTGGTTCATGAAAAAATGGGTATCAAAGGATTCCCTTGTCATTTGGGGTGTCTGGTATATGGATATTAGGATTTTTGGTACTTTAGAGGTAGGTATGGTAAGGGTTTCATGTACCCCTTCTCGTTCGGAACCTTGAGTTACTAGGGGTAGTCCAAGACTTGAGTCTTATGTCCCTGTTTTGGATTCAGGGATGACAATGGAGGAAAGATGGTGTTATTTCGTGATCCCACATGGAGTAGTGAACTATGTAGAGTCTGAGTACACTGCTCAAGTACCATATAGTTATTGATACTTAGTTGGGGCATTGCCCACTACCATGTCTCTAGGTTTTCCATGACTACTATTTCCTCATTCTGGAAGTTTGATTCAATTTTAATTTTTTTCAAGTTCTGGTTGGTGTAATTATTTTTTGAAAATGAAATTGGCTTTTGGAATGAAAATTTTTTCTTTAAAATGGATTTAAATTTTTAAAATAGGTTTTAAAGGAAAACATTTGGGTTTGAAAATTTGGGGCCTGTTAGGAATTGGTAATGAAATAGTTTGGTTGCAACCTTGGGTACTCTTTATGAACATTTTCACATGTGATAGTGTGTATAGAATGTGTATGTTGGTACATATGGATGGAATAAGATAAACACATGTTCAGTATTTGATGGAATTCCTTGGGTGTGTATTTGAAACTAAAGGATTGGATTTTTTTTTCTAATGTTATTTTTAGAATGGAAAATGATTTGAAAAATTGGTTTTTTTTTTATGTGTGTTTTGTTCGGTGAAAAGTGGTTTTCTGTTTTTGAAGTGTCTTTTAAATGAGTTGGTATTAAAAATTAAAATTTAAATGGGATTTTTGAAGTGTGTGATTTTTTATTGGGCTGGTGTGTTTTCAGTTTGAGAGCTTGCTGCTTCAGTTCAGGATGTTTCTTTCTAATTATACTTCGATTTGATGTCTATTTTTGTATTTGTGCTTCTTGTGTTATTTAGAAAATTCCAACTAGAAGGGTCCCAAAAGTTCTTGATGAGTCATACCCAGTTTTTGATTATTATCATGTGCTACTTATCCAGCGAGGTAATCAGAGTCAGTTAGAGTCAGCAGATTTTCTTGAGGAAGTGGAGCGCGTCTTTTGGATGTTTGGAACTCCTAAGGCTGTTAGAGTTCGAGTTGTCCTGGGGTTATTTGAAGGTCCAGGTTTTGGTGAATGGGATATTTTTTCCCCCTCCATCATTGTGAGATAGGATAAAGTGGTATGTTTTAAATTTGATATTCATTTGGTGGTTCATACCCAAGGAGGTGAAGACGAAGAAAAGGTAATAACTCTGGTGTATTCAAAAATTCCAGCAAATAGTAAAGGCATGTGTTGACTATTTCAAGGAACTGGTTTCATTTTATACGGAGTTTTTGTTGAGAAAAATAATTAAGTATTATCTTTTCCTTATAGGTCTTCATATAGAGATCAAGGATAGGATCCTCTCTTCTAAGGACACTAATTTTGAGAAGCTCATGGATGAATCTTTCCAGGCTAAACTAGTTTCTAGAGCATGTGGAATTGGTGATTTGGTGCCTCTTGTTTCTCATGAAGATTCCCCATCTATAAAGGATTGAATTATAGAGGAACCTTCATCTAAATAGTCCTCTTCATTGTTTTTGTATTCCAGTTTATTAGACCATTCGGTTGTCTCCTACTAGTGTGGCTAGTTCAGGAATTTGAAGCCATCTTATCGTATCCCATTGAAGATGCGCCATCGTTGTGGTTGTCTGGGTCATATGGAAAAGTTTTATAGGAAGTGTCACTTGAAGAATGAAATGTGACTATGGGATGTTAGTTCCTAACTATGAGGCAGGATATACTTTAGCCATCAGATCCCCAGCCACAGGTCTCAGGTTGAAGCTCGCACACAGTCAGGAGTTGCTGGGGGTATGTGAAACCTTGGACCAGTTTTGTTATAACCATTGAGATGGATGTATCTAAAGCATCCTTTTTTTAGTTTTTTTGTCATTGTGAGTTCGTATTCACATATTTAAAGTGTGATGAACTTGTATTTTCACAATATAAATGGTTATGTTTATCAAAATGTGTGTTTTTTAACAGTTAGTTCACTTGAAAGTGTGATCAACCATTGTGTGGGTCGGTTTTGGTTTAGGGGTTCTCTTCTGGTGATGTGAGTTTTTGGTTTTGTGAGAAGTGGTAAACGGTGTATATATTTTAGATTTATTTATTCTCATGGTTTTACCCAAATTTTTGGCTCTCGTCTTCTGTAGTAAACCACTAGTTTTGGTAGTGGTGTTGTTTCACTTATGCTAAGGAAACTAGATTAGTTCGTGTTGGTAATTACCTAGTTCTAGGTTATAGTGGGGGTTTTTTAGGATTTTATGGATATGTTTTGTTAGTTCCCACTATCCCAGTATTTTGGGTTTACTATAGTGTATTTTCTATTTAAGTCTCAGTAGTTTTGTTTAACTCATTTGGAGGAAGTCAGGTAATTTTTGGTTGGGAGTTCCTGTGTTGTCTCCCCTCCCTGGGGTGGTGTGTTTAAGTTTTAATTTGAATGCTAGTTGAGTCCTTGAAGTGGGGATAACCCATTCATATTCTCCCAATTTCTTGTTTTTTTGTTTATTATGGGTCGGTCAGGTGTGGTTTATTGAGTGAAAGGTCACCCTGAGGTTCTCGGTTTCTATCAGTTTTGACAAGGTTTGAATTCGAGTTCTGGCTATCTTTGGGCTTAGTAACATTATGGGTGGGAAAGTTCCTGTGTTGGGGAGAATTTTACCACCCTGACCTCATATCCTTTTTACTTTATCCTTTTCTTGGTCTAGGATATTTTGGTCGAAGGTTTTTTTTGGGTCCATGTTTTAAATTTTTGGAGGTTAGAAGTTTTTGGTGGGTTTTAGGCCTATGCATGTGCACTGAATGGTTAGCGGAAACCATGCAGTCATCTTAGGTACCCATATGAACACTTTTTGAATAAACAGAAGCTATTTTATGGTTCATACACAGTCTATTGAGTTGTGTGGGGTAACCGTGTGGTTTCCCAGTGTTCAAAATAAATGAAAAAAAAAAGAAAGTGTTTTAAACAATAATAATAATATTTTTAGTATTATTATTGTGGATAATAATAATATTATTATTAATATTATTATTATATTTATATTATTATTATTATTATGGTATTCTTATTATTATTAGGGTTTTAGTGGAAACCCTAAGACACACCCTCCCTTTCCCCTCTCCATGTGTGTCTCCCCACTCTCCCCTTCCCTCTCCCTACACACACACCCCCTGTACACCTCCCTTCCTCTGGAAATTACCCCACCTCCTCAATTAATCCCCTCAAACAGTTCTCCCCTCTATCATCCATCCCTCTGTGCAGCATGGATGGCCTTCCCTCTCCCCCTTTCCTACGCATGACCAACTCCATCTAAGGTCCTTCGGTGAGATGCGCCTTCCCTTCGGTGACCATCTTCCACCTGATTGGTCTGTTGAATATCTTCTAGGTATATAGTTGATTTGGGAGGCCTTTCTATTCCTTTAATTTAAATGATGTTGCATCTTCACCCCTTTGAGGTGGGCGAATTTGTGTTTTCCTTTATGAAGCATTTCATGATACTTGTGATCTTTAAATTAATTTATAAACATGATTTTTATACTTGTGGGGAATTTTTTTAGCTTAATATAGTGTTTTCATGATGGTAAAATTTTTTAAAAATTGATTTTGAGTTGTTTCTTGGTTTATTCTTATATGTGTCAATGTTAAATGTGTTTGATTAATTACCAAGTTTTTCTTAATAAAATTTTATATATGATTTTCACTTTGATAATTCTTATGGATACCCTATTATGGTGTTTTTATGGTAATAGAATTTGTTAAAAATTATTTTTCTAGTGAATATTTTAATATGACTAAGTATGCACACACCAAAAAGAGTTTTAATAAATGTAATTTAATTTGAATAGTAAAATTGGTTGATTTGTGTGCTATTTTCCTTTAGAATTATTTTTTAAATTGGTTGGATTGTGATTTATGATTTTATGTGGAATATAGTGGTTTTTGGCATGATTTATAAGTTGTTTAGGAATGTTCTATTGGTTTCTAAAATGCTCACTAGAACATTAGGAAATTTGGTGTAATTGATGGGTTTGTTTTGAAAATAAAGTGTTATTTTTAATAATGTTTTTTTTTCTTTCATGGAATTTATAGGGTGACATTGGATGATGGAACATCTATGGGTGAACTAGGTGCACACATGGATGTTAATTCAAGTGAAGAAATAACTCTTAAACTCTTTTCCTTTAAAATCTTACTATCTCCCCTTCCTCCCCTTTTTCTTGAAATGGTCCCATGTCTTTCCAAAAGGTAAATTTTATCTTCAAGTGGTTTGGGATTGTGACTTTAAATTTATTCCATAAAATCTAGGACCATTTCGATTGAAAACTTTCTTGGAAAATGTTTGGGAACTTAAAGGCATGTTTGTAATCCCAAATACAGAAATGGTGTTTGGTGTTATTTTTGAAATACTTTAAAATTTATTTTAGTAAATGAATTGGGTTATGTAAAGCTAAAGGATCAGTTGTAAACACTCGTGTTTTCAAGGAAATGATACAAATTTCTAAATGAAGTGATGGATCAACTGGAACCTTGTATAATTTGATACATATATATATATAGGGTACCTCTATATGAGGGATATCCCTTACGGGTTATCATATTGGGTTTCCTTGTTTGAGGTAGGCAGGTGTGGTGATGGAAGGTAAGGTGAGTCATACGTGTGAGGTCCTCTTACTTACGCAGTACTACTACCACCATGTGTTCCTGGGTGTCTTCAAGAGGATTGAGTGATGGTTGCTGATCAACCCTGATTAGACAGGTTGGTACCCCTAGATGTGTTGTTAGGTTAGGTGGGTTATGAAACTAGTGAGGCTACTTTAGAAAATCCAGTTGGTTGTTGAATTAGGGGCTTCAACATACACCATTATTTAGTTATGAATTGAGTACGTACACGGGTCTTCTAGGGATGTTTAAGAAATCCCATGGTTACTATTTTTATCTTCTTGTCTACTTTCTGATTCTTTTATTTTTTTAGCATTCACTATTTTTTTATTTTTTTTATTTTCAGCATAATCCTATATTTGTTTATTAGGTATTTGGTTTAGTTTTTTGTATCAAAAGGATAATCTGTTTTGAAAATGAAATGTGGTGTTTGTTGGATTTTAAAACGGGAAAGCTATGTTTGTTTAATAAAATGTTAAAAAATTATTTTTTTATAAAGAATTTAAAACTAATGTTAATGGAATTTATTTGGGAAAATAAAATACATGGATTATTTAGTGGTTATGTACTAAGCTATTTTGGATCACACCTAGCTTGTACAACATGGTGTCAGTAGACCTGATTTGTTTGGCAGGTCCTCTTTCTTACTCAGGTTCTTGGTTTTGTGATTGTTATTGGAGCGGGATAGTTGGAGGATGGTGGTGACCTTGAGGTCACATGGATATCACTTGGGCATTGGTTTGGGTTTTGTTATAGTTTTCATTTTGTTTATTTGTACCTTGTGGTTGAGTTGGTCTGTTTATTTATTTGATATTCAGTTGTTGGTTATCTACTTGTCATGTTTTATTCTTTTGATCATAGTTATTTATATTGGGATAAAATCATTCCCTCAAGTATTTTTTTGATTCCTATCCCTAGTTTCCAACTAGTGGGGATCGGTAATTCCATTCGGTCCATGTCGAAAACTGAGTTGGGTGTCGGGTCGGATGACATCTCAAGCTGGTTCGTGGCAAGTTTCATTTTTTTATTAGTCAGAAATACTGAATTTTAATTGAAATATTTATTTATTTTTAATTATTAATATTGTTAAATTATATTTTAAACTAGTTTTAAAGTATAATAATATAAATTACACATATAATAATATAAGTTATTTCATTTCTATCAATTTTATATTGAAATTATATATAAAAACATTTCAATATTTTGAGAATTTTCACTTGAAAAAACAGTTTTTTTGTGCCATCTTTGGGATTAATTTTAAATTATTTTTTTCCAATTATGTATATATACTTTGGAAAAATGGATTAAATATTTATAATAATAATAATTTATAATTTCTAAAAATTTCAACTAGATTTTTTTGAAAAATGTGTAGTGTAAACAGTTAACATTAATTATAGTGATTAAAAGGAAAATAAGTTTACTAAGGAACTAAACTTTAAAGACAAGGGGTCAAATGACCATTAAATAAGTCCAAAACTCATTATATGTCCATATTTGGACCATATAACAACCTTTATAAAAAAACATTAATTATTTGAGTAACATTTTGTAAGTTATACCTCCCAATAGTGTTTATCTTTTTGGTATTTACAAGAATGTCACTCCTCCACTATAAAAGAGCACTAACTCCCCCCATTTCTCCACGACTCTTAAGAAATTTGAATCGACAAAAACCTTTTAAAATCACATCCAAATTCCCTCATATCATCCTATTATCCTTACATTGGGAATAAATCCCACCAATGAAGTCTTTTGTTGTAGTCTAAAAAGGATATACCCGAAGAATATGTAACATTCATCAACAAACATTTTGGTTTTATTTATTCCTAAAACCCCATAAATTTTTTTATATAATCATTATATAATAACCTTATTAAAATAAATATATTTATATTTTGTTATATTAAGTTTATAACCCATAACTTCATACACTTCCATCAAAAGGGTACAAAAAATATCATTTGTGTGTTTGAAGGACTATAGCCTCGCAAACTAATATCATTTGTTCTTCCATTACCACCTTTAAAGATTGAGAATAATGATGATAATTCTATTTATATATGATATATATGACATTTATGATGTTTTTATTCTTATTTAATTTTTATATAACACATAACATCATGCATTCCTTTATATGACACTACAATAGCATCGTTTATGTGAACAACATACAACTACATTGTGAAGTGATGTGATTCATTCATGCCATACAAGGAATGTATTAAATATGGGTTTAATAAAAATGTTATACATATATATTAAAAAATAATTATATTTTAATGATAATATAAATATATAATTATATATATATATATATCATTTACTTTTGTTTCTTTCATTATTCCATGAAAATGGAAACAATGTACATGCTTACGTACGACCTACCATCTTCATGAACAATGTTTTCCATTTACTATTTATAAAATTAATTGATTATTATTAATAAATATATAAGGAATATGTAATATATTTATATCATGGATTAAATTCTTTAAATGATTAAATCATTATCAATATAAGAGGATATAAAATTACAAGTCAGAACATATGCGAAAAACAAAGCTGTTATTACCTGAATCGTAACATTAACATGGAATTATTATTATAAATATAATATAAAGTCATAATAAAATAATATATGGTATTATATATGAGATTATTTTTATTTAATACATTTATAATAAACATATATTTATTATACATGAGGTTTTAACAAGCCTGACAAGAGTCAAGACTCAAGGTAAGCGGATTTCTATTCTCAATTTTATTTCTGCAAGACTTATGCCATATTCACCAAAAATTTATTTTATTTGGCATATATAATCCCCTATGAAATATTATATCATGAATTTAATTTATTTTTTGATTTTTAAAGTTTCAAATTATGTTATTCTTTCATACAGACCATGATTCATTAATTACATAAGTAGTAAGGGATTTTCATCTCACTTTTTTACTTTTACAAGATACATTCTATATTCCCCACCTATTTATTATATGTTGTGTACATAAATCCCTTGGATTTTATTATTATTTTAATAATAAAATTTATAATTATTTATTTATCCATTTTTGGATCTCTCTTTAATGCGGTTTAAAGTTCAAAATTTTCAAAATCGGTAAGGGAACTTTGCCTCAATTTTCCTTCCTTGAGACACTTGTTATGTTATGAACCTATATTCTTTTATGAGGTTTATATATTTCACATTTAAAAATTTATATCATGAGCCACATTAATTTAATGATATTTTAAGCTTCATTTAATGTTATTCTATAATGGTATAAGGATTTAAAGTTACCAAAGTGGTAAGAGTTTATTGTGACAAGCTCATCTTTTTTCAGAATTATTTATATTTATGATTCCATTGATGAAATATTAAGATCTATATCTCAAGAGTACTCATGAATTTTCTTACCCTATTTTTACTCATGATATCTTCAGGTAATGGTAAAATTTTCCCTTTCTTTTTTACTTAATATAATTAAGAAAATGTTTTTAATGGATTCCGACTTTATCTCTCTCTTTGATCAGAAGTTTGTTCTCTTTCAAAACAATGTTTTCTAAAAATGTTTTCAAAATGATTTTAAATGATATTTTAAGATAATTTTCAATGAAAATGATTTTTAAAATATATTATGTTTGATAAAATGTTTAAATTGGTTTTCAATTCCTTATTATATCTTTTCGAGGTTATTTTTAATGAAAAAGGTTTTTAAAATGTTTTATGTTTTAAAAATTATTTTTCAAAGTAGAAAGGATATTTTCCTCATGAAATACCATAAATGATCTTTAAAAATTATTTTCCATCAATGATAAAATCCTTTGATATAATTTATGTTTTACTGGGTATATGATCTAGGTATATAATTCATATTTTTCCTCTGAATAGTTTTTGTTATGTTGTCATGATGTTTATAGAACCTGTTTATTTTACATAGGTTAAATGTAATCCAAATATATTGACATAAAACCCATTTCATTTTAATAGGTTAATTAGGTTACGAAATAATAATTGTTTTTATGAGTTTTTATGATGATATAAAATCTCATTATACATTATTCATGTTATGGTTTATGTATATTTCTTATATGAGGGGGTTTCCCATATAGAAATGGGTAATATAGTTGTAGTTTATATGATGTGGTGGCCTAGATTTATCCAGGTAGTAATGCTACAACTAATATGATGGGGTGGCCCAGATAGTGTCTGGTTATCCCATTATAGCTTACATATTAGTTCTCCTATATATATCTATAATTCATATAGTTAAGATTTATATCTCATTAGATAGACATTTCCGGAATGGGGAGTGAACTCAGTTTAGTTATATAGGGTTGGAATGAGATGTGAACTTTATTCAATAATACACAGATAGAAATGGGAGTGAACCTAATTCAGAAAAATATTTTTTCCTCTGTGATGGTCTTGACAATGCACCTTGACTCATATGAAAATGATTTTCTATACTTATGCGTATTTCAAAAATTATGTGTCTTATTAGTAGGTTATGATTACATATTCAATTTTGTTTCATGTCTTATGATATCCACATCATTATGAAATTAGTCAATTATATGATCTTTAACAGGCAATGCATGATTTTTATATGTTATGATCATATTCACACACCCTTATTTTCATGTTATGCTTAATTATCTCCATTATTTACTCATACTGTTCATCTGATCTCATCCATTATTATGTTTCATTTCCCTAGGTTATGAAGAAAAATTTTAATTAGGATTAATAATTGGGAATATTGTTTTGTGAAATATTGAATATATTTCACCATGTTACAATATTGTGTTTGATGTTTTCAAATACACTAAAATATTACCATCCATGGGAATGTGCTTGTGTGATGTAATGAATATTCATAATAAATAATTTAATATAAATGTATGAGATGGCTAGGTCACAATATATGATAAACCAATATAAAAAAGGTGAATTTAGATTTATCACATTTGTTGATTACTTAACTCAAATTACAAATTTAATTTTCATGAATCAGAAGAAAAATTCCATGGAAGAGTTTACAATATTTAAAATATAGGTTCATAAGTATCTAAGAGTCTTTATCAAAAATATAAAGCCATATAATGAAAAATATTTTACATGTAACTATTATGAATTATATCGCTATAAACATGAAAATGAATATCAATACAGTTCACCATATACTTTAATATATAATTTAATTGTTGAATGAAGTAATAGAATTCATAGTGAGATAGTCAGATCTACTCTAGATTAAAATAATAAATTAAATTTATTTTAGAAGAATGAAATGTAAAATCTGTACATATTTAGAATAATTTATTATTATGAGAAGACAAAAACATGAATTCATATGAGATAAAATAAAAAAATAATCCAATTGTGAATTACTCTAAATTATTTGGGAGTCTATGTTTCATGATTTTCAAAATATAAAATCCTATAAAATTTTAGAAGAAATAATAATAATAAGGTATTTTAATGGGCTATCTCACTAATAGAATAGGACACATATAGCAAGATTAAAAGCATCACAAGTTAGTGTATTCTTATTAAATGGTAATTATTGAGAATCTAACAAACAACTCACATTTGATATTTCATAGATATTTTGAAGATTTAAGTGGAAAAAAATATAATTTTTTGGTAAATATATTGCATAATAATATATAAATGAACCATAGGTTTTATAAGGTGACTCATATTAAACTATTGATAATTATGTTACTATTGGAAATGAAAATATGAAACACTCGATTTTGAAAAGGAAAATAGAACTAGAGAATATTATTGGAAGCTAGAATACTCTAGTATAAATAATGAGGATATAGAGACTTAAGTATCCAATAGTACATTGGTCACAAGTATAGACACAAACTATAAAATATCTAGTTGAACATTGAGAAATGATAAAGATAATGAATAAAGAACATGATTAGTTGGTGAAGAATTATACTTGGTAATTTTTTCCTAAACCTAAAGGGGAAAACTTTTTTGATCCTAAGTGGGTATTCAAAAATAATTTTAGTGAGAAAATTTAGTTAGAAAGAAACAAATCCACCCAATTTTAAAAAGTTTATTTTTAAGTGGTAAGAATATATATTTAAGATACCTTTTCATCAGTTGTCGAACTTGGATCTATTTTGATGTTTATGAAAATTACATCTCAAAATACTACACATTTTAACAAATTGTTGTGAACTATGATTTCCTAAATGGGGGCCTATTGTATTTTTTTTCTTATCAAACAACATAAAAGATTCCAAATTTAAATGATAAAATCATGGTTTATAGTTTTAAATATGATTTATATGGATTAAAATATTTCCATAGAGCATGATACTATACACTAGATATTTTATTGAATAAGTTGAATTTCTCTGAAGGGAATGTGAACAATATCTTTTTTTCGAAACATATGAGATTAGTTTTTCTAATTATTATAGTTTATATTTATGAAATAATGTTTATAGGTGATAATAACTGTGTCTATGATGAGTTTTCATATCTAGTTAAATTTAATTTTTAGATTTTCATTCAACGTGTGATGAAATATTTTCTAGGATTAAAAATTAATCAAAAAGAACACTACGTATTTTGATGCCAAAAATATATTCCATAGAATTATTGAAATTATTTGGCATGAAGTATTGGATTGAATTTTCAATAATAATAAAAGATCTATCCAAAGTGAGTAAAGATAATGTTTTCAGTAGTGTTTATCAAATGGTATTTTTGGGAATCATTGGAAGTTTGGTTTATATAATAACATCAATACTATACATAGTTTATACATTAAAAATCATATATATATATATATAAGTGATCATGAAGAGTCACAAATTATATAAGTAGAAATATTTATGAGATATGTCAAATGAATAATGAGTTATTATATATTGAATATAAATAGTAGATAATTAAATCTAATAAGCTTCATATATGTTGATTGGGAAATAGATTACATTAAAAATAAATCTAATTTTGGGGGGGATTTTTTATGGGTTAAATCTGTGTGATAATTTACAATAAGAAGCATATCTTAGTTACATTGAGAATAATATATATTTAATACGTCTCTACAACCAATTCCTATAAAAAAATGTTATGGATAAAGGTGCATCTAAAAGATCATAATGGGGAAATTGAGAAACTAGTATGGATTAATTGATTCAATTAGTGTGAAATTTTGTTATCAAGTAATATAATGAAATTCTCAATATCAAAACATATTATTATCATATATATATTTATCGATAAATGAGTTGGTGTTTTTTTATAATGATATATTCTTACAACCACTTCTATTCATATTTTTTATTTTTGGAAAATATGTCACATGGACTTGAAATGAACACAACAAGGATATAGTCCCTCATATTATGAGAGTACCTAGTAAAAAAATGTTTTCACTGTATAAATTATTTTTATATTAAATTCAGGCATGGATAAGAAAATATCATTTTAGTGAATCAGACTCTTATAAGTAAAACAATTGTAAGTAAAAAATAAAGAAAAAATGTTTAAACCACACTTCTCAGTGGTGAATCTAATTCCTGGGTATATTATATTTCAAATTTATTATCACACCTAATTGAAAATATAAATACCATAATGTATTTAGTTTTTGACATTAACATATTTTTTATTCCATGTATTTTTATACAACAATATATTTCTCTTATATTGATCTTACTATGACCTAAAATTTCTTATTGGAGTTTTATTTATCACACCTTCATCCAAAAGTGAATCACCTCCAAAAATAGATATTTGATTACAAATTTATTCTACTCAATATATATATAAATATATGTAATATGAGTATATTTGTAAATTTTATAAGTTAAGCCTTTATCATAACACAATATGTATTCAATATTCCCTTTAATATAGCATAAGATCTGTTTCACTGGTAAATGATGAGATCCTTTAAGATTGATTTTATATCATGTAAATAAGGTAATGAAATAAAATTTGTACATTCTAGACACTATCAAGAAAATTTGTATTTCATTAATCCTTCAAAAAAAATTGGATTCAAAAATATTTGATATTAAATAGAGGAAAAACTCATACATTTTATAAGTGTAGATACCACTCTTGATTCTTCCAATTTAAGTTCCAATAACTATTCACAAGCATACTTTCCTTCTGATAGAATAATATAGCATTAAATTTTTCTAATTGGAAATGAAAAAATGATTTCAACTCACCCATCATTGATATCTTACATTTATTCATCATTTGACCCAAAAATAATGCATAAGTATCGTGTTTTCGTATAGTATAAATATTATCATAAATATATAGAATTATAATGAGTTAAATTTTATCATATACCTTTTCATAAATATTATAATCCTCTATACTTATCTTAAAATCTATACTTTTTAAGGTATTATCTATCATTGAGTTTCATGGTCTAGGTGGTGTTAATATCATATAAGGCCATATTCAACTTAAAATCTTTAGAATCATCACCATCATGTAAAAAAATTATTTTTCAACATAAACTTCTACTTATGTTTAGTATTCTCAACTTATAACTTTACAAACATTTGTAAATAATTAATATTCATTTTAAAATATATTTAAAAAATATTTGGATTGTTTCAATCCTTATAAATGGTTCAAAAGTACAATAAAATTATAGAAAATCAATTATAGAGTATCCCTTTCATACAAGTTGTAAATTTTGTCTATATTACTTAACCTTTATTATAATGTTTACTTATGAAAACCCACTTTTCCCTAATTACATTATTTTCATTTAATTAATGAAACCAAATATAATGTTTTATTGTTCCCAATTTTTATCGATTAAAATGTCACTTCAAAAACAATTATCATGATTTAACTATTCTTCAACACTTTTTAATTCAATTTTTAATGAAATATGGTGTGATTGAAATTCCTTATGATTATCTATTTTGAAACACCCCCATTATTGTCCATAAGTATTTTCTTAGTTAAAAAAAATTACTTTTACTCCTTTATAACATAGATCCTCCATTTTCTAGTCCTTTCTCAACATTGGGTATTTCAAAACTATCAAGAGAGTTCCAAAAGTATACTTAGGTAACTAGATCACTCTCTTACTGTCAAATATGACCTTTATGAGTTTCCTTTATATTATCGTTAGTAGTTAATGATATTTGTAGGATATTTTTATTTTATAATATAATTACATCACTAATATCAATGATCTTACTCATATTTATTTAGATACACCAATAATATCTTCCAAAGGGTGTGTATTTAGTAAATATTTTTTCATTTACCTATTTTCAAACAAACCCTATTTTCTTCCTTCAATATTTATTTATCTTTTGCAATGAAATACGTTTAAACTATTATAGTTTGGTTACATTCCAAATAACATCACATATGGTTAATATATGGAATTTAATTAAATAAATAACTATTAAATAAATATTGTTATATATTGTCTTTATATGTACTATATCATAAAATTCTCTAATAACATGGTTTTCCATGTCAACAAAAATTTGGTTCTTCCACTCAATGTATCCATTTTTTGGGGATTATATGAAATATTGTATTCATGAATTTTTCCATTCTTCTCATTATCTTCCTAAAACTCCTTATTCTTATTATAATATATATTATAAGACTAAAATATTTTTATAACACATCCTATTTTATTTTATTCAAACTATAAAAATGACTAAAAAATTCATTTATTTGTGATTTAGTTGACCTAAATTAGATTTTATTCATTTAGATAAAATCGTCAAAATATTCAAGAGTATCATATCTATAATGGTTACTTTTAAGTTCACTAGACATCAACCATTTGTTTTAACCAACATAAGATGTTTTATCGTTTTTTATCTCCCCCACTTTATGCCTCTTATTCTTTATCTTGACATTATAACATGTGGTAATAGAGTTATACCTTTCATGATTCAGATTAGGTTTATTCCCTACAACATCAAAATTTATATTCTTATACATGTTATTTTAACCCAAATATGTATGTATCCTGTTAAAAATTTGGTTTTCCCCATTAATTCGTAGGAAACATAAACAAAAATCATTTGAAATATAAAATAGGATTTTATTAGTTCACCATACCTTCAATATAGTCAATTAATTCATAAATATATGAATTAAATATTTATTCTTATCAAATATCACTTCATTCCTATTTTTGAAAATATTAGAAAAAATCAAGAAATTTCATACTTATCCATCAAATAATATAACATCAAGGGATTTTTATATTTATATTATTTTTAATATAAATCCCTGTATATTTGGTGATCCTTCATATAATAAAGTAAAAAATCATCCAAAAAATTTTTGGATGTATCTAAAAATATTATTGGTTTGGATTAAGTGTTTTGAGAAACTTCTTTCACATTTCTAATGAATTTCATTTGTTCCCAACATTATAAATTACCTCAAAACCCATTGAATTATCTTGATTAATCATCCTCATAATATAATTCGTGTTCTACTTTCTCTTTAGAAACTTTGGTAAATTTTTAGACACTTATTGATGTAATATCTTGGTCCATCAATCCTCCCATAAGTTTCTTTGAGAGTACCATTTATATTATTCAATTGTTTCATATCTTTTGTATTTTTTCACTACTAGGATACTAAAACTTTATGGTCAATTTAATAGGATTCATATCCAATTTTCAATCG
Organism: Viscum album; assembly: GCA_963277665.1. NCBI lineage: Eukaryota > Viridiplantae > Streptophyta > Magnoliopsida > Santalales > Viscaceae > Viscum > Viscum album. The sequence goes on from OY728130.1 coordinate 301,592,922, forward strand.
ATGTAGGGATAAATTATACCACAACATAGAGGATTTGTTTCTATATATTGAAAAAACCCATCACCCACCTTAAAAAAAATTTCCTTTTATATAAAGTAAATTTCATAAAACCTTCTCATTTATTTCAATCCTTTTTTCAAGAAACTATTTTTTAATATCTAATTATCCCACCTTGTATTTTTACTTAGGAGTTTCATTAAAATAGTTCTTATTATTCACCTCATTTACCATTAATGATTTTGTATAACCATTTAATATATAAATTGATGTGTTCACCTCTATCGGTGATGTGATCACATATTTTCTTTTCTTATACCTTCTACCACATACTTAGTTGCACACATGAGTGTATAAAATAAATTTTCATGGAACATTAGGAAAATATCCATGAATCTTTGTATCATCAATAATTTTTCTATCTTTTTTAAGGGATTTACCATCTACCTTTAATAAATTTCTAATCAATATAGTAAGAATTTATCCTATGGAATTTTTAACTTCAAACATTTTTAGTTTTAAATAATTCATATCTATATTATAGTAATTAGATCCACTATTTTAATATATAAAATTTTATTCCAAACTTTAAGAATTTTATATAGATTTCTAATATTTTTTGTGAACTCAATATGCATACTGGAAATGTATTTGGGTTTGATTAATCAATATATTTCGTCAATGAATTATTTTTATATTTTAAAACTTTATTTTCCCTATCAAGCTTCTTATTTTCATTCAACAACACTATGATATCTGTTATTAATTTGAATTCCTTTGGTGTATCCCCATTATGGTTTTACTATTTACTCACTCATTCTTCTTCTTCACTTGATGAATTTTTGGGTAGATTTGATTTAGTAGTGATGTTTATTTTCACGTATCCTTTTAAATATACTTGAACTATTTCAACTTATATGTCACAAGATATAATTTCTTATATTGAGGGAGATTTAATTTTCCTTGATGTGTTGGCATTTACCTTACCATTAATGGGTATTTACCCACTATGACCACTTCCCACATTTCTTCTTTTAAATAAACATTGAGTTTGGAAATCCTACACATTTTTATATTGATTCATATGTAAATTATCTAAAAAATGATCAATATTACTATAATTAAAACTATTTAATCGATTATTACCCTTTACTTACCTTTTACTCAATACATTCCTTTTAGTGAATAATTGCATGAATTCATTAAATACCCATGGAAGAATCTTCAAAATTGGTTTCCTCATTATATTACTTCTTGTGCTCAAGATTTTTTGGACATTTTGAGGATTTTAAATCCATATCCTTCTTATATTTTCCATATCTCTTAAAGGATATCCCTCTACTAATATCACAACAAATCAAGTAATTTTCAATTTTATTGTTGGTATATTAATCCATATTTTTATCCTACAGGGAATAAATATTTTATTTGAATTTTTATAGTATAATCCTAAATAATTTATTTAAAACTATAAATACTATTGAACAAATCCATAACATATAATCAATTTTACAAATCTATTTACCCAAATTAATATTAAATCCAAAAGAACATCTTTTTCCATTCCAACATCTTCAAATTGAACCCAACACATTTATAAATAGGACTCATTTACCTTATTTTCTTCTTTATGGATACCATGAAGTTTCCACTATATCCCAATTTTTATTTATTTCCCATAATATATGTCATATAATTCTCCAAGAGGGGTGAATTTAATCAATTACACACTCTCTAATTAGTGTCAATATTATTTTCATCGATAAAATTGTTGGTCTTCTAAACATTGGTATAATGTATACCATATTAATCATTTCAATAACATTAAAACAAAGTGATTTAAGATATTTAATAACATAACATTTAGTTTTTCTGTTCGATTTGTTTATAATTACATGATATTGAAAATAAATGGATATTGGGTGTGTTAAAAATTATATGAGTTTGGAGTTTTTTGAAATGAAGATATATATGGAGTTATTATGATTTATAGAGGATACTAAATATAAATTCCAAAAAAATGGATAATATACATGATGGTCAAGGAATTTTTTACAATGATATACATGGATTTTATGGAATGTATATGAATTATTAGGAATGGAATAATTATATAAAATATAATAATTAAATAAGGACATGACACTATAGTGTCTACATGGAAACAAATATTGAATTGGTATATTAGTTTTCAATATATGGAAGACATGGAATTATAATATTTCTAGAATATTTAAACTATCTTAAATTGTATGACATGGTTTATTATTTTTTAATAAGTCTCTAGAGAGAGAAAGAGAATGAAAGGTATTATTTTTTAATCGTTGGTGGATGTTAAATTAATTAATAGTATATCACACCAAAATCATATACATCACACCATAATGGATTCTGTGTAAGTGTGTAGTAGGTGGGGCTATTTCCTAGTGGAAATGAAGCCTTGTAGTCATGTATCTACACCTATAATTATGTCCCAAAAGCATCAAATTTTATGAGGAGTGGAATATAGTGGGTCTTATCCCATGAAGTATGATAAAGTTGATCAGCAGAATGAGTCTTGGGGGTGCCCTCATTGGGTGTGTTAGACAATGTTGGATAGCAGCTAGGTCTTGTTGGTTTTCCAACATGTCAGTGGAGGGGTCTTTGGGATCCTCAGTATAGATAGGTGATGGAGGCATGTCCATAATGGGGTTCACAAATATTGTCTATCTTAGAGGTGTAACTCATCGGTAGAGATGGATAAAGTGAAGGCATCAATAATTAGTTTACTTAAGAAATGGAATCAGTGATGAGTGATGATGTTGAAGGTTTTGTACTCAGTGGAAAAGATTCAACCTTTGGTTGCATTGATTGATGTCTATAAGGGTAGTAGTTCTAACCAAAAAATTACAAAAAGAAAAAAAAATAGATGGTCTGATACCCATTTGCAGTCCCATATGAGGTCAGAGTAAGAAAGAACCACAAAAAATTCCAATCAAAATAGAAGAATGAGAGGTTATGGATTTGATATTAGTAATAGTCCCCAGGTAGTTCTGCATGGTTATTTTCATGTTGATCAGCCATGTAGGCCAGATGCTTTTATGAAAAAGATTAAGCATCGGCTTTGATGGGATTTCTATTAGGTATCTGGTATGTTGGACTTCATGTAAATGTATTAAACCTAGTTTATATGGGCTGATGTGAAATGTAAGTTTACCCATAAACCCAATTTAAAAAAATCAAAAACTTAATAAAAAAATAAATCTCTTCAGAATTTCAGGCTATATAAGTTTTCACTAAATTGAAGGTTAGATTTCTCCACCCTAAAAAAATAAATTTCCATGTAACTATTTATGTGTAGGACTATACTCTAATATATATATACATAATAACTACTTTAGTACCATGAAAAAATAGAAAAAATCATTAAAAATTATTTTTTCATATGATTGAATGTTGTGAGAGGATCTAAATTTGGTTATGTGAAATAATAAGCATTCATGAAACCAAAACATTAGTTTCATCATGAATATGGTGGCCATACTATAGTGATAACACCATGATAAATTAGTGTGTCATTGGGATTTTTTGGTTGAATATATCATTATAGGGTATGTAATATATTAAATAATCATGAACGTGCAAGATATTAGAATGTAATCACCATAATGTAATATGATTTGTTGTGTCATGAGGTGTGAAGTTTGTAATATATAACCATAAAATCTTGGTTATAGGATGATAAAGACCTTTCTCAAGGATAATGATCATAATTATACAATGAAGGTATGAATCAAGGATATTTTCAAGATCATTCCATGACCATCAAGGAGTTTTTAATAGATATTTTATAAATTTTTTAGATCCATAGTTGACATGAAGATCAAACAACAATATTGGTGTTCACAACATAATCTCAGTGAACATGAGGTAGACCATACCATAATGATGATCATCACCAAATAATGAGGTTTTTTATTAAATATTTAGTAGAACCATATATATGTAAAAATTTAGAAGATATCATCTTTACATTAGGAAAGTTTCATGACCTATTCATATGATTTCGGGTATATAATACGTTTATGGAAGTTATTTTAATCATATAGGTATAGATAAATTGGGATTAATCTATATTAACTTAGGAATTGATTGGGTCAATTTTTGATATATACTCATCCATTATAGATTTTATTAAATGTGAGAGTTGTCCTAAATATCTTTCATTTGGGGAAAATATGTGGATATCATATTTGATATTTTCATATTCAAAAATACTTAAAGAGGATAAATATGTATGTGATTGAAAATTAGGTTCAAAAAATGATATTTCTAGTTTTAGTCTTTGGAGAGACAATGAAAAAGAAGATATAAAGAAATAAATAATAAATGGAATTTTTGTATAAGTATTTTAACTGTTGTAAACTATTATCTAATATCATTATAAGTATTTGATAATGGTTTTTTTATTTTGATAATGACTTTGAATTGATATGAGATGAATTTTAGTGGATTATGATGCTTGGAGTTGATTTGATATGTCTAGATAAGAATTATGGAAATCATGGTTTTTGGTTAATTTGGATATGTACTAGGTCAAACTGTATCATTTATCATTTTTTACATGATACAAAAGATATTATTGTCAATAAAAAACAAGTATCAGGGAAAATAAAAGATACAAGTGGTATAAGGGTGATATTTTCATGACTACATGATAGAATAAGATAATTAAAAAATATTATAATGGTATTTAAGATATTTTAGAGCATGAGTTTTATAACTAAAAGTTTTTGTTAGAATCATTTACATATGGAATTTTATTTCATGATACTTGAATGATTATGTTTTATTTATTAAAGTATCATTGGATGTCATTATTAGAGGAATATTAATGGATGATATTATATAATAATTAATGGATGACCTTATGAAGGAGATATTGGGGGATATTTATTGGATTTTGAGCATGTAGAGTCATGGAGATGATGCGGGTGAATGTGTGGATGTAGATAGGGGATGTTGAATACTATTTTAGTGAGATAATGATGTTTGTAATGGTGTTAATTAGACTTTTTCCAAATTTATTCATATTTTTGTTTCATAATACTAGATTAATTATCTATAATTTTGGTTGCTAAATATTATAGGAATTATTTAGATAAAAATGAAATGATTTGGTGATGTAGAACATCAACAAGGATTTTACTACACCATGGTGATTTTGGTGAAGTCATTTTGTGTTTTTAAATGGTTGTAATAAAAATTTAGATGTTGTTTTGATCCCTATTTCAATTTAAGATGTTACATATAATATATAGGTAATAGTCCCACACTATGGATATGAGAATTATCGATGCATAACATCAAGCAGAAGGACACCATGTTGTGGAGTCTGGTGTAGTACGTTGGGGATATCCCTATGAAAATAAAAGAATCCCAAAAATATTAATGAAGATATCTAAGGTGTTCTAGTGTAAGGATAAGTTATTTTATACAATGGAGAAGGCATAAGCACCTAGGTTATTAGAAATTAGAAATTTCATAAGTCATTTTGTAATGAAGTTATATATATAATAAATTGTGAGACTAAATAGGATTTAGGGCTCCTATAGTGAAAGTGTTTTCTATAGATTCTAGAAACAACATATGGAGTCATATAATGAGATTAAAAATGACCTAAAATTAGTATTTTAGGAATTTTTAATGGTGCTTATCTTGGATATTCATTCGACCACACTGTAGTGTCTTGGAGAAGGCATATTGGAAGATAATTTCAATGTAAATATTTGATTAGATGGAAGTTACAATACGTTTTTCAAGGTTTTTTACTTAAAAAACTGTTTAGAAGTTATAATTCAAGATTCAATAAACTATCTCAAATATGACAGTGATGATTAAATAAAATATTAACTAACATAAAATTTTGAATAAACAAAAGATTATAGTTGTTAATTACTTTATTTTAAATTAAATGTTCAAATATAATTTCTAAAAAATAGTTCTTTATTTTCATTATATAAGAGATGGATAGAAAATAGAAGAAGTGGAAGAAAGTCATGTCCATACTTAGTAAGATCAAAATGTGAACTATACATGTTTAATATCTTTAAAGAATCAATTTTCCCAATGTAAGAGGAATTTTCTATGAATATCACTAATACATCTGGTTTATTATTGTGAATAACTCTGATGGAATTTAAGAATAATTATAGTACTAGAAATATTATACATGTGTTTGGTTTATGTTTTTTAAATTAATATTGATGAATCAAAGACTCAAATCTACTTAGAAAGAGGTATTCTTATCTTGAATATAGTTTTATGCAATATTGGGAATTTAATAGAGCATCAACAATATGATATTATGATTTAGTTTTCATATATTTTTCTTGAAAAGACATTTATACCCTTAAAATGAGTATATGCTTACATGTTTATAAAATGATACATTTTTCAAAGTAGTGTGTAGAGTGTATTAATATAAAGTGACATTTTAAAAGTATTGTGTTATCCCTAAACTTATAGTATTCTTTAATGTATTGATTTTATGAGAGGAATATGTAGTGTGATTTGGTGATGTGTGCCCTTATCAAAATCTTGTTTGCAACTAAATATTGAGTTATAGAGAATTCTGGAACACTATTAAATTATGATAACATTATCCATTGAGTAACATATTATAGGTTAACCAAGTAAAATCATCAAGTGAATTGAATTTATATTTTAATATATTTGATTTTTTTTGTTATATTTAATATGAAATAAAAAATCAATTGAATCATGTTTCTTATAATGGTGGAACAGGAACCTAAAGTGTAGAATCAAAAGTGACTTAATTGAATATGTTTTAGTTATAATCACACCCAGATTCATCCCCACCCCAACCCCCAACCCCCACCCCCACCCCCACCCCCCCCCCCCCCTCCCACTATCAGGGTGTCTTGGGTCTCTATTAGTAGTATAAAAAGGTCAAGTTCAATATTGAATTCTACTTGAGTGTGGTATTTTATTTTTGAATGTTTTTATCAGACTAGTGTCGATATTATTGTTCGAAAAAGGGAAAAATAATAATCCATGTTTATAATGGATTAGGAGTAATTATTGATCATGATTTAGATCTAGAAGGTTATCTAGAGGTGATATATATTTAAACTAAGAACAATCATAATATTGGAGGTCTATTGAAAGTACCTTGTGAATATGTTGAACAACATGAGGATTTATTATACCATCTTGGAGATGTTTCTAAATATTAGAATAAAAATAATAATTCTCCAAAATAAAACATTAATTGGGACAATAAGGATGGAGAAAAATCCATAGTGATTGGATTTTTGAGTTTATTTGTTGATGAAATAGATGGGATACATATTTCTCTTGGAGAATAAATTATTGTGTGTCAAGAAAGGGATTATTATTTTCCCTCAAATTATGTTTTTTTAATGTAAACTTTTTTATGGATATAGTTTTAAAGATAATTCACCTATTTATAAAGATAGTTATGATAATGAAGTGATTAAGATCAATTATTCATTGAAGTATAATGAGGAATAAATTTAATAAAATATTTAACCACTTTAGAAGTTGGTAAAAGAATCTGAGCATAATATAACATAGTTATCTAAGGATGTTATAGATAAAAAATCTAAAGGAATATTTTTATTGATCTGTATATGTATTAGAAGAAATTATTTGGTTATAAATTCTCTATCAACATTCTAGAAGAAAATTTTAAATTTTCCGAAGGAGTAGTAAAATATTGAATTTTTATCACTAAGCCTTGGACAATTATAAAAGGTAAAAGGATTAAATAACATGAAAAATATTTAGTATCATTATAAGAAAGAATTGATTATTTCATGAATATATTGAAAGGTGATTTCATCCCAAATTAAAATCCTTATTAGATTAAGAATATCGGCTCATGTAGAGGTATATCAATTTGTAGGTACTATTAAAGAATGATCAAGAATTTTTTAAAACCTTTATAAAACTCATGTTTTGTATTTTATATGTCATCCAAAAGGGAAAATTAATCTTTGAATTTTTTAGATTAAAAATTACGAAAAAATAACATATGGTTTTTTTATGACTTTAATTATTATGAACATTGATTTTAAATGGAATATATGGGCCTTTTATTTTAGGGATGGTTCATTTGCATAACCAAGTGTCGAATCAAGGTGTAAACTATTAGAACTCACATAAAAAGTTTTTTAGGACTTGAATTAAGTTTTGAAGGGTAAAATGGTTCCCAATAAGGTATAATAGAAGGACATAATAACTTTTAAGAATCAATAGCACTTATTTCTTAGTATACCCCACTAGTAAGTTGATGGGGTGGGTAGAGGACCATTTTCCCAGAAAGCCTCACTGGCCTACTGGTGGGGTGCATAAGGTGATTTTATGTGGGTGTTGTTTTTGTTTTTAAACTATATCTACCTAAATTTAAGCTAGCATGGCTCTTATATTGGAGAAAAAAGTTCCCATGAAACTCTCTTACAGTCACTTTATGTTCTCTCTAGGATTATAGGAAGATCTAGATGTAAATTTAAGGAGAATATATGTTTAATTATTCTTTCTTCATCAATTATGATATTTTCTTCATCATATGCTAGTGGATTACTATTTCATTAATCATGGATCATCCTCACAATAATTTGTAACCCTAGAGATCCTTTTATTTCTCATTCCTCTCAGAATCCTCTTTCTTGATGATCTTGGTCAGTTTTTTATCATTGACAATATTCTAGAAAGATAATTTGATAAAAATTACACTTGTACTTAGTGGAATTTAAATATAATGACATATATTTCTATTATCTTGGATAGAGGGTATCAAGTGATGATAAATTTAAACCACTAATTGGTTTTTTTATGAAGTTATATCCATAATTGATAACATAATTTTTTGTAAATTGTGTTTAATTTTCCATCACATTGTCAAATTGATTTGGTATTTTTCATAACTAGGTGTGTGTTGTGAGTATCTAATACTCTATTGAAAAACATTGTGGATATGGTACATTTCTTGGTTAGTTGTATTCTAAGGTTTCAATTTAATTGTATTAAATTGGTTTGTGCCTTTCTTCCACATGATATGTATTTTTTTCTAAAATAATATATGAAGCAAGGGATAACCCATTAAGGGGTGTTTAGTCATAATAGCATTAAGTTGATGAAAAATAGTATTCCGATAAACATGTATACCTATAACCTAGGTTTTATGTTTCTTTTATTATTTCAAATAATTATAATAAAGTTGCAAAAAATAATTGGTATACTAAATCGGATAAAAACCATGTTGTTTTTTGGAGGTCCAATGGACTGGAAGGACTCGAAAAAACTGATAGTCTATCCACAATTTGTTTTTTCTCTATTTGAGGTAGGTGGATTATTGTACTCTACCCTATAGTAATATATACCATTTACTAGAATGTGATATGAGGTTTACACGTTTAGTTGAATGATACTTATTTATAATTGTGGAATGAATGAAGTGAATTTTTTTAATTCATTGAAATAATTAGTTAAAGTTGGAGACCATGTCCCACATGTGATTATTTAATGAATGACATGTATTATCTAATTAAAATAATATACTTAATGAATTGATAAGGTACCAAAGTACATATTGGACTTTATTTACTAGATTGTTACCTAACCACCAATGGTAGAGTCTTGATTGGTGTGTGTGTGTGTGTGTGTCCCATGAGACCTATGTTTGATGATTCTTCATATGTTGTTTTTATGAACACCTTGACTTTACTACCTATTTTCCACGGGTTATTGGAACGATTGTTGGTTTTTGTATATCCATGAGATGTATGTTTGATTCTTGATCACATTAGGTGTTAATGTATTGCTTTGTAGAGATTCATTCTTGAAGTTTTTTTCATAAGAATTGTTATGGAATATGATTCTTTATAGATACAATGTGATTTTGAGCTTTCAATGTCTCATGTTTCATCTTATATCATATTCATTTGAGCATGCAAATTGATCCTATAAGTTGATCTCATTAGGATATCCTCTAAGGGGACGTGTTAGATATTGGATAGTGTTTACTTGAAATATCCAAACTAATGGGATGTGTAACACATGTTTTTTGTCTATCTCATCATGTGGTATGTATTGGGAGCATGACTGATGTTCTTTCCAACATGGGGTTGAGGAAAGTATAAATGGGGTTCATAGTGGCTTGTTGAGAACATGGTCACTTAATACTTGGGTTTATTTGTTTTGGTGAATTATGATTATATTTTATTATTTTGATATTATTCATTATGTATTTAATTCTTCTGATCGTACTAAATTAATGTTTAAAAAATTACTAGTTGAGTATAAGATCATGTGGGTGGTATCTTACAGTGTTTTACTCACACCCTTCTTCAGTGTCCATGTCACAGGGGTGCCTAAGTAAACCACACTTTTAGATGAGGCCTAGGTTTATAATTGACCATGATAGCTTACTATTAGTTTGGTGACCACAATGAGGTGAAGTTGTAGTTGTAAAGCCTCATTATACTTTTCTTTTTTCATTGAATTGGGTACGTGATCGTCCTACTAGTGGATCGACTATTTTATTTATATGAAAATTGAATTTTTTATAATGTTGAATATTGTTTATATAGATGTCATGTTTATTCTACTATATACAAAATTTTATATTGTTACATGTTTGGATGTTTATTTTTTACCGTGAACACTAATTGAGGGTATAGCCTCTAAATAAATCTACTCAAACCCTCATTATTATTCATTAGACTCTAGAATACAAAGAGGCCCACTTGAGGTCATATGGAATTAAAACTCAGACCTTATCATGTAGGTTGTGTTGTTACTAAATAGTATTAAGAGTATGATGTTTTCCTATTTTTTAGAGTTGGTATAAAGGTAACATATGAATGGGTCGAAGGTGGGGATGAAACACAATCTGGTGTATCATAGACTCTTATCTTTTGAGAAGTCTAGGTTACCGTGTTATATGATTGACATTCTTGGTTTTTGTTGTTATGGTTGTATATGATTTCACATTCTATAAGAGACGTTTATTTTTCATTTTTTATTTCATATGAATTAGGATCTTGAACATGTCAACAAGAGGTATTTCAGGCATCATATTTGGAATGTAGGTTTCCAATTAAATATAACTTTATTTTGTAAGATTATAATAATGATGTAGTTCTTTTTTGATAATGTGACAAAAACATTCCTACGTTTAAACATATGAGTTCTAGATGAAATTCTTTTGTTTCAACACCTATGATTTTTTACATTGATAATAGGTTACGTGGGGCTATATTGTGATCAACTTGGTCAAATATGATGATGAAAATGGTGGTGATGATATGATAATGATGTGGTCCCTATATGAATAGGTGGTTTAGTGTACCATGTGAGATCATTTTTGGTAATTATATTACTTACTAAAGAACCCTATCCAAGTGGACCTAGATAGGTGTAGTAATTGAGGTTCCAACTATATTCTATGTTTATTTGTCCATATAGAACATGGTGATATTCTATTTCACCAAACATGGAATCCTCAAATATTGACATGGTTATTTTATGTGTGAATTGTTCATGGAATTTCTATGGATATGTACCAAGATAGAATTTCTTGGGGAATCCCCTTATGAATCCTTCTAATGGCTTTATGAAGAGATTGTGGCCTTTGTAATGTGCCTTTAGTTACTCATAGGTTTGTTTTTAATATTTTATAAGAGTAGCCTATGTGAGGATATTCCTAGTAAATTGATAATCATGGTTAATGTTGAGGGGAAATTTTCACTAATGAAATTCCCAATGCATGTGAGTAATCTATGAAATGTTAAATGGAAATTCTTTCAATATTCCTAGTGTACATGGGGTATAGAAAACATTAAGTTCTATTATTTAATATAAAAGGTTGGGTTTCAAATAATGGTATATTCTTTGTAGCTATAGCTAGATATATAATGATAGGTGGCCTCTATGAATCATAGTAGCAAGGATATGTTCTTCCTAGTGGGGTGATATAAGAATTTTCCCCACCTTGCTTGAGAAGGAGTAAGGACATTACTTGGCCTTAAGAGACATCCTCGTGGTGAAAAAGGATGGAAATAAATTTCAAGGGCTTCATTAATAGATGTCGAATGATTTTTTATTTGAAGATAAAATAACCCAACCAAACAAGCCATAAAAAATACCACTACATGATACATGATAAAAATATAAAAAAACACATGACAATACCATTTATATTAAAACCAAAATACAAAAAGTACCAAAATATAAGACAATTAACATCAATGTACATAAAAGAATACAAATCCAACAAAACTAAACAAAACCCACATAACTCCAAACATCCAACAAGATCCTTGTTCCAACTCTAAAAAACATCCCAAGTATCATGATTCACCACTAAATAAGTGTGATAATTGACCATTTACTATGTCCAAATAAATTATATCTAAAAAAGCACCAATGTGCCAAAGTAGGGGTGAGTATTGAAACTAAATAAGATTTCCCCAAATGAATTCACTACTCATAAGACTATGATAGAATAATTTAGTAAATTTATATATGTCAATTTATATAAAAAAATTAAAATAGTTTATCAAAAATATAAAACTATTTCAATGAAAAATATTTTTTCCAAAAAATACCACTTTCCATAGAATGAAAACAATAAATTCTTTAAACCATTTCACATTCTCTTTGTCATACCCAATCCATGATTCACACACACACACCCACACATGCATGCTTCTCTAATAGTTACATACACATTAGCAGTTTTTCATTCAGCCACTATGTCGTTAAAAGGTGGCCAATATACTTTTTCCACAATGACACACACCCCTTATTTAAGGCCATGTCCCTTTATACAACAATAGTACATACCCATATTCAGGTTTATGTCAAAATCATGAACTCACACAACCCATGTATGCCAAAACCATTTTGAACTGACCAATTCGAACCATTTCAATAAAACCACTCTTTTACTAAAAACCTTTAAAACAAACCATTTCAATACATTTCAATGAAACCGTAATTTTATTGAAAAAATCTCTATTAAATAATTTAACAAAAATCTATAAAATCTATATTTTAAAATCAAGAAAAAAACATTGCACAACCACTTTCCATAGTTTCACAATTTCTCCAATAATCCATAAAATACTCAAACCACCACTAAAGAGGGTTTATACCATGATTGGAACAAAAAAAATATCCTTTAATTTCAATAAATTTAACCAATTTGAAACTAATACTTCATGTTCTAAGAAGAGGAGTTGAGAGTGAGGCCACCTACCTCATAAATTATAGAGAAAATGAAGAACGGCATGAAAACACCCAAAAAACTAGGTTAAATATCCAAAAACTTGCCTTATATATCATCCCCTATCATACAAGAATCCAAATATAATCGTGATTGGAATAAAAAGCCATATATTTATCTGAATTGGACTTAATATAAGAAACTGAGAGAGGGAGAAAATTATATCTATGAAAAAACATAAAAACTACCATAAATGATGACTTACCATAGGAATAGATCTTAAATGCACAAATAAATTCTTCTTGATCACTTACAATTCGATGGATATAATTTATACACCCTTTGGGAGGAAGGAATATTGAGTTAGAGACAATTTGGAGTAAAAAGGGGTTAAAACTTAATCCCAACCCAGATCCACTTTTTTAGGATATTAATTTTAAAGCATGCACGGTTAGGAAAATCGTAAACTAACCATAAACTAGCCTCTACCTCAAGGGTGGGATCTTGTAGTTGGCCCACACAGTTATACAAACTATGTTCCAACTATGAAAGATATCATTTTTCCACTTTTCATGGTTCCTACTAGGTGGTTGTGCTATTTTGAAAAATTGTGCACCTACCCATGCACCTTCCACTTAGCCTCTGTCTCACTATGTTGGGTTTCCTACAAGTGTTGGATAGTTTCCACGAACCATGATCTAACCTTTCACATATATAAAATCCCCAAAAACATTCCAACCGTTTTCCAAACCCTCCCAAACATCACCCAAACACATTATATACCTAAAACGAAAAAATTAAGGGTTTCTTAATTGAAACCAAGGGTCCTACATTCTCCCCACCATTAGCCTTTCCATCCCTGGAAAGTAGAAAATCATTGTTGTTCTGAAATAGTTTGGTCCATTTCTCAATAATTTTACTCCCCTATTCTTATGTCTCTTCATGAATCCAACCATGTTTCCACAAAAACCACACTAGACTGATTCTTTTCCCATACAAGACTTTCCCTTTTCTATCCACAATATGTACTGACTTGTGCACCAATGATCCATATGGATCTAGGTAAATGTAATATCATCAAACCACATGGTTGGAATTAGGCTGATACCATTTCAATAGACATACATGAAACACATTATCCACAATGATAAACAGTGGTGGAACTTCCAACTGATATGCCACCTCTCCAACTTGTTCCAATATCTCTAAATGGACTATGTATCTAGGATATAACTTCCCCTACTTCGAAAAATGATGATTCCTGGGCCTAGGAGATATTCTAAATAACACATGATCGCTCAAATAGAACAAAAATGGACATAGATGATGATCTGAATATGATTTCGGGTGACTATGATCTGTCTTAATCTATTTTTGGATCAACTGAATCTTCTCTAATGTTTCTAGGAAAAGTCTTGGCACAAATAGTAAGGTCTCACCAATTTCCACACAATAAATTGGATAATTACTCGGATGCACATACAATGCTTCAAAAGGAGACATATGTATTAAGGCTTGATATTTATTGTTATATGATCACTCCACCAATGGTATGTGTTATTCCCATGATCCACCAAAATCCATTAAAAAATATTGAAACATGTTTTCCAATGTTTGTATCACCCATTCAGATTTCCCATCCATATAAGGATGATATGTCATACTCATACTCAACTAAATCTTAAGGGATTTATGTAAGGATTTATATAAATGATATGTACACCTTGAATCTATGTTTAACACTATCGAAAATGGTCCACCATGTAGTTTTACCATCTCTTATATATGTATTTTTTAAAATTCCTCTGTAATATGAAATTCAAGAATATTGATGAAAAGGGATAAATTCTGAGCCCCACCATTATCACACATATGAAATCGTGATTCTGGACCATTCTTGGGAGAAATTTACAAAATCCATAGTTATATTCTTCAATTTTCGAATAGGAATAGGTAAAGACTGCAATATAACTATTGGTCCCCAATGCTCTACTTTAACCTACTGACAAGTTAAGAATCTCAAAAAAAAATCGTCCACATTCATTTTCATTTTTATCCACAAAAATTATGCTATAAACACCATATAAATCTATTGTATTCTAGGATGAATATCCCATCTCAAATGGTTGTAAGCATGAAGAATTTTTTCCTAACAATTTTCAAGTATGATGATCCAATTTAAAAACAAAAAAAACATAACCCATAACTAATCTCCATCCCTCAATATTATCCCCACCATTGAGTGTTTTCCTCATTACAACACATTCAAAATTGGAAGTATATGCCTACTTAACTATCTCAACCAAACCAAGAACGAATGAAACTAGAATAAAACTACAACATCACCTCGGTCTCACATTAAAAGTTCATGTCTTCTAAAACTGGCATCAACTTCTACTCATTTGATGATTCTTTTTTCAATAGATCATATGAAATTCTGGTTAATGCATCTACAACCATATTTCCTTTACATGGTGAATTCATTAAGTCAAAGTCATCCATTTAGAGATACTCAATCTATCTTATTTGTCTTAGGTCTAAATCCCTTTGTGACAAAATATGGTTAAATGTCTTATGATCAATATACATAGTAAATTTATCACCAAATAGGTAATCAAACAAATTATTTAAAGCATGGTTTATGGAATCTAACTAAAAATTGTGTGTTGGGTAGTTATTCTCATGAAACTATAACTACATTGAGATATAATAAACAACATGGTATCCCTTCATGAGAACACATCCTAACCCGGATCATAAATCATCATAATAAATCATGCACCCTTATCATGATTCTGGAAAAATCAAGATTAGTGCTGATGTAATATGAACATTCAACTCTTGAAAAGACTTCTGAGATTTATCATTCCATTGGAATGGAGCATTATTCTTTTTAATGTTTACATATGTGATTATATTCATGAAAAATTATGAACAAGTCGTCAATAAAAACCAGCTAATCCAAAGAAACTACTTATCTTAAAGACATTTTTGGAGGTTTCCATAAGATAACAGCTTCTATCTTTTTTAGATCCATAGAGACATGATTTTTAGAGATTAAATGGCCATAGAAACGTACCTCTTGTATCCAAACATCACAATTTTATAATTTATAATATAATAAAATATTTTATAAGATTCCCAAATCTATTTCCATGTGTTTCTCGTAATCAACCCTTTTCATTGAATGAATCAATATGTCATCCACAAACACCACTATAAAAGAATCAATGTATCTATAGAATATTCAATTCACCAATTCCGTAAGGGCCGTTAGTGAATTATTTAGACCGAAATTAATTTTGAAATTTTCATAATGGCTATGTTTACATCTAAAAGTTTTCTTTGGAATATCATCCTTCTGAACCCACAATTAGATATATCCTGATTATAGGTTAGTTTTGTAGAACTTTTGAGCTCTCCTCAATTGATCAAATAGATCATCAATGCATAGAGGTGTATATCAATTGATTATTTTAACTTGATTGATCTTATAATAATACACACAAAGATGAGTATTTTAATCCACCTTTTTGACAAATAAGACCAATGTTTCCCATGGAAATGTGCTCATCCAAATGAACCTTATTCTTTAACGATCTCCCAACTATAATTTCAGTTCCCTTAATGTTTTTGATTCCATCAGATACGATGGAAGGGAAATCAGATGTTTCCCCTTAAGGAGATCAATCACTAGTACAGAAATTATTTACCACGTCATCATTATTTACATCAGTTATAAATAACCAACATGCAAAGTTGTAAAATTGATTTATCACATCGGTTATATTATAACCGACGTAAAAACTACTTTATGTTGAATTTTCATGTCAGTTATTTTATAACTGACATGATAAATCCACTATCTCAATTTATCATGTCGGTAATTTTATAACAGACTTGTTAAATCCAATTTTTTACTTTGGTTATTATATAAACAACATGATAAAGCAATGACAGTTACTTTATCAAGTCAGTTATATAATAACCAATGTAAAAAAATTGGATTTATCACGTTGGATATAAAATAACCAATGTTATAAATATAAAACATTATCATATTGGTTACTAAATAACCGAAATTAAAAATCAGTTAAAATTTTTATGAATCCCCATATTAAGTTATTGTGGTATTTTTTTATCAGGCAACAACAACTCTTCTCTCTCACGCAAAAACCCTAGAAACGATTCTTTGAACCCATAGCCTCCAACCTCGTTTTTCCAGCATCATTCATCATCTTTTTTATTTCTGCATCTATCTGATCAAATCACAACACTCAAGTAAGCCTCACAAGCCTCAATTTTTATCGTTAATTTTCATGGATTCTCTACATTTATGTTTTTTTATTTAATTTTATAAAATATCACAATATATTTTTTAACATCCTAATGTTTTCATTATTGGACATGGTTAATCTCATTATCTCTTAGGATGATAGTTTCATCTATATTAACAAAAAAATATTCAATTTAGATGAAATGGATAGGGAAAATGAAATTCTTCACAAGATTAGATATATTTAGATTATGATATTGAGTTTATCTATGTCTATTGTATCACTAAATTCAATGGGTTTTGGAATCTCCATTTTTTTGGTTTTTTAATATATTGTGATCTCCAATGTTGTGTGAATTATTATTAAACCACCATAAATATATGGTTAACCATGTATATTCGGTTAATGAAATGGATTTCCTAGGAACATTTGGTTGTTAACATGATGCCCTCAAATAATTATGTTGAATTTAATGAAATCACATATGCCTAATATGGAAAAATCTATGGTATGTTTTGTGATATATTTTTGTCTAGTTTTGTGTGTTGTGTTTTGGCTGTGATGATGTTGTTCATGGTGAGTGGCTTTGTTGTGATGGGTGTGGGGAAATAGATGTGTTATATAATAGGGATGCGATGGTTATAGTGGTGTGGTTGTATAGTGGGATTGCGATGGCGGTTAGTTATGATAGTTTCTCAAGTAGTAATTAAATTAAATGCATGATAATTATATGAAATAGGATACTAATGACTATTGAATAAATAAATTTATGAGGTTCTATTAAAGATTAATTTATTTATAATATAAAATCTCAAAATTGGAGAATGTGATTTTATAATTTGAAATTGATGTATGTATTTTGTTTTAATTTTGTGGGGTTATATATTTCAAATTTGTAGCATAGGTGGATTATCTTGTGAGATGTTAATACATTGGTTAATAATACATCGCACTAGTGGATGGTTCTTTATTTTTACAAAGTGGTTTTCTATCTTATTGCTCAAAAACAATATCAATATAATTTTCAAAAACTCATATATTTGTTTTATTATATTAAAAAAATTGTTTTACTTTTAAATTATGGCATATTTCATATAAATTTAACACTATATTATCTAAATATATTTTCTTTTTAAAATTATTTCTATGAATATATTTTTCAAATATGCGTATATTTGTCTTATATTTCAAAATTATGTTGCTTTCAAATTATGACATATTTTGTATAAATATAAAATTGGTTTATCTTAACAAGATGTATACTTTTGATATTTGTTATAGGTAATAATCAGTCGAAGTTAGATTATGGCACATTGAATGAGTGATGAATATGAGGAAGGTTTTGATTCATTTTTTGTAATTTGCTAAACAAAATGTTACAAATAATGACATGTTTTTCTATACATGCCTGAAATGTTTAAATATAAATAATTTGGAAAGTAGAGAGATCAAAGATCATTTAATTTGTCATTGTTTTAATCCAAGTTACAGCCCTTGGATTTTTCATGGTGAAACTGGGTAGAATTTCATATATACTAATGATGATGCTTTGGAATAAGGTAACTTTAATGAAATTGAAGAAATGATTAGTGATATTGAAGAAGAACAAAATGATAAAGAACATCAAATTGAGTGTATATATGGTGAAGCTGAAAAACCATTATATCCTGGTTGTACATATTTTACAGTTTTATCATCAGTGATAAGATTGATTAACTTGAAGGTGAAACATGGATGGAGTGAAAAAAGTTTTGCTGAGCTGCTACAATTGTTGAAATACATTCAACCTAAAGAAAACTGTCTTCCAAATTCACATTATAAGGCCAAACAAATATTATTCCCAATGGAATTTGGATACAAGAAAATACATGCATGTCCAAATGAATATGTGATATTTAGGAAGGAATGTGATTTTCTGCCAAAGTGTCCTAAATGTGGGACATCATGGTATAAGTTGAAAGAAAAATCATAGGCTGGTGTAGAGATTACAAATATCCCTACCAAGGTATTTTGGTATCTTCCTATAACTCCTCATTTGAAACATTTATTTTCTAATTCACATGATGCAAAAAGGTTAAGATGGCATATTGATGAGCATATATGTGATGGAGATATGTCATCCAATAGATTATCCACAATGGAAGAAAATTGATGAGAGTATCCTATATTCAAAAATGAAATTAAAAATCTCATACTTGGATTGTTTACATATGGAATTAATCCATATAGAAGTCTCAGTAGAACACATAGTTCATGGGCTATTTTATTGTAAATTTACAACCTATCTCCCAAATTTTGTATGAAGCATAAATATGTCATATTGAGTTTAATGATATCTGGACCAAATCAATCTGGAAATGATATTGATGTTTTCTTTTCACCGTTAATTGATGATTTGAAACACTTGTGGGAGGATGGAATTGGGATGTATGATTCTTATAAAATGGAATTTTTTCAATTGTATACACTGATTAAGTTCACTATAAATGACTTTCTAGTGTTTGGAAATTTGTCTGGATACAGTGTTAAGGGGCATAAATAGTGTCTAATTTATAAACAACATACATCATATTGTCAATTGCATCATGGGAGGAAAACAATATACATGGTTCATTTAAAGTTTTTTCATATGGATCACTCTTATAGAAGATTAAAAAAATAATTCAATGGCTTATAAGAAATTGATATTGCATCAAAACCTTTATCCACTGATGATTATTTTGATAGGGTTAAAAACCTTGATGTGACATTGGGAAAGGCACATAAATCTGGTAATGATAGACATATTTAAAAGAAATGGTCAATATTTTTTTAGATACCATATTGGAGATATCATAAAGTGAAACATAACATTGATGTCATGCATGTGGAGAAGAATATGTGTGATAGTTTTATTGGAACATTGTTATATATTAAAAGAAATTCTAAAGATGGTTTGAATGCATGATCAGAATTATTATCAATAGGAATAATTTTGGAGTTAGCTCCCACATCTGATATAAGATGAACATTTCTTCCCCCAACATGTCATACATTATCCAATAGGGTGAAAATTGGATTTTGTCAATGTCTTCATGATATCAAATTATCACAGGGTTATTCTTAACATGTAAAAAAGGTTTTCTCTTTGAAGGATTTGAAGTTGACAGGTGTGAAATCTCATGATTGTCACATCATGATGCAACAACTTCTTCTAGTTTCATTGTGTGTAATATTTCCCATCCATGTCAAAAAAAATATCAGGAAGGTGTTTTATTTTTCAATTCAATTTGTAATAAGATGATTGATCTGGATGCTTTGAACATTTTGGAAAATTAAGTAATTTCTATATTTTTTCAATTAGAAATTTATTTTCCACCATATTTATTTTGATATAATGGTTCATCTGGTTTGAGAAATAAATCTCTATAGGCCTTTATATCTATGTTGGATGTATCCTTTTTAAAGTAATATAAAGATATTGAATGGGTTTGTTAAGAATCCATATCAACCAAAAGCCTCCATTGTTGAAAAGTATATTTATAAAGAGTTTTCAAAGTTTTATACGAGCTACTTGTCTATGTTGGGGAACATTCGTTTGCCTCTATCTCTCCATGAACTAGTTAATAATGAGGGAAAGGGGATTCATGGCTTAAAAGTCAAATCATTGTCAATTGAATTGATGAATAAGGTACATTCATACATCTTTAATAAAATGGATGATTCTCATCCATATATAACATTTCATATTAATGAGTTGAAACAATGTCATCCAAGGAATAAAGAAATATGGATTTTGACTGATCATAACAAAACTTTTTTTCATAGTTTAAAAAGACCATGCTTGGTAGATCAGATGCATCATAGACATTAATATGGTTAGTGCGTGGTCCAAGTTTAAATGTGATAGCATGGTCTACATATAACATTAATAGATGTACATTTTATATAAAATCTTAGGATAATATAAGTGCAGATCATAATAGTGGTGTATAGGTGTTTGCAGAAGCAATGCATTTTTCGAGTTCTAAAGAAAAAACCCCAATTTTTTTATCAAGTACATATTATGGAGTCATTGAATAATTATGGAAGGTTGATTAAATTAAAATTAAATTTCATGTGTTTAACTGAAAATGGTTTATCTATAACAATAGTGTCATTCATGATGAATTTGGAATGAAACTTATTAATATTAATAGATTCGAAGACACAAATGATTATTTTATAATGGAAACACATGAAAAAAAAATTATGTGTTCCTGGTCAATCTGATGTGCAGTGGTCTATTGTTTTACAGGGAAAAAACAGTATGTTGGTGATGATGTACTTAATAAAGATGTTGATTTATTTGATATCCCTACTTCCATGGATAGATTAACATATAATAATGACGAGCATGTTGTAGACATGGTTTTTTCCATAAGGAATGATCATGACGAAGGAATTTGGGAAAAAATCCATTAGTACATTCATGTTATTATAGGTGATATGTTTATTTCTCATTTACTTTTAATAATTTCATAAAATCTTATATTTTATTTTTTTATTAAAACACGTATTAAAACGAATCAGTAGAAATGTTTGTTTATTTAAGTTTATATTTGTTTAGTTTACCATTTTTTCCACTATGTAACTTATAAATTTATTGATCTTAATAATTTACAATTATTTTAAATCTATATGTTAAAAAAAATTGTTTTTTGGGTAAAAAATTGATTTATTGGGTTGGAAAATTTTTAATATTCTGATACCAATTTTGGATTTTTTTTATTCATTTATATGAAATTTCACATATCATTATTATTTTTAGCATTTTAGTTAACTATAAAAAATATGAATAATAATATGTTAAGTTTTAGATTAATTCTTGTTTCATAATTTTTCTTTTTTTTTTACCTTTGTATTATAATATGTGAATTTGTATATTTTTGTACTAAATGTTTGCTTCTTTGATATGAAGGAAAATGAAATATCAATCGGATAATCAACCACTGGCTTCTGGAGATGAGCATCATGATCATACCTCTAAGGAGGAACAACCACATGCTTCTCTTGATGTTCCTCAACTTTTTCATGTGCTCCCATAATGAAAAAGAATAGTTCGAGGTTTGGTAAATGTGGTAGAAAACATTTACCAAAATTAACAATTTCTCATAGCCAGGACCAGAGGATAGTTGTAGACATTTATCACAATGATGTTCCACAAGGTCCTAATGAAAAATAGTTCAAGAGTTTTTTATCAACTCAAGGTAAAAGTAAAGTCATAATTTTGTTTAATAATTGGAGAAGTATTGAAAAAATAGTAGCTGAGTTGTGGGAGACCATTTTGGTAAGATATTTTTCAATTGTTTGACTAATCTTGAAATGTTTATTGTATAATAGCATTTCCTTCTTCTTTATATAATGAAATTTGATATACCTAACACATTAGGAGCCAGGAGGAAATTTTTATCAATGGATTCTAGGAGATAGAGGGATTTCAAATCAACCCTCACATCTGATTTCATTTTTTGGGATTTTCAACATGATAGTCCATGTCATATATATCCATTTATAGATGAAGACACATGGAAACAATTTTTCGAAAGTAGAAGACAAGAAGAATTTTTGGTAATTTAAATGTAAACATTTAGAAGTTTTCTTATATTAATGATCTTATTAATGAATTATTAATGATTTATTCTTCTTAATTTATAGGAATCAAGGAGAGATCATCGGGATATCCAATCTAGAAATGTTTACCCTCATAGTTTATATCAGGGAGGATATACTTTATTGGAAGAACAAATTATAGCTAAAAATTTTCCAAAACATAGAGCTAAGTCTTTCAGATCTAGAGAGGCTTCTCCTTCATCCCCTCTGTCTAGAAATGAAAAATGAAAGACAGCTCGGATGAGAAAAAAGGGGCAATATCTTACAAAAAAATCTAGGGTCATAGCTGTGAGGATTGTAAGTTGTTTATTTTATTTATTTAAGTAAATTAAATTATTTATATACTTTGAATCAATAAATAATTTTTAAAATAATTCATAAAGTATTATCTTGAGTAGTAGAGAACACAAGGGTATTTAAAGCTAATGGGAGGCATTATATTTTATCTGCTACATTTGAAAATCCTAAACACCCGGGTCGTGTGTGAGGATAAGCAGCTGGTGTATCTATAAGAAATGTGTTACCACATTCTTTTGATTCTTCAATATAGGGTATATATAAATAAATAGCATCTTTAGAAGGTTAATTTCACAATATTAATGAGACGATGGAGGAAAATATCGGAGCATCAGTATAGTCTATATTTGAATACATGCAACGATAATTTCATACTGCAACTCCCACTCCACCTCTGCTAGCAACTCCCACTCCCCCACCTTCACCTACAAACCCCGTTATTTATCCTCCCCCTTTTCCTACAGACCCTATTACTCATCCTCCACCTCTGTCTGTAGACCCCATTTTTTATCCTACTCCCACGCCCCCTCCTCTACAGCTTTTTAGTTATTGTGAGTTATATGTTGATAATCCTCACTATCATATAGTTTCATATGGGCTGATATATTATTTAAGGGATAAAATTAATTATCAACAGTTAGAGGTAGAGTAGAATAATGTCACTATACAAGATATTATAGATATATCATTTGGATTAAAGTTACCTATAGATGAGATGACGACAGTGGGACAAATTATCGGCCACTTCTTAGTTTGTCCATCTAGACTTCTATGACCCAATACCATAAAAGTATGTGTATGTTATATATTTTATTTTATTTTAATATAAAATTTTTTTAAATTTTAAAAGTTAATATATTTTTCTATTTATTTATAGGAATACTTTAAATGTAATGAAATAATGTATATCCCACAATAAATATGGAGGGTTATGACATTAGACTTAGATTCTAGTAGTCTTGAAAAATTGTCAACGTATTAAAATTTATTGGTGGGTCATTATATGTTTACAATGGAAGCTTATGTTTGTGGACATGAAATAGATGTTTGGTTTCTAAAAAATATATATCATGGAGCATGTTACTAGAGAAAAGTTGGGAATCACCATAGTGAATGTTTTTTTCCATGTATGTCTTAACATAAATCTTTCCCTACATTAAATTTATTGAACATTTATACTTACCTATTTTCTATTAGGTATATTTATAAAATGTGTGAGATGAATGAGAATATAGATGTATATGGCTTGATGGACCCATAGTTGATTTCACCTGAAGGGAATGAATTGGATGAGGAACAAAAACTATTTTATATTACAGAAATATTTTAATAGAATATAATTACACAATGTTAGATGTTTCCTTTTTTTGAGAGGTATGAAACATATGTATCAAAAATTGTTATTTATCTTTTAAGATAATAACCCATAAAATTAAATTTTCTTTTATATCAATGGGAATTGTATGTTAGGTGTTTTTTTCAAGAGAGAAAAAACTTTATTGGATATGCTCTATCCATGGCGATGTGCGATGAAATTTTACGAACTTATTAGAAAAGTAAGTATTTATTTATTAATAGTTGTTTATATTATAATTAATTTTAAATTTATTTCATTCATATTATTTTCTAACATGGGATGGGATTTATTTAGAATATCCACAAAGAAAATGAGTGCCAAGATCAAATATATAAAAGTAAAGGTGAATGTCTATTTATAATTACAGCAATTTTGGATTACATAAATATGATAATTTGAATTGAAAAACTCATTTAAATATAATTGTCATAAAGAAAAAGGCATCATCGAATGAGGGTATTATATATTAAGATTTATGTATGAAATAATTACAACTGTAATAGTTACGAAGTTTGTCCAGTTTAGATATCCTTATAAATTATTCATTAATATTTCAATTGTTTTATTAATTATATTTTTTAACTAATTTTTTTAATTTTTATCTATTTGATGACCCTCAACCTTATATTTCATAAGAGTTCAAACACATAAAAGTGGAATGGTCAAATTATTTTATATTTTTTGTTGGACTTTAGTATGTTTTTAGTGAATATTTTAATTTTGAATGTTGTAATTATAAATGTGTATTTGGTAGTTCATTTGGTTAGATTTAGGTCTTTTTAGTCAATATTATAATTTTTTAACATTGTAAATGTGAATGTGTAATTTTTATGCTTTTTTTCCTTGTTTTTGGTTTATTTGTGCTTGTTTCTTGTTTGTTTTGTGCTCTAGTTTTAGTTGTTTCAGGTCTGGTTCTGTAGTAGAGAGGAAGGGTTTCATAAAAAAATTAAAAAAATAGTTTTTACAGAATATATATATTAACTGACATTAAAAAATAAATAAAATTGGTTTTCCACATCAGTTTTTTTATAACTAACATAATATATAGTCTTTCACATCAGTTATTTAATAAACAACGTAAAAACATATTTTATACATTTTTTATTTACTAACTGGTGTGAAAAAAGGCATCGAGATATTTTTTTTCCACATCATTTTTATATAATTGACATAGTATGATATTTTTTACATCAGTTATTTAAATAACCCATGTGAAAAACCATTATAAAGTGTCTTTCACACCGTTTATTAAATAAACGATGTGAAAAAACCTTCTATTTTATAATTTTGAAGGTCAGCTTTTATATAACTGATGTAAAAAAATATTACTTTTTAAGTCACCTGCAACAACATCACCCTAAAAACAACTTAAAAAACCTAAAAACCCAATGTAAAAAATATTTTTTTCACTGGTGAATTGTAAATTACACTTCTCTTATTGGTATAAACATAGATAAATTTTAAGGAAAAACAACCTGGAGCTCATCAAAAACTATTTGAAAAATGTTATTCTCAGTCTCTTCCATTGATTCCAAGTTCAACACTACCAACTAATATAGTTCATTCCAATTTATGGTGCTAACAAGACCATTGGACTTGCTAGGAAATTTCAGTCTCCAATAAAGAGATGATTGACCTCATCATTAGTTTTGAAAATAACCATTTTGGTATAATAGTTGTTGTGAACTGTTAAAATTTTTAATCAATACATACCTTGGATTGTATCATAAAAATATATCTTAAGCACTGAGAAATTTCATATCATATCAGATCCATCAATGGTTATGGAACACGCTCTACAAAAAAAGGCTCAATATTATATTTGGCATAATGAAGTTTGATTTTTTAATAAAAAATACATCATATCAACATTTACTCCCAGAAAATAAACATGATGATAAGTAATAGAGGAATGGTAATCACCTATATCAAAATAAGATTATATAACGGTCGAATTAAAAATAATATTACCTCTCGTCGTCGATAGTCTAGATTGATCATCCACAATAACTTTCTCATCTCTATATATTTTCTTACTCGCTACACTTTCTCATTATTTCCTAAAAAAATAGGTATTCCTGATGAGTCTTGGTATTCCTTGAATCACCATGGGTAGCTTTATTCTACTAATGAGTGGTATTCTACTTCCCTCATCCCATAAAATCATACAACGTCTATGACACATAAGGTGTGTCCTGAAAACCTGATCTCATAGCAATGTGAAAATAGTGTTGAAGATTCCCCATATTATTTTAATTGTGTAATTATCTTGGTGGTTCCTTACTCTCTCTCTCTATCTCTCTTTATATGTTCAAATTAACAACATTGGAAACATCCATCATTGATCTTGATTCTTGGAGTAAGATTTTTTTATCTAGATATCTAATTCTGAGTCATCCCCATACCTTATAAATAGGTGACTTTCTTACACTTTATCCTAGTATTGTAGTTACCACCATTTCCTGTAGGTATCAATATTCTCCCTCCACCCTTAGATTCTAAGATTTACCTTTCTACCACCATCACTCTATTGACCATCCCTATATAATTTGTAATACTAAGCACAGTAATCATTGAGGGAATCTACTATGTCAGTGTAGATTAAAATATACATGCCTTCAAGGATGCATTGTCATAAACTTCGGTTGCAAAGTGTACTAAATAAATATATTTAGTGGAATACTATGTCACAATGAGTCTCTCCTTATTCAATCTAAATAAGCATGTCATTCTAGTGAACCTAAACTTATGAGTATAGAATTATTTTTCCAACAATTATTTAAAATCATCTCATTCTAGGCCTTGGTATAATTTATCCTAAAATTATAAATCCCACCATTGGCATCAAATATACTTTAGCATATAATTATCTAACTTAACTTCTATCTCTACTGATGTTCTAATGAAATATAATATTCGATTCATCCTATTCAGCCACACCTATTACTTATCTAGTTATGAATCACCCTAAAAGATGAGTGGATAATGATTCTGGAATTGGATGGAGTGATCCAATTTCCTTGGTTCATCCCATCAGTTTCCTCTATCCACAATTTGAAAATTCTGGACAATACTATGAACCAACTATTGGTTCACCTGTGCCTCGGGTAAAATCATATTCTTAGTAGCTTCCTTCAGTTGGTTTATATAATGCATATTTGGTTCCATATTCTATACAAGAAAAAACTAACATAATTCTCACTCTCTGGAAACTAAAGGCTTGAAAATATAAAATTCTATTTCATCGTAATTATCACAACAATTCTTTCCAAAATCAAACTTTTACATGATTAGCCATTTTTTGAAAATTTTCAGCTTGGTCTTGAAAATCAACCCATTTTCAAAATACCATAATTGTGCTCCTTTCAAAATCTTATAGTTGAAATAAATTTAAACATTTTTCAAAAATCAAAAAATATCACCAAACCATTACTCAAAATGGGATATTATATCTTATTGGTAAGTCATTTATAAAATTAATTTCATGCTTGTCTAATTAGTTAAACCCATAACAGTGAGATTCCAAATCCTTTAAGTGTCTCCAAGACACTTATGTACTACACCCCTAATAACTTTAATTTCAACATAATAAGGTTAGTTATTTTGTTTCAAGCTATAAATTTCAATTCTTGAAAATCTTATACCTTTCTACTAACCCAATATAAGGAATAGAGAAGAATAAATTTAAACTCCCAGAACAACAGGACTGATGACCACTTTTTAGTCAAGGACCAAATAATATGATACTACATGTAACATACCACCCCACCACATTTTCTTGAGAAGGTATAAGGAAATTTCATGGTCTTACACAACATCCCCAATGTTCTAAAGCCTAGAAATAATTTCTATGGACATCATTAATAGTTGGGGGATGATTTTCCCTTTAATTATAAAACAACCCAACCAAACAAGACATAAAAAAATACAACTACATGATGCATGATAATAATGTAAAATAGCTCATGATAATACCATTATTATCAAAACCAAACTACAAAAACTACCACAGTGGAAGACAACAAACATCAAAGTAAATCATGGAAGAAAAATACAACAAAACTCAATGAAAACCAACAAAACTACAATTCTACAACATGTTCCATGCTCCAACTCCTCATAATTTCCCAAGAATCACCATTCACCACTCAATAAGTGTGATAATTTACCTTTTCTTTTGTTATGTTAAATGATATCTACAAAATCCCAAAATTGAAAAAGTGGGGTGAGTAATGAAAATTGGTAGGCTTTCCCCAAATTAATTCCTTACTCACACCACTATGATAGAACAAGTTAGAACATTTATATAAAAAAAATTATATAAAAGCATTTCAAATAGTTGACCACAAATCCAAAACTGTTTATAAGAAAAATATTTTCCAAACCAATACTAATTTCCATGGAAAGAAAATATCAATTCTTTAAACAATTTCACATTCCTCTTTAAAATACCTAATCCATGATTCAGACACACACCCACACAATAATTCTTATCAAGTAGTGCTTTTCTCAAGATCGGTTTTTCATCCATCCACTTATTTAACAAAAAGTGTCCAATCTCCTTGTTCCCCAATAGCACACGCCCCTTATTTAGGGTATTTTCCCTTTGTACCCTAATGATACACCCCCCCATTATTTAGGGTCACATCAAAATCATGAACTCATTCAACCCATGTATAGAAAATCCATTTCAAACCAACCAATTCCAACAATTTCAATAAAATTATTCTTTCATTGAAAACCTTTCAAAAAACCATCTGAATACATTTTAATAAAAAAATACTTTGATTAAAGACATCTCAATTAAATCATTAACCAAAAATATAGTAATATATTTTTTAAAATCAATATTTTCATATCAAGAAAACAAATTACATTTCACAACCACTTTCTAAAATTCTACAACTTCACCAAGAGTCCATAAAGAACTCAAACTATTATTAAATAGTGTTTCTTCCATTATTTACACACAATTTTCAAAATCAATTTCAATAAATTTAGCCAATTTGAAAAAAATAAGTCATATTCTAATAATAGGAGTGGAGAGTTAAGAAAATGACCTTGATAATTATAAAAAAAGGAATAAGAGCATAGAACCTCCCACAAAATTGGGTTAAATTTTCAAAAATCCACCTTATATCTCTTCCCCTATCATTGAAAAAGTAAAATATAATTTTTATTAGAATAAAATACCTTAGATATATCTTAAATCGAATATATATATATATAACCAAGAGATGGAGGACATTATATCTAAGAAAAACCAGGATAAACTACCATAAACGATGACTTACAGAGGTATTTGAGCTTCAACACACCAATAAATGCCTTCTTATCTCTTCCAATTTAATTGGGAGAGGTCCTATAACCTTTGCGATGAATAAATATCTAATTAGGGTTTATTTAGAGTAAAAAAGTTGGAATAAAACGTATTCCCATACCAGATCCACATTTTCGGATCTTATTTTTAAACCATTCATGGTTAGTCGCACAGTTAGCCAAATTGTGCACTAATTATGCGCAATCTTCTGCCTCAAATATGAGATCACATGGTTTTCCCACATGGTTAGAAAAACCATGTGCTAACAACAAAAAATATCACTATCCCACATTTCAATGTTTCTCTTAGGTGGCTAGACAATTTTTACAAAATGTACGCCTACCTGTGCACCTTCCCCTTAGCATATATCTCATTGTACACTTTTTCCTATAGGATTTTCATAGTTTCCACAAACTATGATCAAACTGTTCACCTGTATGAAATCCCAAAAAACATTCCAAGAGGTTTCCAAAACCTCCCCAACTTCACCCAAATTCTTTATAAACTTAAAAATTATAATTGAAGGGTTACTTTCCTGAAAATGTGGGTGTTGTAAGTGTTGGGAGTTCTTGGGTTTAGAGGTTCTAGGCTTCATAAAACTTGGACAATAATAAGGTGTGTGATTTTTCCTTTGAAGTTCATTCCTCATAATGAAAATGTTCTATTGGAGTAAAATAATGATATTTTTATCCCTTTACTATAAGCCTTAATCATTGATCATTAATGTGGGGGTTATGCATAAAGATGGTTGAACTATTGAGATAATGGTGGTGAGAAAACCATTTTTAATTCTTCCAATTATTTGGATGGATAAAAATAGTTATTGATAGAATCAAACTAATGAATTCATTTGAAGACCACCCTTGGGGTTTTCAACTATTGTGTTTGTCCAAAATATCACATGGTTTAGAAACCAAATTGTTATAATTTGGGTAAATGTATATATGGAGGGAGGTGGAATAAATAATGAATTGGGGTACCATTGTGAAGTTAAACTAAGGTCTCATAGGTGGAGATATTGTTGTTCTGAGTATAGACCTATAAAAATGGAGGAACCCCATCTAAAACAGGAGATATAACCTATGCCTAGGTAGCTAAAGAAATTTCTTCACATTGATAATGTATCAATTAATGTACTAAAATACATTCTTATATATCTAACTATCTATTGTGAATTTTTATTTGCTTCAAAATCATTAGAATAGACCTTCACCAATAAGCATCGCATCTTGAGAAGGGCTCGGTAAATTGTTGTGTTCATTGTAATAAGACTATAAGGATACTCCTTTAGTGTAAATCATTGACATAGTAACGTGTGAAAAGACTCACTTGTTTATGGGTCATCTTCTATGAAATACTAACTATTTAATGATTGTAGAGACTCCAAAATATTGATATCTATTGGAATAAAGATTCTATGGTTCCTCAATGAATTTATAATGTTTGATTTGGATATATTTCTAGATAAATACCAGATATGGGCCCTTGAATTGAGTGAAAATTGGTGAAATCCATGGGGATATAGATTATTTATGCATTGACACACAATCGAGATCCTTATGGTATGGGTATATTTTTTTGAACCAACTGAGGAAACTTTTCATCAATGTTGGTTAAAAAATTAGTTAAGATGTTGGACTAACATAATGATTCTTCTAAGTATTAAGTCATCATGATCAATATTTTCATGGAATGTTGGATTTCAAGTCTATGTGCCATGGAATGTAGTTAGCTGGAAGATTAAGGACTAGTGTATATATTTGAAAATGAATATAATGTATCGGAACTCCGTCAATATCTTTATATCAAGTATGGATGAGGTGATAATAATTGGATTTTGTATTTAAAGAAAGTTTGAATTGTTCAAGTTGTGTTGGTTTATAGTGACTCATTAGTCTATATCATAATTTTTAATGAGTTGTGGGTATCAACAATTGACCTATGTCTTTCATTTAATTTAGCACAGTGGAACTAAATTGGATTTTTCATGTCATTTGACTATCAAAATATAGTTTTTTATAGTCATTATCATGGTGGGGATCACCTTTATTCTTCAAGAATAATCATCCCAGGACACTATGTGTTGTCAAGTTGGACCAACACCTTGATCATGGTCTCGATGTTTCATTTATAGTGACATTTCAGCTTGCCTTCAAGTGCTGTGATCAAATTCTTACTGAAATATCATAATTGGATTTCAAAATTGAATGAGGCCTTTAGGTGGTAAGTTGGAGTTTGGTGATTAAATATATATAACTCCTTATAAGTGTCGTTCAAGGATGATCAGGAGGTTTGGTTCATTTTAAATCAAAAATCATCATGGAAGAGAAGCTCTATGAAGGGGATATTTTTGACAACTAACATCATTATAAGATTTTAATTTTGGTGGAAAATTACACACATTAATTTAGAGGATGTTTTTTATAGAATCAAGTGTTGAATCTAGGTGAAACTAGGTAAAAAACTTATAATAAGTGTTATAAGAAATCAATGAAGGAATATATGGAGACACTAGGATTAGTAAGCTAGTGGAGAAGTTTGTGGAAGTAGACCTGCTAAATCAAAATGAAGGATATTAGTCTCTCATATCCTCCCTTTAAGTACTCTATATTATTTTGTGAAGATCTAGATAGAAAACAATGGTGAATCTATAAGGAATCCTTTATTCTTTATCAAATATGGCCTTTTCTTCCTCCTATGGTGGTGGATCACCATATTGTTCATTGGTGATGATCCTTGTGGAAAGTTGTAACCCTAGTTATACTTTGATATCTCCATACTCATTTAATCACCATTTTCATGACCTTGGTAAATGATTGGTTTTCTCTAGATTCTAAATGGATAATTGGATGATAGTTCTATCAGATCTTGGTTTAATTTTCTAAGACCAATGAGGCTTTGGATCAGCCTAGCTAAGGATGTTCTGTGATGATAAATGCATTCAATTGATAGTAATTTCTATGAATATATTTCCCTTGGTGATTTATTATTTTCTTTTTGATCAATTTTGTTCAATTTCTCATAACTTTATTGAATTAAGTTTTGTATTTTTTTCATCTTAGAACCATTAGTGTGATGGGAGTGGCCCAAAATCTACAAGAAAATGTTACAGCTAAGGTATTTCTCTTGGTTTGTCCTCTTATAAGGTTCCAATTTAATTGTATTAAATTTTATAATGACTTTTTTCTAAGTGATATGGATTAATTCCAAAATGATGTTGTATGCATGGGGAAAATATTTTATGGGTGGTTTTTCATTATTCTTTCTGGGCAGAAAAATCCAACAAGTCATTCAGTATATGTTCCTTTCACCTTGTTTTTAAGATACAATTATTCTTTGACATACATATCATATAGATATATTTAATTTATTGTAATTATTTTCATGAGAATATCCTTGTAGTGGTTATTGGATTCTCATTGTACTTACACAACTCAGACAAAGGAGTTTGGATTTTCATTGTTTGGAGTTGGATCTATTTGTTGTAGGTGGTTCCTTTTACTCAAACCTACTATATTATGTATCATTTTTTGGCAAGTGATATGATTATCATCACCTTAGGTGAAAGTCATTATTCATAATTTTGATATGAATGAAATTTAATAATTTTTAATTGATTTATCTAATCGATTAAAATTAGTGACCATGTGTTATATGTCATTAGTTAATGAATTCCCTGTCATAACTAATTAAATAAATATTCATAATCAACTAACAAGGTGACAAGGGATATGTTGGAACTTGTGTGCAAGCTTGTTTCTTAGATACCGATGGATAAATCTTGATAGGTGTGTGTGTGTGTCTGTGTCTACGTAGCCCGTGAGAAATATTTTTATGATTGATCAAATGTTTTGTGTGTGAAGGCATAGACTTTAGATCATATTTTCTACTGGTTACTAGAAAATATTTGGCATATGTGTGTAGAAATGATATCTATGTTTGATTCTTTATCATGTGACGTGTTTATGTGTATCTTTTTCAAGACCTGTGCTTCTTTTTTTTCATCTGAATTCTTATGGATTAATTTTTTTTGTTAGATAATACTTACTTTTGATTTGTAAATTGTATCATGTATCACATATGTTGTCCTCTATCATTTTTAGTTGTGTTTGTAGGTTTTTTCCACTAGAATATCACCCCATAGGTATGTGTCATACATTGTTCAGAAATTCGATGTTCTATAAGAATCATTGGTAAGTTTCATAGATGTTTCTGAACAATCTCCTTGAGGGGTATGCATGAGGTAGATGACCAATGTTTATTCTTTTAAGGATCCAAAGAAGGAATGACTAGGGTTCATTGTGACTTATTGATTTCTCAACCAATCATTTCTTGGGTTTATTTTTTTTGGTTCATTGTCATTATATCTTATGATTTTATAATTATATATGTATTATTTACTTTTTATGATATGATTACATGCATGTATATTTCATTTGCTTATTAGGTATAGGACAGTGTTGGTGATGTCCGACTGAGTCTTACTAACACCCTTTTTGGGTATCCATGACACTTGGGTACTCAAGAATCCTTTATTTGTTATTGTTATAGGTTGGGATGTGTCCCAAGTTTATAATTGAGAAGGATATATTTCTATGATTTTGGGGACCTGGATGATGTGAGAATAGTATTATAAATCCCCCTTGTACTTATAGTATTTTATTTTACATGTGTATGCGATCAGCCTAGTCTAAGATCAGTTATTTTATTTTTATGAAATTTGGGCCTTTATAGAATTTAATCTCATTTCTATATATTATGTTTATTATTTCACATATTCTATTATATATTATTACATGTCTGGTTATTTGGTTTCTATTATGCACTCTAATAGAGGGTATACTCTCCCCATTATTTTACTCAGTCCCTCTTAACTAGTCGATAGTCTCTAGCATACAAGGAGGAGCACTTGAGGTCATGTGACACTTCCACTCAGACCTAGTAATTTGTGTAAGTGTGTTACATGATGATTGATATTTCATCACCCTATAAAATCATGATTTCTACAATAATCACCAATCATAAAATGATGTATTTTTTTTAATACAATAAATATATTTAAGAAGTGACATAGGAAAATATATATTTCCATTGTTTATTTTATTATTATACTATTATTTATCATTGTGATGACATTGAGATGATTTAGTATTTTTATAGATAAAGGAAATCATAATTTTAAATACTAAAAGAAAAAAGGTACAATTCTTCTTACTATGATAATTATCTATCTAAAATCGGTGCTGGTGGTTTCAAATTAAAAATATTTAATAATGGG
Organism: Viscum album; assembly: GCA_963277665.1. NCBI lineage: Eukaryota > Viridiplantae > Streptophyta > Magnoliopsida > Santalales > Viscaceae > Viscum > Viscum album. Next base: position 301,628,334 of record OY728130.1, read on the forward strand.
TATTCCTAGATAAATGAAATCAAATTATACTATTATAGGCACGTGGTTTTATTATGGACAATAAGTTTACAAAATAAATAATTATAGAATATCAATTATGGGAATGAATCCAATGAGTTCATAGATGAAAAGAATAATTATTTATAAAATATGATATTATATGAGTATGTATTTGATGTAACTTTTGTAGGGTATTATAATATGAAAATTTTCACTAAAGTAAAATATATTAATTTGACAAAAATATTCATGTCAGATAAAAAAGGATCTGTATATTCATCAAATTTATGGAAGACTATTATAAGGTGTGAATATTCCATTGGGAGATGTTATATTTATAATAGTTTTGTGATATGGAATGATAATGTAGTAAAAAAAAGTAATGGATGTCCTAAAATTAGATAACCTGCATCTTTGAAAATAATGAAACAATAATGGAAAAATGATAATTTTGTTTCACTTAATAACAGTTTCATGTTACAAAGACACAGGGATGAATAAAGATGCCAATGATTTATTCTAGTAACTAAGGTTGGTTACTCACATCAATATTACTATAAATAAAATTAGAAGTCATTGATTAAAAAGATTAATGAATATGTTTATCATTTGTTCATGTTGGAAAAAGAAGAATTATTCTTAAGTTCCTTCATTAAAAACACTAAAAATCATGAGATGATAATTAGTGTAATATCACTCGTATTGAGAATGGATTTTTTAAATTAATTCATAAATGAAGTAATGAATAATAAGACTTATATTTTTTAGTTGAATCTCAAAAAAAATATTGACATTTAGATATTAAATAATAATAATTCTTGTTCAATCGTAAGGAAAGAAGTTTTTTTATATGGAATTATTTAGGGGGTATGGAAGTGGACTTGAAGAAATTTGTTTTCTTGTCTTGGATAACTAGAATCCTTATATTGAGGATGTTAAATGTAAAACCTATCCCCATGTATTTAAATCTAATATATGAATGTTGGAGTGTTGTATAATTAATGTAGAGAAAAAATATATGGGGTAGATTTGTTCAAAATAAAATGAATTCATGGGAAATAGATATAAGAACTATGTGTGAATTATCTAATGATGAGTATGCACTTTTTTATTTAAAAAATGTTACTACTAGATTTGAAGTAAAACTTTTATTCCTAAAAGTGGTATAACATACATGTTGTATCATTGTTTATGTAAAAATGGTGTTTCAGTTTATATATTGGTTGAGGGACTAGAAGAAGGACATTGTTAAATTTGGAAATTAATGAAAAGATGAAATGTTGAAAATAACACCACTACCAATCTTGATTTTAAATGTACAGAGAGTGGTAATGTTAACAACTAGAAAAAATATTATTGATAAATCTGGATATATATGCATTAAAATAGTTAAATGTGGTTTCAAGACACACAATGATTCCCATGTGGTGTCAAATTTTATCTACAAGTGGAATCTGTGAGAGTGTGTTGTAATTTTATAATAATGTTGTAGAGGAATCTTGATTATGAGTAAAATCAATATCAAATACATATCTTATTTTTTTACCAAATAGTAAAAAGAAATATATATAATAATATACATGATTTTATCCCTTATAAAGTGATGGAAATATATGAATAACTTAACTGGAATATCTGTGGAGAAGCAGCTATAAATAGGGAGGTATATATATACTATATCTATTTTTGTAAAATAATTATGGTATCATCTGAATATATTTGAGAATAATAAAAGGCCTTCAAAAAATAAATTTCCCCATTATATATATTACATCATCAATTTTTTTTAGCTCGTTATTGAATAAATCAAGAGGATTTGATTATAATGGTCATTCCTGGATTTAAAACCTTATCTAGAGAAACATGTACATGTTAATTGAGGATTATAGTGCATATAAAGTGGTACCAATTGGTTAGAAGTGGTATCAGTTGATTCAATATATGGTATATCTCCCAATATATTTTATAACTGGTTAAAACTAATTATTTTGTTTGATATGACTGAAATCATAGTAATATTTCTATTTAATGCAATAATTTCTTTGAGTTTTTGGTTTTTTAGAAGGATTCATGATTAATATGTATAACATTGATGTTTTTCATTGAATTTTGTTTCATACATTTTTCTCTACCTTATTAGTCTTATAGAATTTGTTTATGATCCACTTTCAATTGGTAAATTTTCTCATTCATATTTCATGAGAGAAATGTAGTTATAAATATATATTGATTGTGAGTTAAATGAAGGCATATTGAGATTCATTCAATGGTGTGATGTGATGATGAGTTATCCTACAAATATAGTGCAAGAATTATGATATTTATTTGGAATTAAGATTTACTCACTATTACCCTATGTAATTTAGGGGGATAAAACACCAAGTCAAAATTTAGGAGAAACCATAATGGGATAGTGGTATGTAATGTATCAATATGAATCCAAAGGTGAATATTATCACAAAAATACTATTATGTTGGTGTTTATGACAACATGGAATTGGATGGAATTCTTGGGGATTGATTTTGTTCAATTTTTTGAGGAAATATTGGATTCTATGATTAGAGGAATAGTTATAATTGAACATATGAATGAGATATTGGTTACTATTACTTTTATGTAATTCTTGGAGAGTCATGGAAATAATGTGGTTAAATGTGTAAATGTCTATGTAGGATACATGATACTAATATAGTTATACTTTGATGTTTTTAATGTTTTTAAGGGAATATTTTACAGATTTTTTCATATTTTGGGTGATAAATATTGGATTAATTACCTAGAGTTTTGGGTGATATATACTTGAGGAATTATCTTGGGATAAATGAAAATGTTTTGGTGAAGGCGACCGTCACCATGACATAAACTACATCATGGTAACTATGGTGAAGCTATTTTGAATTATAAAATGTCTAGAATTAAGATGTAATGTCAATTTTTATCTTCACTTCAATTATTTATTTCACATGTATAGAACGATAAATAGGTCCATGTCATGGTTGTGGTCATCATGATTGAAAATTCCTTACTAGAGGTAAATGTGGTTTGGATTTTGGCATGGTGCATTAAATAAGCATAGATACATCCATAGTGGTCCATCATAAGGTTAAGTTATTTTTTATGAAAAAGGAATATACTTTTTGGGGACTAGAAATAAATAATTTCACCTAATGATTTGAAATTGAGGTATAATCTATAATAAATAGTGAGATAAAAATAGGTGTGGTGGTACCTGTTATAAAGGTTTTTATAATTATGACTAAAATGGCCTTTATAGTTCTACTTTTAAAGGTAAAATGGCCATTATGTTTTTTGGAATAAAATTTTTTGATGGTTTTTCTCAATAACATTCATAGGGCCACACCATGGTGTCATGGAGAAATCTAATTTCAAGGGTGTTTTGGTGTGAACAATTGAAATATGGATTTTATGAGCCATTGTGAATGGTTTGTTTCATCAATAATCATTTGGTAGTTATGGTTCAAATTTAAAAACTCCAAATAAAATCTAATGGTGAATGATTAAAAAAAATATGATCCAAGTGACAATATTGAAGTAATATAATTTATGGGAAGTTAATCAAAATTGTTTTAATTTTAAATTAAAATATAATTTCAAAAAAAGTGGTTGTTCAACTTGAAATAAAGAAGTTATAGAGTAGAATATAGAAAAAAGAATAACTGCATATTCTATGGGAGAATCAAAACTATGTGTTCCAATGGGGAGAAGATTGATATAATTATATCCTTGAATATCTAATTTGAATAAGTATAGTATTTCAAAATGAATTACTTTTTAAGACTAGTTTATGAAGTGGAAGAATGTTGTGTTCATAACTTGAATGTTCTGAACATGAAGTATAATTTTAGAATATACTTATAGAATTTGTATTTATTATTTAATATGAGTTTTCAATAAATACCACTATTACATATGGTCTATAATTGTGAAGAAAATTAAAAACCTTAAAAAAATAATTCTAATGATGGAATTTTTATTTTGATTTTTGTTTTGTTGCGGTGTTAAATAAGATTGAAGAATCAAAGACTCAACTATACATACAAAGTGTTTTTTATATCTAGAATATATTTGAATGTATTATTTTTAATTCACATGAGATTAAAAAATAGGATATTACTATTAATTTTTCAATTAACATTCATGAAGATACCTTTATGTCTATAAACTAAGAAGAGCCCAACATGTCTATTAGTTGATACCTTCACCAAAGCAGTGTGTAGAGGAGAATAAATAGGGTGATCCACTAGAAGTATTGTGCTATCCTAAAACATTTTCTACTTTTAAAATAATTTAGTAGATTATATGAAGAGGGAGTGATCCTTAGTGAGGAGTTACCTTACCTAAATTTTGTGTCCGTACAAATAATGAGTTATAGAGGATTTTAGAATAATAAAAAAATAATAAGCTTATACTATGTGGATAATCCTATTCTATGTGATCCAAGTAAAAACTTTAAGATCAATTCATTTAAATTTTTATATATTTGATTGGGTTTTTATTTGTAGTTAATAATAAATATAAAAAAGTCTTATTATGTTCCATTAAATATGGGGAATAACATACTAATTTGTGGATTTTAAAGGGGGTTATTTAAGAGGAGTATAATTTTACATTTGCCCTAATTCACCCCCCTCTCATGGTATCTTAATTCCCTAAAATGTGGACAAATTTTTACTGAGTGTATAATTAAATGAGGTAATGGTAAAACCCAATCATGATATGTATGATATTTATATAGTATGTAATATATCACAAAGGGAATGTAAAATATTACGATTTGAGCATTGGTAAATTCTATGGCATGATTTAATCAATAATATATAGTATCTGATATGGTTCTAAGGAAGGTATGATATATTTTTATAATACATAATATTTTTATGATTGTATGAAAGATATTATTACTTGCATGTAATATATATTATCTCTAAAAAGAGACACATAAAACATTTAATTTATACATAACATAAACTAGTCTTGATATTTTTATAATTATTGAGGTTAAAGTCATATGATGATTTTTATATCCTTTTTCATAAATATAATGGTGATAGAGGTATTAAACCTTGATTCATGCTATGTTATAAGTATGAATTAATGAGAAAATTGAGAAAATACTTTATAATTCTAGGATTTTAAAATACAATGATTTTAAAGTCATTAATTGAGGTCAAAGATAGATCAAATGCTGAAATTTTATCTTGACCAATTTTAATTAAGAATCATGAAAACTTCTGGATATTTAGTTAAATATGGTCGGGTGGGTGAGAACTCGTTATTGGTTATAGGTACAAGATTATAGTGAATAGTCCTAAGAAAAATTATTGAGAAATAATTGAGGAATTATTTAAGATACTGAATTTATGTAAATTATATAATTATTAATTATTGGTTTGTTCATGATTTTTTTTGAAAATATACAAATATAAGATAAGTTATACCTTTTTAATGTATTAAATATTTTGAGTGAGTAGAATATAGAAGAGAGATGTTATTAAGATCAATTCAACTATGAAATGTTTTATTTCTACTAAGTATTCTAGATATTTAGTACTTTAAGAATATGGAGATTGAATTTCTTGGTTATTATTAATTAGTCTTGGTGGAGATCATATTTTTTGTGAAATTATTCTAGATTCAAATGGTGATATTCTTATTCCCCTTTTAAATTCTTATTTTAATATGAAGGAATAAAAATATAAATATCATGTGGGAGGTTGTAACTATTAGGGTGTCTTGGGTCTCTATTAGTGGTATTAAAAGGTCAAGTTCAATATTTAATTCTACTTGAGTGTGATATTTTATTTTTGAATGTTTTTATCAGACTAGTTTCGATTTTATTGTTCTAAAAAGGGAAAAATAATAATCCATGTTTATAATGGATTAGAAGTAATTATTGATCATTATTTAGAGCTTGAAGGTTATCTAGAGGTGATATATATTTAAAATAAGAACAATAAAAATATTGGAGTTCTATTGAAAGTGCCTTGTGAATATATTGAACAACATGAGGATACATTATACCATCTTGGAGATGTTTCTGAAGATCACAATAAAACTAATAATTCTCCAAAATAAAACATTAATTGGGACAAGAAGGACAGATAAAAATCCATAGTGATTGGATTCTTGAGTTTATTTGTTGATGAAATATATGGGATACATATTTCTCTTGGATAATAAATTATTGTGTGTCAAGAAAGGGATTATTATTTTCCCTCAAATTATGTTTTTTTAATGTAAAATTTTTTATGGATATAGTTTTAAAGATAATTCACCTATTTATAATGATAGTTATGACAATGAAGAGATTGAGATCAACGATTCATTGAAGTATAATGAGGAATAAATTTAATAAAATATCTAACCTCTTTAGAAGTTGTTAAAAGAATTTGAGAATAATATAACATAGTTATCTAAGGATATTATAGAGAAACAATCTAAAGGAATATTTTTAATGATATATATATGGATTAGAAGAAATGAGTTGGTTATAAATTCTCTATCAACATTATAGAAGAAAATTTTAAATTTTCCGAATGAGTAGTAAAATATTTAATTTTTATCACTAAGTCTTAGATAGTTATAAATGGTAAAAGGATTAAATAACATGAAAAATATTTAGTATCATTATAAGAAGAAATTTATTATTTCATGAATATATTGAAAGGTGATTTCATCCCAAATTAAAATCCCTATTAGATTAAAAATATCGTCTCATGTAGAAGTATATCAATTTGTAGGTACTATTAAAGAATGCTCAAGAATTATTTAAAACATTTATAAATATCATGTTTGTATTTTCTATGTCACCCAAAAGGGAAAATCAATCTTTGAATTTTTTAGATTAAATATTATGAAAAAATAACAAATGAGTTTTTATGACTTTCATTATTATGAACATTGATTTTAAATGGAATATATTGGCCTTTTATTTTATGGATGGTTCATTAGGAGAACCAAGTGTCGAATCAAGGTGTAAACTATTAGAACTCACATAAGATGTTTTTTAGGACTTGAATTAAGATTTTAAGGGTAAAATGGTTCTTAATAAGGTATAAGATAAGGACATAATAACTTATAAGAATCAATATCACTTATTTTCTAGTATCCCCCACTAGTAAGTTTATGCGGTGGGTAGAGGACAATTTTCCCAGAAGGCCTCACTGGCCTACCGGTGGGGTGCATAAGGTGATTTTATGTGGGTGTTGTTTTTGTTTTTTAAACTATATCTTCCTAAATTTAAGCTATCATGGCTCTTATATTGGAGAAAAAAGTTCCCATGAAACTCTCTTATAGTCCCTTTATGTTCTCTCTAGGATTGTAGGAAGATCTAGATGGAAATGTTAAGATAATATATGTTTAATTATTCTTTCTTCATCAATTATGATATTTTATTCATCATATGCTAGTGGATCACTATTTCATTCATCATAGATGATCCTCATAATAATTTGTAACCCTAGAGATACTTTTATTTCTCATTCCTCTTAGAATCCTCCTTCTTGATGATCTTGGTCAGTTTTTTATCATTGACAATATTCTAGAAAGATAATTCGAAGAAAATTCCACTTGTACTTAGTATAATTTACAAATAATTACATATATTTCTATTATCTTGGATAGAGGGTATCAAGTGATGATAAATTTAAACCACTAATGGGTTTTTTTATGAAGTTATATCCATAATTTATAACATAATTTTTTGTAAATTGTGTTTAATTTTCCATCACATTGTCAATTTGATTTGGTATTTTTCATAACCGGGTGTGTGTTGTGAGTATCTCATACTCTGTTGAAAAACATTGTGGATATGGTACGCTTCTTGGTTAGTTGTATTATAATGTTTCAATTTAATTGTATTAAATTTTTTTGTGCCTTTCTTCCACATGATATGTATTTTTTTCTAAAATAATATAGGAAGAAAGGGATAACCCATTAAGTGGTGTTTAGTCATAGTTCCATTAAGTTGATAAAAATAGTATTCCGATCAACATGTATACCTTTAACCTGGGTTTTATGTTTATTTTATTATTTAAAATAATTATAATAAAGTTGAAAAATATAATTGGTATACTGAATCGGATAAAAACCTTGTTGTTTTTTGGAGGTCCAATATACTGGAATGACTCAGAAAAACTGATAGTCTATCCATGATTTGTGTTTTCTCTATTTGAGGTAGCTGGATTAGTGTACTCTACCCTATGGTATTATGTACCATTTACTATAATGTGATATGAGGTTCACATGTTTGGGTGAATGATACTTATTTATAATTGTGGAATGAATGAAGTGAATTTTTTTAATTCATTGACATAATTAGTTAAAGTTGGATACCATGTGCCCCATGTGATTATTTGATGAATGAAATGTATTATATAATTAAAATAATATACTTAATGAATTGATAAGGTACCACAGTACATGTTGGACTTTGTTTACTATATTGTCACCTTACCACTAACGGTAGAGTCTTGATTGGTGTGTGTGTGTGTGTCTGTGTCCCATGAGACCTATGTTTGATGATTCTTCAAATGTTGTTTGTATGAACACCTTGACTTTACTACCTATTTTCCATGGGTTATTAGAACGATTATTGGTTTGTGTATATCCATGAGATGTATGTTTGATTCTTGATCACATGAGGTGTTAATGTATTGCCTTGTAGAGATTCATTCTTGAAGTTTTTTTCATAAGAATTGTTATGGAATATGATTCTTTATAGATACAATGTGATTTTGAGCTTTCAATGTCTCATGTGTCATCTTATATCATATTCATTTGAGCATGCAGCTTGATCCTTTAAGTTGAGCTCATTAGGATATCCTCTAAGGGGATGTGTTAGATATTGGATAATGTTTACTTTAAATATCCCAACTAATGGGATGTGTAACACATGTTTTTTTTCTATCTCATAGAGTGGGATGTATTGGGAGCATAACTGATGTTCTTTCCAACATGGGGTTGAGGAAACTATAAATGGGGTTCATAGAGGCTTGTTGATCACATGGTCACTTAACACTTGGGTTTATTTGTTTTTGTGAATTATGATTATATGTTATTATTTTGATATTATTCATTATCTATTTAATTCTTCTAATCGAACTACAATCGTGTTTAAAAAAATTACTTGTTGAGTATAAGATCATGTGGGTGGTATCGTATAGTGTTTTACTCACACCCTTCTCCAGTGTCCATGTCACAAGGGTGCCTAAGTTGACCACACTTTTGGATGAGGGTTAGGTTTATAATTGATCATGATAGCTTACTATTAGTTTGGTGACTAGGACGAGGTGAAGTTGGAGTCGTAGAGCCTCATTATAATTTTATTTTTTCATTGACTTGGGTACATGATCGGCCTACTGGTAGATCGACTGTTTTATTTATATAAAAATTGAATTTTTTATAATGTTAAATATTGTTTATATAGATGTCATGTTTATTCTACTATATACTATATTTTATAATGTTACATGTTTGGATGTTTATTTTTTACCGTGAACACTAATTGAGGGTATAGTTTCTACATAAATCTACTCAAACCCTTAGTATTAGTCATTAGAATCTAGAATACAAAGAGTCCCACTTGAGGTCATATGTAATTATAACTCAAACCCTATGATGTAGGTTGCGTTGTTAATAAATGGTATTAAGAGTATGATGTTTTCCTATTTTTTAGAGTTGGTATAAAGGTATCATACGAATGGGTCGAAGGTGGTGATGAAACACAATCTGGTGTATCATAGAATCTTATCTTTTGAGAAGTCTAGGTTACCATGTTATATGATTGATATTCTTGGTTTTTTTTGTTATGGTTGTAAATGATTTCACCTTATATAAGAGACGTGTAATTTTCATTTTTTATTTCATATTAATTAGTATCTCGAACATATCAGCAAGAGGAATTTCAGGCATCATATTTGGAATGTAGGTTTCCAATTACAAATAAATTTATTTTGTAAGATTATAATAATGATAGAGGTCTTTTCTGATAATGCGAAAAAAACATTCTTATGTTTAAACATATGAGTTCTCAATGAAATTATTTTGTTTCAACACCTGTGATTATTTATATTGATAATAGGTTACATGAGGCTATATTGTGATAAACTTGGTAAAATATGATGATGAAAATGGTGGTGATGATATGATAATGATGTGGTCCCTATATGAATAGGTGGTGTATTGTACCATGTGAGATCATTTTTGGTAATTATATTACTTACTAAAGAACCCTATCCAATTGGACTTAGATAGGTATAGTTAATTAAGGTTCCAACTATATTCTTTGTTTATTTGTTCATATAGCACATGGTGATATTCTATTTCACCAAACATGGCATCATCAAATCTTGACATGGTCAGTTTATGTGTGAATTATTTATGTAATTTCTATGGATATGTACCAAAACAACATTTCTTGGGGAAACCCTTGTGAAACCTTCTAATGGCTTTGTGAAGAGCTCGTGGCCTTTAGAATGTGCCTTTAGTTTCTCATAGGTTTGTTTTTAATATTTTATATGAGTAACCTATGTGAGTATATTCCTAGTGAATTGATAACCATGGTTAATGTTGAGGGGAAATTTTCACTAATGAATTTCCCAGTGCATGTGAGTAATCTATGAAATGTTAAATGGGAATTCTTTCAAGATTCCTAGTGCACATTGGGTATAGAACACATTAAGTTCTATTATTTAATATAAAAGGTTGGGTTTCAAATAACGGTAGATTCTCTGTAGCTATAGCTGGATCTATAATGATAGGTGGCCTCTATGAATCTTAATAACAAGGATATGTTCTTCCTAGTGGGGTGATATAACAACTTTCCCCTCCTCGCTTGAGAAGGAGTAAGGACATTACTTGTCCTTAAGAGACATCCTCATTGTGAAAAAGGCTGGAAATAAATTTCAAGGGCATCATTAATAGATGTCGAATTATTTTCAATTTGAAGATAAAATAACCCCACCAAACAAGCTATAAAAAATACCACTACATGATACATGATAGAAATATAAAAAAACACATGATAATACCATTGATATTAAAAAAAACTACCACAAGTACCAAAATATAAGACAATTAACATCAATGTACATAACAGAATACAAATCTAACAAAACTCAACAAAACCCACATAACTCCAAACATCCAACATGATCCTTGTTCCAACTCTACAAAACTACCCAAGTATCATGATTCAGCACTAAATAAGTGTGATACTTGACCATTTACTATGTCCAAATAAATTATATCTAAAAAAGATCCAAAAAGACAAAGCAGGGGTGAGTAATGAAACTAAATAGGATTTCCCCAAATGACTTCACTACTTATACGACTATGATAGAATAAGTTAGTAAATTTATATAAGTCAATTTATATAAAAAAAATTGAAACAGTTTATCAAAAATCAAAAACTATTTCAATGAAAAATAGTTTTCCCAAAAAATACCACTTTCTATAGAATGAAAACAATAAATTCTTTAAATCATTTCACATTCCTCTTTGTCATACCCAATCCATTATTCACACACACACACCCACACATGCATGCTTCTCTAATAGTTCCATACACATTAGTAGTTTTTCATTCATCCACTATGTCATCAAAAGGTGGCCAATATACTTTTTCCATAATGACACACACCCATTATTTGAGGTCATGTCCTTTTATACAACAATAGTACATACCCTTATTTAGGTTTATGTTAAAATAATGAACTCACACAACCCATGTATGCCAAAACCATTTTGAACTGACCAATTTGAACCATTTCAATAAAACCAGTCTTTTCCTAAAAACCTTCAAAACAAACCATTTCAATATATTTCAATAAAACCATAATTTTATTGAAAAAATATCTATTAAATCATTTAACAAAAATCTAGAAAACCTATATTTTAAAATCAAGAAAAAAACATTGCACAACAACTTTCCATAGTTCCACAATTTCTCCAACAATCCATAAAATACTCAAACCAACACTAAAGAGGGTTTATACCAAGATTAGAACAAAAAAATATCATTCAATTTCAATAAATTTAACCAATTTGAAACTAATCCTTCATGTTCTAAGAAGAGGAGTTGAGAGTGAGTCCACCTACCTCATAAATTATGGAGAAAATGAATAATGACATGAAAACACCCAAAAAACTAGGTTAAATATCCAAAAACTTGCCTTATATATCTTCTCCTATCATAAACGAATCCAAATATAATCGTTAATGGAATAAAAAACCATAGATCTATCTAAATTGGACTTAATATAAGAAACTGAGAGAGGGCGAAAAGTATATCTATGAAAAAACATAAAAACTACAATAAATGATGACTTGCCATAGGAATAAATCACAAATCCACAAAGAAATGCCTCTGGATCACTTCCAATTCGATGGATAGAATTTATAAACCCTTTGGGAGGAAGGAATATTGAGTTAGGGACAATTTGGAGTAAAAATGGGTTAAAACTTAATCCCAACCCAGATCCACTTTTTTAGGATATTAATTTTAATGCATGCACGATGAGGAAAACCGTGAACTAACCACACACTAGCCTCTACCTCAAGGGTGGAATCTTGTGGTTGGCCCACACAGTTATACAAACTATGTTCCAACTATGAAAAAGATCATTTTTTCAATTTTCATGGTTTCTACTAGGTGTTTGTGCTATTTGTAAAAATTGTGCACCTACCCATGAACCTTCCACTTAGCCTTTATCTCACTATGTAGGGTTTCCTACAGGTGTTGGACAGTTTCCACAAACCATGATCTAACCTTTCACATAAATAAAATCCCCAAAAACATTCCAAAAGTTTTCCAAACCCTCCCAAACATCACTCAATCACATTATATACCTAAAATGAAAAAATGAAGGGTTTCTTAATTGAAACCAAGGGTCCTACATTCTCCCCAACATTGGCCTTTCCAACCCTAGAAAGTAGAAAATAATTGTTGTTCTGAAATAGTTTGGGCCATTTCTCAATCATTTTATTCCCTTATTCTTATGTCTCTTCATGAATCCAACCATGATTCCACAAAAACCACACTAGACTGATTCTTTTCCCATACAAGACTTTCCCTTTTCTATCCACAATATGTACTGACTTGTGAACCAATGACGCATATGGATCTAGGTCAATGTAATATCATCAAACCACATGGTAGGAATCATACTGATACCATTTCAATAGACATACATGAAACACATTATCCACAATGATAAACACTGGTGGAAATTCCAACTGATATGCCACCTCTCCAACTCGTTCCGATATCTCTAAAGGGACTATGTATCTAGGATATAACTTCCCCTACTTATAAAAACGATGATGCCTAGGCCTAGGAGATATTCTCAATAAGACATGACCACTCGAATAGAACAAAAATGGACATTGATGATGATCTGAATATGATTTCGGGTGACTATGATCTGTCTCATTCTATTTCTGGATCAACTGAATCTTCTATGATGTTTCTAGGAAAAGGCTTGGCACAACTAGTAAAGTCTCACCAATTTCCACACAACAAAGTGGATAATTACTATGATGCACATACAATGCTTTAAATGGATCCATATGTATTAAGACTTGATATTTATTATTATGTGATCACTCCACCAATGGTATGTGTTATTCCCATGAGCCACCAAAATCCATTAAAAAATATTGAAACATGTTTTACAATGTTTGTATCACCCATTCGGATTTCCCGTCCATCTAAGGATGATATGTCATACTCATACTCAACTAAATCTTAAGGGATTTATGTAAGGATTTATATAAATGAGATGTACACCTCGAATCTATGTTTAACACTGTCGATAATGGTCCACCATGTAGATTTTCCATCTCTTAGATATGAATTTTTTAAAAGTCCTCCATCATATGAAATTAAAGAATATGGATGAAATGGGGAAAATTATGAGCCCCACAACTATCACACATATGTAATCGTGCTTCTGGACCATTCGTGGGAGGAATTTAAAAAATCCATAGTTATATTCTTCTATTTTTGAATAGGAATAGGTAAAGACCGCAACATACCTATTGGTCTCTAATGCTCTACTTCAACCTACTGAAAAGTTAATAATCTCAAAACAAATTCATCCACATTTATTTTCATTTTTATCCACAAAAATTATGCTATAAACACCGTATAAATCTACTATATTCCATGATGAATAGACCATATCAAATGGTTGTAAGCATGAAGAAGTTTTTCCTAACAATTTTCAAGAATGAAGATCCAATTTGAAAACAAAAAAAAAACATAACCCATATCTAATCTCCATCCCTCAATATTAACCCCACCATTTAGTTTTTTCCTCATTACAACACATTCAAAATCAGAAGTATATGCCTATTTAACTGTCTCAACCAAACAAAGAACAAATGAAACTCGAAATTAAACTACAACATCAACTCGGTCTTCACATTAAAATTTCACGTCTTCTAAAACTGGCATCAACTTCTACTCATTTGAAGATTCTTTTTTCAATAGATTATATGAAATTCTGGTTAATGCATCTACAACCATATTTCCTTTACTTGGTGTATACATTAAGTAAAAGTTAGCCATTTAGAGATACTCAATCTATCTTATTTTTATTATGTTCAAATCCCTTTGTGAAAAAATATGGTTAAAGCTCTTATGATCTATATACATAGTAAATTTATCACCAAATAGGTAATGACACAAATTATTTAAATCATGGTTTATGGAAGCTAACTACAAATTGTGTGTTGGGTAGTTATTCTAATGAAACTATAACTTCCTTGAGATATGATAAACAACATGGTATCCTTTCATGAGAACACATCCTAACCCAGATCACAAATCATCATAATAAATCATGTACCTTTATCATGATTCTGAAAAAATCAAGATTAGTGCTGATGTAATGTGAACATTCAACTCTTGAAAATATTTCTGAGATTTATCATTCCATTGGAATGGAGAATTCTTCTTTTTAATGTTTTCATATGTGATTCTATTGATGAAACATTATGAACAAGTCTTCAATAATAACCAGCTAAGCCAAAGAAACTACTTATCTTAAAGACATTTTTGGAGGGTTCCATAAGATAACAGCTTCTATCTTTTTGGGATCCATAGAAACATGATTTTTAGAGATTAAATGGCCATAAAAACGTACCTCTTGTATCCAAACATCACAATTTTATAATTTGTAATATAATAAAAGATTTTTTAAGATTCCCAAATCTATTTCCAAGTGTTTCTCCTATTAAACCCTTTTCATTGAATGAATCAATATGTCATCCACAAACACCACCATAAAAGAATCCATGTATCTATAGAATATTCAATTCATCAATTCCATAATTGCCACTAGTGAATTATTTAGACCAAAATTAATTTCCACATTTTCATAATGGCTATGTTTACATATAAAAGTTTTCTTTGGAATATCATCCTTCTGAACCCATAATTAAATATATCCTGATTGTAGGTTAATTTTGTAGAACTTCTGAGCTCTCCTCAATTGATCAAATAGATCATCAATGCATGGAGGTGGATATCAATTAATTATTGTAACTTGGTTGATCTTATAATAATATACACAAACATGAGTATTTTAATCCACCTTTATGACAAATAAGACCAGTGTTTCCCATGGAGATGTGCTCGTCCAAATGAACCTTATTTTTTAAGGATCTCCCAACTGTAAATTCAGTTCCCTTAATTTTTTTGATTTCATCAGATACGATGGAAGGGAAATCAGATTTTGTCCCTTAAGAAGATCAATCACTAGTATAAAAATTATTTACCACATCAGCAATGTTTACGTCAGTTATAAATAACCAACATGCAAAGTTTTAAAATTGATTTATCATGTCGGTTATATTATAACCGACGTAAAAAATGCATTATGTTTAATTTTTATGTCAGTTATTTTATAAATGATGTGATAAATCCACTATCTAACTTTATCACATTGGTTATTTTATAAAGTACTTGATAAATCTATTTTTTAATTCGATTAGTATATAATCAACATGATAAAGCAATGACGGTTACTTTTTCAACTCAGTTATAAAATAACCAATGTAAAAAATTGGATTTATCACGTTGGTTATAAAATAACCAATGTTATAAATGTAACACTTTATCATATTGGTTACTAAATAACAAAAATGAAAAATCATTTAAAACTTTTATGAATCCCCATATTAAGTTATTGTGGTATTTTTTGATCGGGTGACAACAACTCTTCTCTCTCACGCAGAAACCCTAGAAACGATTCTTTGAACCCATGGCCTCCAACCTCATTTTTTCAGCATCGTTCATCATATTTTTTATTTCTGAATCTATCTGATTGAATCACAACACTCAATTAAGCCTCACAAGCCTCTCTTTGGATTGTTCATTTTCATAGAATCCCGAAATTTATGTTTTGTTATTTAATATTTTAAAATATCACAATATATTGTTTAACTTCCTAATGTTTTCATTATTGGACATGGTTACTCTCATTATCTCTTAGGATGATAGTTTTATCCATATTAAAAAAAATATTCAATTTAGATGAAATGGATAGGGAAAATGAAATTCTTCACAAGATTAGATATATTTAGATTATGATATTGAGATTATCTATGTTTATTGTATCACTAAGTTCAATGGGTTTTGGAATCTTCATTTTTTTGGTTTTTTAATATGATGTGATCTCCAATGTTGTGTGAATTATTATTAAACCACCATAAATATTTAGTTAACCATGTATATTCGGTTAATGAAATAGATTTCCTAAGAACATCTGGTTTTTAA
The DNA here is from genome assembly GCA_963277665.1 of Viscum album. Classification (NCBI taxonomy): domain Eukaryota; kingdom Viridiplantae; phylum Streptophyta; class Magnoliopsida; order Santalales; family Viscaceae; genus Viscum; species Viscum album. The sequence goes on from OY728130.1 coordinate 301,645,139, forward strand.
CATGATTCCCTCAAATAATTATGTTGAATTTAATGAAATCACATATGCCTAATATGGAAAAAGCTATGGTATGTTTTGTGATATGTTTTTGTCTAGTTTTGTGTGTTGTGTTTTAGCTATGATTATGTTGTTCATGGGGAGTGTCTTTATTGTCATGGGTGTGGGAAAATAGATGTGTTATGTAATAGGGATGCGATGGTTATAATAGTGCGGTTGTATAGTGGGATTGTGATGGTGGTTAGTTATGATAGTTTCTCGGGTAATAATTAAATTAAATGCATGATAATTATATGAAATGGCATGCTAATGACTATTGAATAAATAAATTTATGGGGTTCTATTAAAGAATAAATTATTTATAATATAAAATCTCAAAATTGTAGAATGTGATTTTATAATTTGAAATTGATGTGTGGATTTTGTTTTAATTTTGTGGGGTTATATATTTCAAATTTGTAGCATAGGTGGATTATCTTGTGAGATGTTAATACATTGGTTAATAATACATCAAATTAGTGGATGGTTATTTATTTTTACAAAGTGTTTTTCTATCTTATTTCTCAAAAAAAATATCAATATAATTTTCAAATACTCATATATTTGTTTTATTATATTACAAAATTGTGTTATTTTCAAATTATGGCATATTTCATATAAATTTAACACTATCTTATCTAAATATATTTTCTTTTTAAAATTATTTCTATGAATATATTTTTCAAATACGTATATATTTGTTTTATATTTCAAAATTGTGTTTCTTTCAAATTAGGACATATTTTGAATAAATATAAAACTGGTTTATCTTAACAAGATGTATACTTTTGATATTTGTTATAGGTAATAATCAGTCGAAGTTAGATTATGGCACATTGAATGAGTGATGAATATGAGGAAGGCTTTGATTCGTTTTTGTAATTTAATAAAAAAAAATGTTCCAAACAATGACATGTTTTTATATACATGCCTGAAATGTTTAAATATAAAGAATTTGAAAAGTATAGAGATCAAATATCATTTAATTTGTCATTGTTTTAATCCAAGTTACAGCCCTTTGATTTATCATGGTGAAACTAGGTAGAATTTCAGATCTACTAATGATGATGCTTTGGAATAAGGTAACTTTAATGAAATTGAAGAAATGATTAGTGATATTGAAGAAGAAAAAAATGATAAAGAACATCAAATTGAGCATATATATGGTGAAGCTAAAAAAAACATTGTATCCTGGTTGTACATATTTTATAGTTTTATCGTTAGTGCTAAGATTGATTAACATGAAGGTGAAACATGGATGGAGTGAAAAAAGTTTCACAGAGCTGCTACAATTGTTGAAATACATTCAACCTAAAGAAAACTATCTTTCAAATTCACATCATAAGGCCAAAAAAATATTATTCCCAATGGGATTGGGATACAAGAAAATACATGCATGTCCAAATGACTATGTGATATTTAGGAAGGAATATGATTTTCTGCCAAATTGTCTTAAATGTGGGACATCATGGTATAAGTTGAACGAAAAATCCTAGGATGGTGTAGCGATTACAAATATCCCTACCCAGGTATTTTGGTATCTTCCTATAACTCTTCATTTGAAACATTTATTTTCTAATTCACATGATGAAAAAAGGTTAAGATGGCATATTGATGATCATATATGTGATGGAAAATATGTCATCCAATAGATTATCCACAGTGGAATAAAATTGATGAGAAGTATCCTATATTCAGAAATGAAATTACAAATCTCATACTTGGGTTTTTTACAGATGGAGTCAATCCATATAGAAGCCTCAGTAGAACACATAGTTCATTGCCTATTTTATTTTTAATTTATAACCTATCTCCTAAATTTTGTATGAAGCATAAATATGTCATATTGAGTTTAATGATATCTGGATTAAATCAATATAGAAGTGATATTGATGTTTTCTTGTCACCGTTAATTGATGATTTGAAACTCTTGTGGGAGGATGGAATTATGGTGTATGATTATTATAAAATGGAATTTTTTCAATTGTATACACTGATTAAGATCACTATAAATGACATTCCGGTGTATGGAAATTTGTCTGGATATAGTGTTAAGGGGCATAAAGAGTGTCTAATTTATAAACAACATACATCATGGTACAAAAACAATATACATGGTTCATTGAATGTTTTTGCCTATGGATCACTCTTATAGAATATTAAAAAAGGAATTCAATGGATTATAAGAAATTGATATTCCATCAAAACCTTTATCCACTGATGATTATTTTGATATGGTTCAAAACCTTGATGTGACATTGGGAAAGGCACATAAATCTGGTAATGATAGACATATTTAGAAGAAATGTTCAATAATTTTGAGCTACAATATTGGAGATATCATAAAGTGAAACATAACATTGATGTCATGCATGTGGAGAATAATATATGTGATAGTTTTATTGGAACATTGTTAGATATTAAAAGAAATTCTAAAGATGGGTTGAATGCGTGATCAGACTTATTATCAATAGGAATAATTTTGGTGTTAGCTCCCACATCTGATAGAAGACAAACATTTATTCCCCCAACTTGTCATACATTATCCAACCAGGTGAAAATTGGATTGTGTTAGTGTCTTAATGATATCAAATTATCGTATGGTTATTCTTAAAATGTAAAAAAATTGTCTCTTTGAAGGATTTGATGTTGATAGGTATGAAATCTCATGATTGTCACATCATGATGCAATAACTTCTACTAGTTTCATTGTGTGTAATATTTCCCATCCATGTCACAAATACTATCATGAATGTGTTTTATTTTTTCAATTAAATTTGTAATAAGGTGATTGATCTGGATTCTTTGAAAATTTTGGAAAATGAAGTAATTTCTATATTTTTTCAATTAGAAATGTATTTTCCTCCATATTTATTTTGATATAATGGTTCATCTTGTTTGAGAAATAAATATCTATGGGCCTTTATATCTATGTTGGATGTATCCTTTTGAAAGGAATATAATGATATTAAATGGGTATGTTAAGAATCCATATCGACCAGAAGCCTCCATTGTTGAAAAGTATATTTATAAGGAGTTTTCAAAGATTTGTATGAGCTACTTGTCTATGGTGGGGAACATTGGTTTGCATCTATCTCTCCATGAACGAGTTAATAAAGAGGGATAGGGGATTCATGGATTAAAAGTCAAATCATTTTCAGTTGAATAGATGAATAAGGTACATTCATACATCTTTAATAACATGGATGATTCTTATCTATATATAACATTTCATATTAATGATTTGAAACAATGTCATCCAAGGAAGAAAGAAATGTGGATCTTGACTGAGCATAACAAAAATAATTTTCATTGTTTAAAAAGACCATGCTTGGTAGATCAGATGCATCATAGACATTAAGATGGTTAGTGATTGGTCCAAGTTTAAATGTGATAACATGGTCCACATATGACATTAATGGATATACATTTTATATAAAATATCAGGACAATATATGTGTAGATCAGAATAGTGGTGTATTGGTGTTTGCAGAAGCAATGCATTTTTCGAGTTCTAAAGACAAAACCCCAATTTTTTCATCAAGTGCATAATATGGAGTCATTGAATAAGTATGGAAGGTTGATTAAATTAAAATTAAATTTCATGTGTTTAAAATAAAATGGTTTATCGGTAACAATAGTGTCATACATGATGAATTTGGAATGAAACTTATTAATATTAATAGATTGGAAGACACATATGATTATTTTATAATGGAAACACATGAAAAACAAATTTTATATGTTCCTGGTCAATCTGATGTGCAGTGTTCTATTGTTTTACGATGAAAAAATAGTATATTGGTGATGATAAACTTGATAAAGATATTGATTTATGTGATATCCCTACTTCCATGAATAGATTAACAGATAATAATGACGAGCATGTTGAAGACATAGTTTGCTCCATAAGGAATGATCATGATGAAGGAATTTGGGAAAACATCCATTAGTATATTCATAATATTATAGTTGATATGTTTATTTCTCATTTACTTTTAATAATTTCATAAAATCTTATATGGTATTTTTTTCTTTATTAAAACACGTATTAAAACGAATCAGTAGAAATGTTTTTTTATTTTAGTTTAGTTTTTTTTAGTTTACCAAGTTTTCCACTACATAACTTATAAATTTATTGATCTTATTGAATGACAATTATTTTAAATCTATATGTTAAATAATATTTTTTTTGGGTAAAAATTGATTTATTAGGTTGGACAATTTTTAATATTCTGATGCCAATTTTGGATTTCTTTTTATTCATTTACATGAAATTTCACATATCATTACTATTGTTAGAATTTTAGTTAACTATAAAAAATATGAATAATAATATGTTAAGTTTTAGATTAATTTTTGTTTCATAATTTTTCTTTTTTTTTACCTTAGTATTATAATATGTGAATTTGTATATTTGTGTACTAAATGTTTTCTTCTTTGGTATGAAGGAAATTTAAATATCAATCAGATAATCAACCACAGTCTTCTGGATATGAGAATTATGATCATACCTCTAGATAGGAACATCCACATGCTTCTCTTGATGTTCCTCAACTTCTTCATGTGCTCCCGTAATGAGAAATAAGAGTTCGAGGTTTAGTAAATGTGGTAGCAAACATTTACTAAAATTAACAATTTCTCATTTCTAGGACCAGAGGATAGTTGTAGACATTTATAACAATGATGTTCCAAGAGGTCCTAATACAAAACAGTTCAAGAGTCAACTAAGGGTAAAAGAAAAGTCATAATTTTGTTTAATAATTGGAGAAGTATTGAAAAAACACTAGCTCAGTTGTGGGAGACCATTTTGGTAAGATCTTTTTCTATTGTTTGACTAATCTTGAAATGTTTATCATATAATAGTTTTTCCTTCTACTTTATCTAATGAAATCTGATATACCTAACACATTAGGAGCTAGGAGTAAATGTTTATCGATGGATTCTAGGAGATAGAGGGATTTCAAATCAACCCTCACATCTAATTTCATTTTTTTGGATTTCCAACATGATAGTCCATGTCATATATATCCATTTATAGATGAAGACACATGGAAACCATTTTTCAAAATTAGAAGACAAGAAGAATTTTTGGTAAGTGAAATGTAAACTTTTAGAAGTTTTCTTATATTAATGATCTTATTAATGAATTCTTAATGATTTATTATTCTTAATTTACATGAATCAAGGAGAGGTCATCAGGAGATCCAATCCAGAAATGTATACCCTCATAGTTTATCTAAGGGAGGGTATACTTTATTGAAAGAAAAATTATAGCTGAAAATTTACCAAAACATAGAGCTAAGTCTTTTGGATCTGGAGAGGCTTCCCCTTCATCCCCTCGGTCTAGAAATGAAAAATAGAAGAGGGATCGGATGAGAAAAAAGGGGCAATATCTTACAAAAAAATATAGGGTCATAGCCGAGAGGATTGTGAGTTGTTTATTTTATTTATTTAAGTAAATTAAATTATTTATATACTTTCAATCAATAAATAATTTTTAAAATAATTCATAACGGATTATCTTGAGTAGTAGAGAACACAGGGGTATTTAAAGATAATGGGAGGCATTATATGTTATCTGATGCATTGGAAAATCCCAAACACACGGGTCGTGTGTGAAGATAACCGGCTGGTGTATCGAGAAGAAATGTGTTACCACATTCTTTTGATTATTCCATAGAGGGTATATATCAAAAAAATATCATCTTTAGAAGTTTAATTTCACAGTATTAATGTGACAATGGAGGAAGAGATCATAGGATCAGTATAGTCTATATTTGAATACATGCAACGACAATTTCATAATGCAACTCCTGCTCCACCTATACCAGCAACTCCCACTCCCCCACCTTCACCTACAGACCCCATTATTTATCCTCCCCCTCTTCCTACAGACCCCATTATTCATTCTCCACCTCCTTCTGTTGACCCCATTTTTTATCCTACTCCCACACCCCCTCCTCCACAGCTTTTTAGTTATTGTGAGTTAGATGTTGATAATCCTCACTGTCATATAGTTTCATATGCACTGATATATTATATAAGGGATACAATTAATTATCAATAGTTAAAGGTAGAGTAGAATAATTTCACTATACAAGATATTATAGATATATCATTTGGAGTACCGTTACCTACAGATGAGGTGACGACAGTTGGACAAAGTATCATCCACTTCTTAGTTTTTCCATCTATATTTCTATGACCCAATACCATAGAGATATGTGTATGTTATATATTTTATTTTATTTTAATATTAAATTTTTTTGAAATTTAAAAGTTAATATATTTTTCTATTTATTTATAGGAATACTTTAAATGCAATGAAATAATGTATAGCCCATAATAAATATTGAGGGCTATGACATTAGACTCAGATTCTAGTAGTCTTGAAAAATTTTCAAGATATTAAAATTTATTGGTGGGTCATTATATGTTTACAATGGAAGCTTATGTTTGTGTACATGAAATAGATGTTTGGATTCTAAAAAATATATATCATGGAGCATGTTATTATAGATAAGTTTGGAATCACCATAGTGGATGTTTTTTTCCATGTATGTCTTAACATAAATATTTCCCCACATTAAATTTATTGAAAATTTATACTTACCTATTTTTTATTAGGTATATTTATAAAATGTTTGGGACGAATGAGAATATAGATTTATATGGCTTGATGGACCCATAGTTGATTTCACCTGAAGGGAATGAATTGGATGAGGAACAAAAAGTAGTTTATATTACAGAAATATTTTAATAGAATATAATTACACAATGTTAGATGTTTCCTTTTTTTGAGAGGTATGAAACATATGTCTCAAAAATTGTTATTTATATTTTAAGATAATAATCCATAACATTAAATTTTATTTTATATCAGTGGCCATTGGATGTTAGGTGTTTTTTTCAAGAGAGAAAACACTTTTTTGGATATGCTCTGTCCATGGCGATGTGCGATGAAATTTTAAGAACTTGTTAGAAAAGTAAGTTTTTATTTATTAATAGTTGTTTATATTATAATTAATTTTAAATTTATTTCATTCATATTATTTTCTAACACGGGATGTGATTTATTTATAATATAAACAAAGAAAACGAGTGCCAATATCAAATATATAAAAGTAAAGGTGAATGTCTATTTATAATTACAGCAATTTTGGATTACATAAATACGATATTTTGAATTGAAAAACTCATTTAAATATTATTATCATAAACAACAAGGCATTATTGAATTTCGGTATTATATGTTAAGATTTATGTATGAAATAATTACAACTGCAATAGTTATTAAGTTTGTACAGGTTAGATTTCCTTATAAATTATTCATTAATATTTCAATTGTTTTATTAATTATATTTGTTAACTTTTTTTTAATTTGTAACTATTTGATGACCCTCAGGATTATAGTGCATAATAGGTCAAACACGTACAAGTGGAATGGTCAAATTATTTTATATGTTTGATTGGATTTTAGTATGTTTTTAGTGAATATTTTAATTTTGAATGTTGTAATTATAAATGTGTATTTGGTAGTTTTTTTGGTTGGATTTATGTTTGTTTTTAGTTAATATTATAATTTTTGAATGTTGTAAATGTGAATGTGTAATTTTTATGCTTTTTTCTTTGTTTCTGGTTTATTTGTTCTTGTTTCTTGTTTGGTTTGTGGTCTGGTTTTAGTTCTTTCAGGTCTGGTTTTGTAGTGTAGAGGAACAGTTTCATAAAAAAAATTAAAAAAATAGTTTGTACGGAATATATTTATTAACTGACACTAAAAAATAAATAAAATTGGTTTTCCACATCAGTTTTTTATTTCTAACGTGATATATAGTTTTTCACATCAATTATTTAATAACCAACATAAAATTATATTTTATACATTGTTTATTTACTAACTGATGTGAAAAAGGCATCGAGATATTGTTTTTCCACATCATTTTTATATAATTGACATAGTAGGATATTTTTTACATCATTTATTTAAATAAACCATGTAAAAAAACCATTATAAAGTTTCTTTCACATCATTTATTAAATAAACGATGTGAAAAACCTCCTATTTTATAATTTTGAATGTCAGTTTTTATATAACTGATATAAATAAAATATTACTTTTTAAGTCGCCTACAACAACATCACCCTAAAAATGACTTAAAAAACCTAAAAACCCAATGTAAAAAACATTTTTTTCACTAGTAAATTGTAAATTACACTTCCCTTATTGATATAAACATATATAAATTTTGAGTAAAACTAACCTGAATCTCATCAAAAACTATTGGAAAATGTTATTCTCAGTCTCTTCCATTGATTACAAGGTCAACACTACCAACTAATATGGTTCATTCCAATTTATGGTGCTAACAAGACCATTTCACTTGCTTGGAAATTTTGGTCTCTAATAAAGAGATGCTTGACCTCATCATTAGTTGTGAAACTAACCATTCTGGTATAATGGTTGTTGTGAACTGTTAAAATTTTCAACCAATCCATACCTAGGATTATATCATAAAAATATATCTTAAGCACTGAGAAATTTCATATCATCTCAGCTCCATCAATGGTTATGGAACACGCTCTACACAAAAATGCTCAATATTATCTTTGGCATAATGAAGTTTGAATTTTTAATAAAAAATGCATCATATCAACATTTACTCCAAGAAAATCAACATTATTATAAGTAAGAGAGGAATGGGAATCACCTATATCAAAACAAGATTATATAAGGGTCAAATTAAAAATAATATCACCTCTCACTGTCGATGGTCTAGACTGATCATCCACAATAACTTGCTCATCTCTATATAATTTCTTACTCGCTGCACTTTTTCATTATTTCCTAGAAAAGATAGGTATTCCTGATGAGTCTTGGTATTGCTTGAATCACCATGGATAGCTTTTTTCTGCTAATGAGTGGTATTCTACTTTCCTCATCCCATCAAATCATATGAAGTCTATGACACATGAGGTGTGTCCTGAAAACCTGAGCTCAGAGCAATGTGAAAATTGTGTTGAAGATTCCCCATATTATTTTAATTGTATAATTATCTAGGTGGTTCCTTACCATCTCTCTCTCTCTCTCTTTATATGTTCAAATTAACAACATTGGAAACATCCATCATTGATCTTAAGTCTTGGAGTAATATTTTATGATCTAGATATCTAATTAGGAGTCATGCTTATACCTTATAAATAGGTTACTCTCTTCCGCTTTATCCCTATATTATAGTTCCCACCATTTCCCGTAGGTATAAACATGATCCCTCCACCCTTATCTTCTAATATTTACCTTTCTAGCACCATCACTCTATTTACCATCCCTATATAATTTGTAATAATAAGAACAGTAATCATTGAGGGAATCTATTATGTTAGTGTCGATTAAAATATACATTCCTTCAAGGATTCATTGTCATAAACTTCGGTTGCAAAGTGTACTAAATAAATATATTTAGTGGAATACTATGTCACTATGAGTCTCTCCTTATTCAATATAAATAATATTATCATTATAGTGATCCTAAATGTATGTATAAGGACCCACCCTTAAAACATTACATAATCTTGAATTAAATTAATAATTCACATTGAGGATATTTTTAGGTTTAGAGTTTTAGAGAATTAGGACATAACAATTACATCTCAAAGATTACAAGGTAGACACATCTACTCAGTTTACATTTTTTTCACAAAATATAAACTCTTGAACAAAAGAGTCATGTCTAGTTCCATGTTTTACACATCATAACATTTCCTTGATCCCATCCTTGACCGTATTCCACTTTAAGTCCTGTGGAAAACATTTCAAAAACTTGGGATGAGCACAAAAAGCTCAGTAAGGGATACAAAAAATACAGAAAGGAAACATTAGTCCATGTATACATAAGAATCAATGAAAACACACTTTACTCATAAAACATAATCACTTTAATATACCTCATGAAATCATAAAATTTATGAATAACACATAGAAATCATTAGATGTAAAGGTAACTTGAGGCATACATAACATTATTACATAGGGAGTAACCCTCGTGGTTATGTTTGGAATACCCATCACAGTATATTCCCTAAATCTCTTAGGAGAAACCTTAGCGTTTAACTCTTCATGTTAACCAATGCATTGGAGAGCTATCTCGGGCTCACCCGCCCTTAGTTTATCATGGAACCACCCGATTTCATAAACATTGCCCAAGAACCATAACATAATCATAACACTTAAAACATGTATAAAAGAAACATAAAATTTCCACATTTCAATCACAAGAGATCAAATCATGATTTTATCATAAATAAAAACATCTATAAAATCATTAAAACTCTATGAGAGAAATATCCCTTTATACTTTGAAAATATTAAAAGAAGACATTTTTTAGAATCAAAGTGTCACATACCACTTTGAAACTTTTTAAAGGGTTTTAAAACATTCATGCCCATATAAATAAATTATTAAAAACATTTTTAAAACATGTACATGGATGATAAATGTTTAAAATAATAAATCTTTAAAACCATTTGAAACAATGTTTTAATAAAAGAGTCATTTTCCATTTTGAACATTTAAATTATAAGCCACATGAAAGTAGACCATTTTCAAAACATTTAAATGAATTTAGTATAGACATAATATGGATATGGAATGTAAAAGGGGGCTGTATATACACTTTATAAAAGAATAAAAGTTCATATCATTAAGAAATGTCTCAATTAAAAGAAATTGAGATGTAATCCCAGTCAAGGATCATGCCATTAGAGCAAGGATAAAGAAATGACATAATTATGTGTGACAAATATAAATACACCAAATATAAGTGGATACTCGATGTAAAACCATCATATGTCATCCACACATATTTATTTCATGACATAATCAAGAAGTAGAGGTTTAACCCAAAGAATTGAAATTGGGTTGAGAAGTTCCCCTACAGAAATTCGACAGCCTAACGGCGTCACTTTAAAATTTTGAAAATGAGATGATGAGAGATAAGAAGGGTATCTCATCACTTGTACATAACATTAATATTAATAATGATATATAAGAACATATCCCAACATAAGAATATGTAAATTAAAAGACCTAACAAAAAAGAAAACTTTTAAAAAGAGGAAGGTGAAAGGTTCCCTTACCGATTTGGGTAACTTTCGAAACGTACACCCCATGAAAGAAGGATCATACAATGAAGATGTAAATACACATAAATTAAATTATATTAGACAAATAATAAAATCATGGTCATTAAATACACCACACAAAAGGAAATAGTGGCAAATGTAGCATGAATCTCACGGGAACACAAAGTGAGATAAAAAGTCCCTTAAGAAATTTCTGAAGCCTAACGGCGCCACTTAAAACTTCAAAAAATTGATTGATGAGATCAAATAGGGTCTCTCATCATATTAACATAAAAATTATAGTAAGAGGAATATAAAATAATATCCCCCAACATGAGAAATAGGATCTTAAAATAAGTGACATAAAATAGTGTATTTAAAAAGAAAGAGAGTGGTAGGATCCCTTACCTCAAGTCTGACTTGTCTTGTTCATTTCTTTATATTCCTGAATTATAAACTAGATTTAATTTATACTTGATTAAGAACCTTTATCAAGTTAATTATTCCTTTTATATCACTTATTACCATGTTATGAACATTATGTAACTGTTTAAGTTAAAAATGGTAGTCTTGTCGATCATTGGTACTTGAGTCAAAAATAAACTTCTTATAATTACAAGTTGTTCATGTGGTAAAATATACATTATATCCAGAATTATATTCATTATCTAGATATCATATATATAATATATATCCAGTATATACTTACATTTATAATATTACATAACATTTAGAGGTAAGAAATGAAATGCACCGTTCATGGAGACGGTAAGTCGTACGTACGCATGAACGCTACATTCATTTCTATTTTGTATTTAATGGAATTAAAATTAAATGATATATATATATATATATAATAATTACAGTATAATATATATGTTATATAGGTCACATAATTTCATTAATTTCATTCTTTATACATTCCATGTATTGCATGAACGAGTCACGTCACTTGAGGGGGCGGTAGTCCACACTTCCTCAAATGAAATTATCGCATTTTCACAACATGAAAAGCATAAAGGTATATTTTAAAAGTAAAATAAAGAAGCATAGAGAGGAAATAAATATAATTTATATCATAAATAAATATATTTACATCATAATGGCCACCATGAGAGGTGGTAGTAGAAGATATAACAATCATCGTTTCGTGAGGCAGTAATTTGCCATCCACAGAAATAGTATGTTCTTTAACCATTAGATGGAGGTGTGTGTAAGTGTAGCTTGAAAACTTCACATAAAAACATAATAGTATATTGAATATACTGGTGTTGTTAAAAAATCAAGGAATAAAAATATTTTATGGGGTTGTATAAGAAAAATAAAACAAAAGAACATAAGATAGGACATTACCTTTAAATCGGGTAACTCCCTTTGGTTTGAACCAAAAGGGTTTCTTGAAGAGATTTCTGCCTAAGGTAAGGCTTCTAAGATGAATAGAGGGATGTGGAGAGATAAACTGAGTAGATTTTAGTCGAGAAAAATGCTTTAGAGGTGTGGGTAAGGGGGTAGAGGTGGGGGTCTTTTATAAGAGTGAGGAGGAGCACTCTTGGAAAGTCTTGAAAAGTTACTTTGTTATAAAATTATTTTCAGATATTAAAGGTCCCTAAATTATATATTTCAAAGTTAAGGTGATAAGGGTTATAAATACACCCATTAAATAGGTTTTTTACAAGTTTATTTCTTAGATTTTTACCTTATCTTTTCATTTTATTTAAATCGTTCATTAATGAGGTAATCACTGCATCATCATGGTTTCATCAATAAATTTATTTATTTAATGTCTAAAAATTATAAAAAAAATATCATGATTTAGGAAATATTTTTATATTTCTAATGAATATTTATAGTCGAAAATATGACTTGTACAACCCCATGTAAAAATTGTTTTAGTAAAACAATACATGTTTGTGGCACTTTTATTTTTACTTTAAATAAAAAGTTATTAATGCCATTTTCTTACCAAAGTGGCCCCATGGGGTCCCCAAGTTGACCCAAGGATTTTCTAGGTCGGCCATGAATTATCCAATAAGTTTAGGACAAGTGTAAAGGTAATTTCATATTATTATATCCTTATATTTACCTTAAATTACACTAATTACCTTTAATCGCGATTAATAAAACTTAAAAGTTACTATTCACCAAAAAATTATTTTAATCCCATTGAACCACATTTTACATCCTAATGACAACCATGTATATCGGATTTTTGAAATTCAAATCACAGAGGTGGTAAAATTTCATTTAAACAAAAAATCATTTTTTAACTACCACTTAGTGGTTTCACTATTCATCAAAAATTGATGTTTTTCAGAAAAATACCAAAAATTCACCCTAAGCTATATTTGATATTCCAAATTAAAAAATTATGTCCATTTTAACAAATTCAAAACATAAAATTTGCATTAATTATTTTTATAATAAATTCCTGCTGTCAAAACAAATAACGTGTTTTTAAGAAATAATATTTACCAAAAGATTGACACTTGTTTATGTCCAATTTCAAAGTGAAATTAATTCCAATAAAAAAATTGGATTAAATTGTAAAAATATATTTTAACTAAACTTTAAAACTAATTAAAAATATAATCTATCCATATAAATAAATTATATTAAAAGCAGGACTGGAATTAAAATAAAATATTTTCACTAAAAATGTTCTTTATCGGAAAAATAACAAAAATTTACACAAAGTAAATTTTGAGGTCCAGATTCTAAAGAAGGATTTTATTTTGTCAAATATAACATATAAAATTTTAAAAAGTATATTTAAAAAGTGTTCGCTATCAAAAGGCGGTTAATCGACCTTTTAAAGAATATTAGAAGATTTATGCTTAAAATTGGATTCATTTTCATTTTAAGCCTATAACATTTATTTGGATAAATGCAAAAATATTTGACAAGCATATATAAACATTTCGTAGTTAGTTCTGTTCATTCCTTCCATTACAATGGCTAGGAGTTAACTGCTATTTAAACTAATATTATTATATTATTGGTGTGCAACGTAAGATTTCAAAGATACTCTTTGTTGCGTATTGGGTACGCCATTAAACATAGCATTCCCTTTAAAGTAATATTAATATTTTATTCAAAAATATTAATAAATATAAATATTTCATATTCTTTATTTACCTGGGATGTTACAGTATGAGTATAGAATTATTTTTCCAACAATTATTTAAAATCATCTCATTCTAGGCCTTGGTCTAATTTATCCTAATATTCTAAATCCCACCATTGGCATCAAAAATACTTTAACATATAACTATCCAACTTAACTTCTAGCTCTACTGGTGTTCCAATGAATTCTAATATTTGATTCATCCTATTCAGCCACACCTATTACTTATCTAGTTATAAATCACCCTAAAAGATGAGTGGATTATGATTCTGGAACTAGATGGAGTGATCCACTTTCCTTGGTTCATCCCATCAGTTTCCTCTATCCACAATTTGAAAATTCTGGACAATACTACGAACCAACTATTGGTTCACCTGTGGCTCAGGTGAAATCATATTCTCAGCAGCTTCCTTCGGTTGGTTTATATGATGCATATTGGGTTCTATTTTCTATACAAGAAACAAATAACATAATTCTCACTCTCTTGAAACTAAAGGCTTGAAAATTTTAAATTCTATTTCATCATAATTATCACAACAATTATTTCCAAAATCAAACTTTTACATGATCAACCATTTTTTGAAAAATTTCAGCTTAGTCTTGAAAATCAACCCATTTTCAAAATATGATAATTGTGCTCCTTTAAAAATCTTATCGTTGAAATAAATTTAACCATTTTTAAAAAATCAACAAATATCACCAAATCATTACTCAAAATGGGATATGATATCTTATTGGTAAGTCATTTATAAAATTCATTTCATGCTTTTCTAATTAGCTAAACCCATAACAGTGAGATTCCAAATTCTTTAAGTTTCTCTAAGACACTTATGTACTACACCCCTAGTAACTTGAATTTCAACATAATAAGGTTAGTTATTTCTTTTTAAGCTATAAATTTCAATTCTTGACCATCTTATACCTTTCTACTGGCCCAATACAAGGAATAGAGAAGAATAAATTTCAACTCCCAGAACAACAGGACTGATGACCACTTTTTAGTCAAGGACCAAATAATATGATACCACTTGTAACATCCCACCCCACCACATTATCTTGAGAAGGTATAAGGAAATTACCTGGCCTTACACAATATCCCCAATGTACTAAAGCCTGGAAATAATTTCCATGGACATCATTAATAGTTGGGGGATGATTTTCCCTTTAAATATAAAACAACCAAACAAACAAGACATAACAAAATAAAATTACATGATGCATGATAATAATGTAAAATAGCTCATGATAATACCATTGTTATCAAAACCAATCTACCACAAGTACCACAGTGGAAGACAACAAACATCAAAGTACATCCTGGAAGAAAACGCCATCAAAACTCAAAGAAGAACCCACAAAGCTCCAATTCTCAAACATGCTCCGTCCTCTAACTCCACATAATTTCCCAAGAATCACAATTCACCACTCAATACGTGTGATAATTTACCTTTTCTTGTGTTATGTTAAATGATATCTACAAAAACCCCAAATTGAAAAAGTGGTGGTGAGTAATCAAAATTGGTAGGATTTCCCCAAATTAACTCCTTGATCACACCAATATGATAGAACAAGTTAGCACATTTATATAAAAAATATATATAAAAGAATTTAAAATAGTTGACCACAAAGCCAAAACTATTTCTAAGAAAAATATTTTCTAAACCAATACTAATTTCCATGGAAAGAAAATATCAATTCTTTAAAAAATTTCACATTCCTCTTCAAAATACCTAATCCATGATTTAGACACACACCTACACAATCATTCTTATCAAATAGTGCTTTTCTCATGATCGGTTTTTCATCCATTCACTTATTTACCAAAAAGTGTCAAATCTCCTTGTTCCCCAATAGCACACGCCCCTTATTTAGGGTCTTGTCCCTTTGTACCCTAATGGTACACCCCCCCACCCATTATTTAGGGTCACATCAAAATCATGAACTCATTCGACCCACTTATAGAAAATCCATTTCAAACCAACCAATTAAACTATTTCAATAAAATTATTCTTTTATTGAAAACCTTTCAAAAAACCATTTGAATACATTTTAATAAAAAAAATACTTTGATTAGAAACATCTTAATTAAACCATTAACCAAAAATCTTGTAATACATTTTTTAAAATATATATTTTTATATCAAGAAAACAAATCACATTTCACAACCACTTTCTAAAATTCTAAAATTTCACCAAGAGTCCATAAAAAACTCAAAACATCATTAAATAGTGTTTCTTCCATTATTTACACACAATTTTCAAAATAAATTTCAACAAATTTATCCAATTTGAAAAAAATAAGTCATATTCTAATAATAGGAGTGGAGAGTTAAGAAACTGACCTTGATAATTATAAAAAAATTAATAACAGCATAGAACCTCCCACAAAACTGGGTTAATTCTTCAAAAATCCACCTTATATCTCTTCCCCTATCATCAAAAAAGTAAAATATAATTTTTATTGGAATAAAATACCTTAGATATATCTTAAATGGAATATATATATAAAACCAAGAGATGGAGGAAAGTATATCTAAGAAAAACCATGATAAACTACCATAAACGATGACTTACGGAGGGATTTGAGCTTCAACGCACCAATAAATGCCTTCGTATCTCTTCCAATTTAATTGGTAGAGATCCTATAACCTTTGGGATGAATAAATATCTAGTTAGGTTTGATTTAGATTAAAAAGGTGGGAATAAAACGTAATCCCATACCAGATCCACATTTTCGGATCTTGTTTTTAAACCATTCACGGTTAGTCGCACAATTAGCCAAATTGTGCACTAATTACGCAGAATCTTCTGCCTCAAAGATGAGATCACATGGTTTTCCCACATGGTTAGAAAAAACATGTGCTAACAACAAAAAATATCACTATCCCACATTTCAAAGTTTCTCTTAGGTGGTTGTACCATTTTTACAAAATGTACGCCTACCTGTGCACCTTCCCCTTAGCATATATCTCATTGTACACATTTTCTTATAGGATTTTCATAATTTCCAAAAACTATGATCAAACCGTTCACCTGTATGAAATCATAAAAAACATTCCAAAAGGTTTCCAAAACCTCCCCACCTTCACCCAAATTATTTATAAACTTAAAAATCATAATTGAAGGGTTAATTTCCTAAAAATGGGGGTTCTATAAGTGTTGGGAGTTCTTGGGTTTAGAGGTTATAGGCTTCGTAAAACTTGGACAATAATAAGGTGTGTGATTTTTCCTTTGACGTTCATTCCTCATAATGAAAATGGTCTATTGAAATAAAAGAATTTTATTTGTATCCCTTTACTATAAGCCTTAATCATTGATCATTAATGTGGGGGTCACCCATGAAGATGGTTGAACTATTGAGATAATGGTGGTGAGATAAACATTTTAAATTCTTTCAATTATGTGGATGGATAAATACAGGTATTTATAGAATCAAACTAATGAATTCATTTCAAGACCACCCTTGGTGTTTTCAACTAGTGTGTTTGTCCAAAATATCACATGGTTTAGAAACCAAATGGTTAGAATTTGGGTAAATGTATATATGGAGGGAGGTGGAATAAATAATGAATTAGGGTACCATTGTGAAGTTAAAATATGGTTTCATAGGTGGAGATATTGTTGTTCTGAGTATAGACCTATAAAAATGGACGATACCCACCTAAAACAGGAGATATAACCTATGCCTGGGTAGCTAAAGAAATTTCTTCACATTGGTAATGGATCATTTAATGTACTAGAATACATTCTTAGTTATCTAACTATCTATTTTTCATTGTTATTTACTTCATAATCATTATAATAGACCTTCACCAATTGGCATCGCATCTGGAGATGACAAGTCAAGGGCTGGGTAAATTGTTGTGTTCATTGTAATAAAACTATAAGGATACTCCTTTAGTGTAAATCATTGACATAGTAACGTGTGAAAAGACTCACTTGTGTATGGGTATTCTTCAATAAAATACTAACTATTTAATGATTGTAGAGACTCCAAAATATTGATATCTATTAGAATAAAGAGTCTATGGTTCCTCAATGAATTTATGATGTTTGATTTGGATATATTTCTAGATAAATACCAGATATGGTCCCTTGAATTGAGTGAAAATTGGTGAAATCCATGGGGATATATATTATTTATGCATGGACACACAATCGAGATCCCTATGGTATGGGTATATTTTGTGTGAACCAACCGAGGAAAATTTTCATCAATGTTGGTTAAAAAATTGGTTAAGATGTTGGACTAACATAATGATTCTTCTAAGGATTAAGTCATCATGATCAATATTTTCATGGAATGTTGGATTTCAAGTCTATATGTCATGGAATGTAGTTAGCTGGAAGATTAAGGACTAGTGTATATATTTGAACCTGAATATAATGTATCAGAACTCCATAAATATCTTTATATCGAGTATAGATGAGGTGAAAATAATTGGATAGTGTATTTAAAGAAAGTTTGAATTGTTCAAGTTGTGTTGGTTTATAGTGACTCATCAGTTTATATCATAATTTTTAATGAGTTGTGGGTATCAAAAATTGACCTATGTCTTTCATTTAATTTTGCACAATGGAAAAAAACTGGATTGGTCGTGTCATTTGACTATCAAAATATGGTTTTGTATGGTCATTATCAAGGTGGGGAACACCTTTATGCTTCATGAATAATCATATCAGGACACTATGTGTTGTCAAGTTGGACCGACACATTGATCATGGTCTCGATGTTTTATTTATAGTGATATTTCATCTTGTCTTCAAGTGCTATGATCAAATTATTGATAAAATATCATAACTGGCATTCAAAATTGAATGAGGCATTGAGGTGGTAAGTTGGAGTTTGGTGATTAAATATATATATATAACTCCTTATAAGTGTCGTTCAAGGATGATCAGGAGGTTTGGTTCATATTCTATAAAACATTATCATGGAAGATAAGTTCTATTAAGGGAATATTTTTGACAACTCACATCATTATAAGATTTTAATTTTGGAGGAAAATTACACACATTCATTTAGAGGATGTTTTTTATAGAATCAAGTATTGAATCTAGGTGAAACTTGGTAAAAAAAACTTATATTAAGGGTTATAAGAAATAAATGAAGGAATGGATGTAGACACTAGGATTAGTAAGTTAGTGGAGAAGTTCATAGAAGTAGACCTGCTAAATCAAAATTGGCTAATTAATGGGATGGTTACAGGCTCGGTTTCCTCGTCGGTCTAATCGAAAAGATGGTGGACCTCGACCAGTGATCAGGTGTGGTGTGTTAGGTGATGTTATATGTGGGTTTTTTGGTCTTTTTGGTCATGGGGTCCCCCAGAATTTAGCCTAACATATAATGGTTTTTATAGAAAAGGATATTTGTGAGTCTCTCATATCCTCCCTTTAAGTACTCTATATTATTTGGTGAAGATCCAGATAGAAACCAATGGAAAATCTATAAGGAATCCTTAATTCTTTATCAAATATGGCCTTTTCTTCCTCCTATGGTGGTGGATCACCATATTGTTCATTGGTGATGATCCTTGTGGAATGTTATAACCCTAGTTATACTTTGATATCTCCATACTCATTGAATCACCATTTTCATGACCTTGTTAAATGATTGGTTTTTTCTAGATTCTAAATGGATAATTGGATGACAGTTCTATCAGATCTTGGTTAAATTTTCTAAGATCGATGAGGATTTGGATCGGCCTAGCTAAGGATGTTTTGTGATGATTAATACATTCAATTGATAGGAATTTCTATGAATATATGTCCCTCTGTGATTTATTATTTTCTTTTCGATCAATTATGTTCAATTTCTCATCACTTTATTGAATTAACTTTTGTATTTTTCTCATCTTAGAACCATTAGTGTGATGCGAGTGGCCCGAAATCTACAAGAAAACATTTCAGTTAAGGTACGTCTCTTAGTTTGTCTTCTTATAAGGTTCCAATTTAATTGTATTAAATTTTATAATGACTCCTTTCTAAGTGATATGGATTATTTCCAAAATGATGTTGTATGCATGGGGAAAACCTTTTATGGGTGGTTTTCATTTTTATTTTTGGGCAGAAAAATCCGGCAAGTCATTTAGTATGTGTGCCTTTCACCTTGTTTTTAATCTATAATTATTCTTTGACATACATATCATATATATATATATATTTAATTTATTGTAATTATCTTCATGATAATATCCTTGTAGAGGTTATTGGATTCTCATTGTACTTACACAACTCAGACAAAGGAGTTTGGATTTTCATGGTTGGGAGTTGGATCTATTTGTTGTAGGTGGTTCCTTTTACTCAAACCTACTGTATTATGTATCATTTTTTGGCATGTAATATGAGGATCATCACCTTAGGTGAAATTAATTATTCATAATTTTGATATGAATGAAATTTAATAACTTTTAATTGATTTATCTTATCGATTAAAATTAGAGACCATGTGTTATATGTGATTGGTTAATGAATTCCCTATCATAACTAATTAAAAAAAATATTCCTAATGAACTAAAAAGATGACAAGGGATATGTTGTAACTTGTGTGCAGGTTTGTTTCCTAGATACCGATGGATAAATCTTGATAGGTGTGTGTTTGTGTCTATGTAGCCCGTGAGAAAAAAAATTTATGATTGATATAATGGTTTCTGTGTGAAGGAATAGACTTTAGATCATATTTTCTACTGGTTACTGGAAAATGTTTGGCATATGTGGGTAGAACTGATATCCATGTTTGATTCTTTATCATGTGACGTGTTTATGTGTATCATTTTCAATACCTATGCTTCATTTTTTTCATCTGAATTATTATGGATTAATTTTTTTGTTGGATAATACTTACTTTTGATGTGTAAATTGTATCATGTATCATATATGTTGTCCTCTATCATTTGTAGTTGTGGTTGTAGATTTGTTCCACTATAATATCACCCCATAGGTATGTGTCATACATTGATCAAAAATTCAATGTTCTATAAGAATCATTAGGATATTTCACAGATGTTTCTGAACTATCTCCATGAGGGGTATGCATGAGGTAGATGACCAATGTTCTTTCTTTCAAGGATCCAAAGAAGGAATGACTAGGGTTCATTGTGACTTATTGATTTCTCAACCAATCATTGCTTGGGTTTATTTTTTTGGTTCATTGTCATTATATCTTATGACTTTACAATTATATATTTCTTATTTACTTTTTATGAGATGATTACAAGCATGTATATTTTATTTGCTGCTTAGGTATAGGATGGTGTTGGTGATGTCCGACTAATTCATACTAACACCCCTTTTGGGCATCCATGACACTTGGGTACTCAAGAATCCCTTATTTGTTATTGTTATAGGTTAGGATGTGTCCCAAGTTTATAATTGAGAAGGATATATTTCAATGATTTTGGGGACCTAAATTATGTGATAATAGTATTATATATCCCCCTTGTACTTATAGTATTTTATTTTATATGTGTATGAGATCATCCTGGTCGAAGATCAGTAATTGTATTTTTATGAAATTTGGGCCTTTATACAATTTAATCTCATTTCTATATATTATGTTTATTATTTCACATACTCTATTATATATTATTACATGTATGGTTCTTTGGTTTCTATTATGCACTCTAATAGAGGATATACTCTCCCCATTATTCTACTCAGGCCCTCTTAGCTAGTCGATAGTATCTAGCATATAAGGAGGATCACTTGAGGTCATGTGACATTTTGACTCAGACCTGGTAATTTGGGTGAGTGTGTTACATGATGATTGATATTTCATTACCCTATAAAATCATGATTTCTACAATAATCGCCAATCATAAAATGAGGTGTTTTTTTTAATACGATAAATATATTCACAAAGTGACATAGAAAAATATATATTTCCAATTTTTATTTTATTATTATACTATTATTTATCATTGTGATGACATTGAGATGATTTAGTATTTTTATAGATAAAGGAAATCATAATTTTCAATGCTAGAAGAAAAAAGGTACAATTCTTCTTACTATGATAATTATCTATCTAAAATCGGTGCTGGTGGTTTCAAATTAAAAATATTTAATAATGGGTATTCCTAGATAAATGAAAGAAAATTACACTATTATAGTCATGTGGTTTTATTATGGAAAATAAGTTCACAAAATAAATAATTATAGAATATCAATTATGGGAATGAATCCAATGAGTTCATGGATGAAAAGAATAATTATTTATCAAACTATGATATTCTATTAGTATGTATTTGATGTAACTTTTGTAGGGTATTATAATATGAAAATTTTCACTAAAGTAAAATATATTAATTTGAAAAAAATATTCATGTCCGATAAAAAAGGATCTGCATATTCATCAAATTTATGGAAGACTATTAGAAGGTGTGAATATTTTATTGGGATATGTAATATTTATAATAGTTTTGTGGTATGTAATGATAATGTAGTAAAATAAGTAATGGATGTCCTAAAATTAGATAACCTTCATCATTTAAAATAAGGAAACGATAATGGAAAAATCATAATTTTGTTTCACTTAATAACAGTTTCATGTTACTGAGACACAGGGATGGATAAAGATGCCAATGATTTATTCTAGTAACTAAGGTTGGTTACTCACATCAATATTACTATAAATAAAATTAGAAGTCATTGATAAAAAATATGAATGAATATGTTTATCATTTTTTCATGGTGTAAAAAGAAGAATTATTCTTCAGTTCCTTCATTAAAAACACTAAAAATCATGAGATGATAATTAGTGGAATTTCCCTCGTATTGAGAATGTATTTTTTAAATTAATTCATAAATTATGTAATGAATAAGAAGACTTATATTTTTGAGTTGAATCTCAAAAATAATATTGACATTTAGATATTAAATAATAATAATTCATTTTCAATCATAAGGAAAGAAGTTTTTTTATATGGAATTATTTAGGGGGTATGGAAGTGGACTAGAAGAAATTTGTTTTCTTGTCTTGGATAACTAGAATCCTTATATTGAGGATGATAAATGTAAACCCTATCCCCGTGTATTTAAATATAATATATAAATGTTGGATTGTTGTATAATTAATGTAGAGAAAATATATATGGGGTATATTCGTTCAAAATAAAATGAATTCATGGGAAAGAGATATAATAAATATGTGTGAATTATCTTATGATGAGTATGCACTTTTTTATTTAAAGAATGTTACTACTAGATTTTAAGTAGAACTTTTATTCCTACAAGTGGTAGAACATACATGTTGTATCATTTTTTATGTAAAAATAGTTTTTTAGTTTATAAATTGGTTGAGGGACTAAAAGAAGGATATTGTTAAATTTGGAAATTAATGAAAAGATGAAATGTTTAAAATAACACCACTTACAATCTTGAATTTAAAAATACAGATAGTGGTAATGTTAACAACTAGAAAAAATATTATTGATAAATCTGGATATATATGAATTAAAATAGTTAAATGTGGTTTCAAGACACACAATGATTCCCATGTGGTGTCAAATTTTATCTACAAGTAGAATCTGTGAGAGTGTGTTGTAATTTTATAATAATGTTGTAGAGGAATCTTGATTGTGAGTAAAATCAATATCAAATACATATCTTATTTTTTACCGAATAGTAAAAAGAAATATCTATATTAATAAACATAATTTTATCCCTTATAAAGTGATGTAAATCTATGAAGAACGTAACTGAAATATCAGTGGAGAAGCAGCTACAAATAGGGAGGTATATATATACTATATCTATTTTTGTAAAATAATTATGGTATCATCTGAACATATTTGAGAATAATAAAAGGCCTTCAAAAAATGAATTTCCCCATTATATATATTACATCATCAATTTTTATTAGCTCGTTATTGAATAAATCAAGAGGATTTGATTATAATAGTCATTCCTGGATTTAAAACCTTATCTAGAAAAACATGTCCATGTTAATTGAGGATGATAGTGCACATAAAGTGGTACCAATTGGTTAGGATTGGTATCAATTGATTCAATATATGGTATATCTCCTAATATATTTTATAAATGGTTAAAACTAATTATTTTGTTTGATATGACTAAAATCATAGTAATATTTCTATTTAATGCAATAATTTCTTTGAGTTTTGGGTTTTTTAGAAGGATTCATGATTAATATGTATAACATTTATTTGTTTCATTGAATGTTGTTTCATACATTGTTATCTACCTTATTAGTATTAGAGAATTTTTTTTTATCTAGTTTCAATTGGTAAATTTTCCCATTCATATTTCATGAGAGAAATGTAGTTGTAAATATATATTGACTGTGAGTTAAATAAAGGAAGATTGAGTGTCATTCAATGGTGTGATATGATGATAAGTTCTCCTACAAATATAGTGCAAGAATTATGATATCTATATGGGAGTAAGAGTTACTGACTATTCCCCAATGTAATTTAGGGGGATAAAACACCAAGTCGAAATTTAGGAGAAACCATAAGGGGATAGTGGTATGGAATGTATCAATATGAATCTAAAGGTGAATATTGTCACAAAAATACTATTATGTTTGTGTTTATGACAACATGGAATTGGATAGAATTCTTGGTGATTTATTGTGTTGAATTTTTTGAGGAAACATTGGATTCCATGATTGGAGAAATAGTTATAATTGAACATATGAAATGAGATATTGGGTACTATTACTTGTATGTAATGCTTATAGAGTCATGGAAATAATGTGGTTAAATGTGTAAATTTTTATGTAGGACACTTGATACTAATATAGTTATACTTTGATGTTTTTAATTTTTTTAAGGAAATATTTTACATATTTTTTCATATTTTGGGTGATAAATATTGGATTAATTACCTAGAGTTTCGGGTGATATATACTTGAGGAATTATCTTGGGATAAATGAAAATGTTTTGGTGAAGGAGACCATCACCATGACATAAACTACATCATGGTAACTAATGTGAAGCTATTTTGAATTATAAAATGTCTAGAATTAAGATGTAATGTCAATTTTTATCTTCACTTCAATTATTTATTTCACATGTATAGAATAATAAAGAAGTCCATGTCATGGTTGTGGTCATGATGATAGAAAATTCCTTACTAGAGGTAACTATGGTTTGGAGTTGCGAATAGTGCATTAAATATGCATAGATACATCCATAGTGGTTCATCATAAGGTTAGGTTCTTTTTTATGAATAAGGAATATACTTTGTGGGGAATAGAAATAAATAATTTCACCCTCTGATTTTAAATTGAGGTATAATATATAATAAAAAGTGAGAAAAAAACAGGTGTGGTTGTATTTGTTATAAAGGTTTTTTATAATTATGTATGAAATGGCCTCTATAGTTCTACTTTTAAAGGTAAAATGGCCATTATGTTTTTTGGAATAAAATTTTTTGATGGTTTTTCTCAATAACATTCATAGGACCACACCATGGTTTCATGGAGAAATCTAATTTCAAGGGTGTTTTGGTGTGAACAATTTAAAATATGGATTTTATGAGCCATTGTGAATGGTTTGTTTCTTCAATAATCATTTGGTAGTTATGGTTCAAATTTAAAAACTCCAAATAAAATCTAATGGTGAATTATTAACAAAAATATGATCCAAGTTACAAGATTGAAGTAATATAATTTATGGGTAGTTAATCAAAATAGTTTTAATTTTAAATTAAAATATAATTTCAAAAAACGTCGTTGTTCAACTTGAAATATAGAAGTTATAGAGTAGAATAGAGAAAAAAGAAACTGCATATTCTATGGGAGAATTAAAACTATGTGTTCCAATGGGAAGAATATTGATATAAGAATATCCTTGAATATATAATTTGAATAAGTATAGTATTTCAAAATGAATTACTTTTGAAGACTATTTTATGAAGTGGAAGAATGTTGTGTTCATAACTTGAATGTTCTGAACATGGAGTATAATATTAGAATATACTTATAGAATTTGTATTTATTATTTAATATGAGTTTTCAATGAATACCACTATTAAATATGGTCTATAATTGTGAATAAAATTAAAAACCATAAAAAATACTTCTAATAATGGAATTTTTATTTGGAGTTTTGGTTTGTTGCAGTGTTAAATAAGATTGAATAATCAAAGACTCCACTATACATACAAAGTGTTTTTTATATCTAGAATATATTTGAATGTATTATTTTTAATTCACATGAGAATAAAAAATAGGATATTATTATTAATATTTCAATTAACATTCATGAAGAGACCTTTATGTCTATAAACTAAGAAGAGGCCAACATGTCTATTAGTTGATACCTTCACCAAAGTAGTGTGTATAGGAGAATAAATAGGGTGATCCACTAGAAGTATTGTGCTATCCTAAAACATTTTCTCCTCTTAAAATCATTTAGTAGATTATATGAAGAGGGAGTGATCCTTAGTGAGGAGTTCCCTTACCTAAATTTTGTGTCCGTACAAATAATGAGTTATAGAGGATTTTAGAATAATACCAAAATAATGAGCTTATACTATGTGGAGAAACCTATTCTATGTGATCCAAGTAAAATATTTAAGATCCATACATTTGAATTTTTATATATGTGATTGGGTTTTTATTTGGAGTTAATAAAAAATATAAAAAAAGTCTTATTATGTTCTATTAAATACGGGGAATAACATACTAATGTGTGGATTTGAAAGGGGTTATTTAAGAGGTGTATAATTTTACATATTCCATAATTCACCCCCCTCTCATGGTATCTCAATTCCCTAAAATGTGGAAAAAAATTACTGAGTGTATAATGAAATGAGGTAATGGTAAAACCCAACCATGATATGTATGATATTTAGATAATATGTAATATATCACAAAGGGAATGTAAGATATTATGATTTGAAAATTGGTAAAGTCTATGGCATGATGTAATCAATAATATATGGTATCTGATATGGTTCTAAGGAAGGTATAATATATTTTTATAATACATAATATTTTAATGATTGTATGAAAGATATTATTACTTGCATGTAATATATATTATCTCCAAAAACCAACACATACAACATTTAATTTATACATAACATAAACTAGTCTAGATATTTTTATAATTATTGAGGTTAAAGTCATATGATGATTTTTAGATCCTTTTTTATAAATATAATGATGATAGAGGGATTGACCCTTGATTAATGCTATGTTATAAGTATGAATTAATGAAAAAATTGAAAAAATACTTTATAATTATAGGATTTTAAAAAACAATGATTTGAAAGTCATTAATTGAGGTCAAAGATAGATCAAATGCTGAAATTTTATCTTGACCAATTTTAATGAAGAATCATGAAAACTTATAGATATTTAGTTAAATATGGTCGGGTGGGTGAGCCCTCATGATTGGTTAGAGGGACAAGATTATACGGAATAGTCCTAAGAAAAATTATTGAGAAAAAATTGTGGAATTATTTAAGATACTCAATTTATGTAAATTATATAATTATTAATTATTGGTTTGTTCATGCATTTTTTTGAAAATATACAAATATAAGATAAGTTATACCTTTTTAATGTATTAAATATTTTGAGTGAGTAGAATATAGAAGAGAGATGTTATTGAGATCAATTCAACTATGAAATGTTTTATTTCTACTAATTATTCTAGATATTCAGTACTTTAAGAAGATGGAGCTTGAATTTCTTCGTTATTATTAATAAGTCTTGGTGGAGATCATATTTTTTGTTAAAGTATTCTAGATTAAAATGGGGATATTCTTATTCCCCTTTTGAATTCTTATTTTAATATGAAGGAATAAAAATATAAATATCATATGGGAGGTTCTAACTATTAGGAAAAAAAATTGGGGCACATATGATACCTTACCTTGTCTATTTACTTTATGATATTAGTAAAACACATGTGTCTTAGATTTGACCCAAACATAGTAAGGACATAGTCACCCAAATTGGGATATAATCCTATAAAAAAACATATTTTCTATAATTCTAAATGTTTACTAGTAGCATGGTGGTGAGGGCATGTTGACATAAGTGGATTTTGATCTTAGCAAGTCTTAGTGTTTAATTTCCAAAAGATGAGAAATTATAAATAATTATATTACTGATTCAACACCCCCCCCCCCATTTTAGTTCTATGAAACTTATTACCTATAAATTTCAGGTGGTATAGGAGATAATATAGTTTCACCATGAGTTATCTAACTATAATTAAATTTTAGGATGGAGAATATAAATTTAATCAATAGTAGAAGCATACCAATATTTTATGGCTATAAATTTTCAGAGTTTGAATAATATGATGATTCCATATTTTTTCTAGGCCTATTTTTTTATTTCTACTACATTGGTTTTTATACCACTTGAGAGATATTCACAATTGATATTTTCTGATAAAAATAATTTAGTCATTAATGGGGAATAAAGAAAGGATAGTATTATATTATTATCGAAAAATGTTTATAAAAAGTTCATGAAACATAAAACTAACAATAAAACATTGGATACAACTGAAAACATATATAATGGAAATGTCAAATTAAAATAATTTAAAATTTAGATTTTTAGAGAAATGTATGAAGATATTAAATGGTTGTTGATGCGAATATTGATGATTATTTCACAATGGTAAATTAACTTTTCAATAATATCATAGGTTTTAGAGAAACTTTGGATTTCTCAACAAGTTTTATGAAACTAGTGAGAAATGTCAGAGAAAATTTTAATTCAAAGGTTTCAGTTATTTAAGAGATAGATGATTTGTCTCTTGATGAGATCTATAATTTTAATGTTCATTATTAAATTAGAAAGGCTCATTTTTATTGATGATGATCTGATAGAATTAAGAGTCTACTTTTAAGGCTATAAAAATTCTTAAGCTTAATGATAGGGAAAATGTTTCATACTTATAATCTAAATGGGATGAATAATATGAGATAATAATGTCTTCTATCTAAAATTATGTTATTAAATGATAAAATAAAGTATAAATGAATTATTAAAATAAAAAGTTACATATTTTGTCAAATTAGGTACTTTTTAATTGATTTTATAATGAAGCGGTGTGGTGAATATGAATAAAAAGAGTAGGAAGACAAAATTTCAAAGAATAAATATGTTAAGAGGTCCAAAGGGGCCATTAATCCTATTGAGATAATGGGAAGGATCATAAAAATAAATATAAGGATAATGTTAATAAATGAATATAATGACTACTCTTCCATAACTTTTCAAAGAAGAAACTACAAAAATGTGAAGAAACATTGAGTATCATGTTGAAAAAAGTGGTGAACCTCAAGAAATGATTTAAAAGGTAAAAAAACTATAAACACATGTCAGAAGATGAGTTGGAATATTTCCATGACAAAAACACTAAACTCAAGAGAGAAAATATTTTTCTAATGATGGATACATAGAATTAAAATGATGTTGGAGGGGACTTTATGGAAAAAAATAATGATTAAATTGATCAAATCATACTTCACGAAAGTGAAAATTGTTGAATTATATAAAATTTTGAAATATTTTATTAGGATATTAGATATAAAGGTAGTATAATTAAATGAGACATAATTTAGGTGTCATTAATCTAAAATAACCCCATAAAAGATGAGAGATAAATAAAAAAGTTTTTTAATTAAATGATGAGTTATCAAAAACATTTTTTAATTGTTACCCTAAATTTCATGTATGGTCTACACAAGTGAAACAAAATATTTTCAAATTTCATTGGATAAAAATTAAAGTTCTAATAAAATATATTTTAAATTTTTAGAAAATAAAATTTTATTAAGATAACTTATATATCAATATAATTTTTAGATATCTGAAAAGGTATATTTTCTAAACTAAGAAATAAAATAGAATCTTAGAATGTACCAAATTTCAAGGAGAATTTTATAAAAATTAATCTAATATTAATGAATTTATTTTTTAGAGTCTATTATTGGTTTTATAGATACTATTGGATTAAATTATAGTCTTTTAAAGTATAACATGCTATATACATTTAGTCATGGGTTGAATAAAATGGGGTAGAGATGTCATGATAAAAGGATAAACAGTTTTGAGAAGAAGAAAACTATCGAAAAAATATTTATCAATATTCTCTACTTAGAATTGATTTTATTATTTTGGTGTAATATTTGGAAGGTGTGAACAATATGGTAATTTTACTATTGATGTATTCTAAAAATTCAAGGAAGGATCCTCAATATGATGGATCTGAAAAGGTTCACATAATAGAACAAGAAGATAATTCACTTTATGCTGAGGTGGATCGTAAAAAGTGTCATATAAGTAAGAAAAATGTTAATTATTTTGTATAATATCATTATATTAAATAATACATATAAATTTTAAAGAACATTTAAGAACATGATATAGGTTTAGTTACCTTTGTAAATGAAATAAATTTATATATTATAGGTATTAGGATAACTCAGACTGAAGCTAAAAAACTAATGTCTAGAGACATTTAGTTTATTAAGGGGATAAAATATAATTTTTTGAGTGTTAGTATACATTTTAATTAATTCATGTGTAATTATTATGCCATAAAGAGGGAAAATGATGAAAGAGTATTCACAATGGTATAAATAACTAGTTGTAACTTTTTCCAAATTATAAATTTAGTTTATATTTGTTACTTGAGATCAGAAGATGGGAATGGACTATATAATAGAATATTTGGACATCTGGTTCAAATGAATTTGAGAAAAATATCATTGGGTGATGTGGTAAGAAAATATCCCCAATTAAAATGATTAATTCAAATTTTTTATAAAACATTTCAAATTTGAAAAATGATACAAGAAAGTCATAAGAGGGTAGATATTTAGTCTAAATGTATACTTGAATTTATTTATTAATATTTATATATTTTAATTATACATAAATCCAATAAAGGTGATATTTTATTTCATCACATTAATTTGTGATTTTAAAATAATGAAAATTGTGATGAATATAGTTTATACATAAAATATTGAGGAGGTGTTCAAAAATTTTAAAAGGGGAGTTTTGAAATATCTATGTTTTTATATTTAGAAGTTGAGAAAATATAATGGAAGTTAGTTCATATGTAATTCATTTGAATCATATGTATTTAATAACTGGATCAAGACTCACTATTGTTATCTATATATACAATATTAAAATGGAGTTATAAAGAGTAAAAATATATGTGTAGTTGATATAGGAATAACCATGCATGTAGAATTCAAGCTCTCAATGTTGTTCTAGAGGGAAAGTTTATGGATCACCTTGAGTGTCCAGAATCGCTTCTTATTGAAGCTTTAAAGAAATATAATATAGTATGGAATGTGGTAAAAAAAATTAAACCCACTTTAAAGTACTTGATGTTTTTTTAATTGTATTCCTTATGCTGATGAAAGATTATATCATGGGAATATTTGATAAAATGGCTAGTGGATGAGTTTTGATGAGTTATTTACCCATTATAAGAGGCTAAAAATTTTGGAGAAAGTTACTTCACATGATGGTATATTATTTTTAAGTAATGATTATTGAAAATATATATAAAATATTAAGCTAAATAAAGCAATAATTAATATTTTTTATTAATATAATGAATAGATTTATATGGATATGTGTTTAAAATAAGTTGTAATTAAATTGATAAATGTTTGATATTTATTCATAGAAATAATTTTGTGATATGGGTGTTACTAAGAATGAAAAACTGAAACTTCATTAGTTAAAGAGGCATGTAGAACCTAAAAATATAATTGGATGTTAGAATACACCAATTCAGAAAATAAAAGGAACGACTAGAAATTTAACTTATACCAACAGTTTTAAAATGTTGGGATAGCCTATTCCAAATGTTTCAGGAATCATTGGTATGTGATCTATTGGGATATCCCTATACCAATGGTTTATAGTGAATCATTTGTATAGGGTGGTTGGAATTTTATTTTACAAATGGTTCACTGTGAATTGTTGGTATATAGATATTTCAACAGTTTAAACCCACTGAAAAAGATATATCCCAAAAGTGTGAAACATTGGTATAGATTTATCCCAATGGTTTTGAACTGTTGGTATAGAGCTATATCAACAGTTTTGAACCATTGGGAAAGTCTAATACCAATGGTTTATAGGGAACCATTGTTATAGGGTGGTTAGACTTTTATTTCACCAATGTTTCATTATGAACCATTGGAATAGATGTATGCTGATTTTTACGAAACCATTGGAATAGAACCCCCACCCCCCCCCCCCCCCCACCCCCCCACCCCCACTCCTGAGCCAGCACCACCCCTACTACCCACTACACCTACAATTATAATTTTAACCTTTAATCAAAACATAAAAATAGAATACAAAAAAAAAAATCAAACCAAAAGAGCACTAAACCTGTATTCAAAACTAACTATAATCAAAATAGAACATAGGAAATAATGAATCTAACCACCCACTATAAATATCATCAAAACAAAACACCTACAATGAAAATAGAACATCCTTAACCTACAATGAAAACAATATAACATCCTCAGCACATAGAAACCGCAACGTGACTAATAAATCATCCTTAAATACAAACAATCCAATATAGAAATAATGATACTGTTGTAAATCAATTGATGCATTTAACCAATGATAAAAAACATAAAAATATCAAATATATTCATTCATACAAAATCATTAAACAAAAAATGTCATAAATATTAGTAAAAATGTGACGGATCAATATGTCCCCCATCTCCATCACCATCATCATCGTTATCCTCAACCTCATCCTCATCCTCATCCAATTACTCATCCTTTTCCTCATCCTCAACCTCGACCCTTCCCTATTCCTTGTCATCATCCCTGCCCTCTTCCTCATGGCCATCCCCAGCCTCTTCCTCACAATCATCCTTTCCATCACCATCATCAGGAACATCATCATTCTGACCACCATTAAGAATATTTCCTAGTGCACTATATAACATATGAATTGTCGAAATATATGCAAAATAAGCTCCAACAGTCTCTGGTGGAAGTGATGGACATAAAACATCAATCAGTTTCATAAATTCAGTGTTTTCCCTTTGAGCCTGTTCTTCCACCAGTATGTCCCTTTTTGGCCTTTTCAGACTTATCCTTAGCATATTATAACCATTTTAAATTGGTGTTACTAGATCTTGTAACTAATGTGTGTATATAACTCATCAGGATAATAATCTTCCCTAATCGGTAGCATACTCTTCCATGGCGATCATCTCACAAAACATGTTATAAGTGGTCATTTGGCCCATTCTGTTAGGTTTATGTGCATGAAGGGACTTCAAAGAAAACTATTAAAAATAAAAATACACTATTCAGTTAAAAATAGATATTAAAAATTGAAATCCACAAAGTAAAACATATAATTTACCATTGTGTTAGTTCATTTAATTCACTTCCATCTTTTTTATTTCTGCTCGAGAAAAATAGTTCTCCTTGGGGCACGCGTTCATCAATATTTAAAACCTCCCTATATAATGAAATTTAATATAAAACCCCATACTATTAAAGTAAATAAAATTAAAAAAATTAAATCAAAATACCCAAACATGAATAAATAATTAAAAATTTTAGGTTGAGCTACTTGTAAAGTAGTACAATAAGAGGAATCAAGATAGAATTAAAGTAATCTTTAAAATTCATCCAATATAATGTTTTATGGAAATCCCTTCTAGTAATTGAAACTATTTTAAGAAATAAGATAAGAAATATGTTCTATAAGGGATATTATAGGTGAAATAACCCACTAAAGGTTCAAAATTAAATCAAAATAAAATTAAAACTTAAATAGAGGTAAAATCCACTAAAATTTCAGATTTTAATAAATTTACACTAATTAAAATTAAAACAAAAATTCATAAATTAAGTATAAAATTTGTTTGAATTTAGTTTATTTTTTTAAAATGGAGATAGAAAAAAAATTATATCTTATTTTAACCATTGATATATGAAATGATGTAGATCATTTTTGGGTTAGATTATTTTTTGAGTTATGTAAATTTGGCTCAATTCACTTCATTTTTTTTAATTAATTTTTTTGGTTCAATTAGATTCATAAAATTTTTTGGTGGGTTAGGACTATTTGGGTGGGTTTAACACTTTTCTAGTAAGGTTAATCCATATTTATTTGGTTCAATTTTATCTTATTCCTTCAATATAGTTTAGTTTACTTATAGTAAGTTTATTTAATTTTGAGTTTATTCGTTTTAATTTATTTTAGATTAGTTTAGTTCATTTGGATATTATACTAGTTGGGTTTTGTTAATTTTGGAAAATTATATTTTGGTTCATTTGATATGTCTTTAGACTATTCCATTATATTTTGTTACTTTTTATTTTTTTGGTTTATTTTTTTAAATGATTGAGTTTTTTTGGTTTAGATTTATTCATTGAGATTTTATTCAGATCATTTCATCCCCATTAGTTATAACATGATTATGTTTTTTTATTTTTTGTTTGAATTGAATATAATTTATTTAATTTCACTATGTTCAGTTTATTTGAAATATGTTGTATATGTTCTAGTTTAGTTTTTTTTTGTGATTTTTTTTTCAATTTGATTTCATCAAGTCACGTTAATTCATTTCTATTTGATTTAGTTATATAATAATCTATTTTAGTGAGGTTAGTCTCATTTAATTTTATTCCAATTAATTATATTCTCTTATATTTGATTATATTTTTATTATATTGGATTTATTTAGTTTAATTTATTTTGAAAATTATTGGATCAGGTCATTTATGTTTTATTTACTTACTACTATATTTATTAGATCAAGTTCATCAAAGTTTAGTTCATTTATGTTATCTTTTATTCAATTTAGATTGTTTTTTTTCATTTTATTCAATTTTCTTAAGATATATTTACTTCAATTCTAATTAGATATATTTGGTTTAGTTTGATTCAGTCTAGGTCATATCATACTTGTTTCATTTGGTTCATTTCTTTTTTTTTTTGACTTGGGTTGGGTATATTTAGTAAAATACAATGTAATTTGGTGACCATGTTCATTACATAATATCTCAACTTTTTCATACATGGAATCCACCATGGTCTCATAATTACTATTTTCTCTAACGATTAATCCCTACAAAGTTCCAAGAGTCATTCACTTTTCTCTTTTTCATTTCACTCTAATTTTATCTTTGTTAAATCTAGTATTCTATTAGTCAACCAGGTCCTTAAAAATTATTGTGAGTAGGCCTAGGATTATCCAAAAACCATACACACAACATCACATAGGAGTTTAAATTAAATATATTACAAAAATGAACAATTACAACATCCCAATTTGTTTTGTTATACTGGAATCCCAAAAGTTATTTAAATTTCAATCCACTTGTTAGTGTAGATTGAAAATATATCCTATGATATCGCTTAACCCAAAAACATTATGATCAAATTTTTCAATTATAGTGACATAAAATTCTTAAATTTTTATAGGAACACAAACCAAAATTTATAAGCTGGAATGTATACAATGAATAAAAAATAGTATATTCATTATTGGATTTAAAAACATTGAACATCTATTTCTTCTCTTACTTACAACATGCAATAACTCATGGGACTATTAATGCTACTTCTTCATATTTTTAATATATAGAAATCATAAATTTGTTTGGGTCTAGAATCACTCATATGTATGTCCATGTAACTCATTCATAGCACGATATTAGTTGTAAGAAATGATATATGACATATTCATGGGTCCCAATTACTCTTAAAATGTTCAAAATTACCTATATGATTATTTAAATGAATCACAAACATATTTAAATAAATCATACATAGGTCATTCCTTTTCCTTAAAATAGATCATATAGAGAGTGGAATGACTCATATATAGATCAAAATGACTCATACACAGATCAATACTTAAAAATATCTGCAACCTTGACTTGAGATTCCAGCCTTTCTTAAAAATAATATAAGAGTCGCAAAAAAAAATATATAGTCTTCTTAAATCACTTCAAATCACTATAGAATAACATCAAATAATCTAATAACTATCCAAACAATTTCAACCTTGTCTGACTCATTTACAATTTCCTTTGAAAAATATAAATACTAAACTATAATATTTCAATAAACTGAACTAGCTTCATATTTCTAACTTCACTTAATTCATTAAAATTCCTCATCAATGTTATATTTATCACTAAATATAGCATCCATATTTCTAAATAAGCCATTAAATATTTCTCTAGATTCATTCAACATATTCACAAATGTATTAAACAAGGTTTTATCCATTTAAATTTATCTCTATGTAACCTTTAGAAACAATAATTACCTTTTCATAGGTCTTAGTTATCTCAGATGACCTATACACACATATTAATTAACCATTACATAAGCTATTGGAAAATTAAGTTGCCTTTATATGGAGTCAAATTGACAAGTACATAACCATTTGAAATTTATATCAATATTTTTATACCACATAAAATTATAGGTTCACCCTTATATAATAAAAATTCTAAATTTACATACAATCAAATTATTTTTACTTATTCATTAGAAATTCATGATAACTACTAAGTAACCACTAAAATGCATATATGGTCATCTATGATTACATAGTTGAGATCCATTACCAATATCATTAAGGATATTAAACACTAATACTATATTATTTAAAACACTTCCACTGGATGTACTCTTCCAACATCTGTTCAGACTAACTAAAAACAACATCCATGTGTTGTATAACACTAATTTAATCAATCAATAGTAGCACCATAGTAAGGATGAAATCTTAGTTATAATGGAATTTCAACTTTCCAAACCTGATATACATTTAAATTTTTTAATAATATCACCTTCAAGATATTAAGTATAGCTATCGTGGTCAACTCTATTTCATTATATAGTATACAAAACTAGATCTCTACATTTATCACTTTTCATATTTTCCTATGAATATCAGTTTCTTTAATTGTATGATTTAGGTTCTACCCTTAGAACCTATCCAACTGGATGTTCTTTTTTATCAAGGTAATTTGTAAGCTGATTGACTCCATATTTACATGAGATATAAAAAATTAATTATGTCTAAATAAAAGAGTGTCCCACCTTCTTCCTCTAATAGTCCAATATCTTAATTCTCCCCAATGTGTGGAGGTATGTCATATCAGACTTTTTTTATTTTTTGCAGGCGATTTCTAAAAAAATTCAATAAAAAAATATGTATTACTGAAAATCATGGTAATTTTCATTTAAAACATAAAATTTGATTAATAACATGATCTCAGTACTCATTCAATGAGTAATCATTTCTCGATAATATTATATTGTACATTCATCCATGAAATGTGTGACATATAAATCCATTCCAACTCTAGCACACCATCCATTATAAAACGCATGCTTATTTCCTCTCTAGAGATCACCTAATTCCATAAGTCATGTTGGCCTTACAACATCACCGTTGGGAAAATTAAAATAAATATGGTACCAAAATATTAATCTATATAAATACAAAAAATAATATAAAATTAAATCTAATGAATTTATGTACCCATATTTGTGCCAAAGCATTATCCTTTATTTTATTTGACAGGTGTCTTCAGGAGAGTGTATAGACCAAAATGATGTTGGAGTAATTGGAGAGCGCCGCCAAAAAACTCATACATTCCTACCCTATTTTTTCAATCTTGTGTTTTTCTTCGTTATACACCACCATCAACTATGTGTGGTGGTTCCACACTGAACACGTGCGTGTATACCCATCATGGCTATCGATATATTCATCTATAAGAGAAAAAAAATAATTATATCAATACATCATTTAATGAAAATAAATTATGGTAAAAAAACCACTAGGGTTCTATAAATATACCTGAGGAAGTCTGAGAAGTGGGAATCACTGGATCCCCATGAACTGAAGGAACATCAACATGTATAGATAGAATGTGTGCTTGTGTATTCTCCAGAGGCTCAGAAAGTGTCACAACAATAGTTGATATAGTATAAATATATTATCCTGGGGAGATGTAAGTAGGAGGAAAATAGGATGGCATATATGTCTATGAAAAAGAATAATAAGTATGAGAAATATGAAGCATCACCAAATATAGGAAAGAGAGGTGAGGAGGATCATATGAAAATGGAGGTAAAAAAATTAGTGGCCTAAATATCTTGGGGGTCTGTAATGATTTTAGAGTATCATAAAGTGTGGTTGATGGTATGTCAAGGGGATAGAAAAGGTGTGATCGGGCATGCCAACTAGAGCGCCTAGTTGTAGTACCACACCACCTTGAATATCTAACATTATCACTATAACCACTAGGATGGTCGATTCATAACTAGAGAATTGGTGGTTGATCTTAATTAAAATTTAAAAACAAAATTAACCACATGAGATTATTTGTTATTGATATATATTTTTAAAATAAAATACTCACAATGGGAAATAGAGGAGGGATTCCTATCTCAATCATTGGGATATTGTCTTTTGCCTTATTTTTTCATTTTTTCTCTTGAGTGTTTTTCTTTTCCCACATTTTAAAAAAATATGGAATTAATTAGAAATACATTACTAATGTATAACCAAAACAAGAAATAAGATGTGTAATGACTTAATTATGGAATACCACTAGTTAAACCAAATAAAAGATATATAGTGATATAACGAAAACATTTTTTATCTAGTGAGAATAATATCAAAACATAATACATGTCCTAGAAAAAATAATACGTTCAAATTAGCATGTTTATCATGGTTATGATATAGTTTTCTTCTATTTTCAATTTGATCCAATTCAATTTTGGTTAGGTAATTTGGTTCATTCTGGTCAATTGATTATGTCATTTTTTTTTCCTTATGTAATTTGGATTTTTTTTTGTTATTTGATGAGTTCATTTCTCGATTTTCATTTTTCTTAGGCCGTTTGGTTCATATTTTGGGTTAGGTCATCTTCCCATATTTTTATGTCAATATATTCATTAGTTTTTATTTTCATATCAATTAGTTTAATATTTCCAATTCAATTAATCTTGTTTTTTGTTACAATTTAATTATTTCTATTTTGTTTGGATTGGTAGGTTTGAATATAATTCAATTAAATATTAGAAAATGAAACTCAAATAAATATTTAACCAGTAAGTATTGAAAATGGACATGAAGGCCTAGTTGGATACAAAATATTTTCAATCAATTTTTATACCACCAACCACAAAAATCCAAGTTGAGCTAAACCAAAAGAGTTGATAACATATATAAATGATTCTATATAATTCCCACCATAAATTTATATTCACAGTCAACTCGGACAATTAAAGTATTAGAGTCCTTATAAGTAATAAATGGATCAAGGCCAATGGGAATAGGGATGGTGTCAACTCTACCATCATCATCATCAAAAATATGTATTGGTATTAATTCAATAATGGCACCAAATTCAGGTTGAATATGATCTTTGAAATAAATAAAAATTTGTCATTAATGCTAATACATATGGATCATATGTAGAAAGAGTGTGAGTCATGTCAATAACTCAAAATTTACAATCAACAATAAATTTCCCAGGCCTCTTCATCAAATCAAAACATTGGTATTTCATCAGAGTTACTTAGCCATGAGAGTAATGATCTAATATTAGTATTTTAACAATGAATCTGTATTAAGATACATTTTCAAATTGAGGTCTAAGATCTAATGCACTGGAATAACAGCCTATTTTAGCAGTTAACATAACATCATTATGTTGTGTTCTCATGTTCTTTTCTCATTCAGTGATAATAAATTTGTACCTATTGATCACATTTGATTTTCATCTATGAACCATGGAATCAGGACCAAAAGCCAAA
The DNA here is from genome assembly GCA_963277665.1 of Viscum album. Taxonomy (NCBI): domain Eukaryota; kingdom Viridiplantae; phylum Streptophyta; class Magnoliopsida; order Santalales; family Viscaceae; genus Viscum; species Viscum album. The sequence continues at coordinate 301,685,236 of OY728130.1, forward strand.
TCACTCATTACCTCAGAGATAGAGGCAGTAGGTAAACTCAAAAACTTAAATATAAATAAATATTGAAAATAACTAAATATTGATTTTATTAATTTGTTATAGTAATATTTATAACTTCAATTTTAACCAATAAAAAAACTCTTTTCTATGAAAACTCTCTCTTTATCAATGATAAAGGACCATGATTTCAATTTATTAGTTATTTATGTTCCCTAATGAAAAAAATAAAAATATTTTAACATATATGTAAAATTACATGAGATGAAATAAGATATACATGTTAAATTTACATATTTTATGTAGTCGTCAAACAAATAATATTTAAACAAAATTGTGCAATGTTCCATCCCCCACTATTCAAGGATTAATTTTGTAAATTTATATGTTCTGGTAAATCCCCCTATTTGAAGAATTGATGGAGAACTGGGTTCAATTTTCTCATATTTTTCTAATTCATTTATCGTTGTTGTGTTCTCTATCATAGTTCGATCATACAAATACATTGAACATAAATTCATACATTCTTGAGCCATATAACCTTTAATGATCGAACCTTCAGTTTGATTTCTATTTATGACATAAGTCTTCAATGTGAATATATTTGTTTTATTTGGATAAAATAAACCAAAAGAAATAGGTTCTTTGATAAGTATTTCGATTGGAATATGGATATTTAGATATAGCATGCATGTAAAAAATAATGGAGGAAATATTTTCATTAACTCTCAGAAAATTAATGGTTCCCTAGCCAAAAAAACTAAGAATGAATTTTAAAACATCTTAGTAAAAATAACTATAAAGAAATTGAATAATAGAAAAACTTACACTGTTACATTATTGGATAGAAGATGTTATATTTCTATTGGAATCAACTCATGTGGAAGGATTTGATGATAATGATTCTTAAAATATTTTAGCTTCAATACTCTTATGTTGACCCATTTTGATATATTTCTTTAATAGCCATCATGAAATTTAATATTCCATAGTGCTTTTAGAAATTGATTTTTTTTCTCCAGGTGTCATCACATAAGAAACATATGAAACATTCCATTTATTTTCACTGATACACACATGATGAAATTATGGCCTCATTCCCCAATCCAATAAGTGATACTGAGATCATAAATCACCTTTTGTCTTTTCAATGACATTTAAAATAATTTAAAGAAAAATTTCACATATATTCGTTTCAATGTGCATTATTTCTAAGAAATGTTGTAAAAAAATTGTTGACCGGTAAGGAAACTAAAAGAAGATACTCCTCTTCTTCCAATTATAATAGGTTTTAGTGGAAACATTCTTCCTCTTTCAAGATTTTATCTAACCCTTCCTGAATAAAAAACTTGAATATTTTAATTCATAAAGAACATCAGTTCCAAAAATACATTGAGGTGGATTGTTGATCTTCATGGTATTGTCAAATCTTCAATGATCACAACTAAAAAAATGGGCAAGGGATGCGCTTCACTTTTATCAGCGCTAAAAAAAAGCGATGATAAAGGGTCGCATTTATCAGCGCTAAAAAAAGAGCTGATAAAGGCCCCCTTTGTCAGGGTTTTTTTTGCGCTGATAAAGGCCCCCCATATATCAGCACTTTTTTTAGCGCGGATAAAGGGGACCCCTTTATCAGTGCTTCTTTTAGTAGCGCTGATAAAGGGGTGATTTATCAGCGCTTTTCCTGAGCACTGATAAATGTTAAGTTTCAAAAAAATCATGAAAAATAATATTTTGTTATATAAGTATATTTATATTGATATAAATAAAATATATATTTTTAAATATGTTATAGATACGTATAAATAGACTATTAAATTTAATATATAATAAATTTAGTAAAAATGGATTCAAAATATTTTAAACAAATATTATTAATTAATAATTTTCTAATTATTATCGATTAAAAATAATTTAATAACAATTTGAGGACACAAAAAATCAAAAAAATTAATAAAAGATATAAAATATGTTGAAAATGTAACTCAAACTTCAAACAGCCATAAATTTTGATATGGGTGTCCGTTTAAGATCTACATCATATCAAATTGAAGTCTACGATGATCTATATGCGCTAGTGACCTAGGAAAAGCCTTTTTCACATTTTTCAACCTAAAAAAGGCCCAGAAGGCCTCCAAAACTGATTTTTTTAGTCGGGATACTCTGATTATTTAACATTCAAACAAGTATAACTTCTGATCCGGATGTCCTTTAGGCCTATACCACATATCATATCGAATATTATTTCATTTTCTTCGATTTGACTGGTTGTGGCGTTGAAACGGAATTCTATATTATAATTTATGGTCGTTTTAACATTCTATGGCTTTTCAAATACACATATATATGTATTTATTCATAAATATATATGTGTTTGTGTGTGTATGGGTGTCTATGTGTGTGTCTTTTTGTTGTATATATGTATATATGTATTTATTTATTTATTTACTTATAAACACACATCAAAAAAAATATTTTTTCATATAATGTATTTAAAACTAATCTTATAAGTACATTCTATGGATTTTCAAATACACATATATATGTATTTATTCGTAAATATATATGTGTTTGTGTGTGTGTGTCCTTATGTGTGTGTCTGTGTGTTGTATATATCTATGTATGTATGTATGTATTTATTTATTTATAAACACACATAAAAAACATATTTTTTCATAAATGTATTTAAAACTAGTCTTATAAGTATATATTAATATACAAATAAATATACGTATAAAAATTATAACTAAAAATATATATATTAATATATTAATATACGAATTTATATATATATTCTAATAAATGAATAAATATATTCATATTAACATGAATATATATCAATATATGAATAAATATAACTATAGATATATAGATATATCATTAAATAGAGAACAAAATGAAACGGCTTAGTGGTAAAGGTGTAGCCACGAAATGGGGGAGGTCCCGGGTTCGAGTTCGGGTGGAAGCGAAGGGGGTGCACGCATATGAGGATGTGTGGGAAGGGCAGCGCGTGGGAGACCTCATAGAGCTGATAAAGGGGGGTGTGAAACACTGATAAAAGCACTCCCACATTATTTTGAATTTTTTTAATTTTTTTGACCTTTATCAGCGCTTTTAAAAAAGCGCCGATAAAGAGGTCTTTTATCAGTACTTTTTTTAGCACTGATAAAAGAAACCTTTATCAGTTCTTTTCGGAGCATTGATAAAAGGGACCCCCTATATTAGCGATGAGCTTTACAGCACTTTTTTAGCGCTGATATAGGCCGTTTTGGTAGTAGTGGGTTATTCTAATATGGATGGTCAATTGGAAATAATCATTAATGTCCCATAAAATTGAAACAACAATTATATTTTAGTCTTATGAATAGTGTATTATTTATAAAAATAGGACATGATAGTTTTCCCGTCATTCTCTATCTACACATCATTGCATAAGAAATAAAATCTTTGATTGTCCAAATAAGTGTAGAACATATCTGAAATATTTCTTTCGAACATGAATCATATGTACACACACCCAGATTACAAATATGTTTCAACTATTTTATTAAAGGTTTAATGTATACAACTATATCATTTTCATGATCATAAGGACCATATATGAGTATACTCATGAAAGTGAATGGTTTTTTCATACATATCAATGGTGTAAGGTTATAAATGTGAATGAAAACTGGTCATGTGTTTTGCGAAGTAATCATCATCCCAACCAGATTAAAAATGTCTCATTAAATACTTAGCCTCATATTACACACTTCAGATACAAAATCAAGATATTGATCATAAAATCCCTTCCATGAAAATTCATTTGTAGTGTGAACCAACTCATCATTATTCTTCCTTCTATTAGTATCATTCCATCGTATTTATATTGATATTTTATCATGCAAGAAAATATTCTGGATTCTTTAGATCAATGGAAAGTTCCAAAAAAAATTATGGAACATGGGATGGTGTTCCATGAGATTTTGGATTCCATCGGTATGTCCCACATTTTATACAATCATTCCTCTCAGTATTTTCCTCCCAGAATAAGATGAAATCTTTTGAGAAAGCATGAATTTTTTTTAAAAAATATAATTTTCTCAACTAAATTTCATTACATATATTGGTTTGAAGGAATATCTACATAATCTGGAAGAAATTCCATCAAAAAGGTAATAATGTAATCAATTATAATATTATAAATCCCATACATTAATTTCCATGAAACAATAAGATTAAAAATTTCATCTTTTTCATTTTACCACATTGTTGATATATTGGAGTTATGGTAGCATCATTAAATTTTTCATCATGTCAAAATCATTACTCTCATTAGACACATCATGCAATCTCATATCTATGTCTTCTTAGGTCGACATACCTTTCTTATTATTATGAAAAATAATCAAAATTCATCCATCTAATAGATTCTCTAATCCAGTCCTCTCATTCAGATCAACAGAATTTTGAGATAAAATTATCTCCCCATTTTGATATCACACATAGTAGTTTGTTTGAAAAACAAATATATGGTTATATGGTAGCTAACTTCTTAATGAATCAATTAAGGTATTATAACACAATTATAACATGGGAAATTTATGTGACTACTCTCTGAAGCATTGTCAAATAAAAAATCTAAAAATATCTTCAACTTGTTTTGAAAATATCTTGAGATCTGATCAGTTTCATACATCCAAATTCAATCCATTATATAAAATTTTTTGTGCATAATTTCATAAAATCAATTATTTAACATTGAATTTTAGTCAAAAATATATTTAAGGAGATGAAAACTCTTCAATTTATATGAAACCATTACTGAAACAAAATTATATATGAGAATCATAATATAAAATACAACAAAATAATATATATATAACAAAATACTATAAATACAAAACCATGATATTGAATTCCATTATATCAATGAGTAATAATGTTTCAAATCCATCGACGGTCAAGGATTTAATTATGAAAATGTTTCTTATAGAATATAAATACCTAAGGGTGTTATTTAAATGATATGTTCTATATATAATAATATCTATTAATTCATATACTAATAACCCCCCATAATAAGGACTGTTTTATCCATCAAAAGATCCAAATTTAACCACTAAACCTCCACACTCTATGTCCCTCACATTCTCTATGACATTTCCATTACCTATTACTCATATAAAAGGATGTTTACACATATTATATATTCATATGAATAATTTGAGTATAATATACCTAGTAAGAAGTTACCACCCCAGCACATAAGTCATGTTATAATATAATAGTTTGTGGAGAAAATATAGAGCTATTAGAGTAGGAGTAACTATTATTATCATTATTGGATATATTTTTTATTGGTGACTAGTAAATCCCAATTTAATGGTCTAGATCCGTATTACCTTCAATCAACCAACACATAAAAATTGATAACATAAATAATAATTGTTTCAAAGAATATTTCCCAAACTATTACAGGGGAAAGGGAATTTTGGATCCCATTTTATTTATTTTATATCTCATTGGTGTGGGAATAATGTAAGTGGACTATGTGGTTAACATGTTTAATGTCTTATTAATTCCATAAAACATTATTCAATAATAGTTATACCTATTATTGATCATTTTCAACAATATTCTCCTATATATATTCACAATACAATTAGAAAATCTTATATTATACATAATGATATTTGGTGAAATCATTGTTCTCAAAGGCATGTGGCACAAGAAGGATCAACAGCTGCTTGGGGATGCGGCGTAAGGTGAGGAGTGAGGCACAGTATAAGGTCCAACTAAGGTTTATTCACACATAATTAATTATATACAGTTTTCTATAATATTTTAAATTTCAAAAAAATCATTCAAAAAATAAAAATTAAAATACATAATAATAATTTTTAACCAAAATCATAATAAAATAAAAATTCATTTAAATAGTACAAATTGAATGTTAACATGAAAATATTAAACAATCAATAATAATAATTATATTAGATAAACATATAATAGGAATTGAATAAGTTAACAGAATCCATTACCTAAGAGTATACAAATGTTGTAACTATTATTGCATAAGAGTATACAAATTATATATAATATTGAACCACATGGTAACCTTTAATTGTTAATAATAAACTCAATGAATATGGAGCCATTCCTAAGTAAATTTGGAGACCTATTCTAGTTATTATTCATAGTGAGTCAGGTTTAGATTTTATCATATAAAAAATGAAATAACTAAAGGTTTCAAAAACTAATTTAAATGTGACCAATGATGTTATGATCATAAAGGAAATTAGAATCATAACAATCATCCTAATTTTAATACATCATATCTCAAATGTTTTGATTATTGAAATAAATGACATATCTAGTTGTACATCCAAATACTAAATAATGAAATAATTTTGAACATGATAAAAATTAAAAATAAATGGGAATTAGTTGGATGATGGTACTATACTGATGAATCATATTCTATTAATGAATCATAAACAATGTAGTAATCAACTAACATGTTCTTAATGGATATTAAAAATTAGGTTGTATAATTATGTTTGGTTCTAAATATGATATTAATATTGAATCTTATTTTGTCAAGATGAGGCCTATAAAAATGATGTAATGAAATAAAACAGTTATTTGTAACAATGAGAAACTTTAAAAAATGTATATAAATATCCTACTTAAAGGTTTGATAGGTTATATCTCAACTACTATGTATCACAAAAATATAATTTAAGGACACAATGTTAGTAAAATAACACTTAGATTTCAAAAATATTTGATACACTTAGAAGTGTATATTTTTAGATCATTATCTTCTATAATTTTGATTAGTAATTGTTGAAATACCTAAGGGTTACAAAATATAGCTTCACAAATAGTATTAGAATCAATGTGGAATGGGTAACAATGATTTATATTAATTTATTTTATTATAAACAATTCCTTTTAGGTCTAAAGAAAAATTTATGGTATAAAGATAGATGGTGCTCTTAGTATATGATGAGGCACCAATTGATATAAAGTTCCAAAAAAAGATGATTCTAGGACCCAAACTCTGCTCAAAACATCTCAATAACAAAACATATATTAGACCATTTCATAAGAAATCTTGGAAAAATATTTTTTCATCGCCAATCTATACATAGTGAGTTATTATTATCATAGTAACCACATAAAAATTTACTAAAACTACTCACGGATAATAGTAAATAATTGGTCTAAAACTCACTAATTTAATGATGAAGAAAACCAGAATTAAAATAGATACTTGAGGATGGATCATCATGGTTGGGGAAAAGATGTAAGACTCGTAGGGATCACTATTGGAAGAAATCAAAGGGGAGGGTTGCATGCCACTTTGAGGTGGTCTATTAGGATAGGAGGACGGGATCCCTGTGAGGAGATCTCCTAGGATGGGAGAAGGGGAGTGTTTCTAGGGCTCGGGATGGGATCAGGAAGGAAGGAGGGGAGAGATTTGGATGGTATCTTTCAGGGAGGAGGGGAGTGCTTGGGATGGGATCCAGCAGAGAGGAGTTGAGTATTCGATATGGGAAGATAGGAGATATCAGGATGGGATCAGGCAAGGAAGATGGGGGAGCACTTTTCTCAATTTTGGTGGAAAACTACGCCATAGTTTTTTTGAAAAAATATTGGCATATGAAAGATATCCCAACATTTGTTTTAAAACTATTGGGATATCCTTCAACAAAACACCCTATCATAATAAAAAGGAATATATATATATTCAAGGATTGAGTATATATATTATATTGAGAGGTATGACACTTGGTATATTGTCCTAATATGAAAATTAAATAATCCCACTAGAACTAATTGTATTTTTAGAAACAAGACAAATAATAATGCTAATGTTTTAAGAAAAAAATGTATATTATTTTTAGAAGTCCATTCACAATATCATGTTTTTTATATTGAGTTGAAATTTTCTCTTGTTGTAAGAGATGAATCTATTAAAATTTTCTTCAATATTATAGCTCATAATTAAGACATAAATTATGAAATTGATATGAATTCTTATTCATGAATTGAGAAATGTAATAAGAATTATATATTGAAAAAAGTGATGTTTTTTCTTTATAGTGATGTAATGATGGTTTATATCCAAATTAAATATTTATATGGGTTAAAAATCTCATATTTCCTTAGATTCCAAAATAGATAACTTCTTGAGGGAATGAAACTCACCTAGGAAAAAGTGACATAAATCTTTATAAGGAGATAACTACATGTATCTTATTATATTTTTTAATATTAATGACATTATATTTACAATACCAAAATAGTATTCATGTAATGATTTTACAATGTAAATGAAGATGAATTTTTAAATATCTATTCTTGGAGAATTCAGATTCTTCCAATTATTATAAGTTGTGAAAAAATAGATTTTTTCTATCCTGATGAAAATATGGTAAGTAATATTTGAAGATGTTTTTCAAATAAGACTATATTATCGTTTCCACACCCATGATATTTGGGATGATTCTTTGAAAGGATAATAAAGGGTAGAGTGTGAAACAAAATAAATTTATGAAGTTGATAGGTAGTTTACATTATCTTTCTATATTTATGAAAAGATTTATTTATGCAGTGATACTATGTGAGAGGTATAAAAGTGATCCAAAAGAATCAAACATGCTGATCATAATGAGAATCCAAAAATATATGAAAGGGAGTTATGGAAATTAAGTTCAGGCATAAAATAATGGAGAAGCTAAATCTATTTTGGTACATGAATTATTATTGGGTTGGTGATTTTTTTGATAGAAAATCAAAATATAGTGGTACATTCTTCTTGGAAGTATATTGTTTGAGAAGACTTTATAATATTTATTAACAAAAATTATGGGGAAGAAACTTTTTTTACATAAATGATATAGGAGAGATAGGAATTTTAAGACTTAAAGGTAAGAATAATGAAGTGTTTTAGAATTTTTGATGATAATGAAAGTTCCATTGATCAATCAAAGAATACAATAATGTTCTCTAAATATAAAATTATTGACATGATATATAATTTTATAAAATATGAGGTTTGAAATTGATATTTTATAGAGTAATTTATTTATAAAATGTAACAAATTGTTGATATATTTACCATAGATATACTCAAGGAAAGTTTTTAAGGATTGATGCCATGTATGAATGTTGATTTCATCCTTTTTACTCAATAGATATATAGGAATTCCCATATTTATTTCAATTATATTTTATAATGGTGATAAAGTTACACAACACGTGTTTATTTATATTTTTAATCCAAATATTATTTTATTTCTTAAAGGGGTAGAAATAAGTAAGGTTATGGAGGGGGAGAACATCAAAATCACTTAGAAAGAAAATTATTTTCATTATGGGATGTAATTATATCTAAAAAGTGTATATACCATGAAATGTGGTTTTAGGAAATTCTCCTTAAATAAAAATTACTTTTTGAAATCATTGAGTGATATTTATTAGAGTTGATAAAATATAAAATGGGGGATATTAGAGAACCAATGTAATTTTTATAGAAGTATTATATTTTTTACACAATGTGTAATGATTATATAAAGTTTTTTAGGATTTGTTTTTAGCTATTAATCATTAATTTGAAGTTATTTAGGGAGGAATTCAGTGACTATGATTGTTTGTAGTTGAGTTATATACCAAGACTATAATTTCATAATCCAAGGTTTTTAGAGACATTTGTAGTGTACTAGAGCATATTTGGATACAAAGAATTTTTTAAATGGTATGAATGTTATTTGGAATTATAGGTAGTATATTCCAATGTATATTGAAAACATATGATGTATATAGAATTTGTTTTTATAAGATCATTCTAGTATTAAAAAAATAATCATATGGAAACCCATATGAAATTTCAGGGCTTGGAAGATATATTTTTTGTGGTGTGATGAAATACCAAAAAGGAAAAAATAATAATATGATTAATAAGATAATTAAATCATATTTAGTATGTCATATATGTAATTTATGATATTACTAAGTAAAAATTTGTAAATTATCATACATACCATGATATATAATATATTATTTCTGATACGAATGATATTTAATGATATGTGTAAGATATTTTAATAACATGTATGATTCTCATGATAATGTGAGAGATATTCCTACTCCTAGGTAATATATTTTATAAATAATCAGTGATAAATAAGTTATGTTTTTCTTTCCTATGATTTCTATATTAGAAAAATGAGATAATTTTATGGATTAAAGTTAGAATATATTTTAATTATCTTTAATTAATAAATACCATGATATTTGTGGGATGGATATAATATTGAAGACAATTTGGAAATAAAAGAGAGTGAAAAGGAATTAAGAAGATAAAATAAATGATTCACATGGGATATTCTCATAAAAAATGTTTTAAAATAATTAATAAAATAGAATGCTTGAGAAATTACTAGATATTTTTATTGAATAGTTTTAATGAGGAATCACAAAAAATTTTATAAATTCACATTAGGATCATTTTATGAATACCCATTTGACCAGTTAGAGGGAGACTATTATAGGGAATATTCTTGATAAATTCAGTTGAGATAAAATTATAGAATTATTTGAGATCCTATATTTTTATAAATTACATAATTCAAAATTATTAATTATGAAATGTGATGTATTGAAAATATAATAATAAAAAGTTTGATTGTTTGTGTGTATGTAATGTATTTTATAGTCTATTTGAGTATGATACAAAATAGAGAACAAATTTAGATTAAGTTTAGTTATGATCCAATACATTTCAACTGAGTATTATAGATAGCCAAAACATGTGGAGTATATTTAAATTTCATGGTGATTATTAGGATGTATTGTAGGAGGTTAATACTTGGTTATGAAATATCCTAAAGTATAATTGCCATCATCTTGTCACTATTTTGATCTCTTGTTGTAAACTGGAGGAATCCTACATAAATAAAAATTATGTGGCTATAAATATTGGGAATTGGTTTCCAAGGTTATGGATGATACCTCACCTTGTGTATAAACATTATGATATTAATAAAACAAACTTTTATTAGGATGAACCTGAAAAAAAATAGGTATTTAGTAACCCAAATTGGGGTCAAAACTTGTAAAAATATTATGTGTTCAATTTCTAATTCATTACATGATCAATACGGGTGTGTGACTATTGAACTGAGTTGATCTTTATCATAACAAACCATAGAGGATAATTTCAAATAGAAGAGAAATTGTAACCAATATTGACACTAATTTAACCCCAATTCTTAGTCATATATAACTTCTTACCATATAATCTATGGTTTAATCAATTATATTTGGTTTCTAAAGATATAGAGTATCAAGGATCACTTTAGTGAGATGCTATTATTTTTTAAATTATTTTATCAAAACTTTTATTATTTTTAAGAAAAACATAAAACTCTATATCATTGATGATTTTATTTTTATTAGACCCCAGATAATAAGATTAGAGTGAAATGGAGTATAACAAATCATCTCTTTGGGGGTTGAGGATGTAGATCAATCTATCTTACTTTGGTGACCAGGAAGTGACCCTTGCATATATAAAATAATGATTCCTCCCTTGAATTATTGTAATGAGTATAAGGAAATAAATTGGTGTAGCGTAGGTTTTTCACTATCCCTACAGTTATAAAAGATTGTGATCCTTTCTATAGAGTGAAAATGAAAATAATGGCTAATAAATATAAGTATATAAAATTTTGGCATACTGACACATAGTTGGTGAGTCCTTCTTAGATGTTTCATAGATTGGGGAAACAAAGAAAAATCCACTTGTTTCTTTTTATTTAAGTTTATGTAATTTTTTAATTTCATTCAATGATAAAATGTTAAGTGATAATTAATATTGAACACTATTTCATCAAATAAGGGAATTTGATTCAAAGGGTGATGATTTTCATTGTGATTTTAGAGGTGTAAATTTTATTTAGGATACACCCTGATCCACCCCGCTCTCAATGTGAATTCTTTCAACATGTTTATATAAAGAGTTATGAGAACATATAGTTTTTTATTTGAGTTTAATTTCATTCTGACATATTTTTTATTTCCTAAATGCATGGAGTCACTGATAAAGACTCCTATTTTTTATGGATAAAGTGTATCACCACGGTATTATAAATTATATTTTACTTTAAAACCTATTGTGTTTGATATATTTTTTCACACATGACAAAAAATCACAATAAACAACAAAAAATATATAACCATTAAAATGTTGCCATAGATTCAATGGGTAAAATAGTGGTACCCGAATTGTGAAATATAAGTAGATTTGAAAATAAATTTCATTATTGATACTATTCCAATGATAAAATTCAATTAGTATAGCTAAATAACTAATATTGAAAATAAATTCTAAAATTTTATTTTATACACTTTATTTTAAGAGACTAAATGTATTATGGATTAAATATATCATTGATATGAATAATATATTAACACAAAATTGATTAGTAATTGATAGAAAATAAGAATAATGATTGTTAATATTTTAAAAATGTTACATTCCTATAAAAATACTTTTCATTATATATTTATATTTATATATTAAAATTAAATTCACGAATTTTAGAATTTTAACTTTTCAAAATAAAATTCATTTTTTATTTGGCATTCAAAAAATAGGATTGAATAAACTTTTTATATTATTATGATATAACTATTTTTTGGGATAATAAAAAATATTATTTTTATAGATATATTAATGTTTATAAATTTATCATTTAGTAAATTTTTCATAAAAATTTATAAAAATAATTCCATGATGAATATATTTATTAGAGTCAAATTATTCATTTCAAAAATTCAATTATGAATTTAAAAAAAACATGATTAATGTTTTTGGAAACTTATGTAATATTTTACACTAAAAACACTTTTGAATCGTATATATTAAAAAATAGTCTTGATATATTTTAGAAATTAAAAATAAAATAATACATTTCATATTTTATATTAGTATTTTCATACTATTTAATAACTTAAATTTCATTTTTAGGCATAATGATATGATTATTAGAATTAAAGTTAACAACCACGTAATAAGGAAAGGGTTGTTTTAAAATAATTTTTTTTATTAATGTTGTGTAACTTTTTTCTAAAATTTTAAATTTATCTATTTTATATAATTACTATGATATTATTTTTGAACATATATGCAAATACATTATCACCAATTTAATAAACAATTAATGTTATATGTGATTAAAAAAATAATGGTAAAACTATATTTTTTCAACAAAAGAGTTTTTCTATATATTAAATGATTTAATTTTAAAGTTAATATTAAATTATATTTAGATTATATTTAGATTTATAAAATAAATTTTTTTATAGGGGTTATCTTATAATTTTAATAAATAAAAATTACCTTGATGAAAACTTGTTTGTAAGGTAAAACTCGAAATTATAAAATATAAAAAATATAGTGTTAAAAGAATTGAAATAATATTAAAACATGTGTAAAAATAACTGGTAGAGGCCTTCAAAACCTTATCTTATACCAAATTTTATATTTCCCACTTATGGAGCTTTTTACACTTGAATAGTGACAAATAATTTTTGAAACGTAATGATTACTTATAAAATTAACTTTATCTTCCCTTATAAAAGGTGAACACTTACACCACTTCATGAAAATCTTATTACCTTGAATTTTCACCTTAAAATCTACTATTTTCTCCTCCTAGAATTATCACACATTTTTATAACCCTCTAGTCATAATTAATTGTCCAAATTCCTCTATTTCCATATAAATTTCAAAGAGAAATATCAAGTTCTCAATATTTGTATTTCTTACTCCATAGTATTTTTATAATAGTCTTATTCTTACAAAATTTTTATAATGACCGTCATATAATGAAATGAGAATTATAAATAAACTGAAATTTTATTATATTTTCAGAGAAACCATTATTCAATCTATTACATGAACTAAGAAAAAAACAATATTGCATGTGTGTATGTGTGGGATACTGCCTCCAAGAAGTGATCTAGTATATTTTTATTTACCATATCTTCTATCTGGTAACAAGGATATATTTTTGGAATTAATATTTTTAATATGTAAAAAATATTATTCCTAAATAATAACTTATCATATACCTTTATTCTATATCATTTTTTTGAGAAATATAAATGTTAATCATGCGTATGTACAGACTACCACCTCTAAAAATGATGAATTTAATTTTTCACTAACACCATTTAGGATGGTTATATGAAAGAATATAATGAATATATAATATATTTATATAAATTTTAATATCCTTTAAAAGTTAAATTATCATTACATAAAATAATTTCTTACTCTATAATTCATTATTACACACTCATGTTTGTGTCAGTTTCACCACCTACTTGGATGATGTTATAATATTTATATTATTAAAGATTTAGTAATATTATATAGTTATAATACCTATGAATAAAAATTTATATTATATTTTTTTAATAATACTGGATATTTATTATCAATATTTTATATTTTTCTTAATATATTATCTTTCCATCATTATAAATGTGGAAACTAATTCCTGAAAATTTTCATTTTCACAAAGCATACCTTTATCATTCACTAAACTAAAATTGAATAAGATTAATAATTGAAATACTAGTATTATAGTGTCCTGGATAATATCAAATTGATAAATGTTTTTAACAAACATTAATCGACCAGACCATTACAAAACTAGTATGAAACAAGAAATCATAGTTTCTAGCACTTGATGATGAAAGTAAACTATAACTAATTAATATATTTTTAATAAAAAGTTATAAATTAATCAAATAAAGGAAAATATTTATATTTATATGGTTATTAAATAAGAGTTTAATATATTTATTTTTTTATACATGAGGTTAGAGAACATTTTGACTAAGCTGGAATTATGGTAAGAGGTTCTTTGTCTCAAATATAATTTCCTGATATATATTTCATATTATGATCCCTAATATAATTGATATAGTTTAATTACTAATTAATGGATGTATTATTACTTATCCATGTAATTTATTGGGTTTTAATATAAATATAATGTTCTTTAATTATATTTATTTTGATTGAAAGGATACCAAGGTTGTAAGGGTTTATTTGTCTCAATTTTGTCTCTTTGAGACAAGTTGTATTTTATACACAATTTCTCCAATTATATTATTTAAATTTTAGTTATCTCCCATTAATGTACTATATATTATTATTCAGGGGATATATAATTAAAAATAAATTTCTTCTCTTCATTCATATTCCGATTCAAGTACTACCTAATCATTACATATTTTTGTTAACTCAAACCCACTTTCCTTGAGATAAAATGTTTCCTATTGAAGTTATTACTTATATTCTTAGTGTCATCCATACTATGATTTTATACTGAAAATTTTATGTAGATATTGGAAAATTAATATTTTTATTTAATTCTACTTTATTTATGAATTCATTCCCTATAAAAGTGCATAAATATAAAGAATAATTCACATCCTTATTAACGATGGTTTCCCCTTATTTTCTATATTTTACATTACATCCCATGATTCCATTCTTATTGGGAAACTAAATTATGCGTTAAATCATGTTATCTTTTTATTTACCTTTACATCATTTTAAATGAAAATTTTTTTATCCTTTTTATGATGATGATTTTTTAAAAATGAATTTTAAAGTATTAAAATGTCTTTCCCATACTATAAAAATAAAATATTTTACCTTCCTCTCTATATTCCATTTTTATTATAATTATTTCTTTTAAATAATCCATTTTTAATGATTATTTATAAAATTATTGACTTTAAAATGATTTAATTCACCTTTTTCAAAATGATTTTTTAAAGTTACTCGAAACTTCTTCTTTTATGGTATTGATAAAAATATTTTACTAAAAATTTGATTTTGTTTTATTTTTCCTATTTATGATAAAAATTTATTACCTCCACTAATGTTATGTTACATTGATTACCTTTTAAATACCTTGTTATAATATTATCTTAGGGATTAAAAAATGGAAAATCCATTACTTTTATCTTTATTAATCATCTCATGTATGTTAGGATGATTCATCATATGATACTTTTCCTCTATGAATACCATATTTTTAATTAATTTTATTAAAGTTAATTAAGCTAGAATCAAATTAATTCAATTATTTTTCGAAAATGTATACCCATTACTCGATATGGTGTTAGTTTTAGGGGAACTTAAATCAAAATTTATATTATTTATTGATTGGGGAAATATTGAAAATTATTATTCGTGGTATTTCAATCTGAATGTTTATTAATGAATTGGGATTATTGGTTATGTATTTCATGGTTTGTTCATTCCTTTATATTATGAAAACATTAGACATAATCAATGATGGGTGGGTACCACAATTAACCCTTAATGCATTGAAAGGTCACATGAGATGAACTAGAGTTGGAATTTGGTTTATGTCATCCAATTTATTTATATGCCCTGGATATGGGGTTAAAAATAAGTAGATGTATTGGGAAAAATCATTGTTTTTATTTTTTGTCTTGGAAGAGGGCCTTTATTTTTCCAACATTATTCATTCCATCACCATGAAATCATTTTTTGTTATCCTTTTTTGTTCTATGATAGATTTTGTATATTGTTTCCCTTACATAGTTTCTGAGTTGAAACTTCTTATGTTTTTTCTTCTCATAGTTATGAATAAATTATTATATATGATATGAAAAAAATAAAATATAATGAATAAATAATATTTTAAAGATTTTAAAAATTTTATTATGGATTAATTTTATTCCTAGATTAGTAGAAAAATGGTCCATTAGTTGAGGAAGACGTTGTCATTATTAGTTAGAAATTTTTTTCTGATTCAATAAATCTCTTAACCTAAAAGGTCATGGGAACATATGTAATGAAAAAATTTATATAAATCATGTAAATATGGGAACATTATTTCTATGGTGTTATAGTTGGTATCCATGTAGGGTTTACATAACATTATAGGTTTAAATAGAATTGTGAATAGGCTATGTTATTCCATTGAATCTCATGTTTATTGTTACGAATCATGATTTTTATGTTTATTGGTTGTATTGGTTGTGGTATGGATAAATTTGGTGAATGGGAAATAACAATGTTCATATGTCTTTGTGGTTGTATTAAAGACTAATGATTCTCTCATAGGTAGGGTTGGACTGATGATCTAACCTACCCAAGAATGCATAGTTTGGGGAGTTGGATTGATGATTTATGCCTCAAATGGATATATTCAAAGAAAATACCTAGACTTATGCTCTAAGGTAAATGTTGTGATTACATGATATACTCATCCCTAGTGAGTTGGGGACTTGACTTTTTCTCTTATGTGAAATGATAAATGTCATGAATATTGGGTGAATAAGGTAGATATATAACCCATGTATTACTTGTTGATTTTGAACTAAATGATGAGTTGATATACATAATGAACTTGGAACAATAAGCCTAATAGTAATAAAAAAATTAGTGATTCTTAACAAGTGGACATTTTATTTTCTTTCATTTACTTTCCATTATTTTTTACTTGCATGCACTATCTAATAGACTGGATATTTTGTAGACATCGTTGGTGGTGTCCTATTAAGTTGTACTCACACCATACTCAGGCTATCATTGGGTACCCGAGCAGATTTCATTATTGTAGGTTAGTAGAAGGGAAAGGGTCTTGTGCTAGAGAGTTAATATAGACATGAAACATGCATGGATGAGATTCCCAACTTGGAGTCAGTACCATTTTTTAGATTCCTCTATTGTATTTATTTTGTGTTTTTCCACTTGGAGTTGTATCATGACATGACATGTTTCTTGTTTCTTAGGGTTGTAACCAGTTTAGAAGATTTTTGGTTATGCTTGATATTGGTTGTTTATTATTTTTTCCACTATTTATGATGTGATATATTGTGTCTTACTCTGATTAAGAGGGTATAGTCTCTCACATTACCAATTTAGACCCTTGCTGCTAGTCGAAAACCTCTAGCATGTGGGGAGGAATGTTTGAGGTCATATGATGACCTGGAACGGGGAATCGTTTTAGAGAAACCTAGGTTGGGGATGTTACAAAGTGGTTTAAGAGGAGTTCTTTTCTATTTATTACTATTTTTGGATCATAGATAGGATATGTAGAGACCCAAGCTTGACATACATGGACATTACATTACTTTAGAAGAATACTTAATACATAACAAAAACAAACACACAAGGACCGTAATAGTTTAGTGTCTTTGAAAACTATGAAAAATAATCTTCTAATCATGGTGAAAGATCTTCAAAATCTCCCGTAAAGATCTTCTCTTTTTTTTCTTACCTAAAACATTTCTTTATATCCTGGGGAAAAGAAAACATAAAAATGGTGAGCTAAAATGTTCAGTAAGGGTAAACATAGAGAATATAAACAATCCATAATCATTTGAATGCAAAATCTTGAACATAAAATCTAAACATCAAAATATTGAGCAAAGACATAAATCTTGGAATTATGTAAAGCATATATCATAAAAGAACATCAATCATGATAAAATATCTTGGGAATAAAACATGTAATTGTGGAAAACCATTAATCACATGATATGATTTCCATAATATCCAAGGCATTGTTGCCAAGACCATCTTAGTGGACAAAGTCTCTTTCTGAATCGAGTTCACTCCACATTCCAGTCCTGTATCACTGAACCAGATTAACTTACCTTTCCAGCCATGTCTATCTCATGAGATATAAATATTTACCCAATGCATTAGAGGGATATATAGGTCCCACCCATCTCATAATGAAACCATTCTTATGTGTGCCACAAAATCATAAATAATACATCATATCATAACCCATGTAATAAAAATGGGAATCTTAAAAATCATTCCATCATAACATAATCCATATAAGATAAAAGGATATCATAAAAATAATTCCATCATAACATAACCAAATAAATGTAAAAATAGGTATAGAAACAGAACCCTATATTATCTTAGATGGAAAATAATTTTGATAAAATTCTTGAAGTCCATTCTTGAGGAAAATATCCTTTCTACTTCAAAAACATTTTTCCTTTATTAACATGTCATACGATTTTAAACTAAAAGAAGTTGATTAAAAATAAACTTGAAAACTTGTAAAGTAAGATTCATGGAAATAATGTTCTATGAAATCATAAAATCCATTCATGTCGTATAAGTTAAAAAACATTTTTCGTGTACTTTGGACAGAAAAGTCAAAAAGTACTTCGTACTAAAAACGACAAAAGATTCCTTTCATATATTTTACTAAAAACTCACCAATGAGTAATATTGGATTTAAAAAAAATTAGGAGGATATAAAAAATATTAAATATTTAGAAAACATGTATATGGATGATATATACACCCCAGTAAATACCAAAGTATAAACAATCTCGGATAAAAATGAGATTGTGAGATTTTCCCTTACCTTAGGTCTGATATGCTTCGTACGTATCCGAACCTCCTCTTCTTTGAGGTGTCTCCCTTAAACTTCCACTTAAGGGACTAGCGTTGGTCTTTTGAGAAGACCATAACCTCTAATATTTTTCTAAGGATGTTGAGAAGGGAAATGGGAAGGGGTTGGCCGAACTTGAAGGCTCAAAGTTGTGTAAAGAGAAGAGGGAGGAGGTGCCCTTTTATAAGGGAGGATAGGGGCACCGTTGGAAAGTGTGAAAATATTATTTTATTATAAACTTATCATCAGTTTCAAAAGGTCCAAAAATCATTAAATATAAAGATAATATGACGCATGGTCGAAATAAAATCATCCAATTAGAATTAGACATGTTTTGGATAATATTTTAATCATTATAATCTTATTTATTTAAATCATTTATTAATGAGGTAAATACTGCATCATTATTGTGTCATAAATAATTTAATTTATTTTAGGTCTAAAAATTATAAAAAAAATAGCATCATGTAAGAAATATTTTTATCTTTCCAATGAATATTTATAGTTGAAAATATAATTTATATAACCCCTTATAAAAATTAATTACTAAAATATTTTTTTTTATGTCAATTTTATCTTTACATTAAATTAATTAATTCAAATTGCCATTATCACTACCAAGTGGCTCAATGGGGTCCCAAAATCGACCCAAGGATGTCCATGGTCGGAAAATACTCATCCAATAAGTTTAGGACAAGTGTTAAGGTAATTTTGAATTATTATAATATCCTTTTAACCTTGAATTTCCCTATTTACCTTTAACCGTGATAACTAAAAGTCAAAAGTTACTATTCACCAAAAATTATTTTCATCTTATTGAACCACATTTTACTTCTTTATAACAACCATGTATGTCGGATTTTTGAAATTCAATTCACAGAAGAGGTAAAATTTCATTTAAATGAAAGAGTTAGTTTTTTTAACTACCACTAAGTGGTTTCACTATTCATCAAAAATTGATGTTTTTCAGAAAAATACAAAAAATTCAGCCTAAGCTATATTTGATATTCCGAATACAAAAAATATTTCTATTTTTCCAAATTCAAAACATATAAGTGGCATTAATTAATTTTAAAAATTAATTCTCGTTATCAAAACAAATAGCGTGTTTTTAAGAAACAATAACTATCAAAAGATCGACACTTGTTTATGTCCAATTTCAAAGTGAAATTAATTTCAATGACCAACATTGGATTAAATGGTAAAAATATATTCTAATTAAACTTTAAAACCAATTAAAAATATAATCTAACCATATAAATTATTGCAATGAAAAAATTTGTTTTTAATTAAAATATAGCGTGTTTTTACTATTAATTAAAATATTAAAGTTATCAGAATAATATGAAATTTTTATCCAAAGTAAATTTTTATATCCTGATTCCAAATAATAATTTCATGTTGTCAAAATGAACTTATAAACATTTCAAAAACTAGATTTAAAGTGGGTGCGCCATCAAAAGGCGGCAGAACTGCATTTTTTGAAAAATACTTATTTTACCCGAAAAATTTAGTTTATTCTCATACCATGTTCTAGAAAATGTGTAAGATTAATAATAATGTTAGAAAATTCAAAATGTAGTTGATACTATTAATAACGGCTAGTTCATAATAATATTATAACCATATATCTTTGTTTATTGAAACCTGGTATTGCGTACAACACACGCTATCGAGGAAGGTCGTGATTACGTGTAATGCAAGCCAAGTCAGGGTTGCGTGTTGTGCAAGACTCCTTAGTTGTTTTGTATAACATAATCCAACCTTATTTAATTTATACATTGAATATATATATATATATACACACTCAATGTTTCGTAGAATAACTACTATCAAACGAACTTGAAATTGTGTGTAACATGATCCAAGAATAGTGTTACATATACTGCAAGCTAATACGGTGTTGTGTATAGTGCAAGGTAATCTTGGTGTAGCATACAAAAGAATATATGAAAAAAATAATATATCTCATAAAATATTGGGGTGTTACATTCTACCCCCCTTAAAATGAATTTCACCCTCGAAATTCATCAGGGTTATAAATGGTTTATTACTTGAGAGTTTCTTTCATAGAAACCCATATCGTAAAAAGGAATACTAAGACTTACTTTTAAAAATGAACGTTAGAAACAAAATGGATACCCAAAGTAACTCATCACTTGGGTTCCCACGTAGGATATCATAGGTGAAAAAATATGGATATGGAAGACAAATCTAACCATCAAGTTCTGATGAAGAGTGGTAGAGAACATGGCTATGAAAAAGACAATAATCACAAAGCCATAAATTTTTGATGATATAAGGTACCATCTGATTTATCAGATATGAGAGCACTAGGACAACATTTTTGGTTTTCAAGATCATTTCCCAAATGTTGAATAATTTTTTAATTAAAAGAAATACTTACTTGATTTTGGTACAAACTCAACGTTGCTCGTGCCTTGAACAACTTCCACTTCATCTCTTAAAGAAATAAAGTTGAATTTCTCTTTTGTGAAGTGTTATCAGATCATGTGATAGAATGATGGGTCATTCCATCTGTCTCAAACTAAAGGTTAGCAAAAGTTATCAAATATACATTAGTCCATCTATGGTGAGGTTAATCATATATGATTCCAAAAATGAACTTATACTTCATCTATTATACTGATTAAAATAAAAATAGTTTCTACTAACCAGGGACTTCTTGTAGGCCGGTGGTAGGTGATAAAGGCATGTCGCACTTCGGTTGGGGGTTCGATTCCCACATCCTTTTCTGACGCGATGTGTTGTTTCCCTTCCTATAGGATGTCCTTTTTTAAAACTATATTATTATAACATCCCATCAATAATATCGAAAAAAAGTTCTAGCCTTAAAAAATACTATCTAATGTCCGACATAATCCATTCCAATCTTTAGACTTATCCAAAATACATATGTCCAATATCATAGAATAAAGAAAATGATTTCTGGAAAGGTTACATAACAAGCACGTAAATACCATCATTTATCCCTCATATATCACAAGATATATCTTGTTGGTCACATTCTAAACATGTGAATACCTTAATCGTGTATTCTCTTAAAAAATGAATACTCATTGAACCTTAGTGAAAACATGAATGCTGTCAAAAGTTAACTCTTTCCACATACCAAAATCCCAAAATTTCTATATACTCAAACCATGATATCACTTTGTCTTTATATCAGTCATGAGCTCATTAATACTATCAAACATATTATTTTCTCCTTATC
Source organism: Viscum album (assembly GCA_963277665.1). Lineage (NCBI taxonomy): Eukaryota > Viridiplantae > Streptophyta > Magnoliopsida > Santalales > Viscaceae > Viscum > Viscum album. The sequence continues at coordinate 301,707,950 of OY728130.1, forward strand.
CCTTCATTATGCTCATATCATCTGCTTTCAAAAAATATTTTAATCACTTTTCATGGTTATCGGTACCATATAATCATTGAAAACCACAATAAACCAATATATATATATTCCAATATTCCACAATACTTTGAGATTCCACAACATTATTTCAGAATCCCATTACATAAACACATAATCATTCCACTACATCATTATCATACTCAACATCACCAATAGTGATCACATGTGACTTCCATTTTTCCTTTTCATTAAGTGGTTGTTGATGTCGATCATCATTAACCCTTGGATTAGGACATTGGTTAGAATAATGCCTCATTTCCTTGCACTTGAAGCATTTAAGTGTTGGTGGTGCGTTTTCTGCAGTCTTTTCTCCATTCAAACCATCCTTTTTCCCATTAGTTCGGCACTCAGCTACTTGATGACCTTATTTTCCACACTTGAAACATTTTCTAGTACCTTTTAGACAATCTCCACCATGCTTATTTCCACACTTTGAGAATAAAAAAAACATTCACCTTCTTTTCACCGTTGTTTTGAGATTTTTCCATGAACTCCATCTTTTGTTTCTTGACAAAATCATGAGATGTATATGTAACACCAATTTCTAGTTCTACCTTGATATCACAATGCACAATTTCGTCATAGCTACTAAATTCTCTTATCGCTAATTCCCTTTGAAGACTTGGTTTTAAGCCATTGAAGAATCGATCAACTTTACTTTCAGGTTGGATGATAAATCCAAATGCATACCTTTCAAGCCTTGTAAAATTTGCTTCGTATATACCAACAGATTCATCATCCTTTTTCTTAATCTCAAGGAACTCCTTCTCCAACTTTGTTTGAAGAATACGAGGGAAGTACTGATTGAAAAACAAGGTCTTGAACTCATTCCATTCCATGGATTCAATTTCATCTTGGGGCCTTGTATTCTTAATTAGAGTCTACCACTGGTCTGCTTCACCTTCTAAATAGTAAACAGCTAAAATGAATTTTTCATGCTCTGTACAATGAAGTATGGAAAATATATTTTCAATGGTAATCATCCATTTTTTAGCAACAAGTGGATCAAAAGACCCACTGAAATAAGGTGGATGTTGCCTCATGAAAGACTCAATAGAATAGTATTCCTTTCTCTGCTCATTTGGATGTCCAGAATGATTCATAGCTTGTGTAAGTATAGAAATAATATTTTTCACTTCATATCCCATCACATTTGGTTGTTTGGGAGGAAAATCATTTCATTGTCCATTACATTGATCAACACGGTTCCTTCGGGCTCCATCCATCGTCTAAAACCCAAAAAGAACATTGTGAGAGGCCAAAATCATGCTAGGAAAACAACATAATAAAGGGGGAGTACCTTAAATATCTAATATCTTAGGTTTAATTCTATGATCTTTACCATAATTATAGGACTATAACCTATACTTATACTTAACCTTAGGGACATCCCTAGACATACCTTAGAAATATCTCTAGGGATCTCACTAAAGTTTCCGCATCCTAGTTTCCAAAGGCTAACTAAACCTTTCCTCTGATACCAACTATAGAGACCCAAGCTTGACGTACATGGACATTACATTACTTTATAGGAATACTTAATACATAACAAAAACAAACACACAAGGACCGTAATAGTTTAGTGTCTTTGGAAACTTGTAAAAATAATCTTCTAATCATGGTGGAAGATCTTCAACATCTTCCATAAAGATCTTCCCCTTTTGTTTTCTTACCTAAAAACTTTGTTTATATCCTGGGGAAAAGAAAACATAAAAAGGATGATCTCAAATTCTCAATAAGGGTAAACATAGAGAACATAAACAATCCATAATCATTTGAATGCAAAAACTTGAACATAAAATCTAAACATCAAAATCTTGAGCAAAGACATAAATCTTGGAAGTACGTAAGGCATATATCATAAAGGAACATCAATCATGATAAAATAGAATGGGAATAAAACATGTAATTGTGGAAAACCATTAAGCACATGATATGATTTCTATAGTATCCAAGGCATTGCTGCCAAGACCATCTTAGTGGTCAAGGTCCCTTTCTGAATCGAGTCCACTCCTTGTTCCAGTCCTGTATCACTGAACCGGATTAACTTACCGTTCCAGCCATGTCTATCTCATGAGATATAAATATTTACCCAATTCATTGTAGGGAGATATTGGTCCCACCCATATCATAATGAAACCATTCTTATGTGTGCCACAAAATCATAAATCATACATCATAGCATAACCCAAGTAATAAAAATGGTATTCTTAAACATCATGCCATCATAACATAATCCATATAAGATAAAAGGACATCATAAAAATAATTTTGTCATAACATAATCAAATCAATGTAAAAATAGGGATAGAAATAGAACCCTATATTATCTTAGATGGAAAATAATTTTGATAAAACACTTGAACTCCATTCTTGAGGAAAATATTCTTTCTACTTCAAAAACATTTTTCCTTTCTTAACATGTCAAACAATTTTAAACTAAAAGAATTTGATTAAAAATAAAATTGAAAACTTGTAAAGCATGCTTAATGGAAATAATGTTCTATGAAATCATAAAATCCATTCATGTTGTATAAGTTAGAAAAACATTTTTCTTGTACTTTGGTCGGAAAATTCAAAAAGTACCTCGTACTAAAAATGACAAAAGATTCCTTTCATATATTTTACTAAAAACTCACCAATGAGTAATATTGGATTTAAAAAAATTTAGGAAGATAGAAATAATATTATATATTGAGGAAACATGGATGTGGATGATATATACAGCCCAGTAAATACCATATTATAAACAATCTCGAATAAAAATGAGATTGTGAGATTTTCCCTTACCTTAGGTCTGATATGCTTCGTATGTATCTGAACCTCCTCTTCTTTAATGCACCTCCCTTAAACTTCTACTTAAGGGACTAGAGTTGGTCTTTTGAGAATACTAGAACCTCTAATATGTTTCTAGGTATGCTGATAAGGGAAATGGGTAGGGGTTGGCCGAGATTGAAGGCTCAAAGTTGCATAAAGAGGAGAGGGAGGAGGTGCCATTTTATAAGGGAGGAGAGGGGCACCTTTGGAAAGTGTGAAAATATTATTTTATTATAAACTTATCTTCGGTTTCAAAAGGTCCAAAAAACATTAAAGATGAATATAAGATGAATCATGGTTGAAATAAAATCATCCAATCAGAATTGGACATGTTTTGGATAATATTTTAATCATTATAATCTTATTTATTTAAATCATTTACTAATGAGGTAAATACTGCATCATTATTGTGTCATAAATAATTTAATTTATTTGATGTCTAAAAATTATAAAAAAAATATCATAATGTTGGAAATCATTTTATCTTTCCAATAAATAATCATAGTCGAAAAGATAATTTATATAACCCCTTATAAAAATTAATTACTAAAAGCTTTTTGTTAATGTCAATTTTGTCTTTACATTAAATTAATTAATCCAAATTGTCATTATCACTACCAAGTGGCTAAATGGGGTCCCAAAATCGACCCAAGGATGCCCATGGTCGGCCACTACTCATCCAATAAGGTTAGGACAAGTGTTAAGGTAATTTTGAATTATTATAATATCCTTTTAACCTTGAATTACCATATTTACCTTTAACCGCGGTAAATAAAAGTCAAAAGTTACTGTTTACCAAAAATTTATTTCATCTTATTGAACCACATTTCACTTCTTGATAACAACCATTTATGTCTTATTTTTGAAATTTAATTCACAGAAGTGGTAAAATTTCATTTAAATGAAAGAGTCAGTTTTTTTTAACTACCACTAAGTGGTTTCACTATTCATCAAAAATTGATGTTTTTCAGAAAAATACCAAAAATTCAGCCTAAGATATATTTGATATTAAGAATTCAAAAATTATGTCTATTTTTTCAAATTAAAAACATATAAGTGGCATTAATTAATTTTAAAAATTAATTCCCATTATCAAAACAAATAGCGTGTTTTCAAGAAACAATAACTATCAAAAGATCGACACTTGTTTATGTCCAATTTCAAAGTGAAATTAATTCCAATGACCAACATTGGATTAAATGGTAAAATTATATTCTAATTAAACTTTAAAACAAATTAAAAAGATGATCTAACCATATAAATTATTGCGATGAAAAAAGTTGTTTTTAATTAAAATATAGCGTGTTTTTACTATTCATTAAAATATGAAAGTTATCAGAATAATATGAAAATTTTATCCAAAGTAAATTTTTTATATCCTGATTCCAAATAATAATTTTATTTTGTAAAATTTAACTTATAAACATGTCAAAACTAGATTTAAATTTGGTGCGCCATCAAAAGGCGGCAAAACTGCATTTTCTGAAAAATACTTATTTACCCAAAAAATTTAGTTTGTTCTCATACCATGTTCTAGAAAATGTGTAAGATGAATAATAATGTTATAAAATTCAAAATGTAGTTTATACTATTCATAACGGCTATTTCATAATAATATTATAACCATATATCGTTGTTTAGTGAAACCTGGTATTGCGTACAACACACGCTATCGAGGAAGGTCGTGATTGCCTGTAATGCAAGACAAGTCAGGTTTGCGTGTTGTGCAAGACTCCTTCATTGTTTCGTATAAAATAATCCAACCATATTTCATTTATACATTGAATATATATATATATATACACTCAATGTTGCGTAGAATAACTACTATCAAACGAACTTGAAATTGTGTGTAACATGATCCAAGAATAGTGTTTCGTATACTTCAAGCTAATACAGTGTTGTGTATAGTGAAAGTTAATCTTGGTGTAGCATACAATAGAAGATATGAAAAAAAAATCTCATAAATCTCAGGGTGTTACAGGATATTAGGAAAATATCAAGCCTTGGTAATGAGCTCGTGCCTGTTAGAAGCTAACCCAAGTACTGGGGAAACCAAAGTCACCCTGGGAGGGTAATTGTAGTTCTTGATTGTGTGTTATTACCATTGATGATATTTCACCGTTGGGTGGTGCACATATGATGGGATGTGACTATTTTATGATATTTTACTCATATCTAGAATGAAATGAGTTTGTTCATTCATGCATCATTATAAGAACCTATGTATATAAGTGACATACATCATAGTAGACACACACACATGAGAAGGGAGTATATGATGTAATGGATGGGATACATTTGATTTTCTTGAAATTAGTGAAATTTTTTCTAATATAATGCAATAAATAGGTTAAAAGGGAAGTGGCATTTCTAAATAATAATTAAATAATTATTCTTGATAAAGAAATTTAAGTTAATTAAAATGTTGTCGAAGTAAATTGGGATATGGAAATAATTTTAAAAAGGTGTAAAATGTAGGGATTGTAACCATGTGAGTTAGTTACCCCATGTTAGCCATGTCCATAGGAAGGATGGTTGAGGGTATTGTTCCAGATATAATAAATCCAAATTTTAAGTTTATTTTAATTGGTTTGTTTATGGATAGTGATGACCCTTTCCTTGTGACTTGTAATAGTTTCACGGTTGTGTTCTAAAATGTTTGTGTTTGGAATTGTAGAGGAATTACACCTCGAAGGCATGTGCTGGTTGGGAGACCAGAGGATGTTACTGAGAATGCTTCCCCAGTAGTGGAGAAAGAATTCCCAATGGTTTAGGATGATAGGGAAGAGTAGTTCCATGAGAACTTGTTTGTTTTATACAGATGATGGAACGGGAAATAGGGCGGTTCTCATAGAGTATGTTCGAGTTGACAAGGGATTTTCCACAGAAGCACCCTTGGACCTTTACCGGAGAGGGTGGTTTAGAGGCATCTGAGTTCTGGATAGAGTCTATCCATGAAATTCTTTAACATGTGTAGATTCCTTCTGAGAAGTGATTTAATTTGGAAGCCTATATGTTGTGGGGTCAAGAAAAGCATTAGTGAGATATCTTAACTTAGACTGAGAAAGTAGAGGTAATTATATATAAGAGGTTTTAAGAAACTTTTCTAGGTTATTACTACCCAAAAACCTTAATTTAGGATAAGGATATGGATTTTATGATTTTGACGTAGGGGATGATGTTAGTAATGAAGTATGTAAGCCGGTTCATGGACTTGCAAAAAAATTTTCCTGCTTAAGTGGGAGATGAGGAAGCTATGGCAAGGAACTTTCAGGATGGAATTTCGCCTAAAATCAGATCTCAGGTAAATATATTTTGGATAAAGATTTTTGATGAGTTGATGGATCAAGCCCTCATCTTAGAAGGACACCTCAAAGAGGCCTTCAGAAGTAAACATGTGGTTTCAGTGGGGTGAGCTAGTGGTGCGACTTTTGATAGTAGGAAGCGTTGTTTTGAAAATTTCCACCAGTTCATTGGTGGAAAGAATTGACATAAAAAGGAACCAGTCCCTCAGGTTAGTGTTTGAGTTTGATACTACCAGTATGGTAGGTTGAGACACATGCAAAGTTAGTGTTCCTGACCACCTGTTAGAGCATGTGGAAATAAGAGCCATGTGATAGAGGTTCTGCAGGAACCCATGGAAGAAGGAAGGTGTTGGAGGACAGAGATCAGTGCAGAGTTTATGTAGGGGATCTATTTCCCCATATACAAAAGGAATTTGGAGCTTCACAGACTCTACTAGTAATGGTTATGGACGTGGAACTCTAGGGAGATACCAGTCATACCAGCAGAGCATTGCAGTGCAGGGTACTCAGGCTGGATCCCAAGGTAGAGGGAAAGGCCATCTTCATGCAGTTCAGTCTACAACTTGATGTGGAAAGGCTATACCTTCTATTATTTGAGGTATTATTCTTGTAGCATCCACACTTTCAAATTCTATTTTTGACACAGGTTCCACACACTCTTTTATCTCTGCATAGTTCGTGGTTCTGTTGGGCCTAGCTATGGAACAGGTTTGTGGGGTTATATCAATTGATACTCTATTAGGGGTGTGATTTGAGTATATTATATAGTTTAGAGGTTGTGCTTTAAAGGTTGGTGGTTATCATTTTCTATGGAACTAGTTTGTTCTGTAGATTTCAGGTTTTTAACTTATCTTGGGAATGGACTGGATAGTGTGGTATTATGCCCATATTGACTATTACTATCATAGGGTAATGTTCACACCTCTCAATGGAAACACTTATGTCCTTTTTGGTGAGTGGGATGTTCGAACATGTCGTGTAGGGACTTTTTTCAGAAGTTAGGAGAGATCGCGGCCCAAGTTTCATGCCTTGTTCTTAATGATGGAGAATTGGAGCAACATTTCTTTCCTCCTATGGTGGATCAATTTCAGGATATGCTTTTTGAGGACTTATCAGGGCTACCACCTAAGAGAGATGTTGAGATTATGCTCGATTTTCTTCCCGGGGAAGAACTAGTTTCCATTCCACCATATCAAATGGCTTCGAGAGAACTTTAGGAGCTTAAGGCTCAGCTGGAAGAGTTAGAGCGTAAGGGATTCATTCTACCTAGTGCGTCTCCATGGGGATCAGATATGTTGTTTCATTAGAAGGCTGAAAATTTGTTGAGGTTATGTGTTGATTACAGGAAGTATAAATAGATGACAGTTAAGAATTGATACCCTCTTCCCAGAATTTATTACCTATTTGACCAACTGAGGGGTGCCACATTGTTCTCTAATATCGATTTGGGATTGGGATACCATCAATTGAGGGTTATACCTTCAGACATACTACAGACATCTTTCCGAGGCAGGTACGAGTTGTATAAATTTTTGGTGATGCCATTTGGATTAAACAATGCACTGACTATGTTTATGGAATGAATCAGATATTTCACCCTTACTCTGATCATTTTGTGGTTGTCTTTGTTGATGAAATCATGGTGTACTCACAAACTCTTGATGATCATTCCCAACATCTTGACATAATCTTGGGTACACTAAGAGAGCATAGTCTTTACTCCAAGCTATCAAAATTTCAGTTCTGGATTGATAAAGTGAATTTCTTGGGACACATCATTTTTGAGTTAGGTGTGTCAGTGGATCCAGAAAAGGTATAGGATATGGATTCTTGTGAGTATCCCAAGAGTGTTTTTTATGTTCAGAGCTTTATGGTTTTGGATGATTATTATCGGAGGTTCATTAGAGATTTCTCCCATTTGGAAGCACCACTCTCAATCCTAACCAATAAGGGTGTTAAGTTTGAGTGTTCGGGGGAATGCAAGGTTTCTTTTCAAGAATTGAAGAACCGGTTGACTACTGCACTGATTTTAATATTACCTAAATCTGGTATGAAGTACACTTTGTTATGGGATGCATCCAGTGTAGGACTTTGGGAAGTGTTGATGCGGGATGATTACATTTTTGCTTACGGGTTGAGATAGTTGATACCACATAAAATAAACTACACTACTCTAGATCTTGATCTAGCTGTTGTAGTTTATTTCTTAAATTTTTGGGGAAACTACTTTTTGGGAGGGAAATTCGTAGTGTTTTCTAATCATAATAGTTTAAATTATATCTTCTTTTATAGGGATTTAAATCTTCGGTAGTGAAGGTGGGTTGAATACCTGCAATCCTTTTATTTTGAGTTGGTTGACACACTGGGAAAAGGCAATAGTTTTGTGGATGCTCTAAGATAGAGGACTCAGAATTAGGTGGTCTAAGAATCCAACTCTAAAAGTAAAATGATTTCTTTATTTGTAGAGATGCACCTGGAGGTGTAGGATGGGAATGAATGGATGACCCTTGTGTCTCTAGTTTTGAATCCATGCTTTTGAGGCAGGTCAAAGAGATCCATCTGGAGGATACCAAGTGTTTGGATATGAAGTAAAGTCTTAAAAGTGGGAGTCACCTTCTACTTGGGCCTTGGATGGTGATGGACTCATCTCTTTTAGTGGTTGTGTGGAAGTACCAGTGTTTTTTTTAGAATATCTGATGCATGAGTTCCATGCATCAAGGTGATAATTACATATGGGATTGACTAATATGTATCATGATCTTCGTAGGTAGTATTCCTAGCCAGATATGAAGAAATATGTTGTGGGTTTTTTGGATTGATGCCTTACATTTCAACAGGTGAAGGTTGAGCATCAGCATCTAGGTGGTTTGTTATAGTCATTTTCCATTCCTGAATGGAAGTGGAATGATGTAACAATAGACTTTATAGTGGGACTTCTGAGGAAACCTTGGAAGAATGATGCAGTCTAGGTCATTGTGGATTGGTTGACTAAATTAGCACATTTCTTTCTGATCTAGGAAACATATGCAGTTGACCAGTTGATTGCATTGTATGTTTGGTTAATAGTGTGATTTCATGGTGTTCTAATAACTATAGTTTTTTATCATGACATAAATTCTACATCATGGTTCTGGCAGGGATTATAGAAGGCACTTGGTACCCAGGTTTTTCTAAGTGCAGCTTATCACCCACAAATGAACAGGCAGTTAGAGTGTAGGATTTAGGTATTGGAGGACATGTTAAGATATAGTGTCCTATATTTAGATGGTTTCTAGGAAAATCATCTATCACTTGTTGATTTTTCTTACATTAATAGTTTCCATGATATGATTCAGATGGAACCTTTTGAGGAAATTTATGAGAGACCGTGTAGATCTCCATTGTGTCAGTTAGAGGTCAGGGAATCCGATCTGTTAGAACTGAGTCTCGTGAAGGAGACAGAAGAAAGTTCATTTGATTTAGAAGCTCATGATGACATCTCAAAGTAGGTAGAATTCATATGCAGATCGGCATCATATACCTCTTGAGTTTTTTATGGGAGTTATTGTGTTTCTTTAGGTTTCACCAAGTTTGGGTCACCGTCAAATTTAGAAATAGGTCAAGTTAGTGCCTAGGTATGTAGGTCCATTCGAGATCATAGAGAGTATTGGGCTGGTGGCTAACTAATTGGATCTTCCATAGTGGTATAGTGGGATGAATTATTTTTTTCATGTTTCAAAACTACAGAAGTATCACCCTGATCCATCTCATGTCATAAATGTTGATGATGTTGATATTGAGCCGGACACTTCCTTTGAGGAGAATCTGGTTCATATTGTGGATCATAGGGAGAAGGTTTTATAGGTAAAGGTTGTACCTTTGGATCGTTCTTTATTACAGCATGGAAACATCAAGGAAGAAACATGGGGTCGAGAGTCAGATATGTGGGCCCAATTTCCCGATCTCTTTGCTTTGGAAGCTCAATGATTCTTGGGAAGAGCAGCTTAAGGATGATTCATCCTAAGGTGGGGAGGTTGTAAGATCCGAGACATTTCTTAAGGTATGTTTTTTTATGTTTTAGTTAAAGTCCATTATTTTGGTTAAATAAATTAGAGGGGACCAGTTTGGGATATACCTAACACTGAGAGGGGGGTGAATCAGTGTTGGGGACTTTTAAAACCAATTTCAACTCTTATCCCTATACATCTTGAACTGTTAGGATCTTGATTCTCTTATTCTCTTTTCCCTGTCGCATGCAATAATAGAAAGCAGTAAAAATATACACACGATATTTTTACAAGGTTCACCACCCAATAAGAGTAGCTACATCCTTTCCATGCATGGGGATGACTAGTGCATGGATTCTCCACCATAATGTGATATGTTGTTACAATGGAGTGGCTAGGAAAACAATCCTCTAGCCAGTGTGAGTCCCTACAATTTAGAGGGGGGTGGGAAACAATCCTCTTCCCTGGACTGGTGATGACCTAGCCCAACTTGTAGCATCTAGATGGTTCTTTATACTACCTATGGAGATAGTCTTATTTCTTCTTCAAAAGGTAGGTTTTGCTCTTGATCTATTTCAGTTCTCTTCACTTGATTACTTGCAAAGTAGTAGGCAATCAATTCTTCTTGTATTCTTTTTTTATTCACTAGTTCAAAACTAGCTGCACTAGGACTTCTTCTTTTTCTTTAGCGCAATAAAATAATGAACTAACACCTCTTCTTCTTTCTTAGCATGAATCACATATACCAATGTGATTATTTAGAAACTGAGGATTAGCTCACAAAGCATCATCTGAATTAAATTTCCCTAAAGATTTGTAGGCTTTAGTTGGGCATACTCTGTTCTTCTTCTTATTCATCTTCTTCTTCTTCTCTTCTCTTTATGCAGAAAACCTGTAAGTTGCACACTCTTCTTATTCTTCTGATTCTTCAATGCAAAACCAACTACACTGAAACCTATACTTCTTCACACGTTCTCTCTCAGTGAAAAACCATCTGCACCGAGCTCTTATTCTTCTTCTTCTTGCTAGAATCACAAGTTCTCTTTGTGATTGTAAAAACAATGAAGTCTAGATCAACTTAGCATCAAAACAGTTGAACAAAAACTGGTAAGAACTTCTAAAATAACTCACAGCTTACGCACCAATACTTACTTTTGTGCCACCCTTCTTGTGCACCTACCTTCTTCGTGCCACCTAGCTTGCGTTCCACCTGCTTGTGCGCCACTCACTACTTGTGTGCCACTATTGTGAATAGCTCACAACTTGCACACAACATTTGGCTTATACACACTTCCTTCTTGCGCACCTCTGGCATCTTGCGTGGTAAAACTTTCACGGAAAAACTTGCATGGGAAAACTTGTGTGACACCACTTCCACGGCACCCAGCTTGCACACCTTATAAATAACCCTCAACTTGCATGCCACTTCAGCATGTGCGCCACTTCCACTACTTGCGCGATCAAAGCTCAAATTTTCTCTTAAGTGTTGAGCCTTAAAAAATGAGGAGGAAAGTCATCTATTTATAGTAATTTTGGTGACTTTCATGCCACATACACTTGTGCGCCACTACTTGTGTGTCGTTGCATCACTTGCGCACTGCTTCATCACTTGCGCGCACTTCCATCACTAGCATGACTCTTTCTTTCCTTTCCTATATTTTGATATGATGATGTTGGAATATGACTTGTGCACAACATACACTTGAACTCCTCTTATACTTACACTCCAATCATTAACTTACATGCCATTTTATTTCCTTTGTCATATTTTTATGGGACGATCTTGAAATATGACTTGTGCACCAATACTTGTGCACCAATACTTGCACGCCATTCTTGACTTGCGCGCTACTATTGACTTGTGCACCACTTTCTTTCCTTTTCCAAAATCTCCTCTTTACTCTATCTATCCTTCATAAGGCTTGAATCACAAGTTCTCCAAAATTATGATAATTGTGAAATACAAATCATCAAAGCATCGTCTGGTTTCATCCATTCTTTTTGGAATATGAATTCCAAAGTACTTCTTTCATCCTCACTTCAAATACTCAATTCCTTTTGGAGTGTGAATTCCAAAGAACTCCAATCATCTCTCTTCATCCAAAAGTGGAGGCTTGAAGCTTCTTCAAATACGTTCTTATAATTCCAAGCCCTTCCAAACTCTCTCTTCTTCTTCAACCATCATTCTCTACTTCATTAAAATCATATGATTCTTTTCTTCAAGTAAGCTCTTGCATGGTTCTCATGCATTCGTGAAGCATTGCATGGTCTTCTTTAAATCCTCATTCTTCTTCAATCATCCTTAGATGGATGATACTTCACCATTATTTATTGTTGTAAACAATGTGTCACCTTTGAAACAAGTTCTTTGAACTTAGTATCAGTTAAACAATCGTCTGAATTAATCTTCTTAGAGAATTTCTCAAGTATGAAATCCAATGCTATGATTCCATAACAATTCTCCATGCAACCTCACTTCAGCCACTCTCCACTAAATTTTTAGTCCCTCTTCGTATCCTTCTTCATTTTGATGAGTATTGACAACTATTGACAAAAAATACAATCTTCATACACAAAGTGGTCCCAACAATATCCCCCTTTGTATTTTGTTTTCAATACCACAAAGTCTTCTCAAATGAATGATTCAATGTCAAAATAAGAATCTTCTATCTCCCCTTTACTTGTTTCTCTTCCCCTTTCATTTCAAACTTTAATTTCACTTACTCTCCCCCTTATTGAAAAGAAATGCAAAGTTCATGGTTGAGAGGGTATCATTCCTTACTTAAGCAGTGTGCCATCAATCGTTTCACTCTAAGTCTACTTGAGCAAAGCTCGATGTATAAAATAAGAGAATTTGATTTAGAACAAAAAATCTGTCCATTATCCACTGATCGTGATACCTCATGAGATGAGATCTCCTACACTTGTCTTCAAGGGTTTTCCACTTTCATTCCAGGATAAAGATATTGAATGTAATAGGAAATAATAAATCCTAAAATTCCTGTACTCACTTCAAGAAAAAGATCAAAAACATTCAGGTGCAATTAGTAGGATAAGTGGCCTTGGGTATCTTTCATTCTTCTTATGTCACTGATTAACCTAGTTACTCCCCTTTTGTAAAAATATATTTATTTTGAGTAACCAAGGATGAGAGATTAAGAAACGACATACCTTTTCCAAATACATGGTCTTCATACAAACTTTAGAGTAATTGAATTTTATGCCAACTAATGTTGATAATAATTGAGATAATGGATCTGAAAGCTTCTTCATGTGTTTCCCCTCAAGGGAACACTTCTACTCACTGAATCCCAGGTTTTCCTCCTAATATCTTACTTCACCTTCAATTCCTTGTATGATAATAACAAATACAATACACAAAGATTTAATGGAATAAGGTGGATCATCTTTTCTCAATCAATGTTAAAAACAAGGTTGGGATGATCTTCTCAACCCAGATGTTCCATTATTCACACTTTCATAACTGATCTTCAATGATTACTGTGATTGTGTGGACATCACTATTTCTTCCATCTCATTGTGTGTGAATATTCTTTCTTCAAGGGCTTTCAAAGCACTAGAATCTCCTGGTGCAACTTTCATCTTTTTGAGGAATTCTTGTTGTGCTGGAATAAATTCAAAGCACTTTCTCGCATTATGACCAGCCTTATTGTACCTCACACACAGAACTTCATTGTCTTCATGTAGAATCTTCTTTTTGTATTTAGAACTAGCCTTAGCTTGTGCATCTTCCATTTTCCTCATTCTATCCAAATCTTCTGGAAAAACCACCAATATATCATTAGGGATTGAGGCATTATGATAGGATCTTCTACATGGATTATTCTTAGTATCTTCTTTCTTAGTAGTTATTTTGGATTCACCAACCTTCACCTTTTTGGATTTAGAATCCAAAGACTTCTCGTCTTTCCTTCCTGAAATCTTCTTGGGAGAATTTTTTTTCACATTCTTCGTCTGATTTCTTTCCAAGGATGCTTCTTCATTCTTTCCCAGCTTCTGTGGTCTTCTTTTCTTATATGAACATGCACCATTCATATGACCACTCCTATTGCATACATCACAGATGTTATATAACATTCCAAATATATTTGCAGTATACAGATGTTTCTAGATCTGTGGATGTTGCTTCTTATTCTCTGGATTTCTACCCCTTGAGATGGGCTATCTCTGTGCTTTTACATTTAAGGGATTGTACCAACAATCTAGTGCACAATGCCCGAATCTATTACAATACTAGCATTGACCAACAAACCTTGACTTCCTGACATCTTCTTTATAAGGTTTCTGAAGATTCTTCGTGATATTTTGTTCTTTCTGTGGGGAGCTATCTTCCATAATCTTCTTCCTATTCACTATATCCATGGTGATAGTTATCTCCTAACTTTTCTTTATCCATACTTGTTTAGAATTTTTCTTCCAACCTGCACTTTTTTGTAGAAAAAATTTTAGAACCATGAGTACAAGTTGGTATGGATGGTACCTTTACTTTCTCAGCTACTTTTGATAGATCAATGAGTTAAGACATGATCTTCTTATCACATGTTGGAGGTTTTTTTACAGTGGAATCCTCCATTTAGCATTGAATACTGACAGCAATTGTTTCTTTCTTTTTTGGAGACTCAATATGCGTCTTCTCAAGATTGGTAAACTCATCTTCCAATTCTAGACATCTCATATTGAGGATGACTTTTTGGTCTTCAATCGTAGTCATCTTATCTTCACAAGCCTTCTTTAATCTTTCAACTTTAGCTTCATGCGTATTCACATTATTTTGTAACAAAGAGTCAGGTTCATTGATATTTTTGGAATCTTTTTCCAAATATAACTCCTTGATCTAATTTCCCATTTTAAGCTCATCTTTAAGTGCATGTATCTTCTCTTATAGAGTCTTATTGACTCCCTCTTTTTCTTCAACATCTTTTAGCCACTTTGAAGAGCTTACTTCAAATCCCCTCTTGGTTTCTTCAAAGTCTCCAACCTGTCTGGAGAGCTTTAAAAATTCAATAATTTTTGCTTGTAAGCCTTTCTCCAACACATCATTTTCTTCTTCTAGCTGAATTATATTTTCCTGCATACATTGAAATACTCCACAAACTGGGGATGAACTTTCTTCAGGAATACCATACAGAATCATTCTTAATCTATCAACTAATATTTCTTGAGATGTTGTAGATTGATCATCACCACTTGTGCTAGAATTTTCATCATGAGGATAATTTCCAAATGTACTAACACATACCTCTTGATCAGTTGAGGTAGGAAGGTTTTACATCTTCTTGGTGGGGACTTGATCCACCTTCTCATTACTTTACAAGTCTGGTGTGTCTTCAATGTCAGCCAAATATGGAGAACTAGATGCTTCCTCTTCTTTAGATAAGAGGGAATTCTTCTTCAATTCTCTCTTCTCTTTCTTTTTCCTGTTGATCATGGTCTTGGTAGATATTTCTTTCTGCTCAGAGATAGATGGATCTTTAAAACACTACTCTTCATTTTTGACTCTAGAAAGGAGCTCATGTTTTCAAAAGAGAATAACTTCATTGTAGAGAATATAACAGAGGTGAACCTGTACCTCTGATACCAATTGAGAGGAACAGTTTGGGATATACCTAACACTGAGAGGGGGTGAATTAGTGTTGGGGACTTTTAAAACCAATTTCAACTTTTATCCCTGTACCTCTTGACCTGTTAGGATCTTGATTCTCTTATTCTATTTTCCTTGTCGTATGAAATAATAGAAAGCAGTAAAAAATATGAACACGATATTTTTACAAGGTTCACCATTCAATAAGAGTAGCTACGTCCTTTCCATGCATGGGGATGACCAGTGCATGGATTATTCACTATAATATAATATGTTGTTATAATGGAGTGGCTAGGAAAACAATCCTCTAGCCAGTGTGAGTCCCTACACTTTAGAGGGGGGTGGGAAACAATCCTCTTCCCTAGACTAGTGATAACCAAGCCCAACTTGCAGCATCTAGATGGTTCTTTATACTACCTATGGATATAGTCTACTTCCTTATTCAAAAGGTAGGTTCTGATCTTGATCTATTTCAGTGCTCTTCACTTGATTACTTGCAAAGCAGTAGGCAAGCAATTCTTCTTGTCTTCTTCTTTTCTTCTTCACTAGTACAAAACCAGCTGCACTAGGACTTCTTCTTTTTCCTTAGTGAAATAAAAGAATGCACTAACACTTGTTATTCTTTCTAAGCATGAAACACATATACCAATGTGATTATTCAAAAACTGAGGATCATCTCACAAATCATCATCTAAATTAAATTGCCCTAAAGATTTGTAGGCTTTAATTGGGCATACTCTGTTCTTATTATTATTATTCTTCTTCTCTTCTCTTTATGCATCAAACCTTTAATCTTCACACTCTTCTTCTTCTTCTTCTCCAATGAAAAACTAACTACACTGAAACCTACTCTTCTTCACACGTTCTCCCTCAGTGCAAAACCATCTGCATTGATCTCTTCTTCTTCTTCTTCTTGCTATAATAACAAGTTCTATTTGTGATTGTAAAAAATAATGAAGTATAGATCAACTAATCATCAACACAGTTGAACAAAAGTTGGTAAGAACTTTTATAATAACTCATAGCTTGCGCGTCAATCCTTACTTGTGCGCCACCCTTCTTGCGCACCTCCCTACTTGCGCGCCACCCAGCTTGCGTGCCACCTTCTTGCGCGCCACTCACTACTTGTGTTCCACTACTATGAACAGCTCACAACGTGCACACCACATTTGGATTATACACACTTTCTTCTTGCACACCTCTGGCAGCTTGCATGGTAAAACTTTCACGGCAAAACATGCGTGGGAAAACTTGTGCGACACCACTTGCACGACACCCAGCTTGTGCGCCTTATAAATAACCCTCAGCTTTCACGCCACTTCAGCATGTGCGCCACTTCCACTACTTGCGTGATCAGAGATAAAATTTTCTACTAAGTGTTGAGCCTTAAAAAATGAGGAGGAAATTCGTCTATTTATAGTCATTTTGGTGGCTTGCATGCCACATACACTTGTGCGCCACTACTTGTGCGTCGTTGCATCACTGCTTCATCACTCGCGTGCCCTTCCATCACTATCATGACTCTTTCTTTCCTTTGTCATATTTTTATATTATGATGTTGGAATATGACTTGTGCACAACATACACTTGTGTGCCTCTTACACTTGCGCGCCAATCTTTAACTTGCGTTCCATTTTATTTCTTTTGTCATATTTTTATGGGAGAATCTTGAAATATGACTTGTGCGACAATACTTGTGCGCCAATACTTGCATGCCATTCTTGACTTGCGCGCTACTCTTGACTTGCGCGCCACTTTATTTCCTTTTCCAAAATCTCCTCTTTACTTTTTCTATCCTTCATAAGGCTTGCATCACAAGTTCTCCAAAATTATGATAATTGTGAAATACAAATCATCAAAGCATCGTCTGGTTTCATCCATTCTTTTTGTAATATGAATTCCAAAGTACTTCTTTCATCCTCACTTCAAATCCTCAATTCCTTTTGGAGTGTGAATTCCAAATAACTCCAATCATCTCTCTTCATCCAAAAGTAGAGGCTTGAAGATTCTTCAAATACCTTCTTAGAATTCCAAGCCCTTCCAAACTCTCTCTTCTTCTTCAACCATTATTCTCTACTTCATTAAAATCATATGATTCTTTTCTTCAAGTAATCTCTTGCATGGTTCTCATGCATTCGTGAAGCATTGCATGGTGTTATTTAAATCCTCATTCTTCTTCAATCATCCTTAGATAGATGATACTTCACCATTATTTATTGTTGTAAAAAATGTGTCACCTTTGACACAAGTTTTTTGAAATTAGTATCAGTTCAAAAATCGTCTGAATTAATCTTCTTAGAGAATTTCTCAAATATGAAATCCAATTCTATGATTCCATAAAAATTCTCCAGGCAACCTCACTTCAGCCAATCTCCACTAACATTTTAGTCCCTCTTCATATCCTTCTTCATTTTGATGAGTATTGACAACTGTTGACAACAAATACAATCTTCATGCACAAAGTGGTCCCAACAATCTCCCCCTTTGTATTTTGTTGTCAATACCACAAAGTCTTCTCAAATGAATGAGTCAATGTCAAAATAAGAATCTTCTATCTTCCCTTTACTTGTTTCTCTTCCCCTTTAATTTCAAACTTTAATTTCACTTTCTCTCCCCCTTATTGACAAGAAATACAAAGTTCATGGTTGAGAGGGTATCAGTCCTTACTTAAGAAGTGTGCCATCAATCATTTCACTCTAATTCTACTTGAGCAAATCTCGATGTAGAAAATAAGAGAATTTGATTTAGACAACAAATCTGTTCATTATCCACTGATCGTGATACCTCATCATATGAGATCTCCTACACTTGTCTTCAAGGGTTTTCCACTTTCATTCCAGGATAAATATATTGAATGTGATAGGAAATAATCAATCCTGAAATTCTTGAACTCACTTCAATAAAAGGATCAAAAACATTCAGGTGAAATTAGCAGGATAAGTGGCCTTGGGGAACTTTCATTCTTATTATGTCACTGATTAACCTAGTTACTCCCCTTTTATAAAAATATATTTATTTTGAGTAACCAAGGATGAGAGACTAAGAAATGACATACCTTTTCCAACAACATGGTCTTCATGCAATCTTCATAGTAATTGAATTTTATGCCAACTAATTTTGATACTAATTGAGATAATGACTCTGACAGCTTCTTCATGTGTCTCCCCTCAAGGGAACACTTCTCCTCACTAAATCACAGGTTTTACTCCTGATATCTTACTTCACCTTCAATTCCTTGTATGATAATAAGAAATACAATACACAAATATTTAATAGAATAAGGTTTATCCTCTTTTCTCAATAAATGTAAACAACAAGGATGGGATAATCTTCTCAACCCAGATGCTCCATTCTTCACACTTTCACAACTGATCTTCAATGATGACTGTGATTGTGTGGACATAACTATTTCTTCCATCTCTTTGTGTGTGAATATTCTTTCTTTAAGGGCTTTCAAAGCACTAGAATCTCCTAGTGCAACTTTCATCTTTTTTAGGAATTCTTGTTGTGCTGGAATAAATTCAAAGCACTTTCTCACAGTATGACCAGCCTTATTGCACCTCACACACAGAACTTCATTGTCTTCACATAGAATCTTCTTTTTGTATTTAGAACTATCCTTAGCTTGTGCAACTTCAATTTTCCTCATTCTGGCCAAATCTTCTGGCCAAACCACCAATATATCATTAGGGATTGAGGCATTTTGATAGGATCTTCTACATGGATTATTCTGAGTGGATTATTTCTTAGTAGTTGTTTTTGGATGCACCAACCTTCACATTTTTGGATTTAGAATCCAAAGACTTCTCATATTTCCTTCCTGAAATCTTCTTGGGAGAATTTTTTTTCACATTCTTCGTCTGATTTCTTTCCTAGGATGCTTATTCATTCTTGCCCAGCTTCTGTGGTCTTCTTTTCTTATATGAACATGCACCATTCATATGACCACTTTTATTGCATACATCACAGATGTTATCTAACATTCCAAATCTATTTGTAGTATACAGATGTTTCTGGATCTGTGGATGTTGCTTCTTCTTATTATGATTTCTACCCCTTGAGATGGGCTTTCTCTGTGCTTTTACATTTAAGGGATTGTACCAATAATCCAGTGCACAATGCCCAAATCTATTACAACACCAGCTTTGACCAACAAACCTTGACTTCTTGACATCTTCTTTATAAGGTTGCTGAAGCTTCTTCATGATATTTTGTGCTTTCTCTGGGGATCTATCTTCCATAATCTTCTTCCTATTCACCATATCCATGGTGATATTTATCTCTTAACTTTTCTTTATCCATACTTGTTTAGAATTTTTCTTCCAACCTGCACTTTTTTGTAGAAACAATTTTAGAACCATGAGTACAAGTTGGTATGGATGGTACCTTTACTTTCTCAGCTAATTTTGATAGATCAATGAGTGAAGACATGATCTTCTTATCACATGTTGGAGGTTTTTTGACTGTAGAATCATCCATTGAGCATTGAATACTGACATCAACTGTTTCCTTCTTTTTTGGAGACTCAATATGTGTATTCTTAATATTGGTAAACTCATATTCCAATTTTAGACTTCTCATATTGAGGATGACTTCCTAGTTTTCAATCATAGTCATCTTATCATCACAAGCCTTCTTTAATCTTTTAACTTTAGATTCATGCATCTTCACTTTGTTTTGTAACAAAGAGTCAAGTTTATTGATCTTTTTGGAATCTTTTTCCAAATATTACTCCTTGACATCATTTCCCTTTTTAAGCTCATATTCAAGTGCGTGTATCTTCTCTTCTAGAGTCTTATTGACTCCCTCTTTTTCTTCAAAGTCTTTTAGCCACTTTGAAGAGCTTACTTCAAATACCCTCTTGGTTGCTTCAAAGGCTCCAACCTGGCTGGAGAGCCTTAAACATTAAATAATTTTTGCTTGTAAGCCTTTCTCCAACACATCAGTTTCTTCTTCCAGCTAAATGATATTTTCCTGCATACATTGAAATACTCCACAAACTAGGGACGAACTTTCTTCAGGAATACCATGAAGAATCATTCTTAATCTATCAACTAATATTTCTTGAGATGTTGTAGATTGATCATCACCACTTGTGCTAGAATTTTCATCATGAGGATAATTTCCAAATGTACTAACACATACCTATTGATCAGTTGAGGTAGGAAGGTTGTCCATCTTCTTGGTGGGGACTTGAACCACCTTCTCATTACTTTCCAAGTCTGGTGTGTCTTCAATGTCAGCCAAATATAGAGAACTAGATGCTTCCTCTTCTTTATATAAGAGGGAATTCTTCTTCAATTTTCTCTTCTCTTTCTTTTTCCTATTGATAATGGTCTTAGTAGATATTTATTTCTGCTTAGAGATAGATGGATCTTTACAAACACTACTCTTCATTGCTGACTCTAAAAAGGAGCTCAAGTTTTCAAAAGAGAATAACGTCACTGTAGAGAATCTAACAGAGGTGAACCTGTACCTCTGATACCAATTGAGAGGACCAGTTTGGGATATACCTAACACTGAGAGGGGGGGTGAATCAGTGTTGGGGACTTTTAAAACCAATTTCAACTTTTATCCCTGTACCTCTTGACCTGTTAGGATCTTGATTCTCTTATTCTCTTTTCCTTGTCGCATGGAATAATAAAAAGTAGTAATAATATGCACATGATATTTTTACAAGGTTCACCATTCAATAAGAGTAGCTACGTCCTTCCCATGCATGGGGATGACCAGTGCATGGATTATCCACTATAATGTGATATGTTGTTACAATAGAGTGGCTAGGAAAAACATTCTCTAGCTAGTGTGAGTCCCTACACTTTAGAGGGGTTGGGAAACAATCCTCTTCCCTAGACTAGTAATGACCTAGCCCAACTTGCATCATCTAGCTGGTTCTTTATACTGCCTATGGAGATAGTCTTCTTCCTTCTTCAAAAGTTAGGTTCTACTCTTGATCAATTTCAGTGCTCTTCACTTGATTACTTGCAAAGTAGTAGGAAAGCAATTCTTCTTTTCTTATTCTTTTCTTCTTCACTAGTACAAAACCAGTTCCACTAGGACTTCTTCTTTTTCTTTAGTGCAATAAAAGAATGCACTAACACTTGTTCTTCTTTCTAAGCATGAATCACATATACCAATGTGATTATTCAGAAACTGAGGATCAGCTCACAAATCATCATCTGAATTAAATTTCCCTACAGATTTGTAGGCTTTAATTGGGCATAATCTCTTATTCTTCTTCTTCTTCTTCTCTTCTCTTTATGTAGCAAACCTGTAAGCTGCACACTCTTCTTCTTCTTCTTCTTCAATGAAAAACCAACTGCACTGAAACCTACTCTTCTTCACACGTTCTCCCTCAGTGCAAAACCATCTACACTGAGCTCTTCTTATTCTTCTTCTTCTTGCTAAATCACAAGTTCTATTTGTGATTGTAAAAACAATAAAGTCTAGATCAACTTAGCCAACACAGTTAAACAAAATCTGGTAAGAACTTTTAGAACAACTCATAGCTTGTGTGTCAATCCTTACTTGTGTGCCACCCTTCGTGCGCGCCTCCCTACTTGCGTGCCACCCAGCTTGCGTGCCACTTGCTTGTGCGCCACTCACTACTTGCGTGCTACTATTGTGAACAGATCACAACTTGAAAACCACCTTTGGCTTATATACAATTCCTTATTGCGCACCTCTAGCATCTTCCAAGGAAAAACTTTCATGGGAAAACTTGCGCGACACCACTTGCATGGCACCCAGCTTGCGCGCCATATAAATAACCCTCAGCTTGGGCGCCACTTCATCTTGCGCGCCACTTCAACTACTTGCGCGATCAGAGCTCAAATTTTCTCTTAAGTGTTGAGCCTTTAAAAATTAGGAGGCAAGTCATCTATTTATAGTCATTTTGGTGACTTGCGCGCCACATACACTTACGTTCCACTACTTGTGCGTCGCTGCATCACTTGTGCGCCACTTCATCACTTGTGCACCCTTCCATCACTAGCGCGACTCTTTATTTACTTTGTTATATTTTGATATCATGATGCTGGAATATGAATTGTGTGAAAAATACACTTGTGTGCCGCTTATACTTGTGTGACACACTTGCACGCCACTTATACTTGCACGCCACACTTACGTGCCTCTTATACTTGCGCGCCAATCTTTAACTTGCACGCCATTTTATTTCCTTTGTCATATTTTGATGGGATAATCTTGAAATATGACTTGTATTCCAATACATGCGGGCCAATACTTGCGCGCCATTCTTGACTTGCGCGCCACTTTCTTTCCTTTTCCAAAATCTCCTCTTTACTCTGTCTATCCTTCATAAGGCTTGCATCACAAGTTCTCCAAACTTATGATAATTGTGAAATACAAATCAGAAAAGCATCATCTGGTTTCATCCATTCTTTTTGGAATATTAATTCCAAATTACTTCTTTCATCCTCACTTAAAATCCTCAATTCCTTTTGGAGTGTTAATTTCAAAGAACTCCAATCATCTCTCTTCATCCAAAAGTGGAGACTTGAATCTTCTTCAAATACCTTCTTAGAGTGCCAAGCCCTTCCAAACTATCTCTTCTTCTTCAACCATCATTCTCTACTACATTCAAATCATATGATTATTTTCTTCAAGTAAGATCTTGCATGGTTCTCACGCAATCGTGAAGCATTGCATGGTCTTCTTTAAATCCTCATTCTTCTTCAATCATCCTTAGACGGATGATACTTCACCATTCTTTATTGTTGTAAACAATGTGTCACCTTTGACACAAGTTCTTTGAACTTAGTATCAGTTAAACAATCGTTTGAATTAATCTTCTTAGATAATTGCTCAAGTATGAAATCCAATGCTATTATTCCATAACAATTCTCCAGGCAACCTCACTTCAGCCAATATCCACTAACTTTTTAGTCCTTCTTCATCTCCTTCTTCATTTTGACGAGTATTGACAACTGTTGACAACAAATACAATATTCATACACAAAGTGGTCCCAAATTTTTTTTCCAAAGTTCATATGAAGGCTCAAAGGTGTTCTAGGGGTTTGAGACATGAAAATAGAAGAAAAAGAAGTTTTGGGCATGTTACACAATTTTCACGTGATTAGTAAAAACTGTGCAGATCATCCCAGGTAACCATGAAGAATTCGGTAGAGTATTTCACATGGTTACCACATGGTTAAGAAAACCATGCGGAATTCCTAGGAAACCATGCGAAAGGGGTATTTTAGGACAAAATATACCATATGGTTTGAGCATGGATTGGACAACCATGTGGGTAAACCATGTAACCAAGTAAAGTTGATAAATTTACAAAATTGCTTCTCTGAGATTTTTAACCCCAACTTAGGATTTTACTCCTTCTTCCTCCTTTGAACACTAGTGATGATCCAATCTTCCAATATCTTCCAAGAGGTTATTCTTCTTTAATCCTAGGCCATTTTGAGTGCCATCAGTTGCGGATTGAAGAACTGGGTAATTATAATCTCCTCGTTTTTCTTTTCAGTTTAGGGTTTCCATTTCTTTCACATCTCCATCCAAAGATCTAAAACACATATTTTTTAGTAATATATAGGATAAATCTTCCAAGGGGTGTTGTATCTATATCCAAGGCCTCAATTAGGTGTGTTTTCGGAAATGGATCCAAGGTTAGTGGTCTACAAGTTATATCTCATAGCTTTATTTGAGATTTGTGCATATTTGGGTTTATTTCTTTGTTAACCCATTGTTTTTATTTTAATCCTTTAATGATTTTTGGTGTGATGGATTTCTAGATGATGGATGTAAACCCTCATGGTCCCCATGGGACACATGAAGGATGAATTGACCTTGTACTGCCACCCATGGGGTGCGCTAAAACTTTCCGGACTTAGAAGTTAGATAAGTATGATCATGGTTTCCTTGTGACCATTTAGAGCCCTGGGTGAGAATGTTGAAATGTTTAACGGGAGTGAAAATGAATTATTTTCATGTGCCTATGCATAGTAGTGTCTTAAGGGATTGCCTAGAATGGTAAAAAATGGGTTAAATTAATTAAATGGGGATCGTTCCTTGTGGATAATGAATTATGTTGACAAAATCCTAAGAGGGTGGGTGTATGTGAAATATTGACAAATGGGATTGGTAATGGATTGTGAATCAATGAATATAGTTAATTGGGTGAGACTTGGGAAAGGGAACCGGGCTAATGGGTTGTGTAGTGTGAAATGGAATTGTGAACGAGTTATGGAATGACATTGAATCTCATGTTTATTATTGTGAATCATGATTGTTATGTTTATTGGTTGTATTGGTTGTGGTATGGATAAATGTGATGAATGGTAAATAAGAATGTGCACATAGCTTGGTGGTGGGATTAAGGACTGATGTCCTCCCACGGGCAGGATTGGACTCATTCTCTAACCTACCCAAGAATGCACGTTTTGGGGAGTCGGACTAATTCTATATGCCCTCAATGGTTGTATTCAAATAAAATACCTTGACTAAGGCTCCAAGTTAAATGTTGTGATTACTTGATATACTCAGCCCTAGTGAGTTACAAACTTGACTTGTTCTCTTATGTGAAATGATAAATGTTTTCAATATTGGGGGAGTGAGGTAGATATATATTCCATCAATTACATGTTTATGTTGAACTAAATAATGGGTTGATATACATAAATAACTTGGCACAATAAGCTTGATAGTAATAACAAAGTAGTTATTCTTAACTAGTGTCCCATGTATTGTCTTTCATTTACTTTCTATTCATATTTACTTAAATGCACTATCTTCTAGACTAGATATTTTGTAGACATCATTGGTGGTGGCCTACTGATTTGTACACACACCCTCCTTGATCTGCTATTGGGTACCCGAGAGTATTTTATGCTTGCAAGCCAGGACAAGGGCAAGGGCTGTGTACTAGGGAGTTGAGATAGACATGGGACATTCATGGATGAGGTTCCTAACTTGGAGTTAGGACCATTTTGGGGATTCTTTTGTTGTCTTTATTTTGGGTTTTTTTCACTTTGAATTGTAGCATGACATGTTATGTTTATTGTTGCTTATGGTTGTATCCAATTTGGAAGATGTTTATATATGCATGATATTGGTTGTCTCTTATTGTTTCTACTATTTATGTTGTGATATTCTTTTTCTTACTCTAATAAATAGGTTATAGTCTCCCCAGATGTCCAATATGGACCCTCACTGCTAGTCAGAAACCTCTAGAATATGGGGAGTCACACTTGAGTTCATGTGATAACCTGGCTCGGGGAACCAGTTTAGTGGCACCTGAGTCTGAGATGTTATATATCTGTTTGGGTTTTTTTAGTAATATTGATTATTTTAGGGATTAGAGTAAGAGAATATTTATGAAGCATCTATAGATATGTCTATGTATAAAATAACATCCTAAACTTTTAGTAAAGTAGAGATTGTGTGGTTCTCAGAGTAGTTAAATCCCTATCTAGATACTATAATGTGGAAGTGATTCTGGTATAGAGTCCCCTGTGGTTAATCACCCTAAAAAAGGTTAGTTTTGTATAAACCCAATCTATACACTGGTGAATGATTAGTGGGCCTAATATTACACACTTGGTTAGAAACTCTTGATGGATATTTTTTTTGGTTAATCGCATCCTCATTAAAATCCATTATGAAGGATTTATTATATTATGTAATTAGGTTAAGAAGTATTGGAGAACCTGATATAAAGAAACCTCTATAGAATATAGAGTGAATTAGGTTGAACTGAAGGATAATGTGATCATTTTAAAGAGTAAGATATTTTATAGTTGAATTTAAATTTGAATTATAATAAAATAGTTCTCTTATAGTGTTCATTACTCATCACTCATGTTAACGCATTTAATTTTAGTAATCATTGAATCCTGGAGGAACCAAAATAACAATGGATTTTACACACAAGGTATAGTTTTCCTAACGAGAAACCTAATGAGATGAGAACTAGAGTGAGAAATTGTGGGGTTATAAAAAACATCTATAATGAATTATGGTTAATAATGTGAACATATTTTAGTTTCCAAACACAAAAAACAATTGAAGGATGGATTATATTGATGTTCATGAAAGAAGATAATGAATTAAATAAGATCCAATTCCTTTCATGAAGAAATAGTGTATATATCCCCAAGTTGTGTGTCTCATAGGATCTAGAATGATTTTAATGTGAGGAAAAATTGTTCACAAACAATGAATTAAGAAAGGAATGATGATTAAATTTGTTAAAACAATCATGGAAAATATGTCTTTTGTAATTACACCTATGTTTTCCAGGTAGGTAGTTTAATTCTTGGGTTATAAATATCTATTAGATAATCTTAAATAATTATATTAATAAGTAATAATTGAAATTTTTAGTAAACTATTTATTTAATGGGGAGGATAATATGACACCCCAATATTTTATATTATATTTTTCTTTGGATCCAAATGTGTTGGATAGATTTCTCCAAATACAATGCTAAACAACAAGTAACCACAGAATAGTATATAACTGTTAAAATGTATCCATGTAATTGGTGTGTATTTATATTGGTAACCAAATTATAAAACAAATGTAAAAATAATAATAAAAATTATCATAAATAATATAACATTGTAAAAATTCTACTAGTAACGCAATATAACTAATAAGACTAATCATTTCCAAAAGTATCTTTTATAATTTTTATTTTAAAATAATAAATATATTATTAATATAATATATTATTTACATGAATAATAAATTTTCAAATATTTGAGTATTAATTGATATAAAATAATAATAAGAATAGTTAATATTTAAAAAATTAATTTTCCTACGAAAATAATTTCATTATATTATTATGTTTTTATTTATTAATTAAATCCAAAATTTTCGTAATTAGTTTGAAAAAATGAACTTCATTTTTTAATTCAGAATTAATAAATTTAATTAGGATGAATTTTTTAGATTTTTTATGATATAATTGATTTTTAACTGAATAGTTAAAAAAATAATTTACTAATACAATAATTTTTTAAAATTTATCATGAAGTATTAATTATTTAAAAAATCAAAAAAAAATTTAAATATAAAAAATTATTAATGGAGTAAAATTATTCACTTTAAAATATTATTTTAAATTTATAAAAACTATGTTTAACATTTTTGGAAACAAAAGCAATATTTTACTCTAAAAATGGTTTTTATTAGCTTATAATAAAAATTAACCTCCATCACTTTTAAAAAATGAAAATAAATTAAAAAAAATTGTATTTAAGATATTCATATTCATATTACATTTTGAGGTTAGTTTCATTTTCAGACATAATGGAATTATTACTAGGATTTCAGTTAATTACCATGATAATGGTAAAAAGGATATTTTCGTATAATTTTTTATTAATGTTTTTAAATTTTTATCTCTTGAATTAAATTATTCTATTTAAACATATATAAGAATAAATTATCACTCATATGATTAGTAAATATTATTATATAATATTAAGAACACATAATGGAAAAAACAACATTTTAGTAAAAAATAGTGTTTATATATAAGAAATTTTTTAGGATAAAATATAATTTTAAAATATTTCTTAAATGGAATTAGATTATATTGAGCATATATTTTTCTTTAAAATATATATTTTTAGTAAACATGGTTACCTAATATTTTTTATAACATATAAATTTCTTAGAAAAAACTAGATACTAAGGTAATAACAAAAAAAGTAAAACGTGAAAAAGCTAGTGGTACTAGACTTTAAAAATACTTAAAAATTATTTTAAAATGTGTGGAAGTTCCTTCATAAACCTTATTTAAAATTAAATTTCATTATTTCCTACTTTTGAATTCATTTTATAATTCCTTATATCATAATGAACCTATAATTATAGGATTTATAACAAGGGTTTCATATTCATATATTTCCAGGATCTTATTTGTTCAGAGTATTAATGGATTAAGTAAAAAAATAAAAAAAAAATTGAAACATTCAAATAATTTCAATTTTTTCTATTATAATATAGAATTAATATTACACTCAAGTTTTATTTAGTACATTTTCTCATTATTTAATATGAGTCACCATAGTAGAAATATTTATTATATAAAAATTTATACACATCCTTAGATGAATTGAATAACATTTGAAAAATATAGGGTGAATAAAAAATAATCAAAATGGTGATAAAAACAAAGGAATCATGTTAGTACATTGGAAAACATGAAAACTCCTGATTTTATTTACCTTTTTCAATATAAAACTCTAAATAAATAAATATAAAATTTCCACAAGTGAAAATAATTCCTTACTAAAAAACTCTTGAAACCCATTAGAAATATAGGAAAACCCATAAAGTTATCCTAAGGCAAGGGAAAACTCATGAAAACATTATTTTGATGAAAAAACCATTCACCTTTAATCTTTACTTGCCTTATGAAATAAGAATTATACCAACCACGACCCCATTATGCCTGGAGCCAATGCCGTATTTATTACATTGGCAGACAGTACATGGAATCATATCTTGAAATACCAAATACTTTAGTAGTCATGGTAAACTAGTTACATGTATGATTCACATATTACATTTGAAAACAAATAATAAAATATAATTTTTTTTTTGATAATATCTTTATTTCATCTAGCATATCCCTGCATGTGAGTCATTGTAAACTTTATGGAAACTTGGGGAAAGGAAACAAAATAAGGGTGATCTCAAATGATCTGTAAGGGTTAATTATAGAGAAAGTAATATTGAATAAATGACCATAATCAATATTGAAATATGACTAACTAAAAAAATAAATTTAGATAATTTAAAAATCGTGAAAAGATAAAGAATATTCAATATGGAAAGGTAAATAACTAAAAATACCACCATATAATCAATTATTGAGAATGAAATGAATCAAAAGATAATATCATGGTAAAATTTTCATTTATAATAATAACAGAATTATAAAGGAAGGAAATTCTTAAATATTGGATTCCATGTTTCCTAGGTATATGGTACCTTTACCATCAAGACCATTCACAAGATTTTTTTTAAACATGCAGGGTAAAAAATCACTTAACTAGAGATTTACAACTATTTTATTCCATGATACAACTGATTCATCAATGGGATATCTATAACCAAGCCCCATAAATATCATACCAGTCCAAATAATTCTTCATATATTTAATAATCAATTTAATTCATAAAAAATATACCTTATCAAATATCTGTATTGAGTAAAGGATACTAATTTGTCAATATTTATCTTATTAATAAAATGAAATTCAAAGTAAACATTATATGTAAAAATAGTGTATTTTTAGGCAATAATAAAATCCATTATAAATAATATTTAAATTTAAGCAAAATTTATTTATCAATGATCACATGAAAGTGAATAATTCAATAGGAAATTAATTTCCAGAAAAATAAAACAATGTGGTGAATGTTTATACTATCCTTGGTAAAAATGTTCATAAAAAATCATAAGAGAAAATAAGGATTGTATCAATAAAACTTATACCCATTGGATTAAGAATAAAGGGTTTTTCATTAATTAATAAAAATACCATGAAAATATCTTTATAAACATATTGAGGAAAGTGTCCTTTTCATTTTGGAAAACCTTTTGAAAATAATTTTAATATAAAATCTGTTCTAAAAAAGTTTTCTTTAAAAATATTATCATAAACATAAAAATTAATCATATAAAAATAATGTTCATAATGGTGGGTAATTTTGTACATGTTGTAAAGAAGAATTATTTTTTATGGTAAAAATGATATAAATGTTACTTGTTTAGAAAAAGATAGATAGATTACTTTGAAAAAAAAATTAGAAATAAAATTTGGGCAAAAAATGCATATTAATATATAATTTTGAATGGGATTAGGAATCCATTTTATATTTCATTTTTAGAAAACATAATTTCTAAGAAAACAAATGTCTCGCCGAAGAGAAAAATGAAGTTATATTTTATTAAAACATTTTCTCAAAGAGTGGGAAAAAAGTAACTATCACTTGAAAAAGATCATGAATAAACCAACAATAATAAAATTAATTGTTTTATTTAACAATGATCAAATAATGTTTTTCAATGGAAATTCAAGTATATATAATCTCGATTAATATGAGATTGATAAATAAACACTAAAAAGGATCATAATGTTAAAGTGAGAATGAATAAATGGATAGATTATGTATATCAATAGTATATCAACATAAAAAAGTGGAAAAAGAAAAATATTTAATCAAAATTAAATGTACATAAAATCATAGAATATCAATGGAAACAAAGAAGTAATATAACCCAATTAAAAGAAATTGAGTTATGGAATTTATTTACCACTTAGTAAGTTGAGATCCCTTTAGATAAAACAATTCAAATTTAGACTTATGATGCCATTAAAAATGTATTATTCAAGATATTACATTTTAAATTGGTATTAAATATACCATATAAAAGTAATTTGGTGCGTAACATTACAATATGCCTCAATGAAATAAAATTGAGATAAAATATCATACCATGTGCTTGTTTTTGGTTAAATGTGACTTAAACTCATATATAGTGGTTTTAAACATGATATTAACTTATTATAGAACCATATTAATATTTATTATATCATATATTATTCTTTTATAACAAATTATTACTCATTCATTGATAATATTTCATTATTTTCATTGTTTCAGGTGTTCATTTCATTGTTTTCTCATACGGTTTTTTTCATGAATGTTTTGATTATTGAACATATTTTATAGTTATTTCTTCTCCAAAATAATAATAATTAAGTATCATATCTTTAAATCATTTTAACTTTTAAAACCAATCATTAATTATGGTTATGGAAAATGAATTATGTTACGATCCTAGAGATGGTAGGTCATACATACGCATGAGTAATGTTTCTATTTCTCACTGATAATTTTGGAAAGGTGGTAAGTAATATTTTACCTTTAAATAATAATTGTAATATAGTTAATATAATATTATATACATATATATTTCATCCATGTGGTATGCTGAAGAAAAGAGAGTCATGTCACTTTGTGAAGGAAATATTCGACATATACCGAATGATATTATCATTTTTTGTGAGTGAAAAGGAAAGAAAGAAAATGACATATAATATCTTTGAAAAATGATAAGTCTTTCATTAATATCATAATTTTTTCATATATATATCATTTAATCATTAAATGTATCCTTATCATGTTCCATGTGAACCGTTAGTGAAAGACGAATCGAATTGCTTCGTAGGGAGGTAGTTCGTCATACACACGAGTGGTGTTATCATCTCTCCCATAGAATGGAAGGTGTATATATATATATAATATATTAACTACATAGGTATAAATATTATATAAATATTATATATATAATCCATATACAACATCATGCCCAACCTTGAGAGGTGTAAATGAAAAAATGAATGACATTGGATCTCAGGGTGGTAGTCTTCTGTACACACAAATAATGATTCTCTAACCCAACTGATGGATGTGGAGATTTATTTAGGTCATGAAATTATTATAAAAACATTCCATAATATTTAATACACAGAGTTATTTATATCATCATGGTTTAATAAAATTGAAATAGGTGGATAATGAACTAAAATGAAGATACTCGTTGAAGAACATTACCTCTTCTTCGGGTATCCTCCATAGATTTTCACTAAATCCTTCAATGGTTGGATTTAGTCTCAAAAATGGATTCTAGGATGTGGGGAGGAAATTTTGGAAGTTATTTGGTCATATTTATGATTATCCAAATGGTTTTATAGGTGGTAAGTGGATATGGGGTGGCTTTTTATACGTGGGGTGAGTGGCACATGTCTAATTATTTTAAAGAGAGAATTCCACCCAAACTTGTTTCACGTCCCCATGCCCCAATAATGATAAATTAAAAATACAAGAAGGGATAATTTCTAAATATGTCTATAAAATGGTTTTATTATAAGTTTTTTTTATTCTTACACCTTTTATTATAAGATTAACCACTAAGTAAACTTGTTTTTACCTTAATTACTATAATTAATTTTAAAATTTTTCACTAACGATTATGATAAAAAAATTATGTTTAAAATATTAGACAATATAAATTATGATTATTCAAATTATGAAATCAATTTTTCTAAATATAATTCATAGATTTTGAATAATTAAATTTAAAATCAATCCTATATAAGCGATTAGAAAAGCGTGTTTTTAATGTGAAAATGTTCAAAAGTTTAAAATGATTTTATATAAAAATAAAATTAAAAAATGATTTAAATAACCAAAATTATATTAATATATTTATAAATTAAATATTATTAATTTAAAACCAATTAAAAATATAATTTATCATTATAAATCATTTAGATGAAAATGCAGTTTTCAATTAAAATCTTTTTTTTTCACTATTCATCAAAAAATTAAATTTCATAGAAAATACAAAAAAAAACACCCCAATATAATTTTTTTTGTTCAAATTTCATAAATTAAGTTTATTTTTTCATATAAATTTTATAAAATTTTAAAAAATTATTTTTAAAATATGTGCATTAAGTGAGACTACATCGTCTTTCAAGAAAATACAGTTTCTCCGAAAATATTTCATTTTTTTAAATGATTATTATTATTATTTACAATAAATATATAACCAATAAATGTGTGTAAAAAATATATATTTTCATAATCTATTTCACCCAATTCACACACTTCATTCCAACAGATAGGATATAACATCCTTATTAAATAATTTTATTATTAGTATATTGGTGTTTGGTAAAACTCAGTCTTGTGTAAGTTATCAAAGAAACTCATTATTGTGTGTAAAGAAATCAAAATTTAGTTTTACATGAATTGAATTATATATAACATATTTAATTTATTAAAAATAGTAAATATATCAAATGGTATTAGGATTTTATATTATTTTCTACACTTGTTGTTGTGTGTCATACATGCTATTGAATATGACATTCATATGTTAAAATTTCAAGGTGTTTTTTTGGTATAATGAGAGCATTAAAAATAGTAAAGGCATACTTTATTGAATAAAAATAATTTTATAGAAGTCTTAAAGATTATTTTTTTATATTATTCCCATTTCTAATGAGATAAAATCTTGTCAAGTATATTATTGAGCCCAATTAATTCAGGAGCAGTAATCCATTTTTTAAAGTCCATCAACCAAGTAATTTACCTTGTGATATGAAATTGTGATGATGTAGTTAATTTGGGAGAGAGATTCCACACAATTGATCCAATAGGTGGTCAAATTCCATAAAAGTTTAATAGTTCCATTTCTCACTACTTGCACAATAGTGGTGGAATCAATGGGTTAAGAATTGGAAATACCATCGTTGAAAGAACCACATTGTAAAAAGGGTTAATAAAATATCCTCTTGATAAGAGATAATGGTTAGTAAAAAGGTTATACTGAATAGCACGTATCTAGTATTATATATAGGTGAAAATTGGTGGCATGTGAAGATATGTAGGAATAGAATAAATATTTATAGAGAATGATTGAAGAAATTGATGACAAGAAATTAAATGATCAATGGAAAGTTCAGGGTCTCAAAGCCATAAATAAATGATGATTTAAAACACCATTAATTTAATAAAAATTAAGGAATTATGATAACATTCTTATTTCAAGAACATTTTCCTAATTCTTATTAATTCCTTTTCTACCCAAGAATATAAGACGATGTCATTACTTGATATATTTATATTTCATAAACACAATTTCATCATTTGGTTTGTCTTAGATAAATTTCCAATTTATCCCTTTACTCTATGAAATAAATATCCTAAAATAATTTTTTTATTCCTCAATAACTAAAATTAAATTTTAACAGATAGTAAGATCTATGAAGAGTAAGAATTATTTCAGTTTATCTATAACTATTTTCCAAAAAAAATATGTTTAGAATAAGTAATACAGTATAATAAATTAATCTCTAAACCTAAAAACTAACACACCTGGTTTATACTTAATATTTATTCATCAAAATTTTTAACTAAAAAAATAAAATATTAACTAGGACATCATGTAGGCCATTGGTATGTGTGGACCCCTAATCATCTTTGAGTAATGATTCCAACCCCCCCCCCCACCCTTTAGAATGTGATGGGTTCTCACCCTTTATGTGGGTTATCCTTTTTATATACTATATTAATATAATTCCTATAAAGTGACCAAAAACTATTATGGATATTCTTAAAATAAATTTAATCATTAAATAACATTTTTACTAATGTTATCAACACAATTCATTTATTTTTTAAAAATTATAACAATATTAGTTGGCTATTATTACAATTTCATTAGTGATCATATCAATACTCATGGTTATCAATTCCTTTAAAATTATTTCTATAAAATTTAAAGGCATTATTCTTCAAATAAATTTTCCAATAAAACATATTCTTGCCATAAATGTATCCAAACAAATATCCTTAATATTGTGACATTCCTACTACATATGACTAGAAAATATGTGTTTATGAATTTGAACTTATGATTAATTTTAAATTCATTAACCCATAAATGTATCAAAAACTATTAAGTTAATGAATATATATGTGATTCCAACACAATCAAAATATGTCACACCCTGACCTGTCTAATTATTATTTTATTATTTTCTTGACGTTGGATAATTTTTTCAGGGGTTCGGGGGAGTCTCTGTTTGGATTTTTGGGCTTTAATAAAAAAAATGCAAGTTTTGGATTTGGCGGTGCCTGGCGCATAGTCATAGCACGACCTAGTAACTGTGCGGCTTTACCGCCTTTTAAAAATAAAATAATGAGATGATATTTTTAATAATATTATTATTAATAAGAAAAAGGTATAATATAAATTTAAAAGTTTTTCTATAATAAAAATTATGATAATTTTATTAATTTTAATGGAATTTTTGCGTTGAGTTTTAGACCAGTGCATAGGCACCGCATGGTTAGAAGAGACCGTGCAGACAGCCCGGGCACTGGTGCGATAGCTTTTGGATCAGGCAAAAGTTCATTCTTGGTTCGTGTATAGTCGCTAGATGCGCACATAGACCTCACAGTTGCATTATTCAAATAAAACTATTATTAATAAAATGAAATTATTGTTATTAGTTATTACCATTATTGTTATTAAAATTATTAATGTCCATTTTTATTATAAAAATTAAAAAAATAACTTTATTATTATGATCATTATGATTACTAGTATTATTAATTTTTTAATTATTATTATTCCTATCTTTATTATTTTTTATGGTTTCTTTTTTAATTTTATTTTATCTTATTCATCTTTTTTTCTTTCCCTTCTTTTTTTTCTTCTTTATTCCTCTTTTCCAAACCCTAGCCACCAACTCTCTTTCCTCTCCCTCTCCCTCTCCCGCATGAGAAGGTCGTCAACACACACTCTCCTCTCCCTCTCGTCGGTGCACCACCTCCTTTCGGCTTCCTGTAGCGCACACCCCGATCGCCCGCCGGTCCCCTATCCTACACCATCGCACCTCACCTCATCCTACAGTGCACCCCCCAAATTCACCCCATCCACCTGCACTGAGTGCAACGTCGCCCTTACGCCTCCAATTAGTAACAACCCTCGAACCCCCTCAGCCCCACCTCTACCAGTCCAGCGCCCTCCTACCACGCGCACTCCAGCTGCCTGTACACAGCCAGCACACCCCCTACCTTACATCCACCATCCAACCGGCCCCCAGCGCTTCCTCCTCTTTATGTCTACTCTTTTCCTGACTCACCATCTCCCTCTCATGAGACTTCCCATCCAGTCGCACCCCTCATCATTGGGCCGTCGAGTGCTCTCCTAGCTGCACCCCTCACTTCCCGACCGGTTCATGCCCTCGCCAACTCTTGTCTGGCTGTCACAACCTTTAGTTGGACCTCCTATGACCGGTGATCCAACTGTCCAGCCCCTCTCCGGCTGACACAAAACCACTGACTCCTTCCTCTCCTGTGCGCACAGCCTCTCCGGTGAACCCCCTTCCATTGGTTGGTTGTATTAATATTTTTCTCCATCGATCTCTCTTTTGTAGGGTCTTTTTCTTCAAATTGTGTGTTCAATTTTGTTTCACATGATGTTTTGGCTTCATGAGTGTGCAGTTGGGGTGAGAACGAGATTTTTCACTAGTTTCGAGAAGTCCATCAATGTTTGAGGTTGTATTTACTTATTTTTCCCTTTGAATTTATAATTACATTGTTTTCTTGAATTTTTCACATTTCTTATTGATTATATAGTTGACCATGACATTATTTAATAATTTTAGTATGCTTTTTTTCTTCTTTTTTATGTGGTATGTGTTGTATATGAGGTGCGAGATGTGTTTTTGAAAGGGGTAGAGGTGTGCGCGTGTTGGAAAAAAAAGTAGAGATGGGTTAGATTTTATATATACCTCTTTTTTTATACCCCTTGAATGTATTTTATAAATTGTGTATGTGATTTTATAAAAATTTTGAATTGTGTAAAAGGAGTTTCAAATTAGTTTTTGTCATGAATTGTATTTAAAATTGGATTTTAAGGGGTTTTGGGTGTGTAATCCATGGGTTACTCTTTGGAAATTGTTTTATAAATTTTAAATCAGTTTATTAAATAATGTAGATGGAGCGAGTTGTGTTTTGAAAACATGTCGAGGTGGTGTTTGCATCATTTGTTCATTTGAATTGTTTTAAGTCTGTGTTTATGCGTTTTTTGTTGTGCGGTTGTTGCAGCATGTCGATAAGGAAAACTTGCAATATTGTGGTTTCCATATTGAGTGTGCTTGTGCATCTATGTGAAGCGTGATGCACCCTTGTGTTTGGATAGTGATCCGAGGTAGGTCCCCCACTGTACTCACCTTTAAATTTAGAATTTATTAATTACTTTATATTTCATTGATTTTCAATAAATGAGAAATAGTATTAGATAATTAATTCTGGAATAATTGGTTAATGTAAAAGAAGATCTTTATTTTATACACGACACATGAATTATTTTCTTGATGAATTGATGCATAATAGTGAAAGAATGCATGTTCGGCCTTTAAACATAATTCACGGATTTTCAAGTGTGGTTTTGGTTTGTTGGTAACTGTTTTCTTCTGGAATGTGAGTAAATGTTTTGGCTTATCTTGATAAATGGTGTTTCTTTTAAAATTTTCATAAGTCATATTTGGAACTTTAATAAAATAAATTATTTTAAAAACCTTCTTTGGGGTGACTCAGGGGTGATGTTGTTGTGTTTGTAGATTGTATGAGATTCTTGTGTGTGATGTTTGTGCATCATGACTGGTTAATTTATTGACATTGTTCACTTAACCCTTTTTATTATATGTGTTGACATGGGAACATGAAATAATAAGTGAATCTTCTAAGAAACATTGCTACAGTAGTTTAGAATACGCATTGTCTAGTGGCCCTTAGTGCGGAATTTTCTCTTCTAGGGGATTGGGCCCCTTTGTTAGGCTAGGTAGGGAAACACCAAGCATTTGTTCATTATGACGTCATCGAGTGTAGGCATGCCTTCAGGATGAGTCACATGTATAATAAATTCTGGATTGTTCATGAGCTCAAATGTTTGACCCATGTTTTCTTTAGTGCTTATTTGTATGTGGCGGATGATTGAGGGGCCTAGTTCGGTTTTTGGTCCTCATTTTCTACTTTCCGATTACCCTTATTATGTATTGTGTGTTGTGTGTGGTTTTCTTCTTGATTAACAACTAAATCTTTAGATTTTAAATTGTTCACAAAAATGTTTTAAAATGTAATGCACTTTTTCCCTTCAAACATTAAACTTGTTTTAAATTAAAAAGGGCAATGGACTGTTACTTGTTTTGGAAATGTAATTGTGTGTGGAAACCCATATTTTATATAATTTAGTTCAAACATGGAATTAGTAAATTATTTATTTAAAGGTAGTTCTTTGGGGATAGTTTATTGGGCACGCCTACTGAGTTTTAATACTCATGCCTATATTGTTTTCCTATTTTTAGTTTCCTTTGAAGGTTCAATTCAATTTTTCTCACTGGAGGTGAGAGTTTGTGGTGTTTTGGTGAGAGACTCTCGGGGTCATGAGGAGTTTTGGTCATGGTCAGGTTAGTATGTGTTTCTGGCCTTTCTTTATCTTCATTTCATTTATTTATTTTGCGTTGTTCTATTTTATTTATGGTGCCTTATTTATTTTTATTGGGAGAAATCAATCCCACTTTATCTC
The DNA here is from genome assembly GCA_963277665.1 of Viscum album. Classification (NCBI taxonomy): domain Eukaryota; kingdom Viridiplantae; phylum Streptophyta; class Magnoliopsida; order Santalales; family Viscaceae; genus Viscum; species Viscum album. Next base: position 301,746,894 of record OY728130.1, read on the forward strand.
TATTGATGCCCTGGAACTTGTCTCCAGCTCGGGAGGATTTGGAATGCCTCTCAGGCCTTGCCACGGATTGGCTTGGGTGACTGGTTTAGGGTTGACCTGGGTTTGTTCATGAAAAAATGGTATTAGATGAGGTTGGATCTTGAGTGGACCTTGTTTTTTTAGAGTGGCCGTCATTATTTTGGGATTTCATGGTAAAAGGAGTAGAATTGTCGGGACTCAAGGCATACAGACAAGAACGACGTCATGAACCCTTGCTCGTTCCGAACCTCGGGTTACCATGGGAGGTCTGGGTTGTTGGTGTCTTTTTGGATCCTTTGAATTGTTTTATGTTGGGAAATGAAATGGGAGTTGGTAAAGTGACCTATGTGAGCTCTCATGGTCTGGTAATCCATGTGGAGCTGGGAAAATTACCCTAGAGTGCTCCTTGTAATGGTGGCGTGACTGGCGCGTAGTCAGGTGAACCCCAACAATGAAAAAGGGCATTAGTTTAATCTTCATCCTTAGTGTGTCGTGGTTTGTGTTCTTATGAGGTTGTGATGTTTTGGATGTAGCAATGGTGGTAGTTTCGATGCTCTATTAGTTTAGCCCTTCCCTTCTCCCCCCATATGGTGGGGGGTTTTTGGTCCATATGAAAAATCATCGAGTTCGACTAACCTAGTCAGTTCTTATGGTGGGGAGACCCACAATGGGTCTCGTAGAGTTTCACTTGAATTAATTTAGTGTTAACCAAATCCTTATGGTGGGGATTTCATTCGGGCCTCCTTGTGTCAGTATCATAGTTTATTTTAATGTATCATTTTGTGGTGGATGGTCTCATTTGGAACCACCTAATCCTAAGTTCTTTCTCTTGAGTAAACATTGGGATTGGATTACATCCAATGGTTCTATTAGACTAAGGTTATGGGAATAAACATATGAAGTGGTTTAGGTTCATTCCTTGGTTGAAATGGGTGGTTTGGGTTCTACTTATTAAAGGTTAAGGTGATTGTGTTTTAAGGATGAGTTGTGTGTCATGGGTTTTCGGTGTCTATTTGGATCGATCAATTTGAGGCATTTAAACTTTTGGAGGTGAGTGACACTTAAGAAGTTTTATTTTTAGTTCTAGATCTTATTATGGCTTTCCAAGGGCAGAAAGAGTTATGGTAGAGAGAATTGTCACAACCTGACCGATCTAATTATTATTTTATTATTTTATTCATGTTAGATAATTTGTTCAGGGGTTTGGGGGAGTCTTTGTTTATATTTTTGGGCTTTATTAAAAAAATTCATGTTTTGGGTTTGGCGGTGCCTGGCGCACAGTCAGAGCATGTCCTAGGAACCGTACGGCTTTCCCACCTTTGAAAAATAAAATAACAAGATGCTATTTTTGATAATATTATTATTAATAAGAAAAACGTATAATAAAAATCCAAAAGTGTTACTTTATTAATAATGATGATGATAATTTTATTAATTTTAATGGGATTTTTGTGTTGGGTTTTAGACCAGTGCACAGGCAGCACATGGTTAGCAAAGACCATGTGGACAGCCTGAACACCAGTGTGATAGCTTCTAGATCAGACAAAAGTTCATGATCGGTTTGCGCACAGTCTCTAGAGGTGTGAGCGGACCACCCAATTGCATTATTCAAATAAAATTATTATTAATAAAATGAAATTGTTGTTATTAGTTATTACCATTATTGTTATTAAAATTATTAATGTCACTTTTAACATAAAAAATAAAATTTTTAACTATATTATTATGATCATTATGATTACTAGTATTATTACTATTTTTTTATTCCTATCTTTATTATTTTATTAAGGTTTATTTTTTTATTTTATTTTATCGTATTCATCATTTTTTCTTTCTCTTATTTTTTTCTTCTTTATTCCTCATTTCCAAACCCTAGCCACCAAATCTCTTTCCTCTCCCTCTCCCTCTCCCGCACGAGAAGGCCATCAACACTCCCTATCCTCTCCCTCTTGTCGGTGCACCACCTCCTGCCGGCTTCTAGCAGCGCACGCCCCGGCCACCCGTCGGTCCCCTGTCCACCAGCGTGCCTCCCCTCAGCCTATAGTGCACCCCCAGATGTGCCCCAGCCTCATGCACTGAGCGCAATGTTTTCCTTGCACCTCTAAGAAATCTTGATACCCAACCCCCCTCGACTCCACCTCCACTGGTATAGATCCCTCCTGTTGCGTGCGCTCCAGCCTCCTCGTACCCAGCTGGCACACCCCCTGCCTTACAATCACCATCCGACCGGCCCCCAGCACTGCCTCCTCCTTGTGGCCGCTCCTTTCCCATCTCACAAGCTCCCTCTAAGGTGACTACCCATCCAGTCGCACCCCTCATCGTCGGGATTTCGCGGGCTCTCCTAGTCGTGCCCCTCACTGCCCAGCCAGGCTGCGCCCTCACTGGTGCTTGTCCGGCCGCCATGACCTTCATCCGGACCTTATCTGACCGGTGACCCCACTATCCAGACCCTCCCTGGAAGACACGAGACCTCTGACGCCTTTTTCTATTACGTGCACAGCCTCTCTGGAGAACCCCCATTCTGTCAGTTGGTTGCGTTATGTTTTTTCTCCATCAATATCTCTTTTGTAGGGTAATTTTCTTCAAATTGTGTGTTCGATTTTGTTATGCAGGCTGGTTTTGGCTTCCCAAGTGTTCATTTGGGGTGCAAACGAGATTTTTCACTGGTTTTAGGAAGTTCATTGATGTTTGAGGTTGTATTTCTTCACATTACCCTTTTAATTTAGAACTACATTGTTTTCTTTCATTTTTCTCATTTCTTATTAATTAAATAGTTAACCATGATATTGTTTAATAATTTTAGTACGTTTGTTTTGCTTCTTGTTTATGTGCTATGGGTTGTATATGAGGTACGAGATGTGTTTTTAAAAGGGGAAAAGGTGTTCATGTGTTGAAAAATGTTTTTTTAGATGGGTTAGATTTTATATATACCTTTTTTTTATACCCTTTTAATGTATTTTATAAATTGTGTATGTGATTTTATAAAATGTGTGAATGGTGTAAAAGGTGTTTCCAATTATTTTTTGTCATGCATTGTATTTAAAATGGTATTTTAAGGGGTTTTGGGTGTGTAATCCATGGGTTACTCTTTGGAAATTGTTTTATAAATTTAAATCAGTTTAGTAAATAATGTAGATAGTGTGAGTTGTGTTTTGAAAACATGTCAAGGTGGTGTTTGCGCCATTTTTTTGTTTGAATTGTTTTAAGTCCGTGTTTATGAATTTTTAGTTTTAAGATTGTTGCAGCATGTCAGTGAGGAAAACTCATGATACTATGGTTGTTGGTTTGCACGTGCTTGTACATCTATGTGAAGTGTGATGCGCCATTGTGTTTGGATAGCGAGCTGAGGTAGTTCCCCCACTGCACTTGCCTTTAAATTTAGAATTTATTAATTGTTTGATATTTCATTGATTTTCAATAAATGATAAATAGTATTGGATAATTAATTATGTAATAATTACTTAATGTAAATGAAGATATTTATTTTATACGCACCACTTGAATTATTTTCTTAATGAATTGACACACAATTGTGAAAGAATGTTTGTTCATACTTTAAAAATAATTCATGGATTTTCAATTGTGGTTCTGGTTTGTTGGTAACTATTTTCCTATAGTGCATGAGAAAATGTTTTGGTTTATCTTGAGAAATGGTGTTTCTTTTAATTCTTTCATAAGGCCCATTTGAAACTTTAATAAAATAAATTATTTTGAAAAACCTTCTTTGGGGTGACTCAAGGGTGATCTTGTTTTGTTTGTCGATTGTGTGAGATTCTTGTGTGTGATGTTTGTGCATCGTGAATAGTTACTTGATTGACATTGTTGAATCACCCCTTTTTATTATACATGTTGACATGGGAACATGTCATAGTAAGTGAATATTATGAGAATTATTATTGAAGTAGTTTAGAATACACACTAGCTAGTGGCCCTTAGTATAGACTTTTCTCTTCTGGGGGATTGGGCCCCTCGGTTAGGCCAGGTAGGGCAACATGGATCATTTTGGAGTTATGACATCATTAAGAGTATGCATGCCTTTAGGATGAGTCACGCGTATAGTACATTCTGGATTGTTAATGAGCTTCTAGGTTCAACCCATGTTTTCTTTAGTGCTTATTCATATGTGACTGACGATTGAGGGACCTAGTTTGGTTGTCGGTCCCTGTTTTCTACTTTCCCATTTTCCGTATTTTGTATTGTATGTTGTGTTTGGTTTTCCTCTTGAATAACAACTAAACCTTTATATTTTAAATTATTCATGAAAATATTTTAAAATGTAATGCCCCTTTCCCTTAAAACATTAAACTTGTTTTTAAACTAAAAAGGACAATAGTCTGTTACTTGTTTTGGAAATGTAAGTGTGTGTGTAAACCCATATTTTATATAATTTAGTTCAAAACTAGAATTAATAAATTATTTATTTAAAGTTAGTTCTTTGGGGGTAGTTTTTTGGGAACACCTACTGAGTTTTAATACTCACGCCTATAGTGTTTTCCTATTTTTAGATTTTGTTGTAGGTTAGACTCAATTTTTCTCACCGGAGGTGAGAGTTGGTGGTGGTTTGTTGAGCGACTCTCGGGGTTTTGAGGAGTTTTGGTCTTGGTTAGGTTAGTATATGTTGTTTTCATTTATTTATATTTGTTTCGTTTATTTTTTTTTTTTTGTTCTATTTTCTTTCTGTTACCTTATTTATTTTTATTGTGAAAAATCATTCCCACTTGCTCTCTGTTGATTCCATGGTGCTTTTCACCAGCCCAAGAGGATCGGGAACACCTCTTGGGCCTTGCCGCAGATCGAATTGGGTGACCAGTTTAGGGTCGACCTAGGTTGGTTTGTGACAAAATAAGTTTCATGATTCTTATTACCAAAATACCATTAGTAAAATTACTTCTAAAATTTAATTTCTTGAATCCCAATACATAAATACTTCTTTCATTTTATTTCCACATATGATCTTCCTTGGTCTATGGTCTATACTAGGTTGTCTATTGTCATTATTTTTTTAAATACTTCATAATGGATTGTAAATAAAATTTTAATTATCCTAATAATATCCCCCCTAGAGTGTAAAACTATGTGCATAGTAAGGCCCATTGTTGCGTACTAGGTAATGGTTGATTCAAGTCTAACACATCATTTTTAGAGTTATTACCCCGTAGTAAATTTATGCTTGAACCACATACACTTATAATGTCATAATGGGATTTATTTCAAGAAAGAACCCATAATATCTATCTTAACAAAACATTAGGATGTTCTTATATACTTATCCTCAAAAACTATCATAGGTTTATGTTCCCTAATCTATTTTTTCCTAAATATAGTTCCTATGGTTTCTACTAAACATTCTATGATACCAACTATAGAAACCCCAACCCCAGTATTCTTAGAGTTTGTTCTTACATTATTACATTTCCATAAGATACAAGGAAACTCATCCTAAAGGTCTGAATAGTTTAGTAGTCTTAGAGAACTAGATATATACATGATTCAAAGATTACATTTGAAAAAAAATACAACATTTTTTTTTGAGAATATAAATATACAATCTATAATATCTCTATATATTAGCCATAGTGAACTTTATTAAAACCTTGGGAAAGGAAACATAATATGGGTGTGATAAAATACCCTATAAGGGTTAAGTAAAATAGAAGCAATAACAAATAAATGCGCATAATCAGTATAGAAAAGTACATAAATGAAAACACATGTCATTTAAATAATTTTAATATCATGTAAAGATAAGGAATGGTCAATACGGAAATGTAAATAATAGAAACTCATACCACTTAATCAATAATTGATAATTAAATGCATCCAAAGAAAATATCATGATGACAATACCATGTATAATAATAACTAAATTCTGAATGAAAAATATTCTTAAATATTAGATGTTGTGTTTCCTTTCTACATGGTATGATTACCATCAATACCTTTCATAAGATCATTTAAAATATACTAGTTAAAACCCCACTTAACTAAGGCTATACAACTGATTTTTCTCATGATACTACTAATTCATCAAGGGGAAATATATAATTGTGCCCTATCCATTTCATACATATCCAAATAATTCCTCATATATCAAGTAATTTATTTAATTCATAAACAATATTCCTTATCAAATATCAATTTTGATTAAATGATATAGATTTATCAATAATTTCCCAATTAATCAAATAACATTAAAATTAAACAAGTAATGAAAAAATTGAATATGGTTTATACAATAATCAAATCAACGATAAACAATATTGATATTTACGGTAAATTTAATAGAAAATAATCATAGAAATGTGAATAATCCAAGGGGAAGTTTAATAAACATAAAAAAAAGAAACAAGAAGGTAAATTTCAATTGTATCCTTAGTCAAAATGATCATAAACTATCTATAAAAATAAAAATTATGGTTTTAATACAACGTATACCCATTGGATTAAGAATAAAGGGTTGTTATCATTGATGAATAAAAATACCATAAAATGATCATTACATACATTCTTCAAGAAAATATACCATTCATTTTGAAAACCATTTTGAAAACACTTTACATTGAAGATCAACTTTAAAAACATTTAATTTAAAAATATCCCCATAAACATTCAATTTAGGAATCAATTAAATTAAGTTCATGGTGTTGGGTAATTCTGTACATGTTATAAATAACATTCCCTTTTTACAGAAAAATGTTAGAAAAGTGCATTATTCAGAGAGTGATAAGGATATTCCATTGATTTTTTTAAAAAAAGACAAAATGGGTAAAAATTTATTTTAATAAATAATTTCTAAAATTTTAATGAAAAAAATTCAAAACATTTTAAAAAAAATTGTAAGAAAATGGATTTCAAAATAAAGATAGAAATGAAGTCAGAATTTATTTAAATATTTTCTCAATAATTTTAAGTGCTAAAAAGTGGAAAATGAAACTATAACTTAAAAAAATATCATTAATAAACAATGGAGAATAAAATTTAAAATTTTATCAAAAAAATATCAAATAATTTCCTTCAATCTAAATTCAAGTAAAAACTATCATGATTAAAATGAGTCTATGAAATAAATCCTTAAAATGATCATAACACTAAAATTAGAATTAATAAGTAGATAAATTATGGGTATAAACTATACATCCACATAAAACAAGTCTAAATACAAAAATAGATAGAAAAAATTTATTACACACATATAAAATAATATCATTAGCAAAAAAGAAGGTATATAACTGAATGAAAAGAAATTGAGTTATAAAATTTCTTTTCCAATTGGTAGCATTATATTGAAATAGAAATAGAAGAAAAAAATTAAAATTTAAACTTAATATACCTTTAAGAATAAATTATTCATAATATAAAATTTAAATGGGGAAGTATATAAACCATATAAAACTAATTAGGTGTAGAACATCACAATGTGCCTTAATGAAATGAAATTGATACAAAATCCCTTGCCTTATGCTTCATTTTGGTTGAATTTTATTTAACCTATGATATAGTGGTTTTAAAAATTAAATTAAATTATTATAAAACCATTTTAATATTTATTATAGCATATATTATCCTTCTATAACATATTATTACCCTTTTTTTAATAATCATTCATTACTTGCATTGTTTCTGATGTTAATTACCTTGTTTTCTCATGTGTGTTTTGTTATGAAAGTTATGATTCTTGTGGATAATATGTAGTTATATCATATTTAAAATAATAATAATGAAATAATTTTAATATTTTTATATCAATTTTACTTTTAAAACTAATCATGAATGATGGTTATGAAAAATTAAGTAGGTTATGACCATGGAGATAGTGGGTTGTATGTATGCATGTGTAACGTTTCCATTTCCCAAAGATCATTTTAGAAAGGATATAAGTAATATTTTACCTTTAAAAAATTATAATAATATAATTAATTCCATATTATATGATTATATATTTCATTCATGTGGTGTCTTTATGAAAATAGAGTCACATCGCTTTTTGAAGGAGGTAGTGCACACATACACAAATGATGTTATCACCATTACTTGAGTAAAAATGAGAGAAAGAAAATGATACATATTATTCTAAAATAATGATAAATATTTCATTAATATCCTAATTATTAATTTATATCACATTTAATCATTATATTTATCTTTATCACCTTCCATGTGAAGCTTTAGTGAAAGATTAATCACATTACTTCACAAGGCGGTAGTCCACCGTACACATGAGCGATGTTATTGTCTCTTCTATGGAATGGAAGGTATATATATATATATATATGACATAGTTACGAAATTAGTATAAATATGTTATAAATATCATATATATACTTTATAACCATCATCATACCCAACCATGAGAGGTGGAAATGGGAAAAGGAACGTCATCAGTTCATGAGGCGGTAGACTGTGGCACACATGAACGATGATTTTGTAACCCATATTATAGAAGTGGATATTTTTAAAGGTAATTACCATATTATAAAAACATACTAGTATATGAAATATACTTATTTAATTATATCAGTAAGTTTTAATAAAAATTTAAGGATGTGGATAAACAAGTAATATAAAGATGCTTGTTGAAGAACATTACATCTTCTTCGGGTATCCTCCTTATGATTGCACTAAAGCCTTAAAATATGTATTTATACCCAAAATAAGTCCTATATAATGAGTAGAGGGATGTTGGGATGTTATTTGGTAATTTTTTTGATGATAAAAATGTCTTTAGATGTGTGAAGTTGAGAGGGTAGGGGTATCCTCTTATAAGTGGGTTGAGTGGCACAATTGTAATTTTTTAAAAGATCGAATTCCACCGAAGTTTTTTCATGTCATGTAGACCTAATAATGGTCCATTATTGATTATAGAAGGTATAAGGGATAATTATGTACATCAAATATGTTTTTTACAAGTATTAGGTAATTTTTACACCATATATTCTAAGATTAACAACTAAGTAAACACATTTTTACCTTAATCAGTGTAATTAATTTTAATTTTTTTAACTAATAATTATGGTAGAAAACTAAGTTGAACTTATTATATAATATAATTTTTTATTATTACAATTATGGAATCCAATATTCCAAATTTAATTAATATTAGTGTAATAATTTAATTTAAAAATAATCTCACTGATGTGATGGAAAAGCGGGGTTTTGTAGTGAAAATGTTCAAAATTTTACACGATTTTTATATAAAAATTAAATAGTAAAATGATACAATTGACCTAAATTGAACTAATATATTTATAATTGAAAATTTTTTACTTCAAACCAATTATTGATATAATTTAATATTATAAATTATTTATAAAAAAGTTAATTTTAATGTTAAAATACAGTATTTTTCACTTTTCAAGAAAAAAATGAGACTTCAAAAAAAATATCAAAAATTAACCATAATCTAATTTTGGTGTTACAATTTTAAAAAATAAATTTTATTTTTTAAAAACAAATTTAAAAAAATTAAAAAAAATCATATTATGTCTGCCAATCATGATAAAACCGTCTTTTGGAAAAATACAGTTTCTTCAAAAAAATCTTTTTTTTTAATAATAATTATTATTATTTATAATCAATAGATAACCAATAAATTTTTAAAAATATATATATATAATTATATTCATACCAACCATTATAATGGCTAGTTTATAACTATCATATCAAATAATTATATTAATAGTATATTTTTTTTCAGTAAAACTCGGTCTTGTGTATGTTATTGAAGAAACTCATTATTGGGGGTATCATAAGGTAAAATTAGTTTTTCATTAATTCCAAGATATATAATAGATTTATTTTAATTATAATAGTTAATATATAACAAGGTATCAGGATGTTATATTCCCTTCTACACTTGGTGTTGTGTGTCATACACACTATTGAATATGATGTTCATATTTTAAAATTTTGTGATGTTTCAAAAATATTTCATTATAAATATTATTTTTAGAAAGATTTATATATTAATATTATATAATCATATTTATAAGCCATTTTTAATCATTTTTAACCTATTTTGGAATATCTTGATCCCTTATAATTACATATGAAAATACAACCTGATTATCCCTCCCATTTTTTACCTTAGAAAAATATTCAATACCCAAGGCATTAGAGAGATATATCGGTCTTAACCATCATCATGAGCTATATCAGGATCACTCTTAATAATAAATTATTTCCAAGAATCATATCATGAATAAAAAAATTATAATATTTCACATTTTCAACATACTACCCTTTAAATACTCAGTTGAACCCCTAAGAAAAACACTTTCCATGTATGCATAACCATAATGAGAAATATCATTTTTATTTGAAAACTCTAAAAAATGAAAAATTATAGAAAGAGGGAATATGATTTATTTTTTAAAACAATGTTAACTTATAGAATAATATTTATAATTAATAATGGATATGATGGTGTGAAAATGCAATTATGTTTTATAATTTTAAAAACAATCTTTTATACTTTAGAAAAAAACATCAAAATTTCCTATATGGAAAATTTATTAAATATTTCATTTACTCCATTAAAAATATAGTAAAAATTCATTGAAATTAATTTTTAACAACATTTTGGGTATATGTTATAACATTATTGAATTATTTTAAATAACATTGATTTGGAGGAGAAATATTTGAATGTAATACTTTAAATGATGGTTTAAAAGAATAAGTCCTTACCTTATGGTCATCTAGCTTCATACTTTCTCTAACTCCTAAATAATAATATTATTATAGTTTTCTAAAATATTAAAAAAACATTTATGTTCACTGAAATATTATTATTCATTATATTTCATTTATTTCCATGTGTTATTTATTTACTAAAATAATTATGTTCACATTGAATGTTTCGGGGTCATTTGGATTATAACCTCATAACCACATCAATGTGTTGGCAGTGGTCAAAGGGGTTTTGGTTCCATTATCTAAAAAATATTTAAAATTTTATATTTTTCATATTTATATTTTTGAAACGTATTAAAAATTAACCTTTTAATGTCATCATGACAAATAAACCACATTATTTCCTGAAGATGGTAATTTGTACATATGCATGAATGAAGTTTTCAATTTATAATAGGTAGAAATGAAATAATTTGTATATTCTTTTATTTTCCTAGAATCATAACTATGTCATATATGTAATATTTATTCATTATTTACATCCTTATGTCTATCTTTATTGATGAAAATGGAAAAGGAATCACATTACTTCATGGAGGTGGAACTCTTCATGTATTCATAGGCAAATTTATCAATTTCCAACAGACAAGAAATGAAATACAGTAAGTCATAAAGAACTTTTTAAGAATAGAAATTATTTCATTAATATAATATATATTCATTTATTCCATAATTTTTACTAGATATTTTTTTCAAGTGTTGATAATTGAAAGACATCACGTCATGGATGTAATAGTCTACACATATGCACGAACGATGTTTCCATCCCCCATAAGATTGAAAATGAGACTAAAAAGGGTTGTAACATAATCATAATAAATTTTAATTGTATGTAAGATAAAAATTTTATTATTTCATCCTTATTTAAGAATATTTTAATAAGGAAGAATATTAAATAAACTTGAAATAGGTTGGTTTTTACTTCTACTTTCTAGAAGTATGTCTCACATTGGATTACACGTTAATCCTTCAAGGAATTTTCTTTTGAGAATAAAATGAACTCTAGAACATATGGAGGTATTTTTGATTGAGTTTTTGGTAGGTATAGGATAAAATATAGTGACCCAAATGTGTGATAAAGGAGAAGATGAGGTTCCCTTTTATAAGTGAGGGTAGTGACACACTTCTAATTTTTCTAATCATTTAAATATTATAAAGTCTTAATCATATAAATGTGGCTCAAAAATAATCAAATTTTGAAGATATGGTTATGAAGTTCAAAATAAAATCATCCAATAATATTTAATATGAATTATTACATCCTTATCATAAATTATTTAACTAAATTAGCTCTATTTATCCTTTATTACGGTGACACATTTTTTCCATGGTTAATTTTAATAATGAATAAAATTAAATTAACCAGAATAATAAATTTTAAAATCCTAATTTCAAATATGTAATCCATTTATAATGATTAAATATTTATAATTTTAATTAATTACTTTAAATATTACTGCATAAAATTCAATGAAAACTAGTTTTTTAGAAAATTGTGTTATTAAGAATAAAAATGAACATATACCAAAATATAATATAATATTGATTAAAATGAAATTATTTATATTATTTTTAATCAAATTTATTTTATATTACATTAAAACCATATCTAAAACATAATTTTAATTTTTAATTACATGATTATTTCTTATACTTTCATTGGGGCTCCCCACCTCACATGTTAATTTGCACTCGCGTGCAATTGTTGACTTGTATTATTGATTTCTAAAGGTGGGAGACATTAATAAATTTCAATGGTGATATATGATCCATGATAAAAATGGGATGATGGGTTGTTATTTCCTCTTTCTATGGATTCCTTCTTGGAACTCATCACCTAGTCTAGGTCTCCCTTATATATTTAATTTATGTTTTTGGAAATCATTCTTGGTGAAATATTTTTGTGGACGTTGGTTAAATATGTTGCTTATGTATGGAAATTCCAATGGGTCTTGATATGGAAGAAATATTTGGTTAGTAGAGTAGTCATGTTGGGCATCCCTAGCATGTCTGGATGCTAAAAACACAAGTCACCTGTAATCTTCCTAATAGGAGGGAATCTCATGGAGACATATTAGGTGCATAACCAAAGGAATATTATGTCAATCACGAGGTATATAAAGTTGAAGGTGTATATATTTTAAGGACTTTACCTAAGAAATCCCATGTTTAGCATGATTTAGCTAACACCATAGGTTCATATCATCTAAGTCTTTCACCTCAGGCATCCAATGTTTAGGACAAGGTATGTATTTGGGACCACAAGTTTAACCTCTCATGGAGATAGATCAGAACAACCTACAGAGATGGATTTGGGCGTGATTTTAACATCATGTAGAGACAAAGGGTGTGTCCCTGTGATGGAATATAACACACCCTTAAGGGGCATCCATAGGAGGGAGCATCGTGAAGGTTTACCATATGAATGGATCAAAACGACCTATAGAGGCTGATCTAGGAGGTGTGTCTAATAAAGGGAATATGTCACACCCTGAAGGTACATCCCTAGGTGGTATCAACATGAAGTTTTATAGGGTGGATGTATCAGAATGCCGATGGCGGTGGATCCTGGAGGTGTGTCCCATAAAATAAATATATCACATCATGAATTTACATCCCTATGAGGGAGAACCAAGAGGGATTTCTAGATGTATGGATTAGAATTACAGTGGAGAAGGATCCAGGAGGTGTGTCTTATAAAGGGAAGATATCATGCCATAAAGTTTTAATGGTATGCACTTGAAGGAAGATCAAGGAGGTTCACCCCTATGAGGGATTCACCTAGGTTTACCATTGGTTATGATTAAACCTCATATAGGTGTCATACTTACCATGTTTATAAGACAAGGATCAAGATCCTAATAGCTCAATGTCATAGTTTAATATTGTGTGACAGGAACAATACATGCAGTTTAACATCATGTGGTATGGATACTCACATTGCGAATGAAGCATCGATGATGGATGATGTGGGGATTATTCTTGGAAGATTTCATTAACAAGATGATTTCTCTTGGTTGTATGGTGTGGGGGTTATGGATTGAGCTTCCCTTTATAAAAGGATTTATCTTGGTTGGAGGGTATGGGGATTACACGTTGAAGCTACCTTAGGGACCTAGAGGATATGTGGTCTATCAGGTGGGGGGAATGATCTTACCAGGGATGTGACCTGGAGGAGATCAGGATAGATGTAGATGTTTATTTTAAACTTCTAAGAGTATTTCTACATATCCCATTTAATTGTGAATAAAATCCCATGTAGTTATGAATGGGTTGTCCCTTACACCTAAGGATGAGGCCCATAAAACTGGAGCATGTGGTTGGGGCTTATGCATGGGAGTGACCCATGGTGGATGAGTATGGTTGTTGGGGATTATGCTCGATAGGATTCCTATTGGAGGATATGGTGTGGATTTTATGGATGCTACTAACATCTAAGCCCATGTGAGTCATGTTTGTTATGAGAAACAAGAGGAAGAAGTATGCCTGAAGCTCATGTTGTGAAAGAAGCATCAATAATAAATGATGTGGGGATTACACATGAAAGTTGTCTATAGCGGATATCATTCTATATGGAAATGATCTCATTCCATGTGAGGTGTATCTCATTCCATGTGAGGGTAGGCGGTATGGATACCATCCCATGCCACTCACACACAAATCATCTAGTGATTATTTCCTAGGGTAAGGCTTTAGTTTAACATTATGTGTTGAGGATGTTGGTGGTAGGTAGTTTTACATCATATAGCCCACACATGGTGGACTCGCTACCTACACCTTGGGCTTATGTAACTACCTCTCATGTAACTTTGGGAGGGGAATTAACTTAGAAATTCCAAGGATTAATTATGGGGAGGAATATTCACTCATAAGTTCCACGTTAGAATTCCTATGCTGAGAATCAAAAGACATTAGCATACCTATGATGAGAATCAAATGGTAGTGGGAATATTTGGATGCACATGAAGTGGAGTGGACCATTGGAATGGGTGGCACATTTCACATATGGATTTGACATACAGCTGAACCAATCCTAGATTGATGTGGGGTATTTGAGAACTCAACCTTCATTAAGAGGTATTAGTGGGAGGGAGTAAGCATGAATAATACCAAGAGAGGGGCTTCGCGAAGTATATGGCCTTGCATGGTAGTTTTTTTTCAAATCTCAGGTGCTTTGTGGAGGTTAGGGGCTTTGCGAAGAAGTAGGATTCATGAATCCTAGTGACTCTGCCTAGGGATGAATTCCTAGATTAGGAATGGAGTGCTTCACTAAGTCTTCATTATTTATGAATCCCCAAGTGCCCCATAGGTCCTTCTTCCTCAAAAAAGGGCATAGGCCTTATCAAAAGGCATCCATACTTTAAGTGGAGGTATTCAAGAATATATGGATGTGTGTTTTTTGAATCTTGGATACCTTGTATGACCCATCTGGGTCTAGTTTGAGATGATCATGAGGTTCAAGAATTGGGAGCAATTTAGAAGTTGAAAGGTCAGGTCATCATCCCCCAAAGGTTGGAATGAGGGGGTATTTATCATCAAGGGGTTACACAAAGTAGAAAACTAGTTCACAAAGCAATTTTGGGATTTGAAAATGGGAACAGTTCCTTGAGACTTGGAAATCAGGCCATCAAGCCTTGGCATGGTCACTGAGCACTGTCATACTCACAGAAGACGCTATCACAGCATAATGTGTTAATGATGGGTGGATTCATGTCCTGGAGCACTGTAAGCTCCAGTTGTCTACGAAGCTATAGGGATTCATGAAGAAGGATCTTTTATATGGTTTATGTGCCTTTTTGGATTGTATTTTCTCTAAAATGGTTGTGACGTCATTGAATATTCCAATGTTAGGTATATTAGCACCAAATCCCCCCACCCCTTAGAATGTGAACTGATGGGAAAATTAGGGTAATATTCTGAGGGAGAATTAGAGAAATATTAAAATATTTTCCCTTTATCACAGATCATTCATGGCACTTATGTGAAATGATGGTTTGATATTCTCACTAGTGAAAATTACATCATGAAGCATAGCCCATCTGTATAACTATAAGTAGAGAAGTAAGGCCCTCAAAGTCACTTTACTTCATGTAAAGAAAAAAAAATTTCTCTCTCATCATAAAGATCATGATCTTTATATATCTCTCTATGAACGCTTCCTTAACATACCATACTTTGAGAACTTTTCTCTATGAATGATTCTTAGTAAACCAGAAACCAAAAACTACATCTTCACAAAGAGAAAAATATGAAGCAGAGCTCTGTGAACTGGATCCATGAAAAAGGCTCCAAGAATCACCTTTGCGAACTAGGATTAGAAAAAAAAATAAGTGTTGAATTAAATTTCTACTCAGGAAGTTTCTTTGAAATTAAATAAAAATTCTTCTCATAGGGAATAGATGGAAGACAAAATAATGATTGGGGAGTGAATCTGAATCACCTCACACCATGAATCATTAATTGGATTTCTTTTAGAGGCTCAAAGGTAATAAAATTTATTGAATAGGATGTTTCCTTATGGATTCATCTTGTCATATGACATATTTATTCCAATGGAGAGTAGGGATGATCTATCCTACTAGTTCAAAGGTATACAGGGTAAATACTAGTGGCACAAGGTGGTTGTAGACCACATATAGAAGGATCATGCACCCATCACAGTGAACCTTCTCTAAAACAATATAAAAAATGTTTATGGGTAGAATTTTGGGGATGAGGAATCCCCACCACATTATTCTATGATTATTAAAGAGGGTTTAGGGGGGACACAGAAGGGATGGAATGATGGATGAGACTTTATCTAGGGTAGAAACATCACACATGAGTGGTCTTGGGACTACTTTTTATGTGAATCATTCCAATAATTCAAGGAAGTTCTGAATCAATTAATACTCTATGAAGATTCATGTGCTCTTCAGTTCTAGATTTACTGGCCACAGGAGATCATGCCCGATCTATTGATCAGATGGTCATTGGGGACCAATACATTTCTTCTCCATCACAGGGAGGTCTGTATCAGCCTCTAGTTTCTTCATAAAATCTCTGGGATCCCAATCTTGGGTGTGATGTATGACAAATTTATCTATATAGTGAATGTATAGGGACACCAAGAGCATATGTTGGCTCTGACGAAGGCACTGTTGGATCTGTTCTAGGCACCTATAATGCCTCGGCCCATGAAGCCTAGATCCAGATTCTTATTTTATTACATTATTATAATTAAAAGTAATCAAATCCTAAATGAATTGTTAGTTTATCATTTTTTTGAAATACATATTACATAAATGATACCCATGGTAAATTTTTAAATAGAAAATACAAACATGATAAATAATAAAATGAAATAAAAAGTATCCTTGAAACTCATTCAAATGATTATTCTTCATAACCTATGGAAAGGAAATATAATAAGGGTTGTCTCAAATGTAACACCCTGACCCTAGTTACCTATATTCGGTGTATTATTACATTATATTGGCATGATCATAAGAAAATAAAATCTATGGGATCCTAATTAGGTGTATTATTAAATCTCTAGGATCCCAATATTGGGTGTGATGTATGAATAATTTCTCTACATAGTGAATGTATGGGGACACCAAGAGAATCTAACGGCTCTGACGAAGGCACTATTGGATCTCTTCTAGGAACCTATAATTCCCCGGTCCCTGAAGCCTAGATCTAGTTCATTATTTTGTTACATTAATATGATAACAAGGAATCAAATCCTAAAGGACTGGTCAATTTAGCATTTTTTGGAAATCCATATTACATAAATAATACCCATAGTATATTTTTAATAAGAAAATATAAACATGATAAATAATAAAATGAAATAAACAATATCCTTGAAACTCATTCAAATGATTCTTCTTCATAACCTATAGAAAGAAAACATAATAAGGGTGGTCTCAAATATAACACCCCGGCCCTAGTGACCTAGATTATATGTATTATTACATTATATCATAATTATCATAATAATATCAAATCCCAAAGGACCAATAGGTTTAGTAGCTTTAGAAATACAAGATACAAACATAAGATTTACATTACACCATGAAATTAAAAACTACATAGTGTATCCTTTGAACACATATATATCCATTAGTATATCCTGGAAGGATAGTAAAAATATACTTCTTCGTATCCTAGGGAAAAATGAAACATAATAAAGGGGTGATCTCAGATGATCAGTAAGGATAAACATTATAGCGGAGGCTATCATAGATAAGCATATACATTTAAGGAAAGGTATAAAACCGAAACACATGCCTTTTAAATATAATATTAAATATAATATGGAAATAATAAATCAAATAATTCCATTTAAACTTTCACATGTATATTATACTAGTCGAATAAACACATGAAATATCAATAACTAATCTCATAATGAATAAATGCATAATGCCAGACATCATAACCATACTATCAAGGCCTCGTGCCAAGACCATTACCATACTGTTAAGGCCTTGTGCCAAGACCATTACCATACCATCAAGGACTTATTACAAGACACTAGTTTTTCTCATTAGACCTATTAATGCATAAAGTGGTTATAGTAGGCCACACCCATCACTTACTATGTCCAATGTATTCCTCATATGAAAAGGGTGAAACATAATCATAAATATTCGTATTAAAACTAGAATATAAAATGTTAATATTTTAACCATAAACTATGTATGGTATAAAAATAGAACATCCATAGTCAAACATATCATAAAACCTTCAATATAATATGGAATATTGTATCATAATAAATCAACCTTAATGAAGCATTAAATCCAGTAAAGTTTGTTGACATAGTTGAAAGTGATCTGATAAAATCATTAAAAATCTTTGAGAGAGATATCCCTTTTTACTTTAAAATAATTTAAAAGACATAAAATTATAAAAGAAAAAAATATATTTTGAAAATAACCTTGTAATCTTCTAAGGGAAGCTTCAAAATTTTAAGTCATCATGATGGCGGAAATAACCTCTCGTGTCGTATAAGTTAAAAAAACATTCTTTCCTTAATTTTTCAAAAAGATCATAAAGTACCTCATTTAAAAAAATAGAAATATTTATTTAAAAACATTTTATAAAAATATAAACATGGGTAAAAATGACTTTAAATAATAGCAATAATATTTTTAAATTCATTTTTAAGAAACAGGTACATGGATAATAAATATTTCCTAGAAGATACTTACATATAAACAACCTCGGATAATAATGAGATTGTGAAATTAAAACTTACATAGAACCTTTAAAATATTCCTTTTTGAAAATATTTGAATGAACTTAAAATTTGACATAAAATGTTATTTATAATCCTTTTATATCCATATAAATATTTATATAAAATAATATCATGAATATTGAAATAGATAAAGGATTAATTCTTCAAACATTCAAAAAATCCCATACCATTTTAAGCATTCAAATCATAAGCCCGATATATTCAAATGAAAATTTAAAAACCATGAAGAAAATTTATTCATGATATGAAATATAATAGGGGTATTACATACACCACTCACAAGAAATAGGTGGTGAACATGGTTTATATCTCATGAAAATTAAATTTGAGACAGAATTCCCTTACCTTAGGTCTGATACTCTCTCTATGTATTTGAAACTCCTATATAATGTTTTTAAACATATTATTAACTTATATCAGAATAATATTAATATTTATGGTATCATATATGATTTTTTTATGACTTTATATTACCCATTTATTAACAAATCCAAGTTAAAGCAACATTTTGGGTAATAATCGTTTTGTTTATCGTACGCATTTGGACTTTTTATTCTTGATCATATTACTTAGATCATGATTTACTTACTTCCAAAATGTATAAAATGATTTATATATCATATATATTCATAATATAAATAAATATATATATATAATAGATATATATATAATTGATATATATATGAAATGGAATACACCGTTCATAGAGATGGTAGGTCATACGTACGCATGAACATTGTTTCTGTTTTCTTATCGTATTGAATGAAAGTAAGTGAATGATATATATGTACATACATAAATACATATATATATTATTATTATTACAGTATCATTATTATTTCATTTATTTCATACTTATTCATAATATATTTTTATAACCATTCTTGGATGGTGAACGTGGAAGATGGGTCTCATTGCATCTTGGAGACGGTAGGTCGTACGTACACACAAGCAACGATATCATTCATTTGATGGTTAAATGGTATGTAATTGGATGTTATATTAATTATATATAATAATTATCCTGTTATATTAATTAATTAAATCTTTTATACTCATCGTTATACCCATCCAAATAATAAATTGCACCACGGTGTGGAGACGGTAAGTCGTATGTACGCATGCATGGTGATATTGTTATTCATAGGATGTGTAAAAGAAATCATAAATTTTTTCCATAATTTTAATAAAATATAATCATGTAGAATATAAAGGATTTTTTACTTTAGTTTGGAATCAACATAGGAAGAGGAATTAGAAGAAGAAAAGAATTTTGAAATAGGTGATAAAACAATTACCTCTTTTTCGAGTATCTTCTTTTGATTTGCACAAAAGGTCTCATTAGGTTGGATTTCTATCCAAAGTGTGGTGTGGCCTCTAGAATGAATATAAATAATTCGGGAGAGTAAATTTTCATGGTTTTTCCAAGTCAAAGGGCTTTAGAGGTTTGATTAAAAGATAAGGAGATGTGCCCTTTTATAAAAGCGGGGAAGGGAACCTTTGGAAACACCAAAACTATTAAATTAATATAAATTAATTTCTAATTAAAATGGATAAAAAGTGAATTATTTCAAATATAATATGAGTATGGGTTGAAATAATTTCAACCAATAAAATTTATCCATGTTTTTCATTTATTTTAAACCTTATCATTTTGATTTATCCTTGTTTAATCTATTTAATTTTAATTATGGTAATAATATTCAAAATATTAAATGGTTATAAATATTTACTTATATAGTGTCAATTGAAAATAAATGGGTATTTTATGAAATTTTAAACCTTATAATTATCACTTTTAAATTTTTAAATATTTATTATTATTTTTAAATAATTTAATAAAATTTTATTTTTATAAAATATCAATCGGTCAATTTTGAAACTATCCATTTCTTTGATTTTAAATAAAATATAAAAATCGATAACTTCGAATAAAAACATTTAATATACTCTTGAGATGTCATGTTAACTTATAAAATTATTTTAGAACCTTAATTAATTTAAATTATATTTATTTTAATATTTTTAAAATCATTTATTTGATATTTCTATTAATAAATTAATTCCTACATCACTATTGTATCATATTTCATGGTAATTATTTAATCTCTAAAATTATAAATAAATTTATATGATATATTTAATTCTCTTATCTTTCCATATACTACCTTTAGTCAATGTTATCTTCTGTTTATACCCATATTATAATTAATATACTTATATAAAATGAGAGTTTAACATTTTGTAATATTCATTGATTTTAATAATATTAATGTCATATTCAATGGAAAGTGGCCATTAAGTGATTACATTTTTAACCATATATGATAAGGTTCTAATTTAGT
Source organism: Viscum album (assembly GCA_963277665.1). NCBI lineage: Eukaryota > Viridiplantae > Streptophyta > Magnoliopsida > Santalales > Viscaceae > Viscum > Viscum album. The sequence goes on from OY728130.1 coordinate 301,768,200, forward strand.
CATACAATAGGATTTTTATAGGTGTTAGGTTAATTTTATAATATTATTTTTACATTTAATTAGCTGATTTACCTTTACTGTGGTAATAAACAAATTACAAAAGTTATCATTCATAATATCCAAAAAAATAAAAGTAACCTATTAACATAATTTACACCCAATGAATCAAAATATGGAATCCATTTTTAAAAAATTTATTCACCTAGGTTTCATTAATTAATTTAAAATTAATCCTCGTTGACAAAACGAGAAAATATGATTTTTAAAAGTAAAAACCATCAAAAGATTGACATGTGTTTATATCTAATGTTAATGTGAAAATAATTCCAATGAACTAAATTATATTAAATGATAAAAATATAATATAATTATTTTTTAATTCCATTCAAATTTATAATTTAACACTATAAATTATTTTGATTAAAAAAAGTTGTTTTTAATTAAAATTTAGTATTTTTCACTATTCATAAAAATATGAAAGTTATCAGAAAAACAAAAACCAAATTATCCAAAATAAATTTTTATTTCCTTATTACAAATAAGAAGTTTATTTTTTCAAATTATATATATAAAAGTGTCAAATATTTGATTTAAAATGGGTGCTCCATCAAAAGGAGGCAAAACTGCATTTTTTTAAAAGTACTTCTTTTATCCAAAAAAATGAATTTGTTCTTATAGTATGTCTAACAAACACATAAGATGAATATTAAAATTATATGGAATATATAAAATTAAAATTTTGTTTAATATTATTCATAACCTCTAATTTAATATCTAGGTTATATATTATATAATAATATTTTATTAATATACTATTGTTCGGTAAAATTAGGTCTTGCGTGTAACGCAAGCCAACTCATTGTTGTGTGTAGCGTAAGCTTAACATGGTGTTGAGTAAAAAAATCAATAAATAAAATTAATTTTATTTATAAATTAAAATATTGTAAATTCTTGGCTTCTTACATCAAATGCTCAGTTAATGTATGTAAAGTGGAAACAATAATGAATCAATGAGAATATTTCAACATGGAAAGGTAAATAACTGATAACACGTTTGATTAAAATAACTAGATAAGGAAAAATTAACATGTAATTATAAGAAATAGATTCACAATCCATTTAATCAATAAACTAATAATATAATTCATCTATAGATATGTTGATGAAAAATCTCATGGATAAATAAAAATAGAATCAAAATAAAGAAAATTATTAATTATTGGATGTTATGTCTAGGGTCAGGGTGTTACAGTTGGTATTAAAGGAAGTTTAGAAACTGCCTTGAAAACAATATTTATAAAACTTAGATTAATGAACATAACCATAAGATACACTTTGAGGATAAGTATAGAAAAGAATCATATAATTTTGGTAAGTTAGAGAATATTTGGGTATCCCTAGAAATATATCCCTATCTAGATACTACAAGTAGATGTGGTTTTATCATAGATGTGATTAGGAGTGATGACTCTGACAAGGTGTGTCAGACCAGACTTAGTGTAACCTGGTACACATCAATGGGCCTTACTATGCTCCTTGTTTGAAACTCTCAAGGGATACGCTAAGGATAATTCACATTTTCTTTACAAATAATTATAGGTGATTTGAAACTAAAGACATCACTAAAGAAACCATGTTTATTACTATGAGATTAGTTTTGGAATAAATTTTCAATATATGATTAGTGTTTCAAAAGTTTTGGGATGATACATTATGTTACATAATTTTATGATCTAATAAAGTATATGATATTTTTTATAAATGGAACATATAAGGAAGAATGTTACCCATACTCATGGAAAATGTAGATATTTACCTACTAAGGAAACCAATATAGCTGGTATTGGAACTAAGAATGTTATGGAAATAATAGGTAAGATTAATCAGGTTATAAAACATAACATTCCCTGGATAGATCAACCTATTCCACAACAATATTACTTGATGTTGGATCACTTTATGCAATATAGGCCCCCATTATTTAGTTGTACTACTAACCCAATGGAAGCTAAGAAATGGTTTAAGTCTTTGGAGTATGTATTCATGGAATTGGGACATGGTGAAAAGGAAAGGGTTACACTTGTAGTATATTTTCTAAATGGTGATGCAGATCAATGGTGGTCATTGGTCCAGAATACTAGGGAGTAAGAAGAAATAGAACTCATAGAGTGGAGAATATTTAAGCTGTAATTATTCAATAAATACTTCCCTCGTGATCAACAAACTTAGATTAATATAATGTTCCTTAGTTTGAAGAAAAAAAGGATGGATAATGTGTTGGGGAGTATAAATCTACCATTATAAGGTTAGAAAGGTATGTTGTGGATTTAATATGCAATACAGAGTGCAATATTGAACACTTCTTTGAAGGTCTTAAGCTAAGTCTCCAAAGGGCACAAGTCTCCCAAAAATGTTCACTATATGATGAAATAGTTTTATGTTTCATAAAAATGGAGAAATAATTTTCTAGAATCAATATATTCAAGGGAAATATAGACAAGAAGAGGCCATATGAGCACCATGAAAAAGGGAATGAGTTAAAGAAGAAGAAAGGAAAGAAGGATTTTCCCACATGTCATAATTATGGAAAGAATCATCCTAGTAATTGCTTGAATGGATTGGGATTTTTTTTAAGTGTGGAGAAAATGGTCACCAGAAAAAAAGAATGCAAAGGAAATAAGGAAAACTCTACCACTCAATATTAAAATTGTAAGGATATGGGGCACTATGCCAATGAATTCCCAAAGTATAAAGGGAATCTACCACAGAATAAGGAAAGAGATCAAGTTCGAGCATATGTTATTGATACATCGGAAGTGGAAAGATTGATTTTCTTCAGTATTTAGATCTATGATATATATTGTAAAAGTATTTTATTTATGATTTTATCATCATATGAATTATGAAATATATAATTATTTCACTTCAGTACTTTTACATTAAATATTTAAGATCTCATGTTGATTGATATCATGAAAATTGATTTGGTATCAAGTTAAAAAAATTATAAAATGCATGGTTTTGGGAAATATATGCCTTAATATATTTCTAATTTTGAGATAATATTGTCTGGATAAATAATTTATTTATATGGGTGAGTGCTAACTACCTTGTAACTTATTAATGATTTGTCAAAAAATATGTTAATTCTATCATTGATGGAGTTTACAACACTTCTAGATTTATGTAATATATCCAATAACATGTTTTTACTTGAAGAATATGGAATAATGCATGTATCCAAAAAATTAATGTTAATTAATGTTATTACCATTTTTTAAGAGAATACATGATGAAGGGGTTCACAAGTTCAGTATGTGATGATTAAAGAGATAAAATCATGTTTATTTAATGATAATTATCAATACATTTTTGGATGTTCAGTGACCTTACTTCAAAATTTTTGGATCTTAATCTTTTTGAAATTTTATCTATTTATGAAATGGTTTAAGTTGATATTTGGATGAGTTTTAATAGGTTAATGTGTTACTTCACCATTTGATGCATCATGTTCTATGAAATAAAGTAGAAATAGTTAATATAACAACTAAAGGATAAGATTTTGTTTATTAAATTGAAATTTATATTTAAATATATTCTTATAGAGGGAAATAATTTATCAAATATAGGGAAAATGGTCTTTAAAAAAATCATCCAATTATCATCATTTTTTATGATATCAATAACCTTTTTCATAACAATGGTTTAATGATTTTTGGCCATAAATATTCAGTTTAACACATTCTATATCACTCTCCATCATAAATTGATTGTTATATTTTTCTTCCATATTTATTTTCCATCTCCCACCTATGTTCTCCTACTAGGGAACCTAGTTACATTACCATTGTACTTCCATATCTCTCTTATTAAGAAGACGCGTTATTAACCCTATTTACAATGTGGATTTTTAAACAATAGTTTATTTTCAAATATCAATACCTTTATCACTGATATCATTTTTTAATTATGAGGGCGCGATTTAATTAGGTTAGGGAGAATGTAACACCCATAAATTATAAAGTTAGAACATTATACTTGATAGGGTGTATCACACACATCACCAAGAGCATAAGGGAATGTAATACCCAAAAAATTTACAAGATATTTAGTATTTTTAATAAATTAAATATATGATATATCTTTTAATGAATTATATATTGAGTTATCATTCATTACATGCAACAATGAGTTTCTTCAATGGATAGTGTTACTTGCAAGACCATGTTTCACCGAACAATAATATATTATTAAAACATTACTATTTAATATAATAGGATATAACCTAGCCATTAAATTAGATGTTATGAATAGTATTAACTAACTTATGAAAATATAAAGTTTAATTAATTGGTTAATAATTAATTATAAACAAATTTAGAAACCAAATGAATATAATAGAATTTTTTTATAAAAAATCTATTTTTATATCCCCCAAATGTGTTTTACCTTAACTAATTAAATTAATTAATATTAGTGTATTATTTTAGTAAAATATATATATTATATATTTAATTAAAATTTTTTATATTCATATAATATATTTTATATGAATTATATAATAACAAACACAATTTTAGGCATAAAATACTATATTTTTATAGAGGTAATTTTACCACTTCTTAATATAGAACCTATTTTAAATCCAATTTTTAAAACTTTTATACATATTATATATCCAAATAAACTTAAAAAATTAAATAATAAAATTAAAATTATATTATGGTGAATTTTTTGTATTTTTCTGTGAAGTTTTATTTTTTAATGAATGGTGAAAATAATGAATTTTAATTCAAAACTGATTTTTTGACTGATTTATTTATAAAGTTAAATTATATTATTAAATTATTTTAAAGTTTAATTAGATTAAATTTATATAAATTAATCCAATTTAGTAAATTTTTAATCAATTTTTCTTTTAAATTTAATATAAAAACATAGAAAACATTTGAACATTCTTACTTTGAAAACCCTCATTATTGTACCATCTGTGGGATTAAATTTAAATTATTTTATGCCTCTTCTGTGATTGGAATTTGGTAAAATGGATTATATATTTGGAATAATACTAATTTATAATTTATAATATGTTCAAATTATTTTTTGACCAAAAATATTAGTTAATGTATTTAAAATTAATTTCAATGATTAAGGTGAAATTAAGATTATGAAAGAACTAAACCTGAAACATAAGGGCCCAAATGAACTAAAAACTTGACCAAAATCCTTTTTATGGCCATATTTAGACCCTATTCTACCTTTAATTGACTTTTTACCATTATTATAGCCGCATAAAATGTTAAATACTTTTTTGGAATTCCCTTTTCCAAAATTTACAATAGTGTCACTCCTCCTCCACTGTAAAAAGGCACTCAAGCCTCCCAATTCCATAAACCTCTAAAGCCACATTGGCTCGACCATGTTTGTCCCAAATATCTCCTAAAAATCCCTAACCTTATCCTAGAATACTTCCTTGGTCATAAATGAATCCATGGAATCCCTTTGGTGAAAACCAAAAGGAGTTACCCAGTTAAGAGTCCACACCCTTCCTCAATCTCTTTAGTTTTATTTCTTTTTCCACTCTTTAAATTATTATTATTCAATTATAATATAACAAAAAATTGTCCTAAATATAATTATAGTCTTTTTATTAATTTTTCTACCTACACTTACACACACTTCCATAAAATGGGTAACGAACTTACCGTTTATGTGTACGGTGAACTACCACCTCACGAAATGAAGTTGTTCATTTATTTCCTTTAACACATCTCATAGTTGAGAATTGTGATAGAGGCTATATTTATATATGTTATATGTGATATTTATAATTTATTTATAATTCTATAATTATTTTATAACACATTACTTTATGCCTTCCATTTTGTGTAAATAATATAACATCTTTTTTGGAAGTGTGGACGACTACCCCCTTAAAAAGATGTGACTCATTCACACTATACATGGAACATATAAAGGATGGTTTTAATAAATATATATAAAATATATGAAATATATATGATAATTGAATTATAATTTACATATATATATAAGTTTATTTTCATTCCTTCAATGTGCTAAAGTAATGAATGTAGTGTTCATACGTATGTACGACCTATCATCTCCATAAACAATGCATTTCACTTCATTTAATATCTCTAAAATTTATAGATTATTATGAATAAATATATAATGAATATATATGATATTTATATCATGGTTTAAATTATTTATATGATTACACCATGATCTAATTAATAATAACAACAAGTAACAAGTTAAAACATACTCGAGAAACTAGGAAATTAACACCTGAAATAGGTAAAATAATGAAATAATGTTAAAAAGGGTAATAAGATATTATAATATTATCATATATGATATCATAAATATTAATATGGTTTTATAATAAGTTATCAACACTATTGAAATCATTATACAAGAGGTTAAAGGATGATCAACCAAAAGGAAATGTAAGGTAAGGGATTTCGTCTCAATTTACATTACATTGAGACTTATTTGTGGTTTTACACCAATTCACTTTTATATGGTGTATATACTACCATTTTACATGTTATATCCTTAATCACCTTACTATAATGATATTATAAGTTTCATTTAATTTCATAATTTCATGGTAATTATGATTAAAATGTTTCAAAATGGTATGAGACACTTTGGAATGATTAAAGAATATTTTCCTAAATAATGTTCTTAATGATTATCTTTGTAATATCACTTAATTTTTTGATCATTAACCTTATATTGAAATAATAATTTTTTTGTAATAATTTTTCGTTTTAAATTACATTGAATATCTATATTCTCACATAATATAATTTATTATTTCCCAAACTGTATATCATTTTAACATACAGTGTCCACTTGGAAAATTATTTGATTAACTGGGGGAATATTGATAAAATAATATTCTTTATTTGATATGTATATTTGATAAGGCATATTATTTATTTCTATTATTTTATATGAGGAATTATTTGGATTCAAAATGATGTGTGTGGTATGGAAATTATATATTCCCTTGATGCATCGACTATTTCTCATGGGATGAATAATTTGAACAAAATAAATAGGTTTATATCCATAGTTTTAAACCATCTTGTGAAAGGTATTAAAGATATATTTTTTCATGTTCCTCAAACATGACATCCAATAATTAATCATTTACTTTATTTTGATTCAGTTATTACTTATCCATGATATTTTTCATTGACATATCTATGGATGCATTCTATTTTGAGTTTATTGATTAAATGGCATGTGCTTCAGTTTATTACCACTCCATATTGGTTTTTCTATATCTATTTATTTGAATTTCATGTGTTATCAGTTATTTTACTTTCCATAATGATTTATTATCATTGATTCATTATTGATTCCACTTTACTTACCCTTAATTATCATTTTATCTCACCCTTATTATGATTCTTTTCCCCGTATTATTGAGAGGAATCCATTGAATGTGTTTCAAGGATGATATTTATTTCATTTTATCATATATCATGTTTGAATTTATCTTTCCCGATATATTTTGGGTATCACATATATAATATATCTTTCTAAAATTGATAAAATGGTCTATTATTTGAGATTTGATTCCATGTAATCATGCCAATTTAAAAAAAATGTACCATCTTCAGGCTTCTGGGGTTGCCGGATACGGGCATCTAGGGTTAGGGAATTACAGCACCGGTGAGGATAATGCAATAAAAAGGTATGTTCCTTTCATGAATTGGTTTGGATACTTTTGGACTAGACCAAAAGTGGATCTCACTGAGGGGGTATATTTAGTAAGTAAGTTGAAAATGGGGCCACACACATGTCCCAGGGGATACTAATGAGGTAAGGAGGGATTTTACTAGAATATTATTGAGGTTATCCAATTGAATTTGCGGTGATATAGTTTTAGGATTGAGGCTCACCCCATAGTCAGATTAGAGGGATTTATGGGGGTTCTCATCTATGGGTGGATGCTTCTGGTGAGGGATGTGCATAGGGGGTGCAGCCAAGAACAATCATAATGGTGGCAATGCTGGAAAGGGGTAGTGTGCCAACCATGCTATTCTAGTACTTGTGAAGTTATAAAAATTACTTCAGTACATCGATGCAGGGAAGATGTCACAGCATGTGTGTGGGAATTTTCATTTTTTATTATATCTGGGTGGTCATACACATAGGGGGTTATGAGTACCCAAACCCTATTTCCCATCCCATAAAAAATTCTTTCCGAAAATCATAATCATCACTGGGAGTCACCCATTCAAGTTAGACCTAGTGGGTGTGCTAGATAAGGTTAGGTTGGTGGATCACTTCCTCTTTAACTCATTCTCCCTACTAACCGGGGTGGTAACTGATGATGTCTCAAGGACCGAGGAGTAGAGATTGTTACCTTATAGCCTTTTGAGGTGGGGTACATGTATTAAGGGTCAAATGTGAGCTGGTCTATGATCCATACAATCCACACTAGATTGAAAGGAAATTTAGGTGCCTACAGAGGCTGACAATGAATGTGTACTCAAAGGAATGTCAGGTGTTCATCCCATTAGTGATGAGTCAATTTTTTCACATGTTTACATATGAAGAAGGAAATATGTGATGTGAGAAATGTCCAGCAATATTCACTTATAGTCTTACTCATGACTATTCATAAAGTTGGGCAAGTAAATATCCTAGAGTCATGCTGAGATAGTGGGCCACCCAAGCCAATAAAGGGGTGATACCTCTATAGTAGGGCTGAGGATGAATGATGGTTGGATGGTTCAGTGGTGGTAGAGCTAGTCCAGTGTGAAAGATATCATTAGAAGGCCCCATAGTTTATGGCCCCGAATAGGCAAGAGGCATAGTAAGATAAGAAGCAATATCTTTCCCAATGGTCTTAGTCAAGAAAACTCAGGAGGAAGGGGATCCATCTGGGGCAGTCCATGGGAAATTTTTCCAAGATCCTAGGAATCAATTATGGCACATGTGCATTCCTATAGATTCCTTCTTTTCTATGTCTTGGGAAAACTAGTACACCATCATGTAGTTCTTTGGTGTTCACGGGATAAAAAAAGAATCTCAATATACATGGGATGTGTCTAATTGGGATTAGTTCATCTAAGGTTGGTTTCCTCATGTTTTAGGATGAAGGGTAGCAATATTTTGTAGAGATGGTGGACCTTGTGCATTCATGGGTAACTATGCATCCACTCAATGACCGGGTTAAGGTGTTTCTAGAAAAAAACCTATCCTTAGCAACATTCAACAGCTAATCTCACTATGTGTTCTTCTTCTCCCAAGGAGTCAGACAATTTTTGGGGAAGAAACTATCATTTAGGCTCCCATGATGGATGAAAAATCTTCAATGGCCTGGTAAATATCTAGATCTTATATACCTCAGATATAACATGCTCCTTATAAATACTACCTAAATTGTTTTCACTCACTCATGAATCAATTGTGGAGGGGGGAGGTCTAAGAGGGGCCACAAAAGGAGGGTTTCGGGACATAAACCCATGAAGGGGAAAGTCTGGGCTTCCATCCTTACTTTGTAGTTATAGGAAACCAATCATAGGTGCCTGAAGCTAAGGCAGTGGCTATGGAGAAAACATTTCTTAGGTAACTACATTGGATTCGTCAAGATATCCTCACTAAAATTATTTAATTAATATAAGTTCCTTCCTCCTCTACCTCTTTGACTACTAAATTTCCTTCTTATGCTTGACTGGAATATTTTGGAATGGAAGTAAAAAATGACAATCGGAACCCAACCACCAGTGTTAACACTCATATTGCCTATGGTTGAGGCCGAAGAGGTAATAGATAATTCCAATCTCCCAGCGAAAAGGGTCGGAGAGGTCATGGGGTTCAATTTAGATATAGTAGAAGAGTCAGGTGAGGATAGTCGACTTCATGATCTGGATTTCATCCCATCTGAGTGGATTCTATAAAAGGACCTTATTTTCACCATTATCATACCTTTCCCTAAATATGAGCATGCACCTCTTCAAGAACAAGAGGATTTTGGCTCTGAGGCTAAAGAAGAAAGTAACATAGTCCGTAGAAGAGCGTAGAGGCATATACATCATTTCATCCCCCAAAACTAGGATCCAAACTTGGTAAGTCGTATGGGTTCCCTCCACCACTGGTTTCATAAACTAATCATTGGAAGGTTGTACACTAGCGGTCTCCATGCATTGTTTTACAACTTCCTTTCTAAGAGGGTGTGTGAGGGAATCCATAATTTCACGGTTTCTTGGCACCAATAGATGTATAACAACATGTAGAAGATCCAAAAAGTCAACCATGAAATATAGTATATAGAAACACAAATAAACAATCATGATTCTTTCATAAAAAATCAATTTAAATTTATCATCCAACTGAGGGCTTAGTTAGAGGAGACTGAGAGGCAGATGAGGCATGCAAAACTTCTTGTATCTAATATCTGGGATGATAAATACCATGCAGATATTAGAGATAATGATCTTCATCTAGAATCCAATGAGGAGGAAATGGATCTCAAAATGTGGCAGAAGACCCAAGATTCCACATGCCAGAGGTTGAAAGGGCTACAATTCTTGATCATAAGAGCATATCCATCGGAGAAATTTTTCAAAGACTCATGAGAGGATTTAATGTGTGGATGGCCCTTTCTATTACCAAAAATGGATTTTTTATTTTGAAAATTTTCTACGTGCATTGAAACATTTCTTGTTTCCCCTAAAATATTGCACTTTGATAATATTTGTGAGACAACCAATGACCAAATCTTAATCTTGTGTGGTTTATGTATGGTGTGAGATAAAAGGTATGGTTGTGTGATTTATTTTTATATTACAATTCTAGATAATTATTGAAAAATAGGGGTCTACTATTATTGTCTGACCACTGATATTTTCTAGGTTGAGACAGATTGTGGCTGGAAAACAAGGATCTTGGAATAGCCTACTTTCTTTTCCCATGTGTGGTAGTGAATGAATGGGGTAACTCTAGGGGTGTTTAAATACATCCAAACAAAGGGGAATGAAAAGTTTGAATCACAATTCCCAATATCTCAAACACATGGAAAGTTTCTTAGTGGTACAATATAACTGCTGAACATTTTTGAAATCATAGCATATGTACTGTTAGCCTAGAATTGGGAAAAAACAAGGATTGAATGCATAACATTTTCAAAATAGGGAAGATATCTTGTAATATTGTCCAATATCTTCCAGGACATTGGCCCAGGTTAGTATGTGAGAAAAAATGGCATGATACCAAGTCATTAGGGGGTCTCTTTAGACATGGAAGAGGGTGAGGATCTAAATAAAGGGCATATGAAGCATAGGAATGGGGTGATGGAATGTTTGAATGGGTTCTGATACTATTGTAATTACTTCACTGTGTATTATAGAACATTGGTATAAGTGTATTATTCTATGCAAAAATCAAACATATCTTTTAGGGGAGTATCATCTCAAATGTCAAGCGATGTATAATAAAACATGAACAATTGAGTAAGTGACTGATACCAAAGAAAGGGGTCTCTGATAAAGTCCTAATATACCTTGGAAGTTTACATCATAAAAAAAGGATGATTGATATGAAATTTTAACTCATATGGAAGGATGTTGGACATGTAGTTTAATGTAATATGGTAAGTATGGAGCATTGTCCAGTTTAATGTCATGTGATCAAAACACATCTCACAGTTTTAACATCATGTGATTGGGACATTGCACATATTTTAAGGTTGTACTATCTAGACCATGGGTTTAATATATCAAACATACATGTGTAGTGTGACAAACTTAAAATAATGATATGAATGAGGGTCAAGGAGACCCTAAATGCTACACAAGATATCCCTGGGAAGACAACCCACATATAGTTTAATGTCATGATTCTTAGACTCAAACCCCCAATTTAAGGTCATGGAGTTGGGACAAAAGGATTTTTGTACAGCGTTAACACATAGGTACACACCCTACTAGAACTCCTAATCCCATGAGAGATATGCTCGGTGTGGGAAAAAATAAATGAAAAGGGGGTTTTCCTAACATGTGTAAGTGTACTTTAGAAGTAAGGAGATACTGTGTTGGTAATTTCAATTAGATATAGGGAAGTGAAAAGGATGTAAATCGATAAAATCAAGACTTAGATATAAGGGGTGACTGGTGAGTAGGGATAAACTATTGGCTATGTTCGAAACTTAGGGACCACAACCATACCATTCAAGAATAGGGTGAGAAAATGTAGGATCAACTGTCGATAGGATCCTCTATTTTCTACCAGATATCCATTAGGGTGCTGGCCTAGAATGATAGGTTATCCAAAAATGGAATGTTACCATCACTGTTTGGGGTCCATCTAGATTTGAAATATAATGTAAATCTAGAGGGATAAAGACCTAAAGTGTGTAATGTCAGATATCGGAAATTAGGATTCAAATCCAAGTTTTTCAAACAGTTTAATGTCATATTTCATGGACCATTGATTATAGTTTTAGGTATTAGAGCTTGGACCATTTACTCTTAGTTTTAGTTTGTAATATTTGGACTATAAGTAAAAAATCCACTCCATAGATATATATATTTCATGAAAGAGGTAAAACCCAACATGAATGAGGGGAAGAGGGCATATGAACCACATACATACCTTAAGATGAACTGTAAATAGGTCGTAATTCCTAGACAATTACTGATGCCAAGGGGCCAATATATTAATGAACCTGTGACTAGGCCTGTATATGAGATGTTTGAGTGTTACTACATATCCTATGATGATTGTAATAAATTAATACATAGTTCAAGGATAGGGTGAATGGGAAGGCTAATGTAAGTGTGGTTGATTCATCAGTAAAAAGTAAATTGAACATCCCATGGTTATTGTGGGGAATCCAATGTTCGGAACATGGGTTGTCAATTTTTGAACATCCCATATGTATCATATGAGGGATCCCGATTTAAAATAGGTTAAACATATTATCATACATCAGAGGCATTCAGATTATTTTATGGGGTAGAATCATAGTTTAATGTCATGTGTTTAGGATGTTGGGGTATGCAGTTTAAATTCATACAAGTCAGAATATGGGGGTTGAAAATATTTTAAGTTCATAATGCTTAAACATGCTACAAAAAAAAATTAGGTTGTGGTGCCTTAATCATAGGACCTCAATTTATGGGTGGAGTTTGGAACAAAGAGGAGCATCAAAAGTGGAAGTGTGTAGTGAATTTTCATGATAAATCCTACGTGAATGAGGGTCCAATGTGACACAACACCCCACAACATATTCATAAGTAGACTTTCATATAGTTTAATTTCTTTATTCTTGGACTTGATGTAAACAGTTTAAGTTTTCATTTCTTGGACCATGATGGGGTCCAAGGGGATGAAGGACTGATGAATTTGTAGTTGGGTCCGAACACAAAATGTTTGGGCATCAGTACATATCTCATAAGTATGGTAATCAATCCATAAGTAGTTCTATAAGAGTATGAGCATGATTTAAGGTCATATTGTTGGGACCATGGTAAAAATGGGCATTCAAATATGTCTATATGGTAAGAGATTTGAAACTCGAAGTGAATGATCCAACAAGGCCCTTCCCTAAATGAAGTTACCCTTACACTGGTTTCACATATTTTAAATTCATAAATTCTAAACCATAGGGGTGACCAATTTAAAGTCATGACTTATGGAAAAGGAAAGGTAAATTTATAGGGCATATTTGTGGCACATTAATGGAATAACCCGATGTGAATGTTTCCGAAGAGGCCCACGTACAACACATACACCCTGAAATTGACTATGTAAAGTTTAAGATTGTAATTCATAGACCATGACTGAGACCAAGGTACCAAAAGGTTGATGAATATTTAGCTGGTCCTAAAGAAAAAAATTTGGGCATTGCTGCATATTCTATAAGGATGTGAATCAAGATACACGTAGTTCTCAAACTCATTGTGGTTAGGTACCAACACTGGTGGGGGAAATTTTCTCTAGAAAGGTATATGAAGTATCCAATGATTATCATGAGGTGTCATGATATTTTTTAGGGTAGGATGATAGTTTAATGTCATATTTTCAGGTTGTTAACTCCTAGTTTAAGGTCATAGAGATTGTACCATAATGGGGGAATGTGTTTAATGGGTATGTGTTGTGCAGTGTTATGAAAAACCTGACATGAAAAAGGGCCAAGGGGGCCTAACACCGTATGACACATCCCAGAGAAAACACAGGCTATAGCAAGAGGATCATCTTATCCAAAATAGATATGTGAGGCCTGATAGGAGTAACCTGACATGAATGAGGACCAAGGAGGCCCAGACCGCACAACACATTCTCAGGGAGACTCCCACATACATTTTAATGTTGTGATGCTTGGAATAAAGGCTTTTGTTTTAAGGTCATATATCCAAGACCCTTAAAAACTATTTAAATTCATTTTTAATGGACTATAGGGTGAAAATTAGTTTAGGGTCATGATTCTTGTACCTTGTCATGACCCATCCCTTGGGGATCATGTCTTGACTACCCCAAGCCCACCTTCCATAGGCCAAGGGATGGCGACTAGCACCAAAGGTGTATTCCCTAAAATTGGGATGGAATTGCCTTTATAACCTATAAGCACACGCAATCAAGAACACAGAAAGATATAAACTCAAACAAAATATATAACCAAAAGAGGGTTCTGAAAGTAAAGGGGCCAAAATACAAGCCCAACAGTAAAAGTACAAGTACAAAAAAAATACAAAACAACTGAAGAAAGTGAAAAAGGCTGCTATTGGGTCATCCTCCAGGTTCCTACCTAAAGGGTAGGTACAGATCACCTCCTTAGCACACCTCATCCATCCGTCTCCTCGGCATATCGACATGTTGTATGGTCCACCTCTAGGTATCGTCCAGTCCTAGTAATCTCAGCCTCAGTCAGCATTGTCTATCATTTGCATCCAACATAACAAGGTGCGGGAATAGCCCGTGAAGGGGTGAGTATAACGATACTTAGTAGGGACCCTGAGGCCCTCAAGGTCTCACAAAAATCCACCGAGGATAAACCAAAAAGTATGAAATCAACAGATAAACCTACTTAGGTATATTTCCATACATATACCTAAGTTATCAAGTAATCAATCTCAATCATGAGGAAAACACAGAAAAAACGGACTCAGCTCAAACTAGGATTTTATTCTAGGGGTAGAATCAAGTAACATCCCCAGTCAAATTGTCAAAACCTCAGCTACTGGAGAAATACTCCTCTATCAAGTACAGTGGGTCTTCCGCGACACCAAGGTTCTTCACATTAACCTTGGACTACTGAGGTACTCCTCTTGTCGAGTATCGTGGGTCTGACGCATCCCCAAGGCACTCCTTACCGTGGGTCTGCCGCGTCACCAAGGCACTCCCCCTCGTAACTTGCTGAGGTACTCCTCCTATCGAGTATTGTGGGTTTGTTGCGACACCAAGGGTCTCTACAATGTGGGTCTTCCGCGACACCAAGGTGCTCCCCACTGGGCAAGTCAAGTAACTTCGAGTCGAATCGGTCAGCAGTCGTCAGGTCTCAGCCAGCAACTAGGTCTCTGCACTATGCTCACTCGTCTCTAGGAGGATCTTCTCCATGAGCTACTAGTCAATAATCCAACTGCAATGAATTCCCATGAAGAAGTATCTCAATGGTTCGCCACGTCAAAGGGGTATCAGCGTAATAGAAAGTGCGTCAATCGGACGCCCAGTCTGTGAGTTATTAGACTTTTAGTCCCGGGGGCCTGATTGGATTCATGCTTGATCCAACCTAACTGTTTCCCATCTCAAACAAAAACTCCAGTGGAGTATACTCAAAGGGACCATCACGCTCCATTATTTCTAGCACCGTTGACGGTTTATCAAAAGGACGTCTGGTGCCAAAGTTATGGACAAAAAAAGTAAAAGGTCATAGTGGGCCCGGGTCTGGTCCGACCCGGTCAGACCAACCCGGCCCGACCCAGCATAACCCTTTGGGTTTGGCCCAGCCCATGAGGACCATGAGGGTGGCGGACTGACCGCGAGGGCGCGGACCGACCGTGAGGGTGCCATCCAGTCGCGAGGGTGCAGACCGGTCGTGAGGGCACAGACCAGCCGCAGGTTGGCAGTCCGGCCACGGGTCAGCGGACCAGCCGTCGTTCGGCAGCAGTTCGATATGGAGGGTGGAGCGACTCAGCTCGGCGGCATGGCTCGGCTTAGCAGTAGTGTGACTCGGCTCGTACGGCAGTGCGGCTCGGCGGACTGCGACACTACTCGGCTCAGACGGCGACGTGGCTCGGCGGACGGCAGCGCATCTCGGCTTGGACTGCGGCGCTGTTCGGCTCGATGGCGTGGCTTGGCTCGGACGACGGTGCGGCTTGGTTCGGTAGCGCGGCTTGGATCAGACGGCGACGCGGCTCGATGGACGGCGGCACATCTTGGCTTGGACTGTAGGTCGGCCGGGGCGGCGCGGTGAGGCCACAGGTGGTGGCGTCATTTCCTCTGTCATCTTTGTCTCCTTCCTCCACTTCTAAGAACACACCAAAGAAGAATGGTGGAGGGTTCGGGCCGTGTTTGTTTGGCGCACACCCTCTGCGTTTAGAGTGGTAGCAAGTGGTTCACAAAGAATAAATCATGAACATGAAACCATAATCTTCCACAATGTCTGTTCCTAACACGCACAAGAAAAGAAGGGAGTGCATGGAAAGTGATAAACATTTAGGAATAAACCCCTACCTCATTCACTTGATGACTTTGGTGCAAGGAGGTAGTACAGTCATCGATTCATCATAGATGAAGGCGTCCCACATCGGAAGAAGTACCAAGGAAGAAGCTCGAAGTTGAGGTCGGTGTTCTTCGTTGGTGGAGCATTCTTTGTGGAAGAACGCGTTCTTCTTTGGAGAGTTTTCTCCCACCAAGAGCTCTCTATCCTTTTCCAATGGATGTTCTCAAAAGAAGAACCCACCAAAATAAAAGAGATATCCAATATAATAAAAAATGTTTCCCCAATTTAATCATTGGCACAATTCAAATTGGATTAATTAAATTGGATCAACTAAGTGGTGTGTTGTCATAATTAAGTGGGGGGGGTTGGAACAATTAATGTGGAGGAATCTCAAGAGGCTCCTTCACATTAATGAGGGATTTGAAGATGTTTCCCTACATTTATGAGGGATTTTAGGTTTTTCTCCCGGTTAAAGGTGGGGTTTCAAGGGGGTTTAATCCCGGGTGGTCCCCACCACCATAAACTCTCATGGGAAGTTAGGATCGGGTGGTCCCCAACACCATAACCTCTCATGGGAGGTTAAGGTTTGGTGGTCCCCACCACCAACTTCCATAAGGAGGTTGGTTACAACAAAATAAAATAAAATATGTGTTTATTTTATTTTATTATTTCCACAAAAAATCCAGAAAATAACTTTCACCCTCAACCAACTGTCATTGAGGTGAAAATATTCTTAAGCGAACACAAGCACTGTGAGTTCAATGGTCCCCTCATATTTCACTTCTGAGAACCGATTCAAAAGTTAAAAAAACACACTCGCATGTTTATTGAACATACCCGAACAAAACCACAGAAATTTATTCTGGGCACTCTGGGCCTTGGAATCATGCGCCGTCAATTTTAATGGACTCGTAAAATTCCCATATATTTAAAAATAATTACATGGAAATTCTGGGTCTTTAAATTCTCTCAACCTTAGGGCTCTACATCCTCATAATCCACAACTCAAACTAAGGGGACAGGTGGGGGTATTGAGTATTTATCTGATCCCCCCTCTCCCATGTGCTCTCCTAGAGATTCTCGTGCTGCCAGTGAACGTGCACCAAAGGTATCGACCATATATAAAGGACATGTTCCTATCGATCCTCAATCTCCACTAGAACCTCTGTAAAAGTCTCCCCATCGTCGATGTCCAACTCTCCATGGTCGATGTTGTGAGAAGGGTCATGCACGTATCTCCTCAACTGGGATACGTGGAAGATGGTGTGCACCTGGTTCAACTGAGGTGGAAGAGCTAAGCATTATGACATCTCGCCAAATCTACTGAGGACCTGAAAAGGTCCGATGAACATCATAGATAACTTTCTGCCACATCCAAACCTTCGTAGCCCTAATTGGGGTGAGACCTATAGAAAGACGTGGTCGCCATCTTTGAACTCCATAGGCCTCCATCTTCTGTCGGCATATGACTTTTTCCTGCTCTGTTCAGTCTTCGTCTGCTCTTGGATGATCTGTACCTTCTCTATGGTAGCCTGAATCATCTCTGGTCCCATGAGTGCTGACCCCTTTGGGTCAGTCCAGCACAAGGGTGATCTGTAAGGTTGCCCTTACAATGCCTCAAAAGGTTTCATCCCAATGGTGGAGTGATAACTGTTGTTGTATGAAAACTCCATCAAATTCAAGTGATCCTCCCAGTTGTGACCAAAGTTGAGGACACAAGCATGCAACATGTCCTCGAGGGTCTGAATGGTCTGCTCAATCTGGCCATCCGTCTGAGGATGGAAGGTGGTGCTCAAATGAAGCTTCATCCCGAAAGCCTCCTGCAACCCCTTCCATAGTTGGGAAGTAAAACGTGCATCAAGATCGGAGACAATCGTCGAAGGTACTCCATGTATCTGAACAATCTCCTGCACATAGAGGCATCCCAGGTTCTCTACTGAACCCTACTCTCTGATCTATAGGATGTGGGTCAACAAGGTGAGTCGATCGACGATCACCCAAATAGAGTCATGTCCCCTGGATGTACGTGGAAGTACTATCACGAAGTCCATGTATATCTCATCCCACTTCTACTTTTGGACCTCTAAAGGCTGAACCAAGCCTATTGTTACTTGATGCTCCACCTTCACTTACTAACAAGTGAAGCATTATGAGACAAACTCTGCTGCTAATTTCTTTATTCCCGACCACCAGTGTTCTCATTAGAGATCTTGGTACATATTTGCCGCTCGTGGATGTACTGATAGAGGGGATGTGTGTAACTCCCTCAACACTTCCTCCTAAAGTGACATTGGTACCATGGTACATCCTCTGAAGAGGATGGAGTGCTCCCCACCTTCATAAAATCCATCGGGTGCATGTCTTGTAGATATCTGAGCACGTTGTGCCTCGCAATCAGTATCCCCACGTTGCACCTCCCTGGCTCGCTGAAGAAGTGGGGGATTGACTGTAAGAGATTGAAGAAAATATGATCCATCTCTATCAACAAAGGATATCTGCAAATCATCCAGCTGCTCCGTCACCTCGCCTAGAAGTTGTATACCAGACCTCCTTCTTAGTGCATCTGCAACAATGTTCCCCTTCCCAGGAGTATAGACTATCTTGAAGTCATAGTCTTTGAGGAAATCAAGCCAACGTCGATATCTTAGGTTCAGGTCCTTCTGATAAAAGATATACCTGAGACTCTTGTGATCAGAGTACACTGTAAAATGTTCTCCCATCAGATAGTGTCTCCACATCTTCAAGGCGATGACCACTACTACTAACTCTAGGTCATGGGTAGCATAGTTTTTCTCATGTTGTCTCTTATATTGAGAACCATATGTTATCACTGCTCATTCCTGCATTAGGACACATCTAATTCTAGTCTCTGATGCGTCTTAGTATACTACGTACCCTATGCCTTCCTCTGGAAGCCTCAAGATGGGGGAACTATTCAGCCTCTACCTCAGCTTCAGAAAGCTCTGTTGGCATCTCTTCGACCACACAAAGGGTTTCCCCTTATTCGTCAAGGATGATAGTGGTGCTGCAACTCTGTAGAAATCTGGCACAAATCTCTGGTAGTATCCAGCTAAACCCAGGAAACTTCGTACCTCCGGCACACTGCTGGGTGGCTCCCAAGCAAGTACCGCCTCAATATTTGATAGATCCACTATAACTCCAGCCTCTAATATGACATGTCCCAGAAGGTGAACCTCTCAGATCCAAAACTGGAACTTTGAGATCTTACCATAAAGCCAGTGCTCTCAAAGTGTGTTCAGTACTACCCGCAAATGGTAGGCATTCTCCTCCTCAGTAGTCGAGTAGATCATAATGTCATCGATGAATAATACTACGAAGCGATCAAGGTACGACTGAAAGATCATGTTCATGAGTCCCGTGAACACTACTGGAGCGTTGGTTATGACGAATAGAATAACCAAGAACTCGTAGTGGTCGTACTGACACCTGAAGGTTGTCCTATGCACATCCTCATCTCGTACTCTGAGCTGGTGATAGCCTGATTTGAGGTCTATCTTTGAGAACCACCGTGATCCCTTCAGCTGATCAAAGAGGTCATCAATCCTTGGGAGTGGGTACTTGTTCTTCAGGGTCACCTAATTCAGGTTCCAATAGTAGACACAAAGTCTCAAGCTCCCATCCGCCTTTTTGGCGAATAGAATCAGGGCTGCCCAAGGTGAAACACTGGGTCGAATGAATCCCTTCCCCTGCAAGTCCTCTAGATGTACCCAAAGCTCACGAAGCTCCATGGGAGCCATCCGATATGCTGGTGTAGATATCAGTGTTGTCCTGGGGTATAATTCAATGTAGCATTCTACCTATCTACAAGGAGGTAGACCCAGAACATCTTTAGGGAAAACATACGCATACTAGTCCACCACTATAGGATAGCTCAGACTCTCTACATCAACATCTATGAGGGTAAGGCTAGAAAACTGATGATTGATCGGTTACACTCTCCTTTGGGTAAGTCCATCATGCACTGCAAAGGATTCCTTCTCACTGGTGTAGGTAAACCTGGTCCCATCCATGTAGACACACCGCACTTTGCACCTAATATAGTCTATCTGAGAATAGACTGTAGATAACCATTCTATACCCAAGATAATGTCGTAAGGCATCGATGCTGCTACAAGGATATCTTATCCAAATCTATCGCCTCCTAGAGTAAGCTTGCACTGCTTGCACTAGTACGTAATTGTCGAATCTTCTCCAGTAGGAGTCTCTAGCCATAAGGATCGAGCCAACGGCCCTGTCGAAATCTCCGAGCTCCGAATGAGGGCAGTGGAAATAAATGAATGATTGGAACATGTGTCTATAAGTACTACAATTAAGGTGGAGTAGACACAGATCATACCTCATATCATCTCTAGAGCACCCTGATTGTAGGTCTCAACTTCCTGGAGCTGAGCTCTCCCTTGTCCAACTGCTCCCTATGGTTGGGGTGGACCTCCTGGTGGTGGTGGTGGTAATATCTCGAAACATCCCCCACTACCAGTTACATGACCATCTCCTCTGCCACGTCTACCTGCTCCCTACGAACTACCTCGATCGAATCTATGTCTCTGCCCGAGTGGTCTTTAGACCGTCTGCTGATCATTCATATGGCGGGTCAGACAGTCATGAGCCATGTGACCCTGCCCGCTGCATGTGAAACACTACCCGCTCCTAGCATGTATGTCTCTACCTCAGGTTCCCTGTACAACCGAATCTGAATCACGCAGTCGTCCAACTGTAGGTTTGGTCCTCTTACACCTCTATGACTTTTGTCTACTGCCAGCTGTAGAAGACTCCACTACGTGACAACTGGTAGTGGGTCTCACTGCTGGTGACTGCTCAGCAAGAAAACTCTCTAAAAAGAGTGATCTCTATAACACCTCCACCTGCATAGAGATGCTAAGTGAGATCACTGAAGCCCTGATTTCCCACCTGAGTCCCTGCTCAAAGGTATGGGCCCTGAATAATGGGTCTCGCACCATATCAGTGGAGTAGCGTGAGAGGTCAGTGAACCTTGCTGAGTACTGAGCCACAATAATATTTCCCTACTGCAGATGAAGTAGCTCCTGAATGCGCACTATGTGAAGAGTCGCTGGAACAAACTCCGCTCAAAACAGGCTCTCAAAGTCTTCCTAGAGAAGCGTCACCTCATCATGGACCTAGAGTATCAAGCTCCACCATCTTCCTGCTACTACCTATAGAAGGATGGAAGCAAGAATCACCATGAGATCAGCTGGTGTCCCTACCTGTCAGAAAACTCTGACCACAGCCTCTAGCCAATCCTCAACCGCCTGCAGGTCCATCTATCCCCTGAACCTAGGTGACCTTTGGCATTGGAACTCATGCAACACGCTCAAACAGCATGCATCGTCTGCTATTGGGGATGGTGGAATCGGTGGCCCAATGGGTAATGGTACTGCTGGTGCCTCCACTGGTGCCTCTACTGGAATAGGGCCCTACACCGAGGCCTCGTCACTCAGTGGGCTATTTGTGTGTATGTCTCTCGGAACTCTAGTTGGTTGTCTGCATGGAGGCATCCTGAAAAGAAAAAGGAGAACTACGGTCAAAAAGTTATACTTGGGGAGATGACTTGGTGAGATGACTTAAAGAAAACTTTTTAAAACACACACGCAATCAATGTTTTCGTGAACTGGGTCAGAAATCAGAAGTCAGGGTCCTGTTGTATGGATACATCAACCACCATACCAACACTGGACTCCCTGAACTGAAAACCTTACTCACTACACTTAACACTATTTCTTCATAGAAAAGATCAGAGTCATATGTTCTACGGTAGAACCTCCATCTGATACCAATTTTTCAAGACCCATCCCCCGGGGCCCGTGTCGTGACTACCCCAAGCCCTCCTTCCATTGGACAGGGGCTAGTGACTAACACCAAAGGCGTATTCTATAAAACTATGAAGGCATTGCCTTTATAACCTGCATGCACACACAACCAAGCACATAGCAAGATATAAACTCAAACAAACTATAAAACCAAAAGACAGTGTTAAAAGTAAAGGGGCCAGAATACAAGCCCAACAGTAAAAGTAAAAGTACAACTGAAATAAAAAACAACTGAAGAAAGTGAAAAAGGCAGCTACTAGGTCATCCTCCAGATTCCTACCTAAAGGGTAGGTACAGATCGCCTCCTCAACACACCTCATTTGTCTGTCTCCTTCGAGTATCGACACGTTGTATGGTCCACCTCTAGGTTTCATCCCGTCCAGGTACTCTCAGCCTCAGTCAGCGCTGTCTGTCTTCTGCATCCAACACAACAAGGTTCGGGCACATCCCATATAGGGGTGAGTATAATTATACTCAGTAGGTACCCTCAGACCCTCAAGGTCTCTCAAAAATTCCCCAAGGATAAACCACAAAGTATGAAATCAACAAATAACCCTAGTTAGGTATATTCTCATACATATACCTAAGTTTTCAAGTAATCCATCTCAATCATGAGGAAAACATAGAAAAATTGACTCAGCTCAACCTAGGATTTTATTCTAGGGGTAGAATCAAGTAACATCCTCAGTCACATTGTCAAAACCTCAGCTGCTGGAGAACTCCACCTCTATTGAGTACAGTGGGCCTACCGAAACACCAAGGCGCTTCCCACTAACCTTGGACTACTGAGGTACTCCTACTATCGAGTACCATGGGTCTTCCATGTCACCAAGGCGCTCCCCACCGTGGGTCTGCCACGTCACCAAGGTGCTCCCCCTCGTAGCCTGCTAAGTTACTCCTCTTGTCGAGTACTTTGGGTCTTCCGTAACACCAACGCACTCCCCACTATGGCTCTTCCGTGACACCAAGGCACTCCCCACCGGGCTAGTCGAGTCACTCCGAGTCAAATCGGTCAGCATTCTTCGGGTCTTAGCCAGCTACTAGGTCTACGCACTATGCTCACTCATCTCCAGGAGGATCCTCTCTACGAGCTACTGGTTGATACTCCAATAGTCATGAAGTCCCACGAAGAAGTATCTCAAAGGTCTCCCACGTCAAATGGGTCTCAACTTAACAGATGGCACATCAATCGGATGCCCGGTCTATGAATTATTAGCCTTTTAGTCCCAGGGGCCCAGTTGGATTCATGCTCAATCCAACCTGACAATTTCCCATCTCAAACCAAAACTCCGGTGGAGTATACTCAAAGAGACTATCTCACTCCAAGATTTCTAGTGCCGCTAACAGTTCATCAAATAAAAATTCAGTGCCAAATGTTTGGCCAAAAGAAAGTAAAGGGTCGTAGTGGACCTGGGTCCGGTGCGACTCGGTCCGAACGACCCAGCCCGCAGTGCAGCCCAGCCTGCGAGGGCCGCGAGGGTGGCGGACCGGCCGCGAGGGCACAGACCATCCACGAGGGCGCAGTTCGGCCATGAGGGCGCAGACTGGCTGTGAGGGCGTAGTCCGACCGTGAGGGTGCAGACCAGTCACGGGTCGGCAGTCCCACCGCGAGTCGGTGGCAGTTCAGTCAGGAGGGCGAAGCGGCTCGGCTCAGCGGCGCAGCTCGGTCCAGCGGCGCAACTTGACTCAGCAGAAGCATGGGTCATCATAGACAGTGGTGCAGCTCGGCGAACGGTGGCATGCCTCTACTCAGACAACGGCACGGCTCAGCGGACGGTGGCATGGATCAGCTCGGATGGCGGTGTGGCTCAGCAGATGGCAGCGCGGCTCGACTCGGACGGCTGCATGGCTCGGCTCAGTGGCACGTCTTAGCTCGGACAACGGTACAGCTTGGCTCGGTGGTCAGGCTTGGTTCGAACAGTGGCATGGCTCAGCGGACAGTGGCGCGGCTCGGCTCAGACCACAGTTCAGCCGGGGCGGTGCGGAGAAGCCGAAGGTCGTCCGGGGTAGTGCGGTGAGGTCGTGGGTCGGTCGGGGTGGCACGGTGAGGCCGCGGGTGGCTGCGTTGTTGCCTCCATCATCTTGGTCGCCTTCCTCCACTTCAATGAACATACCAAAGAATAATGGAGGAGGTGTTGGGCCGTGTTTGTTTGGAGCGCACCCTCCGCATTTAGAGTGGTAGCAAGTGATTCACAAAGAACGGACCATGAATGTGAAACCATAATCTTCCACAATGTTTGTTCCCAACCCGCACAAGAAAAGAAGGGAGTACATGGAAAGTGATAAACATTTAGGAATAAACCCCTACCTAATTCGCTTGATGACGTTGGAACAAGGAGGTAGTACGGTCTTCAATTCATCGTATATGAAGATGTCCCATGTTGGAAGAAGTCCCGAGGAAGAAGCTTGAAGTAGAGGTCGGCATTCTTCGTCGGTGGAGTGTTCTTCGTTGGAGATTCTTCTCCCACCAAGATATCTCTCTCCTTTTCCAACAGATGTTCTCAAAAGAAGAACCCACCAAAATAAAAGAGATAGACAATATAATAAAAAAGTGTTTCCCCAATTTAATTATTGGCACAATTCAAATTGGATTAATTAAATTGGCTCAACTAAGTGGTGTGTTGGCATAATTAAGTGGCGGAGGGTTGGCACAATTAATGCGGAGGAAGATCAAGAGGCTCCTCCACATTAATGAGGGAGTTGAATAGGTTTCCCTACACTTATGAGGGAGTTGAGGTTTTTCTCCCAAAGGAAGGGGGGTTTCAAGGGGTTTAATCCCAAGTGATCCCCACCACCATAACCTCTCATGAGAGGTTAGGCTCAGGTCATCCCCACCATAATAACCTCTCATGGGAGGTTAAGGTCTGGTGGTCCCCACCACAAACTTCCACAAGGAGGTTGGTTACAACAAAATAAAGTAAAACATGTGTTTATTTTATTTTATTATTTCCACAAAAAACCTAGAAACTAACTTTCACCCTCAACCAACTGTCATCGAGTTGAAAGTCTTCTTAATCGAACACTGGTGTTGCGAGTTCAATGGTGCCATTAGATTTCACTTCCGAGCACCGATTCAAAAGTTAGAAAAACCTGCACACACGTTTTCTGAATGTACCCGAACAAAACCTCAGAAATTCATTTCGGGCACTCTGGGCCTCGGAATCACGCGCCGTCAATTTTTTCGGACTCGTAAAATTCCCATATATTTAAAAAAAATACATGGAAATTCTGGGTTTTTACATGCCATGGGTTAATAACTCTAAAAGGGATATGCAGAATGTGGTGTTATAATAAACCTAATGTTAATGAGGACCAAGGAGGCCCACACACCACATATGCACTCCAAATGAGGCATGTATACAGTAAAAAGTCAAACAAAATGGACTTGGGATCCTTTTTTTAAGGTTATAGAGTTTAGATTGTGGACTTATTGAGTGAATATATGTTGAATGGTAGATTGAGAAAACAGATGTGAATGAGGGACAAAGAGACACAATCTCATACCACATATTTCTAAGGATAAATGCACATATTTTTATGTCTCAATGCTTAGAATGAGCCTAGACCTATGGGAACCTATATGTAATAGATAAAATAAATACCTGACATCAACAAGGACCAAGTAGGAAAAGTGTTACATAAATGGGTCCTGAGGGTGAAGAGGATTAATGAATTTTTGGTTGGTCCTAGAGATGAGAAGTATAGTAATCACTACGTATCATGAAAGGGTAGTAATGAATACATACATAGTTCTTGATGGAAATCTACCTATGTAGGTATGACCCATGCACATTGAAAGGGTATGTTAGATAACTGATATTGAGGGAAACATCCTCTCGAGCATGAACATTATGGTGTTGTGTAGTTTCTAATCATGCATCTAGGACGATAATAGTTACGCAGTTTAATGTCAGAAAACGAGGACATTGTTTGTTACATAGTTTATATTCATGAAACTAGGACTCCAGTGGCATAGTTTAATTTCATGTTGTAGGGACAAAAATAGTTCTACACATGATATACTATTTAAGAAACTTTTCATTTTTAGGAGGAGTAGCAAGCTCTTTGTCCATGGTGATCAAAGATTATTCTCCAATGGGATATACCTTGTGAATGATATAAGGCCCTTTCCACTTGGGTTCCAAAATTGGTGGATTCTTACTGGGTATCATTTTCATTCTGATATCCAGTAATGTGTCCCCTTGGAGGATGTATCTAAGGTGAACCTTCTTGTTGAATTATCTTGGTATATTATTATGGTTTCTCTCTAGATTATGCAAGGTCTGATGCCTATTCTCTTTAAGTGATTCTTGCTCATCAATATGGAAATATTCCATTCTATCTATCATACTTTGATCACATAAATATATTCAGAGTGATGGAAACTGAATCTTGACAGGTAAGACTACCTATGTTCCATACACTAAGGAATATAAAGTCACTTTTTTGGAATTTTGGGTTGTCTTCTAATAGGCCCAGAGAGTTTTGCAGAGATTTTTCATATAACTCTTCTTGTTCGGGCACAAAAACTTGTATATAATGTTATAGAGGTTTCTATTAAATTCCTTGATCTATCCATTTTCCTACACATGGTAGATATAAGTACGGTTGGACAAGATATTATATTCGGTGTACAAATTTTTTAGCTTTTCATCCTAAAATATGGTGTTGTTGTTGGTGAGAATGGCGTGAGGAACTCTAAATTGGTGGATGGTGTTGGATCTCATAAATTTGATCGCATGTCGATCCTTGACTTACCTAAGAGGAATCTATTCCACCCATATAGAGAATAAATCTATCACAGTCATAATAAACCTGCATTGGCAAGTTTTTACTGGTGTATAGGGTCCTATGACATTGAGTCCCCTTAATGAAAAGGTCCAAGAATACATGGTTGTATTAAGGTGCTCTAATGGTTGATTCACAAAATTTTCATGGATATGACACGCATGGAACCTCTTGGTGTAATTGATGCATTCATGGACTAAGGTAATTCAAAAGTAGCATGACCTTTGAATCTAGTGAGAGAGCTTCAATCCTGCCTGATGATCACTACAAGATCTAGTATGAGAATATTACAAGATATGGGTAATCTCATATCTTGGTATTAAAAATAGGGGAATTCCATCGAACCCACATTTGTAGAGAGTCCTCTTGATGTTAGGCCCACTTTGGAGGGTGAACTACATTGTGCACTGATGGAATCACTCGTGATTGGATCGATCAGGTGGGATGGTACCATGATGAAGATACTCGATGAAAGGTTTTTTCCCAATCATAGGTTCCATCCATTGTTTTGGGATCTTTTGGTCCTGATGTAAAATCACTAATAGTTACTTTGTTTATCTGCTACCTATCATCATCATCTAGAGTGACAGGAGTAATAACCCTCTAATACTCCACATGAATGAACATATTATCTTGATCAAGTTCTATAAGATATTTTTCTAGACTAGATAGGTCGTCATCTCATCCATTTTTTGACTAGGGGACATGAGTCTCTTTTGGATGAGAAGGTAATGGGACCATCAACAAGATAATTCACTCCAGTAATGGCGTGATCTATGTCTTTCTAATTATATAGTCAATATTTATTTTCTTGATGACTAACTCAAAGTATCTATTCGTACTCAAGCTAGGATCATCAATATCTATGGCCATGTTGAAACCAATAATGAGCACCAAATACTCTAACTTGTTGTCGGTGAGGATTTCTGATAGCAAAGATGAGTAGGGAAGAACAATTTGTGTAGGTATGATGAAGATAATCCCCAAGCCTATGTTATTAAGCTTGGGATTGTTGAGCCTTATACTAGTTGGTATAAAGGAGGCAACATCAAAATGCATTTTTCTACATGGAATGTAACGACCCGAAATTTTAAATAAATCTTGTTTCCTAATTTTGTGTGTTGTTTTATTTTTATACTCAACAAAATTGTTTCATTTGGAAACTGAGTATAATTAAAATGATACCATTGGGTTTTGATTGTTATATGACCATTGGTCAATATGACCGCTGGAAACTAAACGTTTCGATTATTGTCTCTAAATACAAGTGATCTTGGTTAATTAAAATAGAAAGAAGATTTAATGGCCTCATCAAGTAGTCTCGGGCCAATCAAATCCCATCTAACAGAACTTGGGAAGGAGGTCGCACCACTGGGCATTGCTCTGGACCAAACTCAAGATGAACTTCATCATGTGAAGCTAGAACGAAATCGCCTTCACGAGAAGTTCAAACTGATAGAAATTACTACTCGTGCAATGTTGGTTGAGCCGCCCTCAGATTCTCTCACCTTAGCACACCTTACACATGGGTCCTATGCTGGGGTTATAAGGGGATATGTAAGGAGACCGTAACTACGTTGTGTAATCCTTTGTTTTAAATAAAAATTTTGATTTCTTCTTATGATGAAGTTTAGGAATTTTCAAATGTTCGGATAAATATAGTATGCATATTTTGATTAATTGTAGAGAAAGGATATTTTAAAAATGTTTATGTAAACCTTAAATAATTAAAAATGTGTAATAATTTTCAGAAAATGGTCTTCTACAATTATGTTCAGTATGAAATTTAGATTCTAATAAGATCAACTTAATTTTGATGAATAGTAAATTATGAATAGTGATTTTATGCTTAGGATTAGTAATGTGACCAAATATATGAGTAATCTCACTTAAATAAATTATTAATATAATCTAGGCACCTTGATTAAGTAATGTGATTCAATAAAATGGTTAAATAAAGGTTTCATAAATTATTAGTCAAGTATTAGTTTTTTCAGGTGAATAGTGTTTTTTAATTAAAAATTAAATTAAAAATATTTAAAAAATTATTTTTATAAAATGGACTTTATTTTTAAATTCAGAACATCGATATTATGCAAAGGTAATTTTTGGGGATTTTTCTGAAAAAAATGAATTTTCGGTGAATAGTGTATTTATTTAAAAATTAAATTAAAAATATTTAGAAAATTATTTTTATAAAATGGAGTTCATTTTTGAAATTAGAGCATCGATATTTTGTTAAGGTGAAATTTTGGGATTTTTCTGAGAAAGTTGAATTTTTGATGAATAGTGAAAATACAGTTTTTAAGTTACGGGTGTTTAATGACATCATTAAATAATGTATTAAGTATGTAATCAATATTGTCGACTTATGAATAGTAAGATAAGGTATGAGGTGTCCCAAGTGGCCAATACCATGGGAAAATACCATGGGCAAGCCCATGGTTTTTTCAAAACCACTAATGAGGTGTCCCTTGGCCATTAATGCCTTGTCCCCTCACTTTCCCTATAAATACCAAGCCACCCTCACATCCATTCGACTCTAAACTCTCCCCCAATGAAGCTCTGGTCTCATTACTGCCCAAGGAGTCCTCCCAAAGTTCCCCCAAGCCCTCAAGTTCCCAACCTTTGAGTTTTAAGAGTTACGTTTTAAGGTAAGGGATCTGAACTCTCTCTTTCTTTTCAAATACTCTCTTTTAAGTCATTTATTTTATGTTCCATGTTCTTATGTTGGAGGATGTTCTTTTATATTCCTCTTACTTCACTTTTCATTTTCATATGATTAGAGATCCCCTCTTACTCTCATCATTTCGTTTTATGAATGTTTAAGTGGCACCATTAGGCTATCGAAATTTTTGTAACGGATTCTTTCACCCTTCTCATTTTCAAGTTCTATTTTCATGTAAAGTCTTTCAAGTTACTTTTTATTATGTTGGGGTATGATCTCTATATCAATCATACTGATATTTTATGTTCATATGATGAGATACCCTATTTGATCTTGTCAATTCATTTTTTTAAGTTTAAGAGACGCCGTTAGGCTGCCGAATTTTTAAGGGGTTCTTTCACCCTTCTCCTTTTCAAGATCTATTTTCATGTAAAGTCTTTCAAGTTCCTTTTTATTATGCTGGGGTATGATCTATATATCTATCATACTGATATTTTATGTTCATATGATTAGATACCCTATTTGATCTCGTTAATTCATTTTTTTGAAGTTTAAGAGACGCTGTTAGGATACCGAATTTTTAAGGGGTTCTTTCACCCTTCTCGTTTTCAAGATATATTTTCATGTAAAGTCTTTTAAGTTCCTTTTTATTATTCTAGGGTATGATCTATATATTTATCATACTGATCTTTTATGTTCATATGATGAGAGACCTTATTTGATCTCATCAATTCATTTTTTTGAAGTTAAAGAGACGTCGTTAGGCTGCCGAATTTTTAAGGGATTCGTTCACCCTTCTCATTTTCAAGTTCTCTTTTCTGGTCAAGACTTTCAAGTTCCTTTTTATTATGTTGGGGTATTATCTCTATATCTATCATACTGATCATTTATTTTCATATTATAAGAGACCCTATTTGATCTCGTCAATTCATTTTTGGAAGTTTTATGTGACGATGTTAGGCTGCCGAATTCTCATAAGAGAAATCTTATATTTTTGTCTTCCTTTCATGTTCTTCATTTCATATGGTATATATTTCAAATTTCATTACCATGTTCTTAAATCCTTTATATTCTGTCCCCATACTAATTTATGGATCATTCATGAGTTGTTTACCCATGTCCCCTCTTTTCAATGTTTTCTAAAACCCCGAAACATAGCCGTTATGTTGCAGAAATTTCTGTCTCAAAATGTATCTCTCTTATCCTAAAATTCATTTATTTTATTTAGTGAATACTCAAAGCTCTTTCTTATAAAGGGTTATTCACATATATACCAAAATGTTCTATTTTAAATTCTGGGATTTACATACATGAGACCTACTTTCCCTTTCTGTGGGTTTAAAGTGACATAAAGATCATGTCTTTAAAGTAGTTTTTAATAAGTTATGATTATGAAATGAAACCCATTTATTTTATGCTATATGGGTTGTTTATGAAATGATTGATGATGATATATGTGGATCACATGATAATAAAGTCAAATTTAAGGTTGTTCCCTGATAGCGCTCCAATGCATTGGGTAAAGACTTAATCTCTAGAGATGACCATTTTTAACAACACCTTGGTGAATAACCTTGGTAATTTTTAATGACACCTTGGGGATGGACCTTGGTGAAACAGAAATTATTGTCAATATTAAATGTTTTATCCACATATTCAAGTTATAAAATACGTTATTTTTATTATGATATGCCTCATGATTTCTTTCTCATTCCTTAAAGTTCTTTTTCATGACATTGTTGGTGTATCTCAAGTTCACATGTTAAATGTTTCCCCTTGTTTCCCTTACTGGGCCTTCTTCTCACCCTTTATTTTGATGTCTGTCCCTAGGTTATGAGATGCAGTAATGAACCTAGGATGAACATAAGGATAATCCTTTCAAGTATTTAAGAAGAATGTTTTATGTTTTCATGTTTTAAGTTCCTGGTTTCCAAGACACTAAACCTTAAAGATCCTCGGTTTTGTAAAATGTAATGAAAAGTTATGTTATAAAAAGGCGGGATGTCATAGTTAGTATCAAAGGATGGTTTAGTTATTTGTGGAAATTAGGATATGAAAACTTTAGGAAGAACCCTATATAAAAGTTTAAATATAGGAAATCTTCCTAGTATTTTGGTGAGTATTGAGTAAGTGGTTGCCAAGCAAATACATCCTTGTCTGGATACGAGCAGGTAGAGGTGGCTCTGGCATAGATGTACATAGGGGTAAAACCCTAAAACACCTCTTTGAGCTAGAGTCGAATGGGAACTGGTACACTACAATGGGCCTTGCTTCACTCTTGGTTACGACACTCCCGGGGGATATGCTTTGGTAAATTCATAAGCTTAGTATGAACCATTATTAAAGGAACAAAGATAAAATAAAATAAAGATTCACATAATAATATATGATCATGGATAACCTAGATTGGAACCTAGGGGATCACAAGTTAGGATATACTTTCCTTCTACAATTTTATCCTTCTATGATTTAAGTTTCCTTTTCATGATTATTGGCTAAGTATTTAAGCCCCCTAATTATACTTTCTTTTCTTAGTTAATAGCGGGAAATGGATGAACATGTCCCAACAACCAATGTGATAGGAAATGTGACGATTAACCTTTTAATGTGATAGAGATGATGAGAGATCAAGTTGAACATATTGTGATTATGCCAAACTAGCTATCAAAAATCAAAATTAATAATTGGTACCTAGTTGAATTCCCAAATTCATAGAGGAAGAAGAAGACGAAGTCTCAAGGATGTTCATCTGATAAAGTTGATAAGGGAAAGAAGACCCAATTTCTTTTGTGTAAAAAGTGTGGAAAGAGGCACCAAGGGGAATGTCACAAAGGAACCAGGAGGTTTTTTAAGTGTGGGGTGATAGGGCATAAAGTAGCTAATTGCTTTAAAAAATGGATAATGTGATGAATAGAGATAAGGTTTGATCTAATGTACCTTATACTTTTCAATGTCGTAAATGTGGAGAAGTTAGACATTATACAAGGAAATGCTCTCTTGTAAGGGATGAGAATCATGATGAGCATCAAGAATCTTCAAGGACAATGGAAAAATGCAAGTCCTATGCTGAGATGGATCATGATGACTGAAGTGCATGTAACTTCTTCGCAATAATTGTCTATGTCATGTTGTATTTTAGTTCATGCTCTATGAGCATGTCTTTTATGTTTTCTAAGATCATTGAGTCACTACCTAAGATGATTTTATATCATTAAGGAAAACATCTATTGTTATGTACCACATGTTGTTGTAGTTAAGTTGTTCTTCTTAAAAAAGGGTGATTGGGGGATTAAAGGATTATTAGTATTTTGGAAGACGTTCAGTATTTTGGGAACCTTATTTGATCGAGGTAAATAGATTACTATGGTATTTTCTTTGAGGAGTAAAGGTTGACTTATATTTTGAAGAATCGATGAATTTAAGGTGGACTTATAGTAATTTAGGTTACATATGGAAATGATTAACCTGTCTTGGTGAAAATGAGATTAGGTTAGTTACTTTTGTTATAAGATGATAAGAGTGGTTGATGTTGTTTGAAGATGAACAGTAAAGTCTATCTTGGAATACTATGTTATGAGATCATTCTTATAATTGGGTTTCAATCTTAGTTTGGTTTATTTTGAGAAATTTTAAGGACAGTTATTTATGGAATGGTCTATGATGAACTTTGGGTAGTACCATGGAACTTTGAAGATTTAAAAGTAGTTTCTCTTCCTATGGGATTCTTTATTTTGGAAGAGTTGTTTTATCTTACCCTTTCTTTTTTTGAGATAATTTTTAAATATAGAAGAAATATATAGTTAATCTTTGGTGGATTATGTGATTTTCTAGAAGATGATTCTTGTGATTTTGATGAGACCAAGTGCTTTTTTTTAATGCTCATCATTTGGAGAAAAGATTAGTTTTGGTAGAAACTTATTAAGGGATGAAACTATACTTGAAGGTAAATATATTTCCTTGTGTTTTTATTCTATGTAATAAATTAATTCCTCAAAACTATGAAAAGGAACGTAAAACAAAAACGTTGTCTGTTAATATTTCCTACTGGGAAATCAAATACCATTTAACCCATCATAAGTTTGTGATTTTCTTGTTGTTAACTTTCTCCTAATCATGTTTTATATCACTCTCCCTCAGAATGTGACCCTTTGTTTTCTCTTACATTTCCATTTTTTCCTACATGGAATCCTAGTATGGGTTAACTTGGGTGGCCTTTGTACTTCCTTTTCTTTCTTTTAAAGTAATAGTGTCACTGACTCTTTTTCCGATGTGTGAATTTCAATGAAATTTCCAAGCCCAATTTTAAAAATTGTGAGGACACAATTTCTTAAGGGGGGAAGATTGTAATGACCCGAAATTTTGAATAAATCTTGTTTCCTAATTTTGTGTGTTATTTTATTTTTATACTCAACAAAACTATTTCATTTGGTAACATGAGTATAATTAAAATGAGACCATTGGGTTTTGACTGTTATATGACCATGGGTCAATATGACCACTGGAAACTAAACGTTTCGATTATTGTCTCTAAATACAAGTGATCTTGGTTAATTAATATAGAAAGAAGATTCAATGGCCTCGTCCAGTAGTCTCAGGCCAATCGAAGCCCATATAACAGAACTTGGGAAGAAGGTAGCACCATTGGGCTTTGCTCTGGACCAAACTCAAGATGAACTTCATCGTGTGAAGCTAGAACGGAATCGCCTTCATGAGAAGTTCAAACAGATAGAAATTACTACTCATGCAATTTTGGCTGAGCCGCCCTAAGATTCTCTCACCTTAGAACACCTTACAATTAGGTCTTATGCTAGGGTTATAAGGGGCTATGTAAGGAGACCGTAACTGCGTTGTGTAATCCTTTATTTTAAATAAAAAATTTGATTTCTTCTTATGATGAAGTTTATGAATTTTCGAATGTCCGGATAAATATAGTATGCATATTTTGATGAATTTTAGAGAAAGGATATTTTAAAAATGTTTATGTAAACCTTGAATAATTAAAAATGTGTAATGATTTTCAAAAAATGGTCTTCTAAAATTTTGTTCAGTACTAAATTTAGAGTCTAATAAGATCAACTTAATTTTTGATGAATAGTAAATTATGAATAGTGATTTATGCTTAGGATTAGTAATGTGACCAAATGGATTAGTAATCTCACTTACAGAAATTATTAATATAATCTAGGCACCTTGATTAAGTAATGTGATTCAATAAAATGGTTAAATAACGGTTTCATAAATTATTAGTCAAGTATTAGTTTTTTTAGGTGAAGAGTGTTTTTTAATTAAAAATTAAATTAAAAATATTTAGAAAATTATTTTTATAAAATGGACTTTATTTTTGAATTCAGAACATCGATATTATGGTAAGGTAATTTTTGGGGATTTTTCTGGAAAAAATGAGTTTTCGGTGAATAGTGTATTTATTTAAAAATTAAATTAAAAATATTTAGAAAACTATTTTTATAAAATGGAGTTCATTTTTTAAATCAGAGCATCGATATTTGGTTAAGGTGAAATTTTGGGATTTTTCTGAGAAAGTTGAATTTTCGATGAATAGTGAAAATACAGTTATTAAGTTACGGGTGTTTAATGACATCATTAAATGATGGATTAAGTATGTAATCAATATGGTAAACTTATGAATAGTAAGATAAGGTATGAGGTGTCCCAAGTGGCCAATACCATGGGCAAGCCCATGGTTTTTTCAAAACCACTAATGAGGTGTCCCTTGGCCATTAATGCTTTGTCCCCTCACTTTCCCTATAAATACCAAGCCATCCTCTCATCCATTCGACTCCCAACTCTCCCCCAACAAATATCTGGACTCATTACCTCCCAAGGAGTCCTTCCAAGGTTCCCTCAAGCCCTCAAGGTCCCAACCTTTGAGTTTTAAGAGTTACGTTTTAAGGTAAGGGATCCGAACTCTCTCTTTCTTTTCAAATACTCTCTTTTAAGTCATTTATTTTATGCTCCATGTTCTTATGTTGGAGGATATTCTTTTATATTACTATTACTTCCCTTTTCATTTTCATATGATGAGAGATCCCCTCTTACTCTCATCATTTCATTTTATGAATGTTTAAGTGGCGCCGTTAGGCTGCCGAAATTTTTGTAATGGATTCTTTCACCCTTCTCATTTTCAAGTTCTATTTTCATGTAAAGTCTTTAAAGTTCCTTTTTATTATGCTGGGGTATGATCTCTATATCTATCATACTGATCTTTTATTTTCATGTGATGAGATACCCTATTTGATCTCGTCAATTCATTTTTTTAAAGTTTAAGAGACATCGTTAGGCTGCCGAATTTTTAAGGGGTTCTTTCACCCTTCTCGTTTTCAAGATCTATTTTCATGTAAAATCTTTCAAGTTCCTTTTTATTATGCTGGGGTATGATCTCTATATCTATCATACTGATCTTTTATGTTCATATGATGATAGACCCTATTTTATCTTGTCAATTCATTTTTTTGAAGTTTAAGAGACGTCGTTAGGCTGCCGAATTTTTAAGGGGTTCTTTCACACTTCTTGTTTTCAAGATCTATTTTCATGTAAAGTCTTTCAAGTTCCTTTTTATTATGCTAGGGTATTATCTCTATATCTATCATACTGATCTTTTATTTTCATATGATTAGAGACCCTATTTTATCTCTTCAATTCGTTTTTTTGAAGTTTAAGAGACGCCGTTAGGCTGCCGAATTTTTAAGGGATTCGTTCACCCTTCTCATTTTCAAGTTCTCTTTTCTAGTCAAGACTTTCAAGTTCCTTTTTATTATGTTGGGGTATGATCTCTATATCTATCAGACTGATCATTTATGTTCATATGATAAGAGACCCTATTTTCTATCATCAATCCATTTTTGGGAGTTTTATGTGACGTCGTTAGGCTGCCGAATTCTCATAAGAGAAATCTTATATTTTTTTCTTCCTTTCATGTTCTTCATTTCATATGGTATATATTTCAAATTTCATTACCATGTTCTTAAATCCTTTATATTCTGTCCCCCTACTATTTTATGGATCATTCATAAGTGGTTTACCCATGTCCCCCCTCTTTTCAATGTTTTCTAAAACCCCGAAACATAGCCGTTATGCTGCAGAATTTTCCGTCTCAAAATGTCTCTCTCTTATCCTCAAATTCATTTATTTTGTTTAGTGAATACTCAAAGCTCTTTCTGATAAAAGGGTATTCACATATATACCAAAATTTTCTATTTTAAATTCTGGGATTTACATACATGAGACCCGCTTTCCCTTTCCGTGGGTTTAAAGTGAAATAAAGATCATGTCTTTAAAGCAGTTTTTAATAAGTTATGATTATGAAATGAAACCCATTTATTTTATGCTATATAAGTTTTTTATGAAATTATTTATGATTATATATGTGTCTCACATGATAATAAAGTCAAATTTAAGGGTTCTCCCTGATAGCGCTTCAATTCATTGGGTAAAGACTTAATCTCTAGAGATGACCATTTTTAACAACGCCTTGGTGAATAACCTTGGTAATTTTTAATGACACCTTGGGGATGGACCTTGGTGAAACGGAAATGATTGTAAATATTAAATGTTGTAGCCACATCTTCAAGTTATGAAATACGTTATTTTTATTATGATATGCCTCGTGATTTCTTTCTCATGCCTTAAAGTTCTTTTTCATGACATTGTTGATGTATCTCAAGTTCACATGTTAAATGTTTCCCCTTGTTTCCCTTACTGGGCCTTCTGCTCACCCTTTCTTTTGATGTGTGTCCCCAGGTTATGAGATGCAGTAATGAACCTAGGATGAACATAAAGAGAAGCCTTTCAAGTGTTTAAGAATAATGTTTTATGTTTTCATGTTTTAAGTTCCTGGTTTCCAAGACACTAAACCTTAATGATCCTTGGTTTTGTAAAATGTAATGAAAAGTTATGTTATAAAAAGGTGGGATGTCATATGTAATATCACACTCCTCTTAAAGTATGGACTCATCTAGAAAATTAATATCCAGGGGAATCTCTTCGAGGGCTTGATGGGTGTCCAGAAATTATAAAAAGGCTTGGAATTTGACATCTTTCTATGAAATTAAACTGATGTCTAACTAAGGAAAGATCACTACCTAGTTCTATATATATCCTATCATCTTTGGGTAATTTTAGATATAATTTAGTTGGCTCACATGGGACACCAATTTTATGTCATGATGTTGTAGATAATTCCACAAATCCTACACTATGAAATCTAGCATGTGGAATCTCTTCTTGATATGATGGTATCTAGAATCTGTGTTGAGAATCATACAACTGAGATAGTATAAACTATTATCTCCTCCTTGGTTATTATTTTCAATGAGAAGGGAACTAAGGGATCTCTCTAGGGTGGTAACATAGAGGACAAGAGGATTCTATTAGATAGATGGCATCATAACTGGAGGCTGCAGTAGATTCTACTTAATTTCCTCAAACACATTCTTTCACTCTTCATCCCACTAGT
The DNA here is from genome assembly GCA_963277665.1 of Viscum album. NCBI lineage: Eukaryota > Viridiplantae > Streptophyta > Magnoliopsida > Santalales > Viscaceae > Viscum > Viscum album. Next base: position 301,806,686 of record OY728130.1, read on the forward strand.
AGATGGTACCGTTATTCATGATCCTAGAAATGGTAGTACACTTTCTAGATATATTTATGATGAATCATCATATATAGTCTATGTGGCCTTAAAGGCCTCAAATCTTCCAATGGTTTCTTAGAGGAGAAATCTTGATGATATCTTTGATAGGTGTCTGGCCCAGTTAAATCATGATACATCTTTAAGAATGTGGTGAGATCATTAATTATCTTATTGGAACTTTTGGATGATTATTTGTTTTTGAGTGGATGTGCAAGTGGTTTTGGCGCAATGAGTTTCCTTTTGGTTTTGGGAAGCACCAAGTTTTATATGTGTTGGATGATACCAGCATTCATGGCATGAATGGCTAGTGGATAGGGCTTGTGAGTCGATTTTTCATGATACACAACTCACTAGAGTTAGGGATGAATTTTTTGGTTGGGTTACACAAGGGTGTTTAATAGTTAAGTTTTAATGGGATGTTTGGGGAATGAGAATTTAGTGACGCTTTGTGTCATTTTTCTTGTGGGTCAGATGTTACAAGAGTGTATTCCTTGGGTTCTTGAGTTAAGTAGGAATCCATGAGTATACTGATAATTGATGTGAGTGTGATGAGGTGCTTGTGGATAGGGAGTCTTAGATACTTTGTATGGGTTTTAAATGTCCCTAAAGATAGAGGTGACATCTAAAATGTATGACTTATGGAGGTATTCTTCAAAGACATCTTAGTGTAATATCGGTTTAGATATTATCATTCCCAATATCTTGACATCATCTAGAGTATTCTAAGAGGTAAATAGATAAATACCTATCTAACTAAAAGTTTTCCTAGTTTTATAGAGGTCCTCCTTGAAGGTGGTGCTCAAGGAATGGTGTAAGTAAATTATATGGTAAGAGTTTCACCATTTCCCATTGTGAGTAAGTCCTTGTAGTGGACCAAGTGTCAGTGAATGTTATGGGTTCTATTCATGGAAGTTGGAAATGTGCAATATTTGACATTTGACATTTCATTTTTTTGTTCTGGTGAGAGAAATATGTCCATGTATAATTCATAGATTTTAATTTCTTGGAGTGTGGTCTATGGTGGTTGGATTTAATTTAGATAGGTGTTAAAAACAACACTCATATGGTGGGGAGTGATGTGTTGGTCATATGGGAATGACTTTAATACTGGAAGAGTTATAGGAGTGTAGAACTGACCATGGATCGATTGTGGTGGCACTTTGATTCCAGTGAGGAAAAATTAAGGTGCATGATTAAATAACATAGGGAATGCTACCAGGAAGTCATTTTTTATTATGATTTATTTGATAATCGACTTGGAGCTCAAAGTGGATTCAATGAGTTATTAGAGGTTCTTTGGTTGTAAGTGCATCAGTGGGGTGATAGGGAATGATAATACTTTCATGTTAATGGAGGATCTAACTATCAAACCTCATTTAGAGTTAGGTTTTGACTCTTGTGAGTGTGTACGGATGATCATGGGATTCCTCTGGGTGTGAAGGCATCGTGACCGGGAGATATGAATATGTACTAGAAGTTGGGGCCAATATTGTTTTAGGTGAGTTGTTTGAGGATAGTCTGATTGGGTTAGTGTATAAAATAGATGTGCTAAGTTGCAAACCATGTCTGGCGGTTCATTTTGGAAATGATGTGTGTGTTTTTAAAGTTGAACTGGGATTTTGAGAAAAAGATGGTTGTTCTCAGTTGGTGATTGGATGGAGAGTATGCATCCACTCCATTTGGTTTTCATTGATGATGATGGTTGTTGATGATGAGTGATTTTATCATGGGAGTAGAGGTATGGTATGTTTGGAACCACGTCGAGCATTATCACGAACCAAGCTTGGTACCCTAGTAACCTGATAATAGATCTAGCTATGACATATCCTAAAGGGAATTCCTAATCACTATGGGTCGATGACTAGCACCTGGAATCATAAAAACTAAAAGTGGGAATGATTTTTACACTAACAATTTTTATGATGCCAATTGCTAATCATTGAACCATTAGGATCGAGAATTCAATTTGAGATATGCTAGAGTAGGCTCAGTTATTGTGTTATCAGGGTACCCAGTTAGTTCATGACAAAGTGGTATCAAATATAGGATAGAGCTTTTGTCTTGAAGTCAGTATGCATTTGTGAAATCTTATCAACACTTAGGAGGTAGGTGTGATTGGGTTCTTGGCCAACTCTCACCATAATGAACCTTAATCCACCAGGGGTGGTTAGGGAAAGATTTATTATGGATTAGTTATAGTCTTTTCCCAATTTTGATTTAGATAGAGTGAAATATAAATCTTTTGTGTTCCATGTGTTGGGGATAATTTCCCATTTTTCTCAGTTTTAGCATTAATCTGATGTATTCCCTATTGTTTTATGATGTTGTGTAGCATCATGCCTCCAAGAATATATGTGAATTAGATCTAGGAAGAGGATTTTGATAAACCTTAGTAAACAAATTCTCCAGTGGACCCAAATCTAGTTGTGGTGATTATGCGCACTGTCCAATATCTAGGACATGCACCACCTCCAGTTCTCGTTTAGGCTCCAGCTATAGAACCTCAAAGGGGTGCTCTCAAAGATAGTTCTGAAGATTTCCTTTAATATAATCCACCAGTTTTCAAATGATCCACTGATAAACATGCTAAGGAATGGTTGGGAAAGATAGAATGTTTTTTTGAGTTCTTAGAGACAACGGACATGATCAAGGTGAACTGTGACACCTTTATGATGGAGGGACAGATAAGGACATGATGGGACATGATGGTGATGAAAAAAAACATGATGGATTAGAGTACAAAGACTTCAAGGTTATTTTCACTGACTAGTTATATCCATATTCAATGTTGTTGTACAAAGATGTTGATTTTTTCAATCTTGAGCAGACCGATAGAACTGTGATTTTGTATTCAAATTGCTTTGCTGAACTCATGTATCTTTCACCTAATATTGTATCTAATGAGATAATTAAGGATCAATGGTTTGATTTGGGACTTTTATCAGATATCCATTCTTAGTTTTTCTTACTAAAGCTTCCTACTTATGCTAATTTTTTGGATGGAGCACTGATGGTTGATATGGACTGGGTTGACAAGTTAGGGTTATCGGGAGTTTGTTTCTCTCCCAGTTATAGCATGAGTTCCTTCAAGGAAAAATCGATGCATGATGATTCTCATGGTATTTATCAATGTAAATTTCATTACATACCTCCTAAAACACTAGGATTAAGTCCTTTAATTTTCTATTAGTTTGGAAATATAGGAAATTCTAAGAGGGTTTTCACTGAGGCACCCAATAACTATGGCTCCTGTGGATGTTTAGGGAACTTACAGAGATTCTTCCATAACTTTTCAACTCTCTGTTGTGGAACAGGATCATCAGCTTCTTCTAAAACTATGGTGAAATCAGATTATTCATGTATAAAAGTGATCTATCCACATGAATCTATAACAAAGCTACTTCACATAATGGAAGAGTCTCTAGAGGAAGAAAACACATGTCCTATAACTGTGAGAGGTACCATTACTATAGATTCATCATTAGTGACTACTCTATTTGATACCAAGGCATATCATTTGTTCATTTCAACCTATATTGTTAATATTCTTAATCTTCTTATGGATGTTTTATCTTGTACAATGGAAATTATTACACCCCTTGGTATGAAGACAGAGTGGGGTCTCCATAGTCCTGTTTGTGTCTTCTATCTATCAAATGTCAAGATGACTTGGAGTTTTCTGGTTATCAATATAAAACCTCTAGATGTCATTTTTTGAATGGATTATCTCATTGCTAATAAACCATGGATTTATTTTTATCTTTGGAGGGTTTACCTTACTACACCCAGTGATGTGTCTCTTGTCTTTTAAGGATAATGGGGCTCAAGTTCAAGCAGATATAGACCTTATTATCTAGAGTTAGGAAAATTAATATCAGTGTTTTCTTTTTACTTGGAGTGTGAATCTTTGAGCGGTGATCTCCCTCCATTTTTCATCGATTTTCCCAATGTGTTTTCTTCTAGATTCTCTGGTTTTCTATTGATAAGGGAGGTTTAGTTTCTTATTGACTTAGTCCCTAGTACTCAACTAGTTTCTATTCCCTCTTACCACATGTCACCAGCTGAAATAAAAGAGATTAATTCCTAGTTGTAAGATCTTCTTGATAAAGGCTTTATACACCCGAGTGTGTCACCTTGGGAAGCACTAGTTCTCTTTTCTAAGAAAGATGATGGTTCTCTTCAATTATGTTTTGATTACCAAAATCTTAGTCAAGTAACTGTAAAGAAAAAAAATCAGTTTCTGCGGATTGATGATCTATTTGATCAGTTAAAAGGTTATAAGGGGTTTTCAAAGATTTTCCTTCGATCTGGTTACCATCAGTTGAGAATAAAATAATCTGACATTTAGAAAACTGCTTTTTAGAGAAGGTATGGTCATTGTGAGTACATTTTTATGCCCTTTGTTCTAACAAATTCTCTTTTAGTTTTCATGGATTTAATGAATAGAATTTTCCTCGGGTATCTAGATACCTTTTTGGTAGTATTTTTGGATGACATCCTCATTTACTCTAAGTCTGAGGAGGATCATATGAATCTTCTGAGAACAATTCTGTGTCTATTGTAAAATAACCATCTTTATGCCAAGTTTTTGAAATGTGATTCCTAGATCTAAGAATTGAATTTATTGGTACATGTGATGTTATAACAAGGAATATCAGTTGATCTTGAGAAGGTAAAGGCTATTATAACTTGGTATCAACCATTAAATGTCATCGAGATTCTTGGGCTTAGATGGATATTACTATAGGTTCATAAAGGACTTCTCAAATTTGGATTCTCCAATGACTACTCTAACTCAAAGGGGTTGAAGTTCGTTTGGAATAATAAATTTCAGTGTTTTTTTATTGAGATGAAGAATCGTTTTACTATTATACTGGTGTTGACTCTTCCAGAGTCCAGGTAGGGCGATGTGATCTTATGTGATGCATCAGGTTCAGGTTTGGGGTGCATTATTATGAAGGGCAATCATGTAGTTGCTTATGGATATCATTATCTTGGTACATATGATAAGAATTGTCCTACCCATGACCTTGAACTTGTATCTTTGATTCACACACTTAAGAGTTTGCAGCATTACCTTTATGGAGAAAGGTTTACCATTTTTTCAGACCATAAGATCTTGAGTTATATCTTCTCTCAAAAAGATCAGAACCTCTGTGAGAGGATTTGGGTGGAGTTCCTCCAATATTTTTACTTTGGCATTGCCTAGACCTATAGGAAAGGGAATTTTATTGAAGATTCATTGAGCAGGAAAATCCCAACCCAGGAAATTAAAGAATCTTTGGGAAAGTGTAATTTAATGGTTCTCTTTGTATTGTTTTATATGGGAGTCCAGGAATTAGGGGTTGAGGTTTATTTATCCATAATTCAGTTATCATCTACTCTTCTCAAGATGATTCTTTAGGATCAATAGTTTTATGAATAATTACATAGCATTAGAGACTCTCTTTAGGTGGGGATATAGTTTCCCAATGGTTTTTCTCTAAATAGGGTGTTCTAGGTTATCATAATCGATTCATTATGCCATTTATGATAAGGAAGTTTGTGATGGAGTATTTTCATAATTCCTAGTGGGATGTACACCTAGGAACCACAAATATGTTCTATGAAATGAGGCGGAATTTATGGTGTCCAGGTATGAGATAGGGAATTGCTGAGTTTTCCTCTCATTTATATACATTCCAGCAGGTTAAGGATGAGCACCATAAACCTTCAAGTTTTCTTCAGCCAATTTAAATCCCTAATTGGAAGTGGGATGATATATCTATTGACTTTTTGTCTAGGTTTCCACATAACCAGATAAATAATAATGTGATATGCTTTGTGATTGATGGGATAACCAAGTCGGATCACTTCATACTCATTTTTGATACATCCAAAGTTGAGGAGTTGGTAAATCTCTATGTGAAATAGATTTTTCATTTTAAAAGAGTTCCATCTGTTATAGTCTCTGATAAGGATACTCAGTTCACTTCTCAATTTTTTAGGGGCCTTCGGGAGGCACTGGGATCCCAGGTCTATTTGAGAATGGCCTACCATCCTTAGTGAGATGTCCCAACAGAGAGAGCTATACAGATTATCGATAATATGCTTCACACTTTTGTACTCTACTTTAGTGGTTCTTAGGATGATCTCTTAGGGATGGTCAAGTTTTCCTATAACAATATTTACCATTCATCAATCTGAATAGATCCTTTTAAGGCCTTGTGTGGTTGGCATTTTAAAAATTTGTTATGTTGGTAAGATATTGGTGAAAGTTCCTTGGTTGGACCAAGTTTGGTGAAAGAGATGATAGAAAATATTCAGTTAATTCATCAAATAATCTTGACGATATAGAGATGATATAAGTCTTATGTTTATCTTATTCATAGACCTTTAGAGTTCTCAGTTGGTGACCAGGTGTTCTTGAAAATTTCACCCTGGTTTCTTCATCAACGTCTTGGGAGGAAAGGGAAGCATGTAGCTCATTTTATGGAACCTTTTGAGGTTATTGAGTATGTAGAGAAATTTTTATACAATTTAGCACTTCTACTTTAGATAAAATCAATACATAACATATTCTATGTATTTTAATTGAGAAAGTATTTATCTAATCCATCTCATATTTTGAGTTGGAGTGATCTTGAAATTGAACCTGAGTTATCTTTGACTGAGTGGCTAGTCAGTATAGTTGACTATGAGACCAAGGTGCTTCATGGGAGGATGATACCTTTGGTTCATAGACTATAGAATCATGGTTCTTATATTCATGAGACATGGTAATGTGAGGTAGTTATGGGAGATAAGTGGCATCATCTTTTTATCATGTAAGCTTCTTCATAATATTTCTAGGGACAGAAAGTTTTTATGGTGTAGAGGTTGCAACATCTTGTTCCCAATCTCACAGGTACATCTTAAAACTTGTTGTGGTCTTTCCCTTTTCATTGATTGGGTAGGGTTGAGAATGAATTTAGAGGATACCTATAATGGTGAAGTTATAAATTTTTTGGACTCTCAACTTTAACCAGACATTTTTGTAGGATGTAGTAGATTTACACATCATGTAACTCGATTACACGACGTGTAATGGTTGTTGGGTGCATACCATGAAGGGTTGGTTGAGAGAGTGTTGTTTTCAACAACACTCTATTTTATTGAGGGGAGATCATTGAGAACAATACTCTACCTATTTATGATGATTTTGATGTTCACAAATACCCTTATCTTTTATTCTAATGATTTTACTTTGAGTATATTTCAGGAAATTAATATTATTTATTTCTCTATTTTGGAATAATATTTAAGCATTTTAATCCACATATAATATTTGATAAAGTATTTGGAAATAGTTTTTGAGTATTAGCTTGTTCTGGAAACACTGTTCATGCTCTACATGTTCAGAAATCACTTTAGCGTGTTTTGGAGACACTGTTCATACCCTATGTTGAGGAGCATAGCTTAAGGATGAAATCTATCACTTAAAAGTTATCAAAAAAGTATGGTTAAGCAACCATACGTTTTGGACAAATGTATGGAAGAATAACCCTACATTTGAAAGGAACCTTATGTTTGGGATATCAGAAAAGCATGGAAGAATAACCCTACATTAGTATGGAATGTCATGTTTGTTTCTCAAAAGTATAGTTTACCAACCTTACTTTTGTAAACAACCTTACATTGAATCAGGTACCTTACATTTAGAAGCTGATAAAAGTATGGATTACATACCCTACATTTGAAAGTTGAAGAGAAAAGTATGGATGATCAACCTTATGTTTGAGATCAACCTTACATTTGAAGAATGGATCATCAATTCTTACTTTCCTAATCAACCTTACGTTGTGAACCTTACGTTCAGAGAATGTATGCTATGCAATTCAACCCTACATTTGGAGTCAGAGATTCAAACACATATTTATTGAGAAATGGTCTTTATGCAGATTATTAGGCTGATTTCAAGACATATTAAAACCCCTATTTTAAAGAAATTATTTGACTGATTCAAAGCTGTTTATTTATTATTCAAAGGATCTATTTAAGAGGATCTTTTTATGTCGAATGTTAAGGGGAGTTGGGAATGCTCTTTTATTCAAGATTTTGAATATCACGATTCTAAATGCAGATTTTGTGGATCTAAATTTGAAAATAAAATGATTGTGTTTATTATATATCTATTTTATTTTGAATTATAGAGTGCGTAACAAATCATAGTGAAAAATATTAGAAGAACAATCCCTTGAGTTTTTCACTGCTACAGTGTTACAGAGATATATGATTCACACGGATCTCCTGCTACCATGATGTATCGAACTCTATTTTCTAAAGAAGAAGAAACACATTGAAGATTCATTTTTCTACATTGAAGATCTATTATGAATCCATTGTTTTTAGAGCCGCTGAATTTATTTCTATATCTATTAAAACTAGATCGACTCAGAACTATTTCTACCTGAAAATAATTCTTTCTGAAGACGACGATCTATTGACTGTCAGTTGCGTGTTTTTGCAGCTATAAAGAACAATTGAAAATTATTTCAAGTAAAGTACTCTTTTTATTTTGAGTAACCGGCTTCTCGTTCAAAGTTGTGTATTCGGTTTTGTGTATGAACCAGAAGGCTCTGTGTTTAGCCTTAACATGTAAAGGTATCAACTACTTGTACTCAGTTGTGGATGGTCTGTTGATAAGAGGGATAGATAGTGAAAATCACCAATCTCATGGAGTAGAGCGTTGGTGGGGTGGACTAGGGGAATTCTGTTCCCTGAACCACTATACATCCTTGCATTATTTAACTTTTTATTTTCCGTTGCATAAACAACCTGATAAAGATAAAAGGACAGACTCAGTCATCATCACGATTCGTGAAGAATTTGTAAGACACAATTACCCCCCCCCCCCCCTCGTGTGCATATTTGGTATAACCAGATCCAATAATTGGTATCAGAGGTGGTTCTTTTGGTAAATATATAACAAGCTGTAAGTTTTTGGATTATACAGAGCACAATGTCTGATACACGAGAGGGTATGTCAATGGTTCGAGCTCCCAACTTCAACGGTGAAAATTATTCATGCTGGAAATCAAGGATGATCATATACTTAAAGAACCTTGGATATAGAGTCTACTTGAAAATTCTAACTCCCTATGTGATTCTAGAGAAACCTGAAACATGAAGTAATGATATAGAAGTAGAGTACGACATAAACTCGAAAGCTATGAATTCCATCATCTGTGGTCTTGGACCAGATGAATTCAACAGAGTATCTTAGTGCCTGTCGACTTGTGAAATGTGGTAGACGATTGCAGTTGCCTATGAGAGAACGGACAATGTTAGACAGATGATGTCTGCCACTGTTAAATTGAAATTTGACACATTCAAAATGTTTGAAGGATAAATCATCACTTATATGAATGAAAGGATTACATAAATTGTTAATAATATCACTGCCTTGGGTGAGCCTGTCAAAACAGTAGATCAGGCCCTAAATGTTCTAAGAGTATAACCACCAAGATGGAATGGAATTTCAGCTGCCATTAGGCAATCATTACCAGAAAAAAATCTTACAATGAGAGAGTTAATTGTAACTCTTATGATGTATGAAGCTGAGATGGAAGATGAAGCAAATGAGTATAAAGTATTGATCAAGAGATAAAATAATGCTTTGAAAGTAACGTCCCAAAAAAAAAGCAAAAAAATGAATAATGAAATCAAAGTAAAATTAGAGAATTCTAATTCATCAAATTCAGATGTGGAACTAGCTTAGCTAGCCAGAAAGTTCAGTAAATTCTACAGAAAGAATAAGGGACTCAGAAAATCCTTCAAAAAGGATGAAAAAGAACCAAGGGAAGTCAGATTATATGAATGCAAAAATATGGGTCATATTAAACCTCACTGTCATCAATTAAAAGGATAAAAGAAAAATAAACTTTTCAAAAACAATGATTATAAGCAGAAATACGAAAGATCAATTAAAGCCACCTGGATTGTTTCTAAAGACTCTAGCATCTCATCAAATTCTGACTCAAAAAAAAGAATTATATCTAAAATCAAATATGTGCTTTATGGCAGAAGCTGATGAGGTACAATCCAATTACTCATCTGATTCGGATTATAGTTCTAGATGTTCAAATGATAAACTTGCAGCCTACTACAATATCATGGAAAAGAAATATGATTCCTTATTTAAAAAAAATAAATCACTGAAAAATATTCACACTGTTGTTTTAGAAGAAAGAGACACTCTAATAAATCAACATCAAGAGTTAATTGAAAATTATAATTCATCAAATACAAATTGTACAGATAATGAAACTAAAATAAAAACTCTGTAAACAAAATTAGAAACATACAAAAGTGCAGCTCTTATTTTTACAAAAGGAGAAAATACTCTAAATGAAATTCTTGGAAATAATGTGATTAAAAAAGAAAGATATGGAATAAGCAGCAAAGGTGAGAAACCCAAACTGTATAAGAACTATTTTGTACCAAGTATAAAATGAAAAATTTGTAATTACTGTGGAACAAATGGTCACATATATAAAAACTATTATTTAAGGAATCCTAAAATTAATGGGATTAGGAAATCCTTTGTTGGAAGTAGTTTATATGATTCTATTGATTATAAAAAAACCAATCAAGTATGGATTCCAAAATCTTTGCTAACTAACCTTACTAGACCCAATAGAATATGGGTACCAAAACAAACCTTTGTTTAAATGTCTTTGCAGGAAGCAGGTCACAGAAGTAGAAAATCTATATTGTATATGGATAGTGGATGCTCCAGGAACATGAGTGGAAACTCATCAAATTTCAGAACACTAACTCAAAAGGATGGAGGATTAGTCACATTTGGTAACAATTCCAAAGGTAAAATTATTGGAATTCGAATATTTGTAGATCTAGAAGAAGTCGCAATCAATAAAGTACTCTATGTATAATGATTTAAACACAACCTAATAAGTATCTCTCAACTCTGTGATGATGGATATTTTGTTGATTTTTCTAACAATTTTTGTTCTATTTTTAAAGATAAATTTCTTAAATTTAGAGCACCCAGAACTGATAATGCTTATACCCTAGACATAAAATCCTTGTGTGAATAAAAAGTAAATTTCTTAACTTCTAAGATAAATGAATCGTGGATCTGCCATAGAAGACTTAGACATTGCAATATATATGCTCTACATAAGTTATCTAAGAAACAATTAGTTTCTGATTTACCTAGTCTCAATTTTGAAAGTGATAGATTATGTGATGCATGTTAACTTGGAAAGCAGCACAAATCATCCTTCAAATCGGTTAAAAAAATTTCTACATATAAACCTCTAGAACTTATCCATATGGATTTGTTTGGACATTCAATAATAGAAAGTTTGGCTTGTAAATTTTATGTATATGATTTAGTTTATTACTATTCTAGATTTAATTGGATTTATTTTCTAAAATATAAAAATGAAGCTTTTACTATATTTAAAAGTTTTTTCAAATATTTTCAAAATGAAAAACATTTTAAAATAATTTCATTAATAATTGATTAGGGTAGAGAATTTTAGAATCTATAATTTAATTCCTTTTGCTCAAATATGGGTATTAAACACACCTTCTCTGCACCAAGAACACCTCAAAAAAATGGAATTGTTCAAAGAAGAAATAGGACTATTCAAGAAATGGCTAGGATTATGCTAAATGAATATAGTCTTCCTACCTATTACTGGGAAAAAGCTATAAGCACAACCTATTATATAATGATCATATTTTTAATCAGAACAATTTTTAAAAAAACACCCCATGAACTTTGAAATAACAGAAAATTAAAGTAAATTACTTTAAAGTTTTTGGATGCAAGATTTACACCTTAAACACCAAGGAAAATCTTGGTAAGTTTGTTCTAAAATATGATGAAGGCATTTTCCTCGGATATTCTACTACTTCCAAATCTTATAGAGTTTTTCATAAAAAGTCAATTATTTTTGAAGAATTAGTTCATGTGAAATTTGATGAATCTGATCCCTTTGAGATATGGAAAGACCAAATTGATGAATTTGACTCTAATGATAACATTAGACTTAAGAACTCGAAATATGATTTTGAAAAAGATATAAATAAAATTTAGTCCAGTTTAGAAGAACATGACATTGAAGAACCTAACAGTGTACTACTTAGACAGTCTAGAATCCTAAAAAATCACCCTTTAGAAAGTTTTATTAGAGACCTAGACACTGGAATAAAAACTAGAATAAATGTTAAAAATCTTATTTAATTCTCTGCCTTTATATCCCAATTAGAACCTAAGACATTAGAATAATCCTTAGTTGATGAAAGTTAGATGATATCCATGCAATAAAAACTAAACCATTTCAAGAGAAATAAAGTTTAGAATTTATTTGAAAGACCTCAGAACTATCCAGTTATAGGAATTAAATGGGTCTTTAGAAATAAACAAGATGATCACGGAATTATAACTAGAAATAAATCAAGAATAGTATCTAAATGACATAATCAGGAAGAAGGTATAGATTATGATGAGAACTTTTCACCTGTAACTATATTAGAAGTTATTAGGATCCTTTTAGCTTATACATCTCATATGAACTTTAAATTACTTCAGATGGATGTTAAGTCTTCTTTTTTAAATTGTTACTTATTGGAGAAAGTTTATCTTCAGCAACATCCTAGTTTTGAAAATTCAGAAAAACTAGATTCTATATTTAAACTTACTAAATCTATTTATGGCCTTAAACAAGCACCTAGAGCTTGGTATGAAAGATTAAGTTCCTTTATTTTAAAAAATGATTTTACTATTGGGATGGTAGATCCAACATTTCTTAAGAAAAATGTCAACTCTAATATTTTATTGGTTCAAATTTATATTGATGATATAATTTTTGGTTCAACAAATAAAAAAAATTCATGAGTTTTTAAATTTAATGCAAAAATAATTTGAAATGAGTATGATGGGAGAATTAAATTTCTTTTTAGGACTTCAAATTTATCAAAAATATTTTGGAAATGTTTTAAAACAAATAAAATACATTACTGATTTACTAAATAAATTTGGACTTGAAAATAGTAAGACATATACAACTTCTATGTGTACTAATATAAAACTTGATCTGGATGAAATTGGAAAATCAATTGATAACAAGTTATATAGAGGTATGATTGGTAGTTTATTATATCTTTCTACTAGCAGGCCGGATATAATGTATTCAGTATGTCTTTATACTAGATTTCAATATGATCCTAAATAATCTCACTTAAGTGTTGTCAAAATAATTTTTAGATATTTAAAAGGAACTATTTTTCAATCACTTCTCTATCCAAAAACTTCTAATTTTAATTTAATTTAATATTATGATTCTAACATTGGAAGTTGTATATTATATAGAAAAATCACCTTAGGGACTTGTCACTTTTTAGGAAAATCTTTAGTATCATGATCTAGTAAGAAATAACACTCGGTTGCCCTATCAATAGCTGAGGCAGAGTATGTATCTGCAGGAAATTGTTGCGCACAAGTTTTGCAGATGAAAAACATTTTTATGTACTTTGGACTAAATTTTAATAATACACCTATTTTATGTGATAATACAAGTGCTATAAATATTTCAAAAGACCCTATTAATCATTCTAGAACTAAGCATATTGATATCAGACATCATTTTCTAAGAGATCATGTTCATAAAAAGGATATATTATTAGAATATGTAAGTACTGAAATTCAATTAGCAGAAATTTTTACTAAACCACTTCCCACTACAGGGTTTGATTTTTGTAAGGGGGGGCTAGGTTTATTTATTTTTAAATGAGATTTTAATTTTAATTAAATTATTTTAATTCTTATTTTATTTGTTTCTATTATTATTTATTATTAGAATAATTTAAAAACTTCATTAGTTCTTCTTTAAACTTTTGCCTTGTAAGCTTTCACTTTTAGATAATGTAATAATTACTATGTGCATAATGACATGGGAATCAAGAATTTTAGAAACTGATGAGGTACAATCCTATTACTCATCTGATTCGGATTCTAGTTCTAGCTGTTCAAATGATAAACTTGCATCCTACTACAATATGCTGGAAGAGAAATATGATTCCTTATTTAAGAAACATAAATAACTAAAAAATATTCACACTGCTATTTTAGGAGAAAGAGATACTCTGATAAAACAACATCCAGAGTTAATTGAAAACTATAATTCATCAAACACAAACTGTACAGATAATGAAACTAAAATAAAAACTCTACAAACAAAAGTAAAAACATACAAAAAATACAGCACTTAATTTTACAAAAGGAGAAAATACTCTAAATTAAATTCTTGGAAAGAATGTGATTAAAAAGGAAAGATGTGGAATAGGTAGTAAAGGTGAGAAACCCAAACTTTATAAGAAATATTTTTTACCAAGTAAAAAAATGAAAAAAAATCAATTACTGTGGAACAAAAAGTCACATATCTAAAAACTTTTATTTAAGGTAACTAAAAATAAGTGGGATTAAGAAATCCTTTGTTGCAATCATTTTATATGATTATATTGATTATAGAAAAACTAATAAAGTATGGAATCTCATATCTTTGCTAGCTAACAATGCTGGACCCAAGAGAATATGGGTACCAAAGAAAACCTATGTTTAAATGCCTTTGTAGGAAGCAGGTCACAGAAGCAGAAAAGTTGTATGGTATATGGACAGTGGATTCTCTAGGCACATGATTAGAAACTCATCAAATTTCAGAACACTAAATCAAAAGTATGGAGGATTAGTCACATTTGGTGATAATTTCTAAGGTAAAATTATTATCATTGGAATATTTGGAGATCCAGAAGCAGTTTCAATCAATAAATTACTCTATGTACAATGATTTAAACATAACTTGATAAGTATCTCTCAACTCTGTGACGATGGATATTTTGTTGATTTTTCTAACAACTATTGTTCTATTTTTAAAGATAAGTTGCTTAAATTTAGAGCACCCAGAACTGATAATGTTAATACCCTGGACTTAAATTCCTTATGTGAACAAAAAGTAAACTGTTTAACTACTAAGATAAATGAATCGTGGATCTGGAACAAAATACTTTTAAGTTGAAATATATATGATTTACATAAGTTATCTAAGAAACAATTAGTTTCTGATTTATCTAGTATCAAATTTGAAAGTGATAGATTCTGTGATGCATGTCAACTTGGAAAGAAGCACAAATCATTCTTTAAATCTGTTAACAAAATTGCTACATCTAAACCACTTGAACTTATCCATATGGATTTGTTTGGACCTTCAATAATAGAAATTTAGGATAGTAAATTTTATTTATATGTTTTAGTTGATGATTGTTCTAGATTTACTTGGATTTATTTTCTAAAATATAAAAATAAATCTTTTTCTATATTTGAAAGTTTTTGAAAATTTGTTCAAAATGAAAAAGTTTTTAAAATAATTTCATTAAGAAGTGATCATGGTGGAGAATTTGAGAATATATAATTGAATTCCTTTTACTCAAATATGGGTACTAAACACACCTTATCTGCACCAAGAACACCTCGACAAAATGTAATTTTTGAAAGAAGAAATATGACTATTCAAGAAAAGGCTTGGAATATGCTAAATGAATACAGTCTTCCCGCCTATTTCTAGGAAAAAGATGTAAGCACAGCATGTTATATAATTAATAGAGTTTTAATCAAACCAATTTTAAAAAAAAACACCCTATGAACTCTAGAATAATAGAAAACCTAAAGTAAATTACTTTAAAGTTTTTAGATTCAAGGTTTACACATTAAACACCAAGGAAAATCTTGGTAAGTTTGTTCCAAAATCTGATAAAGTCATTTTATTAGGATATTCTGCTAATTCCAAAGCATATATAATTTTTAATAAAAAGTCAAAGATTGTTGAAGAATCAGATCATGTGAAATTTTATGAATCTGATCCCTTTGATAAAAGAAAAGACCAAATTGATGAATCTGACTCTAATGACATGAAAGATGATTTTGAAAAAAATATATAAATAAAATTTAGTCCAGTTCATAAGAACATGACATTGAAGAACCTAACATTATACTACCTAGATAGTCTAGAATCCTAAAAAATCACCCTTTAGAAATTGTTATAAGAGACCTAGACACTGGAATAAAAACTAAAAGAAATGTAGGAAATCTTGTTGAATTCTCTACCTTTCTATCCCAATTAGAACCTAAGACATTATAATAAGCCTTAGTTGATGAAAGTTGGATGATAGAAATGTAAGAAAAACTAAACCAGTTCAAGAGAAATGAAGTTTTGAATTTAGTTGAAAAACCTCAGAACTATCCAGTTATAGGAACTAAATGGATCTTTAGAAATAAACAAGATGATCAAGGAATAATAACTAGAAATAAAGCAAGAATAGTAGCTAAAGGATATAATTAAGAAGAAGGTATACATTATGATGAGACCTTTTAACCTGTAACTATATTAGAATCCATTTGGATCCTTTTAGCCTATGCATCTCATATGAACTTTAAATTATTTCAGATGGATGTTAAGTCTGCATTTTTAAATGGTTACTTATTAGAGGAAGTTTATGTTGAGCAACCTCCTGGTTTTGAAAATTCACAAAAACTAGATTCTATTTTTAAACTTACTAAAGATCTTTATGGTTTCAAACAAGAACCTAGATCTTGGTATGAAAGATTAAGTTCCTTTCTTTTAAAAAATGATTTTACTATTGGGATGGAATATCCAAAATTGTACTAGAAAATTTTTAACTCTAATATTTTATTGGTTCAAATTTATGTTGATGATGTAATTTTTGGTTCAACAAAAAAAATCTTTGTCATGAGTTTTTAAATTTAATGAAAAAAGAATTTGAAAAGAGTATGATGGGAGAATTAAATTTCTTTTTAGGAATTAAATTTTTTCAAAAATATTTTGGAAATGTTTTAAATCAAAGAAAATACATTACTGATTTACTAAAGAAATTTGGACTTGAAAATAGCAAGACATATACAACTCCTATATGTACTAATATAAAACTTGGTCTGGATGAAACTGGAAAATCAGTTGACAACAAGCTATATTGAGGTATGATTGGTAGTTTATTATATCTTACTACTAGTAGGCTAGATATAATGTATTCAGTATGTCTTTGTGATATATTTCAATTTGATCCTAAATAATCTCACTTAAGTGCTATCAAAATAATTTTTAGATATTTAAAAGGAACTATTTTTTAATCTCTTCTCTATCTAAAAACTTCTTATTTTAATTTAATTTCATATTCAGATGCTAACTTTGGAATTTGTAGATTAGATAGAAAAATCACCTCTAGGACTTGTCTCTTTTTAGGAAAATCTTTAGTGTAATGGTCTAGTAAGAAACAACACTCAGTTTCTCTATCAACAACTGAGGTAGAATATGTATATGCAGGTAGTTGTCGTGCACAAGTTTTGTGGATGAAAAACACTATTATGTAATTTGGACTAAATTTTAATAATACACATTTTTTATGTGATAATACAAGTGCTATAAATATTTTAAAAAACCCTATTAATAATTCTAGAACTAAGTATATTGACATCAGACAGCATTTTTTAAGAGATCATGTTCTTAAAAGGATATATTCTTAGAATTTGTAAGTACTGAAATTCAATTAGATTATATTTTTACTAAACCACTTCCCACTGCAGGGTTTGATTATATTAAGGGGAGCTAGGTTTATTTATTTTTAAATTAAATTTTAATTTTAATTTATTTATTTTAATTCTTATTTTATTTGTTTCTATTATTATTTTTTATTAGAATAATTGAAAAAAATTTCTAGTTCTACTTTAAACTTTTGTCGTGTAAGTTTTTAACTTTAAATAATGTAATAATTACTATGTGTGTAATGAAACATGAATCAAGGATGTCGGAAATCGTTTCCAATTCCAAACCCGTTCTTTTTTATAAACCTTTTGAAACACCAAATAAACCTTACCACCTTCTTCTAAATTCGACTAAAACTTATAAAAACTAAACCTTCGAGTCTTCAGAACATTCAAATAGAAATGGGCAAGAAAAAGAGAATTGAGGAAGGAGAAGCTAGTAATTCTAAGCATCAACGCACGGTAGGAAGAAAGATTCTACAGGGAAAAGTAATCAAACTGGAATGGCTATATCAAATAGATCTAATGTTGTGGCAATCCCTCACATTTCAAAACCTCAAGCAAACTTTTAGTGGTGAAAATAAAGAGTTTTTATATGAGGTATAGCTTCGTTAATTTTTCAAATCTATTCAGTTCAGTCTTAGGGATACAGAGGACACCATATGTGCAAAAATTGAAGAACAGAATTTTTCAATCTCATCTGAGGAAATAAATAGAATCTTAAAATACCCTCATAAGGGAATTTATCATTTAGATTTAAATAATATTGGAGATAATGAACATAAGTTATAAAAAATTATATCATTTTTTTTTGTTCTACAAGCATAAGAAAAATGTAAGTGAAGGATCTGGAACCTGATCAGAAGATTCTTGCTAAGTTTGTGCAAACATGGATTGAACCTAGGATTTCAGAGATGGAGAATATTTTGTTTCCTAACATGTATTTAATTTTTTTTCATATGAGTGAAATAAAGTTGAATTTTCTAAGATATATGGTAAGATATCTCAATTATTGCTGCTAGCTAGAGGCTAGAATGAACTTCTATTCCTATGGAAGATTCACTTCCAAATTATTGTTTAAGTCTGATATGGTTAGATTAATAGATGACAGAGTAAAATTCCATTAGAGTAATATTTTTAATGCTGGAACTCTAAGGAAGATTTGCTTCTTCTGGAGAACTGTGAAAGGCAAGCTTATGCCTATTAGAGCTGAGGAAGACTAGGAATCAGATTAGGGGGATAAACCTGCTAAATATAAGGAAGACATGGCAGAATCTAGAGTAAGTGGAACCTCAAGAAGACTAATATTTGAGATAGTTGATACACCTGTTGATGAGTAAAGTCAAGAAGGGCTTCAAAGGAGAAGGCATAAAGTGGCTTAAGCTGGTGAGGAACCTGTTCAAGAAAATGTTGGAGCAACTGAACCTCTTCTAAGTTACAAATTTATTAAAGAATCTATAGTACAGGAAATTGCACAACCAATAGTTTCTCAGATTTAGGTGACTCCACAAGTAGAAAAATAAATTTTGTATCCAACTATTGAAAATCCTGGTGAAGTTGAAGTGCCTAGATCTGAAACTGTACTGCCTGCTAAAATTGTTCAAGAGGAATTATCTCAAGAGGAACGTATATTAGAGGAACCATTATTAGAGTAAATCAATGAAGAAGATGCCCAAGATGAGAAGGAACCTATAAATATGAATCAAGAAGAGAACCTTTATGAAATTCAAACTGAAATTATTGGTGAGTATTTTTCTATGGATGAGTCAGGAAAGGACTCAAAGGAAAAAATCAGTGGAGAACCAATACAGAGGAATGATGAAGAGAAGTCAGATGTTGTATCCCTACCTCTAACTCTGATAAATCCAGTGGAAGTTCAGACTGAGAATCATGCACAAGGTACCTCTAATTTTAATAATGATCATGTGGAGGATTTAATCTAAAAATTTAATAAATTTCAATCAGAAAATACATCTTTGAGAACTGCATTAGAAAAGGAGAGACAGAGGTTTCAGAACTTGAAAGATAGTTCAGTTTCAAAACAAGAAGTGGAAATTTTTAAGAAGTAAATGTTAGCTAAAGTTGGAAAACTAAAATATGAAATGGTAATGAAGTCAGACTTGGAAAATTTTAGAATTTTTAGGAGCAACAATTTGTAACTATCAAGGACAGTCAAGCAGGTACCTTAGGTACTTCACCTGATTTGATAAAGAGATTTCAGGCCATTACAGTAGCAATGAGAAATATGAATGACAAACTATAGGACTTATAGGGTAACAGTGCTCTATTATTTGTTCTTTTAGATAATAAAAATTATCTAGTTGACCATGTTACCTTAGATGAACCTAGGATTAGAGTTTTTTTGAATAGATTCACATAGAAACTCAATCATTTTATAGATAATGAAGAGTGGTTACATGAGTTTTTCAAGTTCAATTTGATTGAAGACAGCCATATGAATCTGGAAGGAATGGATCTCATAGTACATTTAGGCGATGGACTGATGAAAAGGTTGAGACTACAGATGTCAGAGCTCAAGGAAATCATTCAGAGGCACTGAAACCTATTTCCCAAACCTTTTTAACCCAACCTTGATTCTCATTGTCTTTACTGTACTTGTAATTATATTTTCAATAAATTATATTTCCATCCCATGTTTATGTATTAATTTGTTTTACTGAATTGTATATATTATAATTCCAGTAATCAAAATTCATATATTGATAAATAGTTTTTTATAGCATTTACTTCGAGTCAAGTGCAACATTAAAATGTATTATATTCATTCTTCTATCATTCTTTTCGGTATCACAAAAAGGGGGAGAAATATGGATAAACACAACAAATTGTTTTGGGAAAAATATAAACTCAACTCACAAAATTATTTATTTATAAATTATGATATTTTTTTACTTTATAAATGGGGATAAAATGTAAAAATTAAGAAATGGTTTTGTTAAAATAAAATATTGTTTTTATCTTTTCAAAATTCTAAATTATATGTAATTAATTTTGTAAGATAATTTCATTGGTTATTTCATGGGTTTTGTGATCATCAAAAGGGGGGGATTGTTGAGCAAGTTTTGTTTTCAATAGCACTCTATTTTATTAAGGGGAGATCATTGAGAACAATACTCTATCTCTTTATGATGATTCTGATGTTCACAAATACCCACATTTGTTATTCTAATGATCTTACTTTGAGTATATTTTAGGAAATTAATATTATTTATTTCTCCATTTTGTAATAATATTTAAGCATTTTAATCCACATGGAATATTTGATAAAGTATTCAGAAATCGTTTTAGCATTTTACCATGTTCTAGAAACAATGTTCATGCTCTACGTGTTTGGAAATCACTTTAACATGTTCTGGAAACACTGTTCATACCCTACATTGAGGATCATAATGTAAGGATGAAATCTGTCACTTGTGAGTTATCATAAAAGTATGGTTAAGCAACCATACGTTTTGGGAAAAATTATAGAAGAAGAACCCTACGTTTGGATGGAACCTTACGTTTGGGATATCAAAAAAGTATGGAAGAAGAATCCTATGTTAGTATGAAATTTCATGTTTTTTTCTCAAAAGTATGGTTTACCAACCTTACTTTTGTAAACAACCTTACATTGAATCGTTTACCTTACATTTAGAAGCTGATAAAAGTATGGATTATATACCATACGTTTGAAAGTTGAAGTGAAAAGTATAGATGATCAACCTTATCTTTTAGATCAACCTTATGTTTGAAGAATGGATCATAAAGTCGTACTTTCCTGATCAACCTTACATTGTGAACCTTATGTTCAGAGAATGTATGTTATGCAATTCAACCCTACATTTGGCGTCAGAGATTCAAACACGTCTTTATTGAGCAACGGTCTTTATGTAGATTATTAGGCTGATTTCAAGCCAGATTAAAATCCCAATTTTAAATCACATATTTGAATGATTCCAATCCATTTATTTATGATTCAAAGGATCAATTTAAGAGGATCTTTTTATGTCGAATGTTGAGGGGAGTTACGATTGCTCTATTATTCAAGATTTTGAATATCGCGATTCTAAAGGCAGCTTTTATGGATCTAAATTTGAAAGTAAAATTATTGTATTTATTATATATCTATGTTATTTTGAATTACAAAGTGCATGATGGGTTATTGTGAATAATATTAGAAGAACAATCCCTAGAGTTTTTTACTGCTACAGTTTTATAGAGAAATATGAGTCACATAGATTTGCTGCTACCATGATCTATCGAACTCTATTTTCTGAAGAAGAAGAATAAACACAATAAAGATTTATTGTTTCTACATTGAATATCTATTGTGAATCCATCGTTGTTATATTTTATGAATTTATTTCTATATCTATTGCAATCGGATCATCTCATAACTACTTCTACCAGAAGATTATTCTTTCTTAAGAAGACAATCTATTGACTGTCAGTTGCGTGTTGTTGCAACTATAAAGAACAATTGGAAAGTATTTCAAGTCAAATACTCTTTTTATTTTGAGTAGCCATCTTCTTGTTCTAAGTTTTGTATTCGGTTCTATGTATGAACCATAAGGCTCTGTTTTTATCCTTATCTTGTAAAGGTATCAACTATCTGTACTCAGTTGTGGATGGTTTGTTGATAAGAGGACCAGATAGTGAAAATAACTAAGCTCGTGCAGTAGAGCATTGGTGGAGTGGACTAGGGGCCTTCTGTTCCCTGAACCACTATACATCCTTGCATTCTTTAACTATTTATTTTCCACTATATAAACAACTTGATAACGATAAAAGGACAGACTTCGTCATCATCATGATTTGTGAAGAATTTTTAAAAGACACAATTCACCCCCCCCCCCCTCTTGTGCGTATTTGGTATAACTCGATCCAACAGGGTTAACACCATGAAGGGTAAATTACATGATGATAATTTACACATCATGAGTTAATTAAATATTTTTTTTAAATTCATAGTGTTGGTTTTTAATTCTAAATGTTGAATTTTTCAATGGTTAGGAAATTCACGATGTGTAATGAAATTACATGTCATGTAATACCCTGACTGTAGTTTTTAAACATGCATCACAGTTGATATAGATATTTTTTATCCTCTCTAAATTCATATCTCTCAACCCAAAGCCTTCCTCAAGAAATCTTGGAGCTCTTTAGCCCTTTCGGATCCTCTCATTTGGTGTTCGGTCATCGTTGTGCTTGCAGTTTGATTCTCGAGTAAGTGTTCTCCCTTATTCTTCGTCTTTATCTATTTCTCCTCCTTTAGTCTCAATAGATCATCTTGGAATAGATGGATATATGATCTGTGGTTCTATATCTCATTTCTAGGATCATTTTTGAGGTCTTCTACACCTTCTTTCTCATTAACGAGTGTCGTTGCGAGTGTTGAGTTCTGAGAAAAAGGTAGGTGGTTTTGTCCTGCTTGGAAAAAATGATTAACCTTGGAATTGCTCGATTTATTTCAATTGTTGATTTAAGTTCAATTGTTCAAACTCTCTTTTGATTAATTTATTAAAACCCAATTTCAGTGAATTGGGAGATTTGGAATGGTTTTTCCATGAAAAATGGGAAAACCCCCAATTCCATTGAATTGGGATTTATTTGCAGAAATTGGTTAATTTAAATTATTTAATTTAAAATAAAAATTTAATGGAAATGATTTCAATTAAATTTTTGAATTTAATTGTGTAAATGAATTTTTAAATTGATGAAATTGGTTTTTAAATGATTCAAAACTTATGAAAATGGATTAAAAAGTTTTGATAGAAACCCAGTGATTTTATCTTGTTTAAAATGCATTTTTTGATTAAAACCTATTTTTTTTTAAATGGAAATTTGTATTTTGAGATGGGTAATGATATTTAATTGTATTTTAATTAGTCCTAAAATAAATTTCAAATCATTTATTGTGTCATATCACATGAAATCCTTAGGTATTTTTTGAGTTATTTGGACACACTCAATGATTAGACAATATTCTAAAATATAAATGAAATTGGTCACATCCCTAATTAGATGGTGATAAGTCACCTTTTTATAGTGTTAGAGGGATGTGTGTATACACATATTGTTGTGATCACTTATAGGTTGTGGAGTCTTATAGCCTAGGACTTTCATACCTATTTGGAAGATGACCATGTTGCTCGCTTGTTTTATATTTGAGATATAAATATATCTAGTATTGTTTTAACTGATTTACATGCCTTTTGAATTTATATAAACTATTTTATGTAATTGTTTTATTTAATCCATTTTTTAGAAGTATTCCATCACTTTAAAAGACTTTGATTAAATTATTTTTCCATCATTTGAATTGTATATCATAATTTATTTTAAATATGCCTTGAAATTCCAAACCTGTTTAATTTTTTTAAAATTGAAAGCATTCCTTTGGTTAATCTATTATTGGAACTTATTATGGAATAATTGGTACGAACCTACTATAATTTTTATATCACACCCTACTTGACCCTTTGGGTGTTTGTAGATTATCTCCTTCTAGGTTCGAGCAAGGGGAAAGGATCTCTTGGAGGTGGACACAGCTGTTGAAACTTGGTTTTGATGAGTTGTGTCTTTAGTGACTTGGGTGGTTTTCATATATTTTTGTATTGGGGTTGTAGTAATTTGGGCTTGTTTATGCCTTGTTTACTTCTAGTAAATTACTACTAGTGTATTTTCTTTTGTTATTCATATTGTCTTGTTTCTTTTACTTCTACATTGTTAGTGGAAAAATTGTTCCCACTTTCAAATTGTATGATTCCAGGTTCTAGTCATCAACCCATAGGGATCGGGAATTCCATTCAAGATATGTTAGAGCCATCTCAGTTATTGGGTTACCAGAGTACCCAGGTTGGTTCATGATAGGCATGTTGTGGGAGCATGATTTTGAGGTCCTATTGGAATTTTTCAATAGTAGAGGTGCTAATCATGGGAAGTTGGTAGTGATAAGTTAAAGATTATGGTATGGATAACCATATACCCAAAGAGTGTTTGGGAAATTAAAAGAATAAATTCTTGGGTTGGATGGTTCTAGGTAATAACCATCTTGGTGTTCTGGTTTTGGAAATGGACATTGGCTCATGTTTGTATTGATTGAGTGCCTTTAATTTGAGGTTGTACCTTGGTATTTTTTTAATAATATAGAATCCAAATGATTTTTTTGGTTATACTAGTGATCGACGTAGGTCAGATGGTGTGGATAGATTACCATTGAGACTTCTTGGGAATGATAAGTATTATAGTGGGGTGGTTTTTATATCTCATATTCGTATGAGTTGTAAATTCCATAAGTTATTTGAATTTTCATTTAATGGATGGGTCAAATTTTGGAACAAGACATGAAATTTAATTTTCAGATTTTGAATGCATCAAAGTGATTTTTTGAGATGAGGAATGATGCTCAAAAGGTATCCTGGGTATTCAGATGAGATTCAGAGGCTTAATATTAAGTTTTTAGAGTTTTGGAGTTTTTTGGAAAAGGTTCACAGTTTAGTGTGCATGTTTTGGATAAATAATGTGATACCTTGATGATCAATGTGTTTTAAGTTCATTTTGAACTAAGAACGGTTTAGTTTCATGTTT
The DNA here is from genome assembly GCA_963277665.1 of Viscum album. Taxonomy (NCBI): domain Eukaryota; kingdom Viridiplantae; phylum Streptophyta; class Magnoliopsida; order Santalales; family Viscaceae; genus Viscum; species Viscum album. The sequence goes on from OY728130.1 coordinate 301,831,920, forward strand.
ATAGAATGTTTTGGGTTAAACCATGTGAGACAAAGGATAAATTTTTCAAGCTTGAGGAGGGTATATACATGGTGCATATCCTATCCATGGTTTCAAAAAAACTATGCACATTTACTAAAGAGGAATCCATTTGGGTGTTCATATTTGGGGCATAGTTAGAAAATCATGCAACCAAACCATACAAGGGGTGTTGCTATTGGATAGTGGGAGGTGAATGTTTGGTGCATGTTTTTTCTAAATCTAAGGACTAAAAATTCTAGGCATTTGTGATAGATAGTGTAGGGTTCATGGTTGGAGTATGGTTTGAAATATCATGTGGCCAAATCATGCGGCATCCCAAAACTTCAAAAAAATGAGGATTTACCAAAATATCCCCTTGGGTTTTTAGACCACTCCACTCTCTTCCTCCCCCATTTAGTATGCATAGACCATGGGTTCCCCCAACTCTTTCTTCCTACGCCAACCCCTCCATTGGGTGGGTTTATGGAAATTATTTTTCATTTTAGGTGAGTTTTTCTCCTTGGGTGAATTCATTTTCTCTTCTCCTTATATCTAATTATGGAGTTTTATGATTTTGGTTTCATTGATTATTCTACCAAATCATGGTGTGATCATCTGTTTCTCATAGGTATTTTGGTTTTCTTGTGTGGAGGAGAATCTGATATGACTTATGCACATCGTTGTGTAATGTTTATTTAATGTATGTGATCATGGTGAATTTTAGTAAGTTTCCCCTTTTAAATTAATTGAATTAATTGTTGAAATGGTGTTTCCTTTTATTAATTTTTTAATGGTGTTGGGCGTCCTTTGTGGACCGCCCATGGTGGTTTCACAGAGTATTGATAAGGGGTGAACACTCAATGAGTTTTTCAAAATTATTCCAAGTTGGGTTTTTGTTAATTATTTAATTGTGTTAGTTTTTAATTAATTTATTTATGTTTTTTGATATGATGTTAGACTTTGGTTGGTTGATATGATATATTTTGGACACCAAGGAGTTTGACTAAGACTTTTATAGGCTCAGAAAAGGCCGTCGAACTTTGGAAATATTATAGAAATCTTTGTTAAATAAGGTAGGTGGTCTAAGATATTTACCCATAGTCTTGTTGATTTATTTACATGTGTATCCGGTATGTTCATTATAGACCATGTGTGGTGTTTTTTATCCCTTGGTTTAAGTAATTAGTTTTGGGATTTAAATTGATACCTTGTACCTTCCATAGATCCTATTTGATCCATTGGTGTTTATAAGACTAAACCTATGGCCACCCATGGGGTGGGACATTTCTTGGAAGTGGAAGAATATTTTTTTGAAGGGTAAAGTGTGTTGGTTATGATCTTAATCTAGGTAATCTCACTTGTTGGTTTGATTGGATACTTATAGACTACTTGGTGGGACTTGGGGATGAATGTTTTATTATATTCTTAATAGATGAATTGAAATGGTTATATGTGCTATGATTTTATGAAATTCCTAAGTAGAATTTTAAATTTTTATAACCATGTACAATGAGTTTTAACCCAGTTTTGGGTGTCAAAGGGTGAAAGATATGTTTTAAAATGGTTCTTATTTTAAAATGAGGTGTTGACCTCCATGTTTTCTATATAAGTTGTTTATAAATGGATTTCAAATGTTGATTTAAAATGGTTGTAAGATTTTCCCTCTGTTTAAATAAATTGAGGACACTTTTAATGATTTTAATGGAAAGAAATGCCTTGGAATTATTTTTTTGGTAAAGGCCCATAGGGAAATTTTTAAATGAAAATAGTTTTAAAATGGAATTTTACATATTTTTTAAAAAAATTAAGGTTAAGATGTTGAGTCTTAATATTTTGAGAAATGATGAATCATTTAGGTTTCAAATTGATACTTTGGGAACTTGTGGAAGATGATATGGTTTGGTTGTGGAATGATTCTCCAGGGATATATAGTAAACTGTATGGGTCATGTGTCAGACTGATACTACAGAAACAGGTTGTATACTATATATATCATGTGTCAAAATGACGCTCTAGACATCAATAGTATACTTTATGGTTTAATTTCTAGACAAAGTATCTAGGTACACAGGTATACCAGATGGAAATATATTTTGAATTGATTTTTTATATCCATGATTTAAGGTGTTAAAATCATGTTCCTCATCTTTGGGTCATACCAGACTGATTCACTAGGCCCTGCTGATGTATTTCATGTACCTGGATTGATGCTTCAAGGTACATTGGTTAAATTAAATTGATTAAAAAATATCTTATGACATAGAGAGTTAAACCCTTATGGAATATAGGTTAGGAAACTGTCTTGGTTTGATGAATGTTCGGTTGGTCTAGTTGTATCTTTAGAACCCAAGGGTTAGTGGGTTACTAGATAAACTATTATTTCATTTGAAATGTATCTTTCCTTTTATATTTTTTACTTACTCTATTTTTTATCTGTATAAACTATTTCCCAAACTGGTATTTTCTTTAGACACCATTTTTGGTGGCCTACTAAATTATACTCACACCCTTCTCAGGCCACCACTACACATGCTTACCAAATCATCACTCATATATTTATCATAATTATAGGTTTAGACTGAGGTCTATGTTGATCTTTACATGATTGGGTGGGATAACTTAGTTGGTATTAGGATACTGGATGAGGTTCATCTTAGAGATACCATGGATCCTTTTTATTGGTTTATTTTCTTCAGGTATATTGTGTATTCATCCAAGTGTGTTGTCAGTTTTATCTATGACATAGTTATTCGGGCCTTGACTATATTTTGTTTTATCATAGCATGTTCAATTTATTAATTCTTTCTACATACTCTAATGTAACTAATATTTGGTTATTTTTGTTGTTATTTTTCACTCTGATATGGGGGTATAGTCTCCTCACAATACCACACTAGACCTTTGCTAATATTTGGCAGCCTATGGTGTATGAGGAAGCGTGCCTGAGTTCTAGTGGTGAACCATCTTGGGGCCCCAATTTAGTGGCTCATAGGACATGAAATTATAGTGATAGGTAAGGTAAACTTAGTTAAGTACACCCAAACCTCATAGAAAAATACAAATCCACTAACATTCAATAGATTTTAATACCTTTAAATTTTATATAGAAGTTGGGGAGGAAGTGGTCGTAGTGATAAAAATTGATGGTTTACTTATACCAAGAAAAAATAAGATATCGATAGTGGAAGAAGGCTGAAAAATATAAAGTAAAATAAGTAAACCCAAACCTCATATAAAAATAAAAATCCACTAACATTCAATAGATTTTAATATCTTTAAAATTTATATAGAATTTTGGGAGGAAGTGGTCGTAGTGATGAAAATTGATGGTTTAATTATACCAAGAAAAACAAAGAAACCGATAGTGGAAGAGGGCTGAAAATATAAATTAAAATATGGGTAATATAGATTTTAAGTCTACATTGAGGTTTAAATAATAATAATCTACAAGGAAGACTACACCCAAGAATAAAGTTCTATAAGATTTCATTCCCAAGAAAAAATGTTACTTCTATAAAAGAAAAGGCCACTTCATGGATAGTTGTAACCTCTCAATGAATGTTCAAGTTAACATAATAAATATTGAGTAAAAAATCATCCAATATTAGAAATACACAACTTAATTGGAATGGTAGAAAATATCTCTTATAAAGATGATAAAGTTCACTGAAAGTTACCTATAAAAAGTAACTTACCAGAAGAAAAGAAGTTGTGTAGAAGGGGTAATTTGGTCAGACACACTCCTGAAAATTACATGACAATTTTACCTTAAAAGGATAAGATGGATAATAAAAAGTAACAAGATTCAAGAAGTACATATGTGATGGTTAAAAAAAATTATCAGTAAAAGAATAAATCAAAGCATATTCTAGAGGATGGAATGATTATATGGCTAGAATAGTTGAAGAGAGAAAGGAAGTTAGAAGGGGGAGAAAATAAGAGTGCTAGAATATTTATATTTGAAGTTAAAAAATTATACTTTAAACAATATAAAGAATAAAAATAAAGGTGAGTAAATTCATGCCACCCAAGAAGTTTTATGCTTGTAAAGTTAAGGGTGAAATCATGAAGAAAAATTAAGCTAAAGTAAATAGAGCTTATGGATTGATAAAAATTTATTAGCCTTGTTTCTCTAATTGAATATAATGTAAGATCTACCATATTCCTGATTGATCCAAAAAAATTATAAAAAAATGGAATTAAAGGTGATTTAATTTAGGGGGAGCCATGAAGTGAAGTTAAATATAATTATTCTTGAATATTTTTAAGTTAAAGTAAAAAAGTAATATTCCAAACAAAAAAGGTGTTTCAATAATGGATTCTGAAAATTTTGGTGGATTAAAGTTTGAAGTACATGTTAGAATAAGCTCTGGATAATGAAAATAAATCTATGGATAATAAAAAACTACATAATCGAAGCTATTTTCATAATTTAGGTATATTGTTTGTACTCTCCCATATTCATATAAAAATTAAAGTTTAAATAAAAAGGGGTAATTTATTTTTTAATGAAAAATAATAATTATCTTATAGATGGGGAGAAGCCTACTTCTATGCTTAAATTTTTCTAATCTGTTTGTTGATATGGTTGTAAGAATTTAAGTTGAATGAAAATTTGATGAACTTAACCCTAAAAGAAGAATTTATAAAAGATATAATCACATGATAAATGTTATGGATAGATTTAATTTATTATATAATCACTCATGTGTGATCTAATGATCCTAGTTCACATAGACTTAGAGTTAATTGATTTGTGGCTAATTGCTTTAAGAAAATTTTAATTTATCCTTTTCTTGATAAATTCAAAGTTTTGATTTTGTTCAATGGAATATAAGAAGAGAGGATGAAAATATATTGAAGTTACCTCACCTAGTGTTCTCAAAATAAGAAGATAAAAGTAATTTTGGATTTATTTTCAATAAGGGGAAGAAATATCATTTACTTTAGTATTTTAAATGGGTGTTGATAACAAATACAAATGTGGAGATTGAATCTCTCTAACATCCTATGATTTTAAAAAATATATTCTTTAAAATTAATTTAAATTCATTAATATATAGTATTACATGAAATTCACATTTTATATTTTGTTATATGAATCTCCAATTTTATCTTACATTGCACACAACAATGAGTTTCTTTGATAATGTATTTTACATACAAGGCTGAGTTTTACGAAACAAAAAAATACTAATAATATTTAATATGATAGTTATCACCTAGTCATTAGAATAGAGGGAATGAATTTGATTAATTGAATTATTAAAATATGTTTTACACATGTTTATAAAATTAATTCTTGTAAATGAAAATAAAAACTAATTGAAAATAAAGGATGTGTTTTTATGAAAAAACTATTTTTTATGCCCACAAAGGTGTTTTATATTTATAAATTAAATTAATAACTATTAGTGAACAATATTAGTGATATATATTTTTTATGTATTCATTCAAATTTTTTTAAATTTATCCAATAATATTTATATGCATAAAATAAGAACACATCCAATTTTAAGCATAAAATGTTGTATTTTTCTAAAAGGCAGTTTTGCCGCCTTTTAACGGAATTATTGTTTTAAAACTAAATTTTGATAATTTTTTAAATTTTATTTTATAAAATAAACCTATTACTTAAAATATAAATTTCTAAATTATCTTAGGGTTAATTTTTTATATTTTTTTGAGAAGTTTCATTTTTTGATGAATAGTGAAAATACTAAATTTTAATTGAAAGCTGACTTTTTATCTAAATAATTTATATAGATAAATTATATTTTAAATTATTTTTAAAGTATAATTATTTTATTTATACATAAATAAATCCAATTTAGTTCATTGGAATCAATTTCATATAGAAATTTGATATTAAACATTTCAAATTTTTGAACATTTTTACTTAAAAAAAATGTTGTTTTGTCCCGTCTATGGGATTAATTCTAAAATAAGTTTTTCCAGTTATATGAGTTTAATTTTAAAATATGGATTTAATAATTTTTATTATAATAATTTATAATTTATATTAAGGTCAAATTATTTTCTGACCAAAAATATTAGTGAAATCTATTAAAATTAATTGTAGGGATTAAGGTAAAAATGAGTTTACTTAGTGGTTAAAATCTAATATTAAGGGTCCATGTGACCTATAAAATTTTCAAATAACCCATTTTATGAACACATTTATTCTATTAAACCTCTTTTATATAACATTTTTTTATTAAATCCTCCTGTTAAGTAAAAATGTGGGTACACATAACTTTCTTTTCAAAAATGCCAAGTGTGTCCTCTCCCCCGTTTATAAAAGGCAACCACCGCGCCTCTATACAAAACACCTATAAATAACTTTGTATTGGAAAATAACTATTCAAATATATTCCCAAATTCCATACTCTAGTCCTAGAATCCTTACATTGGGCATAAATCTAACCAAGGATGTACTTTGGTAGAAACCAAAAGGAGTTAACCAAAGAAGAGGTAAAGTTCATCAATGAGAACTTTTGTTTTATTTCTTCCTCCAACCATTAAATTATTATATTATCATGATTATATAATAACCTCATAATATAAAATATAATTATTTTTTTAATGTTAAAACCTACAAATTCACACACTTTCATTAAATGGGATATGCAATCATCATTTGTGTGTATGGTGGACTGCCGCCTCACTAACTGATGTCATTCGTTCTTCCATTACCACCTATCAAGGTTGGTAATAATGACGTAAATACTATTTTTATATGATATTTATGATATTTATGATTTATTTATTCTTATATAATTAGTATATATTACATTCTTTCATGCTTTCCATTTTTTGGGAATATGATAACATCGTTTGTGGACGTGTGGACTACCGCCACCTCAAAGCGATGTAATTCATTCACGCTTTAGATGGAATTTATTAAGGATGGTTTTAAAAAAAACATATGTGATATAAATTCCATATATATTATATTTATGACATAGTTATATTTTTTTAAATATAATATATCAATTTCTTCTTACCATTTCACACATTGAAAAAGTGATATTGTCGTTCATGGACGCGCAGACTACCACCTCCTTGAATCAATGTGATTCTTCTATTATTAATCACCACATAAAAATAATGATATATATAAGTATATATAATTAAATAATATGGTATTTATGATATAATTATTATTCTGTAAAGATAAATTTTACTTACCTTCTTGCTATAATGATCAATAGAAAAATGGAAACGTTACTCATGCGTATGTATAGGCTACTGTCAATATTATTGTAAGTTGGTTCATTTTTCATAACCATATTTCATTATTTGTTTTAAAATAATATATATATATAAATATGACGATTATTTCATGATTATTATTCTATAAATGTTTATATAATGACCTCTTTGACCATAGTCAACCTACCCAAGTCATTTTTGGTACATATGGCGAATATGGTCAAAACATCTGACTTAAACTTAATAGATTAAGTAAATATATATAACATGATAATGATTGAAATAAAATTAATAATAAACTTGAAAATTGTTTTCATAAAATTAAATAATTGACATATTTTTATTATTTAGTAAGATAAAGACACATGTGACAATTCATACTCAATGTAAGGGTTTTTCTCATCTCATTTTTATTTCTATGAGATACATGATATATTCACCAATTATTCTTGATTTTTGGTGTATATAATTCCCATAAGTGTATTATATTATTATTATAATTTAATTTATGTTGATTTAAATATTCATTTTATAATATCTCATTCATGGGTCTTATAGTTATAAAGTTACCAAAGCAGTAAGGCATTTCCATATCAATTTGTCTTATTTGAGACGTTTGTTATGTTATACACCTATATTCTTTTATAAGGTGTATATATTGCACCTTTTAAATTTTATATCATGAATCTAATTATTTTAATGATATTCAGAGTTTTATTTAATGATATTATTTCATGGGGATTTTGATTCAAAGTTACCAAAGTGGTAAGAGTTTTTTGTTACAATCTCAATGTTTGTTGAGATTATGTATGATTATGTCTCTGATTTTGAAATATTATAATTATAATTAATTGTATTATACTCTATATATTCATGATATTTTCAAGTCATTTTACCATTTTTTCACTCTTTGGTGCATAAAATGTTTGATAAAGTGTTTTTAAAAAAATATGACTTCATTTCTCTCTTCGGTCAGAAATTAGTGTTCTTTCAAAACCATATTTTCTAAAAATGTTTTAATAAATGCTTTAAAAAAATTCAAATATAAAAAAAATATTTTCCTCATGAAATGTTTTAAATTATTTTTAAAATATTATTTTATAATATTTCAAGGTTATTTTTAAAGAAATGTATTTTTAAAATGTTTTATGTTTTAAAAAGAGTTTTTCAAAATAAAAAGGATATTTTCATCAAGGATGTTTTTAATGATATTTTAGTGGTATTTACATTAATAAACATCAAAAAATCTTTTTTTTACTTATCTTACACTAGGTATATTTATTAATGATTCCATTATCATTCTTTCTCTAGATGGATAATGATTTTTTAAAATATATTTTTATAGAACCCATTTATTTTCCATGGGTTATTCAAGTTATAAAAGGGATAATAGTTGTTCTTATGAGTTTGTGATAAAATGAATTATTTTGTGTGTTAGGATTAAGTAATGGTGCATATATATTTTATGGGTGATTAAATTATAAACCAATGATGGGTGTTTCTATGATAAACTAATGATGGGTGGTTCCATGATAAACTAAGGACATTTGGGTCTGTGATAGACCTCCAATACATTGGGTATGGAAATCGATTGTATGGTTATTATATTTTTAATATTGATTATATAAGTTAAGTGAAAATTATTTCCCAAGAACATACATTTTTTATTTATAATTTTTAGGGGTTTATGATGTTTCATTTGGTCAATATTGATATCACATAGCTCATGATTATTAATTATGATGACTCTTTCCTTTTACATGTTTTCATATTTAATAATCTAGGTATTTATGGGTATGAGTTCTTTTATGATTCACTCATGCACTCTGATTATTTAAGAATACCCTTATGAACTATTATGATCATTGATGAAATTCAATTATTAATGATTATGTTCAACCTTACTAAGCATTTAAGATCATCCTTCTTATGTTTCTTTTTCCCTAGGTTTTAAATAATGAGGTTAAATGGTTTATGTCTATAAAGTATTTCATAAGGTGGATGTTGATGATCTAATTTGAAATAATAAAATCAGAATTTAGTGGGATAAATTCTTATTTAAATACATGTGAATTGTGTTGATTCAAAATTCCTCTTTTGAATTTTATGTCTTGTTTTGGAAATCACAAATCTATCCTGACTATGTTTATCATACTAACTATGTTTATCGTACTGACTAAGTCTATCGTACTAACTAAATCGTACTGACCTTGTCAATCATACTGACTCTGTCAATCATACTGACTCTATCAATCGTACTGACTTTGTCAATCATACTGACTTATTTGTATCATATCAATACATTACACTAAGTAATACTAATAGTACTCATATTTTACTTTTATCACATGCTTGTTTTTTATCCTTTATCAAAACACATGTTTTATAACAATCATAATCATGATTATCATTTTCATATATCTTTTGTTTTAACCAAAATGATTTCGTGGAGTTAGTTATAAACTAATCAAAATGATGTCATGTTTTCTATTTCAATGTGACCGTTATAATGCCAGGTGTCCAAGTCCTTCTGAGTTTTCCAGAGAAATATGACCATTGGAGGAAATATAACCGTTGGAACCTGAGGCCTATAAATAGGAGGTCATTTGAAGCTAAGAACAACAACTGAGAGACTTTGATCATTCTTTGCTTCTAAAAAATTCTAGAGAGAGACGCTGTGACTTCTCTCTAGCTTCGTGTGAAAGCCTTGAAATTACAAAATGTGAACGGCTCGTTCTTAGTTTTTGTATTTCAATAAGTGCTTTGATTTTCTTTTTGCGACCGATCAGGTGATAACGATTGAGGGCTACTGAGGATAGGCATACGGTGCTACTGATCTTCGTATCGAGGGCTTTCAAGTGTCTTAAATACAGAGGTGTTGATTACCTGCAAAATCGAGGGTTTGCGAGGATAACAAGACAGATGTACCTATCATCGTATCAAGGGCTTACCAAGGTGGTAGTAAGACAGACCTCTTATCCTATGTGAAAGGATACCATTCTCTTTGGGATAAAATAATTGTAATAATTTTACATTTTCGCTGCTGTTTGTATTAGAAAGGGAATGTTTTGTTTCCTTTCTTCATTTCATATTCATTTTTAATTATTTCAATTACAATTATACCGTTACATATTGTATTGATAGATTCTATACACTTTATGGTAGAATATTTCACTATTGTATTACTCTGATTATTATATTCATTTGAATACAATTGTTTTACACTTTTTATAATATTACATTGTATCATACCTTTATATCCAAGAAAATTGTGGTTAATTGTATTTGTTGTGAATTGTATTAGTTTAATATCATTTAAACTAATTTCTTAAGTGTTTAAACATAAAGGTTTTTAAAACTGCAATTCACCCCCCCCCTCTTGTATTGTTCCATATAATATACATATTCATTTATATATCGATCCAAAAAATGGTATCAGAGGAAGTTTCCACTGATTTTTATTACTTACTCTATTTCTTTTTAAAGTATAATAGTGTTTTTTTTATTTTTGTTTCAAATAATTATTGCACTAATGTGTGGAGTGGAAAAGATTTTGTTTTATTAGATAGTACGGATGAATATTGGATCAATTGATAATCTAAATCCAACTAAACCACCCATCTTTGATGGATATTATTATGAGTACTGGAGAGATCAAATGAAGAAATTTGTTATCAATACTGGTGTAGACAATTTTATTATGCTTACTGGAGGTTACAAAATCCCTGACAAAGAATTCAGTACTTTCACTAATCAAGAAAAGCAAGAATATCAACTGAATTACAAGGTACACAATACTTTTCTATGTTCTACGACCAGGAATATATACAGCCTGATATCATCTTGTGAAGCAGCCAACTGTATTTGGAAGAAATTAGAAGTCACGCATTTTGGTACATCTAAGGTTATAGAAACAAGAAGAGCAATACTTTGAGCAGAGTATCATGGATTTCTTTTTCCTTATGGAGAACCAATATATAAATTGCAACAAAGATTTATGACAATTTTCAACAGTTTACAATATATGGGAGAAAAAGGTCTTGATGATGAAGCTCTTGTAGACAAAATTATTGATATAATTCCAAATGAATGGGAGTCAAAAAGGAAATCTATTGATGAAAACAGAAAAGTTTCTCAGATTACTCTTGATGAACTCTTTGGAACTCTTCTACAGCATGAGACAAGAATGAAGAGTGATGATGATTTCAATAAGAAGAAAAATTTAAATAGAAGTGTAGCTTTTACTACTACATATAAAGCTAAAACACCTGAAAGGATAACAAGATCCAAATCTAATAAATTTGTTGTGTTAAAATCAAGTGATTGTGATCATTCAGATAGCCAATCTTTCTTAAAGGATGAACAAGATTGTGGGAAAGAAAGACTTCCAATATAGATTCAAAAAGAAAGATAGGAAGGATAAGAAAGATTTAGAGGTAACTTGTTATGAATGTAAGAAAGTAGGTCATATAAGACCTGATTGTCCTTTACTGAAGAGAAAAGATAGAAAGGAGAAACATTCTGAAATGAATAATAAAAAGTATTACAAGACAAAGACAAAGAAAGTTTTGAAGGAAAATGATACTTGGAGTGAAAGTGGTGGTGATTCATCAGATTATTCTTCAGAATATGAATCTTCAGGGCAAAAGAATATTGGACTTATAGCCAGACTACCAATTGAAGATCATTGTTTCATGGCTAAGGTACACAATGCTGAACCTATTACAAATGTATCCTTGAATGCAAATTATATTGATAATAAATATTATTAATCTTCAAATGATGAGTCTTCATCATCAAAAGATAATACATTACCTTCTTATGAAGAAGTGTCTAGGTTTACTAAACTACTTGAGAATTAAAATTCTAAACTCGAGAAAAAGCTTGATAAGGAAAATTCTAGAATTTCAATTTTAACAAAAAGAAGTATCATATCTTTCTAATGATATTGATATGAAAACTTCGTATTTTGAAAGTATTTTAAAAACCCTTGAGAAATTCAATTCGGATAATGATAAACTTTCTAAGGATCTTGAAAATGTAATTACTAAGAAAAATATTTTAGAGACTAACTCTGGTTCCAAAAATAATGTTTTCAAGGATAAAAACTTTTTTTTAAAACTAAAGTCAGAATTTTTTTCCTTGAAGAAATGTTTGTCAAACTTTACCTATGGTAAGGAAAACTTTGATAAAATGTATTCTCAAATTCGACCTTTGAAGAATTATTATGGTTTTGGTTATACTCATTCTAGACCGGTTTTTAGTAATAACTATTTTGTTCCTCAAAGTACCCCATTTTGTACTAAGTGTCAATTTGGTGGACACTAGAAAATAAATTGTTCTCTTAATAGAACTCAGTCTTTAGGATTTTATAAAGCTTGTTTGGAAAACAAATGTGGATTCCCAAAATACTTTTATCTAACCCTTCTGGATCCAAACAACTTTGGGTTCCGAAAAACTAATTGTTTCTTTTTCAAGAAAATAAGAAGTCTACCAACAAGAATATTTGGTACATGGATAGTGTTTGTTCTCAACATATGACTGGAAACAAAAATTTCTTTGAAAAGATTATCAAAACAAAAGGTGGAAAAGTTACCTTCGGAGATAATTCTCAAGGAAAGATTGTTGGAATAGGTAATATTGTTTTTCTTGGAAAATTTCTTATTTTAAATGTTCTTTGTGTCAAAAGTCTTAAGCATAATCTCATTAGCATAAGTCAATTATGTGATGAAGGATACCTTGTGAATTTTAGAAATGATAAATACTTAGTTCACAATTCCAAGGATGAATTCATTATATCTTCCCATAGGCAAGATAATGTATACACTATTAACTTATAAGACCTTAGGAGCCAAAATTTACCTTGATTAAGTGAAATAGAAGACCAATCGTGGATATGTCATCAAAGACTATGACATTGAAACCTAAGAAACCTTTGTAAACTTTCAAAGAAAAGACTTGTAAAGGATCTATTGGATCTTAGATATGATTCTTCAAAGTTCTGTGATCCTTGTTAATTTGGAAAGCAACATAAAACTAGCTTTAAATAAATTAATGAAGTTTCAACTTCCAATGCATTATATCTAGTGCACATGGATCTTTTTAGTCCTTCAAAAACTAGAAGCATTGGAGGAAAATACTATGTATTTATTTTAGTTTATGACTTTACTAGATGTACATGGGTCTATTTTCTAATAAAGAAATCTGAAGCCTTTTTCTATTTCCAAATTTTTAGAGTCCAAGTTAAAAATGAGAAAAACCTACCATTGATAACTATCCATAGTGATCATGGTGGTGAATTTCAAAATTCATATTTTGAAACATTTTGTAGTAATAAAGGTATTACTCACAATTTTTAGCTCCAAGAACTCCTCAGCAAAATGGTGTTGTTGAGAGAAGAAATCGCATTCTTTAGGAAATGATAAGAACCATGTTGAGTGAATACTCAATTGCTAATCACTTTTGGGATGAAGTTTTTAGTACTGCCTGTTATAATATAAATTGTGTTTTAACTAGACCTTTTATTAATAAAACACCTTATGAATTGTAGACTGGCTGAAAACATAAAGTTTCATACTTAAAAGTTTTTAGATTCAAAGTATTCATTTTGAATACTAAAGAGAATCTACACAAATTCACACCAAAAGGGAATAGACTATGAAGAAACATATGCTCATGTAGCTAGACTTGAATCTATTTGAATTCTATTAGCCTTTACAGCATAATTTAATTTCAAATTATTTCAAATGGATGTTAAATATGCTTTTTTAAATAGTTTTTTTCCAGAAGAAGTTTTTGTTGAACAACCACCTAGCTTTATAGATTCAAAATATCCTAATCATGTTTTTAACCTTACCAAATATTTATATGGCCTTAAACAAGACCCTAGAGCATGGTATGATAGACTTATAAGATTTCTTTTACAAAACAATTATAAAAAAGGTACATCGGATCCAACACTTTTTATAAAAATGGAAAATAAAAATGTTTTTATTGTTCAAATTTATGTTGATGACATCATATTTTTATCAACTCAGCAGTCTTTAACTGATTATTTTGTGAATTTAATGAAATTTGAGTTTAAAATGAGTATGATGGGTGAGTTAACATTCTTTTTAGGTTTTCAGATTTCACAAAAACCAGAAGGAACGTATATATCTCAACATAATTATATCAAATATTTACTCATAAAGTATATATACGACAATACTAAAAGTATTATCACTCCAAATGGTACCTCAAATACACTTGATCTTGATGAAACTGGGAAACCAATAGATTAAACAACTTTTAGAGGTATGATAGGAAGTTTGTTATACTTGAAGACTTGTCGACCAGACTTAATGTTTTATGTATGCATATGTTCAAGATACCAATCAAATCCAAAAGAGTATCATTCAAAAGCTGTGAAAAGAATCTTTCCGTATTTAAAAGGAACTCTGGATTTAGGTCTTTTTTATTCTTATGAAAATGATTTTGTTTTAAAAAAAAATCAGATGATGAATTTGGTGGTTGTAGAATGGATAGTAAGAGTACATCTAGAACATGTCATTTCTTAGGATATTCCTTGGTTTCTTGTTCATGCAAGAAACAACACTCAGTAGCACTTTCCACAACTAAATCTGAATATATAGCATCTATAAGCTGTTGTGCTCAAGTGTTGTGGATGCAACACACACTCATTGACTATGGATTGAGCTTTTCCAAAACTCAAATTCTATGTGATAATACTAGTGCCATAGTTCTTAGTAAAAACCCAGCACATCACTCTCCTACAAAACACATAGATATTAGGCATCACTTTCCTAGGGATCACACACTAAAAGGAGATATTGTTTTACAATTCATTGGAACACAAGAACAACTTGCTGACATTTTTACAAAACCATTACCTTCCGATAGATTTGAGTTTTTAAAACAGAAGCTAGGAATGATTACATTAAAATAATCATTCATATCTACTTCATGTTTTACACTTCTCCTTAAATTAAACCCCTCTTAAAATGGGGAGAACATTTTTTTACTTAATATATTTTTTATGGTCTTTTAATCTGTTTATTCTTTTGGTTTGCTATTTTATCTTTCTGATTATCGTATTGACTATCTGGTTGTTGTTTTAACCATCTGTTTGTCATCTTGTTTGCCTGATTACTGTGTTGATTTTATGCCAATCAGCATGTCAACCTATGGTAATGACTTTGTTTTCCATCGGTTTGACAACCTATGGTAATGACTTTGTTTACCATTGGCTTGACAACCTATGGTAACAACATTTTTTTCCATAGGCTTGACAACCTATGGTAATGACTTTGTTTTCCATCATCTTGACAACCTATGGTAACAACTTTGTTTTCCATCGGCTTGACAACCTATGGTAATTACTTTGTTTTCCATCGGCTTGACAACCTATGGTAATGACTTTTTTTCCATCGGCTTGACAACCTATGGTAATGAATTTGTTTTCCATCATCTTGAAAACCTATGGTAATAACTTTGTTTTCCATCGGCTTGAAAACATATGGTAATGACTTTGTTTTCCATCGGTCTCACAACCGATTTTTTTTCTTTTCCATGTACGTTTTTTTTGTCATTATGTTATACTATGTTAATACTATTAAACCAATGATTTCCTTAGAATCTTCTAAAGGTACATTCTTTATTTCTTTTCTTTTGTCTTTCTTACATTTCACTGTTTCCCGTGTTTTTTCTTTAAATCCTATCCGTTGATTTATATATCTTCTAATCTCAACTTTAGAAGATCAACGGTCATTATTTTTCACCTATAAATAGAGCCCCCCCAACCCACATCGGTTTTCAGATTTCCTGGTGAAGCTCTCCCTCTTTGTTTTAAGACTCCATACAATCTTCCCTTTTCCTTATCTTTATGTCTCAGTCCTCTGCCAACACTCCTGTTGAAATGTCTTCAAAAACGTTTTTAGAGAAAGACTTATTCAGAGAAAGGTTAGTTTCTTGGGACTTATTTGACACATATGATTCAACAATAAAGAGGATTATTTTGTTTCAAGGCTGGGAATATCTTTGTGTTAAGAAACCCATATCTCAAGATCCAATTCTTGTTGAAGAAGTTAGTCAATTCTACAAAACGGTGTCTTTTTGACAAAAATATGATGATCAATTTTGCTGTGTATGATAGAAAAATCTCAATGTCTGTGAAACAAGTAGCTACCTTTCTTAATGTCTCAACATAAGGTGACTCTTTTTTTCCATCTTATAAACTACCAGAGGAAGTCGGTACGTCTAATAGAGAAAGTCCTGAAAAAAATTTATTTCTCATAAATGAAGAGAGGAGAAAAGTATCTCATTTATCTCCTGATAATGGATTAGCGGTGCTTTGGATGCAAGGTTTTCTTATCCCAATTAAAGGGGATAGAAAAACTCTTAAATTTTCTAATATCTTTATGCTATACTATCTTATAAACATGAGAAAGGTAAATATCAGGGGGTAAATTTTTGAAATAATCAAGAATGTCAAGTCAGGAGTGATCAAGTCTCATTTGATTATGTATCCCTCTATTCTTACAATGTTCATTCTTGAGAACTTTATGTTTTGTAATATTACTCTGAAAGGGAAGTTGAAAAAACTAAAACCATCTTGGATAAGTAAGAATACATTGAAGAATTTTTATGTTTGTTTCGATGAAAATTCAAATCTTTTTATTAAAGATGTGGAAGCTGAATCGACACCAAACCAATCAGCACCAAATCAGTTGGCACCTATGCCAATTGAAGATAATCCAACTGTTTTTGCTCCTCAAAAGTCAGATCTAAAAACCAATACTAATCCAAAGAAGAAAACGAAATACATCAAGGAGGTTGTATCCAAGTGGAGGAAAGATAAAGAACAAAGAAAAGAAGGCAATCCTAAGTTTGGCCTTGATCCAGCTGAAGCTTTAGCTGAGAGGATAAGGGTAGAGGATACTCTTTAGTCTAAGAAGAAAAAGAACACTCTTTTGAAAATAAAATCTCAAGATTTTTATGTTTCTAAAATCATGAAAATGGTTGAGGTGGCTAGTGCTCAACTAACGGAATAAGTGCACCAAGAACCAATCATACTGCATCTTCCAGAAAAAGAGAAAGGGAAAAAATTGAAAGAAGTACAGGAAGTTGAAGAAGAGGAAGAAGATTTTCTTTTGGAATTTCTTTAGAGTTCAATAAAGAGTAGAGAGGAATCTTTTCAAAAGCAATGTGAAGGAATTCAACAGGTTCCTCATGTCGATCAAGCACCAGCTGAATATATTGAAACTCTTTTAGATAGATTTCCTTCTCAAGTAAAGCAAGGTTCTCAATCTTCTCATACCGAAAAAGTAATTTTTATTAGTAAAAAAGTATAAGAATAAAGAAAGGAAAAAAGAAAAGTCAAAAGGAAATCAGCCAGTTGAAGACTCAATCCAATCAAATGAACTGGATTCATACGATGAGGATACTGATTCAGAACACACAATTTCTCTCAATAAAATTGATTACATTGTTCATTTATTGAGAATAATTGAGAAGACTATTTTTTATTTTCCTAGAATTGAAAGGAAAATTGATTTCATCACTGACAATAAAAGGAAGAAGTTTGGTTCTATAAGAGAACTTAAAAAGTGAGTATTGTCAATTGAAGCTGATTTAAAAGTATTGTCTGAAAGTTCGACTGCTCATAATAAGGCTTGCAATAGGATGAATAAGTGGTCATACAAAATAGAAATCTCAGTGAATGATCATGAAATATCAATTGAAGACTTAAGGAGGCTTTCAAATGATCTTTCTATTTCTTTCAATAAGCTTGACAAAGAAACTATTGAAAGGCTGAATCAGATGTCAAAAACTCATGGAGATGATATCCCTTTAATAAAAGAGCTGCAAGAGAGAATGAATGCTTTCTAGTCAGAGTTTTTGAAGGTTTCATCTTTCAAAGATGAAATAATTTTGTTGAAGAAGAAAAACTCTATGTTATATAAAGACAATAAGAATTTTCAAGAAATAATTGATACTCTTGAATAAGTAATTAGAGTTCAAGAAGAGACTATCAAGAATCAGGATCAGATTTTTACCGATCAACAAGAGCTTCTTAAATCCTAGGGCGATTCTATCTCCGAATACAAGAAAGAAATCAAAAAGATGAAATTTTTTCTTCATGATCTGATCAAGAAATAAAAATAAAGAGAAAACAAATGAATTTTTTGTTGTATCTTTCTTTATTCAATTTTGGAATTCTGTAGACCTTTTTTATCTCAATGAGGTTTATGTTCTCTTTCCCATTACCTTGCATTTTTTTCTCAAACTTTTTCAGGAAACTCAAGATTAACCTGTTCTTTTTGTAAATCACAAAGGGGGAGAATGTTTTATAAGGGGAAGAATGTTTTAATCAAATATTTCTATATCAAGGAAAATTTAAGAATAAAATCCTTAGGAAAGTACATACCTAAGGGGGATTTAGTTGTATTCTATTTAATATTCAGAAGAGTTTTCAATAACTCATGGGGTGATAAGTATTTCTTTTTGTTTTTACTTTATGTTTTGTGCTTTTCAAAAAGGGAGATAATGTTGAGTCAAAAGTACTCTTTTGAATTTTATGTATTGTTTTAGAAATAAAAAATCTATTCTGAATATGTTTATCATACTGACTATGTTTATCATACTGACTAATTCTATCATACTAACTAAATCGTACTGACCCTATCAATTGTATTGACTCGGTCAATCGTACTAACTCTATCAATCATACTGACTCTGTCAATCATACTGACTTTTTTTCATCATATCAATACATTACACTAAGTAATACTAATAGTACTCATATTTTACTTTTATTACATGCTTTTTTTATCCTTTATCAAAACACATGTTTTATATCAATCATACTCATGATTATCATTTTCATATATCTTTTTTTTAACCAAAATGATGTTGTGGAGTTATTTATAAACTAATCAAAACGATCTCATGTTTTCTGTTTCAATATGACTGTTATAATGTCAGGTGTCCAAGTCCTTCCGAGTTTTCCAGAGAAATATGACCGTTGGAGGAAATATGATCGTTGGAACCTGAGTCCTATAAATAGGATGTCATTTGAAGCTATGAACAACAACTAAGATAATTTGATCATTCTTTTCTTCTATCAAATTCTAGAGAGAGATGTTGTTAATTCTCTCTTACTTAGTGAGAAATCCTTGAAATTACAAAGTGTGAATGGATCATTCTTATTTTTTGTATTTCAATAAGTGCTTTGTTTTTCTTTATGTGACCGATCAGGTGATAAATATTGAGGGCTGCTGAGGATAGGCAGACGGTGCTACTGATCTTCGTATCGAGGGATTTCAAGTGTTTGAAAGACAGAGGTGTTGATTACCTACAAAATCAAGGGCTTGCGGGGATAGCAAGATAGATGTACTGATCATCGTATCGAGGGCTTAACAAGGTGGTGGTAAGACAAACCTCTTATCCTAGGTGAAAGGATACCCTTCTCTTTGGGATAAAATAATTGTAATACTTTTACATTTCTGCTGTTGTTTGTATTAGAAAGGAAATTGTTTTGTTTCCTTTCTTCATTTCATATTTATTTTTAATTGTTTAAATTACAATTATACTGTTACATATTGTATTGATAGATTCTATACACTTTATGGTAGAATCTTTCAATATTGTATTACTCTGATTATTATATTTATCTGAATAAAAAATTTTTACACTTCTTATAATATTACATCGTATCATACCTTTATATCCAAGACAATTGTGGTTAATTGTATTTGTTGTGAATTGTATTATTTTAAGATCATTTAAACTAATTTATTAAGTGTTTAAACAAAAAGGTTTTTAAACCTACAATTCACCCCCACCCCCTCTTGTATTTTTCCATCTAATATACATATTCATCTATATATCGATCCAACAAATTTTTCATGTATAAATTTTTCATAATTCTCTAAGACTTTAAACTTAAAGGTTTCTTGGGGTTGTAAGTGATACAATTTTATTTTTTCTGTTTTAAGGTTTAGGTAAAAAAAATTGGGTCATAATTATTAGCATTAAATCTGAAATTGTAAATTTCATGATTACAACACAAGATCTGGGAGTGCGAGTCTTGGTTTGTTAAAATATCCCATTAGATTATGATGATGATGATATATTTTATTTTTTGTCAATATTTTGTGGAAAATTAAATGAGTAATTTAAAGGATAATAAGTTTTTTATAGTTGTTTCATAATAAAAATATTAGGAAGTTCATACTCTAGAAGAAGAAATGATCAGAAGTAGGAATATTTACAGATATAATAAGAGATAGAACCAAAAGTTGCCTATGGTTTCTCCATATGAAATTCCACTAGAAGAAAATATCATATATGTAGGAACCATTGAAAGTAGAAACACTATAGATTAAATATCTATTTATAGAAGATATTATAAAGTAGTAAAAGTTAAGGTTACTTCTAATAATAGATAAAGGAGAAGTACATTGAAATTTTTATATTTGGAAGTAGAAATTTACATTAATTGATTTCATAATTTATATTTATTGTATTCATGATTATTTATAATATATAAATAATCACTTTTAACCTCATATAGAAATTGAAGAAGTAAACTACCTGAATATGGCGATATGGAATATTGAATGGAAAATTCAGCGGATGGGGATATTGAAGACCCTAATGAAGATTTAGAGGAAGATCTACTATTGAATGTGAGATTGAAGGTAAAAAATTCAGAAGAGAATAAAAAATTTTGATAAACCCAAACTATTAAAGTGTTTGTAATTTTGAAAGGATATTCTAGAAGTATAATACAAAAGGAGATTTTAGAAGGAGAGTACCAGACCACTGGAGGTTTTGGAGGAACCAAGTCAAATGATGTTGTAGTGTTCATTCATCATAATTACATCACTTGGGAAAGAGACCAACAGTGATCCTAGATAAGTTGAATTTATATAGGAATATTCACTATAATTTGACGATGCATGTAAAGAATCATGTATTTTTAAAGTTACTAGATGGATTATTGAAATAATAAATAAAAAATCATTAGGAGGTTCCTGAGTGAGGCTAAAGGTCAAAGCACCAAAAATCAAGATAGTAAATTATATTGATAATATTTGGTTTACGTTTATTCAAAGTATCAATGGTCATTAAAGTAAAAATTAATGTTCTTAATTAAGGATCCAAGGAATACTAGATGTATTAAATTTCAAAACATCATAAACTAGAAAATGAAGTTGAGTTAATCGGAAGAAGAACCTGCAATCCCGGTTTGAACTAAATGAAGGTGCATTAGATGGAGACCATCAGAAGAACATGAATCATTATGGATAATTTTTTATGTAATAAAGTATATATAATATTGACTTGATAAAAATTCAAAATTTTAAATATATTATTGACTTCTATGGAAGAACATGTTTTGGAATATTCTAAAATTACTTTACATTGACGTAAATTTAGACATTATGATGATGTTGAGTTGGGTGTTCAAAGTGAGATATTCATGAAAGGTAATTTTTTGATTCATTAAAATATAAATTTATGTTTTTAATACTATTTATTCCTTGTTTTCAAAATCTTTGATGGATTAAAATCCTGAAATCTTTAGAAGATATAAAAGGTACCCAATTCAAGAGATGACATATATTGAATTTCAAATAGAAGCCCATGAACTCCCCATATCTATCAGAGATAGCTTGCCTATATAAATGTATAATATTACATGAGTAGAAATTATGAAAAAAAAAGGATAAAACTGAGATAGATAATTAATATAAATGAGAAGAAGTAGATGACCAAACACTTCTATGAAAGGATCATAATGTTGAAGTTGAGAATATTGGAACTTGAAGTTTCTAAGTAAAGAGTAAGTTTACTGGATCTACAATACCAAAATTGGGAGAGATAGAGAAACATAAATCGCAAACCTAAAAAAGTTTAATATGGTTATGATCTAGGAATTGAGAATTCTTGAATAATGTTCTTCTAAAAGTAGAAAGATAGGGCCAACTTTCATGTTGGGTATAGTGGAAGATAGAAGGCAATTGAAGAATATTCCATGAGGAAGTTTGAGAAGTTTACTCAAATTCTGGTGGTTACAATTTAAACAACTCCATCATTCCTATCATCATAGTAGAAATATACTTCAAGATTTAGATCAATCAAATGTGAAATTTTGTGGTTTTGGAAGTGTGTGTGACGTATGTTGAGGGTTAAGGGTGGTTCCTTCCCACACCAATTGTAATCTATTATAGAAATATTAGTGAAAATTTTATGATATAACGAGAGTCAACATGGAAAGGATTAGGTTCTCACATTGAGATTGAAACTTATAATAACATATATTTGTTGTTTACTTTACATTATCCTCAATGCAGAAGGAAAATTGGGAAGGGGGATTTTTAAATATCAATACATTCTAACTGATAATAGAGGTTTGATCAACTTAAATTAAGGAATAATTTAAGTTGAATGTAATTGGTAAAATGTTTTTCACCCCCCCCCCCATATTAGGGTAACTGCAAGATCCCATAAGAATCTCATTATAGACTACTTTTCTATAGTGGATCATTTCGGTTTTCCTACACCTCGCTATAAATGAGCTAGTTTTGGGGTAAATGGGATTTGTGGAAAGAAAATAAAGTCATTAATAGGTGAAAAAATAATGTTGTTACATTTATATATCCTAAATAATATAGACGATACTTTTCCATATATAACATCACAAATTAATTTGTTAAAAAACATTATCCAAAGAAGAAAGATATGTGATTACCGAATGAGAATAAGAAACCTTTTTTATATAGATTAAAGATACCATTCATGGTAGATCTAATATGTCATAAAAATTAAGATATTTAGTGGGTGGAACAAGTGTTAATGTGATAACATGGTCTATATATAACATTAATGACTATATATTTTATACCAAATACCATGATAATAAAAGTGCAGTCCAAAACAATAGTGTATTAATGCTTACTGAAGCAATGCATTTTTTGAGTACAAAAGGAAAAAACCCCAATATTCATCTCAAGTGAATATTATTAGTTTATTGAATATTTATGGGAGATTGATTAAATTAAATTTTTATTTCATTTTTCCATGTGTAAATGAGTTGTGGGTAATAGTAGTGTTAAACATGATGAATTCCAAATTACACTAGTAGATTTGAATAGATTGGGATATATTTTTTGACAAAAAAACATGAGAAACAAATTTTTTATGTTCTTGATCTATCAAATATGCAGTGGTATATCATTTTTCAATGAAAAGAATAGTATTTTGGTAATAAAAAAGTTAGTGATAATGTTGTATTATGTGAGATCCCTAGTTCCATGGAAATATTTTCAAAGTATATTGATTATGATGGAATAAATATGGTTTATTCCATATGAAATAATCATGAATAAGGAATATGGGGGAAAACTTGTAGTAATATCCAAATATTAACAGTGATATATATTTATTTCCTTTTTAACTTTTCAAATTTTACAAAATATGAGATATATTATTTATAATGTTTTTTTATTTAAGTCAAATATTTTAACCAATAAAATAAATTATTTGTTTAGTACTCAAAATGCATTATAGATTGATATATGTTTTTATTATATTCGTATAATTTTAAATATTAATTACATTTTTTTCTTCAGTCTATATCATTTCATTTCTAATAAATGTTGTTAGTGTTTTTTTCATTTTAGTCAACTATTATAATGATTATTATAAAATGTTTGTTTAGTTTTTTTTATTTTGTATATATCATTTTTATATTGTTATAAAATTTTATATGTAACATTTTTATTTTTATGATCTTTTAATAATTTTTTATTAATGTGATTTCTAGGGATATGTTAGATCAAATTGCTCAGTCATCTGGATCTTTTAGGGAATACACTCCATAAACTTATATAGAGAACCCTTCTTATTCCTCTATATGTGATCATTTTACTTCTTCATTGAGAAATAAGGCTTCCAGGATTGGTAAACCTAGTAGCACATATTTACCTAAATTTTCACTTAATATTAGTAAGGATAAAAGGGTATCGATTGATCTTGAAGATAATTTTAATAACAAAGGTAAAAATTCAAATAAATTTAGGAGTTTTCTTTCTACACAAGATAGATAAAAAATTATTATTTTGATTTTTGATTGGATAATTATTGAACGGGTGACACTGATTCATCTATGGGATATCATTATGGTAAAATCAAATATTATTATTTTATTGATTGTGTAATATTTGTAGTAATATAGGTTATTTTTACTTCTCACTTTTAGATAAAATATTGTTTAACTGGAACTAAATAATTTAGGAGGAGATGTTTATCTTTTGATTCAAGGTGATGAAGAGATTTTAAATCAACTATAGATTTAGATTTAATTTATGGAGAAAGAAAAAATGAAAATCCATATGAAAAATATAGAGTTTTAGATAAATATTCATAAATTAATTTTATTAAAAGTAGGAAGAAAAAATCCTTTGTCCACACAAAATAAGGGTACATAACAACATACATGCTAATTCTCTGAACCTTCATATTTGGTTGTTCTAGTAACACAACATATTAAGGGACTTGCATGCTACATTGCATCAATTTATTACTAAACTTCAGGTGTTCACTATTTTATTTTCTCATTTTTCTATGCCAAATGTGATTCTCAGGCCCAAGACCCCTTATGGAACAATTTGGATTCCTTTAATGAGGGAGATTTACCATGGATTATGGGTGGGTATTTTAATATTATTGTGAACCTGATGAAGAATAAATGAGTATGAGCCTTTCCTCAAAAATAAAGTCAAGATTTTGTCTCTTTTATGTCCAACAATGAGCTTCTATATATCTATTATGTGAGATATTAGTTCTCTTGGTGTAATAATTAGAGAGGAATAAATTGTACATGGTTTTTTCTAGATTCATGTCTTACGAAATTCTACTCCATTTCTTCTTACCCAGACATTAGGGTCACTCATTTTGCTCGTATCCTATCTAATCATTCACCTTTACTTTTTTTTACCACCAGGGATGATAGAGGTGATCGATTTATTTATTCTCATCTTTGGGTGTAGAATCTAGGATTTCTTCTCATGGTAAGGGAGTCATGGAGCATCCTTCATAGGTAAATGCATGGATGGATCTTCACAAAAAATTACCTCATAGGTAAAATGCATTCATGGATAAGGAATCAACACCCCCCCCCCAATCCTAGGACATGGAGATTATTATCAAGGAGATAGAATGTCTTGAGGCTAGTCTATAAAATGATTGTAATGATTCTTTGTTTGGTAATATTACCAACAGGAATATCTTATTTGAAGATATGATCTTAAAATAGTAATTATTGCCTCATGATCAATCAATAATCAAATTGATTTGGTAAGGGGACCTCAATATGGTATTCTTTCATGAATTCATTAAAGAAAAATAGTATATCAGGAGACCCAATATTCACATGGAGGATGGTTTTTATACTGATGAGAAATATGTAGTGGGTAGAATGGTAGATTATTTCTTCAAAAATATCTTTGCGGATCCCAACCCCCACATGTATTGAGGATACCGGAGGGGGAATGATGAGTTATTTGATGTAATACTCAATGTGGATATTGATTCTAAGAATGAGTTAATGGAGTATATCCCTAATGATTTAGATATCTAGGAATCCATTTGGACACTTAATCCAAAAAGTGTTCTCATTCTAGGTGGATTTATATGGTCTTTCTATAGGGCCTTATAGGTTATAGTAAAGGTAGAACTGGTATAAGTGGTGCAATAATTCTTCCTTGGAAGTTATCTTCCCTAGGTTTCATATGCTATAAATCCAGTGATGACTCCAAAGGTCAAGGACCCGCATTCTCCACATAGGTATAGGACAATATGACAGTGCAACTTCTCTTATAATGTTTTGGCAAGTATTTTCAATAAAAGACTCTTTACCTATCTCCCTATCTAGATTTCAGAAGAACAACATGGATTTATCAAAGGGTGATCAATTCAAGGTTTTTTGTCTTGGACCAAGAGATTATTAGTAATATCAACCAAAATATTTTTGGGTCCAATATATAAATCAAATTAGATATTAACAAAGCCTTTGATAAGATCAAACAGAGCTTCATAGTTGAGGTTTTATCTTGTATGGGCTTATCGTATTGGGTGATTGACCTCCTGTTTAAGTGATTTAGCTCCTCCTGGATATCTACATCATTCATGGAAAAATAATATGTCTTCTCAAGGTATACTTGGGTTTAATAAAATGATATTTTCTCTCCCTAACCCTAGTTATTATTATTTATAAATCTTTAAGCTGATATATTAACAAGTGTATTATGCTGGGTAACATTATTCCCTATCACTACAAGTACCATTCTTATGGTATTTCTCATCTTATGTTTTTAGATGACATAATTACTTTTGTTGATGGTAGTAATCGATCTATCTGGGGGATCAATGGAATATTTGATAATTATTCCAAATGGAGAATCTTGCTAGTGAACTATGACAGGAGTAGTATCTACATTTCGAACAAATTTTCAGACAAGTAGGTTAGATCCTTGGAGAGAAGTCATTAAATTCATAAGGGAACCTTTCCTATGGAATATTTTTGTGCCTTGTTATCCCTGATAAATATTATTATTCATCAATTTGATAAGGTTTTTTATAGAATCATAGGATGAATCATGGATTGGAAAAATCATTTCTTATCTTTTTGCAAAACAATTACCCTAGTTAATAGCATTATCTCATATATTCCTATGAATGTACTTTCTACCCTCAAGGTTTTTAAAGGGTTCATTTATAGGATGGAAAATATTATGGCTTCATTCTTATGGGATGCCCAGTTGAAAGGAAAACATCATTCGGCTTCATGGGCTAGGATGGAAAGGCCTTTGTCTGAGGGTGGCATCAACATCAGAAGTGTCTCCAAGATAATGCATGACATCATGAAAAGTTTTCATGGTAGGTCATCGAGGGGAATATTTTTTAGGAAATAAACGTGAAAGAAAATTATAGGATTGATTTGGGAATGCATATATGGAGGTATTCTGTTATCTAGTGCTTGATCCAGCCTCACTTATTGAATGTTCAGTGGCATACTCATTGGAAAGTGGGAAGGGGTGACATCAAGTTCATGCAGCATAACTAGTAGGGAACAAAGCTCATATTCCCCATATTTCCTACTTTTTAAATCACATTCAATAAAGCTAGTACACATATGATCTTTATCCAAGAAATCCTGGATAAGAACCATCAGACCATTTTTTATAATATTGTGCTTAATTCTAAGGATGAAATATTTTTCTTCATAGGTTCCTCCTCAAGTTCCTTCTCAGAAAAATATTTATATATAATGTAGATAGTGTCAAATGATCATGATGGTTGGGGTGAAGTTCTTTAGCATAAGGATCTTCTGATGAAATTTAATTTCATGGTGTGGCATGTTAGGAATCATGTGATTCCTACTAAGGATAAAATTAAATTTTTCATTGTTATATTATAGGTTTAACTATTATAGAGAACTATAGGATGATATGTATGATTATATTTTCTTTGAATTTGAGTGGCTGAGAATGGTGTGGTGGTTTCTTGGAGGTTTCACTGGTTGGTCTTCTCAAGAGGCCTCGAGTAAAAACTTCCTCAACCTATGGTTCCAAGGAGTGGTAATTATCAGTTCTAAGAAAAAAGTGAGAGCCATAATAATATCAATAGGTTAATGGTGTA
Source organism: Viscum album (assembly GCA_963277665.1). Classification (NCBI taxonomy): domain Eukaryota; kingdom Viridiplantae; phylum Streptophyta; class Magnoliopsida; order Santalales; family Viscaceae; genus Viscum; species Viscum album. The sequence continues at coordinate 301,859,844 of OY728130.1, forward strand.
TCTGGAAATATAAGAGCAATACTCAGCATAAAAGGATTTTTAGGCATAATAATAGGACTTATTTTAAAAACCTGGAACATATTGATCGATTTGATACATCTCTAAAAATTTTGTGACCAACCCCCTTATCTAAGAGAACTCTAGGTAGTCACACCTACATCCAATACTATATATATTAAAATGTAGGGGATATGGGTTATATGGTTCGCACACTAATTGAGTCTCAAGATGAACACAGTTGGTTCATGAAACATGGGAATAATTCAAGGTGGTGGAGTTGTCTGAGATACTAGGGGATTTGTTATCTTGGCCTTCTCTGCCTTCTTTAGAAGAGGTGATTCCCTCTAAGTGTAATATCAAGAAATTATCATTGGCCTCCTATTGTGAAGTTAGATCAATATTCATCTCACAGTATTTGTAACTGATACACTTACCATTTATAGTTCTCTACTCAATCTTGGTATTATCCCCTGGAATATTGCATATACCGTCCACGAGTGCAAGGGGATCATGAAAAACTACATGGATTTTCGTTATACATGGAACTATGGGAATATTGTTTCTAATTGTTTTACTTCAAAGGTGACCCAAGGTGAGAGTATCACTTATTTTTCTATTCTTGGGTCCTTCCCTCCTAAGGGGGTGAACCTTTTTAGAGAAGACGCTCTGGGTCTTCATTGCTTCCGGCCCCCATGATCTCTTGGTTCTATTTTTCCTATAATACTATTTTTTTTATTTCCTTATACTATTTATAATAAATAAAAGCTAATTTATCTTAAAAAATAGTAACTAAGGAGATATCATCAGGATATCTAAGAGAAGAATGTATACCCTTATATTTTTTTCTCATGGATAATATCTGTTACTGGAAGAACAAATGATAGCTAAAAAGTTTGAGAAATTGAGAGTTAACTCTTCAGGCTTTGTATAAATTTCCCTTCCTCCCCCCAGATTTACATAAAAAAATTTAAAAGTGATTAGATTATGAAAAATGTAAAATATATTATATATGATTTGAAGTATATAGCTAATAATATTATAAGAAGTTTTTAAAGTTATTTATAAAATATTTTTGTTATGTAATTCACTAATACATTTTTCAAATATTATTTACAAGAATCCCTTAAGAAGAAGATAACACATGGGACCTTCACCATGGGTAAGAATGATATTTTGGATACTAAATTAGGAAATAAAAAAACACATGGGGTACATATAGAGATTTGAGTTGGGTGTGTCTGTTGGAAAAGTGTTTGATCATTCTATAAATTCTTCAAGGGAGGATATATATAAATAAAAAATAGAATCTTTAGAATATAAAGTTAAGGATATGGGTGATATGATAGATTAGAAGATTAGATCCTTGGTACAATCAATATTTATAGACATTCAGAGATAGTTTTAGTTTGTATATCCCACTTCTCCACCTCTGCTTGCATATCTCACTCCACCTCCTCCACCACAACTTCCCACCTACTATGAGTTATATATTGAGGAACTCAAATATTATATTATATAATATGATATCACACATTATATTGGATATAACTTACATAATAATCATATGGATATGGATCAGATAGAGTAACGGTACATGATGTTTTAAATGCATTGGTTAGAGTATCGTTCCCTATAGATGAGGTTTCTACAGTTGGATAAAGTGTCCGACATTGTTTAATTTGGTTGTCTAGGCTTTTCCAAAAACATCCCACTAAGTTTTTAATAGATTATATCTTTTATTTAATATTTTAATATATATATGTATATGGTATGAATTAAAGGTAAAGACATGTTGTATAGAAAGAAACAACATGTTGAGGCCCCTTCAACTTCACATACTGGTATTTCTAAAAGACTTTCTAAATTATCATCATATGAATTTATGTTATTGGATGTTAACAATATATAAATGAGTGATGATTTTTGGGTTTGTGTTCATATACTAATTATTTGTAAGAGAGATATATTAGATCTTGTAAATAAATATATGTTTGACCTTTTGATGATGAAACTCTTTTCCATGTAAGTTAATTATCATATTTTTTCAATTATATAAATTTGATTTAAATTACTACCTACGTTTGTTTTATATAAGGTATCCTTATGCACTTTTTATTCAATATTATACAATTGTAGTGTATGGATTCATGGACCAACAATTTATTTCTCCAATAAAGAAGTTAATGTCATATAAACAAATAACACAATATCTTTCCTGAATATTTTAGAATTAAGGAATTACGTGTTGGATGATTCATTATCTTGATGGGTATGAAATATATATTTCATAAGTTCTTATATATATTAATTAAATTACCTCTCATATTATATTTTTTTATATCATTGGGCATTGGATGTTTTGTGTTTTTTTCACAAGAAATGACTGCTTAATGGTTATGCTCCATACATGGTAACATGTAAGAAAACTTTAAATAAGTATTAAAACTGTAAGTTTTAATATTTTAATAATTATATATTATAATAACATTTTATTTTATTTTATAATTATCAATATCAATTCGGGCATGGAAGAACTATAACTAGTTGATAAAAAACATAAAAATAAAGGTCAAATATGTGTGTGTAAAGGTGACTTCTTTTATAACTACTATAATTAATTATATTCTTAAAATTTTATTTTAAAATGATAACTTCTTTTACAAAATAATTTCCATCATTAAGGAGTAATCGAATGTAGTTATTATATTGTGATATTTATGTATGAAATAATTACAACTAGGATAGTTACAAAATTTGATAATGTTATATTTATTTTTAACTTTTTCATTATATTTATATTATCAATATATTGAGAATAAATGTTGACTAGTTTATTTTAAATTTTTATCTTTTTTATAATTCTCATTATTATAATATAAATAAGCTAAATAATCTACATGTAGCATGGGATAATTATTTTATATGTTTTATTAAGTTTTAGTTTATTATTTTATATTTTTAATGTAAATTTTGAAATTGTAAAGATTTAATTATATCAATGTTGTCATATAAATAGTTATTATAGAATTATAATGGATTTTGTTGTTGTTTTCTATTGGTTTTTACTATTGTTTCTATATTTTTTCACTTATTATAGGTTTGGGTAGTGTATTTTTAAATAAATTTTAGAAAATGATTTTTTACATCGGCTATTTTTATAATCGATGTAAAAAAATAAAATTTCATGTTAGTTATAAAATAACCAACATGGAAAGAAGTGGTAGATCTTTTTTACATCAGTTATAAAATATAAATGATGTTAAAAAAGATTCATCCACATCAGTTATAAATTAACCTACATTGAACCCCCCCCCCCCACCCACCCACCCGTCGATTTTTCCTTTTGGGTGGATCTTCAATGTTAGTGGAAAAATACTTTATACATCAGTTAAAAAAATTTATGTAAAATTATTAATTACAACATATCTTTCAAATAAAACACTTATTAAACAAAATTAAAATTAAAATAAAATAACATCATGAAAAATATTATTTTTTAATAGTGTTAGTTGTGGTTTTTTCCTCCTGTATATCCTTGGTGAACTCAAGAATGAAAGTGACAACTTCAAGTGGGATATTTTTTAAATAATCATTTAATTACAAATAAATATTATCAAGTGACTAAATATCCACGTACTATTCATAGCTTAAACTATATTCTCTAAGAGGATTATTATAAATGTATATGATAGATTAAGGACCACATTTATTACCTTCAACAAGTGGTGAATTATCTTTCTCCATTATCATAGGAGTGATCATTCTAGAATTATTGGATTATATATTCTTCTTATTTTTCAATTTTTTGGTAGAAATAACCTCATGTTTCTTATGATAGGGAAATTAAAAATTTCCTGAAATTTTCACTTCATATGTAACATATAAAAACAATTAGGAAAAAATAGATCCTATCAAATATAGAACCTAGATTTAATACCACTTGTAGTTCCCCTCAATCTATGTCACCACACTAAGAGGGGGTGAATCAGTGTTGACCTAATTTTATTGAATTATTTTCCACTTTAATGTATTCAAATTTTTCACCTGTTAGGATGTATGGATCTCATATGTTTCACTCAACACATTTTCACCACATACATGATAGAAAGTAAAGATAGCATGGAATGTGATATTTTTAGAAGATTAGATCCCAATATGGGTATATAATCCTTAATAAATTTAGGCCAAATATGAGACATAAGTGATTCACTAATAATTCAATATAAAAACGCAATTATATCTTGATAGATTGTAGTCTCTCAACTGGTTCATTATGTTGGCTCTCATCAGTTTACAATTATCCTCCTCTAATTCTCATTAATGAACAACATATTCTTGAATCACCAAGATGTAAATGAATCAAAAGTTTGATCTTATTCCTAAAATATTTAGGAATTTAACTATTAGTTAATATTCAGCAATATAGTATGAACTTAAAAATTCTTCTCAATCAAACAAGAACTTCATGTACAGTAGATGGTCTAGTGATAGAAACACATTGATTTTTCTCCTCTTCTTCTTCTTTATCTTCTTTATCATCTTATTCTATATCTTATTTTTATTATTTTTATTATTTTTATTCTTCAAAACTTCTTCTTTTTATTATTCACAAAAAAAAATTCTCACCTCACTTATTTTCCTTTGATACAAAAGATATAAAAAGAATCAGTATCAATTGTACTCACTACTTCACTGATTCTTTTCTCATCTACTTCTCTTATAAACAGAATAATTCTCCTAGATAATAATATTTAATATTTGATTATGGAACTCTATTAAATTAATATTAATTTTATTCTCACTTAAATTGGTAAACATAATCTTCATTAGAATCTTTGGTTATGATCTTCATAAAAAAGATTCCACTATGTGTATTTGAATTTCTTAAAATATGTCATTAAGATCCCTATAATATTATCCTAAAATAATTATTCATGATATTTATTTATCATTATTCAAACATATTCTAGAAATATCATAGAAATTATATCATTAATCTTTTAATTTTATTCACATTCAAATTAGTCAAAAAAAATAAATCTTTAATTAATCCTCCAAAACACTTGGGCTCTTTCTTCTTTAAGAACGACACAAATCCTAGATTTCTTATTTACTTTGAATTCTCAAATTAAATATATATAATATTTAACTTAACTGATTCTCTATTAATTATCTAGGATTATTGAATTTGATATCCCTTGAATTTCCCCAAAATTCATACATCATTAATCCACATCTTGATGAACAGGTGTGATGTACCCTTGTGATGTGAAACTACAAAACAACCATCCTCACACTCTCATTATCAAAATATAAATCCTAGATCATGGAATCAATTTTCTAAAATAATCATGGTTATTTTTTATTTAATAATGTATCATATTAATCACATATATTTTATAGATATTTCTTCCTCATTTCCTTATTTGAATTCCCGTAAGATCAACCTTTTTTTCTCAAAACTCAAATTCTATCATTCTTCGAATCGATAATCCATGTATATCATCATAATAATTTTAATTCTCAAATATTTAATATTATATAACATTTAAAAAGATTATAAATTTCATCTAAATAATCTTACACATCTTGTAAAATCTCTCAATGAATCTTACATACCATATAGAAAATCATTTTTATGCATGGAATTTCAAGTAGAATATTATGTATCGTCAAAATAATTATTATATAACAGTAAATGATTCTTACATAGATTAAATAAAACCAATATTAATATTATATAGTTATTTTTTATTCTGTCATAACCCTTGTGTATGTAGGTTTATTCGTCTGACATGGCCTTCACACACACCATATTAATTTGGTGCCATTACTCTAATATGACATAGCTCAGATGTCATGACACTTATTTTTACATATCTCCTTTATCAAAATTTTAATCATACATAGAAAGGTTTGTGAATCATATAATATTAAATAGGTATATTTCACCTATTTAATATTACATAAGAGTGATTTCAACCTATGTAGCCTTTGTAAAAATAGGATTAATCATACATGAAAGTCCGGTATATTGTATTTCAAAATATGTAATCCAAAACTTGTAAAACTCGATTTATAAGATTCTAAACTTCACTCCAAACTCCTTAAAACACCTCTAACCACTTTGAATCATCTAAAAATATTATTAATAAAAAATCATAATAATATTTCCAAATATATTATAAAAAAGTAAAACTTCATTTGAGTATTTCAATTAAATTTCATAGCTTCAATTTACTGCTTTTATTTCATCCCAAAATTCCTTCAATGGCAGTGCATAATTAATCACCATTAAATGAAACACAATTCTTAAAACCTCAAGTTTCTTATTTATCATCCATTTTATTATTTTATAAATTGTAGTAGGTTGTATTCTAATGAACATAGGGATATAATTATAATTATTCTAACCATCTTAAATCTTCCTTAAAATTAGATAGAATGTGTAGTAGACAAATCTCTAATCACTAACCTATCAGTAATTTTCATAAACCCATTGAAATATCAGTACAATGATCAATGTAAGTATTTTATTGAATCTATTTACAACAAATTTTTAATCTTAAACATCTTCTACTTTTTCTAATGAATCATCTCAAAATATTCTATTATCATATGAATAGATCTCCAATGTGTTCTTTGACATAGTACACTTCTTATTTCTCACCTATGTACTGAGTTATCCACTCCAGAAATTAACTTCAATCTCTCATTGGCCTAGAATTATGAATTTTCCTCTTCATCATCATAGGTATCTTATTTACAAAAAATACAACCCTCATAATCTAATGGGAACTACGGGATTCAATAATTCCTTATTAGATCAGTAACACACGTATCTTGATTCTCTATAGATTAAAGTCATTGTCACCATCAAACTTTTCTATTTCAAACTTATCAATTTTCATTCTATTTTCATGAGGATATAATATCAATTATTATGGGACTCATTGTGATGAATTCTATATTAAATAACCAAACAAGTACTAAATATGAAAAAATTTCTAAATCATTCATAATAGCGCAAGTCTGTTCTCATAGAAACAAAAAAAATATAAAAGGGGTGATTCAAGATGAGGGTAAAAAAAATAAAAGAAAATAAAAAGATAAACACATGATATAAAATGCTTTAAAATACAATGGTATTATGTACATGATAAGGACACCACTCACACACTCACTTTACAACAAATAAAATCTTAAAATGCTAATGATGACAAGAAGATACCACACAACAAATAAAAATAACTTGAAATGAGATATAAAAAATACATGAAGTGGAAAAGGGAAAGAAATTAATATACAACCTATCAAACATACCAGTGATTGGTTTTCTTAATAAATGTGAGGTTTTTGAGGATATCTCTAATAAACCATGGATCCTAAGAACACTAAACATGATATGAATAAGTAACTTCTCCTCATGAGGTAATATCTGTGTATAAATGTTAGTATCTAACTTTAAGGTTAGTTCTATACAAGGACAAAAAATTATTAGTTGAATCTAGAAATATTTTAGTGATCCCTATAAACTTTCCCTCTATTTTATCTCTTGGAATCCAAATTTTTAATGTCAGTAACACCATCGATAGAACTGAACTACATGGATGTCATTATACAATATGAGGTAATTGAGGAGTGGGAGTATCAAGACATGAAAATTGTGAAAATGGTAGATAACCACAATCACATAAAAGAATATTGGACATTGTATAAGGACACTAAAGGTTAGACACACACAAAACACTCATTAGATGGGAATAAATGGAGGATATCAACCACAAAAAAAAAACAAAAAAGGAATATGATATGACTTCAAGGTATGAATTAATGAATATATCATATGATCCCTATAAAATACAAAGGATGTGATGGGAAAAGTTTTTTATACCAAATTCTACCCAAGGTAATAACCCGTATATGAATAGGTAACCCAAAATTAATATAGAGACAAGAAAAAACATAAAAGAGAATATAAAAGTAACAAAAGAGATTAATTTTTTATGATATAATAAAAAAATATTTTAAGTGGTTTGATTTAGAAATTAAACAAGGAATGAAATTCACAAAGTTTGATGTGTGGCCTGGTTTATACAAGGAATTTTATTGTTCTCTCAATGGGATTTTCTGTTGGATTCAAGTTTAATCCAAGGAATTCAAATTGGAAATTTTTGTAGTGAATACTTTGATATCTTTGAAATAGAATAGGATTATATTTTTGTTTTGGAATAGATAAACCATTTCAATGATATATAAACATAGAACTTGATAGATATGTTGATCATAATAGGAGTGATCTAGGTTATGTGTTCACTTATAGAGGAATAAAAAATAACTGGTTATCATGAATAATATTGGTAATATAATTATTAACCATAAAAAAGAAAATTATGTGGTAGAAATGGATACTAATAATAAGATGATATATTTGAAGGTTCTATTAAAGAAACTCAAAAGGAGGAAAGGGGAAATATTTTTATTTTGGGGCAGTCAAAGTGAAGTCAATATTACCAAGAATCTAGAATTTAATTCATGGAAAAAACAATTTCAGTGGAATTTTCACTTCATATTGGGACTTATATAAGATAAAGTGATATAACTACAAAGGGTTAATGAGAGTTAAAATTCAGCAGGTATGTTAACAAAGGTTATAATCCCGGAACGTTTTGGGGTGTTGTTTCATAGTGAGACTTGGATTATAGAAGGTGATATCACTAAAATCAAAAAAAATATATAATATGATGTTTGTATAGTGACTAAATGATACATCCTTGAAACAATATTTAAGTGAGAGATTTTTTAGTTGTGAAATAAGTTTCTCAGGGGTGTATTTTTTGGTGAAGTGATTGAGTATTGCAATGGATGGACTAATGTTGAAACTATAAGATCAATGGATAGAGGTTGTTAGGCAATCAAGGGATAATCTGATCGATAACTAATTATAGTAGAGTGGTAGTGTTTTGGTTTCCATGATATTAGTAGGTATGTTGGTTTTATTGGAAGAAAAATTTATTAATGAAAAAGGAAATTTTCTAAAATATTAGGTTTGGGTGTTGAACAATAGTTAAATAGATGATTCCATGTTTTCCTATAAATTGGTGATCCCTGCATGGGATGTGATTGATCATAAAATATTTTCTTTGATTGAGTGATTAGTGAACCAGTTTTAACTTTAGAGTTTCATTTTCCTCTCACTTATACCCTATTTGGTATGAGGAAAATGAGGACTAGGGAATGGGAAATAGAATTCATGTTTTTGCATGTGTTGGTTGACTAGAAAAAGAGATTTCAAGGAAACCAAAATTCGATCATATAATGGAGTTTTTGTTTCCTTCTAATCAGATGAAAAGGGAATTCTTCCAATAAAAATCTATTTTTTAGAAAAAAAAGGTCCCTATAAATACATCATAATCCAAATTTCCTCCCCCATCCTCCATTCATACGGATGATCATTCTATCACAGTGAACTCATAAAAAAATTAAACCTAAATGAATGTAGTATTAGTGGACTCAAATTTTCTTTAGATATGAAATTGTTATGGATGTGTTATGTAGTTTTTCATTGGGTTTAGTGTGTGAAAAAATTTTGTTATATTGAACTGGATTGGTTTTAAATTCAATTTTAAAATAATTGGACTAACCTCATATATCTCCTTACCTTTCCTATTAAATCATTATTTCATTATTTACTCGCTCATTTTCTCTTTAATAAAGTGAAATCTCACTTGATTACCCTCACCTAGAAGTTTCAGTTTAATTAAAGGGGTAAAATAACCACTACAGCCACTAATCTACCCTATCCCAATAATCTAATATCTCTAATTACCCATAAGTTAACACACTTATCACGATTTCAGGTAATTTAGAGGACATAAGTGGCCCATGTGTGTGATCTAGTGAAGAAGGGAAGATGAATTCAGAATGTAAGAAATAAGGAAATCCCCTTATGTCTAAATAGTTTTAATGAATCCAAAGAGATTAAAAAAATATAATGAACTATTAAAGTAAAAAATTTATTAACAGTGGATAAGGAGAATCTCCTTAGCTCAGCCACTAATCTCTTAGTGTACCATCACTAGAGTTATTATAGAAAAAAGAAAAAGAATAAAGTAAGCAGTACCATCTCAACTCACCCAGTGATCAAAGAGAAGATCCCTCCTAGAAGTGAACAGTTCTCCATTTATAGAAGAATTCTCAAAGATTCTTCATGTGCTTCACAATTAACTATGTGATTAGTACAGGTTTCTTCACTTCTTTGGGTGAATCCAAAATGTAGGAATGTTCCTCAATTTCAGTTCCCAAACTTAGTGAATTCTTATTCTTTGGATGATCGATGTGTGTCTATTTCTAGGGTCACGATTGGTTTAGTGGAGAGTGTCCTCGTAAATTTTTAAAGTTCATAGATTATTGCATTATTGATTCCCATAAATTTTTAAGAATAAATTAAGGATGAAATGATTTGGTGCATCACAACATATTGGAAATCAAGGCATTCTCATGTGATCACATAAGGAATGATTTTAGTATTAAAAGTTTTGGAAAGTCGGCCTATAGAATTGGTCCTTTAGAGGAGGAATGAGCTTAAGTGTATAAGGACTAATTGAAAATATTGGGGTGTTATCTTGAACTTGGGTATGAAAATAGAAATAATTAGCATAATTTAATTCAAAATATCAATTCAGTTATAAGTGGTGTTGTGTAGAGGGATCGATCATGTTTTAATCTTCATTAGTATGGATCAAAATTATCCTAAAATAATTTGGTCTTAAACTTTATATTCAAATCATATTCAAATTTTTATTCCCAACTGAAACATGTTTATAACCCTCTTTTCATATTCATTGGTTCTATGAGAAGATAAAAATCATCATATTTTGCAAACTTTAAAAATTTCCTTTGATTTTTAGTGGTTTAGAGTTTAATCAAGAATTGTAGGATCGGTCTTGGACTGTGGATACTTAACATGTGTATTTTTAAGGCTCCACATGAATGGGTAATTACTTAAAACACAAATAAGTCATGGGCACTGGTCTGGTGTTGTAGGTTGTGATTTGGGGTCATTGGTGTGCAGTGACTTGGTTCATCCATTTTAATGAACACCTTGTGTGCATTGTTTTCCATTTTCATAGCTGAAACAATGGGGACCAATGATGCCTCTCTTTCTTCAAATTTCTACACAGGGAATATAAGATCAAGCATGATTTCATAATTTTTTTCCCCTTGTGATTGATCTCAGTGGGGTTCATCTCATCCTTGTAAATCTCACACTTCTTCTGGTAAGAATAAACATGGACAGGTTCTTTATTTTTGGCTAGATGGGTTCAAACATGGCTCGGGTCTATTCATCTATGTGGCGTCTTTAGTACAGAAGTCGGCATTGGAAACTTAAATGATCTCAGTTTCCATTTTTAGACCCAATAATTCAATACTCTTTGGTTCATCATCAGTTTATCATGTATTCTTCAAGATCAAACTCACATACAACTGGATATCTTCAGTTTGCATCATCTTCCTCGGTGTATTGAAGCTACTTCATGCTTGAGATTTGATGGTTCATATCCCCAATCCATGGAATCTTTTTATACTTATATTCTTATTTTATTAGAAATAGATGACCTCTATGAGCTTTTCATTATGACTTATTCGGATTTGGATGAAACTCAATACTTGAAAATAGTATGTTTAGGGTTAAGTGATTTTATCATCAAGCTTTAGTGGCATCAACACCAAGATTCAGCATCTCCAATTGATTTCCTATTTTTGGACATCCTCATCTTCATGATTCCTCTATCTGTTAAAGATGATATTGGGTTGATATGGTTTGTGTATCAACTTTTGGTAAGATATAATAAATATGGTTTCTTGGAAATTAATTTTTGGTTAGTTTCAGCTACATTTTGTGGGTTAGGATGAGATTCAAACAATAATTTGGAATGGAGAAGGATTCATTGTGGTGGGTATACTGATCGTGGGAAGATATGACCCTGCAGTCAGTTGTCAAAGGTGGTCATATAGACAGTTGGTGTTTTTTAATGTGTTTGGATGCATAAAATAGGCAAAGTCGTTATATTGACCATGGAGAAATATTGTGGTAAGTTGGTTATCTTTCTTTAATGCAGTAAATATTCTCCCATGGGTTCTTCTTCATGCGGTAAGTGTGACCCTTCACCAAATTTTGAATGCAGTCCTTGAACTAAGTGTGAGAGATGCTACCTTATGGTAGCTTGAGCTACTATACAACTACACTTTATTAAAAATACATTTAGGAAGATTGACATTTCAAATTTAGATTAAATTTTCATTCAATACCCGATAAAATTTCAAAAAATATTTAAATCATCAAAAATGAAATAAAACCAAATTATTTTCATTACCCATTAAAATGATAAATTGAAATTATAAAATAAAATATATAAAATCATTTCAGCTTAAAAAATTCAACCAAAAATTAATTTCAACAATTTTCATTTATAAAATCACAATTTAAACCATGGTTTTTTCAAATTAATTCAAGTTTAGTTCAAAAAAATATTTACATCCAAATTGATGTATCACAATTTAAAACATTTAGATATAAATCAGAATCAAATTCAATTTTTCAAATCAATTTATGGGTTTCATTTAATTCAAAAATGAATAAATCAATTAAAACTATTAATTAAATCTATTTAAGAATATTTATTTTAGATTTATATTGAATTAAATAGTCAATATTACATTCCTTTAAATAATTAAATCACATTTCCACAAAAAATGCATGGCTAGAAATTAATTTCCAAAAATTAATAAATTGTGTAAAATCAATGTTTAATCCATTCATCATTTACTTCTAGATTTCATATAATTAATAAAAAACACTAATTTTCCTAGTATTTGTTTAATTTATAGTGTGATTATCAATAAAAATAAATTATAATTTTTTAAAATTCTTATTCTCGTCACTCCCTCGCACTTGAACTATTACACTCTCGAGAAAAACATTGAATTTCATTTATTCAAAGGGATTATTTTCCTTCCTAAACCTAAATATACATTACAAAGAAGAAGAAATCACAGGTTACTCCATTGTTTGAATTATCATTCCTCTTGTATGATTCCAACTACCAAACATCAATTAAAGTAGTATTTAAAAGTCTAAGAGTAAAACAAATTAGATTTGAGTGGAATCAAAATTTTAACAAGAAGCAGCTATATCATCCCTTTATCCTAAATTTCTTAAACCAAAGTTTGATTTTCCACTTCATAATACAACTCAAATGAATTTTGTAAAATTTAATTTCCTCCTTCATTTGTCTTCAATATCCCCCTCACATGAATGAATTAATCTTTCACAATTAGCTAATTTATTGATTTTTTTTTATTTTTTGTTTTTTAATTTTTCCCATCAATGTATGTGGAAATTCATAGTGTAAAGGAACTTATTAGATATATACAAATGGGAATTTACTCACACACTCAATTCCTAATGTCTCAAATATTCATTTTGGAATCCCAATTGACCATTTGACTCCGGTTTCAAAGGATTTAAATCAATTTCTTTCGAGTTGGATCCCTAAGGTGTTATTTTTTATAAAGTCCAAGTTACCTTGGATTAAGTTCTAAATTATACTGACCTCATGTTTTAATTATGATTTCATAGAAATATTTCCCATGCATTCTATTTTCTAGTTATAAGACCAAATTATCCATGAAAGAAGTGACAAAATCACTCATCAATCTTCTATATCTCACCATTTCAGAACTAGTGAACTTCCCTTCACTCTAGTATGGTATTTAATCTAGGTAGGAAAATAATTAATTTCAATGTTTTACTATCCTAAAAACACACTAAAACCCAAAAATAGAGAAACATGAAAAAAAATATGCACAAATTCCTAAAATAGATTTGGATTTTGTTATTAATAATTTTATTTTATTTTTTTAGCATAGAGGGAAAATGTAAAATAGAAAAGGGGTATTTACATCCTAGACTACTTTATCCATATCCACCACACTTATCTCAGACTCCATTCCATTTAATTACAGCATGCATTTTTTCTAAGTAATACAAAATTAAAAATGAGTATCTAAACAAATATAGAGGGAAGATATAACCTGAGTTTTATTTATTAGATTCTAGTATAGAGAAGTTTTGAATCCTCTATGGGTTATTTTTATAAACCTTCATAAAAATGATTCAGTTGGTGACTATTCATCTTGAATAAGTTCTGTGATTGAGCTCCCTTGATCTCAACTACACCAAATAGAAAAATTTTAGTCACTATGTAATGTCTAGTTCACTTTGAATGATTTTTAGTAGGAATCAGCTCCCTTCTTGAAGAGTTCAACAACACTTTGTATTCAATTTAAAATTCTATTTTCTGAATTATTTTGGCATAGATAAATCTATATTTATTGTTATAAAGCATGGTGTTCTCTTATGCTTACCACCTCAGTTTCTTCAGTTCCATCATCTGCAGCTTCCTATTCTCTCATATCCCACCAAATGATGGGTTAACTTTTTTAGAAACCCCGTAGGCTTTATGCTACAAATCGATAGAAAATTCATTATTTTCTTTAAAAAAATCATATCTCAGGTGGGATAGTGGAAAATTTAATTCCAATTCAGGTGGTTTTATAGTAAATATATTAACTTATTATTATCCATACTTTTATCATGTGCATATAATAAAGAGGTTTCATTATAAAATTTGAGTAAATCATCCAAAAAATTCCCATCAGTCTCTTCAAGTTGTTTAGTTCAAAAAAAATTACATATTTAACTCATTTTCAAAAATAGATTTAGTATTAAAATCATGATATTATAAAGATTATATTAATCTAATTCTTTCAAGAAACATTCCAATTTATTCTTCATAATAACAAGATAATTCAATATGGTTCCTTGTAAAAATATATTTTCTTCATGGGGATATTTCAATGAATATAAAATGTTAAAACTTATAGTTTTTTCACCAAAATTCATGGAAAGTGTTACTTCCTTAACATTTATTATTGTTTTGGATATCTTGATAAATGGTCTACCTAAGATTATGGGGGAATGAATATTACCTTTTTCGTCCTCCATATTCAAAATGTAGAAATTAGTAGGGAATTAAAATCATTGTATACTCACCAAAACATCTTCGAGTATACCTAATGGGTAGGTAATGGTTCAGTTGAAAATATATACAACCACTCAAGTGAGTTTGAGTTATCCTATCTATAGAGATGAATAAATTGAGTAGGTTATTGCATTAATTGATTCTCCTAAATCATATAATGCATTAAAAAAATTAATCTCACCAATAGTGCAAGGGATAGTGAAGGTACCTAGATCTTGTAATTTCTAGTGGATTTGTGGGGTTACAAGCATGGAAACATTTTTACCTAAACTTATGTTTTCATTAACTTGAAATATTCTCCTCTCAATGCACATGTATTTTATTAATTTTTCATACCTTGGGATTTAGAGGATATTTATTGGTAAAGAGATATTAATCTACACCTTCTTGAATACTTACATAATCTCCTCTTATAGTGTGCCTTCACTGGGTCTATTAGGGGTGTTTCTATAGATTGTAAGGGAGGTTGGGGATAATGTAGGTCTTCTAACTTGTCCTTCCCTTTATCCTTCATCCCAAGGGGTGTGTCTATGGGTTCGTCAGCTTCTTTTTCATAGAAAAAATCATCAAGTACAATGGTTTTTCCCTTATATATTCCTCTCCAAATATTTATCCTACCTACTTCCCAACTTATTTCATCTCCTTAAGGAAATAGAGTCGACATTTCCCTTGGGGTTAGTAATTTACCGAGCAGGGAGTTTACCTGAACCTTGATTTTTCAATTCATTAATGGAAGTTAGGATATGGTCATTATACTTCACATGTTCTTTCATCGGTTATTTCATTAAGGTTTATTAGGATTTCCTTGGTTGGTAACTTTTAGAAGGTTGAGAGTTATTTATTTAAAAAGGTAATGGTTAGAAAGATGGTTGGAAACATTTATAAAAGGATGGTCACTGAATTTTTTGGTTTCCAACTCCATATTGAATGTTGCACTACTGCAAATATGGACTTTAAAAGCACTAGAAAAGTCCATTTATAGCTCTAAAACAAGCGCTATTAATTGAGTTTCTCATAAAAGGGGGTCCATTTTATTAGTTCTAAATAAAGCGCTGATAATGACCCCTTTTATCAGCGCTAAAAAAATCACTGATAAAAGTTAAAAAACATTAAAAAATAAAAATAAAAATCTAAAATTTGGGGAGGGGCATTCAACAGTGATTGAAACCCCCCTTCATCACCCCCCCCCCCCCAGCTTATACACCCTAGCAGCCACCCCACCCACCCTTTAATAGTGCCCCACCAACCCTTTAATAGTGCTAGATGCAATTACTCTCACGCGTGTGACCTGCTTCCCCCTGTATTTGAACCCGAGACCTCTTGCATGCGCATCTAAACCTTTACCACTCCACCATATTGCTTTTCTCTCCATTTAATAATATATATATTTATTTATTTATTTATTTATTTAGTTATATTTACTCTTATATTAATATATATTTATATTAATATGTATATTTAGTTATATTAATATATATATCCATATATTAATATATATATGTATACATATATAGTTATATTTATATATTTATTTGTATATTAATATATATTTATATCTATTTATTTATATATATTTATATTTTTTATCTGTATATTTATTTGTATATTAATATATATTTATAAGATCAGTTTTAAATACATTTATAAAATATGTTTTTCTGTGTGTTTTTACAAATAAATAAATACATATATACAACACACACACACACATATATATATTATATGTGTATCTATAAGTATAATTATACATATTTATATATATTTACAAATATTATATATTAAAATGTATATACATATGTTTAGAATACAGAGATAATATATATAAGTTTGTCAATACAGACACACACAAATATATATATATACACGTACACATTATATAGGTATATAAATATTCATATATTTGTATTTTAAATAAAATGGATATTAGTTCTTTATTTAGATAAGGATTATATATTGATAAATATATTTTATATGTAATGTTTAATTATTTATTTATAAAATAAAATTTTTATGTGTAAATATATAAAAAACATATGTATATATTGTTATATATTTGATTATAAATAATAGTACATTATAAAAAATGGTAAAATTTCAAATCCATAATATTAATAAGAATGTAATCCATTGAAATAAATTCATCACCCACTGAAAAAGGGCAAAAATACCCCCTTAAATGAGGCTGAAATTCCATCAAATGTTAAATAATTTGGGTATCCGGACTAAAAACTTTGTTTTGGAGTCCTTATGGTTCTTTTTTTTCCTCGAAAAATGTGACAGAAGGTTCTCTTTAATTGTTAGCATCTAAATCTCGTCACAGACTTCGATTTGATATATTGTAGAGCTCAAACGAACACTTGGATCAAAAGTTATGGTCGTTTGAAGTTTGAATTACGTTTTAAACTTATTTTTGATATTTTATTAATTTTTTTATATTTTTTGTCTTTAAATTTTTATTAAATTATTATTAGTCTATGAAAATTAGAAAATTATTAATTAATAATTTTTTAAGATATTTTATAAGTCATTTTCACTACATATCTTATATATTAAGTGCAAATGTTTATTTATACTTAACAAAAATATATTTAAAAAATATATATTATATTTATATCAATACAAATATGCTTATATATTTATATATCAATATATTATTTTTTATGAAATATAATTTTTTTGAAATATACACTTTAACAGTACTAGGAAAAAAATTGCTGATAAAGCCCCCCTTTATCAGTGTTACTAAAAAAAGCGATGATAAAGGGGGCCCTTTATCAGTGCTAAAAAAAGTGCTGATAAAGGGGAACTTTTAACAACACTTTTTTTAGCACTGTTAAAAGTACATTTTATCAGCACTTTTTTAGCACTGATAAAGTAACCCCCTTTATTAGTGCATTTTTTTAGCACTCTTAAAGGGTGGTGCTATGGAAACCCAGTTTTTGGTAGTGTTGGAATACTCTTTGCTTCCTTGATTTTTGCTGGTTGTAATACCACACCCCAGAACCCACTGAACTGGTGCTCCGGGCTAGTGTTCCATAAGGCCTGAAGCATGCCTCCCCATATAATAGAGACTGCCGGCTAGCAGTGATTTCCTAAGAGGTTATCCTAGGGAGACTATGTTCTCTTTTCAAAGTATCTATAGAAGTGGAAGTAATGAAAAAAATATAAAGAACAAGATATAGCATAGATAAATTATTCCAAGTTCCATAAATAACTACAATATCAAAATTATATAATAATGGATATGTTATACATGTTAAGGATCCCCCATGATAAAATCATATATAGGATAAGAAAACACCAAAATAAAAATAAAATTAAGAACTTCTCCCAAACTAGTCTCAAGTCCTTCTCAGTCCTATCGTCCATACCCACACTCGCATATCGAGCCAACTATCATCAATGTTGAGTTCTTTCCCTATACCTATAACCTATGACCAAATAGTGACATCTCTCGGGTACCCAAGTTCTATGGTGGCCTAATCTGAGTGTGAGTAAAACTCAATGGGACACCACCAACGATGTCCCTACATTAACCAGTATGATATAAAAGTGCATGTATAATTTCTCTAAGTAAATTTTTTTATAATTATAAAAAAAATTACATATGATCATGAAATAAATAAGGTGGTGGAAAATGGAAAAATAAACAAAAATCCTGAACTCTCGAGTTCTGTGGTGACAACCAGGGTAGGTCTTACCTACTTCAGCCTGTGTCATAGTGTCTATGAGAATTTCATGATGACCACACCTCCATAAGTAACTACACATAATCTAGGCACTCATCTTGGTGTTACCTTGTATCATAAATCATCACATGGAATCCAAGCTATCATCCCAGAATTCATTTGGAATCTAAAACCCATTCCATCATTCCCCAAATATCATGTGTCATACGAAGTCCAAGTAAATATCATGATAATTCGATGTATCTGGAATCATGTTGAACCCATGAATCTCATCCTATAATTTCTAATAATGTATCATATGGAATTCAAGTCATTCATCATATCATTCCTAATCATTAAGAATCAGATAGAATCCATGTTCTCATCCCATCATTTCCCAATATCATTCATCACATGGAATCCCAATTCTTATCCCAGAATTCCCGATTATTACACACTGCAATCCTGGTTTAACATTTTCATTATTAAATTTAAATCATTAATAAATTTTATAAAACATCACGTTAAATCATGCATCATGATTTATAAACACCATTCTGCATTTTAATAACCCAAAAAAACAAAATATTATTTACCATTTTCCAAAATCGAGCCATTTTATAAAACAAAAGTTCTAACTATAATTCCTAGAGGTTGTAAAAGACATGGGGTGAAAATTATCAATAACCAAGTGATATACCCAATTCACTTTCCAACCTATAATTAATTAAATTTATTTTCCAAGTAAAATAACTAATACCAAAACATAAACCCTTTAAATTTAATAATAAACTATATCAATCTTGAAGATCCATTTCAAGATCTTCAATGATTGTGAAATTTCATTTCACAATAATTGATTTTACATTCAGTTACTCAGTTGAGGATATTAACTATGATACTCAATTCATCTCACCACTTTAGTTTTTGGAAGTAATAACACTTAAATTAGTGCAGCTAACTAGGACACGGCACAATTTGAAACATTTACTTTAACATTAAGTCAATGCACAGCAAGGTCAGCATGACCGCATGACACGCCACTTTAAAAATGAGGTAAGACTATGGGTTAAGTATAGGGACCACCTACCTCATGCCTAATGAATCTCACTTATTGAATATCATATTCTTATTCGGCCTGAATGAAGATAAAATGATAAACTAAACAAATTCCTTGAAAATAGGTCATATTATATCAATCTAAAATAAAACCATTTTAAAGTAAAATAAAAAAAACAGTAGGAGGAAAGGTATAATTTCCTGAGGATCTCTAAAGTAAGTGAAGGAAGCTAAAATGGACATTGGATGGATGATATCCACCAAGAAGAAGGGAGGAAGAAGGGGGTATATATAGGGGTTTTAGTTGAGAAAGGGGAGAAAAGGGGGGTTAAAACTAAAAAGGTCATAAGGTAATTTTTGTAAAATTTTACTTTTAAAATAGACATATATATTGGTGGAATTCAAAACTGTTCGCTAACCATGTGAGCTTCACTATCTAAGACCCACACTTTTTCATAGTTAGTGTGAATGGTTTGAAAAATTGTGCACAAACCGTATGACATGACTTTGTAATTTTTAGTAGAGTTTTATAGTTTTCTAAATCCCCTAGATGGTTGAAAAATCCATGGTCCTATATAAATCAAGTTTCATGGTTGGGGCACATTGTTATCACTAACTATACACTAACCATGAACCCAAGTTATTTCCACTAAAATTGAAATTTCAAACCTCGAAACTCCTGAAACTTATCCAAGCACCCAACACACCTCTCAGGCCCCAAACCATAATAAAAAACAATATTTTTCAACACTTTAATTCTTGATTCAAAACTCTATTTTAAAAACAACACATCAACCAAACTCAAAATTGAAAATTTTACTGAACCTCTAGGCATTTCCATACACCCAGGCCTTAAAAACTCCCCACCATATCACTTACCATCCTCAAAAAGTCCGAGTGACCATCAAAATACATTACATGAACCATGATGGTTGTCAAATCCTATTAAAATTGAACTATTACATTCCCAGATTCTTAAATCACTACATGAGAAAAATCTATAAATAAAAGACACAAGGTCGCCTAACCTAGATCTGATGCTCACATTTTTTATTGAACACTGATATGACACTCTATGACTCCCATATAACCTGATATTCCCACATGTCATTGTATAGATAATTATCTATCCCATGGTTCTCCCTACTATAGGACTTAGCTCACAAGGCTGATTCCAAACCCAGGAACTTATCCCCATCAAAAAATTTCTACTAATTCTTATTATAATAAATCCATCAAACTACTAAACATTGTTCCTGACACACCGTAACTCAACATGTGATATCACCGGTCAACAATGGTACCACTCTCATTTCCACCTTCAAATCCAAAATAGAAATTCCTCCACCATCCAATAACGACTTGATCACATCATATATTCATTAAAAATACTCTTCTAACATTCAAACAAGATCCATTATTTCTCCAAGGATGTTCCCAATGCATTTCCAAACCCACTACATCAAACTGATGCAAAAAAACTAGTCATACCACTTCAGGACAACCATCTATAAGAATGCTTGGATTCTATCACTAGAATTACTATAAAACTCCTAAAAATAATACCCTTATCTCTAAAGGTATCCCATGGTTATCCCAAGAACACAATAATATATAGTACTGACCTTTCCAGTGAACTTCCTTGGTCAAAACACCGATTATACATAATACTCATCGTACTTCCACTCAAGCACCAGCATTCCACCACATTGAACTAAGATTGGATCAATCCACTCCATCCTAAGTTTGAATCAACTATACAAACTCATCCAACAATACATGGATATTAACCTTTGAAATTCCTTGAGGGAATCCAAATTTTATTGGAACCACTTGCACACTGGAATCTAGTGTCGTGATGACTATCCAAAGATCGGTCCTTCACATCAATAACCCTTCCTACATAAGGATTTCATTACCATGAATAACATGATGATCCCCACCATATAAGTGTCCTTTTTTATTCCACCAAGTAAAAACCCCACTCTCATGGCCCATTTTTCATCCATCACTGAAAACAATGACTGGATGAGGCCAAACCTACTTACTCCTAAGCGCTACTCCAACCGTCAAACATTATCTACTTACATCTCATAGAAAACTATTCTCAGTACTCATCAAAAAAAATAAAAGTGAGGGACACATCCCAAAAATTTATGGTGGAAACCCCACTATATTTCTTTCCTTATACTACTCCTCAATCACTGACCCTGGCAGGTCCCACCTTTACCAGACATGTGTCACTCCTCCCAAGAAAGATTCACCATCCTATCAAACCAGAACAGTATTGATCTCTTGAATCTCCCATTATACATTAATTTTATCCAATTAAATTTCATACCTCTAGATTGGGGGTATTTTCCTTCTCCAACGCATCCCTTGAGCATCCAAACCACAATATCTCTAAAAGGTCATCAGTCATTAGCTCACACACAATTTCTCACTGACCAGAAACATGAGAGGCATTGTGCTTACTAGTGCACACTACCTTAATATAATGAAATAAAATGGTGGTACACTCTAGTAACACCCTATAATGTCACGTAAATCACACTCCCATAAGTCACGCCACATCCAAATTGGTCTCACGTGCTAAAACCACCAACCACACTCATACTCAGGTCAACCTTATTATTCCTAGATTATCCTTGGTAATCCTCTTGAAAATCAATCACTCGACATGTTCCAAGGTCCAACACATGACTTATCTCTAATTTTATTCATTCTAAGATGATAGTTATTCATCCCTGCTCACACTAGACTATTGGAATCACATGACAAACTTAATGAGGCTTGAAACTCAAACACTCCTACCCAAAATCCCAACATTGATACCAAGTAGAAACACCCTATATACTTTCACATTTGACCATCTAAGGTGTCACATCATAGTTTCTATATAGTTGGTCACACATCATGTTCAACTATCCAAACTCCAATCATACCACCGTGAATTTTTCTAAATGAAGAGTGCTTTCTATCACACTATCTATCCTCATCAAGACTCAAGGGTCACATTCTATACTAAAACTACTTCATAGAACCTAACTCATCATACAACAAGTAAAGAGTCACTAATACTAGGATCACATTCCTAAATTGGAAACCAAATATGCTTTAAGAATGTTTATTCTACTAACCAGAAGCATCCTAGATGTCCTCATAAAATAGGCCTAACACTGTACACACATCAAGACCAATAAAATGACTGCCATTTGACATTGGGGTCACTTATAGAACCTAAACCGCTTACCTTTGCAGGAACCACATACCCAAGGCATTATCACAAATTCTAGGGTCATACATCTGAATGATCCTTCCCTTAAAATCTTGCCTAAATACAAGTCACTATCACCAAAGGTGCTCAATCACAACTTCCTCTACACTTTCCCTCACCAGACATGCACCAAATGCATAAACAAGGTATATAACCCTTCCTTATACCACTAAATAATGTCAAAATATTGGGTCAACCCCACTTGTAATTTACCCTAAAAGGTCACAGGGTATCAACTCACTCAACCTGAGTTGCAACTGAAAGGTCACTAGATCCTTCCAACTAGCCCATCAATTGAGGTCCCACTAAAACCACATATTACAGGATGATACTCACACCTACCTCAAAGTCACATGGCATGTATCATGTAGAACACCCAACTCATTGTTCACATAATCCAAGATATTTGTCTAGCCCCACTAGCCCTCCCCATGGTTATTCCAAACACAAAATCCTTCTAATACACCACAACCAAAAAGACTTTCTATCATTCTCAATATATTATTCATTATTATTTAAGACATAGATTTCACACTTATGTAAGGATTAATATTATTTTAATTTTAAAATCACATTTTAGAACCTTAAAATTAATTTTTTTCAGAATCACTGCTTTATAAATCTCATCTTTCAAACTTTAACATTTAAAAAGGACCTCATTTTAAAATTCCTAAAGACCATAGGATTTACAATTCAAAAATTTTAACAAATTACTAACTTTTGAAATTTTTATAAGGATTGGTTAAATAAAATATGATTCATAAGATATAAAGAAATAATGTTGAGTGTATCCTTAAACCACATTATGTTTTGATAATTTCAACAATATTTTGAATTATTTATTAATAAAATATTCTTAATCATGGTCATATTATAATATTTATTTTCTTAAAATATTTTTTAGTTTTTTAGTTTTTATATTTAATAACATGTACTACAATTTTCATGAAGTTTTCTTAGTATAAATAAGTCATTTTGAACCTCAAAATATCATTTTACTTATTCTGGAACAAAAATTTGGAAAAGTCTAGAAATTGATAATTTGGAAAAGTCTGGAACCTACCATGTCAATTGCTCGTGTCACAATACCATGTAAACTGACCATGTCACCTGACCATGTCACCTAACCATGTCACTTGAATGTGTCACCTAACAACCTCACCAGACTATATCGACCTACCATGGAACTGACTATGGAACCTATCGTGTCACCTGACTGTGGAACCTACCATGGAACTGACCATGGAACCTACCATGAGTACTGACCATGAGTGAAATTATATTTGGTATTTTTACTATAAATTGGGATAAATAAATAAAAATTAAGTGATTATTATTTTTTTGAAAATATAACAAAATTATCTACATTTCATTAAAATAAATAAAAATTTTAATTAGTCTCTATAACTGCAGAAATTAGATTAAAGTTTCTTTATGTTTTCAGTCTGAATTCATCAGTTCTCCAGAATAAAATTTCTACTCTATTTTGATGATAACTTGATATGTATAAGTATGATTAAGGTCATTGTTGATTATATGTATATATAATAAAATTATAAAAATATAATTCAAATGGTGATAAAAATTATTCTATTGTTTTTAAGGTATGTTTTAAGTTTGAAACTTTATAAGTTAATCTTTATACAAATTTCAAGAATAAGCTATATAAAATAAGGTATGTTAATTTCCTTGTCTATATCTGGATACATAGATTCACTTTTGAATACCCTAAATAAATATCCTACATTAAACCCATACATGTATTTGCCTATGTGGGTTTTTAATTTTATACAGGATATTGTAAAATATTGAAATATGCTCTGTTTTATGTAATATTTCATTTTTTTTCATTTACTGCATATTTATTATGGATATAATTGATGTTTAATTTGTTATATAATTAGTTATTAATTATTTAAAATCTATTAATATATATTTTAAATTAGTTTATAAATTCTAATCACATGGGCTGAAGTTTAATGTTGATTTCTTGGGAAAACATGAGTTCTACAATAAATGTTGTTGGAATGTGAACAGTTTGTCTCGCATAATTTATTGGAGCTTTACAAGGGAATTTAATGATGATTATAATTATTCATTAGAAATGTATTAATTATACTAACATTTTATCACTTTCTATCATGAATTTAATTTTACATATTATCAAAGTGACCCACGTGAATATGCTTTGCATGCACATTCAAAAAAGAAATTGTATGTTGTATTGGGAAAGATGAACTGCAATAGACTTCTGATGTTGAATATTTTGTTCATAGATGAACTCAATATATGGAGTTTCAAAATATAGGTAAATTAAAATAGGTAGAGGATATTTTTTAACTATAAAAGGGCTCTAAAATTTTATTATTTCTTACCACTCTCAATTGGAATTTAATTGTTTGATCCTTTACTTCTGGAAAATGCACTACTGCCTCAACACTCAAACATTGAGTCTATAAATCTAGTTATGTGGTTATAATTATTCCTATCCTATTTTTTGGTGTTATTATAAAGGGTTATACTACCCATTAAAAGGTAGTATTTTGGGTTGTGACTCCTAATCAAAAGTCAGGCACTAGTTCGTGCCTCTAGGGGGGAAAGGTAGGTTCTACGGGTTGTGCCTCCAGATAGAAAATGGGAGGATTGGTTTGGGTTTAATCCCATAGGGGGGAAAGGATTTGTAATTTGGATGTGACTCTTGGTGGTAAAATGTCATTTTAAGATTCCATTGTATTAGTTATATTGGGTTCCATCACTCTCAGTTCATGAGAGGGGTGAAGAGTGGAGTAGGATCATTTTGATCTGAACCACTATAAAAATATCTTATGTTATTTTTATTTTATTTTAAACTACATTAAACTTATAACTATAATATAATCCTTAAATTAATTTATCCATTTTTTAAAATCCAATTCACCCCCCCCCCCTCTTGGATATTTTTCTATCTTAACAGTGGACCAAAAATTGGTATCAGAGGGAGACCCCTAGCTCTATATATATATATATATATATTATTTTTTCTAACCATTTCTTAACTTAACCATCAAGGGGAAATATATTGTTTATGATGGTAGGAAAAAGTCTTAATAATGGATGGATACCTCAAAAACCACCTCATTTTGATGGTACTAATTATGGATATTATAATTCTCGAATGGAATATTTTTTTAAGTAACTTATCAATGATCATTTTATCATCATGGTAAATCCATACAAGCTACCTGAAGGTAAACCTGGACATTTGGTTGGAAATTATGTGATAAATTATGTTTTGAATTATAAGGTGATGATTATTTTATACTATGAAATAAATAGGAATGTGTATATTCATGTTTCAACATGTGAAACTACTCGTGACATTTGAAAAATTCTACAAGTTACACATCTTGGTTATGATAAACTTATTAGAACTAAGTTGATCATGTTAAGATATGAATATAAAGAATTTAAAATGGTTAATGATAAAACTATTGATCAAATGTTTCATGGATTTACTAGTATTTTAAATTTTATAAGTTCTTTGGGATAAAATCTTGAAAATAATTTTCTTATTAAAAGAGTTCTTAGAGAACTTCATAAGAAGTGGAATACTAAAAAGGTAGTTATAGATGAAAGTAATAAATTCAAGGAATATACTCTTGATGAGCTTATTAGATCATTATTACAATACAAGTTATAACTTAAAAATCTTACTAAAGAAGATAATTCAAAGAATAATGGAGTTTCTTTTAAATAAAATGTATCTAATTACTCTTATGATTTTCAGTTACAAAGTGGTGATAGGAATGATACAGCCTATGTTTCAAAATTTGGATATAGATGGAAGAAGGGATACTCAAGGAGATTGTGGAAATATTATCCTAAGGATGATATCAAGGATAAAAAGAAAGGTAATATCATTTCTAATGATTCCCAAGATGTAATTTTTTATGATTGTTGGAAAAGGGGGAATATCAATCCCGATTTCCCAAGACTAAATAATAAAAAAATAAAAAAAAGAATTATAAGAAAGGAAATAAGGAAATGGTTTTCATGTGGATTTATACTGAAGATTCAAGTACTGCTGAAGAATTTGGTTCTGAAAAAAATGTTGTAAACTTGTGTTTGATGCCTCTTTCAAATCAGGTAAGTGAATCTAATTATTATTCATATTCTGAATCTAAATATTAAAATCCTACTATTGATGAATTTATTAAATAATTTGATATACTTGAACATGAAGTTGAAAAATATATTGGTTTATACAATAATCTTAATAGACAGCATAAGGATATTATTAAGGAGATTGAAAATATGAATAAATCTATTTAGGATGATAAAAATTCTATACATAAAAATCTAGAAATTACACAAGAAAATATTAAAAATTCCCATGCTGAAAATGATAAATTAAAAAGAGAATTTGATTTTATATAAAAATCTCATGAATTTGAAATAATAGATTTTAATACCATTCTTAAGAATAATGAACGCCTCAAAAATGAAATTGAAAGTTTAAAGAAAAATTTAACCATTTTTTGTTCAAGGTAGGGGAAACTTTGATAAAATTATGAGTTTTAATAAAATGAACAATAGGAAATTTGGTTTTGGTTATGATAATAATTTTCCTAAAATGTGTGATACTTTATTTGTTAAAAGTTCTAATGGAAGTACATATACTGCTACTTTTTTTAGATTTCATATGAAAGGTCATTATTCCAATGAGTGTTCTTTGAGATTTACACAATCTATTAGACATTGTTTAGATGGAAAATATAGGGACCACCTAGGTGACAAGAACAAAATGGTCGGACAATAACTGGGTTGTCTATCCTTTTTATATTGTGAAGGAGATGTTATAGTTAAATGATTTCACATCTAGTACACCAATTTTTCTTTTTCAAAATGATATGTATGGATTGGCCTGACTGTTTTATTATGTGGGGTTCAATGTATTTGTACAATCATTCAATTTGTGTTTACCATTTTTATCTCTAACGGAAACTCCCAATGGCCCCCACATCCATAACTGAGTACGGACCTACATTCTAAAGGTAGGTGGTTCTTTGCTACCATGCAGGGAGGAAATTAATATTCTAAGGATGGGACTGAACCATTATGAGGCAATGTAACACCCCAAGGTTTTACAAATAAATTTAATATAGAATGTAATGCATGAAACACTGAGTCTCTATGAAACAAAACTGTTTTTTTATAACCTATCTTTTAAACATAATTTTTCCACCTCTATGTTTTGAATTTTGAAAAACAAACATAAACGATTGTGACCAGTAAGATATTTAGAGTCTGATAGGATCAACTTTCATTTTTGGTGAATAGTAACTTGATGCTTATGAATAGTAATGTGACCTAATGAAGAGTAACATCACTCATGTAAGTATAAATAAAATTTAGGCACCTTATAAATGAGAGTTAAGATTTTAAAAAATAATAATTAAGTGTTGGTATTTTTGTGAGTAATAAATATTTAATTATAATTTTAAATTAGTAAATTGATTTAAAATAAAATTAATTTTTATAAAATTTATTCCTAAATAAATATTTTTATTTTAGGATAATATTATGAGACCTCGGTTAATTTTTGAAAGTATTATTAAATCAGTTTTAATTTTAAAATCTATATTTTTCAAGTAAATAATGATTTTATTTAAAAATTAAATTTCAAATATTTAGAAAATTATTTTGATAAAATGGAGTCCATTTTTTAATTTTACATATAAAAAATTGTTATGGAAAATTTTTGGGTTTTTTCTAAAATACTTGAATTTTGTGAATAGTAAAATACGGTAATTTATGGTATAAATACATTAGAAGATAAATACATTATTCTTTGAGTCATCGCTGATGTAAGAACACTTGGTTAGAATTCACATGCACTTATTACTATTTTTTTTTCACAAGAATCACACTATTGGTTGTCTTGAGAAGAATAATAAAATAATGAATAAGATATTTAAAAATCACCCCTCTCCACCACTATAACCCCTCCACCCCACCCCCACTCCCTCTTCTCATTACTCCTATAATCCTTTAATATTATCAAATTTATACCCAAATACTCTTCCCTAGTCTCACCCACGTCCATGAGATCTTGGTCTTTCCAAAAGACCAAAACCCCTTACCTTAAGGACTTTCTCAAGGATGATATTTCAAGAGGTAAACCCTCTTCCTTTTCTTTTAATTTCATTTTCAATTTATTTTCTTTTCTTATCATCTCTTATCCTACTATGTCCAAATTATAATGATAAATATATTATAATCTATATACTATAATGATATCATGTTAATGGAATATTTTTCCTCAAACTACTATCACTCTCTCTCTTTTATTTTTTAAAATGAAATCATCATCTGAGAGGTGATCGTTTACAACCTTCATGGACGACGAACCTTCGTTCTTTAGTTTCTCCTTCAAGGATGTTCATTAAACCATTTTTATGGATGAAAAAATTTATAAAATATTTATTATGTTTTATGTAATTTTATAAAACCATTATAAATACATAATACTAATTCATATAACAAAACTAGTTCGTAATAATTGAAACATCGCCAAAATAATCTAAATGATTATCACTAATGTTCTATCTAATAAATCATCCTCATACCATATAACCAAATGAATTATATCACCATTTAATATTTTTTATTTTCATTATTATCATATAAATTCAATTCTTTAGAATTATACCAATTCTGCATGAACTTTCATACTCATATACAAGTATACCGATCATGAAAACCAAGGAAACAAATACTCTTGAGCGATAAATTTGTATATTACAACTCATACAAAATGCCATAATTGAACTTAAAAAAATTATAATGAATCAAATAAATGTATATAATGTTATTAATTAATTAATTAATGGATTGAATTTTATTTTCCAGGATGTTATGGTCAAGTGTAGAACACGTTTGGACATAAGGTAAGGGTTTTCTACCCAAAACTCCATTTTCTTTCCAGTTACTCTTTGTCTATATAAATCATAATTAAATTATTAATTATTATTATGTACTCATAATAAATTATTTTTTAATTTTCTATATATTTGTACTAATAATAATCTTTCTTTATTTTATGGGTATTTAAATTTTTTATAAATATCTTTCTCAATTCTTCCTAATAAACAAGCCTGATTCAAGGGAACTTCTCAAATTCTTACCTATTTTTAAGTGAACTATATAATCTATTTTATTCCACAATTATTTTTATAAAACTACTAATTTAATTATGTAAAACTACCTTGGTTAATTTCTGGTTTTATGAAAATATTTTTCCAAAAGAACCCTTTTTATCAAAGTAAGTGTATTCCTCTCAAAAAATCCTCAATGATTTTATTAGAGTATTCTTGTCTATTTCAAAAAATATATTGAATTTTATATCTTATTGAGGTTAATATATTATGTTTATCATCTACCATATTGTATTAAATGGTTTATGATCAGTTTGATTTTGGATGTGCTATCTTGATATCACCATACTACTCAGAATGGTTAGTGTTTATGTGTACAGATTGGGGAAAGTTATTTCATATGATCATGTTATTTATGTTTAGCCCTTTTCATATTAGGAATTCATTGGACTTATAAAGTTAAGGGTGGGGATTTATATAGACCCTCGATGCATCAATAGGTCTCATGAGACAAAACATAATTGGGTTTTGGCTGAGGCCTTACCCTAGTATTTTCATACATCTTAGCCAAGGCCTTGATAATATGTTTCAGATGTCTGGCATTATGCATTCTCTCATTATGGTATTAGTAATTGATAAATTATGTGATTATTTGAATATTAGAATATCAATGGTTATGTTTAATTATATTATGATCATTTATATGTCCTTATTTAATCATATTTCATTCCTGTCATATTATGCTTGGGATATTTTTAAAGGCATGTGTTTTTAGTTGTTCACCATGCCTAGTGTTTGATTTTATGATGATTTCCATTGTATTACTTAACCTTAATGGGCATCTGATCTCACCCTTTTCTTATGTTTTATTTTCTCTATTTTTTTAATATGAATATAATTAATGACTTTTAGGGATAATCTAGGAGTTATAGATGTCTCCAATGGAATTTCTATTATGTATTTCATTTCAATTTGTAATGTTAAACTTATGTTTGTATCTTGTTCTTCAAAACTACTAAACTATTCATTCCTTCAAGATATGAATTTATTTTAATCATGCCCATGTATTAATATAAGGAATCAACTTTGGGAAAATGGGTTCTAGTTCCTTATAGTTGGTATCATAGGAATTTTAGTATAATATTTGAAAAATAGATTTAGAAAACATAGATTAGGGAACAAAACCCTAAGATAGAATTTGAGGATAAGAATACAAGAACATATTAGAATTTTTGTAAGGTATATATTATGTGGATATTCTTAGAAAATGAATCCTTGTATAGATACTAAAAGTGTATGTGGTTCTGGCATAGATGTACCTAGGAGTGACAACTCGAACAAGGTGTTTCAGGCCTGACTCGGGGTAACCTGGTACATGAAAATAGGTCTTACTATGCACCCGGTTTGACACTCTTGGGGGATATGCTTAGGATAATTTACATTTTCTTTATAAACCATTATAAAGGATTTAAATGTAAATATGTCCTCAAAGAAACCATGCTTATGATTATGAAATTAGACATGCATAAAATTTCAATTTATGTTAAGTTTTTCTCTAGTTCGACATTATACATTATGATTCATAACCTAATTTAGTGGATGTCATTATTTAGAAATGGATCCTATTAGAAGGAATGGAAACTGCATGAACTCACATATCCCAGGTAGGGATTTCCCTCCTATGCAAAATAATGATGTTGGTTTTGAAGCTGTGATTGGTGTTGAGAAACTCATAACTATACTGGGACAGCTGACTCAGGTTATGAACAAAAACCTTACCCATGTGGAGCATCCTGATCCATAACATAGAGGATTAATGTTATACCGTTTTATGCAATAGCATCCTTCATCATTCAATGGGACTATAAACCCATTCATCAAAGATTATTGGATAAGTTCCTTAGAGAAGATATTTCTCACTTTGGGATGTAATGAAAGGGAGAAGGTTGTCATGGCAGTTTATCATCTATCAGTAGATACAGATTAGTGGTGGTCATTGATTCAAAACACAAAAAAGGAGTAAGAGATTAAAAATATGGAATAGAGGGATTTTAAGGAAATATTCTTAGAAAAATACTTTCCTCATGAATAGCGAGCGGATATGGAAAGGCAGTTTATGAATCTGAGGCAAAAAGAGGATGAGAATGTTACAAAGTATAAAGCTAACTTCAAAATTTTAGAATGTAATGCATGAAACATTAAGTTTCTGAGAAACAACATTGTTTTATTATAACCTAGCTATTAAACATAATTTTTTTTCCTCTATGTTTTGAATTTCTAAAAACAGACATACATAGTTGTGATCAGTAAGATATTTAGAGTCAGATAGGATCAACCTGCATTTTTAGTGAATAGTAACTTGAACCTTATGAATAGTAATTTACCATTATGAATAGTAACCTCACCCATGTAAGTGTGAATAAAATTTAGGTACCTTATAAATGAGAGTGAATATTTTAAAAATTAATAATTAAGTGTTTGTGTTTTGTGAGTAATAAATATTTAATTATAATTTTAAATTAATAAATTGATTTAAAATAAAATTAATTTTCATAAAATGTATTCCTAAATAAATATTTTATTTTACTATTATTTTAGGATAATTTTATGAGACCTCGGTTAATTTTTGAAAGTATTATAAAATCAGTTTTAAATTTAAAATCTGTATTTTTCAAGTAAATAATGATTTTATTTAAAAATTAAATTTCACATATTTAGAAATTTATTTTGATAAAATGGTTTCCATTTTTTAATTATAGACATCAAAAAATTATTATGGTGAGTTTTTGGGATTTTTCTAAAATACTTGAATTTTTATGAATAGTAAAATACGGTAATTTACGGTATAAATACATTAGAAGCTAAATACACTATTCCTTGAGTAATTGTTAATGTAAGAACACTTCATTTGAATTAAAATTCACTTATTACTGTTTTTGTTTATAAGAATCAACATTATTGGTTGTCTTGAGAAAAATAATAAAATAATGAATAATATATTCAAAAATCACTCCTCTCCTCCGCTATTAAAAACACTCATCACCCCCTCTTCTCCTCACTCCTTTATGCCTTGAAACATCTCAATGTTATTAAAAAATAATCTTCCCTAGTATCTCCCCATTTCTAGGAGCTCTTGGTCTTTCCAAAAGACCAAAACCCCTTCCCTTAAGGAGGTTCTCAATGAGGATATTTCAAGAGGTAAACCCTCTTCCTTTTTCTTTTAATTTCATTTTCAGTTTATTTTATTTTCTTATCATATCCTCACCTCCTCTATAAAAATGATCATGATAACTCTAGTATCATCTATATACTTTAATTATATCATGTTAATGGAATATCCTTCCTCAAACTATTATCTCTCTCTCTCTCTTTTATTTTTAAAAATGAAATCATCATCCGGGAGGTGCTAATTTACAACATTCATGGATGAAGAACCTTTGTTCTTCAATTTATAATTAAAGGATGGTAATAAAACCATTTTTATGGTTGAAATAGATTATAAAATATTTCTTATGTCTCATTTAATATTCTTAAACTAGTATATATGCATATTACTAATTCATACGACAAAACTAGTTCGTAACAATCAAAATATCACCAAAATAATCTAAATGATTATCACTAATGTTCTATCTAATAACTCATCTGCATACCATATAACCAAATTAATTATATCACCATTTAATCTTATGGATGTTAATTAGTATCATATAAATTCAATTCTGGATAATTATATAAATTCAAAATGAACTTCCATATTCATATACAAGTATACCAATTGTGAAAACCAAGAAAACAGACACTCCCAAGCGATAAATTAGTTTCTTATAAATCATCCAAAATGCCATAAATGAACTTAATAAAATTATAATGAATAAAATACATATAGATAAGGTTATAAATTAATTAATTAATGGATTTAATTTGATTATCCAGGATGTTGAGGTCAAGTGCAGAACACGTTCGGACATAAGGTAATGATTTTCTACCCGAACCTCCATTTTTTTAGGTTACTCTTTGTCTCTATTAATCCTAATTAAATTATTAATTATTCTTATTTACTCAACATAAATTATGTTTTAATGTTCTATATATGTGTACCAATCAGAATCCTTCTTTATTTTATGGGTAGTAAAATGTTTTATAAAGATATTTCTCAATTCTTCCCGATAAACATGCCAAATCCAGATCAATTTTTTTCATTTTCAAAAAGATACTCTAAGGATTAGCAAGAAACCTTAAATTTTAAAAAAAATTATGCTATAGTTCACAAAATTTAAATTCAAATTATAACTTTCAAAAAACATCGTCACCCATCTCGGTTCCCATGAATCTTGAGACACCTGCCTGCCACAAGTTGCACACTTATCACGTTGAACATCCTATCCTTTTGTCTCCCCATCATCACCACACAAGTGAGACCCACAAAAATCCCCATTTACATCATCATCATATTCACCACTATCTCATGGAGTGCTGCATTATCATTGTCATTGTCATTGAAACTGATCCAGTTCCACTAACGTCGTCATAGTCCAAACACCACACCAGTCTACCAGAGAACGTTGTAGTTCATCGAGATGTCATGAAACGTAGAGGATTTCCTACATTCCTCATCACTAAACCACATAATGTATCAATGAGACACCATTATGAACAACATATATTAATTCCAAAGAGAACCAAATCTATCATCGAAAGAGAAAAACTGAAAGAACATACAAACTAGAGAAATCCACCAACTGTCACACCGCCTGGAAACTCTTACCACTCCTCAGACATATCCCAAAACTCCCTTAGTATCCTATGCACCTGACTAACCTAGAAGGGAGAAAGGGACCCAGGATCCAAAGTAGAGAGGAGGAGTAGAGAAGGGGAAGGACAAAAATAAACCGTAAAGTAACGAGAGATAGAAACATTGGGATTGAAACCCTAAGGGAAAAAAGAAATTGATATCCATACCCATAAGAAACAAGATTGAAGAAGAGTAAACTAGGATTGAAACCCTAAAAAGAAATTGGGACTGAAACCCTAACAAGAAACACTAAACAGATTCAGAGAAACCAAGGGAAAATCCATTGAGACAGAGAATACTGCATTGTCCTTAATTCCATCACCACGGTCCCAAACCGATATGAAAAACCAAAACACACAACCAAGATAGGGTTGTGTGTGCTGATCCAAATCGGTAGAGTAGGGATGGAAGAGGGGAAAATGGGACAGCTTCGTGGAACCCTAAGAGAATGAACCAGAGAAGAGGAAGCCCGAAGAAGTTGGAGAAAGAGAAAGGACCCAACACCGCTAATGAGACAGCTGAAAGACGAAGAAGCCAATGGATGAGGATAATTCTATCATTGTGGGGAGAACCTAAACCCTAGGTTTAAGAGAATGATGCTGATAGTTGAAGCTATATCCAAGAGAATATTTGGGTGAGTGAGGCACTATTCTTACTATCACCCGATAAACAATCTTGATTCAAGAGAACTTCTCAAATTCTTACCTATTTTCAAGTGCACTATATAATCTATTTTAAGCCAAAATTATTTTTATAAAACCACTCATTTCATCATGGAAAAAACTACCTTAGTTCAGTTCTATTTTTATGAAAATATTTTTCCAAAATAACTCTTCTTTTCAAAGTAAAAGTGTATTTCTCTCAAAAATTCATCAATGATTTTATTAGAGTATTTTTTTTATTTTAACACCTCTATTGAATTTTATGTATTATTTAGGTTAATATATTATGTTTATAATCTAACATATTTTATTAAATTTTTTATGATCAGTTTGATTGTGGATGTTCTATCTTGATACCATTCACCATACTGCTCAGAATGGTTATTGTTTATGTGTATAGATTGGGGAAAGTTATTTCATATGTTCATGTTGTTTATGTTTATCCCCTTTCATATGAGTAATTCATTAGACTTAGCAAGTGAAATGTGGGTCCTACTATATCCCCTTGATGCATCAGTTGGTCTTATGATACTAAATAGAATTGGATTTTGGCTGAGGCCTTACCATAGTATTTTTATATGTCTTGGCCAAGTCCTTGATAATATGTTTTAGATATCCAGAATTTTTTATTCCCTAATTATGGTATTAGTAATTGATAAACTATGTGATTATTTGACTAGTATAATATCAATGGTTGTGTTTCATTTTCTTATGATCACTTATATGGCCTTATTTAATCATCTTCCATTCCTATCATATTATGCTCAAGAATATTTTTAAAGGCATGTTTTTTTAGTTTTTTACTATGCTTAGTGTTTATTTTTATAATGACTTCCACTATATTACTTACCCTTGAAGAGCATATGAGCTCACCCCTTTCTTATGTTTTATTTTCCCCAGGTTTTGAAGATGAATATAATGAATGAATTCTAGGGATAATCTAGGAGTCATAGATGTTTCCAATAGAATCAATATTATGTATTTAATTTCAAGTTGTAATGTTGAACT
Organism: Viscum album; assembly: GCA_963277665.1. Taxonomy (NCBI): domain Eukaryota; kingdom Viridiplantae; phylum Streptophyta; class Magnoliopsida; order Santalales; family Viscaceae; genus Viscum; species Viscum album. Next base: position 301,896,556 of record OY728130.1, read on the forward strand.
TATGTTTGTATATTATTTTCCAAAACTACTAAAGTATTTATTTATTCAAGATATTCTTTTAGTCATGCCAATGTATTGATATAAGACATCGGCTCTAGGAAACCAGGGTCTGGGTCCTTACAGTCATCCTATGTATCCTAATTTATAACATGAATCAAAACTAACATAGATCATTAAACCCATGCAGTTTAACATCATGTAAAAAGGAAATGTGTGAGGGAACTTAGGCCCCATATATCTTGATCTTTGATATCAAGGAGGCATTCTACATATCCTATTTATAACAGGAATTAGAGTTCTCATAGTTTGGTTGGCTTTTTAGTCTTCTGGAAGATGAGATAGAAAGATCATCCAATGGGAATGATTGGAACCTGATGGTTAAGATGTTGGAGACCTAGGGGTACCTGCACTAAAGTGGGTTTCTATTTAAGTTTGGTCCTTTATGAAGGCATCCCACGTATCCTAGATATGGTAGGAATCAAATTCATCATAGTTTAGTTGACTTCTCAAACCACTAGTAGTTGAGTATGGATGATCAGCCCATAGGAATGATTGGGTCTTTATGGTTTAAATGTCAGATACATGGGTGGACTTACACTGAGGTAAGTGTACATTTGAGATTGAGTCATAGGAAGGAATCCTATGTATCCTGGTATATCCCTTTTTATTTTTAATATGGAGCTCATTCCTTAAGAAAGCATCATATGTATCCTAGTTATGGTAGGAATTATAGTTCTAGTAGTTCAGTTGAGTTATCGATCAGCTAGTGGATGAGAAGGGATGATCATCCCATCGGAATGATTTAGTTCCATTGGTTTAAATGTTAGAGACATAGAGTTACATTCACTGAAGTAAGTTTTTGTTTGATATCGGGCCTTAGGAAGGAATCCTACGTATCCTGGTTATAGTAGGAATCAAAGTTATCATAGTTCGATGATTGAGGCTTACACATTGAGGATGCCCTTTGATCGGGGTCTACACATTGGTTCTACTATGGTATGTGTGGAATATCATATTATGTCTTTGACCATGGCTTACACACTGAGGTTTCCCTATTATGTGGGGCATATAATATTATGCTTTTGATCAGGGATTTCACATTGAGGTTGTCCTATATACACGTTGGACAATATTATCATGTCTTGAGATGTTTGCTTGAACTAACATAGTTGTCTTCCTAACCTTCTTGATTGTATTCTTTACATTCCTTGGTTTTTTGACTGACATTTCAGAGGATGTATAGACATGTTTGATTGTATTCCAGACATATCTAATGAAAATTTTATGATCTGGTTGACTTTCCCAAAGGATGTCACATAGCCTAAATAGAATATCTGAAGGTTATCACATGATCAAGGTTGACTTGTCCTAAAGACATTTCAAGACCTATCTATGGATGTTTAAATAAAATCTCATGATCTTGATTGGGATGTCCTAATGTCATCACGAAAGATAGATGACATTTCTAGAGGACATCGCAAGATCTAGATGAAGTGTCCTAGAGGTCATTTTCAAAAGCCGACTTGCATACTTGGAGGGAATTTAATGATTTTAGGATGTTTTAAAAGCTAGCTAATATTCCCTAGTGCCATCGTGAGACCTATCTAAAATTCATTGGTGTTGTTGTATGATTTGGGCGACATGTCTAGAGGGCATCACAATATTTGGATGGAAATCCCAAAGGGTTTCATGAGACTTAGGTGGAATGTCTGGGGGTTCCATGTGACTTGATCTAAAATATCTAAGGGAATTCACATGATCCAAATAGTATAGAAAGAGAATGTCTCGTGATATGGGTGACATGTCCTGGTGTTGTCGAATGATTTGGGTGAGTCATGAAAAGCACATGAGGATCGGTGATTCTGTCTTCACCCAAGTCTCTCATCTTTAGTCTTTATTCCAATTTTAAATACATATATTCCTTAGATTTGATTATGGTTATCTTGATTAGGTATCATGTGATTCATAAGATAAGAAATATTCCCTTCACATGATCCGCCAGAAGTCGTTTGTGTGATCTTAAGTGATCACATAAAGTGTTTATGCATGTCGCATGATTCGCTAAGTCATTTCCCAAATGTTTACCTAGATAAAGAACTTGTGATCGAGAGATTTTCCACTTTGAGAAGTCCGCTCTGATGCTTGGGTGTGTTGGTGTGTGGATCCAAATTTTCATTTTTTTCATACTGGGTTGGGTAATTTATAGGCCTCACCACCCCGATTATACACCACTTTTTGCGGCACTTATCACACAAATCTATGATCAATTAGGTGGAGGGATTTGATGTCACATGTTTTTTGATATCCTATTGTATGTCATTCCAAGGGCATTGCATTACTTTCAGTGACTGTGAGACCATCCCATTAGCATCCCATTTATTAGATTGTATCCAATCAAGGGAGTATTTCTTAATCATGTGGGCATGCTAAGGTCATTTTTCAAGGCTAGGATAACATTTCTAGGGGGCTTCACGAGATCAGGATTCCTTCTGAAAGGCTTTTACATGATCTCAGGTGACTTGTATGGGACATTTCATGAGACAAAGGTGGCTTTCTAGGGGGCCTTTGTGAGACCAGGTTGTATTGTTGAGTTAGTCCTTGCATGATCAATGGAAATCACCCAAGGCATATGAACCCGTCTACATAATATCAACATATATTCCCCTTACAAGAATCTCCCATCATTTCTTTTTCTATTTACTTGTTTATTTTACAAGGGATGGGGATCTTGAGAGTTTTCATGATTATTATTGAAGAAAATTACTATTCCCATCAATGATGCATCGTGTGACCAACAAAGGGTCATGTGGTGATGCATGGTCATTTCATGGAGAAAACATTCTATTTTTCTTTGGATCTGAAGGGGTAGTGCAGAACTAGCTTGACATGTCTGAAGTCTTTTTCTTTATGAGGGTGACAAGTTCACTAGCTCTTGTGCGATAAGGAGGACATGTCACTAGGGGATTGAGGTGTCTTGAAAACTACTTGAGTGTGTCATGTAATATTTATGACCATAAGAGGATCCCACCTTCTATATTTTACCTCCTTATTTTAGAATTATTTTTAAATGGTTTGTCATACATCTGTCAATTAATAAGTCGCATGACTTGGGGGAGCACATTTGGAAGTTGTTTCATGATTTAGCGAGTGTTTGAGATGCCTTTATAAGAGCATAAGGGTGTTTCAAATGGGATATGAATGATCTCCCATAAGTTATGCATTGTGTATGATCATTTTCATGACCTTATGAAGATCATACAATCTCATTTCTTCTAGAGGTCCATATGATCTATGTGATCTTAGCCACCATTTTTTTCTTTTATTTATGGGGAAAATAATACCCATATTCAGGTATTTCTTCCCTTGTGTATTTTCCAATTCTCATTTGGAGGGAATAAAAAATCCCCCCCCAGAGGAGAAATTTCTGTAGGGATAAGGGTGTGGTTCTGAGGAAATTAAATGCCCGCCTAAGGCTTTGGCATTGTCTCTATTTGGTTTCTTAGGTGACATTTGGTCTTTTAAGTGACCTTTGGTAATCCATGAAAGTCCCTATAAATATGGGAATATAGGGAGACCTGTTCACCAGATACCTAACCCCAGATCTCTTTTTCTCTATCCCTGTCATGTGACCTTTCTAAAAGAACTGATCGCAAGATTTATCTAGGAGAACTTTTCATGAGAACTACTTCGTAAGACCTTCCTTTCCTAGCACTTGTTCAAACTAATCATGAATCCATCTTTGGTAACTAGTTGAACCTTGGTTATGCGGATGCATGATTGTCTTATAAGGTTTCACAAGATCTTTTATCTTGGTCACATGATCATTAAACTGTTATATGACTCATGTCTCCATGTCAAGGTCACTCAATCATGATACTTCTAAGGGTTCATTTGGTCACATGATGTTCTATGGGTTTATGCAGTCTGTGAGATCCTCATAGTCCATATGATTCATGAGTATTTTATTCGATTCTCAAATTCCATTAATGGTTCATGTGATGCGCATGAGGCTACTAGAATTTATGCCTTTCCTTTAATAATATTTTTTTCATATGTCTAACATATGATGCATACTTTTGTTCATATGTATTTCATATCTTGTAAAATTTCTTGCAAGACTTAAAAGAAATAGGCTAAAGTAGTGATGGATCGCCAGGATTTTATTGTAGCAAGTGTGGATTTACTTGACATCATGTTGTTGGGTTATTTCAGACTATTATGGTAGAACTAATGGGAGAGAGACTTGGGTAATATCCCCATTCATATTTTCTTCCCCTCTATAGGTTTTTTCTTACCAATGACACTCCCATTCCTTCACCATAGTCATCATTCATACCTTTTACTTGGGTTTGAAAAACCCATAGCACCTTTAGAGTGAACATCTTTCAATCTGTCCATTTTATCACAGAGTGAGAGCACATAAATGGGTATATTGTGACGTTCATTCCCTTAGAATTTGATGGCAACAATCATGAATTTGATTTGAATGTTCATATGGACCGCTTGATAGTGCGGAAGTATTCCTCTAGCTAGAATTTTGGGTGGGTTCCCAACTAGGACTTTTGGTTAGGAGGAATCTATGGGGTGGATAGGGGATAGACCTTATAGGTGCAGTACATTGATTCTAAATTCATTGAGAATATAAATAAAATTGGTATGTACAAGGCTGTTTGGATATCATAGAAATTTTCTTACTATAACAAGGTTTTGATGTCTGACCTGTTCAGTCACTGGAGCCCTGACATAAACACATTCCACTTAACACGTGGTGAGGTGGGTGTTAGCCTCTAGGATGTCAAGTATATCTATGATATACCAATATTTGGGGAGATTTATGATTATTCCCTCCCCCCACAGTCTATGTGGGATAATTTAGAGAGGAATCCTCCTCTCTCCCAAGAACGGATCATGTTGGCCGAAAAGGCCCTCCCGAAGAAGCTACTTCCTGGAGTAGCTATCTCGCTCATGATGTGGACAGGATACTTCATCAAGAAGGATATCTTTGATCCTAAATCAAAGAAGCCAAATGATTTTCCTATGAAGGAATCCCATTTTGTGGAGGGTTCTTACTAGCCTATATTTGAGTAAGGGAAATTTAAATAATGGGGATGGGAGGTCATCCCTAGTGTTGATCGAACCATCCATCTAGATGGTTTTCTTACCATATACCTGAGTGGGTACTTTATCCTAGTAAATGATAAGGGTGGAGTTAAGGTATCTACTTTTATAATAGTGACTTCCATGGTAGGAGGGTAGCATTTTGGGTTATCCATCCCTATGTTGGAAAAGCTTTAGTGCCTTAAGTGCCATATTTATAGGGGAAAGTCCCCTATTAGATCTTGAGCCCCTCTCAAGTGTTATAGGGTTGGATAGGGTCTCATTTAGGAGGGTGTGAGTTTATAAACATACAAAGAATCCCCATCATCTATTTCAGACCATTTTTATAGTGTATCAGTGGGGTGAAGCCCACTACACTAAAGGATTGGGAGGTCTAGGCCTTTATGAGTCATCATGACTACTTCTCCTTCAAACCCTATGGTCCATTTCCCATGGGTAATATAGTTTATGATGGTGGGTACAACCTTGAAGATCAGGTGTATATGATGTCACTTCATGAGGGCATCCTTTCCACTCACATTTATGGGGACCTCCTTTGTGAATGGTATACACCCTATTGGTTTAGCCATCAATTTGGTTGTGTTTAGTCAATATGTACTCCCCCCATTAATGTCCAATATGAGGAGAATACAATGGTTTATCACCAATTTTGGATGATTTTTAAAAGGTAAGAGACTCAGGATGAAATAAAAATTCCTTCCAATGGCACAACAATTGGATTATCCCAACATTATGTTGAGATTTGGATCAACTTATATCCCAATGGGAAATTATCCAAGCTGGTAAGTGAGGCTTCCCAATTACCATAAATTTTGAGGATAATAAAAGGCCTAGAAAACAAATGGAATTGAGAAGAACAACATCTCTGGAAGCACCTCATAAATAATTAAGGCATTTAACATTACCCTTAATTCTATTAAAAGTGTTAAACGATGTGGCCACAGTGATTATGGTGGCATAGATTGAAGTCGCATCAGAATTATTATTTCCTTTTATATATTGATAATGGTAGACTTATAGAATAATGAACTCAGAGGATGAGCTCTAGGGCATACCGTGTTAGGAAGAACTCCCTTTGGAAGGCTTCACTTATATCACCGACCCTCTAGTAATCACTTTTATAGACCAACCTGAGGAGTTCAGGGCCTTCTTATTAGACCTTTATGAAATGTTGGAGAGCATTAAGGGTCATATTTTCTATTCGTATCTAGTTCACAAAATGGTGTTTTGATGCATACTGCAAATGTTTGTGGAGGAACATGGATATCCCATTACAGAGGAAGTGGTAATGTTGAACTTACTACTATATTTAAAGGGTTATGGTGATATTTTAATTGTACTGACATATTTTGTGTTTTTTTATATAGTGGGAGGCCACAAAAGAAAGGATAGTCCTACCATCCCCCGTATACTCTCCCTAAGGTACTGTTGTTGGAGATTAATTTGGAAGTGACTGGGGGAACAATGATAAGGGATCCCTAGGTCAACTAGCCTAGATGATGGCATCGATTTCTATTTCTGGAGTAATGAATTTGGATTTAGCACCTTCTGGGGGGGCATCCCTAGAAGGGAAGAATAAAAGGAATCACTATGAATTGTTAAAGCCTTTTCCCATGGAATCTTTAAGTGGGTGTGACATTTCACTCTTCCTTTGCTCTGGGCTATTCAGCGACACATCTTTATTTGTCAAAAATGTCCAGGTCCCTATCGATCACTTTGGGAGGAGCATGTACCTTCTCCTGAGGATGCGGGTGAGCATTCAGTTGCTTTAGCGGACCCTTCATTTTTAGACTCGACCCATCAAGAAGAAAATATGGATGAGGTTCCAACTCAGTCATGCATGTTTCCTACTATAGATGTCCCAACGGTAATTCCATTTGATCTAACACAGGAAGACATGCTTTAGGAGGATAATGACATAGGTTGCTATTATTTTACTGAGTAATCCTTAATATAGGAAAGTTTTGGAGAATTTAAATACTTCTTCAAAAAACTAGACACTTTGTTCAATTTTTTTCATGTCTCTTGACATTATCTTTTGTTCCTATATCCATCAATGGTGTAGAGTGAAGCATGTCTTCAGGAAGAGAACCATAATCTCCATGAATCCACCCATTATAAGTGGGTGTCATATCTTCACCTAAGGATGGGGTCAGAAAAACAGATGTTTCCAGCAATGAAACTAATAAATTTATGTTTCTAAAATTAGTCATATTCATTGGTTATATGGTTATGTCATATCATCTATCCTATGATTGATAAACCCATATGCCCCTTGTTTTAGTTTCTTCACCTCGAAACTTAGAGGTCTAAATCCCTACTCCCTTGGGGGTTCTTCTAACTGAGTTGACCAATGTATTGGTCAGATCACTTCTTACATCATCAAAAACTGTGATCATGACTCTTTCTCTGAGTGACCTAGTCTCGTAATATGTTCTTATTCTCAAGATGGGATTAGATCAAGGATTAGGTTATATTTCATTCTATTATTCTATGTGGTGACAAATATGGATGGAGATTCGGGACTTAGTTTCAGAGAACACTTTGGAAGGGCTGAAGGATCGACTGGCCCACCTTTGATTTATGTTTTCCGCCCTTGGTTGTGAGGGTTTTGACTATACCACCCTCCATGCCCGGGTGAAGGAGTTGGTCTCTCTGAGAGAGAAAAATAGGTCCCTTAAATTTAGGGTGGTAGTCACTAAGGCTTCCTCTTCAGTAAAGAAGAACTAGGATGAGGACTTAAATTATGCTTCCCAATATGTGGTAGAGGTGAAAAATCACAGGGACTTGCTTAGTGCTAGGACAGTTGAGAATGACCATTTCTAGTCTTCAATTGTCCATCTTCAAGCAGAGAAATCCTAGCTTCATCATGAACTTCAGATACCAAAGAAGACTATTATTATTATCACTGCTACTAGACTTTATTGTTACATATTCTTCTACAAGAATGAAGAATTATTTTTTTAGAGGTACACTTTGGATACATACATGTTTTAACATTTTTATGGTGTTTTCTCTATTTTTGTGTAAAGAAAGCTTGTGTTACATTGAAGATCTATTTTTTGTTGTTCATTTTTGAATATCTGAATGCATCTTTCAGTTTTTACTGCAACTATGAATTTTAATTTGTATCCTCAATCAAATCAAACTCTTTTGATTTATTGGAGTCTTGGCTTCTCGGACTTAATCGTGGAAGAGTATCAGCTTCTCAGACTAAGATATGGTGAAACCGGTTCCCTGTAAAAGAACCAAAATGATTTATAAAGTCTTCTTGTAAATGTTTTAACTACCTACACTCAGTTTTTTATTAAAATTATTAGCATAAGAGGACCTAGTGAAAATCACCAAGCTCGTGGAGTTGAGCATTGTTGGAGTGGACGAAGGGATCTTTATGCCCTGAACCACTATACATTGTTGTGTTCATTTACTTTATTTATTTCCACTTCTCTATCATATTTGATAGAAAATGGAATGTTTAGTGCTAATAAAGAGAGTTTTTGTGAATTATCAATGTTTTTAAACAACACAATCCCCCCCCATCTTATGTCTTTATCTTCATCATCGCCATTCTGACCAAAAAGTTGGGTGGATTAGACCGAAGGTGTTCTGGATGGCTCTTCCAGGGTAGTGTAGTGCCTTATTGGTATCCTTTTTATGTGGTAGTTCAGTGGTGTTTCTTGGAACTTTCTCTTTTGTTGATGTTGGTGATGATTAGTTTGAGGTTGATGCATCCTTTGAGGATCATCGGATTCGTGATTGTGAATCACAGTGAATTTTTTTTCTTCAGAGTAGGATTGGTTCTTGGGTTTGAGTGTTGTTACGACATGACCAAGTTTGGGAGGAATCTTGGAAGATAGAAGTTGATAAAAGGTCCCATGGACTGACCTTTGGCCTTATAGGATTAGTGATTCTTGGGAAGTGCAGCTTGAGGAAGAGCCATTATAAAGTGGGGAGGTTATAAGATCCTGAACTTTTGTAGAGGTATGTCACTATTTAAATTTTGGTTAAAATTATCTTTCTATGGATAAGGAAGTGTTTCTTGGGATTATAATAATTTTTTGGGGTGTTCTGGGGGTTCAGGAATGAAATAAGAAGGAACAAAAGGTCAAACAATGTGCAGTGCGTGGTTAGTGCATGGTTAGTACAAACCGTACACCTAACTAGGAAAACTGTGAGGCAAAACCCCCCCTTTCAGATAGTGTTTAGTGCATAGCCACTGCACAGTTTTAAAAATCATGTGGGTGCTTCTTGGAAATTTTGTGGCTTTTCCCCTCTTGGATAGAGGGAGCCTCATGGTTGGTGCACTGTTTGGCTAATTGTGCGACCAAACTATGTGGCCCTTAAAAAGTGGAAAATTCTTGTTTTCCCCCTCGATATTTAAGGTTTCAAATCTTAATTTCTTCCCTATTTATCCTCTAGAATATTGAATGAAAAAACAAACCCTTCTAGAATTACAAGGGATGATTTTCCTTTGATTATTGGCCTTTTGGAGAGTTTTTGGATGCAAATCAAAGATTCGGATGATTCTAACTCTTATCTCCCTTCCTTTTTCTGGATTAGGTCTTGTAGAATCATTCTACTTCTTCCAAAACCCTAAAACCCTCACTTTTCCAGCATATTATAATTTTTGGCCTTAATGGGTGTTTTATTTCAAATCAAGGGTGGAGGTTAAGCAATTGTTTATCAATGGACATGAGGTAGGTGGTCTTAAAGATTTATCATATAGTCTTGATGTGTTTTATGTGTATGTAGTTGTGAAAATTCTCTACCTTGATACGTTTTAATGTTTTTGATTAGTGAAAGTTAATTGGGCCTTATATTGAGGTGTCAAACCCTTCACAGACCTCATTGGGTCTATTGGTGAAGTGAGACCAAACTAAGGCTACCTCACAGGGTGTGTCGAACCCTTGTGAATGGTGAATAAATTGGTAAAAATTGAGATAAGGGGATTATATGAGTGAATGGGTTGTAAAAGTGTAATTGGGTATGCGGGAATAGTTAATGGGTTAATTTAAATGGCTATAAGTTGGATTTTGTGAAATTACTAGGAGGTTTTGAAATGGTTTAAAGGGTGTTTTTAGGGGCTTTGACTTGGTTATGGATTTATTGTAAGAAAATGATTTTTGAAAGTGAGTAATTATTTTAAAGGAGGTTTTGACCTCAAATTGATTTAAAAATGGGGTTTTATAAGAGATTTCAAAATATTATTGAAATGAGAGTATGGATCCCTTTTTGTTAAAATGGTTTAATGGTTATTTTCAAATTTGCAAATGGAAATGGAATCCTTAGGGAATATTTTAGTTCTTTTAAAAGAGGAAGACCCGTATTTTAAAAGGTGGATTCAAGATGATTTTAAATAAGTAAATTGATTTGCGTGATATCATTGAATTGTGAAATAAAGTCGATGTTAATTTTTGTCTAGTGGATAAAATGGCATAAGTGGTGTTTTTCATAATGGTATATGTGTTTATGATTTATTCCTTGTAAGTGGGATATGTATAATTAGTTATGATCTTAAAAAAAATGTGTTTAATGGTTATGGTTTGTGTTTGGTAAATGTGCTATGGTTAAAGAAGCATGTGCACATGGCTTGGTGGTATGTGGGGTGTCGACTTGAGATTCTACACCCATGGATCAAGTTGGACTGAGGCTCTAAACCCTACCCCTATAATGCACGGGTTAGGGAGTCAGAATAAGGCGATATGCCCCTAACGGTTTCATTGGATGATACTACCTTGACTGAGGCTCTGAGGTAAGTGTATGTAATGTATGGTTGGGATGTTGGATTGAGGCTCTATACTTACCAATGTATGGACATGGAATGGTTTGGGATGTTGGAATGAGGCTCTATGCTTCCCAAAAACATGGAAATGGTTTGATTACCAGACTGAGGCATTGGGTTATGTTGATAAATTATGATTAGTGAATTCCCTTAGGGTTTAAAGTGTAAAAACCCTTATGTTATGGCTTAGGATACTGGTTTTACCCGATCTAGTTAGTTGGTTGGTTGACCCTAGAGAACTTGGTGGATAAAATGGTTAATTATTAATTGTTTAAATATGAAACCTATTTCTTTATAAAAGTTGGTTAAATGGGTAATTTTTAAATGTGAACTGTGTTCCTTTCATTTCCATGTTTATTTATTGCACTTGTTTCCCTACATACATTGTTGTACAGACTGTTTATTTCATTAGACATTATTGGTGGTGGCCTACTAAGTTTCACTACTACAAAAAAGGCCTTTAATAGCACTAGAATATGACTTTATCAGCGTCAAAAATGATCGATAATTTGATCATGGTTAAAGGCCTGATACTTTTATCATCGCTTTTTTAGCACTGTTAAAAGCCACTTTTATCAGCGCTTTTTTAGCACTATTAAAGGGGGGATTTAACAATGCTAAAAACACTAATAAAGGCCCCCCTGATAAAGGGTATATAAAAAATCCATATCCACACATCCCCCTTCATCAGCACTTCCCACCCCCCACCACTTTATCAGTGCTTCCCCCACCCTCCTACACGTGCCCTGCCTCTAGAGAGTTTCGAACCCTAGACCTCCAGCATATACATCAAATCCTTTTCCACCCCCTATACCGTTTTGTTTCACATTTCATGATATATCTATATATTTATATATATTTCATTACATTTTTTATCCATATATTTATATATGTGTTTATATATTAATAAATTTATTTTATATGATAATATTTTTAATTATTTATTTATAAAATTAAATTTTTATGTGTGAATATATAAAAAATATGTATATATTGTTAAAAAATCAGGATATGCTGACAAAAAACTCAGTTTTGGAGGCCTTTTATGCCTTTTGGCCTTAAAAAAATGTGACAAAGGTTTACCTTTGTCAATAAGGGCATAGAGTTTGTCGTAGGCTTCGATTTTATATGTGGTAGAGCCCAAATAGACACCCAGATCAAAAGTTATGGCTGTTTAAAGTTCGAGTTACATTTTTAACTTATTTTAGATCTTTTATTAATTTTTTGATTTTTGTTATCTTCAAATTGATATTAAAGGACTATTACTTGGTAATAATAATAAAATTATTAATTAAAAAAAAATTAATTATTTTATAAATTATTTCCACTAAATATCTTATATATTAAGTGTAAATGCCAATTTACCTTATCTAAAACATATTTTAAAAAATATATATTATATTTATATCAATATAAATATATTAATATATTAATATATTATTTTTAATGGGATATTTTTTTAAGTATACGTTTATCAGTGCTTGTGAAAAATTGCTGATAAAGGGAGGTATTTTATCAGTGCTTCTAAAAAAGTGTTGATAACCCCCCCCCCATCAACGCTTTTTTATAAGAACTAATAAAAGAACTCATTTATCAGAACTTTTTTTAAAGAACTAATAAAGGGTGGGCCTTTATCATTTCTTATAAAAAAGTGCTGATAATGTCCCCCCTTTAACTGCGCTTTTTTAGCGCTATTAAAAACCCCTTTTAACAGCGTTTTTTTAGCACTGATAAAGGGGATCTTTAACAACGTTTTTAGCTAGCACTGTTAAATCCCTAGTATTGGATAAACCCATTTTTGTAGTAGTGTTGTATTCACACCCTACTCGGGCCACCATGGCACTTTGGTACCCAAATAGAAGCTACTTGTTTCGGTTACAGGTTTAGGACAGGGACTTGGTGTTTGGTTTATGTAAGGGCGATTGGGATGCAGCATGGGATGTTAGGACTGGGTTGGGACTCGAGACTATGTTTGGGGTCTTTTATGGTTTTGGTACCAAGAATTTTATTTGTATGGCTGCTTGAAATGTAGTGTATTCATTGTATTTTTATAGAATGTGCTACTTGGTTACTTATTGGATTTTGGTGTATGTTTCCCTTTTGTGGTTCAGATTGGTTCCTTATCTGTTGATATTATTTCTTTTTTGATATTACTTTGATAATCAGGTATACTCACCCCAACATCTCTCTATAGACCTGTGCTGCTAGTCTGTAGCCTCTAGCGTACGGGGAGGCATGTCTGAGGTCATGTGATGACCCAACGTGGGGCACCAGATATAGTGGCTCCCAAGTTGGGGATGTTGCAATTGAAGTTATTGAAGACTTATCCAAATGCTCAAAAATTCATGTTGGGGTATTCTCTTAACAACCCATGAAACTTAGGAAGGTGAGTTAGTATTCTGATTTTAATCACACAATCATGTTGATCATTCATTTGTAACATCCAGTTGTTATTGTTAAAATTTGGCGCATACAGTTCTCTTAAAATTCTATTCAATTGAGCTTGATTATGTTCCTTGTTTTTTCATCCTAGGATGACTCTAGTGGAAGAAGATGAGGAGGAGGGGGAAATTTTCAATGGAATTGTGATAAATTCTCTCTCCTATTGTTTAGTGAATTTTGAGATTCTTATTCTTTCCAAAATAGTTCATTCAACCTATGATCAAAATCAGCAAGGTGTGATGAACTATATCTGGTTATGTGTTGTATTCATTTTAAAAAAACAAGACACAAACACTAGCCTCCCTAAAAATGGTGGCAGGTTTGATGAGAGGCTAGTCACAGGTCCCTCGGCAAAACAAAATTTTAAACTTGAATGAATGTAGCAGTAGTGCACTCAGGTTATCTCCATAAAGGAAAGTGTTATGGATGTGTTCTGATTTTGTTTGGTGGGTTCGATGTGTGAAAATAGTTTATGAGATTGAACTGTATTGGTTTTAAATTCAATTTCAAAAGAAGTTTTCTTACCTTGGATATCTCTTTACCTTTCCTGTTAAATCATTATTTTTATTTTTACTCACCTATTTTCTCTCTAATCAAGTGAAATCTCACTTGATTACCACCACCTAGAAGTTTCGGTTTAATCGAAGGGGTGCAATAACCACTACAACCTCCAATCTCCCATGACTTAATAATCAGAGATTTCTAATTACCCTTAAGTCAACCCACTATTCACGATCACAAGCAATGGAGAGGACCTAAGTGCTTTGTGTGTGTGATCCAATGAAGAATAGAAGATGAATTCAAAATGTAAAAAATAAGAAAATCACCTAATGTCTAAATAATTCGAATGAATCCATAGAGATTAATAGAATAGAATGAACTATCAAACTACAAAATTCATTAACAAAGAGATAAGGAGAATCTCCTCAGCTCAACCACTAATGGATTAGTGTTTCATCACTGAAGTTGTTACAGCAAAAAAGGAAATGGAAGAAAGTAGTAAATAGTAGCAGCTCAGGTCTTCCCGCTACAGGAAAATCTATTTTTTCAATGGTTTATTTGTGACGGACTATGTTCTACCACAAAGTCATGTCAGAAAAAACATGACATATAAGAAATTTCATCGCAATTTTTTTTTACGATGGAATGCATATTCCGTTGCAAAATACTTTTGCCAATTGGGGCATGCTATGGCAAGAATTAGTTATTTGAGACAGATTTTCGAATCAGTAGTAAATATTTTCTGTGGAAAAACATTTTGTAATGGATCTGTCTCAAATAACCCAGTGGCGGGTTTATTTGTGATAGATCGTCCATCGTAAATAGTTTTGGATAAGCGTGAAATATTTTTTTAGTGGTGATTTTTCAAGAGAGATCTTTATTCTATCATAAATACTTTTTTGTTTTAATAAGTACTTGTTGCAAAGGAATATCTGTTGGAAGAAGTAATTTTTGCGATGGAATATCTTTCACAAAAAAATCTAACTATAAATAGGCCTCCTCCCCTATCATTCTTTCATTCTCCCTGACTCTCTCTTATTCTTTCATGCTCTCCAAACATCTTCCAGTGTTCATATTTTCATTGCTACAATTTCAAGGTGTTTTTTTACTTTATTTCATTGTTATTGGTTTTTTATATTTAATTGTTATTATTTTTTCATGTTTATCTTTTATTTATTTACATAAAATGTTAATTAGTTTAATATGTTTAAAACTAGTATAAATTAATAAATATCATTATAAATAACTAAAAATTAATATAAATTATTAAAAAATGGTATGAATCTATCTCTAATAAGTATAATTAAAAAATAGTTTAAATGAGTATGAATTAATTAAAAATATTATCTATTAACTAAAATTAGTATAAATTAATGAAAATTGTTATAAATTTAATAAAATTAGTTTAAATTAATAAAAAAATAGTTTAACTTCTGATAATTTAATAAATATTAATATAAATTAGAACAAATTCATACAAAATAGTTTAAATTTAATAAAATTAGTTTAAATAAATAAAAATTTGTATAATTTAATAAAAAAATATTTTAGATTATAATAAATTATGATAAGTTAATAAATATTTGTATAAATTAGTATAGATTCAAAAATATTAGTATAAATTAATAAAAATTAGAATAAATTAATAAACATTAATAAATATTATTAAAAAATAGTATAAAGTTGTCCATAATTAGCATAATTAAAAAAATAGTTTAAATTATTATAAATTAGTACAAATTAATATAAATTTTCATAAAGTCATCGTCAACTAGTATAAATTATCACAGATTAATAAAAAATAATAAATTGATATAATTTACTATAACCTAAAATAAATTAATAAAAATTAGTATAAATGAGTATAAATTAATAAAAAATATATAAATTGCTATAGATTATCACAAATTACTAAAAAAATATGAATTGATATAATTTACAAAAAATTGATATAAAATAGTATAAATTATTAAAAATTTGTATAAATTAATATAAATTAACAACAATGAGTATAAATTAGTATAAATTTAAAAAATGATATAATTTAGTATAAATTAATATAAATTATCACTAATTACTAAAAAATATAAATTGATATAATTTACAATAAATTGATATAAATTAGTAGAAATTATTAATAATTGGTATAAATTAGTATAAATTAATAACAATGAGTACAAATTAATAAAAATTAGTATAATTTAGTATAAATTAGAATAACTTATCACAAATAACTAAAAAATTATAAATTGATATAATTTGCAATAAATTGATATAAATTAGTATATAGTAGTATAAAATAATAAAAATTATATAGATGGGTGTAAATTAATAATAATGAGTATAAATGAGTATAAATTAATAAAAATTAATATAAGTTAGTATAAATTAGTATAAATTTTCAAAAATTACTAAAAAATATAAATTGCTATAATTTACAATAAATTGATATAAATTCCTATAAATTAGTATAAATTAATAACAATGGGTATAAATTAGTATAAATTAATATAATTTAGTATAAATTAGTATAAATTGTCACAAATTACTAAAAGAATCTATAAATTGAAATAATTTTCAATAAATTGATGTCAACTAATATAAATTATTAAAAATTAAAAAAAATGACTATAAATTAGTATAAATTAATTAAAATTAATATTATTTAGTATAAATTAGTTTAAATTATCACAATTTACTAAAAAATATAATTTGATATAATTTGCAATAAATTGATATAAATTAGTATAAATTAGTGTAAATTAATAATAATGAGTATAAATTTGTACAAATTAATAATAAACAATATAATTTACTATAAATTATCACAAATTACTAAAAAAATTATAAATTGATGTAATTTGTATTAAATTGATATAAATTAGTATAAATTATTAACAACGTGTATAAATTAGTATAAATTAATAAATATTAATATAATTTAGCATAAATTAGTTTAAACTTTCAAAAATTACTAAAAAAATATAAATTGACATAATTTCCAATAAATTGATATAAATTAGTATAAATTAATAACTATGGGTGTAAATTAGTATAAATTAATATATTTTAGTATAAATTAGTATAAATTATCACAAATTACTAAAAATATATAAATTTATGTAATTTATAATAAATTGATATAAATTAGTATAAATTATTAAAAATTAATATAAATTAGTATAAATTAATAACAATGAGTATAACTTTATAAAAATTAACATAATTTAGTATAAATTGGTATAAATTATAAAAAATTACTAAAAAATATAAATCGATATAATTTATAATAAATTGATATAAATTAGTATAAATTATTAAAAATTAATATAAATTAGTATAAATTAATAAAAATTAGTATAAATTAGTATAAATTTATAAAAATTAACATAATTTAGTATAAATTGGTATAAATTATCACAAATTACTAAAAAATATAAATTGATATAATTTATAATAAATTAATATAAATTATTAATATAATTTACTATAAATCGGTATAAATTGTCACAGATTACTAAAAAATTATAAATTGATTTAATTTACAATAAATTGATATAAATTAGTATAAATTGTTAAAAATTAGTATAAATTAAAAATAATTTTTATAAATTAGTGTAAATTGATAAAAATAAATATATATTAGTGTAAATTATCAAAAATTGCTAAAAATTTATAAATTAAAATAATTTACAATAAATTGATATAAATTAGTCTAAATTATTAAAAATTAGTATAAATTGATAACAATGGGTATAAATTAGTATAAATTATTAAAATTTAGTATAAATTAGAATAAATTATTGACCAAGAGTATAAATTAATATAAATTAATAAAATTAATCTAATTTAGAATAAATTAATACAAAATAAAATAAATTGCTTATATTTTTCAGAATTCAAAATTTGTTATAATCTTATTTATATATTTAAGATGGATCATAATTAAATTGACTTTATTCTTTCCTTGAATGGGGATCCATTACCTAATAATGAGTATCCTACTTCGACATTTGAGGGTGCTAATGTGGCACCACATACTAGGGGGTAGGGGTTTTACACAATTGATGATTATAGATCTTATTCCAGAGCGACATCCATCTCTTGATTTTGATCCTCATCGGAGGAAGTATGTTCAAATAATAATTTTATTTAGTTTCCATTTAATTTAATTTATTTATTATTTATGTTACTTTTTATTCTTATTTTCATAGTTTTCACATATAGTTGTCGGTCATGCTAGCACTATTTTGATAAACTATTTTTTACCTCCATGGGTGTCATGGGATTAGGTTCTTATAGAGTTGGTTCATCATATGTTTTATTACTGGTTGGTGCGTAAAAAAATAATGTATTTTAATTTAAATTTATAAATTTTATAGTTGATTATATTCTTAAATATTTACAGGGTTTATGGTCTTCTATTGTTGTGAGCATGAAAGTCTCTATTTGGGAGGTGTGGTAAGCTTTCATGCGCGATTATTTCGATCATATTTTGCACAATATTCAAAGGAAAGCTATGTGGAGAGCATATGCGATTGTATTTGATGAGTTTTATTGGCATCATCAATCTGATTATGTCCCCACTCAAGCTTGGGAGGGACTGTGCACATACAAGTTTGGAGTGACTTTCCAGAGGAGAGATCCAGCTTTGGTTACCAGAATCAGGGAAGATAGGATGTCACACACAGAGTTGGGAATTGTACTTTCAGTATACATCATCATCATTTGGTAAGTAATATTATGTAATAATTTTATATATTTATATTTAATACTAAATGTATTTGCTAGATTTATGCAGTCTATAGCTGATCCAAACATTATTACATGTGATCTGTACAAGAATTTGTACAGTGACAATACTAGATAGGTTATTGGTGAGAGAAAATGGCATATTATAGTCAATATTTTTTCCCAGTTTTTTTAATTAACATGATGTTTTTTATCTTCCTAATTTATATTCATAAGGTTGTAGGAGACGTATGAGACAGAGGTTTCTTGCATGCATGAGAGTCAGACCGAGACAGATGGTGGAGATGAGGGCTCGTGTGAGTCACATTTTTAAGAGGCGGGTTGGATGTGGGCGATGATGACTGGCCTTCAGAAAGGATGGGTGATTGGTATTGGTTCACGATCGATACTGGCTAGTTTTTATGGCACTAAAGTGATGTCATCATATAGCTCAACATGAGTATCATTATTATCATCAATTGTTGTTGTAGAGTACGAGGTGAGGTTGAGAGATCAGGATAAGGTCATACCACTACTACAGATCATGCATTTAAAAGTGCTGGAATTAGGCTTTGTCAGTGATGACATGCTAAGCACCCTTAAAAGTCGTGGCCTTTACCAGTGCTAAAAAATGGTTCTGATAAAGTCTGCCTTTATCAACACTAAAACAAAAGTGTTGATAAAGGTGGTATTTATCAGCGCTTTTAGGTGACCTTTATGAGCGCTTTTTTTTAGCAATAATAAAATTCAAGAAAAAAAGTTTTTTTTGAACCGTTTGTCTTCCCCCGGCCCCAACCTTTGTCCCCCGCTCTCACTCTCTCACACCCCCTTTTTTAGCAATCTCAAAGCCCATTTGTTAGCACTCTCAAAGCCCATTTGTTAGTGCTTTTCCACTGCCCAGCTATATGTTCACCCATGTGCACGCCTGGACTCGATCATATGACCATCGTTGTGTAATTCGAACCCCTTTACCACTACCCCAAACTTGTTGTATTCTATATTTTATGGTATTTCTATTTATTTATATATATTTACATACATTTTTTTATTCGTATATTTATATAATTATTTTTTAATACATTTATAAAATATATGTGTGTGTGTGTGTGATATATATATATACTTGTATTTATTTAAACATATTATATATTAATATTCATTTTCATATATTAGAATATAAATATAAATATATATTCATTTATTAATACATACACTTATGTATATATAAACATTATGTATACATTTGTATAAGTATATATATATATTCATATATTTTTATAATGTAAAAAAATGGTTAGATATTATTTTAAATAAAATAAATAACAATTATTTTCATATGATTTATATAATTATTTTTAAATAAATTTTTAAGATATGTTTGTATATTTACATATATATTTATACATATTTACGTATAATTGTATATTTAGATATAAATTTTATATAATGTATTGATAAATATTTATTGTAAATACATTTATATATTATAGTTAATTATAATGATATATTTATAATAATATATTTATATATGATATATTTACATAATATTAACACATGCACACATATTTACACACATGTACACATTTATATTTCACACATACACACACAAATATTTATATATATGTATTCATTTACATATATTAGAATATAACCATAAATATATTTTTTATTTAAACACGTTTATATATTAACATTTCTTGTATAGGTGTATATATATATATATTAATGCATTTTTATAAGGTAAATAAAATAGATAATTTTTTATTTTAAATAAAATGAATAATAAATATTTATTTTAAGATGGTTAAAATATTTAAAAATACATTTTTATGTAAATATGATTAAATATGTATTTGTACAATTGATTTATTATATGTAAATATAAGTAAATATGTACATATTTAATTATAAATACAACTACAACATGAAAAACGATAAAATTTAAAAACCATAATATCTATATGAATGTAAGCTTTGGGAATATGTCCAGTATTCACTAAAAAGGGACAATAAGACCCTCTTAAATGAAGCTAAAGCTCCATCGAATATTAAAAAATTAGTGTATCCCAACTAAAAAACTCAATTTTGTAGGCCTTCTGAGCCTTTTTTATCTTGAAAAAATAATAACCAAGGTTCCCCCAAATTAATTCATTATAGATCTCTTCTCAAGCTTCAATTTTATATATGGCAGAGCTCAAACGGATACTCAGATCAAAAGTTATGGTAGTTTGAAGTTCAAGTCATTTTTTCAACTTATCTTAGACCGTTCATTAATTTATTGAATTTTTATGTCATCCAATTGTTATTAAATGTTTATTACTCAATAATAATTAGAAAATTATAAAGTAATATTATTTTTAATTATTTTATAAGTCATTTTTCACTAAATACATTATATATTAAGTGTAAATGCATATTTAGTCTTATATAAATCATATTTAATAAAATAAATATTATGTTTATATGGATATAAATATATGTATATATTTATATATGATTTTTTATGATATATAATTTTTTTAATGAAGCGTATCATTTATTAGTGCTAAAAAAAGAGTTGACAAATAAGATTTTATCAACACTTTTTTAGCATTGATAAAAGGGCCCTTTATCAGTATTTTTAACTAGCGTTGATAAAGGTTAGCACTGAATTTTGCATGGTTTGTAGTAGTGTACATAAATAGACTAGAGAGTAGGAATAGAAATGATGACAATGAGATTAACAGTATGAGGAGACGATGGAGTATATATGATGACTCGTGTGTGGTTTAGGGATGGGGTTCCCTCCCTAAGGTGGACCTGATTTCCCACCCCTAATTTTCCACCACCTCAGTGACATTTATGATGTATTTTATGAAATATTTTTTATATTATATTTTATTTTTAATAAATTCTAGAGGAGTTTGAATGGACCAAGACCATGTCTGGTGACAAATATTAATTTACAATATGGTTAAATAATATTTTTTATTGTACAAGTTAGCGTGTGTGCCACAAAATATTATTATTATTATTATTGGGATGAGGTTTAATAAAGATTGTTATATTATTTAAGGGCCGACATGAAATTAAATAATATTTTAACTTAAAGCATGGCTCTCTAAATAGATGGTTATGTCTATTTTGTAGAGTTAATCAAGATATAGAGAATCGTTGTGCACAATGGATTTCTCTCTTGAATTCCTATTTTTTTCTCCCCCTTAAGAATGAGAAACGTAGGAGATATTCCTTCAAGATATCAAAGAATGAGTGATCAACACGAACAACGCAAGACAATTGATTCACCACGCTACCACCCGGAAATCAATTGGCATCACTCAAAGATCAAAGGAGCGTGTGTGGATCACTGCTAGATAGATTCTACACTTGAATCCTTACAGTACAATGAAGGTATTCTAAAAGGGTTTTCTGAAGATCAACATCATCATCTAAGAAAGGATCCTAAGATAAAGTAATCATTTCTTACAGATCTAAATAAATTAATATTAAATTTAATGTTCAAGATCCACTATTTAGGTTTCAGGAAACTCTAAATTTAAAAAAAATCATGTCGGCCCACCAAAGGCACTTCTGCTGCACCTAGAACATTAAACTATAGGGTGTGAGGTGGGGTGTGAGGTGCGCAGCGACTTGGTTCAGACATTTAAACAAACACTTGGCATGCATTGTTTTGCAATGTCATCGCTACAACAATGGGAACCAATGAGGCCTCTCCATCTTCAAATTCCTACACAAGGAACATACGGGCACGAACAATTTCTATAATTTGGTCTCCCTTAGGATCGAGCTTTGTGGGGTTCATCTCATTCCTGGAAAGCTCACACTTCTTCTGGAAAGAATAGTCGCAGCTCGGTTCTTCATTTTCAATTAGATGGGGTCAAACATGACTCGAGCCTGTTCATCTCTATGGAATCTTTAGTTAAGCGGTCATCATTAGAAACTTCAACTGGCTCAGTTTCCATTTGTAGATCTGATAATTCAATACTCTTTGGTTCATTATCGGTTGCTCAAGTATTCTTCATGCCTAGACCCACGCAGCCCACTGGATATCCCCAATTTGCATCATCTTCCTCGGTGGGTTGAAACTGCTACATGTTCGAGCTTTAGTAGTTTGCATCCCCAATCCATGGCATCTCATTTTTCTTCTCTTTTGGTTTTATGAGCTTCAATCGGCCTCCACGAGCCAGTCGTTATGCCCTCTTTTGAACCTAGATGAAACTCGACACTTGAAAATCAGATGTTGAGGGTTAAGTGATTTTAACATCAAAACCTTGTGGCGCTGACTCCAAGCTTTGACATCTCCAATTGATTTCCCAGTTTTAGACATCCTCATCTTCAAGATTCGATTGTTTGTCAAAGTTGAGATTGGGTTGACACAGTCGGTGAATCACCTTGACATGGGATGTCGAAAACATGATTGCTTCAAAATTCATTTGCAGCTAGTTGCACCTTCATGCGGTAGGTGGGGATGAGATTTGAATGGTTAGTTGGAATGGAGGAGGATTCCTTGTGGTGGCCATAACAACTGTGGGAAGAGATGACCTTGTGTTTTCTCTTGTAGTTGGTTGCAGAAAAATAGGCATGTTCAGTAGAGAGGTCATGGAGAAATAATAAGTTGGATCTCTCTTTTTTTCTTACGATTGGTATTCTTACCGTGGATGTTTCTTCATGTGGTTAGTATGACCCTTTTCCAAATTTTGAGTACGAACACTAAAATGACCATGAGAGATTCTGCCTTGTGGTGGCTTGAGCTACCATGCACCTCCAATTTATTAAAAACACATTTAGACATATTGACATTTCAAATTCAGATTAAATTTTCATTCAATGGCCAATAAAATTTCAAAAAATATTTAAATCATGGAAAATCAAATAAAACCAAATTATTTTCTTTTCCCATTAAAATGATTAATTGGAATCAAACACTCATATGTATTAAATCATTTCAGCTCGCACAATTCAACCAAAAATTAAATCCAATGATTCCCAATTTTAAAATCGCAATTTAAACTAGGGTTTTTGCAAATTAATTCAAATTTAGTTCAAAAACATATTTACATCCAAATTGATGTGTCTCTGTTTTAATTCAAATCCATTATCTATACTAAATCATGTCCCTCCCTTCACACGTGTCTCCACCTAAACAATTCACTCATACGTGTCGGCTCCCCCTCAACCCAAGTTTCCCATTTCAATCACTATTCCCATTTCTTTCACTCCCTTCCTCTGCATGTCGAACTGCATCATTGATCTTCCACTTTTATTTCTATTTCTTTCTTCCTTTCCCAGTCCTAAATGCAGCCTCACTTGCAAAACCTTGCCTTCCCATTTCTCTCACCAGGTGCCCATCCGTTAGAGAGGGACTTTAAAATCGATTGCTTCTACTCTACTACTTTAATTTTTGATCTCCTCTTCTTCACCCCATAGATTTCTTTTACCATGGTTCGTATTTTTACAGGTTTATATTTTTTTTATAGGTTCATATTTTTACTGATTCGTATATTTACAGGTTCATATTTTTTAATAGGTTTATGTTTTTTACTAGGGTTCATATGTTTACAGGTTCATATATTTTTTACAGGCAGACACATAGTTCACCATCAGCTTATTCATTTGTCTTACAAGTACTTTTTTTACATTTTAATGTATTATCACGGTTCATATTTTTACAGGTTCATATTTTTTATCAAGGTTCATATTTTTGCAGGTTTAATTTTTTTATGGGTTCATATTTTTATCTGATTTGTTCATATTTTTTTCATATATGTATATAATTTTTTTCATACAAGAACATATTTTTATTTCATAGAGGGGCATGTGTTTTTTTGTTTATACAAGTACTTATTTTCTATGTTTAGTAGAGTGGTTCATATTTTTTATAATTGATTCCACTTCAATATATAGGTTCGTACTTTTTACAGGTCAATATTTTTTATAGGTACATATTTGTTGTGTTTAGCAGAGTAGTTCATATTTTTTGCACGTCCATATTTGTTCAAAGATTTATGTTAAGGGAGAAATCAATCTGCTAGTTCTTGGCTTTTTTCTCCATCGATGACATCCACATTCTTGGATACACGCCCTATTCTCATATATTTTATCTCTACAATTTGAGGTATACCATCTCTCCTCAAAAATAAAAAAGCATCATCTAACCACTTCTATAAATCAATCATTTGACTTACAAAACATTATCATTGAATAAATATATTTTACTTCAATGTTTTACCATACATCTAGAAATCTTTTTTTTTTTTGAATTTTGAAAGGAAGAAAATCTATTGCCTCTTCTAAAGTCCTCAACTATCATAAAATATTTTCTTTCACTCATTCCATGTCGGGATTCTTCATTTCCTCCATCGCCTATGTTGTTCTTAAATGTCTTGAATTTCATAAATTTTTAGCGATTGTAAAATTCATAGAAGTGTGTTCTTAATAAATAATTCATGGTGCAAAACCATTATTTTATGTTAATTATATATTCAAGCAGATATGTTCTTGATAAAGTACTATGAGGAATGCAATAAAGTATATATTTTCTTGCAAAACTTATATTCAATCAGGCGTGTTCTTGATAAACTACTATGATCGATCTGAGCATATATATATATTCAAGTGGGTGTATATGTTATTATCTCAATATATGTCCTTACATAACTACTATTTTTCAACAATCCAAGATTGTATGTTCTTTATAAACCGCGATTGTCTATGTGTTGGAGAATCCCTAATAGTTTCCAATAATTGATGTCAAACGTAGCCTAAGTGCAAGTGTTTAGTCAAAAATAGTACAATCATCTTTTGCATTTGTATATATCATCATAAGTGTTATGTACTCAAAATATTATTCACATTTTGGTAAAACATTTTTTATGAGTTTGTTGCACCCACACAACCCATTAACTCCTTGACCTTTTCTTTTTATGGAAAAACATTGGAGAATCGGATTACAAATACTCTACCTCTTCCACGACAGGTAATATCATTATTTTGCTTTGAACTCTCCATTTCTCACCAACCAAACTAAATGGCTTTTTCTTCAAGTTAAGGTTTTGGTGGTCAGTATTCTGTGTCTACTTCTCCTTCATGGGTGGCTTTTTCAAAATTTGGGATGCTCTGACACTGCACATAAGCTTGAGAATCTTTGTGTCATTACAGACAACACTTTTTTTAGGGCTACATTTGACAATATATTTCTTGAATGAAATCCTCATAAATAAATAGGGGGAAGGAAACTTTTTCAATAAGAAATATTGAAATATTTTCATAGAAACGCTCAAGTGATAAGTGTTACAACCAGTTTTCAATTAGTCCCATCAAACAAAGCCTAAGACTAGTCCATCTATGCTTTCATTTTTCAGTGTTTGGTTGTTAGGATTGGGACTGAAAGTGGGTCTTGAAAAGTTCTTGAATGCTAGAGATAAAGTTGGGGTGAGTCATTTTGGGAGCCTAAGAACATGATTGAGATTCCTAGGTACCATTACAGGTTATTATGTATAAAATGTATATATATACATATACATCATGAAATATATATTTTAATATTTTTTGAATATAAATATTTATATATTGTGAATATCTATATTCTTATATATACTCTATATATTTATAATCTTATATATATTCTGAATATATTAATTTAAACCTACTCTCTACTTTCAAACATTTATATTATTAATTTTTTCAAATGTAGTTTGTTTTTATTTTGTTTCAGTAGCTACCACGTCATGTGCAAATGCAAGGGGGATACTCAATAATGGATTTTCCTTTCATTCGCTTGAGGTGATTGCTCCCACATTAAGGTCTTTTCTCTCATAATTTCACTGAAATTTATGATTTAAACATAATTGAATGCTTTTAATGACCATCTACATGTACATCCTCTTCTATTAACTTATCGAAGTTCCAAACTCTCATAACAACATATCGACCTATGCTATTTTAGAACATTGTTATTGTATCACCAGGAGATTCAACATATGTTTCATGTGGCCATAATCATTATTTATGCCATCCAAAATGTGTCATTACTAACACAATAATATTTTTTTCTACTATTTGATGTTTGTTCATCAGTACTTCTTTTATAAGCATTTAAAAAACTCACCTCTTAAAAACCTCAAGTAGATCATTCACTGCATATTATTATGTTGAAGAATTCTTCATTTTAAATCGTAATATATTGCTCCCGGCATGTGAAAAATACTCACGGTCGCTCCTGTAAAAGAGCTCACCTATTTATGATTATAACTAAAAAAGCAAAACGATGTCACTTCGTTGCCTTGCCTATTTATGATTATAACTAAAAAAGCAAAACAATGTCACTTTGTTGCCTTGCATTTGTAGTATCAATGCAGCTTCACTTAGATTAGTTTATTTATGTTATCATGGACCATGGTTGATTTTCTATTGGTACTAAATCCAATATGATTGGTGGAGAGTATTAGATGTATTATGATGCCATTCAAATACATTTTTTTCAAGGTCGATGCATTTTATATGAATTTAATGGGTTCAAGGCTCATTCGTAGTGGTTTTCTTTTGGACTACAAATTGTTTTCTATTAACAAAATAGTAATGACTTATTGTCATATAAACAATTTTCAAAAACTATAATATGAGTGTTATAAGTAGCTTTTAAATGGTTTTGTCCGACAAACCAAACATAGGTGACTTAACTTTCTAAACATTGTTATTCACTACCTGGTGTTATCAGTGTAATGACCAATTTAAATATTTGACATTAGATATCATTTTAACTGAAGTGTTGCTTATCTTCCAATGACAGTTAAATCCATGTCACCCTAGTATTTGTCGAGTACCTCATTGGATAACACTTTTAATATGATGAAAAATTCGAAGACAAAATATTCTTGTTAGTCAGTTAGGCGGCAATTTTGATTTCCGTGTTTATTTTGTGATGACATTTTCAAGTATAATGTTTTATTATCACATGATTCTCTTTTTTCATGTGAACCCCTATATTGGTGAAGTGTGGTTCTAGTGTTTTTTCCTTGTTATTTCAATATAACGTTTAAGTTTTAGTAGTTAAACATTTCATATATATTTAAAAAATGCTTTAGTGTTAATTCATACAAACTCAAAATTGACTCAAGTACTATATCAATGTCATCATTATACTCATCCTAATAATTTATTTCATTTATCATTTACTTCTATAATACACTAACATTTTTTAGTTAAACTAAGTGTAAATTGTTTAAAATATAATGAAGATTTCATTCAAATGGCTCATATCCCAATAAAAGAACCAGACTCCACCTGAATATTAATCGCTGCAATTGTTTGTGCCTAAAACGGAGCTCCTGCCGAGCAGCCATGTATGCCAGTCTGAATAACAGCAGCATCCACAACTATAACCTTTCATTCTGTATGCAGATAAAAGTGTGTGCATAATGAATTCTACACAGTCTAAACTGTATTGAAACGAATTATGTGTACAGTTCAAACAGTATGCAATTGTTTTTTAGCAAATCAGATATGCACAGTAAGCAAATTAATAATGCAACATAATTATGCGACATGATTATGGAAATGAATTATGCAAATGAAATTGCATGGAAATGAATTATGCATACACTTCAAACTATTTGTTTCGAATTTTATGTGTGATATATGCACATATTGTACAAACATATGCAATTACAATACGGTCAAGGGTTGACGGAATTCATGTAACCCTTTTCCATAGACACAATTCATGGAATACACAAAGGCAGAGAAAGAAGTAACAACGCAAGCAAATAATCCACTAGCAACATATATAAAAGATTTGGCCCTTTTCCATACACACAGTTCTTAGAATACAGAGGCCGAAAAAGTAACAATGCAAGCAAATAATCTACTAGCAACATATATCAAAGATTGGATAGAACATCCAAATAAGCAACCCACAAATCACACCATGAAAAAGATAAAGAGTAAAACAATAATACACAAGGATAATAACCTCCTAGCAACAGAGATAAACACAAAATTGGACATATAAAGGTTAAATTCCTCCTAGTAGAACAAGAAACACACCATTCATACCAGAACTTTAATTCTTACGTGACCTGAACCCCTGCAGGATCAGCTCCGTCCCCTTTTTCATAAAGTCAAGCTGCAATACCTCCGCCTCCATTTTGGCAACCAGCATCTTCTTCCATCTCTCCTCCAGCTCTGCTTTCTCTGCACCACCCAAGAACTCCAGCCCCTTCTTTATGGTATCCTCGCTCAGTCTGGGTGCACCCACATCGCTGTTGAGCCGAACAAGCTCACACACAAATGGAGCATGGTCCAAATTCTCCGAGTACTCAACCTGTCCGGTCGAACCGTTCAGTTGAGCACCGTTTGAATTGTTCTTGATTTTCCCATTGGGGAAACCATTGTGCTCGGCTCCGGCAGGAGCAGGAACATGAACAGGAGCAGGAACGATTTCGTCGCCACCGCCCCATATCTTCTTCGACAGTTCAAAAGCTTCCTGTTCGTGGGGTTTGGACAAGGACCAATCTTCGCCTTGTTTGGCCTTGCTCAAGTTGTTCCTGTACTTCGACTTCAGTCGCCTCACCTTGTCCACCACCTGGTTCTTGCTAACAGCAACGTGGAGATTCTTCAAGATGAAATCATACAAGGCGTTCATGTCGGCAAAGGAATCCTCGCCCTTCTTGTTAGTGTAATCGAGCATCACCTTCAGCATCAAGATCGCATCGTCGTCGCTCCAAACCCTGGTATTTGATTTCTTCGGGTCCTTGGACTTTTCCACCAAATTCTCATCGGCATCATCAGAAGCCAGATCCGAAACCTTCTTCTTCGGGCGCTTCGACTCCTTACCATCAGACGTCTCCTGCAAGGGCCGCTTGGTTACGGCGGCGGGCTTCACGGGCGAAGCGGCAACTGCAGCCTTGGATCTGGGTTTCTTCTCCATGGGGGTTTTTTCAGGGACTTTCGGTTTTATTACCAAAGGCTTCGAAGCCAGAGGCTTTACCGTGGGATTCGGCGCGCCGGAGTGGCGCGGAACCCTTTCCTGGGACGAATTGGAGTGGGAATCGGAGCTGGAATCGGAGTCGGAGGATGTAACCGGGGCCTGTGTAACAGACACAGATCCCCGCTTCTTTGAGGTGGGCTTCTTGGCGAGGGGCTCAGGGGGTGGAGCTAAACCTGCGTTCTCCTCATGCGAAGACTCTTCGGACTCTTCGGGTTCACCGGCGTCCCCTGACTCTCCCGACTCTTCTTGCGTGGATTCCTCCTCGTCTGTAGAAGAAACCAGCGGCAGTGTCCCCTCAACGCGACCCGGTGCCATCAACAGACCCAGCACCAACAAGAAAAACGAGAAGAAGGGGGCGAGGCAAAGGGGCGAAGATCAGAGGTCGAGACAGGAAGCTAGGGTTGCCGATTCTCCGCTTTGTTACGAGAGGAAGAAACCGCGTTTAAATACCCAAATCGCCCTCCAATAGTATCTTCCCAGTTGAAATTAAAATAGCGCAAATTTGTTAACCCGTATAATAATTTTAATTTATCTGATTGTGTGACGACTTCAAAATTTTAAATATGCTTTAGTCAGTTTGAAAATCAATATTACCACAAATATAAACAATGAAAATCAATTGGAGGAACCATTTTATAATAATCTCATCAATATTTAAGTCTTAATACTTTGGATGACCAACCCAAAACATCATACGTTGAACATATTACATATTCCATCGAGTATTTTTTTCCAATTATGTTGATATTTACATCTCTCAAAAATCATTATTATTAATGAGTTTTAAAAGCATTCAAAAATAGAAAGTATTTAATGAGATCTTGTAATTTATTTGGTACTAGGGCCAATTTTGTAACAAAATCTTGAAAAAAACATATTGTTGTTGATATATTTATTTTCCACTTTGGGGGAACAATTAATTTATTACTCACAATGAACAACGATTTTATATAATTAGTTTAGCCACACCTTTCTTGCGTATTATAATCAAATCCTACTATTAAATTTCAACACTTTACAACCGAATTATTAAAGTAATTGTTGTGAGCATCTTATAAATGGTTACGATGGATCATTTTATATAAGGCATGTGATGCTAAATATTTATTTTAATCAATATAAAAAAACATGAGATGTATATTCACCAACAAATAATAACACATGTGACTATTTCATATATGCACCACTCAAATGACATTTAAATAGTTCACATGGTAGCCAGGTGCACTCATATATATATATATGTATGTATGTATGTATTTCATAATTGATACTTCATATAAAGATTGCAAATTTTCTTCCAATATAGTTAGTAATGATATAGATAATTTGTCTTAATAATAGGCAACCCATGGTATCTTGTCATATAGGGGCATTCATAATATCATGATTAGAATGAAAAATTCTCTTATAAGTGAACATTTATTAGATATACATCCATTTAATAAATTAATGGTTCTCCCCCTAGTGGATATATATAATTTTATCAATAAGTTGATGTTGATGTATACTTTTATCAATATTTCTTCATCATAATTGATCCTGGATGACCCCGATAATCATGTCATATAATTAATTTATCACTTTCAGTAAACTTCTCATTGGCTATAATTGAGTCTCCACCAATGCATGTTTTTTGTATTTTAATGGAACACTTTTATGGGTTGAGTGTGAATCGTCATAGAAATAGCAAACCTCATAGGATGATACAACCCAACATACAATAAAAAAACCATAAACAGAATATAAAATTTAAATTTCAAACTTTAAATGGAAAAACCTCAAAACCGTCTCTATCACCAATGAAAAACAAATTTCAAAACTCAAAAATAACAACTCTATGCCTTTAGTGTAGCTCGATACTGACAGTTCAGACATCGAGCTCCTCACCAACAGCGTCGCTTGTCAATCAAATTTGTCTTAATTGTCACCACCGCATGTCGTTGTCCTCACCACCACTCGTCGTTTGCAACTTCATCATTGTCAGAACCGCCACACACAATGCTAGAAACATTTTTTCCATATCATCGTTGACATCGAAAAGGGAACATGAAAAAGCAAAACCATCGGAACCGAATCTGACAAGCTCACCAACACCAAATTAGACAATAAAACCTGAATATAATGAACATCCATCGAGATACCATAGAAACAAAAAAAATCTACATAATCAATTTTTTTTCCCTGTTATGAATGCTTGTTTTATATAAAGGAATTCAACACCTTATCCATCCATGGTCCTCACATGATATTCATTTTCAAAAATATCTTTAAAGAACAATAAATTTTATTGAGACTTAAGATAAAAATAAAGAATTATTTATTGAAGTCGGGGTGTTGGCCGAGTGGTAAGTCAACCCTAAGAGACTACATCAGGTCCACGTTTTAATATCAGATAACCCCAATTTGGGGATCTTCATTGGCAATTTATTTAGCAGCAGAGGCGTCAGCGGTGGTGTTGGCACTGGCAGCTTGTAGGTGGCAACGATGGGTTTGGCGGGTTGGTAGATCTTCATGACATTGATGGTGGGGTGCACGATACGGTAGCAGGGGTGAGCTATGATGAAAGGCAGCAGCCTCGAGCGACACAGGTGAGCCAAAAGAATGACGGCGGGGGTGTTTGGAAATGGACGCAGCATGCTCGATTGAGCACGAGCGGTCCGACGGCCGGCGGACGACGGGCGCTGGGGAAGGTGGATGGGTGCATTGTTTGGTGCTCGAGACAGGTGGGTGCTGATGTTTGGCCAACATGTTAGGGCTTTCAAGCTAGTTATTATTGGGTATTTGTGCCCCTCGGTCTCTAGGCCATATAATGGGTTCCCCTTTACCCTAGAAACAGAGGGTTTCCTTTATTTAATAAAATAGGGCGTACTTCCCTTAGCTTATTAAAGAATAATAATAAAGAATTATTTGTTAAAAATTGTATACCACTAGGCAGATATATATTCGCTTTTATAGAGCCTTCAATTAATTTTGCACTTCCAGTTAAGGTTCTAAAATGACCATGTGCTAACTATTCAAGAGATTTTATTAATAATAAACATATATGAGTTCTTTTGAAGCATTTAATTAAAATAATATTTATAAAGATTATACTTTAAGATAGACATATAAGATTCTCAAGATCTCCCATTATGAATATTTAACAGATTTAGGGTTTATAATGCAACCAAAAAATACGACATTTTTCATTATTATTATAATTTCCACTTCTGGTGGTTGGTCATTAATTAATGAATTCACAACACGATGACAAAGGGTTAGGACCATCACCAAGAGGATATTGTTTTCTTTGGAACTTTTGAACCAAATGTGTTTAAAATGTGTCTACAAGGGATAAGAGCCTCCATGTATTTGAAGGCAAATAAAAATAGCGCAAGAAGCGACGTGGATAAATCTATTAAATTCATAAAATATTCTCCATCATGACCATGATCATATTCACTTCGGGGAATGAAGGAAAGATTAATTGATCAAGTTGTATAATTTCTCAAATATTAATGGTTGGTAACATAAATTTTATAAATTTTTTCTTAAAAAATTTCATTCACTTCTTGGAATGAAAAAACCATTAAAATTAAGTTCATAAGGGTTGACTTTGAGAAATATTTTATCAAGTTTCACCATTCCTAATAATTCATTATTTTAAAAAATGATTATTTTGTGCAAAAAAACTTATTTAATTTAAAATAATGATTGTTGTTTAACTACTTTGGGTAGTTACAGGCACCAAAAACACGTCTCAATCCCGGGAAGAGGGGTTTCTTTGAAATAAATACACCACTCGGCCCAAAGAATCATTTTCAAGCCAAGGGAGCAAGGACACCCAACCTCTAAGAAATGCGTGCAACTCTATGTTTCCACGCACAACTAACTTGTGAGTAAAAGGGGACGACGGAGAAGCCAAGTTTCACGGTGTAACGTCTTGGGTTTTTGAGCAGGTTGAAAATCCCCAACCTGTTTGAATTTTCATGTTTGGTGGTTGGATCAACCATCTTCTTGATCTTTAGATCCCAATTATGAAAGTTTGATTTACTCAATGCCTTGTTTTTTGATGAGTTTTAAGGCTCGACAAGTGGCTCGGGGCTTTGGGTGAGTTTAGGGTGCGACGGGGCTTGAAAGCTCAGTTTCGGGAAAGCGCAGATAGAGGCGCATGGTTTAGACAAACTGTGTGGCATCCTAGGAGAAACCGTGTGATCCTCCAGTAGCACTGAAACAATTTGACAAACTGTGCAGGTGGGGGTGCACGGCCACTTGAGACCACTGTAGTTTTTAGCAGAGGGGATTTGCATGGTCTGCACATAGTTTGGTAAACTGTGCGCCTCACCATGCAAGATGGGTGCCTTGGAAAGTGGCATCTACACAGGCTACACACCGTTTGGTATATTGTGCGCCTAGTCATGTAAGGGTGATCCCTTTTGGACAATGAGTGTGCACAGTTGGCGCATGGTTAGCCAAACCATGCGAGGTAACAATGCGCCTCTTTTAAAAAGTGTGAAATTACCAAACTACCCTCCCTTATATTTATCTTTTATCCTCCCTTTTCCCTCCCTTTCACGTGTGAAACACCTCCTGACCATGTGGAGCTCTTCCATTTCTCCTCTCTTAGGCTTTGGCCTAGCTTCCTCATTTGGACTTCGATTTTCAATCCGTTGGTGGCTACAGATTCATCTCAGTAAGACCTTCAATCTGCTAGCTCCTCTTTTCTATTTATCTCTCCACATGGAATGCTAAATCTGTGAGAGACCTTTTTCCATATTTTCAGGGCGTTCATCTAAAATGTTGTTTTCTTCTGATTCAGCTCGAGTTATATCCCGATATCAGACGACCGAGCACCTACTAGCCCAAGGTAGGTGGTGCCTAGCTTTCTCCTTGAATTTGTGGGTGTTTTGGGGGTGCATTACATGTGGGTCAACCGAGTGAGACCCTAATAAATTAATGTTTATTTTTAATTTAATTAAATTGATGATGTGAGATGCCTATGGGCATGCTTCTGCTACACTACAAGTGGTCAATCTAGGTAAGGGGCTTGGACCAACTTGGGTAGTTTAGGCCAAGTGTGCAATTTAAATTATTTAAATTGTTTATATTGTATTGTTTGGTTCCATAGGAATGTGAAGGGCTTGGACCAAGGATTGAGGTGATTCTAGTCACCTAGATTGAGGTGACGTGGTTCATCAGGTTGGGAAAGGCTTGAGATACATGGGTGATGATGATCATTGGGTTGGTGACATGGTCATCAGATTGATGTGATGAGGTCGTCAGGACTAGGTCATGGACCATATGGTTTGAGATGGTGTTGACCATTGAGATTTAGCAACATGGTTGGAGGGGCATGAGGTGCCAAATAATGTGGATTAGGTTGTTTGGTGTTTTTCACTCACCGTTTGTTAGCCGATGCACCATTAGAGTCATGTGAACATAGGTAAGACTTAGATCGAGGTGGTTTTGACCACTTGTTGTGAGTGGAGGCCCCTGTAGATTATGCGACTTAGGTGATGGTGTTGACCATCAATTATGTTTGGGGTTGCTCACCATAGAAATCCATGTGGATGGTGATGGACCATCAGTTGATGGTGTTGAGACCATCAATTGGGGGTTGAGGCTTTCCTGGATACTTGAGGTTGTTGGGCTGGATCTTTGGGAGGATGGATATTGTCGTGCCTTGGGGCATCAATTCTTGAGCCGATGATGATTATTTATTAGAGGAAAAATATCATTGTCCCTCAGGACGTTGGGCTATAGATCCAAAGATGACTCTTTGAGCAGAGGTTCATGGGACCTGGATCCTATTGATTGGGCACACCGTATGGACGCTGGGTATTTTATTGATGACATGAGGTGCTAGTGACATGATTTTAGGTGGAACCTGAGGGTTCACCTGGCGTGGTACTCAACAGGGGATGCCTTGGGTGATGAGCCATGGATCCTCAGAACTACAATTATATATATGCAGACATGTGCGGTATGCCATATATATAACTGGGGGAATGTATTCAGACATTTATATCAGCAATGGCCGAAGTAGGTGATCGCTTCCTTATAGTTGTTGAGCATAAGGGAAGCGGGTTATTTATTAAATTTGCATGTGTTGTTTTTATTTATATTTCATATACACCTGCATAATTATGAATGTAAGATAGACACACATTGGTGGCGGCATACTTATATTTATTCTCACAGCATACACGGTCCCCTTGAGACGCGTGTAGACTTTATGATTTTTGAGATTAAGTAAGGATTCAATCTTAGGAGCTGGACCTTAGTGATCATTGTTATACTGCTTAACATGGGATGGATGGCATATAGATAGAGTGGTTCCTTTGCATCATCTAGAGTTTTCCTTTTTGTTCATCTTTCTTTATATATGTATGTACCGTTATGGTCGGCCATGAGTGACCCTATTTATCTACATTGTATGACTTGGCATGTTGTCTACAAATGAATTTGTCCTTTGGGGTTATTTATTTATTATTCCTCTGCTGTTTTATTATCTTTTTACTGGTTTTATCTTGTTTCTTCCATTGTGTTATGGTCTTTCTTCCACTGTTATATATATATAGACCATTATCATTATCACCACCAAAGGGCATAGTCTCTCCACTATCACCTCTTTACTCACGCACTGCTAATCAGCGGCCTTTAGCGTATGGGGAGGTGCGCCTAAGGCCCAATGGAACTCCGGCCCGAAGCACAGTTTTAAGTGGTATCCAGGTCGGGGTGCTACAAATGGCATCAGAGCGGGTTTTTGTCTGTGTTGCTTCATAGCATCATAAGACCTGATTATTAAATGGTAACCATGTTCAGATTGTTATAAATTATATCAATATATTTCTTTATTTGGTCTTACTATTTAGGCTATGGTAGACCAGAGAATAGGATGTAGTTAGAACTGGGTAAAGAGCTCGTGTTTGGGTGCCTACATCCCCATGCATGGGGTACAGACCAAGTTTCTAGGGGTGAGAAATCGACGATCTACTATTTTTTTGACCATTGATTTGATTTCCACCTTGGGTGGTGCACTTGGTTGTGATATTTATCTATTATATGGGTTTTAACCTTGGCTCGGTATGGAAGGGGAGGGTTGATTATGCATCATGATAGGCACTTAGGCTCATATGATGTATGTTTTATTGTGATATTCATTGGGAACTTGGATTTCACTAAGAGGGGTTGGGCTATTTAAAGTATTAACAAATAAGCTAAACAATGTTTTCCTACTTAGCCTCTTTTTTGTGGAATTCTACTCATCCAACCCAGGCATGTGGTTCCAATGAGATCTATATGTGATGCTATATGCATGTGAGTTATGAGCCTAACTCTAGTATTAGTGGGTAGGGATGATGACTGGGGGTGAGTTGTTTAAAGTGTTAACAAAGAAGCTAAACAATGTTTTCCTGCTTATCCTCCTTGGTGGAATTCTACTCAGCTACCCCATAGATGTGATATGTGATTCCTAACTATGATGTGGGTAGGTAGGGGCCATGAGGCTAGATGATACTTGATACCTAACCCTGATATGGGTAGGTAAGGGGCCTTGAGGCCAGATGTCTTATAAAAGGGTGCGATAGGGCAGTGTAAGGGTGGTGAGATGCAATTCCAATTATAATTTTCCCTATCTTCAATATTTTTATATATATACCATTATGGATATTTGACCACCGTGATTGGTATTCAGTGGGGTTCCACCTAGATGGGATCCGATGGAGTGTTAGAAGGGTGGTGATATGGTGCATCATGAGAATGGATGAGATGAGGCCCTAGAGGGCCGGGATGATCATGAGCCCTGGTATGGGCTCCAATACAATCACGAAAACTGAAAATGAAAAACTTTAGGTCATGGTTAGATTAGAATCTAAGGGAAATTATGGTTCAAGTTATATAGGGAATCGACATGGGATCTTAGGGAGATAATCCATCTATGGCATACCTGACTCAGGAGTTCCAATATTAGCACCAACTATTATTTCAAGGTGAGGGTGGACTACAGGTAGTAGATAAATGGATCAAGTTGGTCCAAACCATCTTCAAACATCTTGATACACCCCTATGGTGGAGGGTGAAGTTGGATACCTATATTCTCATAGGAGTGGAAAAGCGCTGGTGTGATGTACAAGTTTAGGCGGGTAGACATGAGGGACTAGCCATAAAGGATTTCAAGGCTAGGTTCTTTGAGCACTTCTTTCTAGAGACATTAAGGACAGATATATCCTATGAGTTCATGAATCTATAATAAGGGATAATTCAGTCATGGAATATGCGATGAACTTCATAGATCTAGCGTGATTTCCACCTACTACGGTGGAAGACGATATTGCCATGATGCAACGTTTTGAGGATGGTTTGTGGCATGCCATAAAGGTACAAGTGAACATCTCCAGGTTGATGTCATTTTCAAAGGTAGTCAACCAGGAACTAATATCCAAGGGGAAAATTTTCAAAGGTAGTTAACCAAGAACTAATAGTTAGGTCAGTGATTCAGGAAAACTATTGAGGAGAGGGTCATCAGCAGTGTGCTTCCAGTGCGGGAAATCAGAACATGTCTGGACCCAGTGTGATTAGGCACCAAATGAAGGTTGGGTGTGTGGCTAGACAAGGTATCTAGAGAGGTTTTGCAAGAATCCTTCTTAGATAGTCGTGATTCAGGGACTGAGGAACACTCAGATATCTAAGGTCAGATCGAGAGAAGTACTAATAGATGGTAGTTGGGATTTAGCTGCACATAGAGGTCATGGAAGAGACAGTGGGACCCAACAGTGGGGTGAGTGTCCGATAGATGGTGCAGATCCATAGGGAGGCTAGGACTCGGGTAGTCAGGCTCCAGGCTAGGTGCATTTCATTGAGCTACCAGGTGAAGATCAGGCTGAGGAGCCAACTATAGTTAGTGGTATGCCATGGGAATGACTGAGTTTCTTTTTTGTTTTGGGCTTCAGCCGAATTTGGTTCATGAGGTGCACAGATTTTGTATTTGGACTAACTAGGAACTGGTTATTAGGATGTCATCAATTATGATGCATGATATATATGTATGATGTGTATAACTATCTGGACATTGATGTGATGCGGGTTTTATATGAGGTGCATGGAACCGAGACTTCTTGTGAGCATTTATGCAATACAGGTTCTATATGAGGTGCATGGGCATTCAAATTTTTATGGGAATTCATATTTATATATGATACATGATTATTTTTAAGCATATGTTGAGGTGCGGGACTTGTGGTTATCTGATGAGATGCAGGAATTGATGGGTTTCAAATATAACACAGGCATGATTTGATCTCCTGATGAGATTCAGGAATGAAAATACGTCATGGGAGGACTTTTGAGTTTAGGGATGGTCGGTGGACCATCGTAATGTTGTTCTCTTAAGGCGGGATGACTTTTGAGTGGGCCAAAAATCCCCAACTTGTTTGAATTTTCATGTTTGGTGGTCATACTATCCTTTTTTGTGATCTTCAGAACCTAGTTTTGGGAGTTTGATTTACCCAAGGATGTGTTTTTAGATGATTTTTATGACCCAAAAAGTGCCTTGGGGGTTTTTGGTGAGTTTCGGGTGTGGTGGGGCCTAGAAACTTAGTTTGGATAAAGCACATATAGATGAACATAATTTGGAAAAACTGTATGGCCTCCCAGGAGAAACATCGTGGCCTCCAATAGCATTAGACACAATTTGTAAAACCATGAAGGTGGGGGTGTAAAACCATGTGAGACCTCTACAGTTTTTAGTATAGGTGATTCACACGTTATGCACACATTTTGGAAAACCGTGCACCTGACCATGCAAGTTGGATGCCTTGTACAATGGCATATTCATGGTCTATGCACGGTTTAGTAAACCATGCAACTAACCATGCGAGGGAAATCCCTTTTGGATAGTGAGTGCGCACGGTTGGCACACGGTTAGCCAAACCGTGCGAGCTAACCATCCACCTCTTTTAAAAGCATTGAATTACCAAAATAACCTCCCATATATTTATCTTTTATCCTACCTTTTCCCTTCCTTTCATGCGTGAAGTACCTCCCAACAGTGGGGAGATTCTTCATTTCTCCTCCCCTAGGATTTGGCCTAACTTCCTTATCCAGACTTCGATCTTCAATCCGTTAGTGGCTACAGATTCATATTAGTAATAACTTTAATCCACTAGCTCATATTTTCTATTTATACCACCACATAGAATGATAAATCCATGTGACATATTTTATCGTATTTTTAGGGCATTCATCTAAAATTCCATTTTTCCTGATTTGTCTTGAGTTAGAGGTCGATATCAGACGAGCGAGTGCATACTAGACCAAGGTAGGTGGTTCCTAAATTTCTCCTTGATTTTGTGGGTGTTTTGAGGGTGTATTATTTATACACAATGTGGTTCGACTGAGCAAGAACCTAATAAATTAATGTTTATATTTAATTTAATTAAATTGATTATGTGAGATGCCTATGGCAATGCTCCTGCTATACTACAATTGGTCAAGTTGGGTAAGGTTCTTGGACCAACCTCGGTAGTTTAGGATGGGTGTGCAATTTAAATTATTTAAATTGATTATATTTTATTTCTTGTTTATGTGGAAATGTGATGGACTTGGCCTAAGGTTTGATGTGATGTTGATCACCTAGATTGAGGTGACATGGTTCGTCAGGTTGGGTGAGGCTTGGGATACATGGGTGATGATGATCACTGGGTTGGAGACATGGTCATCGGATTGAGGCGACAAGGTCATTAGGATTGGGGACTAACCCATATGATTTGATATGGCGTTGACCATCGAGATATAG
Organism: Viscum album; assembly: GCA_963277665.1. Lineage (NCBI taxonomy): Eukaryota > Viridiplantae > Streptophyta > Magnoliopsida > Santalales > Viscaceae > Viscum > Viscum album. The sequence continues at coordinate 301,936,894 of OY728130.1, forward strand.
TGACATGGTTGCAAGGGAATGAGGTGCTGGATGATGTGGCTTAGGTTTCTTGGTGATTTCCGCTCACCTTTTGTTGACCGACACACCATTGAAGTCATGTGAACACAAATAAGACTCAAATCAAGGTGGTTTTGACCACTCATTGTGGATGGAGGCCCCCATATACTATGCATATTAGGTAATGAATTTGACAACAGGTTATGTTTAGGGGTTCTCATTGTAAAAATCCATGTGGATGGTGATGGACCATCGATTGATGGTGTTGAGACCATTGATTGTGGGATAAGGATCACTGAGATACTTGAGGGTGTTGGTCTGGGGATTTGGGGGAAAAATATCATCATGTCTCAGGATATTGGCTATTGAGATGATGGTGATTATTTATTGGAGGACAGATATCACTGTGCCTCGGGACACCGGGCTGTAGAACTGACAGGGACTCTTTGAGCGGAGGTCTGTGGGACGTGGATCCTATTGATTGGGCATGTCATATGGATACCAAGTATTTTATTGATGAAAAAAGGTTCCGGTGACATGATTATATGTGGAACCTGAGGGTTCACCTAGTGTGGTACTCGATAGGGGATGCCTTGGGTATTGAGACACATATCCTCTCCACTGTAGTTATATATATGCAGACATGTGCTATATGCCACATATATAACCAGGGGCACATATTAAGAAATTTATACCGACGATGGCCGAAGTAGGTGATCGCTTCCTTATGGCTTCTAAGAACAAGGGGAGTGGGTTATTCATTAAATGTGCATGTTCTGTCTTTTATTTATATTTCACACATTATTACATAATTATGGATGTAAGGAAGACACACATTGTTGGTGGAATACTGAGATTTTCTCTCACACCCTACATGGGCTCCTCAGGACATGTGTATGATTTATTCTTTTGAGATCAAGTAAGGATTTAGGCTTAGGAGATGTACCTTAGTGATCGTTTTCATACTGCTTAGCATGGTATGGGTGGAATATGGACCATGGTGGTTCCTTTGCATCAGATAGACTTTTCATTTTTGTTCAGCTTGCTTTATACATGTATGTACTATTATGGTAAGCTATGGGAGATCCTATTTATCTACATTTTATGACTTGGAATATTATCTATAAATTATATTTGGCCTTTGGGATTATTTATTTATTATTACACTACTGTTGTATTATGATTTAGATGGTTTTATCTTGTTTCTTCCACTATGTCATGGTCTTTATTTATCTATTATATATATAGACCATTATTATAATCACCACAAGAGGGAATAGTCTCCCTGCTATCACCTCTTTACACCCTTACTGCTAGTCGACATAAATTGGTGTATAGGGGGGCGCGACTAAGGCCCAGTGGCACTCTAGCCTGAAGTATAGTTTTAAGTGGCATCTGGGTCAGGGCGCTACATGTGGGTGCCATATAAGAGCTAGATTTAGAAAAGGCGAGTGCACACAATATTTTGTCCATGTGCGCAACCCTGAATGTTAGTGTGAAAAATATTTGTGTGAGAAAGTAACATCGAACCACTCCTTTACATGATCCTTCCTTAACGAAAAAGGCTTGGGGAGCATGAAACCACTTTACATGACATAAGGAGAGTATCATGCCAAAATCCTCCCGCTTTGGCTATAAATAAAGCATCACCCCCTATTTGAGGGACATGTCTTTAGAAGTTGAAGCATCAACTATAGCTCATGCAACCCATTTCTTCCACAACATCGCACAAATACAGACCTTTAATAGAACCCCAAAGGCAGAGAACTTGTGAGACTAACCTCTCATGGGCCCCAATATATATTGGATTATGTTTGACATGTCCTTACACAACCTCCCATAAAGTCTATGTGAGTGAACATAAGAGAATTTTACTTCACATAACCCCATGTTTTATGTGACTCCATAAGGTGCATGAATGTGTGCCTACAAGGTTCATACAGTTGAATTTTTATAGATCCTATAGCTCATATAAGTCCTCTTTCGCATGTAACTATAGAGTTGTGTGTAAAGATGTCCGGATCCCTGGCCCAATGCCTCCTTCTGTCGAGCATAGCTGCACACAAGTTGAGTTCTTAGGTTCCCTATTCCCACTCTGACTAGGTTTAACCATGCCCCGATCACTTTCATGATCGTTATCATTAACCCTCATGTCTGACCACTTTACTTAAAGCACAAATTTTATAGTTGTATTACCTTTTTTATCCTAAGCATAGACACCATAATTCCTATTTCTCCTAAGTATAGGTTCCTTAACATTAAGATGCCCATTTTCTACTTCACCATGGAAGTGTTTATGCCATGAACCATCCAAAGGTTCCTACATAGTGGACACATAATCCCTTAAGGTGGAATCATTAAGAGAAACTACCCAACTTTACTTAAAGGAGGGTCTAGTGATGTATCCTTCTCTCCCAATTTAAAATTGTCTCCCTAGGTGTGGGTCCCCAACGCATCTGAGCTACATGATGTAAAACTACACAAACCAATGTCCTATTCATATGATGTTAAACTGAATGAAAATATCCTCAGTTCATTACTTTAAACTCTAGTCTTACCCTACGTGATAAACACATGATTCCTCGTGTATGAATGACATGGGATGACCCATCAGCTCCTACCCTGTATGATGGATACAAAATTCCCCATGTATGATCATCATGGGATGAATCCTCCTTCCTCACTATGGGATGAAACTCCTACATTGGGTGGCACACATTCATAAGTCCCACACCATCATTCCACACCATGGGATGAGACACCTTACATGGGAATCCCATATGCGTAATCCCCACACCATTCATTATTTACACTTCTTCCATGACACGAGTATCATTACCACATGATGTTAAACTACATGGACCAGTCCTATCACATTAAATTAAACTATGTACTTGAACTACATGGGTTTTGATCCATATTTCCTAAAATAAGGTGTTTAGTACACTTACTTGAGGTTCAATCCCAACATCCCAACACATCTAGGGTACCTTCCTGAGGTTTGATCCCAATATTCCAATATTACCATTAAATATACATGTCTCCTCCCTAAAAGATTACAAATCCAAAGTGTAATCATATTACCCATGGGAACACATTGAAAACCTATATGTCTGCACAAGATGTTAAACTTATAACCCATATATACCCACAAGATGTTAAACCCGTGACCCACTTTTCCCCACAAGACATTAAACCCGTGACCTACCTGTCTCCATAAGATGTTAAACTTGTGACCCAATTATCCCCACAAGATGTTAAACCTATGGACTACCTATCCCCACAAGACATTAAACCCATGTAATGGTCTAGAATACTAACCCCATATGATAAACATGGGATGAACAAGGTGAAAACTATTAGAATTCTTATGCACCTAACATAAATTACCCCATTAATGACACAAGATTCCTTGGGTTACATGCCTAAGATGCATTATATGAGATATGCCTCCAACTTGAAAAGGGGAAGACTTTATAGGTTCCCAGCACACCCAACATCTCAATATGCTCAGAAATGACCAAATTTACCATCTAATTTGACCATAGGCTACTGCCTTGTTGTGACAGAAGTGCTATAATTAATTGGTGTCCACCTTGAGATAGTACCAGGAATGAGTTTCATGAACATGAATCAAAATTTTAAGGGATACCCAGAATAGGTGACAATATTCAAGTAGGAATCCATGGAAGGAGGAACTGACATCCCATCATCCCATTTTGATCAAGGATACAACATCACCAATCATGGTGGTAGAGGCCTCCCACCTTTGGAAAGTGGGAATATAGGGTAAGGAATGACACATCATGACCCACGATGAATGAACCAACAGAAATAATTAGAAAAAATGGTGAACCAATATGAAACTCTTCTTCTTCTTCAATAGTGATTGGATCAATAATTTTGGGAACTATCATATTTGAGTATGACCAGATCCAAATATCTGGAGCCAGACCCCTATCAAAAAGATGGTGGGATTAGTGTGGAACTTTTCTCCTATAACTGGGGAAAGTGAAGGAAATTGGGAATCTATGATATAAGACATCATTTACATAGATCCATCCTCCACCTATAGGGAGGAAAAATTACATTGGACACATTGGGCATCACATTCATTGGACATGAATTGATGATTGACTCCATGTATATTACATGAATCAAGGAATCGAGAATGTCAATGATCCTTAGACAATAGGCATGAGGGGTAGGAGGACTAGCGATGTGGAAAACCCACACCACTATGCTACCTCCATGACGAACACCTCTTCTTTGACTAACAGGTCCCCTCTACCCATCTCCCCTTTTGAGCTTATCTAGGGAAGGGCTATCAACACCCTTGTTCATCAGTATGAGAAACAAGGGGTCACCCCAACCCAGGATATGGACCAATAGGAACTGGAGGAAATGAAACCATGCCAGCACCACCACCCACAAGGGACACACTGGGGGAAACTCCCCATCATGATGATGAATCATTTTGGGAGCCTCTCTCAAAAATTCTCCAACATCTTCCTCCCCTATGATGATGAAGGATGGGACACACATGTCACACTGAAAACCAATCAGGAGCCACCTAGGAGGGATCCCACCTGGCCATAACGATAAAATCTATTGACTCTATAGGTCGATGAAAAGGTCTATTCAATTTTTTATTTACCATCCTTGGTCTATAACACCTGACACTAACACTGGGGGTGGGTCGTAAACCCTGCGCATCCGGAGGCATCTTCCCCAGTTACATTGTCCCCAAACATCACTAAAAAATCTTATACTACCCCTATGATCACTATACGAGGGACCATTTTTCCAACATAGGATCAAGACCCCATCTTCATCTCAATTAGGTTGGGTTGACTCTCCCAATATTTAGCATGATTGAAAACCATTACAGGTTGTCCTGTGATGAATAATTTCACCGCCAAGGCCCTTGAACGCGTTTTCGTGACATGTAAAATTGATTATGATTTAAAGATGATTTTATAGTATATGTAAGAACCTAGGTATTCTCTTAAGGAGCATTGATAGGTTTATAGTGTGTATTTCTAATAAGAAGTACTAAAAGAGGGGGTGGTTTTGAAAATAGTTTTAAGAAAATAACTTAATTTAAAGAGTTTAATAGTTGAGAAACCAAGTGTATTTTAAAAAATATGAGATAAAGGTGTCATTGTAATTTCACTACACAAATTTAAAGTTCATTTTTCTGAGATATTCATTCAGGTTTGGAGTAATTATTTGGTTGAAATTAATTGGAATCCCAATTAATTCCTAAGCTTTTATTTTAATGCTTAAAGAATCAAACCTTGACATAACATTCATATTATAAAGGTACAGAAATTATGCATGGAATAAGAGCTTACAAATTATATTGAAATATCATGAAAGTGGGTAAGAAAAGTATTCTTGTGTTGTCCAATTGGAACATCACAAGTCACACACTCAAAACCACACACCGATTAGTTATAAATTAAGATCAAATCAATCACATGCATCAAAACAAGAATTAAAATATGAAATAATGTAAGATAAATGGAATGAAATGTTTTAAAACAAAAAGTAAGCCAAAATAGTAGCTAATATATTCATTGAAACTCCCTTGACATGTGTGTATCTCCCTCATAATGAACACCCACTATTTAGCCTGACATTGAGAGGAGGAGGAAGCTCAGGTGCATCTACTTCTTCATTTCAGATATCCCTATGAGGATAGGGAGCTAAAAAACCTAAAAGGGGATGAAAGGAATCCTATGGAACTTCAATTTGTAATCACTTTACTCTCTTGTTATAACTTTAAAATGGGCTGCCTATGGTGCCCTTTTATAACTAAAATGGGAAGTGGTTTTGGGAATCCAGTTTTGGTTATACCACTTGTATCTCTATTTTGGAAAAGTAAAAGGAAATATAAAGACCTATAAAAAAGAGGAGAGTTATTTGGAATCATCTTTAATTTCTCCATGTCAAATTTGGAGACCACTTGACACCTTTATTGGGAGATATTTTTAAAATACCAAACCTAACTTTTGAATTCGTATAGATTCGATCCCCTGGTCAGATCAGTTCATATGGTCCACCATATGAAAAAATTGGGCTTTGTTTTCTTGAGACGAGTTGTATAAAATGAAGTTTTGGATCCATAAAAAAATTTCAGTCCATTTGGAGTCACTTATTTCTCTAAATGTGGAAAAAAGTGGACACATGTCCTTGGGCTTCAATGAAATTTGATCTATTTTCCTTCTGGATCATCTCCAACACTCCAAATCACCTCCTCCTATAATAAAATCACTAAAAAGTAGATTTTTTTTCTAGTGATAGAAATTAAATTATTGAATCAAATGGGAAGTTAAATTTGTTATTAAATTTGTAATTTCAAATAAAAAACCAGTTTAAAACAGTGGTATAAGGGTGAAATAAAGTATTGAATTATAGTGCAATCACACCCCCACACCTAAACATTTTTACTCCCAGGAAAAGTCACATTTACAAAAATTATGCATGTAGATATTCAAAACTTCATGAAGATTTAAAATTGAAAATTTAATTCCTAAAATCAATGTGATTAAAGAAAAAACACACAAAAGAGTTATTCTCATTATTCATGGAAAAACGTGTCTCATAAATTATATCAAAATGAAATTCTAAGAGATGAATGATACCAATCTAAGAAAATAATTCAAAAGTTAAAAATGTAAATAATTATCTATGTATGTGTGTGTCAACCAATTCATTATATTCTTTACACTTTCTGTCTATTAAATACAAGTTATTTTAAATTTTTCTACTTAAATGATTATGTCCACTGAACCTACCCTACATCCTTTACAATAAAATTTCAAGACCCAATCAGTTAAGCATTCCCAGAAGTTAAAACTTAATCTCTAAATGTATATATCCCCATATGTTGTACATTTCATCACTCCCCACAATTTTTTCAAAAGTTAAACTTGGAAAAAATCTCACACTCATCACTAAACCCTTGTTTGATCTCCTCATGACACTAATTGTAATAGTTATAACAAGATCAAAGGCTGATGAAGGGTGTTTTTTGACCTTTATAAGACACAACCCATATTTTTTTTGTGTTTTTGTTTTTATTTTTTTATGTTTTTTTGAGGGCGTACAATAGTTGGATAATAGGTACACACACATAAGTCAATCCGGCATAGTAATGAAGAATATATGGTAAGGAACAAAAATATAGAAAAATAATTTTTGTAAGAAGATAAATATGAACCTAACTTATATTCACCTTCTATTGAGTAGGAAAAATTCACACTTCATGGTTGGGTGCAAAGATGTGTGGAGAAATTAAGTGACATAATTTTCCCTTAAACTACCCACATAAAGGGTATCATTCTTCTCAAAGGTTTCAAAATGATACCACCATTTATATCATTAAAAAAAAACAATTTTCAAGAGAAAGTCACACCAAAATGTTAAATTCATGATGAAATATACGTTTTATCAGTGATTTTTTTTGAATGTTAAAAAAACTTAAAATAGGGAAGTTCCTCATGCATGTTCAATAATTTCCATGATTAAGTGGGCATCAAGAATGAATATTCCAACACAAAAGTGAGGGGAAAAAGAGGGGGGAAAGTAACAATATAATTCAGTAAAAAAAAGAGAAAAATAAGGAAAGATGATGAAAATTCCTAACTAACCAAATAATATACCCATCCCCCACACCTAGAGTGTGTAGTGTTCTTACTGTAATAAAAGAGAATGTGAGAAGAAAGGATAAAACATGGTGAGTGTCATTAGTAGTTTGCTTCTTGAACTTGGAGTTCCTCCATCAGGGACTCCGGAATGGCTTCATGAAAGTGATTCAGTCGCAACCCATTGACAATGAAGGTTTGTTTGGTTTCTTCATTTTTAACCTGAATAACATAAAATGGATAAACATTAGTAATAGTGTATGGACCAAACCAATAGGAATGAAGATTACTTGGATAAAAATTCATCCTTGGATTGTAAAGGAGGACCTTATGCCCAATGTGTAATTGACGATGAAGGATGATATGGTCATGGAAATCCTTGGTTCTCTCCTTACATATCCGAGAGTTATCATATTAATCTCTATGAATTTCCTCCAACTCCTAAATCTGCAGATTCCTTTGAGAACCTGCATTAGAAAGATTATAATTACATTATTTAATGTACCAGTAGGCTCGATGCTTTATCTCAAAACGGAGGTGACAAATCTTTACAAATAGTAGTTGATATGGTGACATGGTAATGTGAGTTTTGAAGATACTACGGTAAGCCCATAATGAATAATTGAGGCTAAGACTCCAATATTTTCTGTTGGGTTTAATAGTTTTTTCAAGAATTTGTTTTTCCTATCTATTTGAAACCTCAGCTTGAACATTGTTTTATAGGTGATAAGAAGTAGAAACTCAATTCCCAACCCCATACTGACACAAAATTGATTGCATTGTTTGGTTGTAGAAATAAGAACCTTGGTCACTAATGATGAACCTAGGTAATCTAAACCTAAAAAAAAATTGGGTTCTCAAAAAGTCCAAAATAGTCTTGGAATCATCAATCCTTATGGCACATGCTTCTACCCATTTTGAAACATAATCCACTTCTAGAAGAATGTAAAAGTTTCCAAAGGAATTGTGAAATGGACCCATAAAGTCAATGCCCCAAACATAAAAAATGTCTTGTAAGAGAAAGGTTTATTATGGAATTTCATTTATTTTAGATACATTTACCATTATTTTATAGCTAGTAAAAGATTTAAAAAATCATGGGTACCCCAAAAAAAGTGTTGTCCAAAAGAGACCAGAATCGAGGACCTTACAAGCAGTCTGTTGGGGACCAAAGTGGCCCCCACAAGCAAGAGTGTGGAAGAACCTAAGGATAGACTGAAACTCGCTATCGAGAACACAATTCCTAAGAACCTAATCAATACATGTGTGCCAAAGGTAGGGGTCATCCCAAATGTACCAATGAAACCCATGTTTTATATGGTCTGCTTGGATTTTGTTGAAATTAACAGGAATGAAAGATACTACCAAATAATTTACAATTTTAGCATACCAAGGAATAACATCTTGCACTTGATGCAATTTCTCATCAGGAGACATGTCATTTATGAGAATATAGGGGGATGGGTTAATGTTCAAGGATGGAAGGATCCTATTGATATGGTCAACCACCACATTCTCTGCTCTTTTTTTATCTCTAATTTCTATATTGAATTCCTAAAGGAGGAGTATCCAATGAATGAGATGTGGTTTGTCTTCTAGTTTCTTGAGGAGATACCAAAGGTATGTATGGTCTAAGAACACAATGACTTTGGACCATAAAAGGTATGACATAAATTTATCCAAGGAAAACACAATGAAAAGAAATTATTTTTTAGTTGTGATGTAGTTTTCTTGGGAAGGGTCCAATGTACATGAGGCATAGGCAATGAAAAGTGGACATCGATTGAACCTTTGTGATAAGACTACAAAAAATTCATAGTTAGAGGTGTCACACATGAGCTCAAATGGTAAATCCCACTAAGGTGGTTGGATTATTGGGGGTGATGCGAGACTCCATTTTAATTTGTTAAAATCTTCTTCAAATTATTTATAAAAAACAAATTATTTTTTCTTTTTGGAGTAAGCAGAAGAGGGGGGGGGGGGGTGAAATTTTACTAAAGTCATGAATTAAATGACAGTAAAATCCAACATGACATAAGAAAGACCGCACACCCCGTACATTTTTAGGGAATAGTAGAGAAGAAATGACATAAAATTTTAATTTATAAACTTGGATACCATCCCAAGAGATGAAATTCCAATGTAATATACCTTTTCACACCTTGAAATGTAATTTATCATAATTTAATACAAGATTCTTTTCAATACAACAATGTAGAAAAGAACCAAGACTACTCAAACATTAATCAAAAGAGGAGCCATAAACAGTGAATTCATCCATGAATACTTCCATGAAATTCTCCAAGTAATATGAAAAAATACTAACCATGCATCGTTGGAAAGTACTCAGAGCATTGAAAAGTCCAAATAACATCCTACTATATGAAAATTTGCCAAATGGGTAAGTAAAGGTTGCCTTTTTCTAATCCTCAGGGGAAATATGGATATGAAAGTATCTAGAATACCCATCAAGGAAATAGTAGTGGGACTTCCTTGCTAGCCTCTCTAGCATAAAATCAATGAAATACAATGGGAAATGGTTCTTTATAGTGTGTTAGTTTAGTCAGAAATAGTCTATACAGATACACCAACTATTCTGCACATGAGTTGGGACTAATTCATTATTTTCATTTTTAATTACCGTAAGACCAGTTTTTTTAGGAACTAATTGAACTGGAATAACCCATTGGATGTCAGATATGGGGTAATGATTCTAGTATCCAATAATTTTGTTACATAATTTTTGACAACACCTAGGAGGGTTGGGTTTATTCAACATCATGCCTACCTCACTAGTTTAGCCTCATCATTTAACAATATATGATGTGAAAAAATTGATGGGACAATACCAAGAATGTCAGTAATTTTCTATCCCAAATATTGTTTATACTCACTCAAAAGTTCAAGCAGTAAAAATTAATGCTTTAGAGGGATTGAACTAGCAATGATGACAGACAACTTGTTTTCATTCTCAAGATATAAATATTTTAAATCTTGAGGAAGTTGTTTCAGTTCCAATTCAGGTGGATTTTGGATTGATGAGAGTGAATGTGAAAGTGGGAGGTCAATGATCTCATATAACTTCTCAATGATAAAATAATCATCTAAGGAATAAGATTTTACAAGCTAAGAAGTATCATCGATGGTCATCATATCCTCAGTATTCAAGAAATTATCAATTAACAAACATGCATGGCATTTTTCTAGATTGATACAACATCACATGCATGATTTATTTCTTAGAATTTCAATCAATGAAGAAAACTCAAAAAGGGGTCAGGGGAGAGAATATAAATTTCTATGGAGGAAGGGAGTACATCAATTAAATTAACAGAGAGAGAGGAATGCTCTTCTGAGGGGTGATTCATGGCATTACGGATGTTGATGTGGAAAATGTCACCAATAAACTCCATAGATAATATACCATTATGGAAATTAATTATGGTTTTGGAAGTTTTTAGGAAAGGTATACCCAATACAATCGGGGCATTTCCATTCATCCCATCATCTTCCATTTTAAGCACATAAAAATCAGTAGGAAAAATTAAAATTTTCACCCTCACAAGAACATCCCCCCAAGCTCACATTTTCATCATCTCAAATTCTTATTTGTTTTGTACACATCTCCTTGAGAAACTTTGCATAACGTGAAATTTGATTCATGGAATTGATCAAGGGGATGTTAACCTGCACTTTTTTGAAAGTTTCCAAGATTTATTTATCAATTTTAGTTTCTTTTTCTTTCTTTGGTTGGGTGGCCTTTTGGGTAAATGTAATAGGAATGGGTTGGGTTGGTGGTTAATCAAATGAAACATTCTTTCCTTTGGAAGGGATTCTCTTAGGACAAGGTTTTTCCACTTTTTTACAATTTTTAGTGGTTGATATGATGGTTTCCTCAGGAGGGGATGACTCTAATGGAGGGGTCATTTAAATTTTAAGTTGTGTTCCACTCATAAGGGTGATGGTACTGATATTTAACTTATCCCTAGGGTTAACTAGTAGTTGATAGGGTAGTTTACCCAACCCACGACTTTGGATTTCCCCCACAAATTTAGAAAGTTATCCTAATTGGGGTTTTAGGTCTTGTATATAAGCTTGGGTGGTTTGTTGGAATTGATGATTATTTGTATCCATTTGTTTCATCATGTCTTCTAGGATAGTCTTAGATTTTGGAGGAGGTTGTTGAAAAGGCCTTTGGGGTGGTTGAGGATTTCTGGGTGGTGGTGGATGACTACTCTATACCTGTAGGTTCCATGGTTGTTGAGGTTGGTTTGAATACCCCATTTCATATAATTTTGGTTTTATTTCCACCCAGGGTTATATGGATAGTAAGGATCTTTCCTAAAGGGTTGGTTATAGGGTAATCCTAGAAATATTGCCTCACAACTCTTAGATGTTTCTCTCAATTGAGAACATTGGTTAGATTAGTGTATATTAGAAGAATATACACCACAATGTATGGGAGGAGGTTATTGGGATTTCCCCTGGGAAAGAGAAAGTTATTGAAGAATGGTACTTACCTCTTAAAACTCTCTATCCACATTCTTCTTGAATTCATTACTTTACACCTCATGGACACCTTGAATGGGTACACTAGACCCTGAACTGAATTGTTGAGTGTTCTATGCCATGTTCTCAATGAGGTTCCTTATAGTGATTAGGGTTTTATCAACTAGCACACCACCTACAACAACATAAATCATGTCTCGATCAATATAAATTAAACCTTCATAAAAATACCGTATTAAAATTTGATCACTTATTTGGTGGTGTGGGAAACTTGAACAAAGCCTTTTAAATATTTACCAGTATTCATGAAGTGTTTTCCCTTGAGATTTTCCTATCACAAAATTGTTTCATTATTATTTTAGTTCTAGAGGATGGGAAGTATTTTTCAAGAAATAGGCATTTCATGTCTTCTTAACCTCTAATTGGTGAATTAACACAGTAAATCCAATCTTTTGTAGTGTCTTCTAATGAGAAAGGGAATTCCCTAAAATTTACTTATTATTCATCCACATTAGTATATTTTAATGTAGAACACACAATATGAAATTATTTTAAATCTTTATGTGGGTCTTCACTAGCCAGTCCATAGAATCTTGGTAATAAGTGAATTAAACCAGATTTTAGTTCAAAGTTTGGTGCTTCGCCTTACATTTGAATATAAGTGGGTTGGATATCAACATCAAGAATGGTTAATTATTTTATCATTAAATTATTTTCACTCATGTTATACAAGTATAATTCAATTTTAACATGGGTTTTAGAAGAATGAAAATAAGTATCAAGAAGAGTGTTGATGTTTTGTGTGTCCTCCTTCAAAGGGTTCTCCTGTGTGTCTCGATGTCGCTGACGTAGGATCCTCTCTAGTTTGGGTTATAAAGGTGGTAAATATACCAAAGTATAACGTATCATGAAATGAACCTACATAAGAAATAAATTAGAACACAAAAATATATGTAAAAGTATAATAAAAAAATAAAATAAATATTCACAAAATTTACAAAAAACTTATCAAAAACACGCACTAAAAACCAAAGTGCTCCCCAGAAACGGTGCTAAAATTTGAATATTTTGTCATGAAACATCATATTTATTATGATTTAAGTATGATTTTATAGTCCAAGGAATACCCTAGGTCATCTCTCAAGGAGCGTTGATAGGCTTAGAGTGTGTACTTCGAATAATAAGTACTAAAAGAGGGGGTGGTTTTGAAAATAGTTTTAAGAAAATAACTTAATTTAAAGAGTTTAATAGTTAATAAATCAAGTGGATTTTAAAAAATATGAGATAAATGTGTAATTTTAATTTCACTAAACACATTTCAAGTTTATTTTTTAGATATTCATTCAGGTTTGGAGTAATTATTTGGTTGAAATTAATTGGAATCCTGATTTATTCCTAAGATTTTATTTCAATGCTTGAAGAACCAAACCTTAACATAACAATCATATTGTCAAGGTAAATAAATTATGAATGAAATAAGATCTTCCAAATCAGATTTAAATCTAATTAAAGTTGGTATGAAAATGATTCTTATGTTGTCCAATCAGAACACCACAAGTCACACACTCAAAACCTCACACCGACCGGTTAGAAATTAAGATCAAACCAATCACATGCATCAAAAAAAGCATTAAATATTAAATAATGTAAGATAAATGAAATGAAATGTTTTAACACCTGAATTAATTCAAACCAATAGCTAATATATGCATCATAACTCCATTGACATGTGTGTAGCTCCCTCACAATGAACGCCCACTATTTATCCTGACATTGATAGGAGGAGGAAGATCAGGTGCATCTCCTTATGCATTTCAGATCTCCCTATGAGGATAGTGAGATCTAGAACCTCCAAGGGGATGAAATTAATCCTATAGAACTTAAATTTGGCAAAAATTCACTCTCCTGGTCTAACTTTCAAATGGGGTTCCCATGGTTCCCTTTTATATCCAAAATGGGAATTGGTTTTGGGCACCCAGTTTTGGTTATACCACTTGTATCTTGGTTTTGGACAAGTAAACCACCATATAACGACTTGTAAAAAATATTAGAGTAGTTGGGAGGCCTATTGAATGTCTCAATGTCAAAATTTTCATCCATTAGATATATATATTTTTATATATTTTCAAAATACCAAACATAACTTTTGAATTCGTGCAGATTCGGTCCCCTGGGAAGATCAGTTTGGATGGGACACTATATGGAAGCATTGGGCTTCAATTTATTGGGATGATTTTTATCCCATGAAGTTTTGGATACTTTCAAAAAAATTCATCCCATTTGGAGTCACATATTTCTCACAATATGCAAAACAATGGACAAGTGTCCTTGGGATTCAATGCATTTTGATCCATTTTCCTTCTGGATCATCTTCGACACTCCAAATCAACTCCTCTTATAATAAAATCACCAAAAAATTTATAATTTACCTTTTTGAAAGTGATAAAAAATAAATTATTGAATCAAATTGGAAGTGAAATTTATTATTAAATTTGAAATTTCAAATACAAAACTAGTTTAAAACAGTGTTGTAAGGGTGAAATAAAATAGGGAATCACAATGCGATCAGCCCTCCCCACACTATCACCAATTGGAAAATAGGTCCTCCCCAAGCCATAGATATTACATGATATGAAGATCCATCCCAAGGTAGGAGGAAAAATAATCACTGTAAGGTATATTCCCATGGCATAGGCCACAATATTCATGGAAGAAACCCAAGCGAATCCTAGTGAATCAGGTTCAGATAACTCCCATGCCATCAGAGATAAAACTACAGAAAACATCATGTCACCATTTATCTATTAGAATTCGAGACAACAGATGAATTGATAAAGGTTACTTCACCTCCACTTTTATAACTAGGGTAAAACTCCCATAAACTGAGGCTAACGTTCCCTGAATATGAGATCAATAAAATCCCCAAACCCCTCTACAGATACTTGTATGTGGAGGATGTTCTGGCCTCCTTCCAAGGCCTCATAGAGCAACCATTACTTCCACCATCATCTTCCCTCATCTCAACCTCTAAAATAGAATTTGTATATATGTTGGAGTTTGGATTGATACCCTTAGATGATGGTGAACACTCTGCTAATCCCTAGAAAGATATTACTTCTCTTGCTCATTAGGAGGTTGTGAACACCCCATAATACATGAACACGGTCTTGAAGCGAGATCTATCTTTGAATGGAATTCCAATATTCCAAGTATGGATGGCCCATGTGATGACCAAACTTCTAGAAAATTTGTAGCAGAGAAGGTCTGTGTCAGTGCCACCTCCAGTTTTCCAACCAAAACAAATTGGGATTTGGGCCAATAATAAGTGGGACAATTCTTTGTGTAATGAACAAGAGGACTTGTGGGGGATCCTAGACACCAACCAACTAACTATTTTTTTCTAGCCACCTGAGAATTTTAATTTGTTCATCCCAGAACCCCTCAATTAGGACCATGATAAATTCTTCCATTGGAATATCTAGGAAATTCTCAACCACCTTTAGGACCTCTAGTTGACTTACCCAGGAATCTACAAAAATCTCGATGCCATCTTCCAATAGTATAGGAGGGTTGATATTTGTAGTGCTCTTAATATCTCAATTCCTTGATGCATACAAATACCATCATAATTTGAAACAGAATTATTCCAGGAGCCTCATTATGCTTAGACAAGTCATATAAGAGTCATCCCAACACATGAGGATCAAAGGATAGGGGAAATACATTTCCCTATACTTCATCCCTATCCCATTAAAATAGTGGGATCATCGGTTTTCTTCATCTTTCAATAGAGAAAATTATCCTCTGGCCACCGCCACCATGAACGTTGTCACTATCAACCCTCTGGAGGATCTGAGAAACTGGACCACTAATACATGGAATAATAGGGGGAACCCTACCTAATGGGTGACACAGTAATAGGTGGATCCTATGAAAGGTTCCCACACTCATCAGTAGAGATAAAATCTAGGCCTTGAGAGTTCCCCCAATGAAATATTTTCTCCTTCCTGATGAGAACTTTATAAAGTAAAGGGTCTCATCAAGCCCTTTGGTCTATCGGAGATTGCGTTGGAAACCGATTTAGATGTTAGGTTGGCCGCTTTACTCTAGGATCTTGAAGTCTACAAGAATATTACTATTTAGATTATCTTTGAGAAACACCTGCGCTATTAAAACATCAAAAGGGACAATATCTCTTCTCTAGTTGGGCACTCAGTTCTCCTTGGCCAAGTGCCTAGACTTGAACCAGGTGGCCCCGCACATCCGATCAGGGTAGAAGCCAGGGTATATGGAAAGAGACCAAGACATGAGTCACCCACTACTCCTAATTAGTGTGAATATCATCCTAGAGATCAAGGAAACTATGCATCCTAATATGATGAGCCGGTCAAAGAATTAGTGACCACAAACTCTCACCAAGATGATGTGATAACTGCTCTAATCGCCTACCACTAGGCTTTGGAAATATGAAAGATCTCAATTCCACCTAAAGGAAGGCCATATTCAGCATGGTTAGATCATGTCCATCCTCCATCAGAATTTGGAAACCCTATATTTACCCCATTCAATGGTATGGGTGATCCATTGTATCACCTATCCCAATTTAACTTATAGTGCGACCTAATTATAGGGACTCTATTATAGCAAGAGGCCACCAAAATTAGGTGCTTTGTCCAGAATATAGAAGAACTTGTATTCATTTAGTACAAATTTCTGGCCAAGAATCTATTTTCAATTATAAGGATCTCTATAGGCAGTTCCTCTACTAGTCCAGATTCACTGTGCATTGTTTTTAATGATATTTATGGAGAATGTTAAAGATGATATGGTCCTAACCCTTATTTACTTGAATTATTAGCATGGATTTTCAAAATTATCCAAAAACCCTCAACATTTGGAAGAATAATTGCAAAGAAACAAGAAATATTTGGGCCCATTACCCATTCTTTCTCCCATAAAAATTCATATGAAAGAAGAGAAAACTACTTCTAAAAACATAGAGGCTCCCAATCCAGTCCACTTACGAGCCCCTTCATCAGAAGAACATATCCAAGTGAAACCTTGTCGAGTTTAGCCTCGTCAGGAATAGTCTCACTAAGAGAACATTGAACCAACCCCCTTGTTAGGTTCAATCACTCAATGTTCCTTTTAGGGAATAAATAATAATACCTACTCCTTCAATGATGCATAAGTCTTAGGATATTTCATTTATGACCTGGAAAAGGGGATCTAGAAATTGCTGGAATATAGAAGGCCCTAGGAGTCTGAACTCACCGATTGTTCCAATCACTACCCATACCATAGGATCCTTGTAAATAACACCAAAGAATTATTTGTTTTAAAATATTGTCTCTAGGACCATGTGGACCATGGATTAGTCAAATTGGGTGATGTCTCGATATAGGCAGCTCATGTCTTTACTGACCCCGATAGTGATAGCGAAGACTCTGGTGAGTGTCAATAGGCCCTTAGCCATGGGACATAGAAGTATAATGACTATTTAGCCTAAAAAATAGTCACTAGAACCCATGAAATTATCTATACCCACTTTATAAAAAAATAATTTATTATGGTTTCCCCATCTCTTCCCATAGTTACATCCACATCTATGTCATAGTCTTCTAAGTATCGAAAGAACAAGAACCAACAATGAAAAGGAAACCAATGTCCCCCACTGGTACCAAAACTAGCCTGCACCATTGGTGGTTTTATGCCTCATGAATTGGGTGTTTCACCTAGAGTTCTTCCATACTTGAAATATTCCACCAATAAAGAGAAAGAGTACATCTCCATGCAGGCTATCAAACTGGTAGATCGCTACACGATATTTAGTGATGAGGAATTCCATGTGACCCCATTAGGCTCTTTAGGATGATACCCTTGAGGGTTAGGTAAGGGATTCAATGGTAGTCAGAATATCCATGATAGAATTTTAGATTAGAATAGTCATGCTATTGAGACAAAAAAAGCCTCGCGTAGGTCTCAACAAGCATAACCCTCCCAGTCCATTTCGTTGGGAGCGCCTCCAAACACAGCCATGTTAGTTAACCATGTGACTCATACATGACCATTCCATGATCAATTACATCTTTCTAGGGCTTGGACTCATTCATATAGTGCTCATCCATTAGGTGTTTATCCAATACTAACTAACCAACAATAGAGTGCAGCCGACACTAGCCGGTCCCCAATTCCTCAACCAGTGGCACCCGTTACACTCCCTATCAAAGAGATACCCTTAGAAGGAAGAAATATACCACTCACAAAAAAATATTATGTGATAAAACACCTTTACAACATAACAGTGAGGATATTGATCCTTGATGTACTCCTATAAAAAGAGATGCGTGAGGACCTTATCAAAGCTCTGAAGATCCCCTCCAATTTGAGACTAAGGTAGCTGCCACTGAGACCTATCACATTGTTTCGGTGCGGATGTGCGTCGGGTTACGTTGTTCCGCCAGGACGCGTTCACGCGTGCACCCGTCAACCCGAGGGGATGGGCGCGCGGCTTGTGGTCCCGCAGTCCCGCTTTCCAAGGGCGGGCGGCATTCGTCCCTTATTCAGGGGCGTCTGCTCCTTGATCGAAACCGGGATGATGGGATGTCGGCTCCTCCTTCCTTGGACGTCTCCTCGGAACTCGTCGCCTAATCCGGGTCTCCCTCATAGACTTAAGAATGTTCGTGAATCTCGTTCCCGGCGCCATATCTTCATGGACACTGGTTAATTACGCTGCTTCCGCCCGGACGCTCCAAGGAGTCTGGTCGGGGCAGCAACCTGCGGTGAGAAGGCCGGGTGGCTCTGGGTGCTGGGGGCGTGTCGTAGCACTGCGGCTCTGCACGTCTGTCTTCCGTCCCTAATAGGGCTTCTCGAAGGCATGATGGCCTGAGGCATCCCGTACTAGGTGCAGGGAACTGTGTCACCTGAGGTTTTCCTCAGCTTCCCATGTTTAACACGGGGTATGCCGCGAGTTTAACGTCCAGCGGGGACGGCATCGGACCGATCAACACGAAAAGTGGATCAGATGACAGAACCCCTTGCGGGGAACCTCCGACGCTGGGGCCAGCACATGGGCGGCTTCCCAAATGATGTGGAGTGGAGTGAAGTGGCATGACCCCACCGGGATGTGGCGGCCCGGGTAAGGATCAGGGTGGATGATGGAGTGAAGAGCTTGGACCCCTTAGAGGCTTCCTACGTACCGCGCGTTAGCACGGATCAAAGTCGACGTAGTTCGGGTATACAGTTTAACGTCATGCTGGACGTCGGCAAGCCGACTCACGAAGAGGTCTAGGCCGCCGGGCGGAGGATTGAACCGAACCACCTCGCACAGAGGGGGATGGAACGGCCGGGTGGATCACAGTTTCACGTCATGCTGGACGATAAAAGGAGAAATGGAAAAAGGGGCTGTGGGGAGGCACAGTGGAGATACACACGGGCAGTCTCCCACAGGGGCGGATTCATAGGTGAATCGACGCAAACGTGAACCCTGGAGGGGTCCACTGATGGACGAACCGACGTAAATACGACCGGGACGACCAGGTGGCGGGCTTGGACCTCAGGGAGGCTTCCTACGTACCCTGTATAGAAGACAGGGATCAAAGTCCACGTAGTTCATTCTGTCAGGACTTACGCACTTGGGGCAGCCCGGATGCGGCAAAACTCAGTTGGAAGGGACTTGGACCGAAAGCAGAAGACACCTCGATCCCAGTCACACCCTCTACTGGCTTCGGCAGTGGGGAGGCGCAATGGAGATACACATGTGCAGCCTCCCACGAGAAACTAGGGGTTTGTAATACCCTGCCCCCGTAGGGAAAAGCCACTCCCATTAAATCGTCCCAAAAGGGGGACAATCCCGACATCCCTGCAGAGACGAGCGGGTGGGGGCCACGTCCAAACCGGGGGAGACCCTGCGTGCGAAGCACGGGATCGAATGATGCGGACGGTTTAACGTCTTGCCGGACGAAGTACAGTTTAACGTCGTGTGTTGAGGACGAAGCGGACGGTTTAACGTCTTGCCGGACGAAGTACAGTTTAACGTCGTGTGTTGAGGACGAAACACTTGGCAGTTTAACGTCTTGCAGCGCGGACGATGGGGGCTAGGCAGTTTAACGTCGTGCAGCCTGGACGTATACAGTTTAACGTCGTGCAGGACGTGGTGCAGTTTAGCGTCATGCAGGACGAATGCTGAACAGTTTAACGTCTTGTAGCTCGGACGTAGTGCAGTTTAGCGTCATGCTGGACGATAAAGCCGCCGGTAGGTCCGTGTCACTTCGCGCGAGCCTAGGGGGGGGGGGGGCGCACGGAAAGACGACGCACAACGCGGGCACCTGCGATGAAGACCATCGGGCGCCACGCAGGCGGGTACCCAAAGGGGGTCAAGGGAGGCGACCCTGGCGGATTGCGCGCAAAAGAGGAGCTTTGCGCGCAAAACCGCGGATCGGCGAGCAAAATGGCGGGCTGGCGCGCAATTGGGCCAGCGCTTCGCGCGCGGATGATGGGGATTGCGCGCACCGGGCTTCGGGTAGCGCGCGGGGGCAACGGCTCATTCTCTAACGAATGGCCACTTTGAAGATGGGGGGTGCGCGCAATCGGGTTGGATTGCGCGCACCCGGGGGGCAATTGTGCGCAAGAGGCTTCTTTTGCGCGCAAAGGCCTTCGGGTTGAAATTTATTCAAAGGGAAGGAGCCAAGGGGATTGCGCGCGAAGGCGGACCCCAAGGCTCTATTGCGCGAAAGAAAGGAGGTTACCTGAAGATCGGCATTGCGCGCGGAAGGGGTTGAATTGCGCGCGCGGGAGACCGTTCGACTTCCAGCAACCTTTGAAACGTTGGGGGTCGCCTAGTATTTATAGGCAACCCCGGGCGCGGAATCCAAGGCGCGAGCGCGGAATTCTCCTCGCGGGCGCGGAATCGGGCACGGCGCGCAAGGGAGTTGCGCGCATCCCGGGGGTTTTGCGCGCGGATCATCATCTTTGCGCGCAGACCTCTGAAATTCCGCGCAAGGCCTTCGGGCCCTCCGAAACATTCTTCCGACTCCAAATATGACCTCGCTTTCCGCATCCGGAGCTTCGTTTGGGAACAACGGACTTTTCCGGCGTCTACAAAAGCCCCCCCTCGGAATCTGATCGGCGAGAGGTCGCAACGATCGGGTTCCGAGGGAGACGCCGGAATGCCGAAGTCCTGGGCGGCGCGGGACTTAGGCGCGCAAAAAGGGGCGCCGGTCGCGAAATTCGCCGCTGCGGTCGCGCAAAGCGCTTTCCGCGCAGCGCGGACCCCGGCCTCGCCTATAAATAGGGGCACTGGGTCCCTCCGTGCCGTACACTGGCCTTCCGCGCGATAAGCATCTCTGCTCTCGTGCGCGAAATTGCCTTTTCCGGCGCGGAATTCGCCCGCTCGTCGCGCAAAACCGTCCGGATTCCGCCTGTCTTTGCGCGAAAACCCGGAACTTTGCGCGACAGTCTTCCCAATTGCGCGCCGCCCACTTGGATTGCGTGCCAACCTTCAAACTTCTCTACCAGCCTCGTCCGATTCCGCACGCTTCATCCCTTAACCCGCACGACTCCCGAAACTTCTGAGATGGCCGCGCACAGAGGAAATGAGGGGGATGCCGCCATTCGCAGGGCTGAGATGGCGACGAACGAGGAGGTTTACGGAGCCAAGGAGATTGTTTCCAACAATCAATCCTTGTTCGACTTACTGACGCCGGCCCAGAAGACATATCCACTGTCGGACAACCTGCCGCTCTGGAACTTCGGCATCCTAGATGAGGTCCTGGTGCCAGGGTTCGAGATTGATGCGCCGCGGACCTGGGTGACCCGGGAGGACGAGCTTCTCCGCTATAACATCACCAACAATGGGCATCCTGCCAGGGAGACCAGACACTTGGATGTCTATGTCCTGAACCCGAGGACGCGAACCATTGATGGGGGTGAGCCTACTGCGGAGAATTATCCAGCCCTCTACTCGAGCATATATCGCCAGAGCGTCACGGACGACACCAAGGGCTGGCTGAAGGACTGGGACTTGCGGTCTGGGGGCAACTTCACCAGCGAGTGGGCCTGGGCGTTCTGGGTACGCCACACTTGCGATCACTTCGCAGAGGAGCTGCGGTACATCGGCCTGTTCGAGGCGGTGTGGACGTCGCAGTTCCACTTCTACCAGCAGTCCGAGCTCGGGCCGGAGCTGTTCACCCGATGGTCTCCGGATACCAACACCTTCCATCTTCACCATGGGGAGGTCGGCATCGGTCTCTGGGACATCCACTGCATCGGAGGTATCCCGCTGGAGGGCTACCAATACGATGAGTTCCTGCCACCGAAGAACATCTGGGAGGACAGGTCACGGACTCCCATCCTGACCTGGCATCTGCTTGACCTGGCTACACAGCGGCTCGGGATCAAAGACTTCCAGAAGGACATAGCCTACAAGGAATGGTTCGGCCAGTTCTTGGAGCATGACCCGGCGGTCAAGATGCCAGGCAGGGGGAAGCGGTGCCCGACCGCAGCTCAGAGGAGCCGGAACGGGTCGTACTGGCGGGTCCTGGAGACGGGCGACTACCGCTCATGGGGGTACCGCGTCATCGAGGCCCGGGACCCAAATGTCCGGTACGCGGCGTTCCTGGCCGCCTTTCTGAGTGGGTGGCTCCTGCCAGTGCGGGACGCGAGAATGGGCATTCGCCCGGCGACACTGGCGGTGGCGGGCGCTATGGCCGCCAACAAGAGATACAACCTCGGGGTCCCAGTGCTGGCGAGGCTGTATGCCATCCTGGGACGCATCTCACGAGGGGGGTCGCCACGAAGGATCTGTGGGCCCTTTCAGTTCTTCCACGGCTGGGTGGCTGCTCACCTCGGTGGGTACACGTTTCCGAACGCCATCATTCCTCCGGGCAACGGCCTGCGACCCTCCCTGCTGAACATCGCGGGGGTCGCTCCGATGACCCTAAGTGAGGAGGGCGTGCGGATCCGGATTGGCAATCATGCCAACTTCAACTTCAGTCCATTCCCCACTCCCGTTGGCCAAATGATCGACAACGGGCAGGGTCCGCTGGAGCAGCATGAATACTTCCTGAACATGCGGGGCGGGGTGCTCGTGGCTCGGATCGACGGGAAGGTGATCTGCGAGCCTTACGTGCCGACCCGTTTCGCCAGGCAGTTCGGGTGCCTTCAACGGATTCCGAAGAGGGTATTCACTGCTGTTCGGGAGGAGACGAACCCTTGCGTCCTTCGCCAGATGTGGATGATGTTTGCCGCTTTCGGCTCTGGCGACGTCATCACTCTCCCTCCTACCGGAGTTGACGCAGGCTTGGCAACCGAGTACGCCGAACACTGGGCCATCGCGTACCCCGAGGGGCTCTTGCGGAAGCTAGTTCGGCGGCTCGAGGCTACCCGTGCGGAGACCGGGCGTCAAGGAAGGAGGCGAGGCGCCGCCACACGGGGGAGAACGGAGGCGCGCCAAGCAGTGGAGCCGGCGCGGGCAGGGACTTCGGCGGCGGGCACATCGCAGGCTGCCGCTACGACCTCGGCGCCCAGAGAGGGGGCACATGCGGCGGTCGAAGAGCGGCCCGGGAAGCAGGTGAGACGTCTGCTCGAACCCTCCCACGATGCAGTCTTCCCGGCGCTGTGGTCGGCCTGGATGACCCTGCGGCAGTCACTGGGGACCGACGCCATCTCGCGAAAGATTCTTAGAGAAGGAATCCATCTGCCAGAGGTCGGGCGCCTCCACATTGCCGACAGGGTGGACTTCAACCGGCAGTATGCGTATCTGACGGCCATGGACGAGTAGGCGCGCCAACGTGGTCAGCGCGCGGAGCCATCCCTTCTGGTGAAGGTGATGCTCGGTCTCGAGCCCGCTCCGGAACAGATGCCGCCGGAAGAAGACGACAGTAGCAACGACTCCGAAGAAGAGGAGGAAATGGGGGAGGATGAAGGCTCCGAGGGAAGATCCCATCAGGGGAGCCCACGGGAGAGCGGCGAGGTGGCCGGCTCTGACAACGTTGATGTCACTGAGATCCTCGAGGTCCGCTTCTATCCCTACTCAATCTGCTTCATCCACTCTCTTATGCAGCTTCTAACCCATTTCTCCATCTTTCTCAGGAGCGCACGGATGTTGGTCAGGCATCCTCAGCGGGAGTAGGAGGGGCGCCAGCAGGACAAGGCGGGGGCCAGACACCCATCATCGAATTGACAAGCGCTGAAGGGTCCCCTGCTGCAACTGTTCCTGCGGCGACCGGGGTAGCGGAAGATGACGCTCCGAACTCCCGTAAGTCTCCTTACTTTACTGCTGGTGCTTGCCGTTGACGATCCGTGACTAACCATGGCATGCCCTGCGCAGTGATCTCAACACTGGAGGCTCATCGGGTTGCCGAACCCGGGCCATCTACGAGTGGACCAGTGGTGGACATGCCGCCTGCTCCGGAACAGACTTCCCAAACTGAGCCGGCCCCACCAACTGCTGATCAAGGGGCTCCGGACATCGGCGGTGCTGACATCGGAGAGAGGTTGGGGGCTGACGAGGGTGTCAGCGCCGCTGGGGAGAGAGAAGAAGGTTGCCCGGATGTTGGGGAACCTATCCCTCGTGAGGACCTCCCAGGGGCGGACCCTGCAGCAGACCTGCTGGCTGCCTTCCCTGCCTACCGGCCTGCCGATCCCGAGGAGATGGACGACTCGGACGCGGAGGCGGTCGAGGAGAGCCGGATAACGCGCCGCAGGGGGTGGAAGTGCATCCAGCGCTTCCTCAAGCGAGACCCGTCGGAGTGGCTGGGGCGCATGGGATCACTTCAAACCTGGCTGCGCTTCCTGTGTGCCGGGGGAGCTGATGCTCAACGCCTCCATCTGACGGTCCGTGATTTCATGGCCGAAAAGATGCGCGAGAGCTGCCGGCGTGCCGACGTCACACAAAGTCGGGACATGTCGGAGAGCACGCGGGCGCTCCTCGCGGCGGAGCAGGAAGTCCGGCGCCTCGAAGGGCAGGCGGCAGAGAAGGAGGCCTTCGTCGCGACGTGTACCGAGCTTGTGGAGCAACTAGCAGCTCAGCTGGTTGACGCCCAAGTACAGCTGACGGAGGCGGGCCAACAGATGGTCACAATTCAAGTCGAGCGGGAGCGTGCACAGGCCAGAATCGACGAACTGCGTGCTGCGACCGCCGACGAAGAGAGGACACGCAGAGAGCGAGAAGCAGCTCTGGAGGCCACCAGCCAAAGGGTAGCGGCATTAGAAAGACTCATTCAGCACGCTAATCCCTAAGGGCTTTGTTTTGCCATTCCCAAAACATTTGCTTCCGCTACTTTGATCCATCTGTATGAATCAATATATTTATCTGCATCTTTTGGTTTAATATGCTCAACCACAATTCGTTGTCTTGCGGGAGTGTTAACCAAGCATCAGGCATCCATAATTGGGCCTGGATTTCTGGAGAAAAGAGGGAGGTCATTCCTAGGAAAGGAGACCTCAGACCTAATCAATGTATCATCCCCCAACTTGTTCCAACACACGAGCGGGACAATGCTAGGGGCGTTGAGATTTTATCCGAACATAGGGAAATGAGAAAGGGTGAATCGCGTGTCCCGAATCCAGACATCCACAACGGTCGGCCTTCCAGGAAATGCCCAAGACGGTAGGCGGACAGTGGATCGACCATAACAACTGCAATAGACGGACCGAAAAAGGCCATCATTCATATTGCAGGAGGCGGACCACATGTCATCATGAATACCGCTTTGGGGTTCCTTCAGACACAAGGGTGGAAAATCCAGATCAACAGGGCATGCGAAGCGTGGGGCGAAGTGACGATTTGTTCGGACAGAATCCAACGCTCTCAAAATTGCGCCACCGTGGGGAAAACGTATTAGGCGGATGCACTAATCTGGCCGTGAGTCACCTCAATTCTCAGACAGCACCTCTCTGACGAGGAAACCGTCGCTTCCCATCCTTGCGATGGGGCATCCCGAGCTGAATCGGGGAGAATATCACAACTGCACCACTCTACCCGAAGTCAGGCCAGACGGCCGGCGACGAGGAGGGGCGGGACTTAACGATCCCTGAGGCTGGACCCGAGTCGGAATGCCCGGGCGTTCCTACGTACTCCATCAGGCTGGAGATCAAGCCACACGTAGTTCTGTGAGTGCAGTTTAACGTCATGCAGGACGTAGAATCCCGTTTAGGGGAGATCTTAGTTTAAGGTCGTAGAGCTCGGACCATAAGGGCTAGATCTTAGTTTAAGGTCTTAGAGCTCGGACCATAAGGGGAGATCTTAGTTTAAGGTCTTAGAGCTCGGACCATAAAGAGAGATCTTAGTTTAAGGTCTTAGAGCTCGGACCATAAAGAGAGATCTTAGTTTAAGGTCTTAGAGCTCGGACCATAAAGAGAGATCTTAGTTTAAGGTCTTAGAGCTCGGACCATAAAGAGAGATCTTAGTTTAAGGTCTTAGAGCTCAGACCATAAAGAGAGATCTTAGTTTAAGGTCTTAGAGCTCGGACCATAAAGAGAGATCTTAGTTTAAGGTCTTAGAGCTCGGACCATAAAGAGAGATCTTAGTTTAAGGTCTTAGAGCTCGGACCATAAGGACCTCAAAGTACGCCGCATCTGGTCATATCCCCTGGATATGCGAAGATGCACTGAGGGATAGTGTCAAGAGTGTCGAGTTTTCGCCTGGTCAGAATGGGAGGTGGGAAATGTGAATCATGCGGCCATTCACTCGAGGACCGGGAGCACCGGCGTGACGATATGAGAGTACTGCCGACCGTGGCGGAAAAGCAGCATCAACATCGCACTAACCGTTGGTGGAATGAGGCAGCAAACGAGCATCGACCGCTCAATCGCAGGATTCATATCGATTTGCTGCCCGAGGCCATTGGGGGTACCGGCCCGAGTCGGTGGGAGAGCACTGAGGCATTGTGTCCGAACCGTTCACGGGGGCTCCACCCAGGGCGTAGACGATGGGTCCGAATGAAAGGGAGCACGAAGCCTGAAAAGCGGAGGAAACCTGACCAAGCGGATCCTGACCCTCCTGGCAATAAACCAGAGTACTCTTGACACCGGTGGACCACTGCAAGGGGTCGGGGAACACGCCTTGAGGGTGACCTGAAGGCGGCGGATTCCCCAGAGAAGGGGGAATCTCTAAGAGGTGGGGGGCTGGACCCGAAGTTTCAAACATCCGGGCGTTCCTACGTATCCCATAAGGATGGGAATCAAGCCGCACGTAGTTCTTGAAGCGCGGCGCAACACAATCGGGCACCAGCGCGGGGAAGAGTGCGGGTCTGACCCTCGCACACAGAAGGAGCGGCATTTGATATTTCTTGTTTGTCCTTAAAGATGAATGGTTTTTCTTTGTGCGGCGACATGCCTGTGATTGAGAAATCTCTGGCGTCGCCACAATAATCAAGCCATGGAAGGCATTGATGAATGGCGTGGTTATTAACCAGCGCCCAACATGAGTGTCCCCTGAGGGGAACATCACGATGCAGTGCCGTTTTCTCGTCGGGCGGCCAAGACGATCACAGTTTACGGTCGTGTGGTAGGACCAGACAACACAGTTTAAGGTCGTGCGGTTCGGACCATGGAGGAATCCGCTTACCGCGGTACGGCGGACACGGTGGAGGTGGGAGCATACCCAGCCCTGCGGTCACGCACGATTCCAGGAGAAGAGTCTTGGGATGGGGGTCTGCGTATGTCCATCACCCGAGGGGCAGAGATTCTAGCCTCCAGACATACTGGGCTCAGAACGCGATTGTTCGAGCGACTCCTCCCTCCTTATGGGGACGAGGGTCCAGCTACGCATGGCCCTTGGGGAGAACATCCGCATATATCCTTGGTGCTCAGATCATGGGAGCCTCGAACGACATCATTACCTTGGTTGGTCTGCCTAACGTGTAAAGGTGTACTGAAGGTCAGTATGAAAAGAGTGTCCAGATTCCACTACGACGCATAAAGGCGGAGTGTGATGAGGACTGCGCAACCAATGTTCAGAGCCTGAAGGAGCTGACATGGCGATCAAGGATGTTGCTGACGCATTCGCAACACAACATCCGATCGCGTCAGCCTAAGACGGGGCAAGCAAACGAGCATCAACCGCTCAATCGCAGGATTCATATCGATTTGCGGCCCAAGACCCGCCGGTAAATCGACCCGGAGCGGTGGGAGAGCACTGAGGCATCGTACCCAAACCGCTAACGAGGATCCCTTTGAGTGAAGGCTCGAATAAGAGGAAGCGCGAGGCCTGACAAGCAACACAGGACTTGTCGGGATTGAATCTGACACTACGAGTCATAGACCGAAGTACCCAAAACATGTTAACAGATCTCCGGAAAGGGTCGGAGGACTCACCCTGAGAGCAACCAAAAGAGGGCAGATCCCCGTGATCAACCAAGAGACGGGGCTGGACCTGAAACACAAGCGTCCAGGCGGTCCTACGTATCCCATAAGGATGGGAATCAAGCCATACGTAGTTCTTGAGAGGCAGTTTAACGTCATGCAGGACGATGAGGGGTGTGAGGTGGTCCCACACACGGGGGAGGCGTACGGCGCGGCCAGTAGACCGACGTGAATGAGGACATAATCCCCCGCTCACGCGATACGCCTCGCACAAAAAAGGAGGGGAACTGGGGCCAGAGGCCCAACGCGGGATAGAGATTCCCGGGAAATGGGGCTGGGCCTGAAACATGAATGTCCAGGCGGTCCTACGTATCCCATAAGGATGGGAATCAAGCCATACGTAGTTCTTGAAGTGCAGTTTAACGTCATGCAGGACGATGAGGAAAAAAGAAGGGGGGAGCAGAAGGCATCCCCAAACGTGGGGGGGCGTACAGTGTGACGAGCAAACCGACATGAATGAGGGCATAGCCCCGCACTCACACCATACGCCGCACACCCGGGGGCAACTGGACCAAGGGCCCAGGATGAGATGGAAATTCCCGAAGGATGGGGCTGGGCCTGAAACATGAATGTTCAGGCGGTCCTACGTATCCCATAAGGATGGGAATCAAGCCGCACGTAGTTCTTGAGGGGCAGTTTTACGTCATGCAGGACGAATGCTGAACAGTTTAACGTCTTGTAGCTCGGACGTAGTGCAGTTTAGCGTCATGCGGGACGAAGCACTTGGCAGTTTAACGTCTTGCAGCGCGGACGAATGCTGAACAGTTTAACGTCTTGTAGCCTGGACGAATGCAGTTTAACGTCGTGCAGGACGTGGTGCAGTTTAACGTCATGCAGGACGAAGTGCAGTTTAGCGTCATGCGGGACGAATGTGCAGTTTAACGTCATGCTGGACAAATGTGTAGTTTAACGTCATGCTGGACGTAGTGCAGTTTAGCGTCATGCGGGACGAAGTGCAGTTTAGCGTCATGCGGGACGAAGAACACTCAGGCAAAGTATTGCTTGAGGAACCTAGCGTTGGTGGGAGGAGTGACACGCTCACCATCCATAGTCGCTAGGGAGTACGCGCCATTGGGATAGACCTTGTGGACAACAAACGGTCCCTCCCACTTGGGCTCCAACTTGGGTGGCTTCCTGCCGGGGATCATCGGCGCTCTTAGGGCTAGCACTAGATCACCCTGCAGGAAGGAGCGGAGGCGAACCTTCTTATTGAAAGCTCGATCCATTCTGCTTTGATGCCTCTCCAAGTTGTGCAAAGCGCGACGTCTATTCTCATCCAGTGCTTCCAACTCGACTAGACGGGCTTCAGCAACTCTGTCCGGTGCTTGCTGGTCGTAGACCGCAGTGCGCAAGGACGGTAACTGGATCTCGATGGGCAGGACGGCCTCAGCTCCATACACCAGGGAATAAGGGGTCATCTGGGTGGAATTGCGAGTCGTCGTCCGATAAGCCCAGAGGGCGTTGGGGAGCTTGTCCGGCCAACTCTTCTTGTTCTGACCAACCATCTTTTGCAGAATGTTAGAGAGGGTTTTGTTGAACGCCTCGATCTGTCCATTCGCCTGCGCATGATAGCGAGATGTATGGTTCGAGCGAATGTTATACTTGGCGTACAACTTCTTCAACTCGGCTGCTCGGAAATTGGTTCCGTTATCCGTGAGGATAGCGTGAGGCACTCCAAATCGATGGACGATGTTGGAGGTCACGAAGTCAGCGATCGAACAGGATTTGACCTCTCTGAGCGGAATCGCTTCTGCCCATTTGGAGAAGAAGTCCGTGGCGGTCAGAATGAACCGGCACTGGCGAGCTGTCGCCGGCGGGTAAGGTCCCACAACGTCCAGTCCCCAGACTGCAAAGGGCCAGGAATACCTTGTGGTATGGAGAGGCTCCGGCGGCCGATGCACAAAGTTCGCATGAACCTGGCACGCATGGCACCTCCTGGCATACTCGATGCAGTCATGGATCATAGAGGGCCAGAAGTATCCCAACCTCCGAATCTGGTGGGACAACTTCGGCCCAGTCTGGTGGGCGCCGCATGAACCAGCATGAACCTCTTGCATGACTCGTGGGATCTCAACTCCCTGAAGGCAACGGAGGAGAACACCATCAAATCCGCGTTTGTAGAGGATCTGCTCCAGGCCGGGACTGCTCTGGAGGACAAACTGCGATGCGCGGCGTCGAACTCGCTCGCGCTCGGCCCGATCCGATGGAAGAATGCCATGTTGGAGGTACTCAACCAAAGGCGTCCTCCAATCAGGGGCTGATCCGACTGTCATATCTGGGGTACTCGGGGCTCCGGGCATAGGGGCAACCGTGGTGAGGTTACTTACCAACGGGCCGCGATCTTCTTCCGGGATAACGGGAGCGATGAGCCTGCGGCGCGTCACGCGGACGATCAGGTTGTCCTGTTCAGGCTCCGCAAGTGACGCAGCGAGGCTGGCCAAAGCATCTGCTCGACCGTTCTGCGACCGGGGAACATGGACAATTTCCGGCCGAGAAGGGAACCGGGCCATCAGAAGGAGGGTGCACTCCAACAATGGCACAAGTTCCGGCTTCCTGACAACGTAGTCGCCATTGATCTGCTTAACGACCAGCTCGGAGTCCCCTTTCACGCACAGACGGGGCACGTCGATCTCGAGAGCCAACTCGAGGCCGGTGATGAGGGCATGGTATTCCGCCTCATTGTTGGTACATCCCTCTGACAACAGGAAAGAGTATGGCAGCACGGCTCGCTCCGGGGTAATGAAGACGATACCCAAGCCCACTCTGTTGAGCTTAGGATTATCGAGTCTTCTACCGGTGGGGCTCCGGGAGGCACCGTCAAAGTGCATCTGCCAGCATGGATCGGCTCGATCAACCGAGAGAATGGTCTCATCAGGAAAGCCTAGATCCAGCGGCTGATCCGCGGAGGTTGGGTGAGCAGCCAGAAAGTCTGCCAATGCTTGCCCTTTGATGGCCTTCTGAGACACATACCTGATGTCGAACTGCTGGAGAATCACAGCCCACCGCGCTAGGCGGCCAGTCAACATAGGTCGGCTCAGGATATATTTCAACGGGTCTACCCGAGAAACCAACTGTACCTCATGGTGCTGCAAGTAGTGTCGTAATTTCTGTACGGCAAATACGAGCGCCAGACAGCTCTTCTCGATGGGGGAATACCTAACTTCCGCATCGAGGAGCATGCGACTGAGGTAATAGAGGCTATTCTCCGTTCCCTCGTTGTTCTTCTGGGCGAGAAGGGCACCCAGGGACCGTTCCAGGGCGGTCACATAAAGGACCAGCGGCTTTCCGGATACGGGCGGCATCAGGACCGGAGGTTGAAGCAGGTACTGCTTGATCTCCTCGAAAGCGGTCTGACACTCTTTATCCCATACATAGGTGGCACCTTTCTTCATGAGCCGAGAAAAGGGCTTACACTTGCCGGCCAGATTCGCGATGAATCGGCATATATAGGCTAAGTGGCCTTGGAACCCTTGCAGTTCCCGGACGGTACCTGGGGGAGGCATCTGGCTAATCGCCCTGATTTTCTCTGGGTCGATCTCAATACCCCGGTATCTTACCACAAATCCAAGGAACTTTCCGGAGGTGACCCCAAAGGCACACTTCAACGGGTTCATCTTCAGGCAGCGAGACCGGAGGAAGCTGAACACTTTCTCAAGATCTTTGAGATGGTCCTGACGCTGGCGCGATTTGACAACCAAGTCGTCGACGTAGCATTCCACCAGTGTGCCGAGGATTGGCTTGAATATGCGGTGCATCGCCCGTTGATAGGTGGCACCTGCATTCTTCAGGCCGAAAGGCATGACCCGGTAGCAAAAGGTACCTTGGGGGGCCCTGAAGGCAGTGAACTCCTCATCCTCAAGGGCCATCCGAATTTGGTTGTATCCGGAGTATCCATCCATGAAGGAGAGGGCTTGGAACCCTGCCGTGGCATCAATCAACAGCTCTGTCACTGGAAGGGGAAAATCATCCTTCGGGCAGTGGCGGTTGAGATCGCGGAAGTCGATGCAGACTCTGATCTGCCCGTTCTTCTTCCTGACCGGCACAATGTTGGCCAGCCATTTGGGGTACTGAACTTCCCTCACGAAGTTGGCTTTGATAAGCTTGTCAACTTCGGCCTCAACCATGGCACCGTGGGATGGGTGCATCTTCCTGGGAGGCTGCTTGAACCCGCGATGGTTCGCCGGGAGACCAAGGCGGTGGACGGCTACCTGAGGATCCAGCCCCGGCATCTCGTCATAGCCCCAAGCGAATACATCACGGTGCTGCCTGAGAAAGTCCACGTACTGCTGCCGCTCCTCAGAGGGCATGGCGGCACTAACCAATGTGGGTCTTGGATCGGCCTCGGTTCCAAGGTTCACCTGTATTAACTCATCGACCGTGGCGGGGACGCCCTCCTCAAAGGCTGGGGGTGCGTCTTCCATATCCTCTCCACTCGGGGAGGGATCGTCCACGGGAGAGACCGCGTTGGAAACTGCATCGGGGCTACCAGATCCTGCTGGGCCACTGGTGCTGGCGCGGGCGGTCGCGGCCATCTCATCAGGAGACTCGCGGACCGTCAAGATCATGGCGACGTCCAACCGTTGAATCGGGAGGACGTAAGCGTCATCCAGACTTGCCCAGGGATCACTTGCAACAGCGACAGGCTCAACCTCACCTGCCAGGATCTGCTTATCCTTGCTCTTGTAATAGTCCGCGTCCAGATAGCGGGCTTCACATGAGGCAAAAGGAGAGGCATCTCCTTGAAGCACACTTACTCGACCATTAAGGGAGTATTTGAGGCACTGGTGGTATGACGAGGGAACCGCCGCGTGAAGATGGAGCCATGGCCTGCCCATCAATGCGTTGTACGCAGTGTCCTGAGAGACTACCATGAATTCAGTGTTGGCAACCAAGTCACCGAACTGGGTCTTCAAACGTATCTTGCCGACCGGGGTTTGCTCGGTGCGATCGTACCCCTGGATCCTGAGGTCGGAGGGAATCAAGTCATCCTCAGACAACCCCAATCTCCGGAGCGTCCGAGTTGGAATCAGGTTAATCCCAGACCCCGTGTCGACAAGACAGCGCCGGACTTCAAGGCCATTGAACTGGCCAGTGACATACAGCGGACGAATGTGTCCCTGTATAGGAGGGTCTTCATCCTTACCAGAGAACGAGATAACTGCCTGACATTCGGCGTCCTCGATCGTTTCGGCGTGAAAGGCCTCTGCAGCCGCAACCTCTGTCTCAAACTGGAGGGGGCTTTTCAGGGCTTCAGCGAGTGCCTCGCGCATCTCAGATGACATGCGCAGAGCCTCAAGGATGGAGAGCCTTGCTGGGATGTCGGCCAAGTGCTTCAGGACATCATACTTTTTGGCCAAGCGCGAGCCCCTGGTTGCAGGAGGTTGCTCTGCGGTTGGTGGCATGACGGGCCTTGCCGGTTGGATCGGCGGCCGACTGGTACTTGGCGCATCTCGCTGTTCACTGGTCGCAGTCCGGGAAATGGTCACCGTACTGGAGTCAGGAGGCCGGGATGGACTTATGGCAGGGCGGAGCTGGTCGCGACGCGGCTGAGGCGGTTCTGCCTGGTCCCACACCACAAACAGTGGCGGAGGCGAATCCGTCATCCCCGGATGGGGGGGCTGCGCGCGCTGAGCTCGGTTTTGAGCCTGCTGCCTAGTCTCAGTGGCGTGCACGGCCTGGCTGGAGGTACCAACGGCTGTGCCCCGGCGACTCCTGTTGCTGCGGTTCTTCCGACGGTGGCGACAACCGGGGACACTAGGGAGGTCCACCTGGTGTTCTTCAACGTCGGGAACCGAAAAGGGATTTACCAGCTCGACGGTGTTAACCGAAGCGTACCCAATACCGTCATCGGACGAATCATCCATCACCGGGCGGATCCGAGGAGGGACCCCCATCTCCGGGGGCATGAAATCGCCGAGAGTGCGGGATAGTGGCGGAACTGGCGGGGCGCGCTCTTCCTTCTTGCGCTGCCGCCGTTTGCTCCTCTTGGAAGAGGCAGGCTGGGACGACGATGCCGAAGCAGCACCCGCGGATTCTGGGGGCTCAGGCTGATTCAAGCGCGCACGGATGATTCCATGGGCGCGAATGGTCGTCTTGCGGGCCATCCAGTTATTATACTTCTGGGATCCGCGGTTGGAGACCAGCTGCCATTCGTCCTCGTTGCCACTATCGTCATCTGATCCCACGAACACGCCCGCCACTTGTGCTGGAGCTGGGCCCAACCTGATTACATTGTTTTTAATCTGGTCTTGGAGCCAATCCTTAAACACATAGCACCGCTGGATGGTGTGCCCCAGGGCCCGATGGTAGGGGCAGTAGCGGGGGTTATTCGTAAGATGTGCCTCCTCTGGCTTCCAACACTCAGGCAGTCGCACAATCCTCTGCTCCAGGGCGCTCCGGAAATAACCGGGGACCTGATCCTCATGGAATGAGTAAGTCAGGTGTCGCGGGCCCCTGGGAGCGTGGTCTTGACGAGGGGCTGGAGGGGCCTGCCGAGGAGGTGGACCCTGATTATCTCGCCTGGGTTGCGGCGGTACATTACGCGGAGGGGCCGGCCGGTTCTGAGGCTGCCGCTGCTGGGCCGGGAACTGAGCCCGTGGAGGCGGATTCCTGTGAGGCTGTGGAGCTGGCCTCACCGGCAGCAGCTCCAATGGCCTGGGGGCCTCTATCTGGGCAACAGCAGCGGGCTCAGCCCTGCTGACTCTCCTTGCAGGAATCATAGGAGGTAGCGGGTGTGCCTGGCTGGCCTGTTGCAGGGCTTCCTCAAGACGTTGAGCTTTGTCTGAGAAGTCTCTGAACCCTCCGGGGTAATTCTGAGTAATCAGGGAAGGGACCAGCTTGGTCTTGACGTTCCCGACGCACATTGTCAGCAACTGCTCTTGAGTCAATGGCATGTCAAGGGAATACGTGAGACCCTTCCATCGGGCGACGAAGTCCGCGACTCGCTCATCAGGCCTCTGCTTGCACTTGAAGAGGTCTGCGATACTTGTCTTCCGGGTCGTGGAACTGAACTGGTAGAGGAACTGTCTACGGAGGTCCTCCCAGCTGGTTACCGACCCGACGGGGAGCTGGCTGTACCAGACAAATGCTGGCCCTTCCAGTGTCTGAACAAAGCAGCGAAGCTTAGCGGCCTCCTGCTGCGCCGGAGTCCCCAACATAGGCCCGCACCTCGAGTTGAAGTGGGCTAAATGCTGTGGCGGATCTCCAGTCCCGTTGAAGGGGGAAAAAGTGGGATTCCCGAATCCCGGAGGCGCCGGCATGTCATCCACCCATGCTGGGTAGGGCTTGCCGTCCGGTGGGATCGCCACCTGCCGAGTCTCCAAGGCTTCCAAGCGGGCAATGAGTGCCGCCATCGGATCGTCCGGACATGGGTTCCAGTCCTGGCGAGGATCTCTAACCACAAGCGCATTGCATGGCCCTTCAATCGGGTCGTCGACCGGGTCGTCGAACTCGGCAGCTCGTGGGATGGCGGGCGGAGCGGCCCTTGGGGCAGCGGGAGGAATCCGAGCGGGATCTCTCAGGTAGTCACGCCGCTCGGGAGGGTGTGGCGAAACATACCGCGCCCTCTTGCCATAGGCAATGGCCTCTCTCCTGTCGGCGAACACGGCGTAATCACGGTTGCCCGGGAGAGTCTCGTCGAGGAGCGGTTGTTCCGGTCCCTGCTGTCCTGGCCTAGGATCACCGTAGTCAGGCCGCCGTTCTGCAGCGCGCTCGGCGAGGAGCTGGTCAACCAGCCTCTTCTGTTCGGCGAGCTGCTGACGTAGCGTAGCCTTCTCGGGATCCTCCTCTGCCCTCTGCAT
Organism: Viscum album; assembly: GCA_963277665.1. Lineage (NCBI taxonomy): Eukaryota > Viridiplantae > Streptophyta > Magnoliopsida > Santalales > Viscaceae > Viscum > Viscum album. The sequence continues at coordinate 301,973,216 of OY728130.1, forward strand.
GGAGGCAGATGGGTCGGCGGGCTTTATAGCCTCGCTGTGCTCTTTTCCTTTGCTGACGTTTCGGCTTAACGTCAGTGCTTCAGTGGGTGCGGGGAGCCCCAGGAGGTTTCTCTGATGACGAGTAACTCTCACTGATGGATCTGACGACGGCTTGTCTTCGGGGGGGAAGCCCCCGTCGAGAAGTTCCAAGTCGTTCCCCTCTCCCGACAGGTCAGCCATATTGACCGTTCCTGTCCCTGGGGATATACCCTCAGGGCCACCCAGCGAATCGGGCTGTCGGCGAATCACACTGAAGCGTAGGGCAGCGTACTGCCCCCATCCACGGATATACACGTGGGGAGTGGCTTCCTCGATAACTTTGCGGAGTACTTGAAAGCACTCAACGCATCGTTGTTGGAGGGCCTCGTGGCGCTCAAATGACCCGGGGTGCCGAACCGCGGGGAGCATGGCCAGGTCAATTTGACGGCACTGCTCACCAATATCCTCCAGGTGCGCTTGACTCCCGGGGTATGGCATTTGTAGGCAGTGAAGACGGGAGTGAGTCTCCCGGAGAGTTTGGCGGAAGCATTCGAACTCATCCGGGGTGAGCGATTCGGGTGCATCAAAGCCCGGTCCTGCGACTGGCCAAAACTTCTCAGGGAAGTGGCCCTCTGCAAGGACGGTCCAGAAGCTCCACGACTCAAACTCGGGACCCAGATCTCCTTGGTCCTCTTCCATGGCTGGGAACGGACGGGGAACTGGTAGTGGTGCCGAGGCGGGCCGCCGGGCCGACGGGCTGGCCGACGGTGAATACGGCGAACAGGCCGATTGGCCTCCATATCCCGGGCCGCCCTCTGAGGGTGGCGGTGCCCTGGCTACCACATCACGATAGGACGGGCTGGCGAGCGAACATCCTGCCGTAGCATCGGTGCTCGCCGAGGGTGCACCAGATCGTGGTTCGACCGTCGATCCCCAGAAAAAGTCTCCGGCTTCTCCGATCGAGGCGGAAGGCACTTCCGGAGGGGCCGGTACCAACCGCAAGCTTGATCCTTGGGGGTCTACCAGGCCCTCGTTACTCCGGATATACCTTCGGAGAGAAGCGGGGATCACATCGATCTCGCTCTCGGGGAGCACGAGGCTGACGTGCCGCATTCCTACCCCTGCCCTTGACTGGCGGGATTGGGGAAGGGGCTCTGTCGCCGAATCGTACTCCGCCTCTGAGTCAGAGAAGCAAACCGGTCGGATCTCCGTCCGGAATTCCGTAACATTCTTCCCTCGGCGTCGACGCCTTGCCTTCTTGCCCCTGGGTGGTTCTTCGGGGCAGGGCTGATCTCTGTCCTGGCGTCCTCCGGCCGCACTGGTGCTGGGGCCAAGAGGACTGGGAACCAAGGTGCGAGGGGCACCGGGACAGATATCAAAGGGGACGCGGGGAGAGATGATTCCGGGCAGGACTCCGGGCCGGGATCGGAAGGTGGGATGACCCATGCCTCCTGGATCGGCCACACAGAGTAGATCCTGCCGGTGAATAGCGCTACCGCGAGGTGGTCCGCGGTGGCTACTGCCAGTGCCAGCAACCGGGAGAGTCGACCCAACCTGCCTTTGGGGCGGTCGGGGCCTCGATCCAGGTCGGGCATAGGAGTTCCCCTGCTCAGGATGCGCAGAGGCCTGGCGACTGGAGCCAGCAGTGGCTTGGGCCAATGCGGCCGCTGTTGCTAGAGCCCCAAGGTGGGCATCCTCTTCCGCTCGTGCCCGACGTTGGCGTCGAGACAGACGAGTCGGGATGAGCGGCGCGGGCAGGTGGAGAGCCCGCTCTTCGACTGGAGAGGCCTGGCGGCGGTGTCGCCGTGGCCTGGCGGGAGTCCTTACCGTAGATCCCTGGAGCGAATCCCGGATAGGGTGATCCCGGGCCTCTTCCACCTCATCCGCGTAGGGAAGGGAACTGTCAGAGCGCTCCGGGGATAAGCTCCCGAAGCGGTTGGACGTTGAGGTAGGCAGCGGTGCCTCCCTGCGCGGCCCTCGGGGGCGGCGGTGGTGGCGAGGCGCAGCCTCCTCAAGGTCTAGGCGAGCCATTTCCCTAGTGGGGATGACTCCCTCTTCCTCGTATCTCCGCACCAGGGTGTTGATCACCCTTCTCTGGATGACCTCCGAGGGGGAGAGAGGGCGTGGTCGTCCCGCAATTGCGGCTGCTGGGACGGCTGTGGAACGGGCGGGACCGCGCGGAGTAGCCACGTCGGTGTTTCCCCTGTCCCTGCGCCAGTGGGCGGGTGGCGATCGGGCACTGGATCGGGCGACCTGATTTCTGAAAGCAGGGAGAATGACCCATTAACACTGACAGGAAAAAGGAATCGACAACCAACCATTAGTGCCACGACGCCTTCCATGGGGGGAACCCAGGCCCTCGACGTTGCGAGACGGAGTGCCCGATTTCACTTCCCCAGCCCCTGGCGGGTAAGACTGAATGCTTGGCCGGGCAACACGCCGGTCTTCCAACACCTCTGAAAGCCATCGGTCTTCGTATCGAGGAGAAGAGATTCACGTCGGGTTCACCATTTTTCTGTTTCGGTGCGGATGTGCGTCGGGTTACGCTGTTCCGCCAGGACGCGTTCGCGCGTGCACCCGTCAACCCGAGGGGATGGGCGCGCGGCTTGTGGTCCCGCAGTCCCGCTTTCCAAGGGCGGGCGGCATTCGTCCCTTATTCAGGGGCGTCTGCTCCTTGATCGAAACCGGGATGATGGGATGTCGGCTCCTCCTTCCTTGGACGTCTCCTCGGAACTCGTCGCCTAATCCGGGTCTCCCTCATAGACTTAAGAATGTTCGTGAATCTCGTTCCCGGCGCCATATCTTCATGGACACCGGTTAATTACGCTGCTTCCGCCCGGACGCTCCAAGGAGTCTGGTCGGGGCAGCAACCTGCGGTGAGAAGGCCGGGTGGCTCTGGGTGCTGGGGGCGTGTCGTAGCACTGCGGCTCTGCACGTCTGTCTTCCGTCCCTAATAGGGCTTCTCGAAGGCATGATGGCCTGAGGCATCCCGTACTAGGTGCGGGGAACTGTGTCACCTGAGGTTTTCCTCAGCTTCCCATGTTTAACACGGGGTATGCCGCGAGTTTAACGTCCAGCGGGGACGGCATCGGACCGATCAACACGAAAAGTGGATTAGATGACAGAACCCCTTGCGGGGAACCTCCGACGCTGGGGCCAGCACATGGGCGGCTTCCCAAATGATGTGGAGTGGAGTGAAGTGGCATGACCCCACCGGGATGTGGCGGCCCGGGTAAGGATCAGGGTGGATGATGGAGTGAAGAGCTTGGACCCCTTAGAGGCTTCCTACGTACCGCGCGTTAGCACGGATCAAAGTCGACGTAGTTCGGGTATACAGTTTAACGTCATGCTGGACGTCGGCAAGCCGACTCACGAAGAGGTCTAGGCCGCCGGGCGGAGGATTGAACCGAACCACCTCGCACAGAGGGGGATGGAACGGCCGGGTGGATCACAGTTTCACGTCATGCTGGACGATAAAAGGAGAAATGGAAAAAGGGGCTGTGGGGAGGCACAGTGGAGATACACACGGGCAGTCTCCCACAGGGGCGGATTCATAGGTGAATCGACGCAAACGTGAACCCTGGAGGGGTCCACTGATGGACGAACCGACGTAAATACGACCGGGACGACCAGGTGGCGGGCTTGGACCTCAGGGAGGCTTCCTACGTACCCTGTATAGAAGACAGGGATCAAAGTCCACGTAGTTCATTCTGTCAGGACTTACGCACTTGGGGCAGCCCGGATGCGGCAAAACTCAGTTGGAAGGGACTTGGACCGAAAGCAGAAGACACCTCGATCCCAGTCACACCCTCTACTGGCTTCGGCAGTGGGGAGGCGCAATGGAGATACACATGTGCAGCCTCCCACGAGAAACTAGGGGTTTGTAATACCCTGCCCCCGTAGGGAAAAGCCACTCCCATTAAATCGTCCCAAAAGGGGGACAATCCCGACATCCCTGCAGAGACGAGCGGGTGGGGGCCACGTCCAAACCGGGGGAGACCCTGCGTGCGAAGCACGGGATCGAATGATGCGGACGGTTTAACGTCTTGCCGGACGAAGTACAGTTTAACGTCGTGTGTTGAGGACGAAGCGGACGGTTTAACGTCTTGCCGGACGAAGTACAGTTTAACGTCGTGTGTTGAGGACGAAACACTTGGCAGTTTAACGTCTTGCAGCGCGGACGATGGGGGCTAGGCAGTTTAACGTCGTGCAGCCTGGACGTATACAGTTTAACGTCGTGTAGGACGTGGTGCAGTTTAGCGTCATGCAGGACGAATGCTGAACAGTTTAACGTCTTGTAGCTCGGACGTAGTGCAGTTTAGCGTCATGCTGGACGATAAAGCCGCCGGTAGGTCCGTGTCACTTCGCGCGAGCCTAGGGGGGGGGGGGGGGGGGGGGGGGGCGCACGGAAAGACGACGCACAACGCGGGCACCTGCGATGAAGACCATCGGGCGCCACGCAGGCGGGTACCCAAAGGGGGTCAAGGGAGGCGACCCTGGCGGATTGCGCGCAAAAGAGGAGCTTTGCGCGCAAAACCGCGGATCGGCGCGCAAAATGGCGGGCTGGCGCGCAATTGGGCCAGCGCTTCGCGCGCGGATGATGGGGATTGCGCGCACCGGGCTTCGGGTAGCGCGCGGGGGCAACGGCTCATTCTCTAACGAATGGCCACTTTGAAGATGGGGGGTGCGCGCAATCGGGTTGGATTGCGCGCACCCGGGGGGCAATTGCGTGCAAGAGGCTTCTTTTGCGCGCAAAGGCCTTCGGGTTGAAATTTATTCAAAGGGAAGGAGCCAAGGGGATTGCGCGCGAAGGCGGACCCCAAGGCTCTATTGCGCGAAAGAAAGGAGGTTACCTGAAGATCGGCATTGCGCGCGGAAGGGGTTGAATTGCGCGCACGGGAGACCGTTCGACTTCCAGCAACCTTTGAAACATTGGGGGTCGCCTAGTATTTATAGGCAACCCCGGGCGCGGAATCCAAGGCGCGAGCGCGGAATTCTCCTCGCGGGCGCGAAATCGGGCACGGCGCGCAAGGGAGTTGCGCGCATCCCGGGGGTTTTGCGTGCGGATCATCATCTTTGCGCGCAGACCTCTGAAATTCCGCGCAAGGCCTCCGGGCCCTCCGAAACATTCTTCCGACTCCAAATATGACCTCGCTTTCCGCATCCGGAGCTTCGTTTGGGAACAACGGACTTTTCCGGCGTCTACACACATAGATGAATTAGAGTGAGAGGAATGTAAGGAAATCATCTACTTATCTATGGAAGATGAGAGTTATACCATTTAGGGGCACATATTCCCATTATACATCATAGGCCAGTTCAATGGCATGGAAATCTACTGCTTCATAGTCAATAATAGCTCCAAGATCAATCTCATCTTGACCCAAAATCTCCACAAAATGGGGTGTATAGAAGAGGATCTGGACCCCTCTAACCTAAAAATTTAGGGGTATGATAAGAGTGAGAAAAAACCATATAGAAAGATCCATCTGAATATTCAGTTTGGTGTCTTGGTATCAAGCACCAAATTTATGGTAGTCTCATATGATACTACCTACAATTCTCTACTGGTAAGGCCCTGACTTCATTTTCATGAAGTGATACCCTCTTCATACCACCAGTTCCTAAAATAATCCTTCAACGACCAATTATGGGTACTCCAAGGTGACGCGTCCCCCTCCATCTCTTTCTAGTCTCATTATCTAGATACTGGGTACTAAAAAAGGGAGGGAAAATAGATCTAGTATAATGCGGTTAAGCATATCAATGCCCCCAATGATATGAAAATCACTACTAAAGATCCTTGGAAAGACTTGAAATACAACTTCTTCTTCCCAATAAACTATTCTAAAACCATAACCACATACCTGGGTAGCTGTTTCATCATCTCAAATAAGAAAGAGTGCTTTAAGATTAACTCATACTCCTACACGGGACATGCCCATACACCACCGAGAGACCTTAACCCTATTGAATTCCAAGGGATTATCCCTATGTATGCTGATCCACGACACCACCACATGTTTAAAAATGTAGGTTTATATAATTGTAAGTCAACCTGACACCTATACTTCGATATCAAAAGTAGGCCTCATAGTTAGAAGCCACACAGGATAGGCTCAATAGATTTTTTCACCACAGTTTCCATGAAACTGGAACCCCTTGCCAAGGATTCTGCATCTGCCAGAGAATATTCTAGTGTTACCCCTAGGTCCACCTATCTAGAATAGTTGCTTCCTCCCTTCAATCCTCTTGTATAATATAAATAATAGGATCTATATGACTCCCCTCATACATTTAAAGAGGGAATATCCACCACTATCAATGAGTTGACATAGGTGAACCTCAACATGGGGGAAGATCTGAGGAAGACACTGATCATTATAGCTATGTCATCAAAGGAACAAAAACATTATGAGTCCATCCTAAAAAAAAATCATGATGTGTTCACCTAGAGTTATAACGAGATACCAAGGCTTGATACCCATGTTTTCATTCATTGCTTAGGCTTCTCGATGGGTCACTAAGGATTCATACTACCTCCCAGAAAGATAAAACCTTCCCATGGTTCCATGGTTGAGAAAAAATTTGACAATATCATTAAATAAAACTTAATTATAGATATACAAAACCCCAAGTGGTATGCCAAAAGTATTCCAATGAAGAAAAATAATAATAATATTAGAGTCTCTATCGACTTCCGAGACCTCAACCGCCATTGTACAAAGGAAGACTTTCCCCTTCAAGTGACATAACTGCTCATTGATACTATTTCTAATGAAAATTTTCTTTGGTTCCTTAAATTTTTTGATTATGTGGGTTCGAATGGTTTCATAATCATCTATTTCAGGCTCACTATTTTTGACTGGATTCCAACATGTTTTATTTGTGGAGCCAGAAACATCCAACAATTCCCTTATTTGAGATGCTCTACAAACCTTCTTTCCAAAGACTGGTGGTTGTTGGGAAATTTTACAACAATTCTTATGGAATCACATTGGTTGATAGGATGTGAGGTTAGGATAATCATACATTTTTGGGGGGAATTATTACCTACTCCAAGACTCTCTTAAATATTTAAGAAATATTCACAAATCCTTAATTAATTCCCAAGTATAACATGTTCCTCCCTTGGGTTAATAATAAATTATTAGCATTCATGAACTTTAGAATCATCCATATGCATCCAATGTTATTAATTTATGGAGACATATATACATATCCGAGGTTCTCCATAAATGGTATCCTTTTATGAATGGATTAGATATTCTTTGGTTGTTTATTATCACGATGATCGTTTCAATCCACATAGTGGGGAACTCTAGGATTTAAAATCATCCAGGGATATGGAAGATATTTTGATATTGGGATTGGGACCATGATATGTGATTCCTATATATACTTGTGGAAGGAATCAGAACCCACATATTTTGGTGCCACTTAACAAGACACATCATACCTTTTAAGTTCATGTGACAAGGACCACACCATGTAGTTTAACATCATGTGACAAGGATGTCTAGGTGAGAGGTTCCCAATCAAAGTTTGGTGTGGGAATAATGATGAAGAATATCAAGGAACCTGGAAGGGATGTGAGCTCCAAGGTTGGATTTTAACCTATTGGGAATGTGGCCTATAGAGAATTAAGGTTGATTTCGAGTGTTGGGTTTGGACCTCATGGATAATTCCTATATATCCCATTTGGATGGGAATCAAAGCCCGTGTAATTCGAATGACGAGGACCCATGCCTATGGAGGAACTTTGAAGGTTTGTATCATAGGATTTTTGGACCTTTGAGATGGTGATAGCATGGTTGGGGCTTATACCGAATAGAAGTCCCATTTGTATGGATCCATGAGGAGTGTCTTGACTCATGAGGATTTAGAGGTTTGGTTGGGGCTTATACCTAGTAGGAGGTCTTGAGGTTTCTTCATTGGGAATATAGCCCATTTGAAGGCCAAGGAAAGGTTTTGAGATTAAACCATATAATAGGATACCTGATGGGATGGATACATGGTTTTGAGGACCCACACATATGGAGGCCCTTTGAAGGAATATGAGAGGAAGATCCAAAAAATGTTTCTCTATTGATAAATTCATTTGATTTTGTCGATTTCAGGATCGTAACTAGCCTCTAAGACCATATGATTCATGATCAGTTTGAGAAATAAGAGGAAGTGGAAGACCCTACAAACCACACAATTTTTTATCTGATGGAGGAAGAGGCTGGGGCTATAGGAGAAGAAGAAATGGATTTGATGTGCCAGTCTCCTCCCTTGTTTCATAACCAGGATAATAACATCTAACTACCCATATGGCTATGACCCATAATAAAGGATAGGGGATTACTCCAGGATGGATGACCTACTCCCAGTTCCAGAGAATAGATAAGGATAAGACTCTCACCCCCATAAAAGGGAAAAGAAAGTGTGATCCCCTACCTTAATGTCTGAAATGGTAGGTCCCTAGTATTATAGATGATGATTAAAGGACATAGCTATATCCCTTGTGTCTGAGAGACGATAAGGGAAATGAAAAGGCCCTAGCCTTCATGTCTAAGACTGGGAGGTCCATGGAACTACCCCCATGGTTGTGGTACTCATGACCAAAGGGATTCATAATTTCACACACCCCAAGTACCCTACCCGTAAGGTAGGACAAGTTCATGACACCTTTGATCAAAGGAATGCAAAAATGAATGGGAGACACGCTGGTGTGTCTCTTTCCATGGTTCTGAAAGTCTGGAGACTTTGGTGGAAGATTTAATTTGGTCTCCTTCATATGGGAGTCCCAAGTAAGGAGGTTCCCTACCATTGGTGGCATGAATAGGTATCAAATGAGGCTTGTATAGGTGAAGGTTGGGCTAGACGAAGGGGGTATTGCATAGGTAAGGCATGCACAGACTAGAAGTGATATATGTTGGGTAAGACTGCGTGAGATAGAAGTGACTTTTGGATGATGGATAAAATAGGAAATAACACTTGAGTGAGGACTTTATTTATCCTAAAAGGGTCTCCTTAGGTGTCCTTGGAGTGGTCTCTCATAGGTTCCAGATTTAAGAGGGGACCTTCGCGCTAGTACCCGTCGACTAGGGGGGAGTGGTTCTTCACATAGGTGTTTTTTATCTCACACATTGGAGGAACTTTGATAGCACTATTACCATTAATTACCCCTTATATCTAGTTTTGGATAGCTACCTAGGTGGTTTTGAGGGCCTAGGTGAAGGAATAGGGTGAGAAAATCTTTGAGACTTCTCTGAGTTTTTTAATCGTGTAAGTGAGGAGCCCTATGATCCTATTTATAGGAAATTTCAGAACCCTGGGTGAAGGAGGTGTATCACATAGGTAATTTTCACTAGTTATCATGTAGGAGTGACCTGATTAGTTCTCCTAGTCATGCCTATTTAGGGCCTATGCACTGCATCAAGCACACATGTGTGGCTTGACCAGCGATGCTGATTCAAGCCCTGCGCGATATGCCTTCAACGAAGTGCGTGAACCTTGGAATTCTTCACTTATTTTTTCCCTTGAATTATTTCCCTTTGTAAATTCTATTTTTCTCAATGAAAAATGGTGTTAATAAATCCCCCCTTAGGTTTGGATCCAATCAGAAGAAGAGGGCCTGATCCTAAGGTAGAGGAAAAGGATGTTGATGGATCCTTCATTCATTGGCTTTTGTGTGTTTGTTCAACTTTATACTTAAGGATCGAAAAACATGGTGACTTAAATGCTGCAAAAGGAATAATTATAATGAAACTCACTTATCATACATATAAATTATATCATTTTTGTGGAATACTCAATATATTACACAAATAGAAACCCAAAGACCATAGTAGTTTAGTGCCTTTGGAAACATGGAAACATAAACACGGGTACATAAGTAAGCTACATCAACTCCTACTAGGTTCTCCATGACTAGAACCCTTCTTAGACACACCATACATAATACATATCTTCATAAACTAGGGAAAGGAAACATAAAAGGGGTGAGCTCAGATACTTAGTAAGGGTAAATAAGAGAGATATTTAAGCACAATCATGAGCATAAGGGAATGAAAACGTGATCATAACATTATAAGATCATACTTTAAATATCAAATATCATAAACATGAATCATGAAATAAAGATACAAAGTTCATAAGACATCAAACATAAGTAAATCAAGATCATAATCCATGAAAGCATAACACAGGAATAAAACATGGAATTGTGGCAGACACATAAGCATATAAAATAATTTCCATAATATTAAAGGATTAATTACATGACCATATTAGTGGAATGGATTCACTCCAAAAACTATCTTGGTAGTCATGGTTCACTCCCATGACTATCCTAGTAGTCAAGGTTCACTCCCAAGACCATCTTAGGGGACAAAGTCATTTACTGAACTGAGTTCACTCCCCATTCCAGCCATGTCTATCTTATGAGATATAAATCTTTACTGAATGAATTATATTGAGATATAGGTCCCACTAATATCATAATGAAATCAAACATATGTGTTCCACTAGATCATAAAAATTCATCAAATCATATCCCATGGAATGAAATGGGTATTATAAATATGTCATAATATCGTAACCTATGGAAAAGAGACAAGTTTCATAACCATTTCATCAAATAATAACACACAAAAAGAAGTGGGTATCATAAGAATATAACCTATTAAATATAAACAAGTTCCATAAATCATGTAACCCATGAATGAGAAATGGGTTCCATAAACATATAACCTATGAAAGAGAAATGAGTTTCATAAACATCATGCCATCAAAACATAAACCATTTAGAGAAAGAATATGAATGGTACGCTTGGATCATATCCCAAAAAATGAATGAGTAACACGAAATGATTTCATCTTATATTTAAAAAAATTGGAAGATCAATTAAAACATTTCTTGAGGAAAACATCCTTTTTTTCTTTGAAAAACATTTATTAATACATAAAACATTTTGAAAAAACTTTTCTTTGAAAATAGGTTTGAAAAATTATAAAGGAAGATTTGGAAATAATTTAAATCCATTTTACTTGAAAATAATCATAAAATATCATTTAAAAACATTTTTTAAAACATTTTTAGAAAACATGGTTTTGGAAGAAAATAGATTTCTGATCGGAGAGAGAAAAGAAGTCAGATTTTCATAAAAATATTTTCTTAATAACATCAAGTACCAAAGAGTGAAAAATGGTACCATTAAATTATTATGGAATTAATAACCATAATATAATAAAATTAATTATAATTATTAAGATATGGATCATAATATTTCATCAATAGAGGCATAATCGTAAATAATCTTGATAAATGATGAGATTGTAGCAATAAACTCTTACTACTTTGGTAACTTTGAATCAAAATAACCATGAAATAATAACATTAAATGAAGATTAAAATATAATTAAAATAAGTATATTAATTATATAAGATGTCAAATTTCATTATAGACCTTTTAAAATAATATAGGCACATAACAAAACATGTGTCTCACAGAAGACAAATTGAGACAAAATTACCTTACCGATTTGGTAACTTTTGAACCATAAAAACCAATGAAATATAGATCATAAAATGGATATGTAAATAAACATAAATTTAAGTATAATTATAATATAATTAATTCATGGGTATTATATATACCACACAAAATAAACAAGTGGTGAATAATGCATAAGTCTCACAGAAATAAAAGCGTGTCTAGAAATCCTCTTACCTTATGTCTTGACTCTCATCGTACTCGTTCAAACCACATATGTAATAAATATAAGTTTATTATACATATATTATAGAAAAAAATTCAATTATATCATACCATATATGATTTTATTATGACATTTTATTATCTTTTTATTAACACTTCCATGTTAAAGTTACGTTTCAGGTAATAACCACTTTGTTTTTCATACGTGTTTTGAATTTTCATTATTAGTCATCTTAATCATATCATGATTTACTTATTTAAAGAATGTAAAACATGATATAAATATCATATATACTCATTATATAAATATTTATGATAATCTACAAAATATAGTAATAGGAAATGAATACACCGTCCATGGATATGGTAGGATGTACGTATATATGAAAGCTGTTTTAATATTCTCATCTTATTTTTGGAAATAAAGAAAAGTAAATGATATATATATATACATAAATTATACATAAATTATAATTATTATTTATTATATATCATATAATTTCACTAAAACCATTCTTAATACATTCCATGTAAAGTGTTAATGAATCACATCGCTTTGAGGAGGCGGTAGTCCACACGCCCACAAATGAAGTTATTGTATTTCTAAAAAATGGAAATCATGAAGGTAAGTGTTATATAATAATTATATAAGAATAAAAACATCATAAATATAATATATATAATATAAAAACAAAAATCACATCATTATTACCAACCTTTAAAGGTGGAAATGGAAGAACGAATGAAATCTATTCGTGAGGTGGTAGTCCACCGTACACATGAATGATGATTGCATATCCCATTTGATGGAAGTGTGTGTGATTGTATGTAATAAACTTAACATAGAAAAATCTCAGTATATTTATAATACTGATAATATTATATAATCATATAATAATAATAATTGAGGGGGTGGAGAAATAAATAAAACAAAAGTGCTTATTGAAGGATGTTACCTCTTCTTTGGGTAACTCATTTTAGTTTGCACCAAAGGGATTCCTTGTTTGGATTTATTAAAAATGAAGGATTATAGGATTATGTTAGGTAATTTGGTAGTATATTTGGTTAGTTTTTTCTATTCAAAAGTTCTTGAGAGGTGTGAAGAAGTTAGGGGGTGAGTGCCCTTTTTTATAGTTGAGGAGGAGTGATATTCTTAAAAATATAAAAAGGTAAACACTATTGAAATGTCTAAATTACATCATGTGCCTAAAATAATTGTAAATATTCAATAAAATAGGTTAATTAGTCGAAATATTTCTATAAAATGGGTTTTAAAAATGTTTCTAGGCTATTTGGCCCCTTAAATTAATGTTTAACCACTAAGTAAACTCATTTTTACCTTAATCACTATAATTAATTTTAATTACTTTCACTAATATTTTTGGTAAAAACTAAGTTGAAATTATTATAAATTATAAATTATTGTTATTACAAATATTTAATACATTTTTATAAATTATAATCATATAAGTGTTAGAAACTAATTTAAAATTAATCCCATAGACCTGCTGCGAAAGCGGGTTTTTAAAGTGAAAATGTTTAAAAGTTTGAAATATTTTTATATCCAATTTCAATGTGAAATTGGTTAAAATGACCTAAATAAGATTTATTTATGTAAAATTTATCTAATTATACTTTATAAACAAGTTAAAATATAATTTAAATATATTAATAAATTAGATGAAAAATCAGTTTTCAATTAAAATTTAGTATTTTTCACTATTTATCCAAAAATGAAGCTTTTTTCAGAAAAATACCAAAAATTCACCCTAATATATTTTTGAAATTATGATTTAAAAAATGAGGTTTATTTTATTAAATTAGATTTAAATTTTTCTAAAATTAATTTTATTAATGTTCATAGAAGAACATAAAAAGTAGTTCTTTTGAGAAAATAATATTTTTCAAAACATAAAAACTTTACCAAAAATTATTTATTTCATTATGAATATGATTTATTTATATGAAAAAATTATAAATAAGATTTTAAAATTAGTTATTACTATTAATATTACTAATTTTAATGGCTAGGTTATAACTATCTTGTTTAAATAATTATAATAATAAAGTGTTTTTTTGTAGAAACTCAATGTTGTGTGTAATGAAAGCTAAGATGATGTTGCATGTAGCGCAAGATTATCTTGGTATAATGTATAATTAAAGTTCAACATGGTGTAGTTTAAAAAAAATACATCAAATAAAATCAATTTATTTGAAAAAAAAGGTTTATAAAAACTCAACGTGTTACAAGAAATGAGAGAGAAATTCACATAGGTTGAGTGCATAGGTGTTTCACGTGTGTATCTAGTGCAGAGGTCCATGTGTCTATAAATAGAGATTAGGGCCTCAATATTTCTACCATATGATGTCACTTTATTAATTTCACCACGTTAGTGATCCCATCGTGCTAGTTCATTCACAGAAGCTTTGTCCATGCAGACCCGATATGGTATTATATGCGTGATGCATGCACCTAGGCGAGTTCCCTACACGAGGTCACCTGAGTGAGTTTCCTGCATGAGGTCATGAATTTGAAAAATTTCTGATTTTTCTATTTTTTTTTCATAACTAAGATTTATCCGTAATGAAATCTCAGCACTTATAGACTCTCAATGGCCGATCTGAAGGATAAAGTTTCTGATGAACACTGGAAGTCATATCGAGGAGATGGTTGACGCCACCAAGCCTGATTATTACCACACATGTAGAAATAATCTTCCAGATTTGGAGAATCACATGAAGAAGATTCATAATGACTATACGGAGAGTAATTACCTACCACTCTATGGTCACATACATCTGAAGGATGTCTTCATCCCAAAATTTAAGAACTATGTCTCGCTTTCCTAGTTCCAAGAGTAAACGAATTTCTCCACTTCAATCATCTCAGCATAGGGTGCACACCTCAATGCGGGAACATTATCCATGGACTATGTTATGAATCAAAGTAGTTGTACCCTAGATTTGAATCCTCATACCCTTGAGTTGAAGCCACATTGTTACTCATCCATCTTCCGCAATTCCAAGATCGATCGATCGAGAGGATGGAAGGAAGACCAGGACCTTAATCTGGGAGGGTGTATCAAACCTAATTGGATGTGGGCATACTAGTTTTTCTAGAACTATGCCAATTTTATGACCAAGATAAAGGCAATTATCATCTATGAGGTTGTCTTGGTGGCCCAAACATATGTAAATAAGAATCCAGATATCATTCCCGAATTACTAAGATAATAAATCCCATAGACCGATTCCTTCTATATAATGCATGGAGAAGTCAAAATTAGTATCTAGGATTTATAAAGTATATCTAGATATCCCATCCTTAGAGTGATGCATGATGAATTTATTTCACCAAAATCCACCTGAGAAGATGTAGAAAGGACTCCTGTTCTGGCCTCTGAGCTGTTGAAGATTTATTGGCATACAAAAAAATGATGACCCTTGCTTAAGGGGGGAATTAATTCTGAAGTGTGGATGAGTATTTTCCTAGATCCAAAGGGGGAGGGACCCACCTGAAAATATCCCACTAGATGTACCATGATAGAGAAGCAGAAAATTCTGGTTAAATTCTATCCCACATTAGAGCAAGGAGAGTACAACTACTAGGGGTACACAACCACGACCAACATGCCCACCAATAAGCATCTAAAAGGTTTCTTATCAATTTGGATAAGTATCTACACACTACCATTATATGACTAAAATGGCAGCGTGAGGATGATAACATTCATTATAGTGTCCAAACTAGCATCTGGGAAGCATATAGGGCTGGAATCCCCTATCCCGGTGAAGATCCGTCGATGCTTGTTGCATGTGAAAACATGTAAGGACCCTTTTAGAATTGAACAACCATTCCAAGTAGTGTGGGGATGTATTATGGAACATTTATCTTCTTATTCTATTTTGATCAGAATCAGAGTCCTTGGGGGCCAGTTCTGACCATTTTTTAGGCCATTTATAACATCCATCCCCTATCTCTAAAGCACAATGGAGCCTTAATGAGACTAAATCTACTCAAGGAGTTCAATTTATTTCTATATAGTGATCCTCCCATTGGTATGTTAATCTACGATGGAAAGAAAAGCTTCGTATTGAGATCGTACTTGATCAAATTCAGAGATAGTGTGCTAGCAACGTGAATCAATGGTGAGGTTATATGTGAGTCCTATGATCCATATACTTTTTCATTACAATTCAAGTGCCTTTAGAAAACAACTGCATCCCATCCTGTGCACATTCAAATAGAGAGGCAACTAATGGTGGATTGAAAACTCTTGATTCTTTCAGATGTGGAGGTGACTCAAGTAGTAATTAATCTACCTCTAGTGAGTGAATCCACTGGGTTGACCTCCTAGTATGATGAGGCCTAGATTTCATAATATCCCTAAGGGGTGTTGATGAAGGTCATTCCCTGAGTAACAACCATAATGACTGCTGGATGGGTAAATCATGGTATATTGG
The DNA here is from genome assembly GCA_963277665.1 of Viscum album. NCBI lineage: Eukaryota > Viridiplantae > Streptophyta > Magnoliopsida > Santalales > Viscaceae > Viscum > Viscum album. Next base: position 301,989,406 of record OY728130.1, read on the forward strand.
CTCCAACAATTTCAAAGAGTGATAGTGATGAGTCCTTGAGCTCACCCAAATGACCCTATGCACATTTTAGTCCACTAGTCAAGTTCAAAAGGGAAATTCTAGGTGAGATTGGGCTTAGACATGCCAACCTCCATCACCAAGAGGGAATCCGGGCTCTAGTTTTCCACCTTTCAACTACAATAGAGAGAGTTGGGAATCTTGTTAAATAAAGGAGTGTCAATTTTTCTTCATAGCAGTCCGGAACAACCTATTATTTTTTTCAGGAAAGGGAGGTTCAAACTTGTAAAATAAGGACCTCTGACTCTAATGAATTGTGGTCAATCTTTTGTGTTAGGTTACAAATCCCATATATTAGGGATGTTCAATCCCTATCCAATATCCACTTTTCCTCTAACCTTATCAAGGGGGGAATATATATATGAGATCTAGATATTCTCATTTACACCATCTACAATTAGATACCATCTACAAAGTAGGTAACTAACATGATAGAATGGGGGGCCGCTGAAGGAGTTGATGAACTACCCACTAATGAATGGAATGACTTTATCAATCCTCAAGATGTATGATTTCATTTATTTTATTTTCCTCATTCATCCTGATCTTACTTATTTTTAGTAAATAGTTATTACTAAGGAAAGGGTGGCCTTTATTTTCAGTGGGTAGAGGGGGAATCAGTCGAGATCCCATCGCCAAGGTATGGCCCAACAGGCTCCCTGTAGGGGATTAGGAATCATCTCTTGAATCAGGGGATCTATCCCAAAACTAGAGGATGATGGAGGAGTATATTCTGGGAGAGTCCTCTTTAATTCCACCTAAGATACATATATATTGTAGATTCAAGTTCTAGCCTACCTCTATCAAAAGTGAAGGAGTGATAGAGAGTGAAGCGCTTGTCCCAACACATCATTAGTCATGGTGAGTTTTCCTGTCACTATTTTTTCTTGATTTTTCTAGAATAAATTCTTAATTATTACCATGGGTTATAGGATCCACTTATATCTCTACTCTCAAGGGACTTAGAGATAATCCCCTAAGGAATGAGTAGGACATCTTTTATGAGGTGTGATTTCCTCCTAGAGAATCTGTTCCCTCGATTGGAGAAGTATCAAGGGCTGAGGCCGCCTATTCTCCCATTACTATGGAGATGGAGAAAAATATTAGTAATTACAAATACAAATCATAAGGTTTCATTTTAAAATTTATAACTTATATTAATTATGATATTTTATATAGACTATATACACTGTTGGACCCTATGATTACCATTGCCGGTCCCATAACATAGATCTTAAACCATCTGATGAAGGTTCTGGTGTTGATACTGATCTAGCAGGGAATAAGAGGGTTGGGCCACTTCAAGGGTCAATGGAAAATGTTTATTGTGAATCCAATTTGGGTTCTAATCCTAGCATCTTAGATAACCTTACTTGTGAGGATTCTATGATACTTGAAGCCCTGTATAATGAAATAATGGACACACTTAACCTAGATATTGACATCTCAAGATCCTTTGAAGAGTTTAGGGAATTTAATGGGGAATTATAAGGACATGAGTTTTATCTTTCTCATATTTTAAAACACATCCAACCTTATTTCATTTTATGTCTTACATCAAAGCTCAATTTTTAAATCTTTTTCCACAGAAAACATTGCTAAGGCACTTCATGACCAAGGCATCCAAGTCCATCCTACTCCCATTTCTAAGGGAGTAACAACTGAGAACCTCAAAGTGGGAGATACTTGAGGGCCCTCCATCCCATTAAATAGCTAAAATCAAGAGGATTTTCTTTTTTAGGAGGCCCCCACCCAAATAATTGAGATTGGGGTTTACATAGAGGCATCAATTATAACCATTAATCCACCAAGAGGTGAGTTTGGTCAACTTTTCTTATTGTTTCATTGCATTTTCTATTTGTTAACTTTATGATATTAATGAGGGGTTCCATATTATATCTAGTTACATCAAATTTGATGATTGATCTTGAAGTGGGGGATTCTATGACAATTCATACAACACTGGTAAGTGATGCTAACACTATTTTGGAGGGAGTGGAATAAGGTTCCTCATTGAGTGTGATGATACCAAAATACATCTATCCCTTTAAAATAATTTTTTATTTAGACTTGTATACACATGAAACCCTTTGCACCACATTCCATATCATTTGGAGAGATATCCAGAAGATTTTCTTGAAGATTCCTTTCAAAGACCAACCATCATGACTTCGCTAAATTCCAACTTAGTTTTTATTTATAGGATATGGAAGGTTTAATTACCACATGATCCACCATGTTGTGATGTTAATCATTTGGAAATGGTAAGAGGATCAAAGGTTTTAGTATGTTGAGGTGCAATTGGAAGGACAGTTTGACGATCTTATAATTGCTATATCCTTGGCAGAGCTCAGCTATACTAAGGAGGTGGAGGATCATCACTGCCATCTAGATAAGAAATATCTTCAAATAATAATCCTTCAATAAGAACTAAATTTCATAAAGGAATATATTTTACAAATCCACCATTCCTTGAATAGGGTCTCAGAATAAGGTGAGGATTTTGTGGCTGTGGAGAAGGAGAAACTATGTCATTCTAAAGAGGACATCACCAAACAACTAGCTAGGCTTTGAAAAGTTATAAAGAATGCTCAAGCCATAGTTCAAAATATCAAGGCCTATGTTGAGGAACACATTTAAACATTGAAGGAGAGACTCTAGTCTGTGGAAGCTCCTCTACATTAAAAATATGAATGAAAATGATCTTTTTTTTTTCATTCTTTAATCATCTGTTTCTATGTTTATTTCCTTATTGTAATCATAAAATTAAAAATGAATCATTTTATTGAACATCATTATGTTAAAGTTTTATAATTAAAAAGATAATAATGTGAGTGCTCTAATTTTTTTACCTAAGTATCTTAACCTTGTGAGAATAGTTCAACTATTTATAGGGTCATATAACAGTCCCTACAAACATTGTGTCTTTTGAGTCATTATCCTAATTTTTTCCTAAGTCAAAATGAAAATGACTTAGCAGGTGAGACCTTGATTTTCCTTAGGCCTCCCTTTGAAAGTTTTTAGCCTAAAAAGTTTTGTGTCTTTTTCTTTAATTTATCTATTTTTTCCTAAACCATATGAAGTGTAGGTCTAGTGAGCTAAGACTCAACTTTTATCCAAGGTTCCCTTTTGTGGGTTTTAAACAAGGTGAGTACTGTGTCTCTTTTTGTGGGCAGTTTAAATTATTGAAAACTAGACTAGTGTGATTGGTGTTTTAGGTTGAATATATTTGACCATATGGAGTAATGAACCAAGAAGGGATTACTGGCCAAGAATGTTCTAACATTTCTTAGATACCCGAACAAAAGAATTTTGAGTTATGATTTTTTTGATTTCCAAATCTAAAACATGATGTGAGACTAGATATAAGGAATGACCATAGAACATATTTAAAAGGTGGTTTTCGACATGATGTTTTCATTAGGTATTATGAAGATAGAAGTGGTCTCTCCTGGGAATGAATGTACCTATGGTTAACATTACATTTTGGTGGGTGACTTATGAAATGATAACTGGGGAATCTTACTACATAGTCATAAAGATGTATCCCCATGAATCTAATATACTATCACCGATGGCCAGGGATTTTATGAAGATCTGATTTTCTCAAGACCACATAGGGTGGTTTGTGAAGATCCAAATTTCTCAAGACCAAACAAGGTGGTTTGTGAAGGGAATGCATCTGATAAAGGAGGGAGTATATATGTTGGAACTTTCCATGAATGGTAATCCACTCCCACACAAATTTGGTTTGTGTGTAAAGGAGGTGAAATTATATTGGGTGTCCAACATCATGAGGAAAAGATCATCCCTAATAAGGGTTGAAGTATTATACAGTTTAATATCATGCAACTAAGACATGGACCATGTGGTTTAATGTCTTACAGTAAAGATGTTGAGGTCTATGATTTAAGATAACTTATCTTTGACCAAAATATTAACGGTTTACCCTTTCATGGTAATCTATCTAATAATGTTCCATAATATTTAGGCGTGAAGGGGTAAGGTTTTTAAACTATAATCTGGGGGTTTTGAATTTGAAAGTTGATATGGGACACGTATTCAAGGAATAACCACAAACCAATGTTCAAAAAGTGGGTTCCCAACATAATGTTGTTGAGGATTACAGAGATAGAAGAGGTTTCTCCTAAGGACCTATGTACCTTTAGTTGAAAATCCCTTTTGGTGGGAGAATTATGAAAATCCAGCTGGGGTGTATCAATGCATATTCAAACAAAGGAATCCTATGACTGGCATGCTCTTTTGGTGGGAGACTTTTGAAAAGATAACTGGGATGCATTATTGCACAGTCAGACAAAGGCGTCTTTAGGAAATTAACATTCTATTATCGATGGCCTAGGAAAGTTTATAGAGATTTGGATTTTCTAGAGCACTGATTTTGGTTTGTGTAAGGAAAGTGATTTAAAATGTAAGGATAATTTCATATCAAAATTATTTAAGAATAGGGAGGAATGTTTCCTTATGAAGGTTTAACCCATACAAAGGAAATGAGGGATTTTTTTAATGTGGATGGGCCCAATACATAGTATTTTGATGTCACTATGTATATTGTCAATGTGAGAATCAATCCACACATATTTCTAGAAATATTACCCACAATGATTGAATTATGGTGTGGATAAGGGGATTTTTTTGAATACAAGATCACAAATGGGGCGAGAAATCATATTGGATTCTATTATATAGATATGAATCATGTATATTAGAGTAGGGTCATTTTTTATGCTGCGTATGGATCCAATATTGGAGATCTAGGAATATCTATATATCTCATCAAATAAAAAATCACACCATACATAGTTTTGAAAAAATGTTTAGTTTAGAGTAATACAACAAGTAAATAAACCATGAATTTTAACATCATGTAGTAAGGAAAAAAGGAAACTTAACATGAAAAGGAAATATTATGGCTGGTCCCAAGCCATAGGATCTGGGTATCACTACGTATCTCATCAAAGTGAGAATCAAGCCACATGTAGTTCTTGGATTTATGTCAACCGCAAGTTTAACATCATATAGTATGGATGTCTAGTGTCTTGTAGTTTTATGTTATAAATCTAGGACTATAAATCATGTAAATGATGAATGATGTAAGGATGAGATGGAAAATGAAGATCTTATATGCTTTGGATGTGAGGAAGGAAATCATAAACTATAATATTGAGGGTTCTTGGATCAGGAGAAGTGGCATGGGAAAAAATGAAAGGGATGAACACAAACCAATGTTCAAAAATCAAGTTACCAGAATAGTGTTGTTTAGGATTATGGAGATAAAATATGTATATCTTGAGGACCAATTTACCTCTAGTTGACAAGCCCTTTTGGTGGGTGACTTATGAAAATCCAACTAGGGTGTATCAATGCATAATCAAACAAATTCATCCTCTAACTAACATGCCCTTTTGGTGTGAGACTTATGAAAATCAAAATAGGGTGTGTTACTATATCTCCAGACAAAGGTGTCTTTAGAAATCTAAATTCCTATTACTGATGGATGAGGGAAGACTATTAAGATATGAGATTTCCCAAAATAAGGAGTATGATGCATGGAAGGAATATGTCTGAGCATAAACAAAAAATTTTGACCAATATTTTCCATGGAGTGTGAACTCCCCTACATAGATATTTTTGTTGATATACGAGAGAGGAATGTTTATTTTTCCATGATGAGCTCTTGGATGAGGGAACCTGAGTTAAGGTCTCCTACATAGACCTTTGTTCATCTATAGGAGAGCCGACATGTTTTTTTCTTTATGGATGGTCCTAGGACACAGGGTTTAGGAATCACTACCTATCTCATTTGAGGATAGAATCAAGCCACACATAGTTATTATAAAAAGATTCCTCTATGCAGGTCTGATCCATACACATGGATAAAGATTTTTTATATTACATATGGACCCAAGATTGTAGACCCAAGCATCACTAAGTATCATGTGATGGAAGGAATAAATCCACACATAGTTATTGAATAAATATGTGGTGGTAGACTAACACCAAATATTATGATATTCTCAAGAACATATTGAAATGTTATGCAGTTTTAAATCATGTGACAAGGACATAAACAATGCAGTTTTAGGTCAAGTAGTGAGGATGTTGTTATACAGTTTAAAATCTTATGACCAGGACATTAGACTATGTAGTTTAAATTACTACAGCTCAGACTATGATGAATTTTAGTTTTAGGTCTTATGACTAAGACCATATGGTATTCCATTTAGGGCCGTTCATACAAGACCATGATTCTTTGTAGTTTAACATCATATAACAAAGATGCGGATGTCATGTAGTTTATTATCTTGCAATGTGGATGATATGATATTTATATCACATGAAGTATTTCTTAAGAAATATTTCATTGGTAGGGGCTGTAATGATCTCTCCATCCATCTATATTAGGGAATAAGATCCTTTAGAGTGGACCTTTTTTATGGTGTAATGTCCCTACCACTTTGGATCAAACTTTGAGGCTTCCTCCCTGGTCTCATTGTAGTCCTGAGGTATAATACCAGTTCTCTTTATAGGAATGAGTGAAGGAAGAATTTATTGTTAAAAGACCATGATATCCAATTTTTATGGAACTCCAAGTGATTAAAATTATACAGTTCTCATCAAGTCACTCTAATTCATCCGATAATTTTTGGGATTAATCATCTATAGATAGTTGATCACAAATGGAAATGTAGAGTGAGGGAAATTGGGCCTCAATGGGTGGGACTACTTCTATATTGTATACCAGTGAATACGGGGTCACCCACATGGTAGTGTGGGTGGTAGTTCGGTAGACCCACATGAAATGCAAGCTCTTGTTAGTACAATAATTTGTATCCTTTTCCAACATTTTCTGTAGTATATTTGATAAGGTATTATTAAAGGACTCTATCTATCTATTGAACACTGCATGATAACAGGATGAATGGTTGGATTTGATATTATACTCTTGATAAAACTTCTCCAACTAATAAAATCATAAATTGGTGCCATTATCAATCGGTATTGTGTAAGGGACACCAAATTTGGTAATAGTGCTGGATTTTATAAAGATGATAATGATTTTATCTCCGACTTATTTGAGGTGTATTTCTTCATCACATTTATAGAAGAAGTCAGTAGAAGTTAGTATGAATTTGAACTACTTGTCCTCAACTAGAGTATAAATCCCCACAATATCCATTCCCCATAAGGAATATGTCTAGGAGTATTTGGCTATGTGTAAAAACTCTAGGGGTTGATGGATGAAGTTGACATGCACCTGGTAGGAATGAAACTTCTTGGTTAATTTTGTGTAATCCTATATCACTGAAGGCCTAAAGTATCAAATCCTTTAGATTTTATTATAAATCCTACAGTGAACCAAGATTAACATAAATGGTTATTACATCATTTTAGATTAATATTCAACACATTAAAAAATTATATTCCTGAGGACCATAATAGTTTAGTGACTTTCAAAACTTGGAATAAAATATTCTAACTTGGTGAAAGACCTTCAATGTTTCCCAAAAATATATTCCCCTTTATTATTTATACTTAAGACCCTTTTTCATAACCTAGGGGAAGGGAACATCAGAAAGGGGAGAGCTTAGATGGTCAGTGAGGGTAAAAAAGGGAGATATGTAGGCATAAACATGAGCATAAGGGTATGAGAATGTTATCATAACATTAGAAGATAATACCCTTCATATCAAATATCACGAAAATGAATAACGAAATAAATATTGAAAGTTCATAAAACATGAATCATAATGGAATCAAGAACATAATCCACGAAAGAACAATATAGGAATAAGACATATAATTTATGGCAGACACAGAAGCATATAAAATCCTATGTCAAGGCTACCTACCAAGACCTTCATAATAGGTTAGTTTTGGGATAATCACCCATGTACCTACTTTGGGCTTGGGATTCCCTCCCATGCGCCCTCTTATTTTGGTCTTGGGATACCCTCCTGTGTACCCTATTGTTTTAGGCTTAGGATACCCCCTTGATTTAGGCTTGGGATGCCCTCCTATGTACCCTCTTATTTTAGGATTGGGATGACCTCTTGTGTACCCTCTTGTTTTGGGCTTAGGATGACCTCTTGTTTCAAGATTGGGATTCCCTCCCATGTACCCTCTTATTTTGGGCTTGGGATGCCCTCCTGTGTACCCTCTTGTTACGATCTTGTGTTGCCCTTCCGTATACCCTCTTATTTCGGGCTTAGGTTGTCCTCTTGTTTTGGGCTTAGGATTCCCTCTCGTGTACCCTATTGAGCTCATAAAATATTCACTACTGGAAATATGATCTATACCAATGGTTTTGGGAAAACTGTTGGTATAGTTCACTAATTTGGACCTATACCAACGGTTTGGACAAAACCGTTGGTATAGGTCACTTATATGGATCTATACCAATGGTTTTGGACAAACTGTTAGTATAGGGGGGACCTATACCAACGGTTTGTCCAAACCATTGGTATAGGGTCTCTATAATGGACCTATACCAACAGTTTGGCCAAAACCGTTGGTATAGGTCCATATAAGTGACCTATACCAACGGTTTTGGGAAAACCGTTGGTATAGGTCACCCCTATACCAATAGTTTGTCCAAAAACCATTGGTATAGGTCCCAAAATCAATTAACCTATACCAACGGTTCTCAAAACCGTTGGTATAGGTCTATACCAACGGTTTTGAGAACCGTTGGTATAGGTACATGTATTTTTAATGGAATCTTCTTACATAGGACATTAAATAAATCAAAATTTAAAATACTTATGATAATACATATATATATATATTTATGAAATTATGTTCACAAAAGTAAGTTAGGTTAGTGGTTAGGTCGTTCAATCACAAACGGGAGGTGCTGGGATCAAAACCAACCAGATGATTATTTTTTGAATTACATATACCAACAGTTTATGGAACCGTTGGTATAGATTTTCATATTACTTATACCAACGGTTTTGGGAAAACCGTTGGTATAGACCTATCCCCACGACTTACTTGGCAACGGTTCTCCAAACTGTTGGTATAACCTATACTAACAGTTTGGAGGCCTATACTAACGGTTCCAAACCGTTGGTATAGGGTATTTTTCCAGTAGTTATTTATCATCACCCAATGCATTGGTGGGAGATATAGTTCCCACCCATCACATAATGAAATCATACATGCATGTACCATAGGATAAAGAAAAAATTCATCATATCATGACCCATAAAAATATATGGGTTTCCTAAACATCATATCATAACCCATGAAATGAAATGGGTATCATAAAAATTTAATCATATCATAACATATGGAAAATATATAGGATTTATAATCATTTCATCCAAGAATAACCCGTGAAAGGAACCGGGTTTCATAAGAATTTATCATGGTATAACCCATTGAAGAAAAACGAGATTCATAAACATCAATACATCAAAACATAAACCATTAAAATAAATAATATGAATGTTATCCTTGGATAATATCCCTATTAAAGCATAAACTATAACCAAGGATGTCATATTAGATGGATAAGGGTTTTGAAAGATCACTTGGAACATAAATTTTCTTTGAAAATAAATTTTTAAAACATATAAAATTTTCAAAATCCTTTTCTTTGAAACAAATTTTAAAATATATAAAGGAATCATGAAATATTGTTTAAAACATTTCTTAAGGAAAATATCATTTTTGATTTGAAATATGATTTTTAAAACATAAAACATTTTGAAAAAATTTTCCTCTAAAAATAAATTTGAAAAAATATAAAAGAATCTTGAAAAAATTTTGAAAAAATTTTTCTTTGAAAACTTATAAAATAATCTTGAATTTTTTTTGAAAACATTTTCCCTTGAAATCTTATAAAAGAATCTTGAAAACATTTTGAAAACCTTTTTCCTTAAAATCTTATAAAAGAAGCTTGAAAACATTTTGAAAAAATTTTCTTTGAAAATATCTTTTAAAACTTATAAAGAATGCTTGAAAACATTTTAAACACATTTTAAACATAAAATATGTTTTAAAACCTTTTTAGAAAACATGGTTTTTAATGAACACAGATTTCTAACCGAAGAGAGAGATAAAGTCAGATTTTATTAATAACACTTTCTTAATTATATTAAATTCCAAAGAGTGAAAAAATGGTACCAATACATAGATATGTCAAAAATAACCATAGGATAAGAAAATTCATGAGATTTATTGATATATGGATCATAATATTTCATCAATGGAAGTATAATCATAAACAATATCGATAAACGATGAGATTGTAGCAATAATATGTTACCACTTTGGTAAATTTGAATAATAATACCCATGAAATAATAACATTATGAGAATATTAATATATAATTAAAATAAGTATATTCATGATATATCATGTCAAATGGAAGAATATACACCCCATAGAAAAATATTGGTGCATAACTTGACATGTGTCTCAAAGAAAGCAAATTGAGACAAAATTACTTTACCGATTTGGTAACTTTTGAACCATAAAACCCATGAAATAAAGATAATAGATATGTAAATACCCATAAATTTTGGTATAGTAATCATAAAATACATTCATGGGTAGTATATACACCACATATAATAAATGAGTGGTGAATATGGTATATATCTCATGGATATACAAAGTGAGATGAGAAAACCCTTACCTTAAGTCTTGACTTTCCTCATACACATTCAATCCTAATGTATAGTAAATATACATTTATTATAAATATACCAAAGAAACATATTATTATATATAATACCATATGTGATTTTTTATGACTTTATATTACCCATTTATTAATAACTCCATATTAATTTTACGTTTTGGGAAATACTCGCATTGTTTTTCATATATATTTTGGCTTGTTATTCTTGATCCTCTTATGTAGATCATGATTTAATTATTTAAAGAATGTAAAAAATGATATAAATATCATATATATTCAGTATATATGTATTTATAATAATATATAAAATATATTAATATGGAATGGAATACACCATTCATGGAGATGGTAGACCATATGTACGCATGAACGCTGTTTCCATTTTCTTGTCGTATTGAAAGAAAAGTAAATGAAATATATATATATATATAATATAATATAATTAAAGTAGAATTATTATGTAATATATATCATATAATTTCAATAAATCTATCCTTAACACATTCCATGTAAATTGTGAATGAATCACATCGCTTTGAGGAGGCGGTAGCCCACACTTCCACAAACGAAATTATCGCATTTACACAAAATGAAAAGAATGAAGGTATATGTTGTATAATAATTAAATAAGTATAAATACATCATAAATATCATAAATATCACAAATATCACAAATATCATATAAAAACTGAATTTAAATCATAATTACCAACCATGATAGGTGGTAAATGAAAAACAAACAACATCATTTCGTGAGACGGTAGTTCTTCGTACACAAGAACGATAAGTTCGTTGCCCATTAGATGGAAGTGCATTTAAGTATAGTTATAACCCTTAGAGTAACAATATATAAATATATTTAGGACACTTATATTATTATATAATCATGAAATAATAATATTTTATGTGGTTGATAATGAAAAAAAAACAAAAGAGCTTGTGGAAGTATGTTACCTCTTCTTTGAGTAACTCCTTTTGGTTTGCATCAAGTGATTCCTTGGTTGGATTTCTACCTAAAGTGAGGCTTTTAAGTTGATATTATGGAATATGTGATATTTTTTTCAGGTTTTGTATTATTCAAAGTGTATTGAGAGGTGTGAGAAAGTGAGGGGGTGGGGGGGGGTGAGTACCCTTTTATAGAGGAGGAGAAGTGACATTATTGTAAATATAAATTGGTAAACACTATTGAGAGATCTCCATTACATCATATGCCTCCAATATTTTTTAAAATTATACCCAATAGGGTAATTGGTCTAAATATTTCCATAAAATGGATTTTGGAAATGTGTCTAGGTCATTTGGCCTCTTATGATTAAAGTTTAACCATTAAGTAATCTTGTTTTTACCTTAATTGTTGTAATCAATTTTAATTACTTTCATTAATATTTTTGGTAAAAAACTAATTTTACCTTATTATAAATTATAAATTATTATTATTATAAATAATTAATCCATTTTTACAAATTATAATCACATAATTGGTAGAAATTAATTTAAAGTTAATCCCACAGATGGGACAAGAAAGCGGGTTTTCAAAGTAAAAATGATCAAAAGTTTACTATGTTTTTATATCTAAATTTAATGTGAATTTTTTTCAAATGAACTAAATTTATTTAAATGATATAAAATTTATATAATTATATTTAAAAACCAATTAAAAACATTATTTAACTATATAAATAAATTGGATGAAAATGCAGTTTGAACTAAAATTTAGTATTATTCTCTATTCATCAAAATATGAAAGTTCTCAGAAAAATACCAAAAAATCACCCAAAGTAAAATTTTATATTTATATTTAAAAAATTAATTTTATTTTTTCAAATAAAAATTATAAAAGTTTCAAAAATTATATTTAAAAAGGATTTTCTATTAAAAGGTGATAAAATTACCTTTTAGAAAAATACATCTTTTTATTCATAAAATTGGATTTATTCTTATCTTATACCTATAAAATCTATTGGATGGGTATAACAAATATTTATTTAATATATAATATATAAATTTTATTGAAAACATTAATCAAAAGTGGTTTGTTTAATTAATTGAGATAAAATTATGTTTTTACATAGAAAAATATTTTTCTTAGAAAAAAAATTTATTTATTTTCAAATAGTTCCTTTATTAAATTATACTAATTTATAACCAAATAATTCATTTTATATACACGTGTAAATCATAATTTCACAATTTAGTTAATCATATTCATGAATTCCATCCCAACGACTAGGTGGTAGCTATAATAATATTTTAATAATAATATTAATAGTATATTATAGTTCGGTAAAACTCAGCTTTGTATGTTACACAAGCTATCAAAGGAACTCAACATTGTGTGTAACATAAGAAAGAAATAGTGTTTCATGTACTGAAAGTTAATCTATGTGTTGCATGTAGTGTAAAATTAACTTGGTGTTGCATATAATACAAGCCAACCTAGTGCTTTTATATAAAAAACCTATATTCAATGTTGCGTGAAATGAAAAATATAAAAAATACTAAATTAATTTGAAAAAAACATTTCAAAAAATCTTAGGGTGTTACATCCTACCCCCCTTAAAATGAATTTCAGCCTCAAAATTCATTTGGGTTATTAAAGGTTTAATACTTGAAAGTTCCTTTTATAGAAACCCACATCGTAAAAATGTATACTAAAGATTCCTTTAAAAAAAGAAGAGTTAGAACCATAAAAATTATCCAAAGTAACTCATAACTAGGTTTCCACATAGGAGAACATAGGTGGAAGTGAAAACATGTACATGAAAGAGAAATATAGATATCATGTTTTGATGGAGAGTGATAGAGAACATGGTTAGGGGAAAGTTAACAATCACAAAGCCATAACCCAAAGAGTCTTGAAAAAGGTCATTACTATCATAAAAAATGATGATAACTTGACAAAATTTTATTCCAAGACCCTTTTTCCTAAAGTTGAATAATTTTCATGAGAAGATATAATTACTTGATTTCAGTAAAATATCACCCTTTGTTGTTCCTTGATAAATTAACAATTCATCCCTTATTCCAAGAAATGATGGTAAAATTTTCATTCATAAAGAATTAGAAGATCACGAGATCCATAAATAGAATGATAATTCATTCCATCTGTCTTTTTTTAGAAGCACAACAAAATGGTTAGCATAGGTTATCCAACATGCATAAATCCTCATATGGTGAGATAAAACTTTAATCTCACAAACTTCATTTGAATTTTAACTTAAACCATTACATAAATTGTTAACCTTGTAACCCTTCCAAAATATGAAAATACAAAACATTAGAAATAAGTTCACTAGATTAGATTAACATTGATCCCACATATATCATAAATTTTATATTGGTTGTCACATTCCAAACATGATAATACCCTCATCATATATTCTTTTGAAACATGGTAATAACCTAAATTACCATGAATCCTTTTCAAAAACATGCATGATTCCTTATTTAAAATATTACTAGATATATTCCTTAAATACAAGAAGTTGTAAAATTCATCCATGATAACATAGACCACTTTTTCAACAAATCCTTTATCAATTCTGATGACATAAATACTATAAAATTTACTTTATCCATATCATCATCTCTTTATCCATATAAAATATCATTTTCTCATCTTCAGGAACATGTTAAGGGTTACCTTCCCTTAATGTAACCTTTACATTAAATTAATTTTCTAGGTTATCAGTATCATTTAACACATTCTTTAAAATACTTAAAGAAAAACTTCTACAAATAATCCTTATATACTTTATGATTTATATAACATAATCTTTGAATTCCAAAACATATACACTTCAATCATCCAACTTTATTCTTAAACCATTACTCAATATTCATCAACTTATTCCTTAATAAATATTTCCTACAATATGAAATATGAGAAATGTATTAAGGTTCCTCAACATTAATCTAATCACAATTCTTACATTTAATGTAAACAATTTTGGAAGAACATCCCATACCTTTCATATGTCATTTGTGATATCCTTATATTGAAAAGTACATCCAATACTCTTACCACATTATTGATTATATTCACGAGGTTTCCACTCAGGAAATTGATTTTTATAATTCCCTTACCTTCCACATTTTAAACACTCTATGTTAACCTAGTTCCTTATAATTCTTGCTATTGACTAAGACAAGAAATCATAGAGTAAGAATCAATTATCATAGTGGGTAACCACATAATCATGAAAAAGAACTTATAGGATGTATAAATAACAATAACTTCCTTTTTAATCTATGAAACCTTAGGTTTATACTAGGTCATTCATAGTCATCATATATTTAAATCCTTCATGATGGTTTGTAAAGAGTTTGTGAATTCCCAAAGCATATCCCATGGGAGTCTCAAACCAGGTGTACAGTAAGTCCCGTTGTTGTGTACTAGTTCTTGATCGAGTATATCTCAATATAGTGTTTTTAGGGTTGTTACCCCTATGTACATATGTGATAGAGCCACATTGAAAGGATCTATCGTGGACACTCTCAAATGATGTGTAATTTTTTTACTTCTTAGGCGTAGTGGAGTGACCGACCAAGGTTATCTCTCAAAGGAAGAATTAAATCTAACTACTTATTAAAGGTATTTGAAAATGAAATAAAATAACATAAAAACAATTAAAAAGGATGTGGGGGGGGGGTTACCATTTATAATTATAGACTAAGTATACTGGAAGAAGATTGATTTTTTTTGTTTTTATTTTTTTTGAAATGAAATTTGATTAACAAAACACAATGAGAAGATATTTTTTTAGAAAACTATTTTTAGAAAGTGTAATTGATCTAACTCTACCTATTCAATTACTTATTAATCATTATAATTTTTATTAATATCCACTTAGTTTTTATCCTCTACTTTTTTAACCCCCAAACCCTATGAGAATTAACCATACCACAAAGATGAAGTAAATTAAACCCTAGGCTAGCTTCAGAATATGCAATTGAAACACCCTGATTTAATTGATTTTCTAATGATAGATTATGGTTAGTGGTAAATTAATACACATATACACTCTGTAAATGAACACTAATTGTGTTTAGGGATTATATTTGAATTCTACAAATTGATCCTATGTGGTTTTGTATTATCGATTAAGATTGCGCTCTCACAATTCACATAATTATCGACCTCACGTGTTTTGTGTTTATTGTTAAATTGATTGATTAGTTTCATTTAAATTAAAATCTCAATTAATAGATAATATTAATTGAATTATATTATATCATTTATTCAAAATAAATTAATGAATAATGTTAGAGGTAGACCGATTACTAAAAAGAACTACTCTTCCATGGGTGATGTAGTCATCATAGAAACGTTTAGCATGTGAAAAGGTTTAGAAAGGGTATAAAACAATCTAATTTACATTATTGATTATATCCCAAATAGTATGAGTAAAGAATAATACAACTTAACAAAAAAAAAATAATATAGAAGAAATAAAAGAGGAACAATGATGTTTATTATGAAAACACAAACATTACAACATGAAAAAGAGAGGAAGGCTTCGATAAAGGGATCCTTGCTTCAAGATATCTCCCCATGAGTATAAGGAGTTATAGAACCTCCAATATTATGATAGGGATCCTATATAACTCCAAAATTGAATCAATTTACTCCCTTGATCGAACTTGCAAATGGGGTTCCCAAGGTGCCAATTTATAGCCAAAATGGGAAGTGGTTTTGGGCACCTAGATTTCAATATACCAATTGTGTCTCAGTTTTTTGTTGGTAAATGGACTTATTTTGACTTGTAAAAAAGATAAAAGTTATATGAAGGAATATTTACTATCTCCATGTCAAATTTGGTGTCCAATGGAGGATTAAATAAAGAGATATGGACGAAATACAGAATAAAATCTTTGACCTCATGCAGATTCTGTCCCCTAGACAAATCAGTTTGGATGGACCCTTAGATAGAAGAATTGGTATTGGGTTTCTTGATATTAGTTTTATCCCACTGAATTTTGGATCTGAAAAAAAATTTCATACCCTTTGGATGCACATATTTCTTGCAATATTCAAAATAGTGTATAGATGTCCTTGGGCTTCCATGCAGTTTGGCCCATTTTCCTTCAGATCATCTCCGACCCTCCAAATCACCTCCTCTTACAATGAAATCATAAAAAAAGTATAATTTCCCTTTTTAATAGTGATAAAAATTTAATAATTTAATCAAATGGGATTTAAAATTTGAGATAATATTTGTAATTTTAAATACAAAACAATCTAAAACTGCGATGTAAGGGTAAAATAAAGTAGTGAATCATGATGTGATCACACCCCCATACTCACCCTTTTGCACTCTTAGTAAAAAACTCATATCATGTATTCCAAAACATTATAACAAGATATGCATGTTCATATTCCTCAATCCACAGTGAAAATATAGGTAATGTAAGAATCCCATCAAGGGTCAATATCAATAAATTTTAAAGTCATTGTCTCATAAATTATGTCAAAAAAAATATAGTGAGATTAACAATAATAATATAGAAACAAGTCATGGGTATACCATGACACTAATTCCCCACATTTATGTGTTCCAACCATTAGAAGTTCATATCTATACCCTTTATTCAATATAATTAGGTCTAGTAAAATAATTCTTCTTACCTAGTTTAATTCACCAAACCTATTATACATTCCTTTTCAATAAAATTTCAAGACCCACTCACTTAAGAATTCCCAAAAGTCAAACCATAATATCCTGACCTAGATATCCCCACATGTTGTACATTTCATCACTCCCCTCATTTATTATTTTTGTTGTTTTTTTTAAAATTTTCACTTGGAACAAATCTCACACTCGACGCTCAACCCTTGTTTTATCTCCTCACAATACTAATTGTAATAGTTATAAAAATATTAATGGTTAAGTAAGAGTGGGTTTTGACCTTCCCAAGACACAACCCATATTTTTGTGTTTTTATTTTGATTATTTTTTTGAATATATTTTTTTTTTCATTTTTGAGGGCGTACAACAGTCAGATAACAGGAACATATGCATAGTTTAATTCAGTACAGTAATGAAGCTAATGAGAAGAGAAATGAATGTATGCATCAACCATTTATATAAGATGATTTTTTACCCAACTTATATATAACTTCAATTGAGTAGGAAAAATTTCATGAGTCATGGTTGTGTGAAATTTTTTGTGGAGAAATTAGTGACATAATTTACCATGAACAAATATCACAAATAATGGTGTCAAAATATAAAAGGTTTTATAATTACAAAACCAATCATATCATCGATTAATTCAATTTTTATAAAAAATAAACCCTTTCATGAAGAAATATTTCATGTTGATCATGCCACCAATTAATTTTGAAAATATGCAATTTCCATATATTCCATATCTAAATGAGCATGCTACATGATACTTTTTTTTGTTTTGTTTTGTTTTTGTTTTGTTTTTGAAAGTTTTAACCAAAAACTCAATAAAAATCACATAGAAAACACACAAATGAAAATCCTAAATAACTACCCCAAAATTTATTTCCTTCCCCCACAATTAAAATATTTCATTGTCCTCAATGTGAACTTATGATATGATATGTGCATATGAAATGTATAATTTTAAATAGGAAAAATAATATAAACGTAAAAGGGTTAGGAACAACTTGATATTCTCAATTGATGATGGGGTCATGTAGTGTGATGAAATCCACTACATCAGCAGAAATTCCCTCAATGTACTGCTTAAAACATTTCCCATTGACTATAAATCTCCTTCCAGTGTCCTCTTGCATGATCTACACTACACCATAAAAAAACATTAGATACAATATAAGGACCTAACCATTTGGAATGCAACTTATTGAGCATCATCTTTAGTCATGGAATATAGAGTATGAATTTATATCCTACATGAAATTACCTTTTTTGAATCATTCTATCATGAGATTATTTTTTTCTTTACTTGTAGATCCTTGAGTTCTCATATAATGACAATTGAATCTCCTCAAGCTCTTGAATTTACAACTTCCTTTGAATTATATCTTGGGACAAATCCATGTTTTATTTCTTTATATCCCAATAATCCCAATGCTATAATTCTATGGGGAGATGAAAGCCTTTCCCAAAAACAATCTGAAATGGGGACATATTGATGGGGGTCTTTTATGCTATCCTATAAGCCCACAACACATCATCCAAGTTCTTTCTCCAATCCTTCCTATTTGGATACATGGTTTTCCCTAAAATTTGTTTCAACTCAAAATTTAAAACTTCATCCTATCCATTTTTTTGTGGGTGGTATGGTGTTGTTTTTTTGTGTTTAACCCCATAATTCCTAAAGAGGGATGCCAAATTCCCATTGCAAAAATGTGTCTCTTGGTTACTGATGATGACCTTCGGTACTCCAAACCTATAGAAAATCCGTGCCTTGAAAAAATTGACTACATCACAAGAATCATAAGACCTGGTGACCTTGGCCTCCACCCATTTGATAACATAATCAAAAGAAACCAAAATTTATAAGAAACCAAATTAACTAGGAAAAGGGCCCATAAAATAAATCCCCAACATATAAAAAATCTCACAGAATAGTATGGGTTGTTGGGGAATCTCTTGTCTCTTAGAAATGTTCCAAGTGTGCAGGCCACATGAGCATGCCTTACAAAACAAATGAACATCATAGAATAATCGAGGCCAATATAATCTAGAGTCTAAGACTTTTATAACTATTATTTGGGGTCCAAAGTGTCCTCTATATGAAAGTGTATGGAAAAAATGTAGAACAGACTCAAACTCATGATCAGGAATGCACCTCCTAATAACTTGATCACTATACATGCACCATAGGTAGGGATCATCCCAAATATAAAATCTAGACTCACTCTTTAATTTTTGGACTTGATGTTTCTTTAAATTTTTAGTAATTTCAAAGGCAATAAGGTAGTTAACTAAATCAGCATACCAAGGATGTTTACCTAATAGTGCATAAATATTCTCATTGGGGAAAGTATCCCGAAGTGGTACCTGGTCTAATGTGTCAGCCTCTAATGTGTGAGTAATCCTACTCATGTGGTCCACCACCAGGTTTTGTGACCCTTTCTTGTCCTTTATCTCAATATAAAATTCTTGAAGGAGCATCCATCAAATGTGTCCAGTCTTTGTGTCTGTCTTCTTAAATAGGTACCTTAGAGCTATATGGTTAGAAAAAAAAACTTTAGATCCCAATAAATATGAACAAAATTTATCTAAAGAAAATATGACAGAAATAAACTCATTTTCTATGGTTATGTAGTTTGATTAGGAAGAATCCAATGTCCTCAATGCATAGGAAATCACATGTGAACTTCCCTCCACCCTATGTTATAAGATAGATCCAACCGTAAAGTTGGATATGTCACACATAATCTCAAAAGGAAGCTCCCACTATGGGGGATGTATGATTGATGGAGTGGTCATATTCTTCTTTAACTCATCAAAGTAATTCTTACAAGAATCATCAAACATGAAGTCAATATCCTTTTGAAGAAATCAAGATAAGGGTAGAGCTATATTACTAAAATATTAGATAAAGTGTTGATAAAATTCTATATTTCCTAGGAATGGTTTAACATCATGCACAAATGAAGGATATGGAAAGGATGAAATAAAATCTACCTTAGATCTATCATCCTCTATCCCATGTTTTTACACTACATGCCCTAAGACAATGCCATGATCTACCATGAAATGACACCTTTTAAAGTTTAATACCAGATTCTTATCAATACAACGATTCAAAACCTTTCCCAAAATAAAGATAAATTCATCAAATGAAGACCCATACACTGTAAAATCATCCATAAATACATCCATCCAGGTCTCAATGAAATATAAAAAAATACTCACCATGAATCTCTGGAAGGTACCTGGGGCATTTCATAGTCCAAATGGCATCCTTTGGTCGGAAAATGTACTGAATGGACAAGTGAATGTTGTCTTCTCCTAATCCTCAAGAGCTATAGGAACCTAAAAATATACAGAAAATCCATCCAAGAAACAATAGTGTGTTTTCCCGGCTAGTATCTCAATCATTTGATCAATAAATGGGAGGGGGAAATGGTCCTTACGAATGGATTGATTTATCTTCCTATAATCAATACACACACGCCAACTATTTTTCACCCTCATTGGAACAAATTCCTCTATCTCATTTCTAACAATAGTAACACCACTTATCTTAGGCACAACCTGAATACAACTCACCCACTGGGAATCTGGAATGGGATAAATTATACCTACCTCAAGAAAATTTATAACTTATTTTTTAACAAATTCTAGAAGGTTTTGATTGAGTCTCCTTTGTGGATTCCTCACCGGTTTATCCCCATCCTCCAAAAGAATCTTATGCATGAAAATGGAGGGGCTAATACCTGATATTTCAGCCAAGGTGCACCCGATTTCCCTCATTTTCTCCCTCAAAAGATTCAAAAGTTTCTATTCATGTTAAAAAGTGATATTTTTAGCAATGATAATAGGTAATATCTCACCACTTAAAAAGTATGAGTATTTTAGATTTGGTGGAAATGGCTTGAGTTCCAGTGTAGGGGGGATTGGAACAATGAACATCAATACCAGAATAAAAATCATAAAAATTAGAGAATAATGCATCAAAAAAATTAGCATACTCAATAGCCAATTCATAATCAGAGTTAACATGATCAAAATCAGAATATGAATCCATTTAAAAATCAAATATAAGAGAGGTTTTTTCATTAGAAATAGGTGTGGAAGTGCTCTTATACATCAAAATAGAACCAATGCTCATAACCTCCCTAAGTATAAGACAATAAAATTCCATGGGGTTTTTATTTGGAGGTTAAAAATGGGAGATAACAAAAGGATAATGGTCCTCTAAGGGATACTTCATGGAGTCTATGAAATTAAATATCACAACTTCATCTCAAACACCATGAAAAGTGTACCCTCATGGACATTTATGATCATTTTTGCAGTTTTGAGGAAGGTAATACCTAATATAATGGTATCAGGAGAACTTACCTGATCATCCTCCATGTTAAGAACTTATAAATATACTAGAAAGATCATGACTCTTACCTGAACAAGTACATCCTCAAGGACTCCTGCTGAATATGCTGTAGCTCTATTCGTTAACTACACCACCACTCTTTTCAGCTTCAACTTACCAAACTATAAATAAGAGAATATAGAGTGAGGCATCATATTTATGGAATCTCTTAAATCACATAAAACATTAGAAAATTGTAACTCCCCTATAGTGTATGGGATGGTGAATGTCCCCAAATCCTTGAAATTTGTTGGCATTACTAGAGTTGGTGTAATGAGTACTGACACATTCCTTCCAAGATTGATCCTCTCATTTCCCTTGATCCCTCTTCGATTGGTACAAAGTTATTTTAATAATTTGGCATAACTTGTTATTTGTTTAATTGATTCAAGTAGAGGGATGTTGATATCAACACAGTTGAATATATCCAAAACCTATTTTTTAATTGACTCTTCAACCATATTCTTGGTTTGTACAACTCTTTTTGGAAATGGAAGGGGTTTAGGAGGAACATCATCAATCTTTTTCTGACCTTTATCTGTCTCCTTGGGATGCTCATCAGTTTTTCTTGAATGGGGCTTCTCTAGAGTTAAGGTGAATCCCGGTGGAGTGGTAGGTGTAGATGTATCAGTTGATTGCTTACCACTTCTCAATGTGATGGAACTGACATTACCCTCGGGATTTGGAGTAGGTCGGAAAGAAATATTTTCAGAGTTCTTACTTACTAGTTCATAGAGGGCGGTGTAAATCTAGATCATTTGAATCTTCAACTCTCTCAAATCTAAACCTTGAATCTTCAGATCATTTTGTTGATTAAGGACATTTTTTTTCAAAATATCATTAGTATTAGAATCAAATTTTGGTTTATAATTCCCTTGTTGTTGACTTTTTGATTCTTGGGCTTCAAATATCCTTTGGGGTTATTGGAGAACCTATTGATAAGGAAGTGGCTATTGTAAATTTTATTGAAAAGGGGGCCTTTGTTATTGTCCAAATCCATAACTCATGTATGATTGATCCTTACACCCTTGGTTGTATGTTGGTGAAAATTAATAGTACTTATTTTTGGGATGTGGTTGTTTCTTCTACTGATATGGTCTCCTAAGAAATACGACAACACAATCCTCTGTCTCCTGTAATTGGGGGCAACCGTCGGTTGGGTGGTCTGTTTCAGTGAAAATTCCACAAGGCCTCATAGGAATGGGTTGGGATGTCTTTTGATCCAAAGAAATTTTCCTCACCATAGTGTTCAATTATTCCAACTTGATATCAATTAAATGACTTTAGAGAGAATATGGACTTACCTGATGTACTCCCCTGACATATGGTGTACCTCAATCGCCAAATTGTTGGGAGTTATGTGCCATATTGTCAATCAATGCATGTGTGACTATTGTTGTTTTTCACCAATGCTCCTCCAGTCATGGCATCTACCATTCTTCTCTCTATAGGTGTGAGGTCTTCGTAGAAGTACTGGATGAGGAGTTTCTCATTGATTTGGTGATGTGGACAGCTTGCACACAACATCTTGAATCACTCCCAATACTCATACATTAACTCCCCTTATGATTGCTTGATCCCTGATATATCCTTACAAATGGAAGTGGTCATAGATGCTGGAAAAAATATCTGTAAGAAAATATGTTTCAAATCATTCCAACATGTTATGTCTTCAGGTTGTAAATAATACATCCAGTCTTTTACAGCTCCATCAAGTGAGAATGGGAAGGATCTTAGTTTTATTTGATATTTAGATACATTTATTAGTTTAAGGGTTAATAAAACCACATTAAATTCTTTTAAATGTTTGTTTGGATACTCACCAGTTAATCCATGAAATTTTGGAAGTAGGTGAATTAACCCATATTTCAATTCAAAGTTTGATTCAAGGTTTGGGTATACGATACAATTTGGTTGATAGTTAATATCTGGTGCAACCAATTCTCAAATGGTTTTTTTAAGTTAATTATTATTGTTTTTATCCATTGGTTCTTTTTTTATGTTTGATTCAATTTTTTTTCCAATTTTAGTGTTACCAGAATGGAGGAATTCTCTAATTGGTTGAATGTTGAAACTTCTCGTAGACTGAGAATATCGGATTCGATCCCAAAGGCTGTGCTCAATCTTAGGGTCAAGATCTATAATATATTTAGGGTTAGTTCATGTCATAAATAAAATAAAAATTAAATGATGAAAATAATATCATAATAAAATAAAAATGAGAAGTTTGAGTTGATGGTTTGAAAAAAAAGAAAAGAAGAAGAAGGAAAAAAAAAGAAAACTTGAGAAAGGGGGAAGAAGAAAGAAAGAAGAGGTGAAAATAATAAAATTAAAAATAAAATAAATGAATATAATGGTTGAAATAAATACTTGATTCCTTGGTAACTAATCCAATTTGAAAGGTGTTGTTGTGGGTGCTCTCAAATGATGTGTAATTTTTACTTCTTAGGTGCAGCGGAGTGGCTGGCCAAGGTCGTCTTTCAAAGGAGAAAGTAAATTTAACAACATATTAAAGGTATTTGAAAATGAAATAAAATAACATAAAAAAATACTTAAAAAGGATGGGGGGGGGGGTTGTTTACCATTTATAATGCTAGGTGAAGTATGCTGGAAGAAGATTGTATTTTTTTTTGTTTTTATTTTTTTTGAAATGAAATTTGATTAATAAAACACAACGAGAAGATATTTTTTAGAAAACTATTTTTAGAAAGAGTAATAAATATAACTCTACCTATTAAAATTCATATTAATAATTATAATTTTTATTAATATCCACTTAGTTTTGATCCCCTAATTTGTTAACCCCTGAACCTTATGATAATTAACTTTACCACAAAGATGAAGTGAATTAAACCCTAGGCTAGCTTCAGAACATTCAATCGCAACACCCTGATTTGATTGATGTTCTAAGGATAGATTATGGTCAGTGGTAAATTAAGGCACATATAAACTCTGTAAATGAGTACTAATTTATTTTAAGTATTATATTTTAACTCTACAATTTGATCTCGTGTGGTTTTGTATTACCGATTAAGATCATGCTCTGACAATTCACACAATTATCGACCACATGTGTTTTGTGTTTATTATTAAAATTATTTATTAGTTTAATTGAAATTAAAAAATTAATTAATATATCATATTATGTGAATTAAAATAGATAATTGATTCAAAATAAATGAATGTAGAAGGTTATAGGTAGATCGATTACTAAAAACACCACTCTTCCATGGGCAATGTAGTCATCGTAGAAACGTTTAACATGTGCAAAGGTTTAGAAAGGGTATAAGCCAATATAGTTTCTAATCTTGAATCTAGACAAAATAATATGAGTAAAGAATAAGCTAAATTAACAAAATAGAATAATAGTGAAGAAATAAAATAGTAACAATGATGTTTATTATGAAAACACATACATTACAACATGAGAAAGAGAGTAAGTCTTCGATGAAGGGATCCTTGCTTCAAGAGCTATCTCTATGAGTATAAAGAGTTAACAAACCTCAAAGATGATGGTAGGGATACTATATAACTCCAAAATGTCATAAATCCCTTGGTCGAACTTGAAAATGGCGTGCCCAACGTGCCAATTTATAACCAAAATGGGAAGTAGTTTTGGGAACACAAATTTCGAGATGCCACTTGTGTCACATTTTTGGGTTAGTAAATAGAATTATCTAGACTCTAAAAAAAGATAAAAGTTGTAGAAAGGAATATTTTATATCACCATGTCAAATTTGGAGGCCAATAGAGGATTACATTGTGATATATGGTTGAAATTTAGAGCCAAATCTTTGGCTTCGTGAAGATTTTGTCTCCTAGATAGATCAGTTTGGATGGTCCCTCAGATGGCCTAATTGGGATTGGTTTTCTTGAGATTACTTGTACCCCACTGAATTTTGGATAATTAAAAAAAATTTAATCCCCTTTGGATGCAATGATTTTGTGAAATGTTTAAAAAAGTGGATAGATGTCCTTGAGATTCCATGCAGTTTGGCCTATTTTCCTTCTGGATCATCTCCAACCCTCCAAATCACCTCCTCCTATAATGAAATCACCAAAAAAAGTATAATTTAACTTTTTAACTATGATAAAAATTTAATAATTGAATAAAATGTGATTTTAAATTTCATATAATATTTGTAATTTTAAATACAAAACAAGCTAAAACTATGATGTAAGGGTGAAATAAAGCACTAAATCGTGATGCGATCACACATCCACTTGTAATATCCAGAAATGGATTTATTTCTAGGAAATCACTCACTCTATCCATTACCAAAATTCTAGGAATTTTTCTTAAACACTAACTCATCCCTATACTTATACTTAGAGATATCCCTAGATATATACTTATAAATATCCATAGGGATCTCACTAAAGTTTTCTCATCCTAGTTTCCAAAGGTTGACTAAACCTTTCCTTTGATACCAACTATAATGACCCAAGCTTAAAATACATGCATATTACATCATTTTAGATGAATATTCAGAATATTAAAAAATTAAATGCCCGAGGACTGTAATAGTTTAGTATCTTTGGAAACTTGGAATAAAATATTCTAACTTGGTGAAAGATCTTCAATATTTCCCACAAAGACCTTCCCCTTTAGTACTTATACTTAAGACCTTCCTTAATAACCCATGGAAATGAAAAATAAGAAATGGTATGAGCATAAGGGAATGAGAACATGATCATAACATAAGAATATAATACCATGCATATCAAAGATCATGAACATGAATCCTGGCATAAAGATTGGTAGTTCATAAAACATGAATCATAAGGGAATCAAGAGAATAATCCATGGAATCATAAAATAGGAATAAGATATATAATTTGTGGTATACATATAATCATATAAAATAATTTTTCAAGGATTCTTATCAAGAACTTCATAACATGTTAGGCTTGGGATAATCACCCGTGTACATGCTTCAGGCTTGGTATGAACTCTCATGTACCCTCTTATTTCAAGATTGAGATACCCTACCATGTACCCTCTTGTTTTGGGCTTAGGAGTACCTCTTGTTTTGGGCTTGGGATGCCCTCCTGTGTACCCTCTTATTTTGGGCTTGGGATTCCCTCCTGTGTACCCTCTTTTTTTGGGATTAGGATGCCCTCTTGTTTTAGGCTTGGTATTCCCTCCCATGTACCCTCTTGTTTTAGGCTTGGGATGCCCTCCTGTATACCCTCTTATTTAGGTCTTGGGTTTCCCTCCTGTGTATCCTCTTGTTTCAGGCTTGGGATTCCCTCCCGTGTACCCTCTTATTTTGAGCATAGGATCCCCTCTTGTTTTGGTCTTGGTATTCCCTCCCATGTACCCTCTTGAGCTCATAACACATTTATCATTACCCAATGCATTAGAGGGAGATATAGGTCCCACCAATCACATAATGAAATCATAAATGCATGTTCCACAAGATAACAAAACATTCATCATATCATGAACCATAAAAATAGACAGGTTTCATAAAAATCATATCATAACCCATGAAATGAAATGAGTATCATAAACATTTAATCATATCATAACCTATGGAAAATAGATATATTTCACAATCATTTCATCCTAGAATAATCTGTGAAAGGAAGGGGATTTATAATCATTTATCATGGCATAACCCGTTGAAGAGAAAATGGATTCATAAATATAAATCCATCAAAACATAAACCATTTATATAAATAATATGAATTGTATCTTTGGATCATATCCTTAGTAAAGAATAAACTATAACCAAGGATTTCATCTTAGATGGAGAAAGATTTTGAAAGATCACTTGGAACATAAATTTTCTTTGAAAATAACTTTTTAAAACATATAAATTTTTTAAAATCCTTTTCTTCGAAACCACTTTGAAAACATATAAAGGAATCATGAAATATTGTTTAAAACATTTCTTGAGGAAAATATCATTTCTACTTTGAAAAAACTATTTTAAAAACATAAAACATTTTACTTTGAAAATAACCTTTAAAACATATAAAGGAAGTTTGAAAACATTTTGAAAACCTTTTTCTTTGAAAACTTATAAAATAATCTTGAAAACATTTTGAAAACCCTTTTCTTTGAAATCTTATAAAATAATCTTGAAAACATTTTGAAAAACTTTTTCCTTGAAAACTTATAAAAGAAGATTGAAAACATTTTGAAAACCTATTATTTGAAAATAGATTTAAAAA
This sequence comes from Viscum album, assembly GCA_963277665.1. NCBI lineage: Eukaryota > Viridiplantae > Streptophyta > Magnoliopsida > Santalales > Viscaceae > Viscum > Viscum album. The sequence continues at coordinate 302,017,360 of OY728130.1, forward strand.
TTATAAATAATTATTGATTTTTTTTTAATATTTTTTAAACATAATTTTTTTTGAAAACCTTTTTAGAAAACATGGTTTTGAAAGAACACAGATTTCTGACCGAAGATAAAGATAAAGTCATATTTTCTTAAAAACACTTTCTTAATTATCTTAAGTATCAAAGAGTGGAAAAATGGTAACAATACATGGAGATATAATTAATAATAATAGGATAAGAAAATTCATGAGAGTTATTGAGATATGGATCATATGATTTCATCAATGGACGCATAATCATAAACTATCCTGATAAACGATGAGATTATAACAATAAAATGTTACCACTTTGGTAACTTTGAATCATAATCCCCATGAAATAATAAAATTAGTTGAATATTAAGATATAATTAAAAGAATAATATTCATTATATATAATTTAAAATGGAATAATATACACCCCATAGAAAAATATAGGTACATAACATGACATGTGTCTCAAAGAAGGCAATTTGAGACAAAATTACTTTACCGATTTGGTAAATTTAAAACCATAAACCCCATAAAATAAAGATCATAAAAGTGATATGTAAATACACACAAATTTAATTATAATAATCATATAATACATTCATGTATAGTATTTATATCACAAAAAATAAATTAGTGGTGAATAAGGCATGTATCACACAGATATAAAAAGTGAGATGAGAAAACCCTTACCCAAAGTATTAAATTTATTCGTACATGTTCAAACCTCATGTATAGTAAATATAAGTTTATTATAGATCTAAAAAAGAACCATATAATTAAATATAATACCATATGTTATTTTTTATGACTTTATATTTCCCATTTATTAACAACTCCATGTTAATGCTATGTTTTAGGCAATATTCGCTTTGTTTTTCTTATCTGTTTTGGCTTGTTATTCTTGATCTTATTACATAGATCATGATTTACTTATTTTAATAATTTAAAACATGATATAAATATAATATATATTCATTATATATGTATTTATAATAATCTTTAAAATATATAAATATGAAATGGAATACACCGTTCATGGAGATGGTAGGCCGTATATACGCATGAACGTTGTTTCTATTTTCTTTTCATATTGAAAGAAAAGTAAATGAAATATATATATATATATATATAAAATAGTTATATTAGAATTATTATTTTATATATATAATATAATTTTACTAAATATATCCTTAATACATTACATTTAAAGTGTGAACGAATCACATCGCTTTGAGGAAGCGGTAGTCCACACTTCCAAAAACGAAGTTATCGTATTTACAAAAAATGGAAATTATGAGGTATGTGTTATATAATAATTAAGTAATTATAATTAAATAATAAATATCATAAATATAATATAAAAATATAGTTACCATCATAATTATTAACCATGAGAGGTGGTAAAGGAAAAACAAACAACCTCGTTTCGTGAGGAGGTAGTTCACCGTACACAAGAACAATATGTTTGTTACCCATTAGATGGAAGTGTGTGTAATTTTAGGTATAAAATTAGATTAAAAATATATACATATATTTAGTATACTAAGGTTATTATATAATCATCTAATAAAAATATTAGAGTTGGTGGAGAATGAAAACAAAACAAAAGAGCTTGCGAAAGGATGTTACCTCTTCTTTGAGTAACTCCTTTTGGTTTGCACCAAAGAGATTCCTTTGTTGGATTTATGACCAAAGTGAGGCTTCTAGATTGATATTATGGAATTTTATAGCTTAATTTGTTAGGGTTTGGATTATACAAAGTGTCTTTAGAGTTTTGATGAAGTGAGGGGGTGAGTTCCCTTTTATAGAGGAGGAGGAGTGACATTCTTGTAAATATAAAAAGGCAAACACTATTGAGAGGCATCCCTTACATCATGTGCCTCCAATAATTTTTAAAATTAGATCCAATAGGATTTTTTAAAATATTTCTATACTATATATTTTTTACATGTGTCTAGGTCATGTGGCCTCTTAAGATTAAAGTTTAACCATTAAGTAATATGTTTTTACCTTAATTGCTATAATTAATTTTAATTACTTTCAATAATATTTTTGGTAAAAAACTAAGATAAAATTATTATACAATATAAATTATGATTATTCCTAATATTAAATCATTTTTTATAAATTATAATCACATAATTGTCAAAAATTAATTTAAAGTTAACTCTACAGACGGGACGACAAAACGGGGTTTTAACGTAAAAATGATTAAAAGTTTGTTAAGTTTATATATCTAAATTTAATGTGAAATTGTTTCAAATGAAATAAATTGGTTTAAATAATATAAAATAGATCTAATTATACTTAAAAATAAACTAAAACATTATTTAACTATATAAATAAATTGGATGAAAATACAATTTTGAACTAAAATTCAGTATTATTCACTATTCATAAAAATAAGAAAGTTCTCAGAAAAATACCAAAAATTCACCCAAAGTAAATTTTTATATTTTTATTTCAAAAATTAAATTTATTTTTTCAAATAAAAATTATAAAAGTGTGAAAAATTATATTTAAAATGTGTTCGCCATTAAAAGGTGGCAAAATTTCCTTTTAGAAAAATACATATTTTTATTCAGAAAATTGGATTTATTCTAATCTTATACCCATTAAATCTATTGGATGAGTATAAAAAATATTGATTAAATATATAATATATAAATTTTATTTAAAAAGTTAATCAAAAGTGGTTTTTTAATTTACTAAGATTAAATTCTGTTTTTACATAGAAACAGAGTTTTCTTAGAAAATCAATTTATTTATTTTCAAATAGTTTCCTCATTCACTTTTACTAATTGATAAACAAAGGATTAATTTTATATACATGTGTAAACCATATTTTTACAATTTAGTTAATCATATTCACGAATTTCATTCCAATTTCTAGGTGGTAGCTATAATAATATTTTGATAATAATATTTTAATAATAATATTTTAATAATAATATTTTAATAATAATAATAATAGTATATTATAGCTCAGTAAAACTCAGCCTTGTGTGTTAGGTAAGCTATCAAAGGAATTTAACATTGTGTGTAACACAAGCTAAACATAGTGTTGCGTGTACCAACATTTAATCTAAGTGTTGCGTGTAGTGAAAGCTTAACTTGCTGTTAAGTACAATGTAATCCAAATCTAGTTCTTTCATATAAAAAATTCTATATTCAATGTTGTGTGAAATGAAAAATATCAAAAAGAAATAAATTAATTAAAAAAACATTTTACAAAATATCAGGGTGTTAAAAAGCCTAAACCTCAACTCTTGGGCACCATAGGCTCCTATATGTACTTCTTTTATTATGGAAGAAATCTCTTCTTCATCGATACAACTGATAAGGACTCCATGAAAGCCTCATTTATAGAGAACTTTTTGGTGATTTGGGAGGCCATAAAGAGTGAAGTTGGTCGCTCATAATCATATTTTTTCTTTTCTAGCTCTATTTGATGAGAGAAATCCATTTTGGATGTAGTCCATAATGGGTTTCATCCAACCAATCATAGGACCATCTGGTTTAAGGATGGGACTAAACTCATTGACTTCTTCAATGTTGACACAAACAAAAGGAGAGAACATTCGATGATGCACAATGCTGATGACTATTTCATCCCGGTCTGGATCCACCAAGGCAGTGGTTGCATTTTACAATGTATCAGTCTGATCATTCCATGATCGTGGGACATGATTCAATGTCAACTTCTTGGGGAACCCTACCATTATCCACTAAATGTAGTCAAGAAGGGGAATTAACACCTATTTTATAATGGCATAATCCCCATTGATCTTTTTGATTACCAAATCTGAATCATGTTTCACCTTTAAGTGGTCCACTGACATTTGAAGGGCTAGTTCTAACCCAACAATGAGGGCTTGATATTCTACCTCTTTTTATGTAGCCTTATGAGAATAGAAAGGAGTAAGGAAAGACTGAATTTTCTGGAGAGATGATCACAAATCCCAAACCAAATTTTCTGGGCTTGGGGTCTTCCATTATCTTTCATGTTGGGCTTCTAGATGCTCCGTCAAAATACATTTCTGATGTATGGGATCCGCCTTGAATAAAAATGATCTATTTATCTGAAAATTCAGTATTTAATGACATTGTTTATGCATATGTATGTTCTGGAAGAAAATATTCCAAAGCATGGACTTTTACCATTTTCTAAGGTACAAACTGAATGTTAAACTACTACAGGATAACCACCCACCATTCCAAACATCCAGAAAATAAAGGACGATGGATGATATATTTGATTGAATTGTTGTGAGAGACTAAATGGAACTTATGGTGTTGTAGGTAGTTCCTTAGTTTATAAACCATGAATATTAATTCCAAGTATCTATTCTCAATATTTTAATAGAGATTCTCAGTGTTGAGAATGATTCAAATGAGATAATAAAGGCTGTTTTCATGTCTGGAATCATTCTTTTTTACAAAGAATATACCCAGTGATTTTCCAAGGCTATCATGCATAGGATGATCAGTTTCCATTAAACAGGTTGAATTAACACTGGTGGACTCAAGAGATTTTTCTTGAGGATGTAAAATGATTCTTTATGGTCATCAATTCACTGATATGTAACCCCATTCTCCATTATCTAGGTGAAGGGAAAACACTTCCTTAAAGGTTATCTATGAAGCATAAAATGTATACAAGGTGTTCTTATATCCCTCTTAATTATTTAAGGTTTCAAAGTGGTGACATATAGATGATAGAATTTTTCTTATTAAGATCAACTTCGATGTCGTGATGGCATACAATAAACTAAGAAATTTTCCTGAGTTGACCCCAAAAGAGAATTTCAAGGGGTTCATATCCTGGTTGTGCTATCAAAGTTTGTTAAATATGGTCTCAAGATCATCCAGGTGGTCAGAATGTTATCAAGACTTAACCACCTGATTGTTAATATAACATTCGATAAATCTTCCCAAGAAGGGTTTAAATATGAGATGCATGAATGATGGTATGTAGAACCTATATTCTTCAAACCAAAGGGCATTAACCGATAGAAAAATACTCCCCAGGGGTGGTGGCTTCTTTATATTCTTGATCTATTCTAATTTTATTATACCCTGAATAGCCATCCATGAATGATAGGGATTTATATCAGGCTGTAACATCAATCACAAGTTCTATAATTGGATTTGGGAAATCATCTTTTGGACAATGTTGGTTGAGATATCTGAAGTTGGTGCATACCTTGATTTTCCCATTATTATTATTTACAGGGATGATATTGTCTATCCATTTTGGATACTGTACTTATTGAATGAAATTTAATCTAATAATCTTGTCAAATTTAGCCTCAATTTTTGCATCACGATTCGGGTGTGTCCTTCTGGCCGCTTTTTTGTAACCCTAGTAGTTCTTTGGAAAGCCCAAGTGGTGAGTGACCACCTTAGGATTGAGTCCTAGAATATTTATGTAATTCTAGGTAAAGATGTCCCGATGATTCTTTAGGAATGAGGTATATACCTCCCACTCTTTGGAATACATGGTTGTACTAATCAAATTGGGATGTGGGTCCTCTTCTGTACCCACATTTATTTCTTTGAGTTCATCAATGGTGGTATAAAAACCTTCCTCAAATGTTAGAGGGGAATCCATGAGATCCTCCCATTACTCTTCCTCTTCCTCTTATTCATTAATCTGAGGGGAATTAGGTAATTAAGGATTATTTATAGAATTAGGACAGGATTCAACATTTTGACATCTAGAAGATGAAGTGACTTCCCCTGATCCATCTTACGGCGTGGGGTCTCTTAGAAGTTCTAGAGGGGTTGAAGTGAGGGATAGAGAAGGTTCATCTTCATCCTCTTTTGAATCAGTTAATTTTCTAGGGATCAATTAAAACTAAGGTGATGGAATGAGACAATTTTTATCTGAGATTTTAATACTATATGGAGATCCAATGACCTTCATGACTGATATCATGAAGTTTATTTAATGTAGACTCATATTTGGGACTATACCTTTGACTTGATGGATGTGAAACACATATTCTTCACTGAGATATTTGAAGGGATTGGTTGGGGTCATTTCTATACCATTTAGAACCATTAACTAAGCAACATTGTTGGTCATGGGATTCTTCCCTCCCCTCTAGTAGAATCCTAGATCAATATACTAAGTTTATCAAGATTCAAATGGGGCCTCATCACCATACAATGTCCCAATTTGATCATTAATGAAATATTTGAGGCATTGATGATATAATGATGGGATTTATACATGATTATGAAACCAATGTATTATTAATAGAACATTTAAAGTCATGTATTTTTTGACAACAATTTTTTTTTGAGTCGGATATAGGGTCCTCAAACTAGTCTTTGAACCTGATCTTTCCAAGAGGATTCTGATCACTCTTATCATAACCCTATAGAATTATAGTGGATGGGGAAAAGTGGGACTCACTATATCCTAGCTAGTTAAGTGTTTAGACTAGAATGAGGTTTAATCTTGAGCTGTTGTCAATGAAACCCATTGTACATCAACGCCATTTATCCTGATAGATACCTACAAAGGTCTGATGTGTCCTTGTATAATGGAATACTTATCTTGCTCCCTAGAATATATGATTATGTGGAATTCAATTGGATCAATATATTCATGATATAATTCATCAATTATGATTTAATCTTCAAACTCACGAGGGATTAGCAAATCCTCTATGAGTGCTTCCTAGAGGTATTTTAATAGACTTAGGGCATCTAGAATTGAAATTTTAGCAGGTACCGGTGCTAATTGATTTAGGATGTCATACTTATGGGATAAAGGACTAAAATTTATAGAATGAGACTAATATTTCATGGGGTTTTTAAGAACTGAAGTGCTTGATATAGGAAAATAGACCCTTGGAACTGGAGTTGAAGGCACTCCTGTACTTGGTGGGTTAGGTCAACTAGGTCTACCTATGTACCGAGGTTGATTTGTAAAAAAATCCCATATAGTTGATCATCTAGTATGATTAGGTTAGGAAGATCCCTAGAACATTTGTGGGGACATTCATACTCCTTCTTTACCCGTTGGAGGGCTCTTCCATGGGTCTTAGAAACATAGATGATCAGAATGGGGATGTGGCCAGAGTAGTGTTTTCTACCATAACTTCATATTTCCCTATGTCCATGATCTCAATGAACTCTTCCCCTAATTCCCTAATCATATACATGGTAATCAGGTTCATAGACATACTCATCATTGGAAAAGGGATCCATTAAGTGAATAACATTAACAGAACCAAAGATTAATTCTTTATCTGATGAGGACTCTGTCTCGTAGGTCAAATCTTATTGTATCATTTGGTGGGGTGGCACTAATTCTTTAGGGACCAAAGGCATGAATCCCAAGAGATTCAAAACCAACTTTTTTCCTTGGTATAGTTTTATCTTCATATGTTTTTTTCCTTCCCTTCCGACCATGCCGTTTCTTGGAAGAATGGATTTTAGAGGATTGCGGTGTTGATGGAGTCAGTTGTGCCATAAAAGAAGTGGAATGGGGCATAGTTGGATGTTTAAAGTATTCTTGGGGGATAATATGAGTCCATTTGACCATATTTATTACCATCCAATCATTTAACTTCTGTATACCTTTGTTGGAAAATTCCCTCCAATCACTCTCTTCCTCTGGATTGGTGGTAGAAATACATGATACCTGTGCTGGTGGTTTTCCCAAATTTACATGTCCATAGTCTACTATTTTTTGTAGGATTTATTTTAAAATAATTCATTCATAGATAGTTTTCTATAATGTTTTTTGGAAGGGGAAATAGTTTGGGAGAACTTTGAGACCAGTCCAATCATGCCTCTTGGGCTTTGAAAACTTGATCAAGTTGTTTTACAAGGCTATGATGAAGTAGATATAGACTTGGTCATCTTAGAATGAATAAAACATGTTCTTTAGCTCCTCAAAATGGTTTTTAATTTGTTACCTTTTCTCATCCTAATGAGTTAGTAATTTTTAATGACACTCAGGAGGGGGTGCTGCATGATATGGTGTGGGTTTTGGAGCTAGATCTCGTGCAGGGGCTGGCTTAGACATGATTGTTGCAGACTATGCTTTCCCTATTCTCTTCCCTTTATTTGATGGAGTTACTTAGAAATTGGTCTTGGATTGAAGGATGGAATATTATATTTTCTAAGAAACTATGGTGATATTATGAAACCCTCCTATATATTTCAAATGGATGAATGGTGTGCACAACTCGTTGCGAAGATTCTCTATACACATAAACAAAAAAAATTCTTGAGGAATATAAAGGTTCAAGGAGTAGGTAAACCCTTTTCATCAAGAAATGAAATATAAGTCCCTATCATTCTTCCACTGCTTGAAGTTTAAGAGGCCAAGGAATGTTGTATTCTACAACATTGAGTTTAATTGAGAGAGAAACTACCAATGGAGGTCTTCCCATCCCACAATTGATCAAGATGGAAAACTATTTCACCATACAAAGGCTGACCCTTGCAGTGTTTGTATGAAGCATTTTAGTTTCACTGTTTCTTGATGTGAAGGTGTACCCATTATGGGATCATAATGGGATATAAAATGTATTAAATTCTACTCTGGATCCCTTGATCCATTAAAAATTAGAATTGCAGGGTTCCCAAAATTTGGTTGGGGAGTGGTTGGATCCACCCATTCTGGGTAAGGACTCTTTTTGGATTCACTAGTGTACACCATTATTCTATATATTCTAATCGATATATCAATGAATCAATAGTATTGATGATACCTTGAGGTATTTAAGTTTGAATAAGGACTTCAATAAGGTATGTAATGGGTAGATTCATCTGTGGTGGCTCTATTTGTAACCATGTTGGATAACCTATCGAAGCCGGTCTATGAATATTTGTTTGAACCAACCATGGTTGTGTTTCCAAGGGGTAGAACTAATGATATATCACTTCTATGAGGTTGAAATATATTTTTCCTCAGTCCCAAACATTGATAAAATGTTATAGTTCCACTTCAGTTACTGAGGATAACCCTCTTGGTTGAGGTACGCTAGTTGGGAGTGCTAGTTTTGGCTCTACTTATAGAACATATCTATTAGGTATATTTCCTCATAGTATTTCTATGTTGAGTATTCTAAACTCTTTCATCTCTTCCTCTTTTTGATCAAATCTTTTCTCAAGTGTGAGGGGCTCAACCACTTTGGGAGGTGTGTGAGGCACAACCTTACCTTTAACATTTTCTTTGGTAGATGCTCATTGAGGAGGTAGTAATGGAGTAGTTGAGGGAATGCCTAAATTCATAGAAAGCATTTTGTTCTGGGTAAGAACACCTCCTTCAATTTTTTATGTGTGTACCATATTAAGAACCAAAAATTCCTCCTCTCACTCCTCTGTATTGGCCTCATGTTTTTTGGAATTTATATGGGTGTTATTAACAACATTTATTTATGCATAACACATTGTAGAATTTTTTTGGACCTCTTTGAGAGATTGATTTTGTTTGTACCCACCAAGACACCTTTTAATCTCCTTCACTGGTCTTCATAGAATCGTTTTATGAACAATAATCTGAAGGGAATCCCTAGACAATTTTTTCATGCTTGTTCCAAGAGAGGACACCAGGTCATGAGATAGTATGAACTAAGAGGATTCATTCTATGACATTCCTCATAGTCAAGAGAAGACTGAATTCTATTGATGAGGAGGTTGGTGAGGTAAAAAAAATCCCCCATCCATATAGACCAGGGCTGTTCCCATTCCATTTATACAACCTTTTGAGCCTAGTTTTCCGACCTTGAAGTTTGTGGTAAAAAAATCCCCCAACTCTGTGGGCTGTGGTTTCTAGAGGATTACCATGACTAACTACTTCCACAACCAATTTATTGATTTTATAGATTAGTGTTTGAACATGGTATGGATTCATGGTAAATTTTACACTTAAGCTACCTACTTTTGAAGAAATTTGTGACATTTTCTATATCTTACAGTTGACTTCCCTTAAGTGGGAGGCTTGCTCGATAATTTCAGATTCCTGATGAAAAAGTATTTTGATGGATCTCTCTCTTATGGTCTGATGTATGTGAGAGTCAGTCATGGATGGTTCTTGCTAAGAATACCATCTATTGTGAGCATAGTCCTCTTTTTTAAGCCGGCCTAAAGCTATGACATTGCATGATGTCACTTTTGGTGGTCTTTGCTTATTAGGGAGCATGGTGAAATTAAATGATCCATGCTTTCCCCATCATATGATATGAACACTATATTTGTAATCTTTGATCATAAAATGAAATTCCTTTAATGCATCAAGACCTATGCATTGAAGGTATCCTTGCTGTCATCTCGATTTTGGATGTTGTGTTGCTAAGAGAGCCACCACATCAATTTGGTGATGTATCTATTCTATTAACTTGATGTGTATTGGGTGATATTCATAAGATAATATTTTTTCTATTAAGTGAGAAATATTTTTCCATATATTGAGGCAAATTTAGTGAAAAAAATCTTCTGATAACACCTCTGGAATGCTATATTTAAGAGTGACTAAAGGCTATAACATGAATGATATGTAATATTTATCCAACTATCTTTTCATGTTCAACCTATCTTTTTCATATTTTTCTAGAGGCTCCTCAACCTGGTTAGACCAAAGTGGATTCTTATCTACTTCTTTATTATAAACAGTAATGTTGGTAGGGTTTTCCTCTATCATATCGGAAGGTATGTGATCCAAGGGTGGTTCAGAGAATGATCATAACCTCAGGATATCTTTTGGATAAGAAATTATTTCACTTATCAATTAAAAGACATCAGGAATGATTGGAATCTTTTTCCCAAGTTCCTCATGGTAGGAGGGATTTCTCATCATTAAATTACCAAGTAGAGGACATCTTTGATGAAGTGAAATGCCCTTATGGGGAGGACTACCATCATAGATTGATGTATGACCATGAAGATAGTTCCTAAAGTGTATACCTTGGGCATGAACTTTAGGGTAGATGATAGAAAGGGAATGAAATTATTTCTATTTGATCTTTTGGCCACGTGGAGGGATTCTGTGATGCTCATTAGGATATGGGTTCTCAAGATTGATCAGATTCTAGACCTAAAGAAATACTTTATAGTGGGATGTCTATGGAGGACCTCCAGAACTACTACCACTATTTTTATAATTTGGTAATATTAGAGTAGGATCTTAATATTTCATAGATAAATGTTCGAGGACTTTAATAACTATATCATTAATTATAGCGGGATCATAGACCGACTATTAATTTTTCATTTGCCTCTGGTGAGGCTTCTTTTTGGATGAATTATTACAGGCGACTTGAACTTCTTATTAGGGAAAATAGTTTTCATATATGGAATCTTATTTCGTTGTATCACATGTAACTACCACAATTTGATGGATGGTTTCTATAATTTTAGTAGGGGTTTGTGCCTACCCTGGAGTGGCCATTGGAATAGATCGATTACCACCAATTAGAATGGGGGTATGATCTAGATCCTATTGTCCATATATTTTGGCGGAATTTGGCCTATGAACCTACTGGATGGGATCATAGGTGATTGTATGCTATAGAATAAACCTTATTTTGTGTTGGTTAGTCACCCTAATTTTGGGGATGGATTTTTGTGTCTGCCCCTCTTCCACTACCACTAACATTATTATATCTTGGGAATTTTTCAAGATGCGGGAAGGTATTTACATCCTCCCTTTCACCATTTTTAGGATGTTCTTGGTAAATTCAGTGGTTGGAACATGGATATGTTCCCATTATATGGCTTGATAAGGGGTGTGTTCTTTATCCTATCCTCCATTTTCTGCTGGTACGTACTGATAATACTTTGGTGTGGGGTAGAGATATGGGTATACCCCCTATTTTTTGTTGGGATTTTCCAACTGATTTCTCTAAATGCTACCGGGTTTGGATGAAAGGCTTAATAGATGTGTGTAGGTTCTCCTTCCTGATCATATATTACCATCATATTTAAATGAAAGGCTTTTGTTGACGCATGAAGGTGTTTTTTCCTACTCATAATTTTCTATCGAATTTGACTAGGATACTTCTCTGGATGCTGCTGAACTATACCAACAGGTATGGATGGTGTGGGTAGGTGTTTGTTCCTGCTCATTATTTACTACCTAATTTGACTAGTGAACATATTGAGAGGGAAAAGATATGAAACCCTACTCACTATTGTCTTTTTTCTACTCCTTATGGTCCATATTGCATACCCGAGTCTGAGTGTTCTGGTCCAGACTTTCAAGGAAAACACCCCCATCATACCGAGGGTTTGTTGCTGTGTGACATTAGCGGTGAAAAATAATTATAGAATACCTTTTGAGGGAAATCTGTGTTGTATAGATGAGGCCACTAGTGGACTCTTGATCTTCCTCCCTGAGATAATGGAGGAGATGATTGTTGTATTTCGGGGATAGGCTCTCAAAACGGGTTGAGATGGAAATTGGTCCCGTCTACTTCGGGTCTGCCAAACATTGTTGAGTGGATGGATGGAGGGGTTTCATAAGCCATAGGGCCTATCAAGTAGCCTTTAGGGTCGAGACGGTACCATTTAAGTGGTACTCCTTGACTAGTGAATTTGAAACCCAATATTAGAGATGCTGGGTTGGTGATGGCATCCTCTATTTAGTCGAGGACCCAGTTAGTGCAGTAATTGAAGCATATGTCTGAAGGAATTGGTATGACACCATTTATATTGAAGGGAGATCTTGTTGAAAGTGCCTGGATATATGGTACAAACACATATAAGAAAAACCCATCAAACCAACATCTCAATAAATGAAAACATTTATAATCAATTTTTTTATTTGTCCCTCTATCAGTTTGGATGTGAAAGGGGCATAACATGTGGTCGACATAGTCATCTTGGTTAAGGAATCAAATTAGGTCCACCATTTTTGTTTCCAATTAAAATGTTCTTTGGTTCCTTTGACGATTTGATTGTGGAGGTTTGAATGGTTTCACAATCATCCATGTCAGGATCACTATTTTTTAATTACTTTCAACTAGTTTTGTTCATGGATCCAGAAACACCCAATGGTTCCCTTATTCAATATTTTTTTTATGAACCTACTTTCCAAAGGTAGGAAGTTATTGGGAAATGGTCCAAAAAATGCATAGGAACTCACATTGGTCAAGATAATGGGAGGTCGGGCTCATCAAACCCTTTTGGGGGGACTTATTTCCTACTCTAGGAGTCTCTTAAAGATTTAATACATATTAGTAAATCCTTCATTAATTCCAAAGTATAACATGTGTCTCCCTTTGGTTAAAAATAAATTATTAGTATGTATGAAATTTAGAATCATCTGTATGTATTCAAGGTTATTCATTGATGGAAACATATGTATGTATCCAAGGTTCTCCATCAATGGAATCCTTTTATGAACAAATTATAGATTATTTGGTCATTTATTATCATGATGCTGTTTTCAAGCCACACAGTGGGGAACTCTGGGATTTAATGTCATCAGGGAGATGAAAGATATTTAGATATTGAGATCAATACCATGAGATGGGATTTATACTTATACTTGTGAAAGGAATCAGAACCCACATAGTTCAGTGACTCTTAGTGGGATACATCATACCTTTTAAGGTCATGTGACACAGACCAAACCATATAGTTTAACGTCATGCAGAAAGGATGTCAAGGCGGGATGCGACCAATCAAAGTTTGGCATGGGACTTATGATGAAGTATCCAAAGGAACCTAAAAGGGATGTGGGCTCCCAAGTTGCATTTAACCCTATTGGGAATTCGACCCAGAGAGAATTAAGGTTGATTTTGGGTGTTGGGTTTATACCTCATGGAGGCTTAATACACATCTCATTTAGATGGGAATCAAATCTAAGGTAGTTTGAATGATGAGGGCCCACTCCTATGGAGTCTGTTTGAAGGTTTTTATCACAAGGGATGTGGCCCTTTGATACGGTGATAACATGGTTGGGGATTATACTAAACAGGAGGCCCATTTTTCTGAATCCATGAGGAGTGTCTTAAATCATGATGATTTAGAGGTTTTGTTGGGGTGACCATGTTGTTGTGACACGTCAAATTGATTATGATTTATATATAATTTTATAGTCTAGGGAATAACATAGGTCATCTCTCAATGAGTTTTTATAGGTTTAGAGTGTGTATTTTTAATAAGAAGTACAAAAAGAGGGGGGGGGTTGTTTTTGAAAATATTTTTAAGAAAATAACTTGATTTAAAGAGTTTAATAGTTAAAAAACCAAGTGAATTTTGAAAAATATGAGACAAAGGAGTACTTTTTGATTTCAATAAACACATTTTGAGTTCATATTTCTTATAGATTCATTCAGGTTTGGAGTAATTCTTTGGTTGAAATTAATTGGAATCTAGATTAATTCCTATGTTTTTATTTCAATGCTTGAAGAACTAAACCTTGACATAACAATCATATTTATAAGTTCTAGAACATATTAATGGAATGATATATTCTAAAGTATATTTAAATCACAAGAAAGTAGGTATGAAAATTATTCTTATGTTGTTCAATCATAAAAACACAAGTCACACACTCAAAACCTCACACCGATCAGTTAGAAATTAAGAGCATATCAATCACATGCATCAAAACAAGCATTAAAATATAAAATAATGTAAGATACATGGAAATAAATGTTTTAACACCAAAATTAATCCAAAATAGTAGATAATATCTGTGTTGGAACTCCCTTGACATGTGTGTAGCTCCCTCACAATGAACACCCACCATTTAGCCTGATATTGAGGGGAGGAGGAAACTCGGGTGGATCTACTTCTTCATCCTTGACCCACCTATAAGGATAGGGGCCTAAAAAACATCTAAGATGAGTAGAGTACTCATATAGAACTCTAAATTTTCATCACTTCACTCCTTGGTCAAAATTTCAAATGGCGTTCCTAAGGTGGAATTTATTGGCAAAGAGGAACGTGGTTTTGGGAACCCATATTTCGTAAAATCACTTGTACCATGGTTTTAGGCCAATAAAAAGTATTATATTGCTTTTGAAAAAACTAATTTTTTCCACACCTATTTAATATATTAACAAAAGTTTGGAATAATTTTGAGCTCTATATCTTGATATATGGATGAAATATGGAACAAATTTTTTCCCTTTGAGAAAATTAGATCCCATGGATATATCAGTTCGGATAGGCCCCTTAATAGATGAATTGGGATTGGGTTTATTCATAAGAGTTGTAGATAACTAAAATTATGATCATCCAGAAAAATATCAGACCAATTGGATTCATTTTTTAGTTTTAGTTTCAATTTGATTCCACCGGTGTCCTTGAAATCATGCACAGTTTGACCCATTTTTCTTCAACTACATCTGAGGCCCTCCAAATCACCTCCACCTACAATGAAAAAATAAAAACAAGTGAAATTGAATTTTTTAACAGTGATTAAAACAAAATATTTGAATCAAACATGATGTGATTTTTTTTTATTAAATCTGGAATTTTTGATACAAAATTAGTTTAACATAGTGTTATAAGGGTGGAAATTAATAGTGAATTGCTACGTGATCACACCCCCACACCTAAACATTTACAATCATGGGAAAATTCACTTTTACAAAAATTATTCATGTAGATATTCCCAAATTCTCGAATATTTAACATTAAATGAAAATTGAATATGTAATAGTAATTTGATCAAATAAAAAATCACACTAAGGAGTTATTCTCAGTGATCATGGGAAAAGATGTCTCATAAATTGTATCAGAACAAAATTCTAAGAGATGCATGATACCAATCTGAGAAAATAATTCAGAATTTAACCATGTCACTAATTCTTCATGTTTGTGTATTCTAACTATTTCATGCAATTATTTCTACTTTCGATCAAGTAAACATTGGTTATTTTAATATTTTTATGCTTAAACGATTTTATCCGCCGAAACTACCCTACATCATTTGCAATCAAATTTCAATACCCACTCACTCAAGCATTCCTGAAAGTCAAACCTTGAGCTCCCAACATATATATCCCCATATGTTGTAAATTTCATCACTCCTATAATTTATTATTATTTTTGTTTTTATAAAAAGTTGAACTTGGAAAAAATCTCACACTCATCACTGAACCCTTGTTTGATCTCTTCATAACACTAATTGTAATAATTATAATAAGATAAAAGGTGAAGGAAGAGTGGTTTTTGAACTGCCTAAAAAAACCCATATTTTTTTTGTTTTTAGTTGTTTTTTTTATTTTATGTTTTTTAGGGCATACGAAAATCAAATAGTAGGTACACATGCATAGGTCAATCTGATATAGTAATAAAAAATAGCGAATAAGGAACAAACATATGAAAAGTCATTTTTTAAAGATAATAAATATTAACCTAACTTATATTTAACTTTTATTGAGTGATAAAAATTCACACTTCATGGTTGGGTGAAAAGATGTGTTGAGATATTAAGTTATTTTTCCATAAACTACTCACACAAAGGGTACCATTCTTATCCAAGGTTTCAAAATGATTCAACCATTAATATCATAAAAAAACAACCATTTTTTAATAAAGTCATACCTCAATGTTAAATTCATGCTAAAACACACATTTCATCATTGAAACAATTTTTTTAAATGTTAAACAACATGAAATAGGGAAATTCCTCATGCATTTTTAATAATTCCATGATTAAGTAGGCATAATTTTCCATGATAAAGAGGGCATAAAAAATTAACATTCCAACACAAAATTGAGGGGGGAAAATGGGGGGGGGGGAGTGACAATACCATTCAGCAAGTGAAATTAGAAAAGGAAATAAAGACGATGAAAATTCCTAACTAACCTATGAAAGTGGGGAAAATTAAAAATACTACACAACAAGATAAAAAAAGAAGAAATAAGAAAGACAATGAAAATCCAAATGAACTCGATAAGGTGGGAAAAATTAAAAATACTATATAGCAAGAAAAGAATAAGAAAAAAAAAGAAAGACAATGAAAATTACTAACTAACCCAAGAATATACCTACCCCCACACCTAAAGTGTATAGTGTACTCACTATAATAAAAGAGAATGTGGGAAGTAAGGATAAAACCCAATGGGTGTCATTGGTAGGTTGCTTCTTGAACTTGGAGTTCCTCCATCAAGGACTTTGGAATGGCTTCATGAAAGTGCTTCAACCACTTTCCATTGACAGTGAAGGTTTGTTTGGTTTCTTCATTTTAAACCTGAACAACACCAAATGGATAAACATTAGTAATAGTGTATGGAAAAAACTAGTGGGAAAAAAGCTTACCTGGATGAAACTTTATCCTTGCATTGAAAAGGAGGACCTTCTTCCTAATGTGGAACTGATGATGAAGGATAAGGTAGTCATGGTAAGCCTAGGTTATCTACTTATAAATCCAAGAGTTCTTATATGAATCTATTCTAATTTCCTCCAGCTCATGAATCTATATCTTTATTTGAGAATTTTCACTAGAAAGATTATAATTTCATTATTTAATGTCCCAATAGGCCTGATGCTCTATCTCAACAAGGAGGTGAAAACTCTTCCCAAAAACTATCCAATATAGTGAAATACAAATGAGAGTTTTAAAGGTAGTATGTTAAGACCATAATGAATCATTGAGTTTAAGACTCCAATATTTTCTATTGGGTTGAACCATTTTTTCAAGAATTTGTTTTAACTCTCTATTTGACACCTCAGATTGACCATTTTTCTATGGGTGATATGCAGTAGACACTTGATGCTAGACCCCATACCAACACAAAAGTGATTGAATTATTTGGTGGAATAAATGAGAACTTTTTTCATTGATGATGATCTTAGGTAATCCAAATCTATAGAAAATTTGGGTTCTAAAAAACTAAACTACTTTCTTGGAATCATCTTCCCTCATTTATTGTTCCTATACCCATTTTGAAACATAATTTACTTCTAGAAAAATGTACAAGTTGGCAAAGGAATTGGGAAATGGCCCCATAAATTCAATTCCCCAAACATTTAGAATGTCATGGAAGAGAAAGGTTTGCTGTGGAATTTCATTTATTTTAGATACATTACCCATTATTTGAAAATGAGGATAAAATTTATAGAAATCATGGGCATCCTGAAATATTTTTTTCCAAAAGAGACCAAAATTAAGGACCTTGTGAGCAGTCTGTTGAGGACCAAAGTGCCCCCCACAAGTAAGAGTGTGACAGAATCTAAGGACATACTAAAAATCACTATTATAAACATAACGACTAAGGACTTGATCACTACATATGCTCCAAAGGTAGGGGTCATCCCAAATTTACCAAAGGGACTCATTTTTTAGATAGTTAGGTTGGTTTTTTTGAAATTAGTAGGAATACAAGATGCTACCAAACAATTTACAATTTTGGTATACCAAGGAATAACATCTTTAATGTGGTATAATTTATCATTAGGAAACAAGTCATTTATGTGAATACATGGGGATAACCTAATGTCCAAGGATGGGAGGATCCTACTGATATGGTCAACCACCATATTCTATGCTTCTTTTTTATCTCTAATTTATAGATTAAATTCTTGAAGTAGGAGCATCCAATGAATGAGACATGATCCAGCTTCTGGTTTCTTAAGGAGATACTAGAGGGCTACATGATCTGAGAACACAATGACTTTAGAACCTAAAAGGTATGACCTAAATTTATCTAAGGAAAACACAATGTAAATGAATTTTTTTTAGTTGTGGTGTAGTTTTCTTGGGTAGGGTCCTGTGTACATGAGGCATAGGTAATGACATGTGGAGATCGATTGACCCTTTGTGATAAAACTTCCCCAAATTCATAGTTAGATGCGTCACACATAATCTCAAATGGTAAATCCCACCAAAGTGGTTTGATTACCATGGGTGATATGAGACTCCATTTCAATTTATTAAAATCTTACTCTCATTCTTTATTAAAAAAAATTACTTTTATTTTTAGAGAAATTGGGAGAGGTGGAGTTCAATCTTACTAAAGTTATGAATGAAATAAAAATAAAATCCAACATGACCTAAGAAAGACCGCACATCCTACACATATTTTGGGAATGTTAGAGAAAAAATGACATCCATTTTTGATTTATCTACTTGGATACCATCCCCAAATATGAAATGTCCAATTACTATACCATATCTCACCATGAAATTACATTTCTCATAATTTAATACATGATTATTTTTAATATAATGATGTAGGATAAAACTAAGACTACTCAAAAATTCATTAAAATAAGAGCAATAAATAGTGAAATCATCCATGAATACTTCCATGAAATTCTCCCAGTAATCTGAAAAAATACTAACCATGCATTTTTGGAAAGTACCTGGAGCATTGCACAGACCAAATGGCATCCTCCTATATGAAAAAGTACCAAAGGAGAAAGTGAAGGTTGTATTTTCTTGATCCTTGGGGGAGATATAGATATGAAAGTATCTAGAATACCCATCAAGTAAACTATAGTGGGGCTTCCCCACTAGCCTCTCTAGCATCTGGTCAATTAATGGTAATGAGGAATGGTCCTTCCTAATGTGTTGGTTTAGTCAACAATAGTCTATATATACATTTCAACTATTCTGCACACGGGGTGGAACCAATTAATTGTTTTCATTTTTAATTACTGTTAGAAAATTTTTTTAGGAACAAATTGAACTAGACTAACCCATTGACTACTAGATATGGGTTAAATGATTCTATCATCCAATAATTTTGTTACCTCCTTTTTAACAACATATAGGAAGTTTGGGTTCAGTCAACATTGTGAATGCCTCACTGGTTTAGCCTCATTATTTAACAATATATGATGTGTGAAAATTTATGGGATAATACCATTAATGTTAGAAAGTGTCCATCCCAAAGATTTTTTATACTCCCTCAAAAGTTCAAGTAGTAAAAATTCATGCTCTCAAGGGATTTAACTAGAACTGATGACAATCATCTTGTTTCTATTATCTAGATAGAAATATTTTAAATCTTGAGGTAGTTATTTAAGTTGTAATTTAGGTGGAATTTGGATTTATGGGAGTGAATGTGAAAGTGGTAAGTCAATGATCTCATATAACTTCTCAATGGAAAACTTCTCAGATGAGGAATAATCTGTTACAAGCTTAGTAGTATTATCGATGGTCATGGAATCCTTAGTGCTCAAGAAATCATCAATTAATAACACACATGAAATTTTTATATACCACTACAACATTAAATGCATGAATAATTACCTAGAATGTATATCAATGATGAAAACCTAGGAAGGGGATCAAAGCAATGAAAATAAGTGTTTTTAGAGGAAGAAAATACATCAATATAGTCAACTGAAATTGAGGAATGTTATTCTGAGACATGCTTCATGGAATCAAGGAAGTTGAAGTGGAAAATGTCACCACCAAACCCCATATAAAATGTACCATTATAGACATTAATTATGGTTTTGGTGGTTTTCAATAATGGCCTCCCCAATATAATTGGGGATGTCTATTCATCCTATCATATTCTATTTTTAGCACATAAAAATCAGTAGGAAAAATTAATATTTTCACCCTCATAAGAAAATCCTCTAACACACCATTAGGGTGTTCTCTATTCCAGTTTTCTAGTTTAACAACAATTCCAGTGGGATTTAGTTCCCTGACCTACAATGAGGAGAAAATAGAGTGAGACATCACATTTATAGATTCACCCAAATCAGGCATAACATCAGAATAGAAATACCCCCAATGGTGCATGGAATCAAGAATGTTCCCAGATCATTTCATTTGGTAAGAAGTGATGGATCTATCAATGATGATATGTTCCTCCCAAAAATCACCATTTGATCACCATGAAGTCACCATATGTGTGCACACACATCCTTTATAAATTTGGCGTATCATGGAATTTGATTTATGACATCAATAAATGGAATGTTAACCTTAAATTTTTTGAAAGTTTCTAAGATTTATTTATCATGTTTAGCTTCTTTTTGTTTACTTGGTTGGGTATCTCTTTGGGTAAATGGAAGAAGAATGGTTGTTCTAGGTGACTCATTAATAGACACACTCTTTCCTTTAGTGGGATTCTTCTTTGTACAAGGTTTTTCTTTTCTTGGGAAATTCTCAATGGTTGGGATGGTGGTATCCTTAGGTGGGTATGAATATAATGGAGGGGTTATTTTAATTTTAATTTGATTTCCAATCCTAAGGGTTATAGAAATTAAATTTCCCTTATCTCTAGGGTCTAATAATGGTTGAGAGGGTAGTTTACCTAACCCATGACTTTGGATTTCCCCCACCGAGTTGGATATTTGGCCTAATTGGGTTTTTAGATCTTGTATGTAAGCTTGGGTGGTTTGTTGGAATTTTATATTTTTGGAAGCCATTTGTTTCATCAAATCTTCTTGGTTTGGATTAGGTTTTGGAGGGGGTTGTTGGAAAGGCCTTTGTGGTGGTTGAGGATTTTTGGGTAGTGGTGGATGACTACTCTTCCCTATTGGTTCCATGGTTGTTGAGGTTGGTTTGAATACCCTCATTTCCTATAGTCTTGGTTTTATTTCCACCTAGGGTTGGATGGATGATATGGTTCTTTCCTAATGGGTTGGTTATAGGGGTGTCCTAGGAAGATTACCTCACAACTCTTAGAAGATTATCTCAGTTGAAGGAATTGGTCATAATAGTGGGTTTTAACAGAACAAATACCACAACAGATGAGAGTAGGATATTGGGATTTACCTTGGTAAAGAGAAACTTGTTGTAGAAGGGTACTCACCTCTTCAAAATTCGTGTCTACCTTCTTCTCAAAATCAAAAATTTTCACCTCATGGACAATTCTAATGGGTACACTGGACCTTGAAACAAATTGTTGATTGTTTTGCACCATGTTCTCAATAAGGGTCCTTGAAGTGATTGTGGTTTTATAAACTAGTGGACCACCTATAGTAGCATCAATCATATTTTGATCAATAATGATTAAACCTTAATAAAAATACTATATTAACAGTTGATCACTTATTTGGTGGTGTGAGAAACTTAAAAAAATCATTTTAAATATTTCCCAATATTCATGATGTGTTTCCCCTTGTGATTTTATTATCCCACAAATTTCATTTATTATAGTGTCAGTTCACATGGATGGGAATTATTTTTCAATAAAATGGTGTTTCATGTCCTCCCAACCTCTAATAAGAGAATTAATATAATAAAACTAATCTTTTGCAGTGTCTTCTAATGAAAAATAGAATTCCATAAGCCTTACTTTTTATTCATCCACATTAGCAGGTTTTAATGTATAACACACAATGTGAAATTCTTTTAAGTGCTTATGTGGATCTTCTCTTGTGAGTCCATGGAATCTTGGTAATAAGTGAATTAAATAGGATTTAAGTTCAAAATTTGGCACCTCGCCTTGTATTTGAATGTATGTGAGGTGAATCTCTACATTGAGAAAGGATAGTTATTTTAATTTAAATTTATTTTCAGCCATATTATGCCAGTTTAATTAAACTTTTATGTGGGTTTTAGAAGAATAAGAAGTATCGAGGATATTTTCAATGTTTTGCGTGTCCTCCTTCAAAGGGTTCTCCTGTGTGTCTTGATGTTGCTGACGTAGGATCCTCTCTAGTTTGGGTCCAAAAGGTGGAAAATCTCTCAAAGTATAACACTTAATGAAAATAAACTACACAGTAAATAAATTAGAACCCAAAAATATATGTAAAGTTAGAAGATAAAACAAATAAATATATTCAAAATCAACAAAAATCTTATAAAAAACACGCACTAAAAACCAAAGTGCTCCCCAAAAACGGTACCAAAATTTGACTATTTTTTGATGACACTTCAAATTTATTATGATTTAAGAATGATTTTATAGTCTATAGAATAAACTAGGTCATCTCTCAATGAGAGTTAATAGGTTTAGAGTGTATATTTTTAATAATAAGTACTAATGGTGGGGGGGGGAGTGGTTTTAAAAATAGTTTTAAGAAAATAACATAATTTAAAGAGTTTAATAATTAAAAAACAAAGTGTATTTTGAAACATATGAGACAAATGGTTCATTATGATTTCACTAAACACATTTAAAGTTCATAGTTCTTAAATATTCATTCAGGTTTGGAGTAATTCTTTGGTCGAAATTAATTGGAATCCCGATTAATTCCTAAGATTTTATTTCAATGCTTGAAGAACCAAACCTTAACATAAAAATAATATTTCCAAGGTGAAAGACTTATGCATATAAAAAGAGATTAAAATTCATATTGAAATCTCAAGAAAGTGGGTACAAAAAGGATTTTTGTGTTGTCCAATCAGAACAACATAAGTCACACACTCAAAACCTCACACCGATCGGTTAGAAATTAAGAGCATATCAATCACATGCATCAAAAAAATAATTAAAATATGAAATAATGTAATATACATGGAATTAAATGTTTTAAATCCCAAATTACTCCAAATAAGTAGCTAAAATATGTGTCATAACTCCCTTGACATGTGTGTAGCTCCCTCACAATGAACGCCCACCGTTTAGCCCAACATTGAGAGGAGAAGGAAGCTCGGGTAGATCTTATTCTTAATAATTGACTCCCTATGAGGATAGGGACCTCCAAAAATTATAGTATGAAGAGAATACTCCTTTGGAACTCAAAATTTTCAGCACTTCGCTTCTTGGTCGAACTTGAAAATGGGGTACCCAAGGTGCCAATTTATAGGTGAAGTGGAAGGTAGTTTTGGGCACCTAGATTTCATAAAACTAATTGTACTATGGTTTTAAGCCTTTATAAAGTCTTATATTGATTTTTAAAAAACTAAAATCTTGTTTCCCCACCTCATGAATATCTTCAATGAAATTTTGGAATCATTTGGAGTCCTACAACTCGATATATGGATGAAATACATAACACAATTTTTGAATTCATGCATATTCGATCCCTTGGATAGATAAGTTCATATGGGAACCTTAATAAACGAATTAGGATTGGGTTTCTTCATAATCATCCCACAAAGTCTCAGACTAATTGGATGTACGGTTTAGTTGTAGTGATCATTTCACTTCACTGCCATGCTTAGAATCATGCACAGTTTGGCCCATTTTTCTTAAACTTCATCCTAGGCCCTCCAAATCACATCCACATACAATCAAAACATAAAAAAAAGTTAAATTTACATTTTTAAAAGTGATTAACATAAATAATTTTATAAAAAATTATTTTAAATTTGTTATTAAATTTGGAATTTGTGATACAAAATCAGTTTAACACAGTGGTATAAGGGTGGAAATGTATAGCGAATCACTATGTGATCATGGGGATTACATCTAATATGAGTCCCTAAGGTTGATTCATCAGTAATATGGCCCCTTTCAAGTTCAAGGAAGGGTTTTGGGACTTACACCATATATGAGGATTCCTGTAAGGTTGGATACATGGCTTTGAGGAGCCACGCCTATGGAGGCCATCTGAAGGAAGGAAAGAGGAAGATCTAGAAAAGGATTCTCTATAGAGACATGCATTTTATCATGTTAAGGTCATGATCCTAACTTTAATATAGTCCCACATAATTCATTCTCAGTGTGAGAAACAATAGGAAGTGGAAGACCTAACAAACCACACAATCCTTCATCCATTAGTGGAAGAGGTTGGGGCTTTGGGAGAAGATGAAAGGGATTTGATGTGTCTATCTTCTACCTTATTTTGTAACAAAGATAGTCACATATGAATAACCATCTATATATGACCCATAATAAAGGATAGGGGCTTAATCCAGGAGGGATTACCTACTCCCAGTTCTAGAGAAGAGAAGAGGATAAGCCACTAATCCCCATCAAAGGGAAAATGAAGCATGATCCCCTCCCCTACTATCTAAAATGGGACATCCTTAGTCTCAAAGATGACGATTGATGGACATATCCCTAGACCATATGAGAGATTAAGAGGGAAGGATAAGTACCTAGACTTTCTTTTTGAGACTGATAGGTCCCTGGAACTGACCCCAGGGTTGGGGTCCTTATGACCAATGGGATGCATAACTGCACACACCCTAAAGACCCTACCCATCAGGCTGGACAAGTGTAGGAAACCTCTGACTGAAGTAATTCATAACCAAATGGGAGACACACTATTGTGTCTCTTTCCATGGTTGTGAAAGTATGGAGGCTTTAGTGGAGGCTTTGATTTGGTCTCCCTCAGATTGGCATCCCAAGGAAAGAGGTTCCCTGCCATTGGTGGTGTGAAGAGGTCTCAAATGAGGCTCACAAAGGTGGTGGGAAAACCGAAGGGGGTATCACATAGGTAAGTCCAACAAAAACTAGAATTGATACACATATTCTAGTCCTATGAGAGCTAGAAGTTACTTTTCTATGATGTACAACCTAGGAAACAACACTTGGGTAAGGCCTTACTTTAGGCTCCAAGGGTATCCTCAGGTGTACCTAGAGTGTTCTTGTGCAGGTCCCAAATTTAAGAGGGGACCTTCATGCTAGTATCGATTAACTATGGGGGAGTGGTTCCTCATGCAAGTGTTTTTTATTTAACACACTAGAGGGAATTTGATACCACTATTCCTTTTAATTACCTCTTCTCCTAGGTTTTGGAGAGCTACCTATGTGGTTTCAAGGGCATGGGTGAAGGACTAGGGTGAGCAGAGCTTTAAGAATTCTATAGGTTTTTTTCATTATGAAAATAAGGATCCCCAAAATCCTATTTATAGGCAATTTTGGGACCTTGGGTGAAGAAGGTGGATTGCACAGGTACTTTTTTCTAGTTAGCATGTATGTGTGACTTGAGTTGTTTTCTTAGGCACACCTTTCTAGGGCATGCACACTGATGCTAGCACACACGCATGACCTGAGAATTGATTTTGATTCAATCCTTGTGTGATATTCTTTTGAATAAGTGTGTGACCCTTGGAATTATTCACTTATTTTTTCTTTGAAGTATTTCTCTTTGGAACTTCTCATTTTCATGATAAAAATAGTGTCAATAGATACTATGGATGGTTTCTAGGACCTCTTCTTCATGGATGGATAGTATAGGTATAATTAGATCCAGATGGACCTTGAGGATGAGGAGGCCACCACCTTCAATGTACCTTCTTCTACCAGGTGGTTCATTTTGGTTTGAAGAAATCTGAATCCACTTACTAGCGGTCTATGCACCATATATTTATGAAAATATTATGGAATTCGATGGAGTTTACATGGATGATTTGGTAGTAAATTCCCGCAAACTCTAGGACCATATTAAAGACCTTGATAAAATGTTTTAATTTTTTCTCCAATTACTTGATGATGAACCATTTGAAGTGTATGTTTGGGGTTACCTCTGAAAATTTACTCATATTTTTTATAAGATACAGATGCATCATTATCAACCCAGAGAAACTTATGGCTATTAACCAAATTCATTCTCAATGCAACCTTTGGGAATTGAAATGACTCCAAGTACACTTAGCCTATATTTTTTGATTTATTTAAAATAATAATGGAAAGTGTAATATATAATTTTTAGAATCATGAATAAAGGTTCTTCCTACTATCATGATGAGTATTTCTAGAATTCCTTCAATGACATTATACAATATCTTATATATCATCTGGTTCTGATGCCTCCCATCTCAGGAAATCCCTTGGTTCTTTATGTGACTTCCCTGGAATGACCCCTTGGTTCCCTTTTATCCTATAAGAATAATGAGGGAAGGAATAATATATTATATCATCTTAGTCACATACACCTTAACACTGAGACTAGATACTCCCCCATTGGGAAGAGTTTCCTTATGTTGGTCTTTATAGTGAATAAGTTGTGACATTGCATGAAACAACACGAGATATAGCTAGTATCCTATGTTGATCTACTAAAATATATCCTAAACTACCCTATACTGATAAGGTTCCTAGCATTATTGGTGTTAATTCTCTAGTAGTTTGATATCAGGTTTTTTTAATAGAAAGATATCAAGGAACAAGCACTGGAAGATTTCTTAGCTATGAATCTGACCCCTAAGGAAATACCCTTGGATGTTGATTTCCTAGATGAGGCTATCTTCTCAGTAGATGTGGTTGTACCATGTTGGAATATGTATTTCGATGGTTCCTCCTAGATTCTGACTGATAGAAGCCTCAATGACCCCAAACTCAATAGGGCAGGACTGGGTATTTTCTTCATCATTCTAGAACATGATATATTTCCATAATTTTTTCTATTATAATAGGTCTTCACTAACAATGAAACCAAATATCAGGCCCTTATCACTATTCTCGATCTATCCATTAAGATTTATGTCCCCAATTTTCATGTGAAGGGAGACTCCAAACTAGTTATCAAACAGATCATCGGTTACTATGTCATTAGAAAATAGGGTCTTGTTCCATTATTGGAGTGGACTCATCAGCTAATGGATCAATTCCATTCCCATACAAATGTGACCCATGTTCCTCAGTCATAGAACAACTGATCCAACACTCAGAAAATCTTGGATACATATCTTGCAAAACCTGACCAAGATAACCTAGTCATTTATGTGTCACATCAGAGGGTCATCACCCCCATCACTTATATACATGACGACCGATAGGTAAATTATATGGGTGTATGTACTTATGCATAAGGGACCTTAAATTCCTCTATGGTTGAATAAATTCATGATTGGATGACTCCCTTCATTGAGTACCTATAGCACGACACTCTCCTGCCAGGTTGAGCTGAGTGTGAGTGAATCCTTTGGCGCGAAAAATAGTTTACCCTCTAGAGTGACCCTAACCTTGAGAAGAATCTATATAGGAATGGGTTAAATGGTATTCTTCTCCTTTGTATCCAAGGAAAGAAGATACCTCATGTCATACAATACTTCCATGCTAGATCCTATGGATCCCACTAAGTAGGATTGAATATCTCCCACAAAATTCAAAGGATGGGTTAATTTTGACCTTTAATGGTTCGTGATTGCATTGAATTCACCAATATGTATCATGTGTTCTAGATCCATGCTAATTTTTTGGAGAGACCACTAGATATTATCTACACCACAAAGTATTATTGTCCATTTATTGTTTGGGGACTCAAAGTTGTGGGTCCCTACCCATCGATGATGGCTTGATAGTGTAGGTTTATTCTGACCATAATGGAATTCTTCTCAAAGTGGGAAAAAGCAGTTCCCATCAAAGAAGTCAAAACCTAGTCTGTGATCAAGTTCATGAACTCCCAAATCACTCATCAATTTGGGGTTCCTCACACTATTTTTAGGTATAATGGAACTAACTTCTGGGATACCAAGTTGAAGAAGTTGTATGCCATGTAAAAAATTTGGTCTAACCACACTTCCCACAATTATGCACAAGAAAATGAGAAGATTGAGGCATTAAAAAACCCTCTCTAACATACTGTAGAAGATAGTATTCAAGAACAAAATAAGTTGGCCTGATAAACTCCCTAATTCCCTCTAGGCCCATCAGATGATGACTAAAAATTCCACCCAGGCAACCCCATACTCCCTGGTGTATAGAACAATGACAATTTTACATATAGAGGTTAAATTTCCATCACTATAAAAAGATGTTTATGACCAAAAAACACCAAACTGAATAGTATAAGTCTATCTAGATGAGTTGGAATCCCTTAAAGAAAACATGCTCCAGGAATTTCATAACTTGGAGAGGCATAAAAACCCAAAAACATTAGCATTTAACAAAAAAGTCTACCTATATTCCTTCCTTAAAGGTGACATGGTACTGGTTCTCATGATGCCAATGATACCCAACAAGAAAAAACCAAAGCTAGAACCCAAGTGGGAAGGAACTTACATTGTCCATAAGGCCTACTATAATGGTGCATAATAATTAATAAAAAAAGACGAGGAGAATATCACACCTCCCACCGACACCAAGTTTCTCAAGAAGTACTTCATGTGAACTCCAATCATGGTCTGAGCTCCATGAACATAAACTAGAAGTAGTTGTAGTTCGATTTATACGACTTTAAACTAAAAATACTAATTTCCTTAGAAAATTATGTTAAAACCATATCCTTACCCTATGTGATAAACACATGATGACTTATGTGATAAATATGATATGAACCCATTTCCTCATTGCATAATGTAAAACTGCATGATACTGTATATCCTTACCAGATAGAATTCCATACCCCCACAGATTTTGTCTCCTTTGATTCCATGTTCTATAATTATGTGTGGATTTATTACCAATCAGTGGGATACATAGTGACACATAAAACCTTTGTCTATGGGCCCAACTATAATTTTTCCCTCTCAGAGTGAGGTTATATCCACTAGCATTAATTCACTCCATGACCTATTTACTAGAGCAAGGAAAGGTTTCATGGGCCTCCTCATCAGGTGTAAAACCCAATCACATTCCTTTACATGTTAGTTAATATAGATTCCATCATTAACTGACTTATGGAAGAAATAATGGGAAGCTCAATGTATAATCCCCACAAAAGTCCTCAACATGGGATTCCTCATATGAAAAATGTGAGATGATCAAAACCACATCCTTAGCACATGATGTTAAAAAGTAGACTTACCTTGTTTTAAAAACATGGGATTACTTATATGAAAATTGTGAGATGACCAAAACCAACATCCTCATCACATGATGTTAAACTATAGGCTTACCTTTTGTGAAAAATATGGGATGCCTCATATGAAAAATGTTAGATGATCAAAACCACTTCCTCAACACATGAAATCAAAATTTAGCCTTACTCTATGTAAAAAATAAGAGTTTCTTTATATGATAACTATGAGATGATTCAACATCCTCTTCAGAGAGGATGTCGCCCTTTTGACATTGGTCTCCCACCAAATGATGTTCCAGAACTACGTGTGTCTTGATTCCTAATTCCATGGGATATGTAGAGATTCCTAGATCTTATATCCTGAGCTTATCCCTACTGCCAACTCATTTAGGTTTATTCCCCTTTTAGGTCCAGGCTCAATATTTTATTTCTGATACGCTCATCTAGCTTATTCGAGCGCATGGTGGAGTAACCCCTAGAGAAATTAATTTTACCTCAGATATCCCCCACTCCCACTTTCACACTTCAATATTATTTTGATTTAGATCCTCATAACCACCATCTATTTGAATAGTCCCCCATAACAACAATGGTTACTAGAAACAATAGCTCACTTACCGCCCTGAGCACATGCCTATAAGAATATTTGGAAACTCCCATGTTTTGAACATAGTCAATGATTGATCCTAAATCTGTTCAATCTATCCATGAATACTGTGTTTGTGGGAACTATGTTTTGAACATGGTTAAAAATCATTCCCTACCTATCATTCACCCCCTTTCATGGTCTAAATCCTAGAATTCATGATTATCCTTCTTCCTCCCTTTATTATGGTGGGATATATAAACCTCTAGTGTTATTCCTCCCATGTGTTCATATATGATGGTCAATCAAGTCAGCATTATTAGGATATTCCCAATACGATTTCATTTCCCCCTTTTCCCCCTCCCTCATAGTTAAGGAAAACTTTTTCTACTCCTTGTTTATTATAATTATAATAACTCACGTGGGAGTAGGAACCATAGTAAACAATTTCCTGACCATGGTTGAGGCACACATAAATTAAAAAATATAACCCCCTTATCAGTTCCAATCCTTATGACCTTTAGCTATGTGAAATTCATATTGAAAACTATTTTCATGAAACTGATATTCCTTCACCCTCATTTAACATTGATTCACTCCCATTTTTTCATGACCCATAAACATGTTTTAATACATTCACCCCCTTTTGGTCCAAACTCTATAACCTTAAACTAGGAGACCTGGGATAATTATCATGACCTTAAACTATGTGAAAATTATCTCAAAGATGCCTCATATGACACTGGTTCTCCTTGTACCTCTCTTTACACTTGGTTTCCTTCACTTTTATATCACACAAACATCCCCAAAACACACATTTCCCCTCTGGTCAAAGCTATGTGACCTTAAACTACATAAACCATCTATCCAAGAATCATGACCTTAAACTATGTGCCAGGTGTATTGGAAATTTGTGTGGTATATGGAATCCTTGTCACTCTCTTCACATCAAGTCTTTACCTATTTAATTCCACAAAAATTTCTTCAAGGAACACACCTCATGGTCTAAGTCACATGAACATAAACTAGTATCCCCACCTTTTTTATGGTCTGAACTCTATGACCTTAAACTGGAAACAATTATGGTTCAAATATTATGACCTCGAACTATGTGCAACTAGCCACCTGTTCCCCCCACTTTACATTTAATTTTCCTCACCTATAGTTCCTAGGAAAACTAATTCCCCCTTAATTAATCTCATCCTTTCTCGAGAGGATTTTCCCCTTCTAATGTTGGTCTCCTAACACGCTTTGTTCCAGAACTATGTATGGATTTATTCCCAACCCATGGGATATGTAGTGATGCCTAGAAATTTTTCTCTAGCCCATCCACAAATGTCCCATCAAGTGATTACATTTTCATTAATATTCATCCTCCTCATCCCAATGCTAATGAATGGAATTTGGAATGATTGGTATGGTGCATGGACTCCTTATACCTCCTTTAACATCACGTTTCAAACCCCTCATACCATCCAAATATCCATAGAGTACCCCCACTTATTCTACGCATTATGACCTTAAAACATTTTTAACTTCTTGGTATTACTTGAATGACCTTAAAATACCCAATAAAAGAGGAAAATATGTTTATCATATTGAAAAATAGTAGAGAAAATATGAGTAAAATTCATACTTTTTCTCACTAAGTCACCCTTGGGATTTAGACAAAAGTGATGGAATGGATGAAAAAGGTACAAATCCTACAAGACTCGTTGTCGATTCATGAAAAAAAATATTATGTGCTTACTGGAGCCCATTGGTTCAGGAAAATGTTAGATCCAAATATAAGCTCCATTTTCTTCACAAGATCCTATGTGAGTTGTTTCTCATCATGTTTCCTTCTTGTGCATCCCACTTCCCTAATTGAGAAGGATTTATTCACACCGGTTCACACATCCTATTCATAAGTTTCTAAATTTCTCTACAAACATTTGAGCCACATGATGTTAAATAGTATGACACATCACACTCATTGTAAAATGATAAATTGTGTATTCAATATCCTTACTACAAGAAATTAAACTACATCCCCCCTATCTACATTGTACAATGAAAAAATATGAAGTATCGTAGGTCCTCACATGAGGGAACCTTTTCCTCCTATGTTGATGGTGATATACCACACCTCTTGAGTTATCTGAACATCACTTGATAACCAAGATTAAATTCTCATTAGTAGACGGGTCTGGATTTTTCTTATACTGATAAGCTCACACCATGTGTTCAGAACCATGGTGGCATAATCCCAAGACTATTTAACTCTATCTGAACATACCCTTAGTTCATCCCCATGCTTCATGTATTAATTTATTTGGATCCCCATAATCTTCTACATTTGAATGGACTCCCTTGATAGTAATGGTGTTTGGCGACACTAGATCACCTATCATCCAGGGTATATGCTCTAAATGATCTTATGATGATATTTTATAGTTCCCATTTTTTGAACATTGTCAATTACCAAACCTTATTTATTTGAGCCCATACTTGGTGGTATGATGGTGGAGTCTATGTTTCAAACTTTTAAAATAGTCATCCTCTATCTCCCATCACCCCCTTTATGTTCTAGATCTTATGAATATCAATTCAAATCCTTTATCCTTCCCCTTTTTTCAGGTATAATCGAATTCCCCTACCGTTACCCCACCTGTGCACCTGCGTATGTTGGTAAATAAAGTTGGTTGTGCAGAGTTTCACTCTCCAACCAAGGATTTCCTAGTTAGGACATTCCTGATGGTCAATGAATCATTCTTAACCCTACCTTTCATTACCTTACTTGAACTCATATAAATGAATAGTCTTATGTTCAAATCTTTTTTCTCACACTAATCATGATATGATATTAGAGTCTTATAGTTGATTGTATTGTTAATATGATGGAGGTTCATGAAAGTATGAGAACATATGTTTTTTTATTTCCTAAAAACGAGTAATAGCGAGGAGGTTTATCCACAGACTAGAGCCTCTTTTTATTTTAACAAAACAAGAAAGATAGAATTTCTTCTTAAGGATCTTCCTCAACAACCAAGCACTCTAGCCCGACCAACCTATGGTGAGTGGTATCCAGGGCCCATTTCTACTTATAATTCTTGACCACTTCCTCCTCATCCATAGGGTGGGCCACATTATCCCAAATTCACACCCATCCCTACTCAGATTGGCACTTAGGAACTAGAGGTGTCACCACTGCCATCTTAGCCTCATATACCACTAATTGTCCCCTTAGCTGGTTAATGATCTATACTTGATCATTGAAGAAAATTAAATGATCTCAGTCTTTCTATTCTAGCCATGAAAGTTTCAATTAAGTTACCTTGATTGCCTTGGTACCTTCATAATTCTCCTCATTATAGGAAACATTGAACTTTGGATGTTATGCATGCACCCTCTTGATGAGATAGTCATGATCTAACACATGGAGAGCATGATCATCCACCCCTACGGTTCCTAGGTTCAATAACCAGTGGTAGAGGGACCTTATTCGACTCACTAGATCTGGCTCTGTGGTGCATGTGATGAAATTATGGATGATTCTCCACACCCTACACTAGAAAAAATGGTTATATTCAGTGAAATCAGAACCAGATTCATCCAGATCCATGGGTGGAATAAGCTCATACTCAAAGAAATCCATGAGAACTATGGTAGTAGGGTCCTCTTAAGGTAGCCTCTCGGATGGGATATTCTCTATGTTGAGAGGAGGGTCATCCCAGTCTAACTCTTCACTAGTGGAAACATCTTAAAAATATTCAATTTCATCTTCCCTCACAACCGTATCCATGTATACAACAATTTTCCTTCTTAGGATCAGGGCTGGCTCACCCTAAAGGGATGGATCCCCAAGAGTTGGCTCAACTGCTGGAGAAAGCATCTTGACTTCCTTGGCCATGCCTAGTTGATGAGGATGCGTTACCTCGAGCACTATTTTGTAAAAAGGTAATACGGTTGGATAAAACTATAGTAACTAAAAAGTTAGACATAAATTTTGAAAAAGGATACTTATATGTGGCAAGAGATTTAGGGACATTAATGACCAAGACAATGAATGAGAATTCCACTATTAGAGACCCTTCAACATCGGTTGGCACCACAAAGTTTCCCTGTGATCTCTCAGTTCCACATTCCTAGAAGTTATATAAGGATAATAAAAGGGTTAGTTTGTGAAATTTGAGTATTTATCAAAGCTCTGGGAGAATCAGGGTATATGGGATTTGGAACTTCACCTTGGGAAGGTGTATGGATCTCGATGACTAGCTATCTCGGGATGCCTCCCCCAACTTGCATGGAGAGTTTCAACTGGGATTCCATGCATAAGGCCCCCTATAGATGACTGAGAGGGATGGTGGGTGGGTGGGGGGGGGGGTCTGAAGATTCCCCTACGGTTCCCTATACAGACCCTTCTACCATCAGGTCCTTGGGAGAAGACTCCGAGCTAGGTTCCTCAATGCCCATTGAGGTTCTCTCTTTACCCTCGATAGAGGTCCCTTGACTCACCACATTTGGTTCCTATATGATTCAATATTATGGGTTAGATATAATCAATAAAAAGAAATCTAAAATGCATAATCATGGAAATTTACCTTTCCAAACAGGAGCTCCTTCAGGCCATCTTCCTTAGGAGTGACCTCCCCACTCTCCTAGTAACTTTCCTGGCCAATGTTGGAGTCCCATGACTCCTCATCACTAGATCCCTGCATGTTAAAACTGGGATATAGTACATGTTAGACCAGAATCTCAACATAGATCATCTTCTCAGGCCCCACACTGAACATCACTCATACCCAGGGGGTAGTGGGTTCACCCCCCACACTTTCATGTGAAGGAATCCATGTCCTCCATATAGTCAAACCTCTCATGGAATCTCCCTTGAGTCATGATCCTCAAAATTATTACCTAAAAATTCTTGATCCCTTCTTAGGTAATCCTCTGCTGTAGATTCTCTACTGTTTGGGACATTCACAATGTCCCCCATGTATTCTAGAGTTCGAGGAAGTAGGCATCATCGGTTGGCTGCAACAAATAGCACAATTTATTTCCTAAGGCCTCCCTGAGTAGACTTGTACCAACATAGTATATCTCCACCTACTCACTTGGATTCTTCTGAGGTAACCTCACCCCTCTAGGGGGTGGATCTGGGATGGTCCCTTGAGCTAAGGTCTCAACAATAGCTTGAGTAGTCACCATTTTTTGTGAACTTCAAAGGGCCACCTTCCTATTACCATGTAGTTCTTTTGGATCCCTAATAGACATAACCTTCCTTACCCATTAAAACAATATAGCACCCAAGTATTCTGACACCTAGTGGCTAGAATAATCTGGCATAAGTCTAGCATCATGGTTGGTTGGAGGTAGTCTGATCAAATCCCCAACTCCCTCATCTATGAACATCCACCATAGATAATGAAGGATATAGAGGTACCTATCCTAAAGGAATTTATGCCCAGTTTACGGGATATTGAATGAACCCAAATTGGTGATAAAATTAGGATAGGGTGTATTTTTTTGCAGTAGGTGTTTCCATCAATCTGCATGACCAACACCCCACTCTGAAAAACATACAGATACTCCCTCTTCTCCAATGACCCCAAAGATCATCAACCATCTTGCCTATTGGGGTTGGAAATGACATGAAATTGAAATTATTGGTGTATATAATATTTTCTATCACCCTAGATTTGATGAGAGTCACTAACCAAACCCTATATTAGTTGAGGAGTTATGGTTTCATGACTTCATTCGGGGGATTGATAGAATTTGAGAACTCATATCCACCATAATTCAATACAACCCATCCAAGGATAAATTAGAATAGGACACATACATTTGGGCATGTTACCTCTCACAACATCCCCTAGTTGGTTATAGATTCTAACTAGTACAACGATGTCCAAGTTGACCCAATGCACCGCTGCTAAGATTACTACCATTACTAGTGTCCCTGGTCACAAGATAATGTGTGTTCCCATAACTGGTAATATCCAACCACTAAAAAAGGGAGATATAAATGCTGTTTATATGACTTATATGTGCCAATACTTCACACTATATCCCCACTCTTGATAACATCCTTCCTCTAGTACTAACCATTAAGATCCTGACCTTCTCCTATGACATGCCCCATGAAACCACTTTGGTCACCTCAAAAATTTCTCTACTGGAATGCTAAAGAACATGAATCTCCATGTATTAAATGGTATGTCCTTTTATAAGTGGAGTTTATGAATCCAACATTGTGGTTAGAAGATCTAGAAGGGCCACTTCCATAATTGGTGTTTTCTCCCTATTCTCCCAGGAATTGGTCATTGGAAGGAATTATTCATACTGAAACCCCATTAACGGGTGCCCATTGATGTTTTAAAGAACCCATAAGACATTAGAACCAATGATTTTATTTCTTGGAAATGGAGTATGGTTTATGTTTATTGTCAATCCACATTGGGTTTGATTAAAGAGTTTGCAAGACAAGTTATCTTATAGTACAGGCCTAAGAAGGTGTCTAAGATGCCACAGTTTCCCAGTGTTTGCCAAATTTTTGGGCCTCAAAATTAGGAGATTATATTTTTGGAAAAGGAAGGTTTTATGAAAAGGATTTAGAAAAACATGGTTCTCAAACCTTGAAACAAAGTTTGTGGACCACTAAGGGAGGTACATTGAATGATATTTCTATATAGCAGTGCTATGTAGTCACGAAGCCCGGTATGGGGACCACATAGGGAAAATGGTTCATGGGGAGGATTGTGGTTTGCAGGATACAAATGGTTTGTGGAAGGCTTGCGGTATGTAGGATGTATCATCATTTTCAAAAACGAGGTGGTTATTTGAGGAGTCGCAAAGGGTTTCATTTGTAGAAGAGATTAGATTCCATGAAGGAGGAATGGCGGTACACAGACCGCATAAGTAAGAACAGTTCATGCGAGGAGAGTTTTACATGGTGAAGGATATACCTGATACAATATTTGGATAAAACAGATTAGAGATATTTTAGGACCTATTTTCCTGTATAAGGACTATTAATAAAATCATTTCTCAGAGATAATTTATTAGAAATTTGGAAGAAATCCATGAATTTTGAACTGGTTTGTAGGAATATAATTCTATGAATGAAGTAGTTCATGGGAAGATAGGTCTGCGAAAGAAGGAATTCCACAGAAGTAAAGGCAGTACACAGATGAAGTATATGAAAGTGGTATGCGGGCACAATACGCAAAAGTGGTATGTAGAGGTGGTTCTCCTTGGTGGTATTCTGAGGTGGTACATAGAAGAGGTGATCTGAAAAGCACACGTGCTACACAGTGCAACATAGTTAATGGAGTAAGCAGTCCAGTTCATGGAGGAGCAGTTCACAAACTATCAAGTGCACGGAAAAGTGTATTACATATAAGGGTAGAAGCAGGACTTAAACAGTGCATCTACCTATAGTCGAGGATGTGTACATTCATAAAAATTAAGGGACCTACAAGTCTATAAACTATGTGTGGATTCCTCCCAAGTTAGTGATATAGGGTGAGTCATCGGAAGTGTTCCGAGGGACACAATGATCTATCTCTAAAATATTGTAAAGGTAGTATTCCTAGAATAGAGTGACTATGCCCAATATTTTTTACTCCACATATAGTGAAGTTTAGTGGATTTAGGTATAACCGATGCACTATCAGGATATGATCCTTGTACTAGACCACAATGGTAAACCTAGTAAAGTTGATGTGTTAACTCTTTGAAAGTGATTATTTGTTTACTTCTCTTTCTCATCAAAAAGATTTAATAGGTTCCTTCCAAAATAGAAACAATATCTATCACTTTTGAAGAAATATTTGACACCCTATTTCACCCCTCCCCTTTTAGGGTGTTTTGGGGTCCTTAAAGTGGTATTAGAGGGTACAAGTTATTGTTGTTAAATATTTCCTTCATTACTGTCATGGAGAATACAGTTAATGTTAGGGGAGTTCCCCATTTTTATGGAAGTAACTTTTAGATATAGAATAATAGGTTGATATCTTATCTAAGATCTATTGGAATGGAAGTCTAGTTTTTTAACTACATAAGGAATACAAGTCACTGATCCAATGGGGCTATCTAAGATTGATATAGATAGGAAAATGATTGATGTAGATTCTAAAGCACAAAATTTCCTCACTTCAACTCTTTCTGATCAAATTTATCTAAAGGTGATGAGTTTTAATTCTACAAAGTCTATGTGGGAAAATTGGAGGATGTATATGAAAGAGACAACAAAGTAAAGTATGCAAAACTAGAAGTCCTATACAATAGGTTTGATGATATGAAGATGCATCTTGATGAAAATTCAGATAAATTTTTCAATCAAATTACTAAATTTATAGAAGAAATTCAAGGTCTTAGCGAAGAAATCAAATATATTGACATTGTGAATAAAATCTTGAGAAGGAATAACCTCTTTACAATCTAAAAGTGTTATCCCCTGAGGACAAGTATCTTTCTAAAATTTATTTGGATGATTTTATGAGTAGTCTGGTGGCATATGAAATGAGATTCAAACCTGAAGATACAAAAAATCGAGTAAGAAAGGAAATGGATTTCAAATCCATGAAAAAACTTGAGGTGTCTAGATATACATTTGATTAAGATAATGAGTAAGATGAATTTATTTATCTTTTTGAAAATTAATTCAAGAGAGGAAAAGGAAGATTTGAAGGAAATATTCCCCTGACCTATTTTCATTGTGGTAGAGTTGGGAACATCGCCTCTTGGTTCTCAAGGAATCTAGATGTTGTAGAAATTGAAGAAGGAAATTCAAAAAATCCTCATAAAAGGTTTTATAAAATGGGATACTTTAAATCTGGAAATAAAGTACAGAGGAAGAGTTTTTTCTATAAAGAAGAAGATGATGAAAATTAATTCTTTGATGAAAAAGGACTAGAGTTTAAATATAGAACCCACACATCTATAATGGATATAGTTTAAAAGTTAGAATCATTAAAAGATAAATCTATAGATAATCAGTTGATCGTTGATAATGATATCAAGTTTCAATTTAAATATTCTCTTGGTAGACTTGAGAATTAAAGTAATAGATGAAAAAAATGGAGAGCAGTTGTGGAATAATCATTAGAATATGTTGATCAGCTTGAAGCTGAAATTGAATGACTAGAAGAAGTAGTGAAATAACAATAAACAACCTTTTAAAGTAAAGAATATGTAGTGGAACTGAAGCTCAGAATTGAAGAATAGGAAAAGGTCATCAAAGGCCTTACATCCAGACTGGAGGAGAATTCCAAGACTATTTAAGGTCTTTAAGAAGAAGTTGTTACTCTTATAAGTAAACTTGAAAGTGAATCAAATTCAAAAGAAATAAATAAGAAAATTTAGTTTGGATGATTCTCAGATGTTGATATGGTATATAGAGCTAATCATGGTTATGAAGGAGTAGAAAAGGCTTTAGATGATCAAATATCCACATGAATGGGAAAAAGAAGAATTGGTTGTAATGCTGAAACATCAAAGGATGGAAATAAGATGAACCAAAATAAAGGGAATATGAAAGTTGGACATATCTCAAAGTCACCTGAAGTCTTAATAAAGAAAGCTTAAAATTAAACTGAAAGGATAGCTAAATACCATCTTCAAGTTTCCCAAAATGACAAGTAGTCATACTATTTTCCTAAGGAACGTGTTGTGGGAGGGAAAAAAAGTGAGAAGACATTTCCTCTTATGAAATTTCAATTATGTGTCTATTTGGGCCATACCATGTCATACTGTGAAGATGCAAGGATCTATTTGAATGGGGAAGATTTAGGAAGTCAAAAAGGGGAACAAATTCATATCCTACTTCTTATAGAAAAAATAATTTCCATAGATATTGTTTTCATTGTTCTAAGTCTGGTCATAAATTTGTTTATTGTAGGCAAATGAAAGTCAAGAACAATACATCTAGAACTCAAATACAAGACCATAATCATCAAAAAGATGGTGTTTCTCTTATAAACAGTTTTTCTCCTCTAAAATAAGAGTATGAGTTTGAAGAAACTATTCACATTGAAAATAGAATTTAAAGGCCATATTTATCCTTCACTCAGTATAATATTTCATTAAAGGAAAATAATAAAATCGAAAAATCCACCCTTGAAGAAGTACCCCTCAAAGCTATAAAGAGCAGCAACACCTAGATTATTGATAGCGGATGCTCATACCATATAATTAGAAATGAAGACCTATTAAAAAATGTTAAGAAAAGGGTTGATAGAACAATAAGGTTCAGTAATGATGGTTCTTTGAAGATCAAAGGGAGTGGAAGTACTGAATTGGATAATGGTGAGCTGAAGAAAATTGAAGTTCTATTTGTAGACAATCTGCGTCACAATCTCTTGAGTGTGAGTCAACTATGTGAATCAGGAATGATGATGAAGTTTAATCAAAATGGGTGAACTATCAGAGGAAAGAAAATGATTTATCTTATGGAAGGATATAGAATATATGAAAACTTATATCAGGTTGATAGTAAAGATAACATCTGTTACATGACAGTTGAAGAAGAAAACAACTTGTGGTGCTGAAGATTGGGTCCCAATAATAAACAAGACATAGAAAAGATATCTAATATGAATATTTTCATGGATATTCCCCATCTAAATCATGAATGGGAAAGACTTGTGATGCATGCATTCGAGGGAAGTTGGTTTGTAGTTTATATTGTCCAAAGAAGAAAAGGGAATCAAATCTTCTTGATCTCATCCATACATATGTATATGGTTTGATAAATATTTATAGAACATGTGGAGAAAGGTACTTTTTTCTTTTCATTGATGATTATAGTAGAATGGATTGTGTGATGGTTATATATAGTAAATGAAAAGTGATTGATTTCATGAAAATGTATTGCCAAATAGATGAGAATGATACTGGACGCACAATCAAAGTTCTATGGTCTGACAATGGAGGGTAATACACATCCATTGAGGTTGAAAATTACCTGGAGAAACATGGAATACAACATGAGGTGGATATTGTGAGAACCCCATAGAAAAATGGAGTTGTTGAGTGCAAGAATCGACAGGTGAACAATATGGCCAGAACTATGCTAATTGAGAGTCATATCCCTCACCATTACTAGAAAGAGGCTGTTCAAGCTACATTGTATATTCAATATTAAACAAGGCTTTATATGGGAGAAACCAAGACACCATATGAGTTGTGGCATGGAAGGAATCCCTCTTTGAAGTATTTTTGTGTTTTCAGAAGTAAATTTTTCATTCAAAACAAAGAAGGAAATCAAGGGAAGTATGGTGATGCTATAGATGAAGGAATATTCCTTATATTTTCAATGAATAATAAATTCTAAAATGATTTAATAACTATCTCAAAAGAATTGTGGAAAGTAGTGATGTCAAGATCATTGAAGATAAGACCACAAATACCTTGAGAGGATCTTATGCTGACGTGATTGGAGATTCATAAGAGAGTAGAAATGTAACGTATTCAAATGAAGAAGCAGAGGAAGGATTGAAAAACATTCAGATGTCAAATAACGATTTTGATTCAGAAGAAGAATCAGAAGAGAAAACCCTGGTTTAATTTTTTTTTTCTGAACCTCATAGGAGAAATTGAAGAGTAGAAATTGATCAATCTAA
The DNA here is from genome assembly GCA_963277665.1 of Viscum album. NCBI lineage: Eukaryota > Viridiplantae > Streptophyta > Magnoliopsida > Santalales > Viscaceae > Viscum > Viscum album. Next base: position 302,059,037 of record OY728130.1, read on the forward strand.
CATCATTGGATATTGTAAAACACCCACATAGATGAGAAGAATGAGTAATAATGCACAATATTCCATCTTGTCAATTTTGGAACCAACCTCATTTGAAGAAGCTTCAAAGGATGAATCATGGGTGAAATCCATGAATGAATGGTTAAATCAGATTGATAAGAACCAGACATGGGATCTTGTTAAGAGACCCAAAAGTCACAATGTTATTGGTTTGAAGTGGATTTTAAAGAATAAATTTGATAATAATGGTAATGTAATCATAAATAATATGTTATTGGTGCGTAAAGGATATTCAGAGATTGAAGGTGTTGATATTGATTTTTTTTGCTTTAGTAGCTAGATTGGAGTCAACCTGACTTTTTCTTGCCATGGAAATTTAAAGAGGATACAAATTGTATCAAATGTATATCAAAAAATATTTCTTGAATGGTGTTCTTGAACAAGAAGTCTACATTGAACAAATAGTGGTTTTTCAGCTTAGTAATGATGAAATGAAGATTTTTAGATTAAAAAAAAGGCTCTATATGGTTTGAAACAAGCACCACAAGCATGGTACTCTCGACTGGATTCCTATCTAAAGAAGCTTAAATTTAAAAGAGTAAGATTTAATCATAATATCTATGTGAATAATTCTCATAAAGATCAGTTCATGGTATTGGTGTACATAGATGATATTATATTTGGTGAAATTAGGTAGTGATCAGTGGATGAATTTTCTAATAACATGAAATCAGAATTTGAAATGTATATAATTGGTGAACTCACATACTTCTTGGGGATACAAGTGAATCATAGGATAGAATACACTTTTATTTCTCAGGAAAATTATGCAATAGAGTTGCTGAATAAATTCAATATTCATAAATCCAGACCAATTTCAACTCCAATTTTTGTAGGGACTAAACTTGGAAATCACAAGGATGTGACTTTTGTAGATCCCACCATGTATAAGATAATTATCAAACTCTTACTATAATTAACTACAAAAAGACCATATACTATCTTTGCAACATACTTAGAGGACCACTTTCAATGTAATATGAAGGAAGAACATATGGTGGAAGTTAAACGAATCATGAGGTACATTCAAGGTACTCAAAATTATGGGTTGCACTTTGCTGCATGAAGAGATAATGAACTGTCGGCATTATCTGATGCTAACTGGGATGAAGATGTGGTGGATATAAAGTTCACAAGTGGTGGATATTTTTTTGTTGGGAAGAAATGTGTGGGATGGTTGAGTAAGAAACAAGAAATCACTTAACCTAGTACTACTGAAGCTGAGTATATCTCCGCTACAAAGGCTTGTACTCAACTATTGTGGATGAAGCAACAACTTACTGATATCGGTGATGAGGTGAAACATCTGATGGTGATTCACTATGACAACAAGAGTTAAATTGATCATATGAATAATCCTATTAAAAATTAGTGTATGAAGCACATTGAAACGTGATATCATTTTATCAAGGAAAAAGTTGAACAAGGCATGATTAAAATGGATCATGTTGGAACTAATGATCAAGTGGCTGACATACTGACCAAATTTTTGTCATCACATGTGTTCGAAAAGCATCATTTGAATCTTGGTGTTCAACCACCTCCTAGTGCATGAGGAGGTTATGAGTGTTCCCCTCTCCCTAGTAGTATTAACTTTTTTAATCTATTTTTGTAAGTGATGCAGGTTTATGGGGGAGATACGATCTAGGGGGAGTATGTTTTGAACTCTATAATGTACAAATATTGGTCTTTGGGTTTATTGAAAATGGGGAAGGATAGAAAAATTCAAAGGGTATTCAATGGTACAAAGGTGGAGGATAATGAAAAATTTATGGTTTACTAGTTTTAAGAGAATGAAGGATGGAGAAAGTAGTTGTAGGTTTTTTGACAAACCATGAAATTCTTCTGTGACATGATGAGTTTTTGGTATTTCGAGTAAATAGTCAGAGACTAGCTTGAAAATATTTAAGCATTAAAAGACATGAGAACCCAATTAATTCTCCTCTTGTTTTCTACACTGAGAATTTATCACATACACTTAGAGTTTTGGATGTTTTTTTCTCTTGTATTAGGTCTTGATAGTGGCTGGTGATTTAGTGAACTTATCAACAGATTGCGAACAAAACCGAAGGGGGAGATCATTGGAACCAGGGATGTTCTTTGCAGAAAATGGAGTATGGTTTGTGTTTGTTGTGAATCTACATTGGGTTGATCAAGGAGTTTGGAAGAAAAGTTATCTTATAGTACAAACCAAAGTAGGTGTTTAAGGTGGTGTAGTTTTCTAGTGTTTGCCAAATTTTTGGGCATCAAAATCAGGAGATTATATTTTTGGAAAAGAATGGTTTTATGTAAAGGAGTCCACAAAGCATGTTTTTTGAACTGAGAAACACAGTTCATATACCTCTAGAGGAGGTATGCAGAATGGTATTTCGGCATAGCAGTGCTATGTGGCCATGAAGCGCGGTACGCAGAACGCATAGGGAAAACAGTTTGTGGGGAGGCTTATGGTTCCTGAGTGGAAAATGGTTCACAAAAGGCTTTTAGTATGCGTGATGTCTCATCATTTACAGAAAATAGGTGTTAATTTGAGGAGATGTGAAGGAATTCATTCATATAATAAATCAGTCACTGTAAAGGAGGAATGGTGGTATGCGAATCGAGTAGGGAAGAACGGTTCGTGGGAGTATCATTGTACATGGTGAAGGTTGTACGACATCAAAGATTTGTGTAAAATGGATTAGAGAGATTTTTGGATATATTTTCCTATATAAGGATTGATAATCCAATAATTTATCAGAGATAGTTTATTATAAATCCTAAAGAAATTGGTGAAGTTAAAAGTGGTTCTCAAGAAGACAATTCTGCGTAGGAAGTGGTTCACAGGAAGATAGGTCTGCAAAAGAAGGAATTCCACAGAAGTGAAAGAAGTATGCAGATGAGGTACGTAGAAGTGGTATGATGGAATGATACATGGAAGTGGTATTTGGAGGTGGTTCACGAAGGTGGTAGGCTGAGGCGGTACATGAAAGAGGTGATCCACAAAGCACACACGCTACGTGGTGCAATTCAGTTCGAAGAGTAAGCATGTCAGTTCATGGAGGAACAATTCGCAAACTATAAGTGTGTAAAAAAGTGGATTACATCTATGGGTAGAAGAGGGAATTCATAAAATCATATACCTATAGTTGAGGATACATACATTCATGAAAATTAAGGGACCTACAAGTCTATAAACTGTGTGTGGATTCCTCCTAAGGTAGTGAGATAGGGTGAGTCATCAGAAGTATTTCAAGGGACGTGGTCAGATATCCCTAAAATATTGTAAAGGTAGTTTTCTTGGAACACAATTACTTTTCCTAATATTTTTTACTCCACATATAGTGAAGTTTATTGGATTTAGGTATGAATGAAACACTATCGGCACATGCTCCTTGGACTAGCTCTTAGTAGTGAACCAAGTAAAATTGCTGTGTTGAATCTTTGCATGTGATTATTTGTTTACTGCTCTATCTCATCAGATATATTTAACATGTTTCTACCAATTTGGGAACAAGATCTATCACTTTTAAATAAAATGTTGACACCCTAATTCACCCCTCCCCTCTCAGGGCGTTCCGGGGTCCTTCACAGGCTAATTCCCAACTCCCTATAATGAAGGTGGTAGGTGTTGGAATCCAAGAACTACTTTTTGAGAAGCTCTAGAAGAAAAACCTATTGAGGGTCGACATTGAACTGGGGCATCCAAACTACTCTATATAAACCAATATTTCATAGCTCAGCCCCATATTATTTCTATGTGAAGCATAACTAGTATGACCATTCCTACTCATCAGTGAAATTTCCTCTGGCTCATGGATCCCAGTCCTTATACCAGACCATGTGGTTGTTTCAAATGCTGGCCTGAATAATGATTATATAATGGGATGGAAATACTTGATCCACAAACTTCTGCCTCATTACCATCCATATCCTTCTGATCAAGGTGTAAATGAAAGTTCATTCACACTCACAGATTAGGTATCCAAAAACTATAATGTTCTAATAGTTAATCTCATTGTTTCTAATGCTTTTATTGGGGCGTGACACTGCTCGTCCACCTGGTGGATGACACACTACTTTCTTATGTCCCCACATTCCAACTTTCCAAAAGGAGAGTGAATTTCATCCCTTTCATCGCGATGTCTTCTCATTGATTGAAACAAGATGATTGGATTTTGGTTCCTCCTTCTATATATTCCTCCTTAGAGATCATTTCCTAGTCTGGGTATCCCTCACAGATTTTATTTATGTTCATGGAACTCACTCCTAGTTCCATATTGAGGTGTATTCTGGTTAATTACACTGATTCTGTATCGATAGGGAAACAACCTTCAACCAGGAGAGTAGTCATGTTGGAGAAATCTTTGCATGTATAAAAATAGGGTATATTGGGTACCTATAAAGTCTTATCTTTTTGAGTGGTATCTCATATGAGGAATATTAGGTGTGAAACCCAATGAATCCCATTTCTATCATAAGTTATTTAATGCTAAGGGTGTAATTCATACAAGGATTTTTACTTCAGTCCTGCCATATTTATTGCATGGGGTAAGGTTTATGGATTAGGATGCGAGTTTAATGTCTTAAAAAATGGACCAGAATGTATTGTTTAGATAGATCAAGTCATAGGTTTAACGTCATGTGGAGACAGATCATATTGTCCTATTGAGACAGATTAGGTCACATGATTAACTTATTTTAGAGATGAATCAGAACATCCTGTTGAGATGAATTAGGTCACAGGTTTAATGCCTTTTGGAGACAAATCAGAACACCTTAATGGGGTGGATCGGGGCACACGTTTAATTTCTTGTGAAGATGGATCAGAATGCCTTATTGGGGAAGATCTGGGCATGAGTTTAACATATTTTAGAGATATATCATAGTGTACTATTGAGATGGATCAATAGGCGTGTCCCTAGGAGGTAAGGTTTCACACATAGAAGTGATAGTTGACGGGATTAACCATGAAGGAGGTTTCATACATACCCTGTTCAGGATATAGTGATCAAAACCCATGTAGTTCGATGCTTTAGTTTATGTTCATGTGATAATACTGATACATGTAGTTTAACATCATGTGGTATAGATGATCATGCAATGAAAGAAGCATATACAAGGGATGGTGTGTGGATTATTCATAGAAGATTCCCTATGAAATAGGATCATTCTTTGGGGAATAGTGTGAGGCTTATCTATGGTAGCTTCCTAGGGGTGGAATATTTTCCTGTGGTAGGGGAGACAATGAAATACCATGACGGTCATACATGGGGAATCCTATGTTTATCACACAAGGTAAGAAGTGTGGGGTCATCCCATGTGAGTCATACATGAGGAATATTGTGTTTATAGAATAGGGTAAGTATATAGTTTTACATTATGTTATGGGGACATTATCATGAAATTTAATGTCTTATGACTAAGACATGGAGCTAGGTAGTTTTACTTCATGCATCTCAGACGTGGGCTGGGCTCACACTTCCAGGGGGACCATGTCAATGTGGTAGGAAGATTCTTCATAAGGAATACTCACTAAGATAGGTGCATAGTTTCCATCAAATATTCCACATCTAGGGATTATGTTACCACCACTGATTCACCTCTGGGTCATACATGGAATTGAAACTATCGTGGAGGAGTGGAAATTAGGATGCATGATGTTAGGGTACTTATGATTAGGATAAATTAGAATTAGGGTACCTATTCTTAGGAGAAGTAGGCAGGGTGAAGGCCCAATACACAATTATAGTGAATTTGGACGACACAGGAGTGGGTGGTACCAATCACATAGGCATTAGAGGTGCAGCTGAACCAGTCCTGACTTGGTATGGGGGCCCTGTACACTTGACTTTCATAAAAGGGAATCAGCTGAAAGGAGGCACCATGGGGAGGCCCATATGAGGTACTTTGTTAAGGTTGGGGATTCATAAAGGATGGTCTCATGAATACTAGAGGTCTCATATAGGTTAGGGGTCTCAATATGAAGTATGCTTCATGAAATAGGGTGGCCCTGACTTAGAGTAAGGACTTGGTTACCATAGGGTTTGTTTCGTGAAGGATAGGTGGCTCACAAAACCCCAAGAACCAAAAATGTATTTATTCTTCTGTGAAGGTCAGAGACCATAAAAAAAGGTATATATACCATGGGTGATATTCTCAAGAACCCATGTGAGGCTATTTTGTGAAGGATGGATACCCTGGAAATCTATCTCCTCTCTCAACCATGGAGCTTTTGAGTATTGCGACTTCAAAGCATTTTGAAGAAGATAAAAGGTCATGTCCCATTAAATTTAAAACATATGGGGGTATTTATAGTCCCTATGGAGGTGGGGATGTGGATTTAGTGAAGGATATAATCCTTTGTTAAGATTTGCGAGCTTTGTGAATGGATGGGTGTAACGAAATGAACTTTTTAAATGATATTTGTTTCTTGAGAAAATGTGTGTTATATTGTACCATACACAAAAAAACCATATCTATTTAATAATGAAGTGAGTATAAATGGAAATTTTACCATTATTATTTGACCATTGGTCAAATATGACCATTTTCCAATATGAACATTGAAAACTATACTATTGGTAATAATTTTTACGTTATAATTTGTAAGTAGAAATGATAAAGAATAATTAATGCAGAAAGGAAAAATGATGGAATCAACCAGTAGAGTCTTACCATATGAAGCCCATACATTGAAGCTTGGGAGTGAGGTAGCATCACTAGGGTTCTCTCTTGAACAATCCCAATCTGAGCTTCAATAAGTGAATCTAGAACAAAATCACCTATGGGAGAAGTTCAAGTTAGTGGAAATTACCACTCGGGCGGTGTTTGATAAGTCGCCCCATGAATCTATCACCATCGCACACCTTACCCTTAGGTATTATGTGGGTGTTATATGAGATTATATTTTTAGGCCCTAGTTACTTAAAGTGTATTTATATTTTATAAATAAATTTTTTATTCCATCAATTTTGTTTTAAGAATATTTTTCTTAATAAAATTAAGATAGAATTTGATAAATTTAATTTTCAGACAGAAATTGTACTTTATAAAAAATATACATATATTTATAATAAACTAATATATTATGAATAATAGATATTTTAATTAAATATTAGGATAAAAAAACTCTTATTTAAATATAAATGATATACTTTTTTTCAAGTGTTAGAAATTTTACTATGCATTTTCAATCCGCTATTATTTTTAATAAATAAGGATTTTTATATTTAAAAGTTATAATTATCATATTTAGTGAATCATTATTATAAAATAAATATCATTTTTAAATAATAATTCCAAAATTAGGTTAGGGTGAATTTATGAGAATTTTCTAAAATTTTTTTTTTTCATGAATAGTAAAAATATAGTTTGAGTTTTTTGGTATGTTTAATGACTTCATAATTATTTCATAATAATTTAATAACCAATTAAAACACTAAATGATCTAAAATATGTTATTTTAATAATATAAATTATTTTAATACATTTTAATCAATTTCCAAACCTATAATTTTCTTTTCAAAGTCTAAAATGAAAACTTTAACATTAAAAACATTATTGTTATGGAAAATTTAATTTTCCATGACAAAAGAAGTAATATAAAATTATGATAGACTATTTTGGATTAAAATAACATAAAACATGACCCAAGTGTCCAAAAATATGGGAAAATACCATGGGAAATCCCATGGTTTTTCATTTTCCACAACTTAGGTTTCCAAGGCCAATATTTGAAAATTAATAAACAAATCCTCCAAATTTTCTATAAATACCCACCCATGTATCCATTTTAATTCACTAAAAATACATACTTGAAAAATATATGATATTTTTACCTCCCAAGGAGTCCTCCCAAGGTGTTCTAAAGCCCCCAAGACCCAATCCTCAAGTTTTAGGAATAACTCTTCAAGGTAAAAGAAATCTCCACTTCACTTTTTCATTCAAGTTCCCTCTTTATATGGTATGTCTTACAATTTAAAAACTAAGTTATTTTTCCAATTTATTTTATAGATTTATGATAATAATGGTCTTTTATTATTAGGAGACCCTTTTTCCCTCTCATTTTACCTTTTTCTAAAACCATGTTTTATAACCGTTATACTGCCAGATTTACTTCTCAAAATTTCTCAATTCTCCTAAAGGAATTATCCTTTATTATCTTTTTGTGAATACCCAAAAATCTTTATTTTAAAAGTGTATTCACCTATATGTAAAATTATTTATTTTATTTTGGGATTAACATAAATGAAACTCGCATTCCCTTTCCGTGGGTTAAAAAAGACATAATGATCTTGTCTTTAAGCACTTTATAAAACAATATGTTTTTTTAATATGAAACCTGTTTATTTTATTTTCCATAGGTTATTTATGAAATGTTTTATTATGATATATATGGATAAAATTAATTAATAAATATTAAGGGTGCACCCTAAAATATCTCTAATTCATTGGGTATATAATTTAATCTATAGAGATGGAATGTTTAATGATACCTTGGTGAATAACCTTGGCAATTTTTATGACACCTCGGGGAAAAACCTTAGTGATATAATTATGAATGTATCATTTAAATGTTGTATCGAAATTTTCATGTTATGATTAATTTCCTTTTTTATGATATGAATCATGTTTCCTTTCTCATTCCATAATGATATGCCTCATGTTCTTATTGATAATCCTCAAGATCACTTGTAAACTATTTGCCTTTCTTTCCATTACCAGGCCTTATTATCACCCTTTTCTTTGATGTATGTCCCCAGGTTATGATATGCAATAAATATACTTATTATAAACCTTTTACTAATCCTTTCAAGTGGATAAAATAAATTTTTTATGTTTTCATGTATTATATACATTTTTTCTAAGAAAATAAACTTTAAAAGATCCTTGGTTTGTACAATATAATGAAAAGTTATATAATAAAAAGGTGGGATTACATAGTTGGTATCAAAGGATAGATTTAGTTATTTATGGAAATTAGAATTTGAAAACTTTAGTAATAAACCTAGAGAAAATATTAAATATAATAAAACATCCTAGTATTTTGGTGAAGTATTAAGTAAGTGGTTTCTGAGAAAAGAAATCCTTTCCTGGATACGAACAAGTGGATGTGGATCTGTCACAGATGTATCTAGGGGTAACACCCAAAAAAACCACTTTGAGATAGAGTCAAACAGGAACTAGTGTAGGGAAACGAGCCGTGATGCACTCCTGGTTTGACACTCTTGGGGAATATATTTGGTTAATATCAAGATTTTTATAAACCATTATGAAGTATTTATAGAAAATGTAATTATTGTTAAAGAATAAAACATTTAAGAATAATGTTTTAAGACATAAAAATCTCTTTAGAATTATAATATTATTAAAAGAAACATGTTTCTCACTAAGGTTTTCATATTTTAGAAAATGGTGGGAAATGGGAGGAACCATTTAAATGGTGAGAGAAATAGACTATGCACTGATGAACCTCCAATAGAATCTGAAATGGAAAACTTCATGAGAATGATGAATCATCTGACTCGAGTTATGAGAAATAAATTGAATCAAGACGAGAGACCAGATTCAACTAAAAGGGAACACCTTTTCTTTAAGTCCTTTATGTGTCAATTACCACCTTCTTTTAGTGGATTTTTCAACCAATTTATTGCTAAAAAATGGATAATCTTTATAGAAAATATCTTTTCTATTATCCATTATTAAAAATAAGATAAAGTCACCCTAGCTGTGTACCACTTAGAGGGAGAAGATGATCAGTGGTGGAAACTAATTAAAAATATGAAGATAAGAAGGGATATTGATTATATGGAGTGAGAAGAGTTTAGGGGAACCTTTTTCAAAAAATATTTCCCCCATTCGATATGAAAAAATGGATAAGGAATTACTAGAGATGAAGTATAAGGGAAATGAATTTTAGGGAATCTATGAGATGAAATTGAAAAGAATTTATTATAACACCTCTAGATTTATCATTGATCATAATGAAAAGGTTGATATATTCTTCAGTGGACTAAGACCCCATCTACAGAAGAATCTAGCCAATCGATACTATGAAAGTTATGAGGAGATAATGAATAGTGCTATGAAGGTTGAACTAGAGTTCAAAGATATGTAGTGGTCCCATAGATCGAATGAAAAAATAGATAAATGGAGCCAAAATTGGGGAGGAAATTTGATCATGTAAGAGGAGAAAAGCAAGTGAAACTTTCCACATGCAAGAAATGTGGGAAGAAGCATTCCCGGAACTACTTTCTCAAGAGTAGGAAATGTTACAATTGTAAAAGATATGACCATATTTCTTGGAGTTATTGTAGTGAGATTAATCCTCAATTTCTAGACACTAATTACAATGAGAAGATGGTGTAGGCCTAGATTGAAGTCCAATTCTTCAAGTGTGGACCACTTGGGAACTTTTCCAATCACTATCCAAATTAGAATATAATGGCGGGGAATCATCATCATCCTCATCATAGGCCAAGATAGAAAGGTTGAGATTTTTCTATCATGATGGATAAAGTTGAATCTTCAAATGATGTGGTAGCAGGTATTATTTTTTCTCTCTCTCAAATTTAACAAGTCGTTTGTTTGATTCATGTTCTATACATTCCTTTATTTACTCCATGTTTAAAAATAATATAGAATCAATACCTGAACTTATAAATGTAGAGTTATCAGTAAATACACCTGGAGGTATTATCCAAGAATCAACAGTGTGTAAAAACTCTAGTATTCACTTTGTTAAGAACAAACTCATCTCAAATCTATTAGTCATTCTCATGTTATAATTTGACAGTATACTAGGGATGGAATGGCTCTCAAAGTATAATACTATGATCAAATGCATAAGTAATGAAATATTAGTAATCTTGAATGGAAAACCTTCAATTTTTTTAAAGGAGAGATATCTCGACCTAAAATATTTCTAGAAGCACCTTCCATAGCCTTCTTTATAGAAATGATCGGTGAAGATGAATAAGAAAATGAAAGTATATGAATAGAAAATCTCCCCATCATGAAGGAATACATTGATTTATTTCCTAAGGAGTTACTTGGAACTCACCTAGAAAGATAGGTAGAGTTCTCCATTGAACTCATTCCTGAGCCCATGTTGATATCAAAGACCCCATATAGAATGGAAAATGTGGAGCTGGAGGAATTAAAGAAAAAAATCCAAGATATTTTGGACAATGGGTTTATCTGACCAAGTGTGTATCCTTAGGGAGTACCTATTATCTTTGTGAAGAATAAAGATAGATCAATGTGGATATGAATTGATTATAGAGAACTAAATGGGATCATAGTGGAGAACAAGTACCCTCTTCCAAGGATTGATTATTTATTTGACTAGCTTCATGGGGCTTAATACTTCTCCAAGATTGATCTTTGATCTGGTTATCATCAATTGAGGGTAAAGAAATAATATATTCAAAATACTGCCTTCTAATAAAGATATGGGCATTATGAGTTTGTTGTTATTCCCTTCGGATTGAATAACACACCTTCTATATTTATGGATTTTATGAATAGAGTCTTTAAGGACTACATTGATAAATTTGTGATAGTTTTTATTGATGATATTCTGATATATTATAAAATGCATAAGGAGTATTAGGATCATTTATGGGTTATATTTAAAACTATGAGGATTTAGAGGACATTTGGAAAATTCAATAAATGTGAATTTTGGTTACAACAAGTTTATTTCTTGGGGCACATTGTAACCAATAAAGGAACCTTAGTTGATCTTTCCAAGACAAAGGATATTGAGGAGTGGACTCATCCTATAATAGTAACTGATATTTTTATTTTCCTTGGTTTAATAGGATATTATAAGAGTTTTTTGAAAAACTTTTCATTAATTTCTAATCCACTAACCAAGTTATCTTGAAAATGGGACAAGTTTATTTGCAAAAAGCAGTGTGAAGAAAGTTTCCAAGAGCTGAAGAAGTTATATGTTAATGTACCTATGTTAACTATACCCTCTATCATAGAAGGATTCATTATTTTTAGCAATTCATATCTAAAAGGGCTTGGGTGTATGCTCATGAAAAATGAAAAGATGATTGCTTATGAATCTCGATAGTTGAAGCCTCCTAAGCATAATTATCCTACGTATGACCTAGATCTATATGTAGTTATTTTTTCTTTGAAGATATGGATGCACTATATTTATGGGGAGAAATGTGATATATACATATAATATCAAATTTTGTAGTATATTTTCATGAAAAAGGAATTGAACATGAGATAGAGGAGATGGTTGGAACTTCTTAAAGACTATGACTGTTTAATTAATTATCACACCAAAAAGAGCAAAAAAAGTTTCCAATTCATTAAGTAGGAAAGACCTTATTGTTTTTTCAATGATGGGGATTCAAGGAGATCTATTAATCAAGAACCTAGTAAGGTTGGACATGGAAATATTGAGGTAAGGTACATCATCAACCCAATCCCAAATAAAATTTCAATCATCATTTCTAGAGAAGATCAAAAAATATCAAAGAGAATATCCTTTATTATAGAAGATGATAGAGTCTGTAAAGAATGGGAAGTTTCCTGAGTTTAATATTGATCATGAAGGTGTACAATTATTTTGTACAAGGATATGTGTTCCATATATTCTGAAAACAAAGAAGGAGTTGATGAATGAATATTATAACTCTACATTCTCCATATCATCATCATGCGATTATATTTATTCAAAGAATAAATAAAAGTACAAATAAACAAGGTTTATGGGGGGTTTAAAATAGTGGAGACCAAGGGAATCCCCATGAATTAAGTTGAAAAGGGAGATTACTAACTACACTACAAGGTGATTGGGGTGTCAACAAGTGAAGGGAGAGAGACAACTTCATAAAGGGGTATTAAAAACACTACCCATACCAACATGGAAATGGGATAATATCACTATGGACTTTTTCATTGGTCTCCTAATAACATCCAAATAAAATAATACTATATGGGTTATAGTGGATTATCTCACCAAGACTGCCCATTTCATCGCTATTTGGGAAGATTTATCTCTTGACCAACTTGCCAAGATTTATGTAAAAGAAGTGGTGAGGTGAATAGGGTACCACTTTCTATCATTTCTGATCATGATCCATGGTTCACATCCAAATTATGAAAAGGTCTTAAAAATGATCCAAATACTAAATTGATTTTTAGTATTACCTATCATCCCTAAATTGATGGCCCATTTGAAAGGAATATTCAGATTCTCGAGGACATGATAAGAACATGCTCAATAAAATTTAAAGGTGGATAGGATCAATATTTCACATTAGTTGAGTTCTCATACAAGAAAACTTCAATTTGAGTATTCAAATGGAACCCTATGAAGATCTATATGAGAAGTGACATATAACTCCCACTTTTTGGGATGAAGTTGGTGAGAGAAATCTTCTTGGGCCTGATCCTGTGCAAGAGATGACAAAAAAGGTTCCTGTCATCTAATAATACATTAAGGATTCTTAGAGTCAACAGAAGAGCTATGATGACAATCATAGAAGGGACTTAGAGTTTGATGTTGGAAATAATTATTTCCTTTAAATATCACCATGGAATAGAGTTATTCCATTTGGGAAGAAAGGGAAGCTTATCCCTAGGTACATTAGCCCTTATGAGATCCTTGATCTTATAGGAGTAGTGGCCCATTAGCTTGCACTTACACAAAATCTAGATCAAGTTCATGATGTATTTCGTGTATCTCTCTTGAGGAAGTACATACCTAATCCCTCACATGTCCTAAATCTTGAAGTGGTACAATTGGAACATGAACTCTCTTATGAGGAACAACTGGTGGAGATCTTGGATTGTAGTGACAAGGTTCTACACAACAAGACTACCCACCTCGTCAAACTATTATGGTGGAACCATATATGTGAAGAAGTGATGTTGTAACCTGATGAGGCAATGATATAGAAGTACCCACACATTTTCTCAACTGAGATAATGAGTTGAAATTTTAGGGATGAAATTTCTTAATGGGGGAAGAATGTAATGACCTTAACTTTTTAAATGATGTTTATTTCCTGAGAAAATGTGTGTTATATTATACCATACACAAAAAAACCACATCTATTTAATAATGAAGTGTGTATAAAAGAAAATGTGACCATCAATATTAGAATGTTTCTTGACCATTAGTCAAATATGACCATTGTTCTATATGACTATTGGAAACTATACTCTTGGTAATAATTTTTATGTTATAATATGTAAGTAGAAATAATAAAGAATAATTAATGAAGAAAGAAGAAATGATGGTCTCAACCAGTAGATTCGTGCTGTATGAAGCACATTTTTTAGATCTTGGGAGGGAGGTAGCTTCCCTGGGGTTTGTTCTTGACCAAGCCCAAGATGAGATTCAACAAGTGAAGCTATAATGAAATCACTTACATGATATGTACAAGTTAGTGGAAATTACCACTCAGGCGATGTTAGCTGATCCATCCCATGAATCTATCACTATCACACACCTTACCCTTATGTTGTACATATATTTTATAAGGGGTTATGTGTTGAGGCCCTAGTTACTTAAAGTGTAATTCTATTTTATAAATAAAATTGGTATTCCATCAATCCTGTTTTAAAAACATTTTTGCCTAATAATATTAAGATGGAATTTGATAAATTGTTTTTCCAAATAGAAATTTTACTTTCCAAAAAAGATATAAATATTTATAATAAACTAATATATTATGAATAATACTTATTTTAATGAAATATTATGAAAAAACACTCTTATTTAAATATAAATGATATGTTTTTTCAAGTATCATAAATTTTACTATGCATTTTCAATCCACTATTATTTTTAACAAATAAGGTTTTTTATATTTAAAAGTTATAATTCCCATATATAGAGAATTATTTTGATTAAATAAGTATAATTTTTTAAATTAGAACACAAAAATTAGGTTAGGGTGAATTTATGAGAATTTTTAAAATACTTTATTTTTTCATGAATAGTAAAAATAAAGTTTGAGTTTTTCAGCATGTTTAATGAATTCATAATTAGTTCATAATGATTAAATAACTAACTAACCACAATAAATGAATTAAAATATTTTATTTTATTAATATAAATTATTTTAATATATTTTAATCAATTTACAAACCTATAATTTACTTTCCAATGTCTAAAATGGAAAATTTAACCTGAAAAAAATTATTTTTTTAGAAACTTTACTTTTCCATGAAAAAAGAAGTAATATAAAATTATGATCAACTCCTGTGGATTAACATAACATAAAATATGACCCAATTTTACCAAACCATGGGAAAATACCATGGGAAAGCCCATGGTTTTTCATTTTAAACAACTTAGGTTTTCAAGGCCTATATTTGGAAATTAATAAAAAAACCTCCAATTTTCTATAAATACCCACCCATTTCTCCATTTTCATTCACTCCCAATACATCCTCTATAAATATATGGTAGTTTTACCTCCCAGGGAGTCATCCCAAGGTGTTCTCAAGCCTCATAAGGTCCCAATATTCAAGTTTTAGGAATAACTCTTCAAGGTAAGGAAAATCTCCACTTCACTTTTCCATTCAAGTTCCCTCTTTATGTGGTATGCCTTAAATTTTTTAAAATAAGTAATTTTTACCACTTTATTTTATACCTTTACTATAATAAGAGTATTTTAGTATTAAGATACCCATTTTCCCTCTCATTTTACCATGTTCTAAAACCACTTTTTATACCTGTTATGCTGCTGGATTTACTTCTCAAAATTTATCTTTTCTCCTCAAGAAATCATCTATTATTTTATTTTTATAAATAACCAAAACACTTTATTTTACAGGGTTATTCATCTAGATGAAAAAATTATTTATTTTATTTTGGTATTAACATACATGAAACTCACATTCCTTTATATGGGTTAAAAATGACATAACAATCTTGTCTTTAAACACTTTTTAAAACGCCATGTTTTTTTAATATGAAACCCATTTCTATTATTTTACATGGGTTATTTATGAAATTTTTTATTATTATATATGGAGTTAAAATTAATTAATAAATATGAAGGGTGCGACCTGAAAATGCTCTAATGAATTGGGTAAAGAATTTAATCTATAGATATGATGTGATTTACGATACCTTAGTGAATAACCTTGATAATTTTTATGACACCTCGGTGACAAACCTTGGTGATATGATTATGAATGTCTCATTTAAATATTATATCAAAATTTTCATGTTATTATTAATGTATTTTTTTATGATATACCTCATGTTCCCTCTCTCATTCCATAATGATATTTTTTATGTTCTTATTGATATTCCTCAAGATCACTTGTAAACTATTTCCCTTGATTTACATTACTAGTACTCATGCTCACCCTTTCCTTTGATGTATGTCCCTAGGTTATGAGATGAAATAAATGTAATTAGGATGAAACTTTGAAGAATATTTTCAAGTTTATTAGAAGAATGTTTTATATTTTCATGTATTAGGTACCTTTTTTCTAAGACACTAAACGTTAAATGATCCTATGTTTCTAAAATGTAATGAAAAGTTATGTAATAAAAAGACAGGATGCCATAATAGGGCTCCGCAAACCCAAATGAAACTTCATGAAGGTTACCATCAAACCTACACATGGTAATGAAAAGGATATCCACAACAGTGGACTTATGCTGTGTGGAGGTTTCCATCAAACCACTGCTTTCCCAGGGGATTCTGTGAGATACACTCATTCGTTATGGTATAGGTATTCACAAATCTATTCCCTTAAGTAATTTTTGGGCCATTTTAAGATTAATTCTCTTCAAACAGTCTATGAATTCCTCATCCTCTCTCACAAGATGCAAATTTTGGCCCAAAAAAATGCCCTCTCTCATAATTGGATCCAAAAGGGGAATGAAGGGACATATTATAAGGGAGAGAAATCAACAATTGGTGATTGAAAGTCCTATTATTGAAACCCATTCATGAAACTATCATGGTCATAAGCCTATAAATACGGGTTGGTATCTCTTAGGGGACCATAAAATTTTCATGAAAGAGAGGACCATTGCTCTATTTTCATGAAACTCATGTCCTTTGTGTTCATTTTGGGACTTAGATCCTCAACTATTGCAAAACTCAGCCATTCTATGAACTTAATTCCATGAAAAAACGTATGAAAATTAGAAAAAATCCATGATCATGACATTCATTAACATACCTTCACAAAAATACGATTACAAACCTATGTAAAAAAAATTTCTATGTCCTATACTAAATGGACACTGAGTATGATGATTCTTTTGTTGAAAGACAGGGGGAGTTGACTAAAAACTTTATGATTAGAGAGAGTGTATGGATCATGTTAGTTTATGACACACTCATGAAACTGCTGAAGGAGATGTAACAAGAATATCCATTCTACAAAAGGCTGCTTCAATACGACTTCAGGCTAAGGGATAATGTCTTTTCCCCTAACATTGATCAAGATGAACCCACATACTGGTTCAGAAGCACACCCATACAGTACCATTAGCACGAGGATGATGGGGGCCACATTCTAAAGGACCATGTTTCCCTCTACACGCACACTCTATGGAAACATGTTATCAATGTTAATGGGGAGGCACAAGAATTATAGGAGTCTCTTCCTTAGATGAGTGGGCCTGTACCTATTGGGAATGCTAGTCATTCTGTGAGTTTAAGGTAGAGATAAAGTAGGTTAGGCTTTATAAGGAATCATGGGCCTCGTAGTTTCACATCTACTATCATATGGATCTTGTGTTAGAGCTTCTAAGAAGGTGGTCACCAGGGAACAACACTTTTTATCTTCACCATGGGAAGGATGGCATCATCTCATGGGATTTTTACCATTTTTCTAGGATCTCGATTCAAGGAGCTATATATGATGAATTCCTCCCCATAGAGAATGTGTGTGAGGACTAGGATAAAATTCCAACCCTAGTGAGGGATTTGTTATAATTAGTGTATGGGGAGAGTGAAGACAAGCCAGGGATGAAGGATATCCCTTTAAAGCAGTGGTTCAACTACTTTCTGAATTAATAGATAGAAAGGTTACTAGGAAGGCCACACTAGTTCCCTATGGAATTACAATGAGGCAAGGATAACTTGTATCAGAGAATCACAGAGGAAAGATAGTAGAATCTATGGGATTACAACATGAATACTGAGGCTACTATGGTCAATTGGGAAGGGTTAATTGCTGCACTGATCTATGGATAGATTCTCTCAAAGAAAGATGAATGTATGGGGGTGATACTGAGCACCCTTATCATAGAAGTGATACTGGAGATCAGGAAGTGCATCAACTTGAATGTCTTTGTACTGGTAAAACATTACATGGTACTTCGCTACATCTTCCATGGAAAGAATCTTCTCGATGTGTATGTGAACTTCTATTTTCTATACGGTTGGTTAGCCACATACATGGGTGTATATGAGTATCCAAATACTATCTCCCCTCCTACCAAAAACTTCCTTCCATTGATTCTAAACATAACTAGGAGTCTCTATCTTAACTTGGGATTAGTTGATACACTATCAAGGATTGGGAAGGAAAATCACTTCATGTTTCACCCATTACCCCTTCTCATAGAGATAGTGATCGATAAAGGCACATGAAACATCAAGTAGCGGTCATACCTCTTGGCTTTTAAATGCGGGGTATTGGTAGAGAGGGTAGACTGCAAGGTCTTATTTGAGCCCTACACCCCACACCACTTTATGAGGAAGTTTTAGTGCCTTAAACATCTGACTTCAATGGTATAAAATATGATGTGTTACGAATTACATCCCTTGGTCCTTTGACAGTTGTGGAACATGTTTATGTGAAAAGACATGAAGGTGCGAAGTGAGATGACACTGCCCACTACTATCTATGGGATTATCCATGAATATGTGTAGAGTTGGGAGAGCACGTACTTAGGGGACATGATGAGGCAGTGAACCACTCATAATAGAAATGAAAGTGGTTCCCTACCATCATGGTGTCAGGGGAAATTAGTAAGTAGGTCCAGTTACGGAGGCAAACCCAACCCAGTGGGGAGAGAAGAAACTACTGAGCCTACAATTCTAGGCCCTGAATAGATGGGAGCCATAGGAATGGGAGAAATAATAGGCACTATGATCCTAGTAAAGTGGATGTGGGAGAAAGAAAAACCCTATAGGGAGATACTGATGGTGCATTTCCAAGGCCCAGGGAAGTGGATATGATGTTAAGATGTTCCTAACAACACTATTTTTCCCATAAATTAGGAGAGTTGGGGACTTCACAAGTAGATCACCACTCCTCAGGGGGTGTGGAATTATATCATCCCTGATGGGATATTCCTCACTATAATGGGTCATGAAAGGGTAGGCTTACATGTCTCCCATGTAAAGGTTATGAAATATATAGCAGAGTTTGAGGACGTGGTTTACTCTCATGGCAGTTCATGTCCCATGACTGAACATGTAAAGGTGTTTTTGGGCATGTATTCCCCTCTGGGTGTCTCTATAGGTTACATTAATGCTAGTGTGGCTAATGAAAAAGGACCAGGAGAGTCATGGGGAAGTTATTCCTACTAGGACTCAAATGGATATGGACATATCTCCACCAATAAAGTAAATCTTTTGATCTTTGTGCACCTTTTAGACATCACTTAACCCTTAAAATTTCTATCTAATTCCTTCTTTTTCTTGTGCAGGAGTTAGTGAGCACATAATAGGGAGAGGTTCATGATGAACCATTGGTAGAGGTTGAGGAATACACAACCTTCAAGGGGGTGAGTGTTGTCCTCTCCCTAATTTTGTGGTCATAGGCGTCCAACCGTTAGCTGAGATGGTGTCCAAAATTAAGGTGATGAAAAATGGGGAAATGCTCTCTCTATGGGGAATTCCCATGAATCCATTTGAGATGTTGAACAAACTCTATTACCCCTATAATAATCTTTTACTTTCAACTTTTCCCTTTTCTATTTTGTTTTTATATATCTAACTAACTCATGTTTAAATGGAAGTTAAAAGTGTTTTTTGGGCTCAACCACCAGCACCGAAATCTGAGTCAGTGGTGCATGAAGTTGAGGTGGTGACAACGGTTACTACTATCCAGGAGGAGATGACCAAGGAGGTAATAGTGTTTGGACCTACTATGGAGGTGTAACAAGAAGGAGCTATCGAGACTGGGGATTTGATGGAGGGGTTTGTCATTGCAACCTTAATGGAGATGGCCTAAGGAGGATGTGATAGTCAATCCAAACTCAGGATCATTAAATGAGACATCTTCTAGAGTTGAAGCCTCAATGGAGGAGGTGAAAATTAGACTATCAGATGAAACAATTGAAGAGTCTATGGTGAACTTTCCCATCTCAGAGGTTCCATAAGTGGTTGATATTGGGGAAAATTCCTCAATGAAAGTGGTGAAGATCATTCCACTGTCATAGGAAACCGAGTAGGATGAGAAGGCTAAGCCTTCCCCAATATTTTAATGAGAAAAGGATGGGGTCCCTACTATGGGTCAAGTGTTAGGGGAGGATGTGTATCCATTGGACTTTGGGATCAGTCTGCCTAAGGAATTTCCTTTAGTTGATCATTCCACATATGTGTTGGAAATCTTCCCTCAATATGATCCTATGCAGCCTAAGGACTTCAAAGATTCTAGCTCAGATGTTTCCAAGGAGAACCGGGTTGTCCGACATAAGGTGTGGAGTAATGTGTGAAACTAAATCACTAGCATTCCAATGGACGAATTTTCAAGTAGGGTGGGGTCTCTCCACCACCATATAATTATCCTAGGGACTGGTGGGGTGGACTCCAGTGGTATTAATGCACTAGATCGAGAATTACTCATTGAATGGTAATGTTTTAGTGGAAATAATTTGACCTTTCGTGGTGCATGAATAAAGATGTGGGAACCAAGGAGTTTTAGTTAGCTGAGGAGGAGATTTCCCATTTATAAGGGTAGGTTCTAGAGCATGTGACCGTTGTTGCTACTCAAGACAAAACTATCAGCCATCTTAGGGCATAGTTGGTGGTGTATGAGGCTAAGGAAGTGGAGGTGGAATATCTTATAGGTGGGTTCTGAGATGACTAGGACTGGATGCATATCAAGGTCAAAGAAGTCCATCTTAAAGCTGAGGACGAGATGGCTGACCTGGTAGAGTAGCAGTGCACCCTTGAAGCCACTCGATAGAGGCTAGATGATCTTGGGTGATCAGTCACTAGGGCTAATCATTAAGGAATTTTTCTTTACCCTAGAATAAATTAGAGGCTCTAATATGGGGAAGACCCTTCAAACTTTAGATGGTTTATTTTAAACTCCCACATGTTTTGACATGTTCTCTTTCTGCTATATCTTTGGTCATATTAACAAGATAAACAACAGTAATCCCCTAATCCCATGTGAAAACAAGAGACAAACCAAATATTTCTCATTTATACGAGAGTAAAAAACAATGGTTGAACACTCAGGGTCTGAACTAGTTCATCAACCAATGAGAGTGTCATAACTAAGAAAGTTTATGGATGGAGGATGACCTCTTTGAACAAAAAAATTTATTTTCTAACATGCACTAGTGAACGAATTAGGTAACTCTAGGGGATTTTAATTCTACAAAAAAAGTGGAGTGAAGAGCATGAATAGAGACACCTAGTATCTGGAACATAAAGGGGGTGGCGTGATGATGAAGGATCAATTTTAACCATGTTCAAAACAAAGCATCCATTATTATTTTACCAAGTATGGGGATAAGAAAATTGAGGGTTGAATGAAACCATGTTGAAAACATGGGACCTATCTCAAAATTTCATAAAAAATATTTCGAGTTGTGCACCCAGGATGGTAGGTGAGCCAGTGTGTCATAGGACTATTCAATCATTGGGGAACCATTTGGATGTGAATGAGGATGAGAATAAAAATAAAGGGACATGCGAAGCGTGGAAACGAAGTGATGGAATGTTCAAATGGATTTCAATACTCTCAAGATTACACCACTTTGGATTTGAGCACATTGGGTAGGTGCATCGATTTAATAAAATGTTAGACTCATCTTATAAGGAGAAAATTGTCTCAAGTTCCGAGTGATGATTGAAGAACATGAACAATACAGTAGGTGACTGAAGCTAAAAGAGGAAAGGGGATTCTTAGGTGAGGGCCTAAGACACTTCACATTTTAATGTTATGCAATGAGGACTATGGACACATAGTTTAACATCATATGGTGAGGATGGTGAACACACGGTTTAACTCCATATGGTGAGGAGGATGTCTCACATAGTTTAACATCCTATGATTGGGACATGATCACATAGTTTAACATCGTGTGATTGGGACATGATCACATAGTTTAACATCATGTGATTGGGAAATGTGAACTGGTGTGAACAATACCCACCCAGAAAACATGTTAGGGGACATAAAACAGTATAACAACAAAGGTACTCCCAAGAGGGGCCCATGTGGAAAAAGAAGCTTAGCAGACCCTACACCAAGAAACATGATCTTGGATGAGCCACACACAGTTTAAGGTCATGATGCTTGGACCATTTGTATGTCTCAAAGGGGATATGTGTGGCATAAGGGAGGGGTAACACAATATGAATGAAGATCTTGGTAGGATTTACCATATAGAATATCTTAGAGACATCTTGCATATAGCTTAAGTTCATGATTCTTGGGCTTGGGCTCATAGTTTAAGTTCGTAGAGTTCAGACTGATTAAAAATAGTTTAAGGTCATAGTGATTGGACAAGGATGGAATACCTCGAAGGAATATGTGTGGTACTGAATAAAGGTTACCTGATGTGAAATGAGGTACTTAGGAGTCTACCTGACACTGTAAAAAACATCCTTGATACAAATTCAACATAGTTTAAGGTCATGATGATTGGACCTGGGATCCTAGTTTAATGTCATAGAGTTTAGACTGATGGTGTGAATACCCCAAAAGGACACATATAGTGTGGAGAAGTGACAACATGATATGAATTGAGGTCCAAGAAGGCCTGAAACCACTCAAAACATTCACTAGGAGAACTCGCACATAGTTTAAATTCATGATTCTTGGACTTGGGATCATTGTTTAGGGTCTTAGAGTTTGTACCATGGGATCTTAGTTTTCATTCATAGAGTTTGGACCATGGAAACCCTAAATTTTTTTCATGTCATGAAAGAGTAGAAACCTGATGTGAAAGGAGGGACAAGGGAAGACCTACATCATGAAAAACATAAGACTAAAGTTTCAAATAGTTTAAGTTCATAATCCTTGGACCTAGGTGTGAGCCTCTCAAAAGGACACGTGTAGTGCGGTGGGGTGACAACCCAACATGAAGCGAGGGCCAAGGAAGCTCCTAGGACGGATGAAGTACAATTTAAAGTTATGATTCTTAGACTCAGGCTCTTAGTTTAAGGTTATAGATATTGTATCATGGGGTGATCATGTGTCTCAACCCTTCTTGGAGAAAACATCCTCCCTACACCTAATCCAACATGATCCATGATCGGTGTGGGAAAGGAGCAGAATGGATCTCTGGTTGCTTACAGGGGAGGGCCCACAACAAGGGGTGAAAGTGATCAGCAAATATCACTAGGGAGATTGTGACTTTTAATACATGTATAATAAAAGGGGATGACCGATGAGTAGGGAAAAACTGTTGATAAAGTTCAAAACATAGGTTCTATACCAGAGTCAGTTTAAGATGGGGCAAGAAAATGCTGGATTGGCCATTGAACAAGTTCAAAACATGAGATCCACTATTTATTTAAAAAATTAATTCTAAGAATAATCCCAAGATGGTAGGTGATCTAGTGTGGCATGAGAAGATTCTGTTAGGGAGTCTATTTAGGTTGGGAGGATGAATATTATCCAAATTGGAGAAATCAAGAAGTGTATATGTGAAATTAGGGAATGTACTGAAGAGAATGTTAAGTTCCTTGGGAGATATTTTACCACACACCTAAATTCACTATATGGACATATGGCTAGGCTATAATCAAGATTTTTTCGAAGGGAGATGATCCCAAAATGATTCAATGATTAGGATGGGCCCTAGATAAAATATCAGGGTATCACTATGTATCTCATGAGAATGGGAATCAAGCCATACGTAGTTCTAGAATGAGGCATGGAAAGTGACCATAATTAGAAGAGGTGACCTCCTTTCTAGTGTGGACATAAAATCATCCCATATTAGGAGGAATCCTAGTTTTGTATGGGGTAAGGTCTTTTGATCATCCCATACTTCTTGTATGGAGAATACTAGTTTTATACGGGGTAAGACCATAGTTTAATTTCATGCATTGAGGGAATTTATCATCATACCATAATCATATATGAGACATCTTAATTTTTTATGGTGTAATCAACATCCCATAATTATCATATGAAGCATCATGCATTCGTTGCACATGGTAAGGTTTTAGTTTAACATCATGCAGTGAGGACATTGGGATTTTTAGTTTAAATTCGTACAAATCAAACCATGGATACTGCTAGTTTAAGGTCATGGAGCTAGGAACATAAGGTCAATTTCTAGTTTAAGGTCACATATCTTTGACCAAATGGGGAAAAAGTGTTCTAAGGGGAATTTCATGGCACAAAATAGTGATAAAACAACCCAAAAGGATGGAGTAAGAGACCCTCTATCACACAAAAATCGACAAACCATACCCTTGGTCGACCTCAGGCTACTAGGGAAGAGAGGACCTCACAATGAGTTAATTAAGGGGACTGGGCCTAGGTTAAAATATATAAACAATGCTATGTATCTGATCGTACCACGATTAACTGTGTAATTTTCACCTTTACACCACTGTGCTAAACTTGTTTTATATTGAAAATTATAAAAATAATGACAAGTTTCATTCCACATTTGAATAATTTATTTTGTTTTTATCACTGTTAAAAAGGGAAATGTTAGATTTTTTTATGATTCCATTGTAGGAGGAGGTGATTTGGAGGGACCATGATGATGTCCAAGAAAAATGGGTCAAACTGCGCAGGATCCAAGCACACCAGTGGATTAATCCGCACACTGATACTATAATGTGCATCTGATTGGGCTGAAATTTTGTGTTCTTGTCCAAAATTCACTGGGATACATTTCATATGAAGGAACCTAAGATTAATTCTTCCATCTGGTGGCCCGATAGACATGATCTGTCCAGCACGCCAAATCTGCACGAAGTCAAAAGTGGTGTGCTGTGATCTGTCCATATCTCATGCTATATGTGTCAAAATTATGCCAAAATTTCTTTTGATACTGACAAGATGTTGGTATAAAACCTTTTTATTTTCTCCAAATTGCGATAAGGCTTTATAGAGGTTGAAACACCTGTTACGATTGGTTTTAAGAATTCTGTGTGCTCAAACCACCTTCCCATTTTACTATAAAATGGAACCTTAGGCTCCTCATTTGGGAGTTCGACCAAGAAGTGAAGCTATAAAATTTTTTAGTCCTAGAAGAGTCTCCTCCTCAGCCTATAAGTTCTTGAGGCCCCTATCCTCATAGGGGGATCAAGAATGAAGAAGGGGTTCCACCTGAGCTTCCTCCTCCTCCCGATGTTGAGCTAAACGGTGGGTGTTCATTGTGAGGGAGCTATACACATGTAAAGGGAGTTATAGAAATTGTAATAATACTTGTTTGATGTATTTTGGGTTTTAAAATATTTCATTTAGAAGTATCTTACTTTGATTTATCTTTGTTTGATTTAACTGAATGAAATGATCTTTACTTTTAACCGATTGGTGCGAAGTTTTGATTGTGTGAATTGTGTTGTTCTGATTGGACAACACAAGAATCCTTTTATTCCCCACTTAATTGAGATTTCAATTTGTTTTGGAAGCTTTTATACCATTCATGTGATCTGAACCTTTTCTATACGATTGTTATGTCAAGGTTTGGCTCAACGTGCTTTGATATAAGATCTTGGAAAGTAATTGGGATTCCGATTGATTTCAACCAAATAATTACATCAAACATTAATTAATATCCAAGAAAAATGAGCTTTAAATGTGTTTAGTGAACTCAAAATGAACCCCTTTTATCTCATATTTAATTAACACCACCTTTTCTTTCCAACTATTAAACTCTTTAATTAAGTCATTTCATCCTAAAACTGTTTTTAAAACCACCCCTTATTTAAGTACTTCTTATTAAAAAAACACACTCTGAACCCACCAACGCTCCTTGAGAGACGACCTAGGGTCTTCCCTAGACTATAAATCAACCTTAAAATCATCATCAATTTCCCACATCACGACAACGCGATCAGTATCCCATGATAATGGGAATCAAGTCACATATAGTTCTAGAATGCTACATAGTAGGGGATTGATGATGATAGAGGGAATCCTCTCAGGTGAGGATATTGACTCATTTCATATTAAGATATGAGGCATCTTGATTTTATATTGGGTAATGTTTTTGGTCATCCCATACTTATCGCATGGGGAATCCTGATTTCATATAAGGTAAAGCTATAGTTTATCATCATATACTGTGGACGTTGGTTTTTGGTTCATCTCATATTCATCATATGAGGCATCCTGATTTTGTATGGGGTAAGATTTGTTTTTTGGTCATACCATACTTGTCATATGGGGCATAAATTTTTTTTATGGGGAAATGATACAGTTTAATGTCGTGTTCTAGGGATGTTTGTTTTTGGTTCATCTTATATTTATAATATGAGTCATCCTAATTTGGTATGGTGTAAGGCTATAGTTTAATGTTGTGGGTTGAGGATGTTAGGATTTTCGGTTTGAATTCATACAAATAGGACTATGAATGCTATTAGTTTATGGTCATGGAGCTTGGACTGGAGGTTTATCTGCTGGTTTAAGGTCATAAATCTTAGACCCAATGGGGGTAAAAGTTTCTTAAGGGAGGCTTACATGAAATGGAATTCTGATAACTCAATGTGAAAAGAGGGCCAAATGGAATGTCTTCTAGAAAAAACTTGACAATCCATACCCCATTTCAACATCAGGACATTAGGGGAGGATAAACCTCACAGTGAGTCAATGAAGGGGGTAGGCCCAGGATGCGATATCTAGGAATATCTACATATCCCATGATAATGGGAATCAAGTTTCACATAGTTCTATAACACAATGTGGTAGGGGACCGATGCTGTTAGGGGTCTATCCTCTTGGGGGAGGATATTGAATCATCTCATATTAAGATATGAGGCATCCTAAATTTATGCAGGGTAATATTTATTGGTCATCCCATACTTACCACATAAGGCATCCCAGTTTCATATAGGGTAAGATTTTTGGTCATCCCATACTTGTCCTATGAGGTATCCCAGTTTCATATGGGGCAGGCATACAATTTTTCATGTGATGAGGACATTGGTGGGGATTATTCCATGAGATTCCCATTCTTTTCTTCCTCATGTTGGGTCATGAGGGAATCATGTCCTATTAAGGGGTCAAGGAAAATGAATAGGGATTATACCTGAAGAGGTGGACCATGAGGGAATTTTGGGATGGTAGAATTTTTTGGTGAACCTATGGATGGGTCTAGATACCAGAGGTTTAAGAATTACTACGTATCCCATGAGTATGGTAATCAAGAAACACATAGTTCTATAAGGTGGTGAGGGAATAGGCCTATTGAAACATTAGGGGAGAATTATACCATGCGAATGATGGGAAAATTCACATAGTTTAGGGTCATAGTACTTGAATTATAGTGGTGGGTGCTTCAAGGATGTTTGTATAGTGAAAAAGAGTTAAAAACAAGTCATGAGAGGATACAAGGAGGCTATGTTCCATAAAAATCCACCATGAATCCAATTGCACATAGTTTAAGTTCGTAAATATTGGAATAGGGAAAAAAATTTAATGTCATGGTGATTGGACTATTGTAAAATAGTTTAAAGTATTGATGCTTACACTGGGGGGGGGGTTATTTCATGGGTATTTTCATTACATTAAATAGGTATAAACCATCATGAAAGGAAGGTGCACATTCCCACATAGCACATAAACACCTTGAAAAAAATAGCACCTAGTTTAAGGTTGTAATTCTTGGAACGAGGTGATTGTGGAAAATAGTTTAACATCATGATGATTAGAATGCAAAGATGTCGGTATCAAGGGTATCTATGTAGCATGGGAGAAGTAAACCCAATGTGAAAGGAGGATATTAAGGCATAAATACTATGTAAATACCTTGAGACAAACTGCATATTTTTTAAGTTCATAATTCTTGTAGCATAAACAGGTCCATGGGGCCAAATGGTTGATGAATTTGTGGCTGGTCTAAAAGACATGGTTTTTAGGCATCACTATGTATCCCACAAAAATGGGAATCAAGCCACATGTAGTTATAAGACACGACACGATAGAAAACTAATTCCAGAAGTAGGGGAAATCCTCCCTAATAAGGGGATTGGGTAATCCCATGATTGTTGTGAGGAATCCCATGTTTAAGACATAGGGTATAATGCCACAATTTAATGTCATGTATTAAGGACATTCTCCATTTTGGTCATCCCAAATTTGATATGCGAGGAATCCTACATTTATTATATAGGTAAAGGATGCAGTTTAACATTATATGCTGAGGAAATTGGTTTTTGATCATCCCATATTCATTATATAAGGAATCCTAGTCTTATACGGGGTATGATCATATTTTAAAATCATGAATTGCAGAAACTAATTTGATTCATCTAATATCATATAAGGAATACCAGTTGTATACAGGGTAAGATTAAAGTCTATCGTAATGCATTGAGGATGTTTAGCTTTACAGTTTAAAGTTGTGCAAATAAAAATATGGATTATACTAGTTTAAAGTCATAGAACTCAGACTATAGGGGCTGAAAATAGTTTAGGGTCATACTATTTGGGCCAATCGCAAATAGTTTAAGGTTTTACTTCTTAGACCGATTGAAAATAGTTTAAGGTCATATTGCCTAGACCAATTAAAAACTGTTTAAGGTCATACTACATAGACCATAGTTTTATTTTAGTTGAAGGTCATAATTCTCAAACTAATTGTAAATAGTTTAATGTCATACTAACCAGAACTAAAACCTACTTATGCAAAGTACGTCTTGAGAAACATGGCATTGGCGGGAGGTGTGATACACTCTCTATCCATAGTGATAAAAAAGCAGGATCCATTGTAATAAACATCATGGAGGATGTAATTTCCTCCCCACTTGTGCTCAAACTTTGGTGGATTGTTTATGGGTATCATTGTAATTCAAAGATCCAATACCATGTCACCTTGGAGAAATGAGTGGAAGCAAACCTTTTTGTTGAATGCCCTCACTACCTTGTTCTAGTGCCTCTCCAAGTTATGTAAGGCATGGAGCCTATTTTCATTGAGTGATTGAAACTAATCTATATGTAATTATTCAATTCTATCTAGAATATGTTGGTCATAAAAAATAGTTTGGAGTGACAAAAACTAAACCTCAATGGGAAATATTTTCTTAGTTCTATACACTGGGGATTATGGGGTCACTTGGGTGGAATTTTGAGTCATCATCTAATAGGACCATAGGGAGTTAGAGTGATTGTAAGGAAAAATAATTTTGTTTTGGACCCCTATCCTCTATAGGATATTAGATAGGGTCTTTTTGACCACCTCAATATACCCATATTTTTTCACGCGATAGAGAGAAGTATGGTTGAATTGAATGTTGTAGTTAGCATAAAATTTATTCTGATCAGTAGCATGGAAGTTAGTGTCATTGTCTATGAGAATATCATGAGTAATTACAAATCTATGGATGATGTGGGAGATCATGAACTCTATCACGGACCTGGTGATCTCACCACGATTCAATTCTTTATTTTTCTCTTACACCACTGTGTTAAAGTAGTATTGTATTGAAAATTATAAAAATAATAACAAATTGAACTTCATGTTGTATTGAATTATTTTGTTTTTATAATTATTAAAAAGGGAAATGTTTATTTGTTTTAATAATTACATTTTAGGTGGAGATAATTTGGAGGGTGTATTACGAAGTTCAAGAGGAATGGGCCAAACTATGCAGGATCTAAGAAAACCAGTGGACTCAACCGAACGCTACTACTAAAAAATTCATCAAAATGGGTTTATATTTTATGGTATAGTCAAAAATTAAATTTTATGAATTTAATATGAATACAACCATGACCCATTCGTCCATTAAGGGTCCCATCCAAACTAATCTGTTTAGGGGATCGAATCTGCTTGAAGTCAAAAAGTGGGTTCTATATTTCTTCAATATATCTAGATTTTATTTTACAAATAGTGGAAATTGTTTGGTGAAGATAGTCAAGATATGGGGATAAAACTTTTTAGTTTTTTAAAAAGTGAGATAATACAGTATGTCCATTGAAAACTATGGGCCAAGTGGTTTCTAGAAATCAGGGTTCCCAAAAGCACCTTCCACATTTCCTATAAATTGGAACCTTGGAATACCCATTTGAAAGTTCGAACAATTGAGTGAATTTATACCAAATTAAATTTATAGAGGATTAATTTCATCCCCTTGGAGGTTCTGGACCTCCCTATCCTCATAGGGATAGTTGAAATGATGAAGGAGATCCACCCTAGCTTCCTCCTCCTCTCAATGTCGAGCTAAATAGTGGGTGTTCATTGTGAGGGAGCTACACACTTGTAAAGGGAGTTCTAATTCATATATTAGCTACTATTTTGAATTAATTTGGGTGTTAAAACAATTAATTCCATGTATCTTACATTATTTTATATTTTAATGTTTGTTTTGATGCATGAGATTGATTTTTTCTTAATTTCTAACTGACTAGTGTGAGGTTTTGAGTGTGTGACTTGTGTTTTTCCAATTGGATAACAAAAGAATCCATTTATTACCCACTTTATTGATATTTAAATCTGATTTATAAGTTCTTATTCCATTCATAATTTCTGAAACTTGACAATACAATTTTTATGTCAAGGTTTGGTTCTTCAAGTATTGAAATAAAAGCTTAGGAATTAACCGGGATTCCAATTAATTTCAACCAAATAATTACTCCAAAACTGAATTAATCTCTTAGAAAAATTAAATTTAAATGTGTGTAGTGAAATCACAACAACACTTTAATCTCATATTTTTCAAAATATACTTGGTTTCTCAACTATTAAACTCTTTAAATCGAGTTATTTTCTTAAAACTATTTTCAAAACCACCACCTATTTTAGTACTTATTATTATAAATAAACACTCTAAACCTATTAAAGATCCTTGATATATGAACTAGGGTATTAACTAGACTATAAAATCATATTTAAATCATAATCAATTTGATGTTTCATGACAAAATGTTCAAATTTTGGCACCATTTTCGAGGAGCTCTGTGGTTTTTGGTGAGTATTTTTTATAAGATATTTGTAACTTTTGTGATTATGTATTTGTTTTATATTACCCATTTTAAAATATTTTTTTGTTACGATATATTTTTTGTACAGGTTCTATGCATGATGTGTTCAAATATGATAGATTTACCTCCTTTTGAACATAAACTGGAGAGGATCCTATGTTAGTGACACTGAGACACATAGGAAAACCCCGTGAAGGAGGAAACACCACAACTTGAGACTTTTCTAAACCCCAATTCTTCTGGAACCAAATTAGAAACTGAAATTAATGTGTATAACATGTCTGAAAATAATAAAAAATTATAATAAATAACCTCTCCTTATGTTGATATCCAACCCAATTATTTTAAAATGCAAGGCAAGGCACAAATTTTTAACTAAAATCCAGTTTAATTCACTTATTGCCAAGATTTCATGGACTTGATAGAGAAGACCCACATAAGCACTTAAAATAATTTCATACTATGTTTTCAACATTAAAACATGAAAATGTGGACGAACAATAAGTAAATCTCAGGTAATTCCCTTTCTATTTATAAGACACTACACAATATTGGATTTACTATGTTAATTCCCCAATTAGAGGCCAAGAAGACATGAAATGAATTTTTATTGAAAAATATTTCCCAGCCACTCAAACTAAAAAAATAAGAAAATAAATTTGTGAGATAAGACAATTTCAAGGGGAAACACTTCATGAATACTAGGAAATATTTAAAAGGCTCTGTTAAAGTTTCCTGCTCCACCAAATTATTAATCAACTTTTAATACTATATTTTTATGAAGGTTTAATTCCTATTGATTGGAACATGATTGATGGTGATACAAGTGGTGTGCTAGTTGATAAAACCCCAATAACTGTAAGGACCCTCATTGAGAACATAGTGCAGAACACTCAAAAATTTGATTCAATGTATAGTGTACCCATTAGAGGTGTCCATGAGGTACAAAGTACTGAATTCTAGAAGAATGTGGGAATGAAGTTTAAAAAGGTAAGTACCCTAATTCTACAACTTTCACTTTCCCAAGGTAAATCTCAATCTCCTCCTCCCATCCATCGTGGTATGTTTTTTACTGACACCCATTATTCTTACAAATTCCCTCAATTGAGAAAAACTTTTGAGAATTGTGAGGCCATATTTCTAGGATTCCCCTATAAACAACCGATTAGGAAAGAACCATACTATCCATAAAACCATGGGTGGAAAGAAAACCAAGCTTATAAGCAAGGGGTTATTAAAACTAACCTCATAAACCATGGAACCAATCGGGGTAGAGTATTCATCCACCACCACCACCACATAGAAATCCTCAACCACCCCAATGGATTTTCCAAAAACCCCTTCCAAAATATGACCCTAGACTTGAAGAAATTATGAAACAAATGGATACCAACAATCTACAATTCCAATAAACCACCTAAGCATCCATAAAAGACCTAAAAACCCAATTAGGCCAACTCGCCAACTCAGTGGGGGGGGGGGGGATTCAAATTCATGGTTTGGGTAAACTACCTTCTCAACCACTAGTCAACCCTAGGAATAAGGGAAATGTTAGTTACATAACCCTTTGGAGTGGAAGAAAACATAAAATCCAAATTAGTCCTCTATTAGAGTCATCCCCTCTCGAGGAAACCACCATCCATACTACTGTAAATGCTTCAAATGAGGTAGAACATTGTCCTGAGAGAAGACCTTCCAAAGGAAAGAGTGTGTATGTTGATGAGTCATCTATCCTAACCATTCCTCTTCTATTTCTACAAAGAGACACCCAACCTAGGAAACAAAAGGATACTTAACTTGATAAGGAAATAGTGTAAAATTTCAAAAAAGTGTAGGTTAACATTCCTTTGATTGATGTTGTGAAGCAACTTCCATGATATACCAAGTTTTTGAAGGAGATATGTACATACCCAAGAAAAATTTGAGGTGATGAGAAGGTGATCCTATGGAGGAACATCTCAGCATTGATACAACCATCACATCCCACTAAATTTAACGATCTGGGAACATTCTTGATTCTGTGCACCACAAGGGAGTATTTCTTTTCCAATGCTATACTTGATTTGGGTGCTTCTATAAATGTGATGCCTCACTATATTTTCTCCTCATTGCAGGTGAGGGAACTAAATCCCAATTGAATTGTTTTTAGGATAGAAAATCAGAGTACAACACACCCTTCTGATGTGATAGAGAATGTTCTTATGAGGGTGAAAAATTTAATTTTTTTGGCGTATTTTTATGTGCTAAAAATGGATTATGATAAGATGAATGGACATTATATAATTATATGGGGGAGTACCTTCTTTAAAAAAAAACCATAATTAATGTCCAAAATGTTATATTATCTATGGATTTTGGTGGTGATAATGTCCACTTCAACATCCTTGATTCCATGATGTAACCCTCAGAAGAACATTCCTCTCTCTCTGTTAATTCAATTGATATACTCCCTTCCCCTGAAAAAACATATTTTATTTCCCCTTATCCCCATTTTTAGTTTTCATACTTGATTGAAATTATAGGTAATTAATCATGAATTAATTGTTGTAGTGGTCTAGAAAAATGTCACACATGTTTTTTAATTTATGATTTCTTGAACACTAAGGATCACATGACCATCAATGATACTACTAAGATTGTAAAATCTCATTATTCACCTAAGGATGATACCATTGAGAAGTTAGATGAGATTATTGACCTATCACTTTCACACACACTCCCATAAATCCAAAATCCACCTAAATTGGAACTAAAACAACTACCTCAAGATTTAAAATATTTATATCTTGAGAACTGAAACAAGTTTTCTATTATCATTGCTAGTTCACTCTCTCCTAAGCATGAATTGAGATTGATTAACATTTTGAGGGAGTATAAACAAGATTTGGGATGGACACTTACAAAAGTTCCTGGTATTATCCCATCAATTTTCACACATCATATATTGTTAAATGATTAGGCTAAACCAATGAGGTAGGAACAATGTCGATTGAACCCAAAACTCCTAGATGTTGTTAAAAAGGAGGTAACAAAATTATTGGCTTCTAGAATCATTTACCCCATCTTTAATAGACAATGGATTAGTCTAGTTCAAATGGTTCCTAAAAGAATTGGTTTTAATGTAATTAAAAATAAAAACAATGAATTTATTCCAACCTGTGTGCATAATAGTTGATGTTTCTGAATAGACTATCAATAACTAAACCAACACACTAGGAAGAACCATTTTCAATTGCAGTTCATTGACCACATGCTAGAGAGGTTGGCAGGGAAGTCCCATTACTACTTTATTGAGGTATATTGTGGATACTTTCAGATCCATATTCCCCCTGAGGATCAGTAAAATTCAACCTTTACTTTTCCCTTTGTAACATTAACATATAAAAAGATGCCATTTGGTCTATGCAATGCTCTAGGTACTTTATAGTGATGCATGGTAAGTATTTTTTTGAATTACCTGAAGAATTTCA
This sequence comes from Viscum album, assembly GCA_963277665.1. Taxonomy (NCBI): domain Eukaryota; kingdom Viridiplantae; phylum Streptophyta; class Magnoliopsida; order Santalales; family Viscaceae; genus Viscum; species Viscum album. Next base: position 302,093,863 of record OY728130.1, read on the forward strand.
TAGAATCATTCATGGTTGATTTCATTGTGTATAAATTCTCTTGTAAAGGGCTCTATACCTTGGTCAATATCTTACATCATTATGCAATGAAAGACCATTTTGTGCAACAAAATTATGGTAACCCACAACTGGAAGGAGGGGAACAAAGTGGCAAAATATCTGGCCTCCCTTGCGGTCCTTGGTACCCTAATTTGTTGTCTTCTTTCTGATGTATCCTTGCTTAAAATTGAGGGGGTGAACTTGATTCGGGGTGATGCCCTTGGTTTGCACCACTTTCGGCCTCCATAGGCCTTGGCTATATCTTCTCTTTGCCTAATAAAAATTTTAACATTGAGAAGAGATGAGATAAATAAAAAGTGGATGTCATTTCTTACCTACCATTCCCCAAACCATTGCGGGATGTGCGGTCTTTATTAGGTCATACGGGATTTTAATGACGTTTAATTTGTGACTTTAGTAAGATTTCAGTCCCCCTCTCCTGATTTCTCCAAAAATAAAAGAAGTTTGTTTTTGATAAAGAATGTAAGGAATATTTTAACAAATTAAAATGCAGTCTCACATCACCCTTGGTAATCCAACCACCTCAGTGGGATTTACCATTTGAGATCATGTGTGATGCCTCTAACTATGTAGTTGGGGTAGTCTTATCGCAAAGGGTTGATCAAGCTCCGCATTTCATTTCTTATGCCTCACGTAGACTGGAACCTTCCCAAGAAAACTACCCCAAAATTGAAAAATAATTTCTTTCCATTGTGTTTTCCATGGATAAATTCATGTTATATCTTTTAGGGTCCAAATTCATTATGTTCTCAGAACATGAAACCCTCCGTTATCTCCTTCATAAATCCTAATTAAAACCACGTCTCATTCACTGGATGATCCTCCTTTAGAAATTTATTATATAAATTAGGGATAAAAAGGAGCTAAGAATATAGTGGATGACCATATTAGTAGGATCCTACCATATTCATATATTGACTCATCCCCCTATATTTTTATAAATTACATGTTTCCTAATGATAAACTATACTGAGTGCAATATTCTATTCCTTGATATGCTGAAATTGTAAATTATTTGGTAGTATCTTTCATTCCTCTTGATTTAAACAAAAACTAGAACAACCGTCTAAAACAAGAGAATTATTGGTACATTTGGGATGACCCCTACCTTTAGTGCACATGTAATGATAAATTTTTTTGGAATTGTGTTCTTGATATCAAGTTTCAATCTATCATTTGGTTCTGCCTCACTCTTGCTTGTAGGGGCCACTTTGGTCCCCAATATACAGTTCACAAGGTCCTCAATTCTGGCCTCTTTTGGACAACATTATTTTAGGATGACCATGATTTTTGTAAATCTTGTCCTCCATGTCAAATAATGGTGAATGCCTATAAAAGAAATGAAATTCCACAAAAAACCTTACTCTTCCATTACATTTTTGATGTTTGGGGAATTGACTTTATGGGTCCATTTGCTAATTCCTTGGGAAACTTGAACATTCTTATGGTAGTGGATTATGTGTCAAAATGGGTAGAAGCACATGCCACAAGGACTTATTATTCAAATAATCTTATAGAATTTTTGAGAACCCAATTTTTTGTAGGTTTGGATTACCTAGGTTTATCATTAGTGACCAAGGTTCTCATTTATGCAACTGAACAATGCAATCACTTTTGCATCAGTATGGGGTTGGGCATCGAGTATCTACTGCATATCACCCACAAACCAATGGTCAATCCGAGGTGTCAAATAGAGAGGTAAAACAAATTCTTGAAAAAATAGTTCAAACTAATAGAGAATATTGGAGTCTTATACTTGATGATTCATTATGGTATTACTGAAATTATTTCAAAACTCCCATTGGCATGTCACCATATCAGCTAGTTTTTGGAAAGAGTTGTCACCTCCCTATTGAGATAGAGAATTAGGCCTACTAGTCTATTAAACAATGCAATTATAATCTTTATGGTGTAGGTTCTCAAAGGAAGATTCAGAATCAAGAGTTGGATGAAATGAATCGAGATTCATATGGGAACTCCCAGATTTATAAGGAGAGAACCAAGGCTTCCCACGACTGCCTCATCCTTGACCATCAATTCCAAATTGGGCAGAAGGTCCTACTTTATAATGAGAGGATAAAGCTGCATCCATGTAATCTTTTTTCCAACTAGTTTGTCCCATACACTATTACTAATGTTTATCAATTTGGTGTTGTTCAGGTAAAAAAATAATAAAGGAAGCAAGCCTTTACGATCAATGGGAAGCGGTTGAAGCACTTTCAAAAAGCCATTATGGAGTCCCCGATAGAGGAAATCTAAGTTCAAGAAGAAAACAACCAATGACATATTCACCTGGTTTTATCCTTCATTCCCACATTCTATTTTATTACATTGAGGAAATTGCATACTCTAGGTGTGGGGAGATGGATACATTCCTGGGTTAGTTAGTAATTTTCATCATCTTTATTCTTTTTCTATTTTTAGTTTTCTGAATAGGTCTATTACATTCCCCCCTCATTTTACCCACAATTTTGTGCTGAAATATTCTTTTTTATGCCCAATTAATCATAAAAAATGATGATCACTTAATCATGTAAATTATTGAACATGAATGAGGAATTTACCTATTTCAAGTTGTTTTAACAATTTAATTTTTTTTGGTGAAATGTGAATTTCAGCACGAATTCAACATTTTGGTGTAATCTTCTCTTGAAAATTGGTTGTTTTTTGACGATATAAATGGATGTATCATTTTTATACCTTTGAGAATAATGGTACCCTTTGGGTGAGTGGTTTAAGAGAAAATTGTGTCACTTAATTTCTCAACACATCTTTGCACCCAACCATAAAGTGTGAAAATTTATTACTTAATAGATGGTAAATGTAAGTTAGTTTAATTTTTCTCTACTTTATGAAATGATTTTTATATATGTTCATTCCTTATCTGATCTATTTCATTAATGTACCATATTGACATATGTGTGTGTACCTATTATCCGACTGTTTTATTCCCTAAAGAAAAAAAACTAAAACAAATAAATATTGAGGGGAGTGATGAAATTTACAACATATGGGGATATATTGGTTGAGAGATTATAGTTTTACTTCTAGTAATTCTTAAGTGAGTGGGTCTTGATATTTGATTGTAAAGGATATAGGGCAGGTTCGGTGGAAATGATAATGTAAGCAGAAAAATTTTAAAATCACCCATATTTATTCAATAGAAAGTGGAAAGAATAGAATGAAATGGTTGTCACATTCACATGTTGAGAATTAGTGACATGATTTACTTTTAAATTATTTTCTTAGATTGGTATCATGAATCTCATGGAATTTCATTCTGATATAATTTTTGAGGTGTCTTTTTCCATGATCACTGAGAATAATTCCTCAGTGTGATTTTTTATTTGATCACAATTCTATCAGGGATTAAATTTTAATTGAATGATAAATCATTATTAAGTTTAGAATATACCCATTCATAATTTTTAGAAATATTACTTTTCCCAGGATTGAAAATGTTTAGGTGTGGGGGTGTGATCGCACCGTTATTCACTGCTTTATTTCACTGTTACACCACTGTGTTAAACTAGTATTGTATTGTAAATTATAAAAATAACAAAAAATTTCACTTAATGTTTGATTCAATTTTTTTTTATCATTGTTAAAAAGGTAAATGTTACTTTTTATGATAATTACATTATAGGTGGAGATAATTTGGAGGTCCCATTAGGAAGTTCATGAGGAATGATCCAAACAATGCAGGATCCAAGCACACTAGTGGACTCAATCAAACACTACTACTAAACCATACATAAAAATGGTATGATATTTTGTGGGATTATCCAAAATTAAATGGGATAAATTTAATATGAAGAAACCAGATGCCTATTCATCTATTAGGGGGGCCATACAAATTGATCTGTCTAGGGTATTAAATATGCTCGAAGTCAAAAAGTGGGTTCTGTATTTCGTCAATATATCTAGTTTTGATTGTTTAAATGGTGCCAAAGTTTCTATGGAGATAATCAGGAGGTATCGATAAATTTTTTTAGATTTTTTAAAAATTTAGATAAGACTTTATGGCCATCAAAAACCATGGGTCAAGTGGTTTATAGAAATTAGGGTTCCCAAAACCACCTTCCACATTTTCTATAAATTGGAGCCTTAGGCTCCAAATTTTCAAGTTAGATAAAGAGAGTGAAGTGATTCCAAATTTAAGTTCCATAAGATTCATTTCATCACCTTAGAGGTTCTAGAGATCCCTATCCTTATAGGGAGAGCTAAAATAAATAAGGAGATCCAACCGAGCTTCCTCCTCCTCTCAGTGTTGAGCTAAATGATGGTCATTCATTGTGAGGGAGATACACACATATCAAGGGAGTTATGATGCATATATTAGCTACTTTTTTGTAGTAATTTTGGTTTTAAAACATTTCATTCCATTTATATTACATTGTTTCATATTTTAATGCTTTTTTTGATGCATGATATTGATCGGTCTTAATTTATAACTGAACAATGTGAGGTTTTGAGTGCGTATCTTATGTTGTTATAATTGGAAAACATAAGAACACTTTTCTTACCCACCCTCTTGATATTTAAATATTATTTGGAAGTTCTTATTCCATGCATAAGTTCTGTACCTTGACAATATGATTTTTATGTTAAGGTTTGGTTCTTCAAGAATTGAAATAAAATATTAGGTATTAATAAAGATTCTAGTTAATTTCAACCAAAGACTTACTCCAAACCTGAATGAATATATAATAAAAATGAACTTTAAATGTGTGTAGTAAAATAAAAATGACACCTTTATCTCATATTTTTCAAAATACACTTGTTTTATCAACTATTAAACTCTTTAAATTGAGTTATTTTCTTAAAACTATTTTCAAAACCACCCCTATTTTAGTACTTATAATTAAAAATACACACTATAAACCTATAAAATCTCTTTGAGAGATGAAATATTGTCTTACCTATACTATAAAATAATTATTAAATCATAATATATTTGACATATCATGAAAAAACACTTCCTTGAGGGAAACTGGTTCTACCCATTTAGAAAAGAAGTTGGTTGCTGTTAAAATGAACCTACATTGTCGAGCTATCGCTGGCGGGTATGGTCTCACAGGATCACGTCCCCACACTACAAAGGTCCAAAAATACATGGTGGTACAGATAATCTCTAAAGGTTTATGCACAAAATTGGCATGGATCTGACATGAATGACACCTCATGGAGAACTCAATGTAGTTGTGGACCATGGTGGTCCAAAAGTATCCCTACCTCAGAATCAGGTGGGAAAACTTCAATTCCACTTTATGGGTGCCACATGATCTAGCTAAGACCTCTTTTATAACCCAAGTTATCTCATATCCTTTTATGAAATAGGGGATAATTCCATCAAACCCATGTTTGTAGAGTGTTTTCTTGAGGTTGGGACCACTCTAAAGGGTAAAATGTACTGCATGCTAATGGATTCTCTCATGCTCGACTCAATCTAATGGGAGAATTCCACACTAGATACACTTTATAAAAGGAATCATCCAATCATGAATCTCTTGACTATGGGAGGATTTTAAGGTCCTAACACAAAATAATTGGAATTTGGTTGGTTTACCTATTGGTTTCCATCACCTAAAGTGGTGGGAGTGATAACCCTCTAGTGTGCCACATGAATAAATAGATCATCCTAGCTGGGTTCTGAAAGGGATGAAAACAAACTTGAAAAGTCATTGGCTTGACCATTCTGTGATCAAGGGACATGAGTCATCTTTATCTAGGAATGGGATTAGACCATCAACTAAAGAGTACACTCCACCAATGGAACAAGTTGTTGATTTATGAATATGTATTTACCCTTGATCTTCTTGATGAATAACTCAGAGTATCCCTTCACATGTAAACTGGGGACATCTATCTCGAGGAATATATCCAGACCAAAAATGATAGCCTAATAATCCTCTTTGTGGTTGGTGTAACCTTTTGAAAATAGGAATGAGTATAGAAATATGGATTGTGATGGGGTGATGGAGATGATCCCTAGGACTACCCTATTGAACTTGTTATTATTGAGCCTTATACTGGTTGGGCTCTGGGAGGTACCATCTAAATGTATCTTCCAACATAGAATAGCTTGATCCACTAAAAGTATATCCTCATCTAGGAAATCAACATCCATGGGAAATTCTTCAATGGATGGGTGTGCGTCTAGCAAGGATTACAATTTATGGCCTTTTATGACCTTCTATGTAAAAAACATGACATAAAACTGCTATAGTATCATCTCCTAGTTTGATAGTTATCCCATCAACATGGGGAGATTTATGATATAATTCAATGGTCCTATTCGAGACACCAGCTGGATCTCATGATGCTATAGAGAATTTTACAACTTCTTCCATGCCAAAACCTGCATGAGGAAATTTTTATTGATGGGGAAGTATCTGGTATTCATGTTGAGGGGCATACGATTGAGAGAGTATAGGCTGTTTTCCCTTCCCTCATTGTTTTTATATGTGATAAGGGCATTGAGGGGACATTCCAGGGAGGTCATGTAGAGGACCAAAGTCTTTCCTAAAGAAGGTGGTAGCTGAACCATAGGTTGTAGCAGGTACTAATTAATTTCATCAAAGGCATTTCATAACTTCTCATACCACTAATAAGGGTACCTTTATTTGTGATCATTGATAATGGTCAACATTTTCCAAATAGATTTGTGATAAATCGTCATATATATGATAAGTGGACTTAGAGGTCTCGAAACTCCCAAATATTTCTTGGGGGAGGAATTTTGTTGATGGAATTGATATTCTCTAGGTCAATATCTATGCCTATATATCTTACAATGAATATTAGGAACTCCCCATAGGTAACCCCAAATGCATACTTCAAGGGGTTTATCTTCGAGTGTTTATAGAGGAGGAAGCCAAAAACTTTGTCAAGATCCTTGAGATGGTCATGGAACTGGTGGGATATGACCACCAAATTATTTACTTGTAATTCAAAAAAAATTCATGAGAATTGTAATGAAGATGTGGTGCATGGCCCACTGATAAGTGGATCCTGCATTATTTAGGGAAAATGGAATCATCAAATATTAGAAAGTCCCTTTGGGTGCTCTGAATGTTGTGGACTTCTCATCATTGGGGTCATTCAAATTTAATTATACCCATAATATCCATCCATTAAGGAAAGGTCCTAGAACCCTATTATGGCATCGATCAACAACTCTGTCACATGAAGGGGAAAATCATCCTTAAATTAATGACAGTTGAGGTCTTTGAAGTCGATATAGACTCTGATCTTCACATTCTTCTTCCTAATTGGTATTATGTTGGATATCCATATAGGGTACTTTACTTCCTTGATGAAATTAGATTTTATAAGCTTTCCAACAATAGCCTCAACAATAGCATCATGAGAAAGGTTCATCTTTATTAGAGGCTGCTTGAACCCATGATGACTCGTTGGGAGGCCAAGATGATGAATGGAAACCTGAGGATCTAGCCAGGGAATATCATCATATATCTAGATGAATACATCATGGTGCGATTTCAATAATGCCACATACTAATACTATTCCTCTCGAGACGTGGCTGTACTAATCAATTTCACCCTCAGATCTTCCTTGGTACCAAGGGTCACCTAGTTTAACTCATCAATGGTGGTGGAGACAACCACTGAAAATATAGGAGGGCAGTCTTCCAAATCCTCTTCATCATCTGATACTATAGATCCTATAGTAGGAGGATCTCTTTTAATCCAGTCAATCCAAGGGAAGCACTGGTGTCTACTCTAACAGACATAGAATCCTTGACATGGGGTTTCTGTTCTACTGAGACTATGACAACACGAGTCGTTGAGAAAATTCTATATAGATTCCAATCATGTTGTCCACACTTTATGTCAAAGTAATGGAAACAATTCACTCTTTTTAGAGGTATCCCTACTTTGAGGAATATGTGGGAATGGTGTGGATTGGTGGACATGGGGTGAACCTCTCAGTACTTCACAGGAGTAGGGGATTATGATATTAGATGGTCCTACCTAATGTAGGAGTATAAGGTAATCCATGGGATCTCATTTTTACTAGGGACACTAAAAGATATTTTTATAAGAGATAATAAAAATACCCCCATGTCCAGTGTTGTAGTCTCTAACAGGTGAATTGAGATAATAAACTGTCATCCACATCTACCCATGGATCGACTATAGTGGAAATTAGGTCACTGAAAGCATTTATGTGCTCTAACCCATTGATATAGACCTACTTTACTTCTCTATTGTAATAGTCAGTGTCTAGATAATAGTCCTCATAAGATTTTATGGGGGACACATCACCCTAGAATACCCCTACTCAACATTTAAGAGAGTATTTGAGAAACTGTTGATATGAAGAAGGGACCACCACATGAAAATGAAGCCAGGGTCTTCCTAGTAACACGTTATAGGAGGTATCCTATGAGACTACCATGAATTTGGTTCTTGATATCAATCCCACAAACTGGGTCTTTAGCGGAATCTTTCCACGCATTTTATGCTCACTCTTATCATATCTCTGAATTTTCATGTTAGAGGGAGTCAAATATGCCTATTTCAGCCCTAATTTATGGAGTTTTTGGATCGGGATGAGATTGATCATGGAACCAGTATCTACTAGTAAGCAGTTGATCTCCATGACATTGAACTAACATGTGATATATAGTAGGTGAATGTTCCTCTATATGATTACACCCTCATCTTCCCTGGAAAATGAGATGATGAATTAACATTAAACTTGTTCGACCTCCTGTGTATATTAGGACTTAGTGGAAGATACCACTGCCTCAAATTGGAAGGGGGATTTTAAAATCTTCAATAATGGCGTCATTCATTTCCTTTGATAAGTGGAGGGCCTCAAGGATCAAAATAATTGCAGGTATTCTGGAAATATGATTCAATACATCATATTTTCATTCTAGGGGAATGTTTTTTTTCCACAAAGGGTTTCTCATTGGTGGGGTACACAACAGATTACACTGGATCCTAACTAGTTCCAGAAATATTCTATTACTGACCAAATGGACTTCTATGAATAAATGTTGGATGATTTTCATTTAGCTGAGTTAGCTCCCTGGTTGGATGCGGCTAATTGTGGCACGATCATGACCATGATACTTGGTCAACTAACAAAGTCAGCTGTAAAAGTGTACCTGAAGGAGAAAAATGAGAGGACATTACTTACCGAGGTAATAAAAAAACCTACCACCTGGTCTCAGTAGCATGAATATTCTGGTTAGCTTGATCATTCTTATGGCGCATATGTCCTCATCCTTTCCTTTGGTAGCATTATCTAGAGGCACCCAAATCCTCATTTTCAAGCATCGTGAAGTATTATACTATCTTAGGAATATTCATATAGTAATACTCTTTCTCATCATGTATGGAGTTATCTTGGGCTAGGAAAACTTTAGGCACAAATCCCAAATCAGGGGGAATGAAATCACAAAGGGTGTGATATGTCTTTGCCACTGGCAGGGGACTATGATTTCCCATATTCCATCAGTACCTTCTCTTCTAAGACTTAGAAGGCCGCGGTGTAGAAGTGGATGTAGAAGTTAAAGGAGATGTGGTGACCACATGAGGAAGTGGGCATAAATTATACCATGAGCATGAACAACTACCTTACGAGCCATCCAATCATCATACTTCTATGTTCCATGGATGGGAACCTTTTACCATTCACCAGAGTCATCACCATCACTGTTGAGGTTAGCAGTGACATGTGTCACCTATGCTGGAATATCACAAAATATGACTACGCCATAATACACTTGGTCTTGAAGCTAATCTATGAATATAAATCATTCCTTGATGGTGTGTTTGAGGATCATATGGTTGAGGTGGCTAGTGAGTTTGTCCTCTTGGGGGATTTTTACTCTATAAATTTTAGGATTCCTTTATCTAGGGAATAGATTATGTTTCCCAGGACCTGTGAATCCCTAAAAGTATAGGTCTTATATATATTCTATTCATAAAAATAGCTATGGGAGATTTTCCTTGATGAGGGGTTGGATCCCCATTCTCTCATTGAGGTAGATATAATTTTTGTGGTGGTTCTTAGAAGTTCTATACTGGATGAGTCTATTCTTGGTAGGGATGCACTCTGTAAGTCTCTTCTGGTAAAGGTTCTAGTAGGTGTATCAGATCAAGAACCTCTACATGCATAGAATTAGTCTCTACTTTTATAGGCCATCTCATGGGAGTCAGAAGTGGTAATGGGTGCGACTGTTGTCTACTCCACTACAAGGTTTCTTCTAGAAAATTATCCTTTTCAAAGAATTCATCAAATCCACCTAGGTAGTTCAAGTAGATGAGGGTAGGGATTGAATCATTTATGACATTCTCCATGCACACCATGAGAAATTGTTCCTAGGAAAATGACATGTCAAATGAGTACATGGGGCCTTTTTATCAGGGAAAAAGTTGGTGACTCACTAATCAGGTCTTTTTTTGCACTTGAAGAGGTCAGTGATTCTTGTCTTATGCATGGAGAAGCTTAACTGGTAGAGTAACTTTCACTAGAGATCCTACCAACTGGTAATTGACCCTATGGTTAGCTAGCTATTCTAGAAGAACACGTGTCCTTCCAGTGTTTGAAAAAGTTATCAAAGATTGGCGGCCTCCTAATATTCTAGGTTCCCCAACATTGGGCCACACCTTTAGATGAAGTGGGATAGATGTTGGAGAGGCTCACCCATCCCATCTAATGGGGTGAAGCTGATATTACTAAACTCTCTAGGTGGTTAAACATTTCCCACCCATGCTAGGTATGAATTTCCTTCAGGTGGTATTACCACTTTTTTATGTTTCTAGGGACTCAATACGAGCAGTGAGAGAAGATATGAAGTCATCTTAGTGAGGATCTCTATCCACCAACATGTTGATAGGCTCATCAACTTGGGGAACAACTCAACCCTAATCTTTAGGTGGATGGTTACACAGTTCAGGCAGGCTGGGAAACTCATATCTTGGTTTCTTGCCATATCACCAGCCTCTTCCTTGAATATATGCTTAGGGCCACTAAGTTCAAAATGGGGTGTATAGTAGAGATAGATTAGGTTCCAAAATGGTGAATATATGGGTTCCTTAAGTCATTGTTTAGGTCCATGCATCTCTTGATAATGAGATCAGTGATGGGCCTTTTGTATTCCTCAAGATGTTGGAGCAAGGTGGCTACTATGGGCTTCGTCACTATTTTTGGTGAAACCTTGAATGGGTCAAAGGGTTAAACATGTACCTTCCCTTTTTTGATGTACTATTGAGTGGGAAATAATACCTCATTATGGGGAATTTTGAGGTCGAGTTCCACTCTCTACTGACGAGTGAGGACACTTTTTGGAGGGTCTGCCTGGTACTTTGCCACCCATTGAGGTGGATTTTCCCTATAATTACCTACATAGGTGGAATTTTTCTTTGATTCTATGAATGTTTATTGAAGAACATATTTACCATGGTTCTAGTCAAAGTATAATCCTCACCAATGATGGAGAGACTATACTATCAGTCCTGTTTCTATCATAAGATAGGAATAAAATTGAGAGAATCATACTACCCCCATCTATTGGTTTGTACATGGAGAGAAACCTATTATATAACTAAATGGACAACTATGAGGCTCTTAACATAGTTTTTTATAGAGTCTATCCGTAACCATATGAATTTGGGCATTTATCCCCTGGGAGTGCTATGATTTCAACCTTTCTGCATTATTGGTCGATGACATCGAGGTGCTCCAAGCACCTTAGGTAGGCCAGCTGTTGACCATGGAGGTAGTGGAAGATTTCCTAGATAATCAAGTGGAAACACATTTCTTGTTCCTTTTTTATGGATTCTAAGATGACAATTTAAAGATTTTTAGGCGTGCAAAACACCACTGATAGCTGGTCGGAGGTCATAACCTCCCACATGACCTCTTTCTTAGATAAAGGGTCCTCCTCTTGGTCATCCCAAGCCTCGATTAGTGTAGTTTGAGATATAGATGGTGACACCAAATTGGACCTAATTTTTGGATTATATATCATAAGAGGGAGTGATATACAGTTCAAATATCCACTACACACTAGAACATCTATTTTAGGTGGATCCAGCTTCAAGATCATAACCATGTAGGATGGGGTTCTCACTGATGTGTCATGTGAGAGGGAGGCAATGTCCATTTGTGGATAAGTGGAGTGCTCACCATCTAAGGGTGTCAAACCAGACCCTAACATATCTCAAAATTCTTTTGTATAGGTATAGAGGAGGGAAATTTATGGTCATGGAGATGGTTACACTACTAGTCCCTATAAGGGGCCCAGAACGTCTTCCACTTGCATGTATCTACTAAGGGATCTGGGGGTACTATGAATCTTAGCTTCTGGGACGATATGTATCAATTTTCAGGATTCTAACCTAGACTCTAGTAGTTTGGGTGATAGTTCCTTCATCAATTTTTTCATTACCTCAGACTCTACAGGGTGATTATGACATGAAACTTCTCATAGTTCCACCTTTGATGGTAGGTATTCACCCTCTTACCCTAGGAAAATTCTTTTGAGAAGGGTATGTGTTTGGTATAGGGAGGACCTCCATGCCAATTTTTGGTGGAGTGAGGATGAACTGCTCTTTGGTTTGTGGAGTGGGGAGGACCTCTAGTTTTCTTAATGGATTGGAGAAGACCTCTTCTTGGTTGGTGAATTGGTGAGGAACTCCACTTTGTTGGGGGAGAGAACGAGGAGGACCTCCAGTATGGTTGATAAGACCATGTAGAGGACCTCTATAATTTTTATTTATGAAGTGTAGAGAAACTTCACTTTGTTTGGTGGTAGCACGTGGAGGACCACTTTTCTAACTGGTGGTGGTGTGGGGAGGACCTATGCACAAATTCTTCTTATCACATGATGGATTTTAATGTCAGTTGGTGGTGATGAGAAATAAGAGAGTAAACTCATCCTACCTATGAGGTGGTTGGGGTCTCAATCCCAAGTGGGAAAATATGGATCCCTATTCACCTATTGCAGGGATCTTCTCAGATATTCCAATAGTGGTAGGGGCCACAGGAGTTGTAGAAGATTCCCCTTATCGGGATAGGTCCTAGGTCTGTCCCTAACATTAGTGTTAGGATCTATGAACTGAGGACAATGAAGTTGGGTTGAAATTGAACCATTCATTTCCTTGTGAGACCATTCGATGCTGACAATGATGTGACCTAGTGGGAGCCCTCCTGGGTATCTCTCATGTGGTAGTTACTATAGGAATGGCTCATACATTACCAACCTCCTTGACATAGGGGAGGGATAAGTTAGATCAGTCCATGGAGAGCCTCTTGAAGTGGTTTTACATTATAATGGAGGGTGGTTTTCCCCTTCATGGCTCTTGGTGGTTGCAGTTTCAGTGAGGCATCGGTGCCTCAATTTCATGGAAGACCATATCCCTGGTTAGAATGATCCCTTGATGCTCATAACAGTGCATGAGGGTTTATATCACCATCATATGGATGATTTTAAAGGGTGATATGGTGTAGGGGTTCCCACTATCCGAAGATGCGATGAAAGTCATGGTAGGGGTGTAATTGTGCGGGATTGGTGCATCAAAGTTACCCCTACCCTAAAATTTGTCAACATGAGGTCACTGGATTTCAATAGCTTGTTTACTATAAGGCATGTGGATTCAACCATCAGTATAGGTACAATGAAAGAGATTCACAATTCCCCATTTTTTTCTAATCTTCCGGAAATGGAGGATGGATCCATGCCGACAATTTCGCAAACCGAGGATGCCCAATGATAAATGCCCCAATTAATTAGTGAGTTTCATGTTGGGTCCACCATTTTCTTTGTGGGATCTGGAATTGAATTTATTGATCTGATGACATGAAAATATATTGGTTCCTTAGACACTACTAGTCCTCATGTTTGAGGAGAAGTGTTTCATATTGGGTTCACTATTTCTGTTTAGTGAAGCCTGATGCCAAGAACATTTGAGACCGTTGATTCCAAAATTTTATGTTGCAAAAAATTAATGATATAATCACTATTGGAGAAGAATATCTTCACATTAGATTCAAATTTTCTATTTCTGATGCTTTCACTAGGGTGTAATTTCGCCTGTCCTCCCGATGGATGATGCATTGATTTCTTTTTTCCCCACACCCCCACTTTATAGAGGCAGGAAAATTTCATTACTTTCATCAATGATGTCTACTCCTTGATCAAAAATGGATGATGGTATTTAGTTACCTCCTTCCATGTATTCCTCCCTATATACCATTTCCCATTCTAAGTCTCCCTCATAGATTTAATACATGTTCATGGAACTCATTCCCAGTTCCATCTTAAGGTGGATGATGGTTAATTACATTTCTTCTATATTGATTGGGAAACAAACTTTAATCAGGAGAGTAATAATTCTAGGTATTTCTGGACATTGGGGATATTGGGAAACTATAAAGTCTTCTCTTTTTGCGAGGCATATCATATGAAGCATCTTTGGTATAGGACCCAAGGAATCCCATCTCGATCATGAGGTAATTAATGCCAGGGGAGAAAGTACTATGAGGATTATTACCTCATGAATCCCATGTTTATTGAATGTGGTTGATGTGAGTTTAATGTATTGTGGGGATTAATTATAATGGCCTATTGATAGAGATTGAGTCATAGGTTTAGCATCTTGTGGAGACAGATCAGAACGTCCTATTAAGATGGATTGAGTCACAGGCTTAACATCTTGTGGAGTTGGATCAGAACATCCTATTGAGATATATTGGGTCCCAAGATTAACATATTATATAGAAATATCAGAATGAATTATTGGGGAGGATCGGGGTATCAGTTTACCATCTTGTGGAGATAGATTAGAACGCCATATTGGGGTGATCCGGGCATGAGTTTAACGTCTTGTGGAGATGGATCAGAATTTCCTATTGTGATGACTCAATAGAAGTATCCCTAGGAGGGAAGGTTTTACACATTTAAGTGATATTTGTTATTATTAAACCTCAAGGAGGTATCCTACGTACCGTATTTAGGATACAAGGATCAAAAACCGCATAGTTCTATGCCGCAGCTTATGGTTGTGTGGAAGGATCAGTCCATTTAGTTTATCATCATGTGGTAAGGACACTCATGTTGTGAAAGTAGTTTCTATGCGGGATGATGTGAGTATTATTCATATATGATTCCCTATGAAATAGGATCACTCTTTGGGTAACAATGTGAGGATTATTCATGGTATCTTCCAAAGGGAGGAGGATCATCCGATGGTAGGGGAGACGGTGCCATCCCATGATGGCCATACATGGGGAATCCTTTATCTATAACACAGGGTAGGAAGTGTGGGGTCATCCCATGCGAGTCATACATGAGGAATAATGTTTTCATAACACAAGATAATGATATAGTTTTACATCATGTTCTGAGGATATTTCTATGTAGTTTAATGTCGTACAACTAGGACATGGAGCTAGGTAGTTTTATGTCATATAGATCAGACATGGGTTAGGATCACACTTTAAGGTGGACCATGTCAAGGTGGGGGGAATATTATTTATAAGTAATCCCCTCTAATAATAGTGAAACATTTCCCTCTAATATTCCACATATAGGGATTATGTGACCATCACTCATGTGCCTCTGGGCAGGACATGCTGTTGGTATGAGCATGGAGGAGTGGAAACCAGGAGGCATGACATCAGAGTACCTATTATTAAGAGTAATAGAAATTAGGGTACCCATTATTAGGAGTAGTATGTAGGTAGAAGACATAATATACACTTGGATCAAAGTGGGTGGACACATGAGTGGATGGTACGATCTCACAAGCATTTTAGGTGTGGCTGAACGAGTCCTGATTTGGTATGGAGGCCCTGTGCACTTAACTTTTTCAAAAGGGGATGAGTTGAATGGAGGTACCATGGGGAGGCCCAGACGAGGTTCTTTGTGAAGGTTGGGGTTTCATGAAGGATATTATCATGAAGCCAGGGGTCTTGTAGTGGTCAAGGGTCTCTAGAAGGAGTATGCTTTGCAAAATGGAGAGGGCCTGCCTCAGAGTAAGTTCTTGGATCCCATGGGGTTGGTTTTAAAAAGGTTAGGTTCCTTGAAAAATCTCAATTTATTTGAAGGTATTTATTCTTCTATTAAGTCCATGGACCTTCGTGAAACACATATCTTCCATGGTTGAGATTATCAAGAACCCATGTGAGGCTATTTCATGAAGGATGTATACCTTGAGAAATCTATCTCCTCTCTCGCTCACGGAGCTTCTGAGTATCACAAATTCAAAGTGTTTTGTGAAAGTAGAAATGTTTATTCCCCTTAAATTATAGAAATAAGGGGGTATTTATCGGCCTTATAAAGGTGGGGGTGTGGGTTTCCCAAAGGATAGAGGCCTTCACAAAGTTTTACAAGCTTCAACAATGGATAGGGCTCTGCCAACACGAATGATGCTACATAAAGGTTACCATCAAAACTCTACATGGACATGAAAAAGAGAAACATGGGTGTGGATTTTGATGTGTGGAGTTTACCATCAAACCTTCATATGCCTAGGGGATCCTGTGATCTAAACTCATTCATGAAGGAAGATACCTTCATGGATCCAGTGCCTTAAGAAAATTTTTAGGCCATTTTAGTCCAAATTCACTTTTAATGGTTCATTAATTCCTTTAAATCTCTCGTGACATGCAAATTTCAGTGTCAATACTCATCTTGATGAGAAAACCATAACCTTGGCATGTTCACTTCCATGACTGGGATAACCAAATTATCTAGTAGCCCAAATTTATATAGTGGAAGTTTCTTTATTAGTGTCTATTCCCTATAGAAACCCGTTAATAGATCCAAAATCTCTCTATTATCAGATAATACCCTCCCAATCTGAATAATTTTAGGATTTCCACCCATTTCTACCCTCCTGGCAGCAAAAACAGTTGCAACACCAACTTAGTCAGATTTTCTGACCATTTCTAAGTTTTCTATGGATCTTATAAGGATAAATAATTCAATTGAATATTTTTTTTATGTAAAAGGGTTGGTGTTACATAAAATTGTATCATTTCACCCAAAAGGCATCTTATGTGCACAAACTTTCCATATAAATAGGACTTAATAAAATGTTGTGGGTTAGAGCTTAGGAGTTCGCACAAAAGGTTTGAGTTCTGTGCATGAGAGAATTCTTATCACACCCAAAAGTCAAGTGACCATATGGGAACCCTATTCCCCTATTTATAGGAATAGTCCCCTAGGTTTCACACATGTTCAACTAGTTTGTGAGACCGTCATAAAAAGTTACATGCTATGGTAGGAAATGTTCCCTAAACTTCAGAGTTTTCCTTGGAACTTGGCCTTCTAGTTCCCCTTCAACTCCAATTTCGAGGGAGGTGGGATTTGTGGGTTCCAAAAAACACATATAAACCTCAAAAAGAGAGTTTTATCCAAAAAATACACCACATGGACCAATGGAAAATTTACAAGCTAAGGGAGAAAGGTCACATGACCTCTGGGCATTATGTACAACTCTATGTTTTCATGTGCAACTGACTTGCATGTGAAAGGTGATGACGAAGAAGACAAGTTTCATGGGCACCCTAGAAGATCTAGGTTCAAAAAAGGTGGGTGCAAACAATATTTGTTCCATGAAAACAACCCTAAATGTTAGAACACAAAATATTTTCATGAGAATAGAGATGTAAAACTACTCTCTTACATGATCTGAAGTTCCCAATCAGGATCTAAGTATCACTGAGAGGGGGAGGGGGTGAATCAGTGATATCTTTTTCTTTTTTATGTTTCCCTTTTTTTTTGAAACAACCTTCGCCTCCTGTTAAAGAGTTTCTTCCCTGCTGAACACACACAACCACAGGAACACAAGATTTACAAGGTTCACTACTCAACAAGAGTAGCTACGTCCTTGGTATGGTACAGAAACAATCCAGTACCACACAATCCACTAGAAAACAATCCTTTGATGTGGAATACAACGAGTAGGATATACCCTTACACTCGTGCAGCACTTTAAAAACAATCTAATAGTGCATGTGCTCCCTCTTAGCACAAATAGGGTAACACAATGTTTCAGTGCTTCTTTACAATTGAACAGATGTATTCTCTGAAGTACAAATCTTCACTTTCTTACCCAGAAGCCGGTACGAACCCTCTTACGCAAAACTGAATATGCGCGAAGACCCGAAATGTTTCGCGCAGCCTTTAGGGTGACTTGCGCGCAATTCAAATGACTTGCGTGTAAAACCCTTTTGGCGCGAAAAACATTTTCGCGCACCTTTCCTTTTGCGCGCAACTTTTTATCTTTTCGCGCAACTTCTCAAGTTTTCGCGCAGCTATCCTCTTTTCATGCAAACTTATTCCTTTTCGCGCAACTCACTTAGCGTATAATTTACGCGCACCAGAGCTCGAGATTTCTTCTAAGTGTCGTGCATTAACAACTAACAAGGGTTAGCCTCATATTTATAGGCATTTTTGAACCCGCGCGAAAAACACTAATCCGCGCGTAAAACCTCCTCCATGTGCGTAAAAACTCTTTTATGTAACTTCATATTTCGCGCCATGCTTCAATATTCCGCGCACCTCATGCCTTTACCATTTTTCATCCTTCTAAGCATGAAGCACCAATTGCGCGCAAAATTCCGCACCGCGTTCCACATTGCGCGCAAACCCAATATTTCCTGCAACATCAGATTTCGCGCACTGCTCCAATATTTCGCGCATCCCGCAGATTTTTCGCGCAACCCGCTACTATTTCGCGCATCCCGCAGATATTGCGCGCACCACTTTATTTTTGCGCGAAACGTGCCTAAATTTCCACGCACTCCATTCCTTTTTCATTTTTCATCGTTTTGACCTTGAATAACTCTTTTGCACGTATAAACCATCTTCAATCTTATGCGCAACATCCATTGCCAAGCACATTTCTTCATCTCCCGATTTTCAGGCCCTAAAATTTGGCAAACACTGGAAAACGACGCCACCTTAAACTGTGCTTTTCTTCCATCCCCAGATTGTCTATTTCTTTTCCATTTTGTCTCTTTACTTCTTCCCATAACCATTCTTCTGCTCTTATCACGAATCCCACTATCGTGATATTTATCCTTTGATAGATCAGCTTAAGCATCGTCAGAGTTGCAATGGGAACTGAATCTTTCCTATCTTCCAGCAGCATCATTCCTTCCAATCAAAACATTATATGACTGACATCATCATTTCTCCCCCTTTCCTTCATAAGGCTTGCATCACAAGTTCTCCTAACTCATGATTTGTGTGAAATACATACCAGCAAAGCATCGTCTGATTTATGATCCTTCTACAAAGTGAATTGATTTATCGCCTTTGACAACAAAATACAACACTCTGCAAAAGCTAACTCTTCAAACTTTCATCTTCATTCAACCTGGTCCCAACATGATCCTTCCCCAACGACAATGGATCATGGAGTGAAAAACCAATTTAGGTGACAGATGGAGAGTTTTTCACCTGAATCCACCCATTTTGGATATAAATAGAGCATAAACTCCCATTTGAGGGATAGATATCTGGAAGTTGTAGCATCATCTATGGATTGCACAACCCATTTTTCCCTGACATTACACAACTCCAGACCTCTAATTGACCCCCAAAGGTATAGAAATTGTGAGAACGAAATTCCATGGTACCCAAATTGTATTGGATTGTGTTTTAGATTTCCTCACACAAATTACCCTAAAGTATAGGTGAGTGCATGTAAGAAAAGCTACCTTTTCACAACCCAATATTTTTCATGACTTTAGAAGTTCTGTGATTGTGTGCCTCCAAGGTTCATGCAACAAACTTATTCTATAGAATATGGTTTTAAAAACTCCACTTTAATGTGAAACTGTAGATTTGTGCACAAAAATTTATAGGTCTCTAACCCAATTCCTCCTTCCTAAGAGTAAAAATGCGCACAAGTTGAGCGCTCAGGTTCCCTATCCCCACTTCAATAGGGTTTCCCCGTAAATTGATCACTTGAGAGACTAGTATCACATACCCTAGTATCTAAGATATTTTCTTCAGGAATGGTATGGAAAGTTGTATCACTTTTTTAACCTAATAATATTCACCATAATATCTATTTTTCCTAAGAATAGGCACCCTAACATCGAGATTATCATTTCTTACTTCACCATGTTAGTGTTTACTCTATACAACACCCAAAGATGCCTATGTAGTAGATATGTATGCCCTAAAGGTGTAATGATCAAGGGAAACTACCCACCTTTCCCTATAGAAGGGTCTAGTGATGTATCCTTATCTTATAATTTGAAATTGTCTCCCTAGGTGTGGGTCCCCACCACATTTAGAATGAATGATATAAAACTGTATAGCCTAATGTTCTCATCGTACAACATTAAAATTCATGACAACATCCTCAAAACATGAAGTAAAATTGTAGTCTTACCCTGTGTCATGAACACAGGATGCCCCATGTATAAATGACATGGGACAACCTCTCAACTCTTACCCTATGTGATGAACATAGGATGCACCATGTATGATCTCATGAGAAGAAACTTTCTTCCTCACCATGGGATAAAACTCCTACATCGGGAAACTCACATGCATAGGCCCCACACCATCCTTCCCCACCATGGGATGAGACAAATTCCATGAGCATCCCATATGCATAATACCCACACCATTCCCTGTTAACTCTCTTTTCGCAACATGAGCATCCATACCATAGGATGTCAGACTACATGGAGAGGTCCTATCACACGAACTTAAACTATGTACTCAAAATACATGGGGTTTGATTTCTATTTCCTAAAATAGGGTACAAAAGAAACCTCCCTGAGGTACAATCCCAACATCCTAAAACAATTGGGGTACCTCCCTAAGCTTCAATTTTAATTTTCAAATATTCCCATTAAATTTTTTTGTCTCCTCCTTAGAAGAAGGAAACTCTAAAGTGAAATCATTTTCATCTTAGGAACACACTAAAAACCTACATGTACCTACAAGATGTTAAACTTGTGACCCATATGTCACAAAAATACATTAAACATGTGATCTACTTGTTCACACAAGATGTTAAACCAATTAACTTCCTGTGCCCACAAGACATTAAATTTGTAACCCACTTGTATCCAAAAGTCATTAAAGATGTGACCCACCTATCCCTATAAGATATTAATCCTTTGAATTGATCCAAAGTTCTCACCCTATATAATAAACATGGAAATACTGAGGTGAAAACCCTAAGAAGTCTCACCCTTGGCATCAATTACTCTGTGACTAATATGGGATGCCTTGGGTTCCTCACCAAAGATTTCTCATATGATAGATGCCTTAAACTTTTAAAGGGGAATGCTTTAAAAGTTCCTAGTACACCAAACATCCCAAGATGCTCAGAAATTCCCAACATTACCATCTACTCTGACTGCAGGTTTCTCCCCTGTTGTGATATAAGTAATATAATTAACCAGCATCCACCTTGATATGGCATCAAGAATGAGTTTCATGAACATGAATCAAATATCTGAGGGAGACCCAGACTTGGATATGATCTCTAAGTTGGAATCCATGGAAGGAGGAAATAACATACCATTATCCCATTTCAATCAAGGATCCAACATCATTGATCATGGTGGTTGAGGTCACCCACCTTTGGAAAGTGGTAATGTGGGGAAAAGAGAAACGCGTCATGACCCACGATGCATGCACCAACAGAATTTATCAGAAAAGGGTTGTGAAATTAATTATATAAAATATATTTTATCATAAAAGTTATGATTCCACAATAAAGTATAATAAAATAATGACCTTTTTTGGGAATGATATCGAGTAAATTATATGAATTCTTAGTCCTGGTATGTGGTGGAATACTGCTTAATTGAGAGGGGATATGTATGGTTGCACCATATTTTCATTAGGTCACTACTCATATCTCAGATGGTTTCCAATGGGGTTTATTCATGGAACTGAAAACAATCAATGACTCCAACATATGTGAAAAGATACTGACCTACTTTCCAAAGGTATACATTCATTGAGGTTTCATACAAATTATTCTTAGGATATCACATTGGTCGATAGGATGGGAGGTAGATCTCATCAACCCCTTTTAGGGGGAACTATTTCCCACTCTAGGACTCACTAATATATTTAATTCATGTTTGTGAATCTTACCCTAGTATGAGGTTGGTTATCCTAATGCTAAAAAATCAGTAATTTTTATATGCCAATGTGAATGTTTTTATATATCAGAGGCATATCATCGATGTGAACATCTGCATGTATAAGAGGTTCTCCATTGATGACACTATTTATATGTATCAAAGGTTCTACATATTTTTCTTATTATTATTTAGTTATTTTATTTCATATTTCACTATGTTTTAAGGCAAAAAATCTAGGTGATCTAGAGTTTATCTCCATCCAGGAAGGAAATGTTCATTTATGGTGTTAGGATCGAGCCTATGAAGTGGATTCCTATTGGATGTTCACTAAAATGTACATTTGTGAGATACGTGTACACATGAATATGATTCTTGAGACACACACACACACATAATATGATATTATATATAGTATACATTTAATATATGAATTTTATGCATATATTTTTCATTCATGTGGTGTATTAATATAATATATATATATATGATATATATATATATAATTAATTTTCTCCTGAATGGATTTATAAGTTTCAATCCATTTATGATTAGATTAAATGCTTTCAATTAATTGATTGAATATGTTCAATGAATTATATCCCAACTGAAAGAAATGAATACAATACATTGGAGGAGCCTTGGGCTTCGAATATATAAGATGTTGAGATCCTCTGGTTAGTTTTTTGTATTTAATGTGTATAACACTCTATTATAACTATATTCTCCCTAAGAACTATTTATCACATTTTGAGAAGGTGCTAGAACCCCTTTAGATATCAGGTATCCTCATGATACAATCATGGATTCAAGTGGCTGGTGTATTATCTCAGAGACAGGGTCTTTTTGTTCAATGCTTCTTGCGATATCCCCCAA
Organism: Viscum album; assembly: GCA_963277665.1. Taxonomy (NCBI): domain Eukaryota; kingdom Viridiplantae; phylum Streptophyta; class Magnoliopsida; order Santalales; family Viscaceae; genus Viscum; species Viscum album. The sequence goes on from OY728130.1 coordinate 302,116,916, forward strand.
GCACTCTCCATTGAAGAAATATGGAAGCTGATGCATCTTTTGAATACTAGGTACTTTTTTAAGGTATTATTTACTCATTATTTCTTAAAGATAGATCTCCAGTGTTATGGGTTGTATTCCACTGTTTATTATCATCAAATGATCATACAAAACCCATCTATTGTGTTAGAGGTAGTTTATTCAAGAATTTAATATGTTTAAATCACTAGTTTTTGAAGGAAAAATGAAAATAAGTTTTTTTTGCAAAACTAGAAAAGCTTATAGACTCTTATGTGTGATGCATAAAGATAAATTTGATTTACCCTTACATAGGTTAGCTATATTAAGGTTATACCCTTTTGGAGAAGGTCTATATAAGGGTAAAATTTATCCTACCTATACACAAATGAGTTGCGTAAAGGTAGTACCCTTATACAGAAGTGAAATAGTTCCACATAAAGGTAGATATGTAGTTAGCGTTACGTGACACCCTTATGTATAAGGTCTGTGAATGGGTAACCCCTTTGATTATCTTTACGCTAATGAGTTGCGTAAAGTTAGTAACTTTAAGAAAAGGGTTCCACGCAAGGTTCATTTGCTTTTTACCCCTATATGTAAAGGGCCATGATGTTTACCTTTACTCAACATATGAAACATTGATAGCACTCTTACAGAAATGAGTTGTGTAAAGTAAATACCTTTACACAAGGGAGATGCATAAAGGTAATTTACATATTACCTCTACAAAATTTTTTGTAATCATGCTACATAAATTTAATCTTTAAGTTTCCTTTATAGAAGTTATTAAAAATATCAGTTACCCTTACATAGAGCATTTGCGTAAGGGTAATAAGGGGATAACCTTAGGCAACATAGGGGTTTTTTATAAGCATATATAGAATATTGATAATTTTTTTAAACATATTAAATAATTTTTATGGTTTATAAAATGTTTATAAATCATAATAAAAAGTGTTTTTGGATATTTTAAATTATAGGTATTTTATAAATAAATAAATAAATTATAAATTATTTATAACTTATTAATTAAATGTTTATAAAACATTTTCCCCAAATATTAAACATTAATATTTTAAAATACCATTTGAAAAATTACATGGAATTATTTATGATATAGAAATAAAAGGTTTATTTAGAAATCATAAGAGGTTATTTATAAAATGTTTATTAATTAAAAAATATATGATATTTAGATAATATAAAATGTTTATATAACAGATATTGAATTACAAAATTTGTATAATTCATGAAATATCATATAAATTCCATTTAATATAAAATATTTAGGGGTTCATATTGAAATGATTATAAAATTTTTATCTTCTTAACAAATTATAAAATGTTTATAATTAGCATATATTTATGATTAGTTCTTAAATTTCACAAGATTTGTAAAATAAATAAATTGTTTATTTATTTGTTAAATTTCCCTGATATTCATGTTTAACAGATTTCTTATGAAACATGATTATTGTGAATTCCCATTTATTCGATAAATTTAGTCTAGGATAGAGCCTTTCATATCATGATAGGTTTGATACCATAAAATTTATTTTTCATCTACCTTGACCTTGGTTTGTATTTTTAGTTTTGAGCTTAAGAATAGTTGTTGGGAAAAGTATGTGCATATTAAGTGTTAGAGTTTTATAAGAATTGAATTCTCTCTTGAGTAAAGTCTCCTCGGGTAGAAGGAATTGGGGTTGGACCACCTACTTTCCCATAGGCTTTCCTTGGCTTAGAAAGTGAATGGGGTTGGCTATATGTTGCTCTAGGATTACTCATGTGGAGTTTTTCAATCTCATATAACTCTATGCGTTTAAATGAAGCGTTCAAGTACCTTATGCATATGATGCATATAGATATATATGAATATGATCGAATTCTATTTTTGGGTGATTAAAACTGACTTGTGGGTTTTATAAAGTGTTACACATTAATGTGGGTTGAACACATTATTTTGGTGGTTGGAATAGGGATTACAAAACTAAATAATTATAAGAATTTATACATAAAAATGGAATATAACATGAGAAGATAATGATTACATATGATGTAATAGTTATCAATTTAATATGAATATGGTGTATATTAAATCAACATGACTAAAACCCACATAAATACTAAGTGCGACATTCCTTCCAAAGAAACACTTGTCAAGATATTGATAATCCAACTTGGTAGTTCATAATAAATCTTGGTGCCTATGAATTATCTTGTGTAAGGTAAGAAAGTGGTGAATATGGATTATTCTATTGGGTGGATACTTCTAAATCCGGGTTCCCTTGGACCATACCTTGTTATATTTTTTTGATATTTTATTTATGTTACACTATCCAGGAGACCCTGATAGGGATAAGTTATCAGAGGAATAAAGTTGAGTGAATTCATATAATGAATTTGGATAAATAGAAATTTATCAACTATCCAAGAATCATAACTATTATTATTGGGATGATTACCTACCAACATATATTAGTAATTGGAGAAATTCTAAGGAGGAATCATTTCTTAGTGAAATATGGATCTTGTATCACTAAATGGATACGATGTAATAGGTCCTCATTTTTATTGGCATCACTTTCATTAAAATTCCTTGATAAAAATTTACAAGACAATATATTAATCTGATATTTTTTTGTTATAGATAAATGAATTGTCAACATAAAAATAAAATTTATATTAATCATTTAAAAGAGAAGATTAAAGTAAGAAACTCTTAAGAATGGCAGCATAAGAAAAATTATTGAGCAAGAGAAATATTCTATGTGTCAGAAAAGTTCCTTCCCGAGTAACCAAGTATATAATCCATTCAAAAATAAAATTATGATTCTTATATGATCATGGAATGATTTCTTTATGGTTCCAAATTCATGAGATTAAAAATGAACAAATGAGTTTTAATCTCATATACTTGATATTATTTGGTATGTAATATAATATTTAATATGATTTAATATGTTATTGAATCAAGGTTTCCTTAAATTTTTTTGGTTGTAAAATTCAATTATATTGTTCTGAATGATATATGATATCAAATTTATGTTTTAAAAAAGTTTTAAAAAGAAATAAATTCCAACAGAGGTGAAATAATTTAAGGATAAATCTTGATGATGAATTTTAATTAATAGAGAAAATGTGTTGCAACATTATTAACTTGAATGCTTTGAGTTTGTATACATTTCTCTAACATTTTTTAATGGAGAATAAAATGGATTGTTCTATTTAGATAATTCATACTATTTTAATTTTTTGAAATGTTTCAACATAGTGATTGAATTCAATAAAAATTTACTCGATATTCTCAAAGTGTTGAGAATGGTTGAATTGGGAATATGATGTTTGTTTTCTGGTACTGTATGGATAATACAAGTGGGTAAAAGTTCAAACTAGAAGAATAAATTTTATTTTAAAATTTAAAAAATGTTTCTTTAAAAATTAAATCAAGGTCATTGAAACCTAGAGTTTTTAGGATGGAAGAGTAATAATTAATAATATTGGATTATCCAGGACATACCTGAAAGAGTTTGTGAAACTCCATGGAATGTCCATGATAGGTATGTGTGTTTTAGAAATAAATTCTTCAATTTTGAAGGGTATATAAAACTGAATGTATATTTTAAAAAGTTTTGTAAATATATAGGAGTTGAAAATCAAAGGATGAATTGACTGAGCTTGTAGATTATATTTATAAGATGAAGTAAATATTTACTAGATTGAGGATTTGAATGTAAAGGAATTTTTCAAGTTCAAATGAATATAAGTAAAATATATGTATCTTTATCTCATTTATCTTATGAGATCAGAGATGCTGTTTGATAATAAAAATTTTCTATAAACATTTTTTACATGATTAATTGAATACACATGGTTTATGATTCATCAATTTTTATAACATTATTACGTAATAATATATGTATTAAATTGTTTATCTAGGATAAAAGTTTTTATCAAAATATTTGTTAAAATATTGTGGTATATGTTCCTATCACCCATTGGTGGTATATTTTAATAAAGTCTTATTTTTAAATGAATATGTTCTAAACACACTTAAAACCACATATGAGATATGAAAAGAACAATGTATTTGTAATATATTTCTATTAAAAGGAAATAAGTGTTATTTATTAACACAAATAAGTTTGTGTTAAATCTTAGAAAAACATTATGAAGATAATATAGTGTCTAAGAGTCTAGTGGGAGTAGGTTTGAACTTAGAGAAGTTCAAAGTTAACAAATAAAAGATTATACCTGATTTATTTTATGTGATTATTTACTTTATATCCTAAAGATCTAAGATATATGCATATAAATAAAAATGTAAATAGTTACATTTAGTTACTATGAGAAAGTAAATATCATTGTTAACTAAAGTATTGCACCTACCTATGATTGAGTGATTCTTCACTTAATATCCTAACGAAGTTAAGGATATGTGATGGTAAATAAAAATTTAATGAGATGAATTTATTTACCATAATAAGTGAACATCACTATTACCTAAAGGTTTATACCATATAATACAAAAAATATATCACTTGGTATCTTAAATGAGTTTAGGATGTGAAAGTAAAGGGAAATATAAAGAGTTATAGTAGTTATCATAAGGAACTGAATTCCACTTTATCCTAAAATAGTTTATGATATGATGGAAAAGTGAAATGTAAATGGTTAAATGTGTTTACCATAGTGAAGTGAATATCACTTTATTATAAAAGAGATTAGGAGATGATGGATAAAAATGTAAATGGTTACATTGATTTAAAGGAAATTTTTTGATGGAAATGGTTTCAAATATGATGATGACGTACTTAGAAAGAGTTCTAAGTAGACAACAAAAGATAACATTATAACATTTGATGTTATTAAGTAAAAGCGTTTGAATATATGTTCAAGAGTTGAACATAAGGAATGAGATTACTAATTATATCCATTATTCATACTAGCTTGCTCCGTAAATGATACTCACTAAGAGGTTAGTGGGATTATTTTATCAGATGGACACATAGGGATGTAATAGGAATTGCATATAGATGTATTATTCAAAAACAATTACTACAACAACAACATGAAATTAATATATAATTTATGGTTTTTTAATAGTTAGGATATTGGTATTAATGTTTCTAAAAATATCATTTAATTATAATAATGGAAATATACAATTATTATTCATCCATGCATGCTTCAATTTTATTTTACATGAATGATAGAATGATAATATCCCCTCAAAGTATGACTTTCAATTGTCCCAAACTAGTACCCATCGTAGAGTTTTATGGTTTATAATGATATGATAAGTTTAGCATGGATATAATCTTGTATTGTTTACAAAGAGTTGTATATCTGATATGAAGAATTGATTCATGAGGTAATAAGTAGAGACTTATTACTTGGATTGTTATGCTAAAGTATATCTCATGGAATATTATATGATACTAGATATACTTAGGGGTGTATTCTTATTATAAATTCCTTTTTACCCAATTTTAGTGAGATACATAACATGAGAACCTTCATACTTTGATATAAGACTTATGAAATTAAACATATGAACATAGATAATTAGGGGGTGGTTGGGTTTTTTGCTGATCATGTCATCAGTTAGAGTGTAACCAAGAAGGTATTTGTCCACTAGTATGATAAGAAAATACATCTGTACCCTGAATTAATTATACTGAGGAAATTCATGGCCATGCTTAGTTGTTTGATGTATGATGTGTTCAACTAATTTGATAAGTGACATGTGATGTACTTATTAGATAGATGAATGACATATGATGTGTTCATTATCTTGGCTATTCCTTTTTAGAGAATTAATAAATAATGAGAGGCTAATACTAATTTGATATGTTCCATGCCTAGTGGTTTCTCTATGTCATGAAAAAATGGATTATATAGGTATATATATGATGTATATGATACATCTTGTGGTGTTAATTTTTGTATAGAGATATGAGTATGTTTGATGGAGATCACATCATACCCCTTTGTATCTTGACCAGAACTGATAATTTTCTAGAGGTTATTCTTTTCTTACATCTATGAAATTGGGATTTTATAGTTGTTTTCATCGATTATAAGGATCGTAGGGTCACACAATTAGGACCTTGAATTATGATAAAACATTGGGCAAAGGGTTTGTTTAAAATGAATATATTTTGATGAAAAACTATATCCAAAAGATTTTGGATGGATTCATAAGGATTTGTGAAGTTTTTCATAAAGTCCTAATGGGATTTTAGTGCAAGTAGAATATTTTTTATGTGCACTAAAATTTATATGCATAAGATGCATGTACACATGCATATGAAACATGAGATATATATTTATATAATATATATGATATTATATATAGTTTACATTTAATATATGAATTTGATGCATGTATTTTTCATGCACACGATGAATGATTATAATATATAATATATATTATTAATTTTCTCCCAAATGGTTTCATCAGTCATAATATATTTATGATTGGATTAAAGGATTTTCATTAATTCATTAAAACCATTCAATGAATTATATCCCAACCAGATGAAATTTATATGATGCATTGGCGGATCCTTGAGTTTTGGTTATATAAGATGATGAGATCCTCCCATTGGGGTGTTATATGTGATATATATAATCCTCTATTAAAAATCTATTAATATCATTCACTTATTATCACATTTTGAGAAGGAAATATAACCCCTTTAGATATCTGGTATCCTCATGATACGAATGTGGATTCAAGTGGCCAGTGTATTCCCTCAGAGGCAGGGTGATTTTGTCCACCTCTCATTATGATATTCCTTAAGAGATCTCCATGTATGGAAGATATAATCTTATATATATTTCAAATACCAGGTACTATGTTTATAGTATTATTTATGCATTATTTCATGAAGATAGATCTCTTGGGTTTTGGGTTGTCTTCTTCTATTTATGGTCATCATATGATCATAAAAAACCCATCACTTACTACATATCATTTTGAAAGGAATCAAAACCGATTTAGTCTGATGACACTTAATGAGGCTTGTTGTAACTTTCAAGGTTATGTGAAAAGGATCAATCCATGCAATTTAATGTCATGTGGTAAAGATAACCAAGTGAATGTTTCCTAGTAATGGTTTGTGTGTGACTTATGAATTATCGATCCATTATAAGGTTTAGTTAGTTTGGAAATGAATAGAACCCTACTAGGGTAAGTGTGATCTCATTAGGAATATGGACTAAATGAGGCAGATATGACTGTAATCCAAAAATAATATGGCCCTCTATATGGGAGTATGATATTATCAAGAAAATGAATCGATGAGGATGAGAATGAAAGATTGATGATATTGGGGTTGAACCTTAGGGATGTGTCTTATATATTCCATTGAAACAGGAATCCAATCCCACATAGTCTGAGACACACAGTTTAAGTTTATATGATAGGATCATACCATGTGATTTTACATCATGCGGTGATGATGTTGTCATGAAGTTTAACATCATGTGACTAAAAATTTACCCACATAGTTTAACTTCATGATATATGGATGATTGTGTCACTAAGGATACAAAAATATAAGATCGATCATGTATTATGCATATGAAGGTTCACATTTACATTTAGTAGTATAAGGGATAAGGTTACAGGGTAGTCTCCATTAATAGTGACACTTTTGTGGCTTACACATCCACAATACATGTACGATTGGAAATTAGAAGGCACAAATGCGATACATTTCAGTAAATATGATGTATTACCACTCCCAGTCATAGTACTAAAAGGGTGGATATAGGGGTTATCCTAATTGTGGCTGCCTATTTCCTTAGGTGGAATTTGGAATCCACTAGGAACCCAGATTGATCGAGCTCAGATCTAGTTCAACAAAGTGTTGCTGCATTTTCTAGGGGAATTTTCACCAACATCCTTAAGATTATGACCCCCATTATCAAGGGAATTCTAGATTTTAAAACCCCTAAGAACCCTATATAGTAAGGGAGAACATGGGAGACACATTTTATCAATGGAATTTAGGATTCAAATAAGATAACACTGGTGTGCATACCCCAACTTTTTGAATTTGTTTTTTTGGAGAAGGCCTTGATAATTTCAGGTCTAAATGGAAAATTTTGGAGAAGGAATGATCTACCATCAAAGATAGGGTGTTCATGATAAATCCTAATGAGATAGTAAAATGATGTTATTCCATTATAAAAGGATTGAAGAATAACTCACCCAAATAATTATAGGGTGATTGAAAAGGCTTCGACCAAGTGACACTAGGGTGAAGGGATGAGATCTTTTCCCAAGTGACGCTAGGGAGAAGTTATTAGGGTTTTTACCAGGTGATACTAGAGAGAAGTGTTGATGTATTTTTCCTTGTGATACTAGGGTGAAGTGATTCTCCAGGCTTCAAGATTTTAGATAAACTTTTCCCTAGTTGTAGGGGGTCTCCATAGATGCCTTTTTAAGAGGGGAGTGCTGGTGTATGATTGTTTAAGGGCATTTATCCCCACTATTGTCAGACTAGGGATAAATTGGTCCCTCATAAAGGATATTGGTGTTTCAAAACTTTTTTAAAATTAAATAAACTCTCTTTTTTTTAATTTCCTTTGGTTTAGGGATTGAATAAGCTACCCAGGGGGTGTGAGGAATTAGGTGAGAGACTAGGGTGAGTAGAGCTTCAATCCATCTCCTTATCTTCTAAAAGGTAAAAATGATGATCCCAAGGGTCCTATTTATAATAAAAATCAGAACTATATATGAAGGTTGTTTTCCATTATAGTGATTAATGTAGGTGAAACCTATGTTAAGTACATGGTTGTGAAAATGTCATGTAACTTGGGACCACTTAAGGAGTTTTAAGAAAAATTACACCACCCTTCCCTATACCTTTTCCTTCATGTGTTTTAGGTATTCCTTCTTTAATATCTTTTTCCATTTCATAAAAGGAGTGAACCAATAAATTAACCCAAATCATAATTTTATTTTATTTGAAGAAAGAGGATTTAATCCTAAGGATAAAGTTACAATGGCATGAATTAATTTATGAAAAAAATTATCTTCAACTTAAAACTTCACTCGATCATGCTAGTGTTATACACAAACAATATACACAAGTCATATGAAAAAATTTTGTGTGATAAAATCATTCATAAACCTTAAATTATTATAAATAGTGTATTGGACATCCCCTCAGTCTATACCTTTTCTTAAAGGAATTGAATTATCAATGTCCATGTGCCCTAGTCTTCTATGCTAGCTCATGGCACGTGCTTGCCTTTGAGTTTCTCCCTACCTTTAGCCCATTTATATTAGGTGTAGAGGTTGGGATAATGTCTTATGTATGGTTGCACCTTATGTGATAGAATATGGTGAGGGAATTGAGTGAATAACTTAGGCGGGATTTTTAATTTATGAAAATTGGTTGGGAAAACTACTCGTGCAAGAAAATTTGGACTTATCTAAATTTCCTCCCAATAGTTTGTGATTTTTATATTATTCACTTGAGTACTTATCCTTATATCCATAATTTATTTCTAATGATCCATGATGTTTTTATTTCAAAAATATGATGGATAATAACATGATCCATGTTTCAGATGATGAGTTTCCCACTCACATCGAAAAAATTATTAAGATTATTGGACTAGGCTACTACCACTCGTAAAGAATTTTCCTATTACATCTTGAAATTCTCTTAAAGAAGAATCATATAGAGTATATTGTATGTGAATTTATTACACTATATGGTCATTGTATTTTAATATAAATGTTTATACAAATATTAAATGACTACATTATGCTCTTTTTCTTTAGTGAGTATACAAAAATTACTACATGTAATATTTTTTTCCAAGGGTTCTTACATCAATGAAGAGAAAATGTTCTCCATGTATCTAATGCACCAAATTATGAGTAATATAGACATTAAGCCTCACATTTTAAAGTTGAATATATATTTATAATTTTCCATTCTTCATTATTTTTCCATTTATCCATTAGAAGGATAGAATGAAGATTCGTATTTTCATGTAAGTGGAGGAGTCAAGCATGAATGGATGTGGTCTTACTGGGTACATAATATGTGTACCCAATTTAAAGCTAATATTTATGAGGTCACCATTTATGAAGTTGAGTTGGTTTCTCAAACATATATATACAAAAACCATTACCTAGTCCACGATTTGTTGAGCCGATGGATCCCTCAGACCAACACTTTCCATTTGAATGTTAAAACTCATCCCCCTTTTACACGAGGATAAAAAATTTAAAGGTAAATTTTCTTAGGTATAATTTGGAGGAAAATTCATAAAATATGGGAAAAAACTTCTTCTAAACCCTCTAAGTTCACCAAAATGAAGCTTGTTCTGAGTGCTTGTGAAATTATACACCTAGAACAAGTTCGACCCATGTGACCCATTAGTGAAGAAGACTTGTAAGAACAGTCTCTTTCACCTAGGGTCCTAGACGTACTAATAAATAGATCCCTTGGGATCCTAATTTTAGAGTATTGGAAGAATTATAATACAAATAAAGATCTAATCACCCAACTCCCTATCCCAAGTCTTCGAACTCATAATATAACTTCCCATGTTTACAAAATAAGAGGTAACCAACAAAAGGACTAGGGTATAGAGTTCCCCCAAGGTATAAAATGCTAAGTAAGTGCACGAAGAACCAATTACCCATTTTACCAAACACACTAGGGTAAAATACCCCTCCCTAAGTCAAAAATTGTGTTTCATCCTTCCAAGAGCATCCAAGTATACCCCTTAAAACTGAGGAAAAGACTCAACCAAGCCTTGTCACCCTGATCAATCTATTTACCCAAGTTCACTTGGGTTATATACCTTATGAGAACTCATGTATCACCTGATAGAACTCCAATATTTCTTCCCAAGTATCACTTATAAGAGTTCCCTTCTGACTACTTAGGTATCACCTGGGATAAGTACCTTCTAACCACCCAGGTACAACTTGAGCGAATCCCCTTCAGATCACCTATTTTTTTCCTGGGTGATTCAACCTTCTACCTGGGTTTCCCATAAGAAAATACCACCCCTTAGGAATCCTCCACGACCACCAGATATATATGGCTGGGGTATGGATGCACCAACATGTGATTTCGATCATCGTTTCCCTTAGTAAAGGATGCCCCATAATTAACCTCCCTAGTAGTTAGGGTCCTCAAGATATTCACAATCATGGATACCCTTGTTAATGAGTACCGGAACCTTAGGGACGATGGAAGCAGTTTAAGAAGCGACATACACTTACCACATGCATCTTGAAATGTGAAGTAAATCAGGTAGTATCCATTACTTTTGAATATATATATGCCCCAATCTAGGGTTTAGAAGCAGAAATGAAGACAAGAGTGGTCATCCCTCCCAAAGTGAACCTATAGTTAGCTAAAACCTCACCCTCATACACTAGTGGATGAAGAAATATATTCTACTTTTTGGGAACCCTTCCTAGAGTAAGCCCATAGACTTTTATATAAGATTTTTTATCTATCCTTACATATATATATCTATACCCTCGTATATCAATGAATGATGAAAATATTTCCAACATGGGATTCAAATTCAGGTGTAAGTCCCTTCCCAAGATTTGTGTGACATGCTGATCTTATACTACTCTTATTTCTCACATCAGGCAGGACTTAGGTGGGATTAAAGGTTAGTGGTGATCATGACATTAGCATGAATAAAAATACCACATGCCTCCTACTTGGTGCAATCCTCAACCATATTTCCATCTTTTAAAAGGTCATATTCCATACGAGATAACCTTTTAGAGGTCTATATTCCCAATGAAGCATCCATGGACCTCCCCCATAGGTGTAATCCCTTAAATTTTGTGAAATACATGGTCTTTTATTTTCATCTTGATGGGATACATAAGAATCCACCATGATTTTTAAACCCTAAATCTCAAATACACATGGGAGGCCATATTCCTTCTGGGTATTTTTCCATCAAGTCCTTATTAGAAAATATTCTTGGTGAGATATTTCTTTATAGGGACACATCCTTGGAAACATCAATCCATTCTTCTTGGTCTTGATTCCCCTTGGGTTCAACCAAAAAGGGTAGCTCGGGTATAAGTCTTGTATCAATAGTTTCTAGGCATATCTCCCATAGTCGTCCTTGGAACATGTCTTTAAAATGCATGGTCCGGTCCTTGTCACATGAACTTAAAAGGTATTAAGTTTCACATTAAGTGACACTAAATCATGTGGGTTCTAATTCCTTATACGAGTATACATAGAAATCCATTTCATGGCCCTGATATTGACATAAAAAACCATAACCCTAGATGAAGATAAATTCTAGAGCACCCAGTTACGTGGCTTAAAACTTAGTGTCATGAAATAATAAATTGGATAAGAATAGAGAAACTATGATACATGCAGATGGTACCATAAATAGATAACATCAGATACATATATATGGTTTCATTGATATAGAAACTCATACACACACATATGTTAACATTTGTACCTGTCGATGATTAATTTCAAATGTAAAGGGTGACCAACCTTATGTTAAGTTTTATAAAGGATTCACGAATATGACTTAAATCTATAAGAGAGTCCCAAAATAGGAAACAATTTACCCTAAAAGGGTATGGTGATCTCAACCTCCCATCCTTTTAGCTAATATTATTCCTTAAGTGTCATTAGAAAAGTTCCCAGTGACTACATGACTTTGGAAATCAGGTCTATACCCTGAATATGGGAACCATTGGGTGTTTCTGGTTCCAGGAATAAACCCCATTGGAAAATGCCCAGAGATGGGTGTGAAACAAAAAATGGTGAACCCAACATAAAAACTCTCATTAGCTAAAATAACTATTTATCCCATGTGTTAGGAAATTTCGTCTAATATATTCATATCATGTGAAAGCGGGCCTAACATGGGTCTTTCAAAGTAATCAATCAACATGTGTTTTCATACTTGTGATTTTACTTCAACATGTTCCTTTGTTTTATATTATTTAATTGATTCAATAACTTTCACCATAGCTCACTTCAATCAAAAAATGAATCATATCAATTGAAACAGATTTATACATTGGCGGTTGAATGATATGTATTCTAATCAATTCATAAGACGTTATCACCCACTCATCGGATTTAGTTCTAGGTGGATAACACACTGATGAAGGAGTATGACATGAATGGTACTATCATGAAATTGGATCTTGAACATGAAGCCCTCTAGGACAAGAATCCATACCAACCATCCACCCAATAGAATTCATGGGTAAATAAACAAGCAACCCCCATTGTCATTTTAAATCGTTTTGAGTGGCACTCCTCAGAGTAAAATAATAAGGTCATACCTTATCTAAGGTAGGTGGATAAAAAGGTCAATATCAGCCTCATAACCTCAGTGAATGAGTTCCCCTAAAGGGATCCTTTTATAATTCACCACATCCTACACCACACGATGTCAAGTCCTCAGTATGATAAGGATTCCACCCCGTGGGCCTCAGCTTTGGCCACCCTGGCTTGGGTGCCAAGGAAGGCCCAGCAAAGATAGAAATAAATCAACCAGGAGTAGGGAAAAGCCCGATTCCTACCATAAAATAACATAAATACATGGAAATATACATGTAGGAATATATCCCCGCTCACACCCAACACCCAACACAATCTAGTATCACCTAGAGAAGATCATCGATATATCCTAGAAAAATATAGGGGGATAGTAACCCATGCTTCCTCCCATATAAAAGAACCCTTCAAAAATATTTTGGTAGGAAATTAAGTACAAGAGAAAACATATATCCCTCACCCAACAAAATAATGTGCATATATTCTCATTTTAGCCACATAATTTACCTATCACATCTTATTCGTAATATAAGGGCATGTGTCTATTTCTACCCACATTATATATACCAGAAAAGACATAATAATAGTAGTGAAAATTGTTAAAGGGTAGACACACAACACCCCCCCATAATTGGGGTATCTCATCATCCCAATGATAAGGATACTCAGAAGTATGTATGTATTACCACTTCCATCAAGGGGGGTCGTCAACATGTTCCTGTGATAAATGGATGAAAGTATCGGGCACACATACCCATTACAAATAGAGATTAATAGTCCTTTTCAATATCCACTCCAAGGAAGACACATGTCCCTACCAAAACCCTAGAAACCTGTCAGTATACTCCAAGATAAGTATGAGTGTCACTCATGTGGGATCCCTCATATGAAAGTTTTTGTCTAGAATATGTGACTCTGATCGCCCAATAGAGAAACTCTAAAAAGAAATATCACCAAATGAAATTATAAATCTAGAAGAAGGACCAAAATCCTAATATTCTCGATACTAGTGTTATTGAGTCCCCCAAACATCTATCAATGGCAGTCTAAGATCCTGTTAACTTGTCTCCAATTCAAGTAAGTTGCAGTTGTAGTTGTGAAGGTCCTCCCAAAAACTTTACTACCAGTAACTCTAGAGGTCCTCCTCAGATCATTCACCTTGAATATATCATTTATGGACACACTAAGATTTATCATTAGATTTTTCTCTTGATTTGTACTGTGGAAACCCTCCCCGTGTTTAGAATATCAGAAAAATGAAGGTAATACCCTTTTTGATGTCCACCTTGAAAGTCCTCCCTAGGGTATATACTATATTAATTCTACCTATGGTCGAACATTAATCCATAATGATAGTCCACTCCATGAGGGTGTTCACTATGAAGGTCCTCCCTATATAAAAGTTTCATTTTGACCAGAAGGTACCCCCTTACTGAATCAATTGTGAGAAAGCCCTCATATTGTGAGACACTTTGGAAGATAAGGAAAACCATAGTTGATTACTTTCCAGTGAAAAGTGATGTTATTTATGAATAAAAAGAAAACCTAAGGAAATGGTCTTTCTACAAACCACCCTTGTATCACTAGGATTCCAACATAGTATAGGATATTCTTATCAATCCCACTACTTATAATAAGGAAACTGGGAAACACCCACTTTGGATAGATAAAGTGGAGGAATATTCTATATAATATTAAGAGAGAATGTTTTTCATGAGGAAACAAATGGCCAAATATAATGCAGCAGTCATGTTTTGTCCCATGGATACTTCTCATAATGATATCATGAAAACTTTGTTAGAGGGATACATGCATCACATTCATATGAATATACGAAAGAATCATCACCATTTAAAAACAAAGTTCTTTCCTTATAAAGGAAATAATTATCATTTTAAGGTAATAGGACAACTTCATCATTAGATTGACTCATTGAACCTTTCAGCTACATGATGCCCTAAATGGAAAAATTAGTGTGGGATCCTTTATTGTGAATGTCTTGATGATTTTTGAATACTATGAAAACTAATCAATGACACCCCATCTAGTGTTGATATAAAAGTATGGGGAAAGCATGGAGTGCTTCATTTCACTTTTCTCTTATGTTAAAAAATCCCACTAGAAGTGGATTCATACAATGTCATTAGTTCAAGCAGACTCTCATAAGAATTATCCACCTACAATATAGGGAATGATCAATAAGAGTTATTCATGACTAAATATCAGAAGTATCATGCTCAACATGAGAAAGACATCGAAAGACTCTTGTGCAAGACATCTAAAAATATTGAGTAGGCCTCTCACTCAAGAAAATACAATCATTGAGTTTTAATGATATATTCAAAAACATGTATCTCACATGGAGATCTTAAATTTCACCCAACTCATATCTAAAAAAGGTTCCCAAAATTAGGAGAGCATCTACAATAGCCATGGAAATGATGATACAAGAGAATCCCCAATGCATAGGTTTGGGGGAAATTTTACCACAATATCCACCTTCAAGATCATTGAATCTGGTTCAGAGAGATGCAAAGTGAATTTGGGGAAACCCCATCCCATAGAGATGGGGGCATTATTATCTCAATCTATTCCCCCATAGAGGCCGTTCTTCTCCTAGTTAGGAGGCATGTCACAAAATGGCTCCTCACAGTGTGCTTCATATATCTCCCCACCTCCCTCTGGGTGAATTAGTATAATGAGGTTCTATGGGGAATCTCTTCAGATCCCCATTCAAAATACAACCTTGGTAGAATCCTCATGAGAAAGAATGAGGCTCCCAAAAGTTCACAAGAAAATGCGATCTTCCAAGGGTGAAACTACTTCTGAAGATCACATCCTCTCCCCTAGTTATCCAAAAGGAAATCAACCCTCCTATTTTACTAGTAGTAACATAGTACCCTCAATGCATTATACATCTCTAAACTTTATTATCATTATCCCCTCAGATTCTATAGAACATGAAACCAATATAGGAGAGAATGAGGAGGATGATTCTATTCTAAACATCATCTACACAAAAATTCTCAAGGAAGGTGTGAGTAATTAAAATCAAAGGATTGAAAAAAAATTTGGGGTCTCCCATGAATACACCTCTACTACTCCCTCAGTATTCCTCAACCAAGAAAAAGGGTAAGGGTGTGGCCTCATCCCATACTTTTCTTGAAGAAGTTGAACCACTTATGCTTGAGGAAAGACTCTCTTAGTACAAGGAAAAGATGAAGGAGTTAAAGAGAATTAACATAGAACTACTCAGAGGAAATATCCCCATCGAGTATGTTCTTCAAGTAGAGCCTCATATTACCCTCCCAGCTAACATCCCTCAATAATAGAATCTCCTCATGCTAATGAGAGTAGATCTAGAACATCCACTCAACATGGGGGCTTGACAATCAATTTATTTAGACCTAATTATGATAGGATATCAGGAGTTCTGTTAGGTCCACAAGGCTGAATACCCTGAGTGGGGGGGGGGGGTGAATCAGGGTATGACTAATTTAAAATTAATGCCCATTTTGATCTTGTTTCTCTGTTAAGAAAAACACTCTTCTCTCTCTTTTCTATTTCACAATATAAACAGAATGTAAAGCAAGCACAAGACACAACAATTTTACTTGGTTCACCGCTAAGGGCTATGTCCAAGGAGCATACACCGACAGGTTGCCGGTCGTACCAAGTTCCACTATACTTCACTAGCTATGGATTACAATGTTCGGGTATAGTCACTCTGTCCCAGGCTCACTGCCTTTGCAAGGTTTAGGGTCAGCTCACTGCTTTCCCACGGGTCACTCCCTATTTCTCTCTCTCTGGATCACTGCCGGTGGAGAGGATCACCTACTTCCTCTTCCTAAGCTCACTGCTCTGGAAGGGAATCTACTCACAGTTTATAGACCTATAGGTCTCTTCATTTGTATGAAATAATGCATATTCAACTGTTGATAGATGCTCTGTTGAAGTCCAAATTTCATCCACTGATGAACACCACTTTGCCTCTTAACCACTGGGCAATTCACTTTGGAAACACCTTCAAAAATCACCCTACTTCGCTAGACACCCAATTTCGCGGAGCTCAAACAGGCCTTTGCGAAGATCCTTCCTTTTCGTGAAGCTCTATCACGAAGCACTCTCGCGATGCACAGACCTTCGCAATGCTTAGGCCGTTGCGGATCTCCTGCCTTTACACGAAGCTCACTGAGCCAACGCGGGTCACACGCCTTTCGCAGAGCTAGAATAGCCGCTGCGAAGCTCTACTTTCACGAAGCACACTGCCTTCGCGAACCACCTCTGCGAACCGAGATAAATGGATTTTCTCTGAAAATTCTCTCTCTTCTCTCGAGGGGGTTGGCCTCTATTTATAGTCAATTCCACCGACCCTCGAACTTTTCACGTGAAGTCAACGCCACGTCATCTCAAATCGCGAAGCTCTGAAGTTTCCGCTGGAATTCTGTCCAAATCGCGAAGCACCACGACAATTTTCCATTCGTGGATCTTGTCGTAATCGCGGAGCATCCCTTCAATTCCTTCGCGCCTTCTCCGCGAAGCTCCCTCGCAATGCCCTTCACCACCGCGATGCGTTTCAGCCTCTGCCATTCACGAAGCTTGTCGTAATCACGAAGATTCACCGCCTCCATTCTTCTGGTCTTCGCGATTTCCAATCCATGCATCCTCTCTTTGCGAAATTCATTCCTTTCCATATAAAAATATGATCTTCATGGATATCCATTGTTCGCGATGCTCACCAAACTTCTAAATTTTGGACCCCAAAAATTTTGGCAAACACTGGGAAACGGCGCCACCTTGTACTGCTCTTTTGTACCGCCTCCAGATTGTCCTTTCCTTTGTCATCGTTCTTTGTCAACAAGGATTGTCAACAAATTCTCAGGAACTCGACAATTATCCATGGAAACCTGCTTTGTCAACAAACACAATCAACCCAAAAATACTTCAATGTTACCTTGAGGGATTTTTGCCCAAAAATATCCCCCTTTGGGTTTGTTGACAACTCTTCACAACTCTGCTCAGAATGATTTTCTGCACTTTGATACCTCACTGATTCTTCTTCCAGCCGCTACCACCATTCGCCTCTTGCGATTCTGATATCTTTCAAGGATTCACTTAACATGTACTCTAAGACCACATGATCAATTCTTGGCGTGATAAACAAGAGTAGTATGAAAAGTTCATCAATGAATCACTTCATGTTAAACACCAATTTTCGATTCCAACCTGATACCAATTCATAAATTGATACCAATTTTTGAACCACACTGATCCCAATTGGTGATAGCTGGACACCTTTTCACACCATTCCAACATCACTCTTCTGCTTTTCTCATGATCCTTAGCTATCGTGATATCTATGCTTTGATCGATCATTTCTAGCATCGTCAGATTTAAAAATCTCCCCCTTTCTGCCTGCACTCCCCCTATCTAGCTGATCCACCTGTCAGCTTCTCCCCATATCATTCATGATTTTTCAAATCTCTACACTGTCTCCCCCTTGCACAATCACTATTTTCACCCCCTTTGTCAACGAACCCAAAGGTCACACGTTTGTAGTCGGAAACATAGTAGAGAACACATATCAACACATTAGGGAAAACACATCATACCTCGGGGAGAGGGGAGGGGTCCCACATCCACAATTTGTCAAGTGCGGGGAATCGACTGAACTCCCAGATCCAGTCGATGCCTTTCGAATGCTTCCTTGGGTAAGGCCTTTGTTAGAATGTCTGCAACCTATAGCTCTGTAGGCACATAATCCAACTTCATGATTCCCTACTCAAACTTCTCCTTGATAAAATGATACTTTATCTCAATGTTCTTTGTCCGCGAGTGATGAGCGGGATTTTTTCTAATATTGATAGAACTTGAGTTATC
Organism: Viscum album; assembly: GCA_963277665.1. NCBI lineage: Eukaryota > Viridiplantae > Streptophyta > Magnoliopsida > Santalales > Viscaceae > Viscum > Viscum album. The sequence goes on from OY728130.1 coordinate 302,136,127, forward strand.
ACACTGGATTTCGATCGGAGACTTCACTTCAACTCCCATATCTTCAAGTTGCTGCTTCATCCACAATAACTGTGTGCATGCTTGAGTGGCTGCAATATAATCTGCCTCTGCGGTGCTTAATGAAATAAAATCCTGCTTCTTGCTTAACCAAGAAATACATAGTTTTCCAAGATAGAATGCACCTCCATATGTTGATTTCCTGTTATCTGCTGAACCGGCCCAGTCTACATCAGTATATCCCAATAAATCTGTCTGAGATTTGTCGTTGTATGTCAAGCCGAAGTCCAGCGTGCCCTTGATATACCAAAGTATTCTTTTCACTGCGAGCATGTGACTTTCCTTGGGATTACTCTGATATCTCGCTGCTTGGCATGTGGTGAAAACAATATCAGGCCTTGTCGCGGTCAAGTACAACAAACTTTCAATAATTTGCCTGTATTCTGTGATATTAATTGCCTTTCCATCCTCATATTTTGGTAATTTCATCCAGGTAACAACCGGAGTTTTCATCTCCTTGGAATTTTCCATTCCAAACCTTCTTAACACCTCCTTGGCATATTTGGATTGAGAAATGAATGTTCCATTCTTTCCTTGTGTCACCTATAGACCAAGGAAAAATGTTAGCTCTCCAATCATTGACATTTCAAACTCATTTTTTATGAATTCTGAAAACTGTCTACACTGAGCTTCATCTGATCCACAAAATATTATGTCATTGACATAGACCAACACCATCATCCTTTGATTACTATTGTTGTTGAAATAAAGATTGTAATCAACTCCCCCACACTGGAAACCAATCTTCTTCAAGTACTGATCAAGCCGTGAGTACCATGCCCTTGGTGCTTGTTTCAGCCCATACAATGCCTTCTTCAGCCTACAAACTTTGTTCTCATCCTCATGAATGAGAAAACCATCTGGCTGCTCAATATACACTTCCTCTTCCAGAACACCATTCAAGAATGTAGATTTTACATCCATCTAGAACACTTTGAACTTTCTTTGCACTGCTATGGCAAAAAATAATCTGATTGTCTCCAGCTTTGAAACTGGTGCAAATGTCTCATATACATCTATTCCCTCTATCTGGGAGTATCCCTTACACACTAGTCGTGCTTTGTTTCGAATCACAGTTCCATCTTCATTCATATTGTTGCGATAGACCCATTTAGTCTCGATGAAATTCTTGTCTGCTGGCCCCGAAACAATCTCCCATGTCTGGTTCTTCTCGATTTGATCAAGCTCTACATTCATAGCCTGAACCCAGTTTTCATCTTCAGCTACATCGGAATTTTTTTTTGGCTCCACCTGAGATAAAAATGATGTTTGCTATAATGACTTCATTCTTCGAGTCTGAACTGGAGCTGTCTGATCACCAATGATATTCTGCCTATCAATTTCAGTTCGACTCTTTGGCTTCCTTGTAGACACAGACTTGACACTTTCTTGTTCATCATCAGTATCTTCTTCAGAGTCAGCCTCTTCCACTTCTGCTCCCCCTGTGTTGCTTACTTCATCATCACTTTCGTCCAGGAACTGTTCACTGGGTCATTGAGTATTCTGTTCATTTTCAACTATAGTGACATCATTGCTCTCAACAATTTTTCCCAGCTTTTGTTGAAGCATTTATACGCGTTGCTTTTCCCTGAGTAGCCAAGGAATATCCCCTCATCTCCTCATGCCTCAAACTTCCTATGATTTTCTTTGTTGAGAATGAAACAATTGCTTCCAAATATTCTAAATTATTTCAAAGTTGGCTTATTTCCATACCACAGTTCATACAGAGTCTTCCCTTGATTCGGACACAACATAGACCTGTTTGAAACATAGACCGATGTCAACACTGCTTCCTTCCAAAATTTCTCTAGTAGGTCTTTTTCAATAAGCATCGTTCTGTTCATGTTTTTGATGATCCGATTTCTCCTTTCAGCCACACAATTCTGTTGGGGAGTTCTTACTTATGAAACTTGATGCCTTATCCCGTGTTTCTCGAGATACTCTTCCACCCGACTGTTTGTGAATTCAATACCATTATCTGTATGGAGCTTCAAAATTTTCTACCCAAGAATCCTTTCTGATTCCCTCCTGTACTGTTTTATGCAACTAAACACCTCTGTCTTATGGGTAATGACAAAAAACCAGGCCATTCTGCTATAATCATCAATGAAAAGAACATAGTACCTTTGCCCATTTATAGCTCGTGGTGAGATAGGTCCACATACATCAGCATGAACCAGTTCGAGCACTCTAGTTGATTTCTGTTCCTTTGGCCTGTATGTCTTTCTGATGATCTTACCTTGTTGTAAAGCATCACACGTATGAGTGCGATCACGTGATAGTTTGGGAAGGTCTCTAGCAGTATCACAATTTACGAGATCCTCCATAGATGGTTGGAATAGATGACCAAGTCGCTTATGCCACAGCTAGTTTTCTTCCTCTCTGGATAAAAGACATGTATCTTCTTCCCCACCTACAAGGTAGAGATTTCCCTTTGAACTTTTTCCCTGTAGAACAGCTGCTCCATATTTACCTTTCACAACACACATCTTCTTGGTAAATCGGATAGAGTGCCCAGAGTCACATAGTTGACTGACACTGAGTAAGTTATGACTAAGACCCTCTACTACCAAGACATCAGCACGTCTCATCTCTTTGTCCCCAAACTTGGATTTCCCTGAGCAAAAAATCTTCAGGCCTTCATCATTTCCAAATTTGACAACTCCTTCTTTGTAATATTTGATGCCTGTAACAAGATCCTTATTACCCGTCATGTGGTATGTGCAACCACTATCAAGGATCCAAACACCAGATCGATCTGATTCTTTAAGGGCAATCTCCACCACCACGACCTTCTCATTTTTCTTTTTCTTGTTCCATACTTTTTCTTTCACACTCATCATGGATTGAGAATTCTATTCTTTCTCAGAGTATGATGGACCAGCCTCATCTTGCAAAGCCGTAAATCTATTCTGCATTTTTAACTCACCTATCGGTTTATTGACCTGCTGCTTGAAAACGTTTTGATTCTGCTTTGGCACATTTCTCTGAATGGTCGAAGTACAGTGCCTAGCCATGTGCCCAAATCCTCCGCACCAAAAACTGTGTCCTTCAAAATATGTTCTGAAAAACCATTCTCTGTTTGGCTGCCATCTCTGTTCCTGTTCCCTTCTATATCTCTTGGCTATGGAACACACATACTATGAATTTCCCATTTTCCCATAGCAATAACACCTGATATAGGATACATTCCTTCGTGATACTTCAGCACTACGATTTTCCCTTTGGGATCTCTGAATATTCTGATTCTGTTTTATGCCCAAATAAACCTTCAATTTCGGGACGGGTGCTTGCGGTTTGACATTAACTGCCACCGATTTTTGTTTCTTATCAAGCCCTGAATCAACCTTATCATTTGAGCTTTCTTGCTGCTTCACTCCAGCTGAACTACGAGCCTCCTCTTTCATCTTCTCTGTTTTATGAATGGCCTGATTTTCTGATATCACATTGGGGGTCATGAGTTTTTCTTGATCCTTCATTTTTTGTCGCAGACTGACCACTTATTCTTCAAGCTCTTTGATACGTCTGACATGCTCCTTTCCTGTTTTAGTCAAATAATCAATTTCCTTCTTTTGTTCCTCAATTTTAAGCTTATGCTCAACAATATTTTCTGAGCTCTCTGGTGTTGAGGATTTTAGTCTTTCAATTTCTTCTAACAGTTCTGACTTTTCTTCATCCTGTTGTTGCATATAGAGTTTGGCATCACGAACCACTTTATTGGATTTCTTCACTTTGGATCTCCAAACATCTATCTCCTCAAGAGCTGCTTCCAATTCGGCTTCCATATCAACTCTCCCTTCAATTTCATCTTCTTCTTCAGTGTCAACTTCTTCATTTTTCTAAGAACTACCGACGACCGATACCATAGAATTTTGCCTATGATATTTACAATTTTCAAACTCCTCAACCTCTTCATCCTCAGAATCCTATGAAATTTCAAATTCTTGTGAAAGAAGATTCTTTTTATTGAAGAAATTTCTCTTGAATTGCTTCTTCCCTTTCACAAACGCTGAAGTATTCTTATTTGGAATTTCAACTTCATCATCATCATCATCGTTATCTTGAAATTTCTTGGGGGCATCTTGCTGCAAGATGACCAACCTTTCCACATCGAAATCATTATAGTGGAAGTTTACCTTTAAACTTTCCTCTTCATCTTTGCAGATTTGAAGAAAGGAATGACATCACCTCATCTGTCTCTTCTTCTTCATTAGAATCTTCAATGGTGAGTTTCTTCATGGCCTTGAATGCCACCTCTTTGGATTTCCCTTTTTCCACAGTCTCGTTATCATCATTTCTCATTTCATATGCAACAAGAGTGCTGTGAAAGTTATCCAATGTCAGTTCTTTTGGGTCTTTATCTTCCAAAACAGAAACTTTCAGATTGAACCGAGGTGGAAGTTTTCTCAATATGTGCTTCATGATTTTTATATCTTCGACAATTTCTCCAAGACCCCGCATGTATTCTACAACAGCATTTACCCTGTCAAAGAATGCATCAACAGACTCATTCAGGTTCATTCTTAGATCTTCGTACTTGTTCTACAACACTTGCAGCTTTGAATCTATGACTTTTGTATCCCCTTCATAAATATTCAAAATATTTTACCACATGGAATGTGACGTTTTGCATGACATCAACTTTGTATATATGGGATTGGAAAGGGATCCCCCTAAGGCATTGACTGCTTTGGAATCAGCATCCAACTCTTTATGCTCAACTTTTGATAATGCACCACTAGTAATATCAGCTGTGATACCATGCATAGCTGCTGAAAACACATCCATTCCCAAAGATCGGAAATAGTGTTGTATTAGATTCTTCCATATCTGAAAATTACATCCGTCGAAGATCGGAATCCCTCTATGATTAGTGGCCTCCATTGAGAGAAGAACTAATACCAACCTCTCCCTATGATACCAATTGTTAGGTCCACAAGGCTGAATACCCTGAGGGGGGGGGGGGGGTGAATCAGGGTATGACTAATTTAAAATTAATGCCCGTTCTGATCTTGTTTCACTGTTAAGAAAAATACTCTTCTCTCTATTTCCTGTTGCACAATATAAACAGAATGTAAAGCAAGCACAAGACACAACAATTTTACTTGGTTCCCCGCTAAGGGCTACGTCCAAGGAGCATACGCCGACAGGTTTCCGGTCGTACCAAGTTCCACTATACTTCACTAGCTGTGGATTACAATGTTCGGGTACAGTCACTCTGTCCCAGGCTCACTGCCTTTACAAGGTTTAGGGTCAGCTCACTTCTTTCCCAAGGGTCACTCCCTATTTCTCTCTCTCTGGCTCACTACCGGTGGAGAGGATCACCTACTTCCTCTTCCTAAGATCACTGCTCTGGAAGGGAATCCACTCACAGTTTATAGACCTGTAGGTCTCTTCATTTGCATGAAATAATTCACCTTCAACTGTTGATAGATGCTCTATTGAAGTCCAACTTTCATCCACTAATGAATACCACTTTTCCTCTTAACCACTGGGCAATTCACTTTGTAAACACCTTCGCAAAGCACCCTACTTCGCTAGACTCCCAATTTCGCGAAGCTCAAACAAGCCTTCGCGAAGCTCTTTCCTTTTCGCGAAGCTCTATCGCGAAGCACTCTCGCAATGCACATACCTTCACAATGCTTAGTCCGTCGCGGATCTCCTGCCTCTACGCGAAGCTCACTGAGCCAATACGGGGCACACACCTTTCGCGGAGCTAGAATATCCGCCATGAAGCTCCCCTTTCGCGAAGCACACTGCCTTCGCGAACCACCTCTGCGTACCGAGAGCAATGGATTTTCTCTGAAAATTCTCTCTCTTCTCTCGAGGGGGTCGGCCTCTATTTATAGGCGATTCCACCGACCCTCGAACTTTCCATGCGAAGTCAACACCACTTCATCTCAAATCATGAAGCTCTGAAGTTTCCGCCGGAATTCTATCCAAATCGCGAAGCACCACAACAATTTTTTGTTCGTGGAGCTCGTCGTAATCGCGGAGCATCCCGTCAATTCCTTCGTGCCTTCACTGCGAAGCTCCCTCACAATGCCCTTCACCACCGCGATGCGCTTCAGCCTCTGCTGTTCGCGAAGCTTGTCGTAATCACAAAGACTCACCGCCTCCATTCTTCTGGTCTTCACGATTTCCAAACCATGCATCCTCTCTTCGCCAAATTCATTCCTTTTCCATATAGAGATATGATCTTCATGGATATCCACTATTCGTGATGCTCACCAAACTTCCAAATTTTGGACCCCAAAAAATTTGGCAAACATTGGGAAACAACGCCACCTTGTACTACTCTTTTGTACCGCCTCTAGACCGTCCTTTCCTTTTTCATTGTTCTTTGTCAACCAAAATTGTCAACAAATTCTTAGGAACTCAACAATTCTCCATGGAAACCTTCTTTGTCAACAAACACAATAAACCCAAAAATACTTCAATGTTACCTTGAGGGATTTTTTCCCAACAAGTTACCTCCATTAGGGAAACAATAGAATCCATGTTAGAAAAATTATCATAGGCCATCCTGTGCCAATTCTCAACTAAAAGTAAATGTTGAGCCACCACATCCGACCCTACCCATCATTTTCCCTATTCAAGCTATGATTTATCTGATCATCCCCCCAGAGCTCATCATCACTATTGAGTAATTGACAGCTTTATTAGAACCTTTGGTAAGAAAATATGAATCAGTACATACATAGGAGAAGCCTTAAACCAAATGGGTATACATGAATATTCTCACACCTATCTTCATAAATCCTATGTTTCCAACATCCAATGGTTCAGGGGACCCAAAACAACATTTGAAACACTGTGTGCCCCATTGCGATCCCATGATGGGGATCCTTGAACAAAAAGAAGCGGTTAAACTTAGGTGATTTTCAAAAACCTTGGAAGGATCCTCCTTTGCTTGGTGTACTGTTTTACCAGCCTAGTCAATCAAAATATGGGAAGATCTCTGTCACTAATTCCTATATCAATTTAGGTCAATATTGTGAAAGAAAATGATCATTGATTTCTTAAATTGAAATCAATGAGATATTGAGAGAGTCTTGTACTTCATTACTTGGTGGAAGGGTTTAACTTACTCTCTAAACTTGAAGTTTACTTAGGATAATTTATTTCCCATCTTTATAGAGAACCCCCAAAATGAGTTGTATATGATCATTTCTTTGAAATATATAGGTGGGTTTCAATACCTTGCCATAGTTTATAAAATATTAGAAGACTGAATCTTGTGAACTAAATACAAGTATCAACCCATTCTAGAGGCTCATGGAAAGATAATGGGTAAAGTAGAAACTGTAGTCATCACTCTTATTCCATCTCCCACACCGACTCCATCTCCAAAGATCACATCCTATCATATAAAACCCCCCCGAATGGAAACAACAACCACACTATCCTTATCCGGATGAGTAAAAAGAGTGTAGATGAAATCAATTTGAGGAATAAAATAATATGGTTTATTATTTTCCCAATGAAAAATTTCCTAACTACTTTATAGTAGCTATGGATAAAAACGACTTGAATTATTTCACCTTACATGGAATTTCGACCCACACCATTTAGGATTGTTTTGTCTTCAAATAAATTTTATAGAAAATGGTTGATTTTTTCCAGGTAAAATTAGGTAAGCCACCGGAACATGTGGAATGTGTTTCTTCTACAAACACAGATGAAGAAGGTGAATGGAAAGAGATTACTAATAAGGGTTTGAAGATGTTTAATGATTGTATGAATAAAAAGATGATCAGTCAGACTCATTCTATCCTCAAGGAATTGTTAAACTATCCAATTTTACCCCCAGTCACTTCTTCCATAGTGCGACCAACCTTGTTGGCACCACAATATTCCAAGATGAAATATTTTAAAAGATGGAATAACTAAAAAAGGGGATGCAATAGAAATATAAACCTATGCCAGCACCAAATCCAAACTTGAATCTTGCAAACTTCCTAAATCTAGTTTCACCACCTCAGGTGCCACCCCATCAAACAAAATCTTGATTAGATGAAGAATTTTTATTCAGTTCCATTAACACCATCTATCTAATGGACCCCTTCTCCAATGATTATTATTTTTAAAAACTTGAGTAACCTATGTATGATTTTTGAAATAGGAGAAAAGGCCACCGAATCCAAGGGGGCAGGGGGAGACATAGTCATGACCAAACCTAGTCTTCTATCCATGTCCCTACTAGATCTATTTACATTGTCAAAAATCATGGGAAAGGCCTTAAAAATTCCCATAAATATTAGGAAAATGCACCCACATTTGTTAAGATTCATCCAAACCCAATATTTTTGCAAGACTGGCTGGAGGGGGTGCATCAATACCATCAACCCAAGCAGGTAGTTAGACCAAGTCGACCAAATTTACTTGTGACAAGGGTTACTCGAACTTCTATTCAAGGGTACAACCCAATTACCTCAATAACTTAATCTCCTAAAGAGTTTACCAGGGATTATCATCGCATTGGGAAGTATAGAAATTTGACTCAAAAGTATGAAATATTAAATAAATTATCCTTGGTTCCAGCCAAGCTATCAATCATGGATGACCTCAATTTATTAAAATTCCTATGAGAATATATCATAGAAGTGTTTCTAGTCCCTAAAGAGTCTGAAGTTGAGGTCACTACTACCAAAGTGTATCATTCAGAGATTAATCCTATGAAATTCTAAAAAATTAATTTTTTCAAAAAGAAGGACAAGGATGTAGTTATATAGGGACACATCAGACCTTTATATCTATTTGGAAATATATAAAACATTGACATCCAAAAATCTTTCATTGATAATGGATCAGGAGTCAACCTCATTCCAGTATGAATGCTTCATCGATTGGTTTACAAAATTTTTTTTTATCCATTCTTCTGACTATCAAAGGTTATGAAAAGAAAGAATAAAATACCTTTATTTGGGTAAATATCAGAACTCAATTTGGGAACCTTGTATCCAAATAATAATTCTTGGTAGTATGGAAGGATAAAACTTTCAACATCCTATTAGGAAGTTCTTAGGTACATCAACATGTGTAAGGCCCTTTATCACACCAACGATGTCTCAAAGACCATTTCAATGGAAAAATCAGAACATTTCACAATGAAAAAGATCCATTTGAGTCTTACGAATCTAAATACATTGATGCAATATTTTAATAGAGGGAGGGAAAAAAACCATGGTTGATAATGTCTCTTGGGTTACTTATCCAAATGATCTGTGTTTGTACATCAAATCTAGTGATATCAGTTGTATCAACTAAATCTAACATCACCATAGAGATCTTTAAGATCCACAATGATAAAGAAACCCCTATTGAAGATTCCCCCATTTTCCCCTCAGATCTTAAGAAAGACCCTCTATTTAAGGGTGAATTAGTAGGAACTCTCACACCACACATAGGGTAGGGACACCCCTATTGAATGACCCCAGAACACCCTGAGAGGGGAGGGGTGAATCAGGGTGTCTAATTTTTCTTTTTTAACTAATGGATCTTATTACCACATTTATTGGAACCTATTAAACCTATCTTAAGAGGAAGTGTAGAAAACAAATAATCACATGCAAATCAATGAAACAGTAATTTTACATGATTCACCACTAAGGGCTACATTTAAGGAGAATACACCAACAGTGTGTCGGTCATACCCAATAACCACTAATCATCACAAGTTGTGGATTACAATAGTTTATCATAGTCACTCCGTGCCAGGTGAACTACCTTTACAAGGTTTTTGGGAAAGTACACTGCGCCCCTTGGATCACTTCTGCTGACTACCCCTTTCTCACTGCGTTAGAAGAATATTCACTCTATTTATCGACTTGAAGGTCCCTTCAATGGTTAAGCATGAAATCATGCATCTCCAACTAAAAATGGATTTGATGTTGAATTCTCGTTATCACCCACATATGTAATTTACTTTGCCACACACTGATAGGTCATGGTAATTAATTTTTGCAAACTGATTTGGTCACTTTTTTGGATTCCTTGGGTGTTCCACGTATAACTTCACCTACTCCACATAATGAGTAGTGTGTATGGTTTGAGGATCACCTCCTCTGCATACCACTAATATTTTCGTGTACCATCCAACTCCTCTATGAACTGCCCTGCTCTGCACAGTGCCTTACTCCATATACTGCTCATATCCTTCGTGTACCATCCCGCTCCACGTACTGGCTTGCTCCACCATGTACTAAGAGAGCTTCCTCTACGAACCAAACTCTATTATGCGGAATGTTTTTCCTTATGTAGATATCCTCTACAAACCACTTCAGAATTCATCAGATTTCTTCCCAAAATTTTAATCTCCAATATTTTTTTTCTACTAAGGGGATAACTACTCCTTCAATGGGCACATAACTCTGCAAAATTTCTCTAATAAAATTTACCCAAATTTTTAATGCGGGATAATCTTCACCGCATAATGAACTCCATCTACATACTGTAAGCCTCCACCGTGTACTGATTCTATTTCATGAACCACAACAATCCTGCAAACCTTCATCATTCCATGTACTGCACGCCTTCATCGTGAACTATTGCTGCAAACAATTTTCATTTCTACAAACCACTCCACATACCATTCCCACTGCCAGGTACGCAGCTGCAAACCATTCCTGGAACATGGTAAGTGGTCCATGTTCTGAGTTACGTGGTTCCCTTATTTTTTTGATATTCTTTATCTTTTCTCAACCATTCAATACTATGTGAAAAACCTTCATTTTTCAACATCAAACTCCCGATTTAGAGGCCCAAAAATTTGGCAGATGCTGGGAAATGTCACTACCTTCAATTCTACTTAGGTTTGAACTGCATGATCCATTTCCTTACAATCTACCTAATCATCCATTAGTGGAATGACAAAAAACAAAAACCATACTCCATATCTAGAAAATAATAGCCTTGGTTCCAACATTCTTCCCCTTTGGGTTTGTTAGAAATCTACAGATAAATTCAATAGAGCACTAACCATTATCAAAACCTAAGATATAATAATCAACTTATCAAACACTCTAGGCCTATGTGATCAATGTTCGTTATAGAAAACAAGAGGGAAGACATGAATCGTGTTCTCGTGTGTTTGAATGAATTCTCTAACCACTTCCTCATGACCCAAAATTATTTTCTCCCTTCACATTATTTTCATTGAAATTATCCATTCTCCTTCAACCATCCTATAACCATAACATTTCATTTTTAGCCTCCACATTTTCACATTGAATTTATCCATTTCTCCCCCATTGTAAATAAACCCAAATACCATTATTAGATCATTATAGAGCTCAAAATATACTCCCCCTAAATCAAATATCCCCCATAAACCTTCATCACTTCCACAAACAGATTAAAATAGTTAAAACAATTGGGGAGAGGGGAATTTTGTAATATCCTAATGTACTAGGAGGTGGATGAACACCAAGGTTCAACTGATATTTATCAAACACAGCCACTGATAGTGTCTTGGTCATAATGTCAGCCACTTTCTCATCGATTCATACATAGTCCATTTTGATCATGCTTTGTTCAACTTTTTATTTGATGAAGTGATACCTAATTTCAATATGATTCGTATGAGAATGCTGAACATGATTCTTCGTAAGATCAATGGAGCTCTTGTTATCACAGTAAATCGCCATTGGTTGTTTGAACTCATCACATATGTTAGTTAGTTGCTGCTTCATCCAATGTAACTAAGTTCATACATTGGAAGTAGAGATATATTTAGCTTTAGAAGTAATAAGAGAAGTACTTTCCTATTTATTTCTCAATCATACCACACATTTCTTCCCAATATTTAATGCTCCACCACTGGTGGACTTTCTATCCACTATATCTCCAGCCTAGTCAGTATCAGAAAACAATGATAGTTCACTCTCTCTTCCTATAGAAAATTATAACCCATAATTATGAGTATCTTGAATGTACCTCATGATTCTTTTCACTGCCTCCATATGTTCTTCTTTCGGATTACTCTGAAAATGGGTGACTAAGCATGTTGCAAAGACAATATCTGGTCATGTCACTATTAGGTATAGTAAGATTACAATGATTCTCCTATACATTGTGGGTTCCACAGATGTCCCATCCTCATGCTTTCTGGGCTTTGTTCCAACCACAATCAATGTCACCATTGGTTTGGAGTCTTGCATATTAAATTTCTTCAACAACTCATTTTCATACTTTTCCTTAGAAACAAAATTTTATTCCTTCTTTTGAATCACCTAAATCCCTAAGAAGTATGCGAGTTCGCCAATCATCGACATTTAAAATTATAATTTCATTTGATTGGAAAATTCATCCACTGATCCCTTCCTACTTCCAATGAAAATAATATCATCCATGTATACCAATGCCATGAACTGATCCTTTTGAGAATTATTCACATAGTGATTGTGATCCACTCCTCCTCTTTTAAACTCAAGTTTTCTCAGATAGGAATCCAACCGCTAGTACCACACTCATGGTTCTCATTTTAGGACATAAATACATTTCTTCAATTTTCAAACCTTTAGTTCATCATTTCCAAGTAAGAACCCCACAGGTTGTTCAATGTAGACTTCTTCTTCCAAAAATCCATTTAAGAATGCTGTCTTGACGTCCATTTGATACACTTTATAACCGCTTTGGGTTTCCATGGAAAGAAACCTCATGATTTACTCCAGTATCGCTACTAGAGAAAACATATCTTCAACATCAACACCTTCAATTTGTGAATATACTTTACAGACCAAGCACACCTTATTTATGATCACATTTCCATGCTTGTCAAATTTGTTCTTGAAAATCCACTTCATACCAATCACATTGTGTCCTTCATGTCTTTTGACAAAATCCCAAGTCTTATTTTTGTCAATATGATCTAACTCTTCATTCATTTCTTCCACCCATGACTCATCCTTTACAGCCTCTTCAAATGAGGATGGTTCCACAACTGATAGAAATACAAATTGTGCATTATTACACATTCTTCTTTTATATGTAGGTTCATTCTGATCCCTAATAATGTTGGAATAATCAATCTCTGCTCTTAGATTTCTCCATTGGGGTTCGACCGAATCCTCTCCAGCTATGGATTCCTCTTCTGATTCTTCTTCCGAGTCAAAATAATGATGTGACTCTTGAGAGTTTTGTACATATTCCTCTACCTATTTATTATCATTTGTACCATGTTCACATTATTCCTCATCTTCTATTATATCATTATAAAAATTCCTTGAATCATTCATGTTTTTCTCTTCAATGATATTAACATCACTGCTTTACACAATTCTTTCCAAGCACTTATTAAAACACTTGTAGGCTTTTCTATTCATTGAGTATCCAAGAAATATTCCTTCATCTGCATTGTCACTATACTTCCCTTGATTTAATTCCTTGTTTTGAATTAATCATTTGACTTTGAAAACACAAAAATATTTCAAGGAGGGCTTCCTTCCATGCCACAATTCATATGGTGTCTTTGTCTCACCCATATAAATCCCTGTTAGGTTTTGAATATACACAACAGATTAAACTACCTCTTTCTAGTAACGTCGAGGAATACGACTCTCGATCAGCATAGTTATATCCATGTTGTTTACCTGTCGATTCCTATGCTCAACAACTCCATTTTACTGTGGAGTTCTCACAGTAGACACCTCATGTTGTATCCCATGCTTCTCTAGGTAATTTTCAAATTCAATGGATATGTATTCCCCTCCATTATCAGATTGTAGGACTTTGATCTTCCATCTAGTATTATTATCAGTGATTTGTCGATAGGTTTTCATGCAATCAAGAACTTGTCTCTTCTTATGTATAACAATCACACATTCCATTGTACTGTAATCATATATGAAAAGAAAAAAGTAACTTTCTCCAAGTGTTCCAACAACATTTATCAAGACACATACGTATGTATGGATGAGGTCAACGAGATTAGTTTCCCTTTTATTCTTTGGATGATAGGAACTACAAACCAGCTTCCCTCGCATGCAAGCATCATAGGTATTTTCTCATTCACACTTAAAATTAGGGATATCCATGAATATCTTCTGCTTAGATATCTTTTCCATGTCCTTCTGATTGATGTACCCCAATATCTGATGCCAAAAGTTATTTTCCTCTTCAATTGTTTTGTAGAAAATGTTCTCTTTGTTTTCAACCTGATATAAGTTGTCATTTTTTCTACATCATTTCATGATATAATTACCATACTTTCCTATTATAGTACAACCATTATGATTGAATGTCACAATAAGACTCGAGTCATAGAGTTTACTCACAGTAAGAAGATTGTGACGCAGACCGTCCACATAAAGGACATCAGTTTTCTTCATCTCTCCATTAGCTAGCTCAGTAATTCCACTAACTTTTATCTTTAAAGAACCATCGTTTCGAAACCTCACCATTCCATTGACATTTTTCTTGAAATTATTTAATAGATATGTATTACCCATAATGTGGGATGAATATCCACTATCAAAAAACTAAGTGTTTTTGTTCTTTGTAACTTTGAGGGACACTTATGCAAGATTGGATTTTTCAATTTTTCTCTTTTATTTCCATGAGATATTGGGTTGAGTGTAGGAAACTAATGGCCTTTAAATTATCTCTTATGTGTTCATGGGTTCTTTATATTTAAATTCCTCTTATAGAGGATAAAACATGTTTTAAATAGCAACACCGTATGGTTGACAAGTTTTGACTTGTCTCTGAGCATTGCAGGAATTTCTCTTGTCATACCTATGCCTGCAATATACAGCTTTATGAACAATGTTAGAATAGTGAAAAAAATATCCATAGAAATTATTTCTTCTATAAGAAGTATGATTTGAATATGTTCTCCTTTTTTGAACTCCTAACTCTTCCCCATTTATATAGATCCTTGACTCTTTACAACATGAAACTGTATGGACCAGATAGCCACAAAACTGGCACTTCATGAGAGGAAATGTCTTCTCATTTCTATTTCTTCTCATGACTTCTTCCTTGGGAAAATAGTTTGTCTACCTATCAATTCTGTAAACTCAAGGATAATCTTCAGTTCTCATTTCAGTTTGATTTAAGGGTTTAGTTTTCAACACTTCTGGTGGCTTTTCAACATGATCAACTTTCAGCTGGCCTTTATTATGATTCACTTTATTTATAGCATTTGACATTTTAGCATCCCAAAAAATTCTACTATTTCCTATACATGTGGGTCTTTGATCACTCAAGATATTTTTAACTCCATCAGAACCACTTTTTTATCTCTCTTGTTTCTCAACATATAGGAACCTTCCAAATTGTATTTTATTATTTGATTATTTTGAATTTGATTCACTTTTGAATTTACTCCTAAGAGTATCAACTTATTATTATAGACCCTAAAAGGCTTGGATTTCTCTTTCAGTTTGGAGGTAAGGTCACTGATGACCTTTCCCTGTTCTTAAATTCTGAGTTTTAGTTCCACAACATCTTCTGTGCTTTCAAGTATTAATGACTGCACTTTCAAAAATTCATCCAGTCGTTCAATTTCCGCTTTAAGTTGATCAACATATTTTGATGAATCTTCCACAATTACTTTCCACTCATTGTATCTCTTAAATTGATTCTTAATCTTACCAAAATCATCCTTTAGTTGAAACTTGGAATTGGCATCAGTGGTTAACTAATTATCACCATCCATATCTTTTGATGGTTCTTATTTTTCAATTTTAGCCATCATGGAAGCATGGTTCCTAGATTTGAATTATGATTCCTCTTCCTCAAAGAGTTCATTGGCATCATCTTCTTCTTCACAGACAAAACTATTTCGTTGTGATTTATTTCTAGATTTGAAGTCTCTCTTTTTGAAAAATATTTTTTGAGGATTTTGAATGTCTCCATCTTCACTTTCTTCATCATTGAAATTTCTTGGGTATCAAGAGGCAATGTGCCCAACTCTTCCACAGTGAAAATAAGCCAAAGGTAGCTTGCCTTCAAATTTCTCTGTTACCTTATTGATCTTCTTGGAAATGAGAGAGAGAGTTTATTTTTCATCATCATATTCATCACCACCATATACTGAAAATTTTATTTTGTGCATGGCTTTTAATGTCATTTCCTTGCTCAGATGTGTCATATCTTCTTCTGGTTTGATTTTCATTTAATATGTTGATAGATTTCTTAGCAGATCATCCCTAGAGAGTTTGGAGAGATCTCTTTCCTTAAGGGATGACACCTTTTCATTGTAAAGGGGTGGAAGTCTTCTCATGATTTTATTTACTATGTCAATTTCTTTGATTTCTTTTCCCAGACCTCGGATTGCTCTTACAACTTCCGCAATTCAATTGAAAAAAGAGTATGCATTTTCATCAGGGTGCATCTTAAAATTATCGAACCTATTATATATTACTTGAAGTTTTTCCTCCTTCACTTTGATATATCCTTCATAAATATTCTCCAATTTATCCCACATTGACTTGGAATAAGTGAAACTCATTACCATTAGATAAATTTGACCATAAAGGGTTGCAGTGAGATCATTATGTGCTTTTTCAGGAGCAAAAATCAATTTTCTATCTATATAAGTCATTGAAAGTCCTATAAGATCATTGAATTGTATTCCCTATGCATTAGAAAATAAAAATCTCATTCAAAGAGATGTTAGGTGAGATCTCATACTATTTTTACATTTCTAAAAATTACTTCCATCGAAGAGGGGAACTCCACCAACATTTATTGATTTCTCTATGATAATAATAGACATATTCAACACCAGAAAAAATTACCCTCTGATACCACTTGAAGGACCCCAGAACACCCTAAGAGGAGAGGGATGAATCAGGGTGTCAAATTTTTCTTTTAAATTAATAGATCTTGTTCCCATGTTGATAGGAACTTGTTAAACCTGTCTGAAGAGGAAATGAAGAAAACAAATAATCACATGAAAATCAATGACACTGTAATTTTACTTGGTTCACCATTAAGGGATACATCCAAGGAGCATATGACGATAGTGTGTTGGTCATAACCAATAAATACTAATCTTCATAAGTTGTGGATTACAAGAGTTTAGTACAGTCACTACATGCCTGACACGCTTCCTTTACAAGGTTTTAGGGAAAGCACACTATATACCTCAGATCACTTCCGCTAAATCTCCATTTCTCACTACGTTGGAAGAATATTCACTCAGTTTATCGACTTGAAGGTCGACTAAATGGTATAACATTAAATCATGAATCCCAAAATATAAATGGATTCTTTTTTGAATTCCTATTATCACCCATATATGTAATTTACTTTCCCGCACACTCATAGTTATGGTAATTAATTTCGAAAACTGATTTGGTCACTTTTTAGGATTCCTTTAGTGTTTTTCATACCACTTCACATCCTCCATGTATTGAGTAGCAGGTATGGTTTGTGGATCACCTCCTCCAAATACCACTTTAGTTTCCATGTACTGTCTATCTCCTCTACGAAATTTCTTACTCCATGCATTGCCTTACTCCACGTACTTCTCAGCTCCTCTGCGTACCATCCTACTCTGCATACTACCTTGCTCTGCCACATATTTCGAGAGCTTCCTCTACGAACCACACTCTCTTCCACGTACTGTTTTTCCTTACTCAGATGGTTCTCTCCATGTACAGTCTTATCCTCCATGAACCACTTCAAACTTCACTATATTTCTTCCCAAAATTTTAATCTCCAATCCCATTTTTTTACAAAAGGGATTACTGCTCCTTAAATAGGCACATAAGTCCAAAAATTTCTCTAATATGATTTACCCAAATTTTCAATGTGGGAAAATCTTCACCACATACTAAACTCCATCCATGTACTGTAATATTCCACTAATTACAATTTCTATTTTGTGAACTGAATAAATTCTGTGAACCTTCATCATTCTGCATACCACACTCCTTCACTGTGAACTGTCACTAAAAACCATTTTTGGTTATGTGAACCACTTCGTGTAGCATTATCACTACCAGGTACATGGCTGAAAACCATTCTCATAACATGGTACACGGTCCATGTTCCAAGGTATGTGGTTACCTTTTATTTATTGTTTCACATACCATTCACTTCTATGTGAAAAACCTTTGTTTTCCAACATCAAACTCCCGATTTTGTAGCCCAAAAATTTGGAAAACACTGGGAAACCACACCACCTTCAATACTGCTTATCACTTGAACTATATGATCCCTTTACTTACAATCTCCCTAATCATCCATTAGAGGATTGGAAACAAACACAAACCATACTCCATTTCTAGAAAAGAACAACATTGGTTCCAACACCTATTTCATTTTTCAAACATTGGGATGTTGAAACTTCCTCTACCTTATAAGAAACCACTTCATCAATTAAACCCCCTAAGGGTGAGGAAAAAGAAAAAGAGAAAGTGGAAGAGGAAGGGGAAGAGGAAAATGAATAGGAAAATGAATAGGAAGATGAAGTGGAAGAGGAAGATGAAGAGAATCTTAGAGATTCCCCTCTAGCATTCAAATAATTTTTTCTTGATTGGCCCATGTAGCGTCATTGAATCTGCAAAGCTGTGGATCAGATTATAAATTTATAAGTACCAAACTAAACTATCTATAAAGGCATAACATAGTGTTAGTGTGGGGTCAAACCCATAGGGAATGAATTGAAAAGCTGGTGAATTATCAATTATAACCTGATAGATGGATTTCTCACATGATTCTTAGGAGTTGGTCTTCTAAGACTTACATAGTTTTGTTTCTTATTTAGGAGAAATAGAGGGATCGAGGTCAACTTTAGGGTTTAGGAAAATGGTATTCATAAATCTATCTTGGGATAGTCCTATGGATTAGGCTATTAGGTAGTGTAAAATTCACCAATTGGTATTGGTTAAACTAATTGGTTCTACCTAATCTATAATCTACTCTTTGTTCTTGAGGTAGTTAATAATCAAGGTGCATAAGGATTAACTTCAAATTTAGAAGACATCATAGGATAATAGTCCCAAATTTATCAAATCCAACTAGGTTAGGGTACTTATATTGAAATTCCTTGGATGTGGTTTGTGAAATAGAATTTGATTAGAAAGAATTATTAACAAAATTACTAGGAAAAGGGTTACCAAGGTTTTGATTTAAGGATTCATTAATTTTAAAACACCATTAATCTCAACCACTAACCCTAGAAGATTCAACATTCATTATAAAAGTAATATTAGGAAAAAGATAAATTGGAAACTTGCTTGAAATATCAATTAAACAAACCAGATTAAAGAAATCCACACTTACTTGAATGGAAGAATGAGAAAGGAAACACAACATTTGAGGTTGAAACAAAAATCAGAATTGGAATATAAACTAGATCATGAACAAGTAATCCAAATGTATTGGAATTATGTCAAGTAGTAAAAGGAATATAAAACAAGAAAGAAATAGAATAAAAGTTGGTCTAGAAAGTGAGGAGAAATAAAACATAGAATAAAGAAAAGGTGTGTCCATATCTCTCTTTTTCAGCATGTCCACTAGAATATGTATAAGTCCAAACATTTCACTAAGTGTAAAGGTTTCATATTGTGATATTTCTTTAAGTGATTTTTTCTTGAAAACTTCATGACATGTAATGTAAATTCATATTGTGTACTCAGATCCACAAAATTCTTTGGAAATCTTATATCTTATGGATTTCAGGGATGGAATCTTTGGTGGGTTCAGAATTTAAAACATTCACATCGTATAATGGATTCACATAATTTATTAAATTGGAATAGAAGATTCATAGCTTGTACTGGTTTCACAGGATGGAATTTAGCTTTCAGGGCTACTATGGTCAAGGAATTCACGTCATGAATAGGTTTCATGACATTTAATGCCTGAAATTATTGAATTTATAGCTGCTCCTCTTTTGACAATTAATTTCCAATTTCCCTCAAAAACCATAAAATTGAAATTCATTATTGAATAAAGAATGAATAGATCTTAAATAAATGTTACCAATATATATATATATATAACTTTTTATATTCCCCCACACTTGAAAAATTGTTTATCCTTAAGCAAAAAACATATCAAAAAGCATTCCTAATTTTTTTTAAATAGGAAATGTGCATTAAAACCAAATAGATAAAACTAAGTATTATTGGAAAATTATAGTCCTATATAATCACTACTATAGAGAAAATCAGTCATGCATCATGGTTAAGTTCTTTATTTAGATCCTTTCTTCCTTTAATTATAATTTCTCAACTATTCCTTAGAATCTATACCCATATTACAAGTTACCTCACCATGAATTTTATCTCATCACTCAAGATGAAATGAACTGGAGTTATTATCATACCTTGAATATATTTTCCCAACTATAATCTTGAATGGGTTCTAACATCTCCACTCCATAAATACAAACATGAAATTAGTCATGAGTACTTTATCAATAAGTTTCAAATGACTCTGTGGATGATGATAGGTGGGTAAATGATAAAAATTAATCTTAAAAGGAGGGTAAAATCTCAAGTATAATGCATGGTCATTAGGAATAATTCAATTAAAAATATTCTCCAAAAGGTGGCAACCCTAAATCCCAAAATCTCAAGGTAAGTCCTTGGATATGTTATAAAAGTGTAATGAAAGTATCTTGTTTATTTTTTTTAGAAATTTATGTCTAGGAAAGATCAAACATCCATAAACTAAACAAATATGGATATAATGAGTTTAAAATAATACCAATTGAATAGAATCATTGTGAAAGTGAATAAATAAATAGAATAATTTTGTACGAACCCATTTAGACCGATTCTGCTATCCCCTATGGATTTAGTCAATCATTGTTGGGTGATTGCCAACGATGAATAAACCCAAAACCATGGGATATAGAATAGAATTGAAATATTTGGAAATAAATTAAATAAGGCCAACTATAACTAAAATAATAGAAATAAAACGTTACATCAAGGAAAAATAATGCAAAGTAGAATAAAAACCTAACTACAGTTGGTCAGAACCCTAGCAGTGGCCACCATGTAGTTGAACCTCTATGCTTGAAATGAATCATCTATATCTTGTGAGAACCATCTATTTATAAACCTTGATTTCGTATAAGGGTATCCCTAGGTCAAACCTAGCATTAAATGGCTATTTTGGGTTGTCCGGTCGATCTCCCATAAAATAGATAGGTCAAAGACTGAATCTGGGCCAACTAAGAAAGTTTCATGGTGTGAAAGTAGGTTTCACTACATGAAATATATGGGACCCTCATTTTTTATATTTTTTTCCACTTAACACTGTATACTTATTTCATGTCTTGTATATTTCACACATCTTTAAATCCTTTTACGATGTGAGTTTCCAATTTATAGTGTCAGAAGCCTTGCTTTGCTCTGATTCTTCAGTTTCGAGCCTTCAGAACATATTTTGATCATCCAACATAATGGGAAACCTTATTTCAATGGATATATTGATCCTTTTAGATTAAATATTCAATCTCAACTTTATTTTATTAATGTTGTCATGCAGTGCCACTTCGCATCATGACTCAAAGTGGATTTATCTTCCCAAAATGTCACAATTTACTTAATATTGTTCCAAATACAGGTTCTACCACATGAATACATAAAACATTAATATCATGCATGAATTTTATATTAAATCAATCAACATTAAACTAAAATTCATATATAAAAACACATTGAATATATAGATACAAAATAGAGATATCAAACTCCCCCACACTCAAATCTTTTCTTACCCTTGAGAAAAACCTTAACATCAAAATAACAAGGGTCCATACATCTACAAGGGAATTTTATAATTATGATTCTCATAAAAAAATTCATATTTTTTTTAAAATCATAAAGAATACCTAAGAATTAATTCATAAATCATGCTTCATTTAAATTTTTTAATTCAAGACATTTCACCTTTTCACTTATAGATTTCAACATTTTATAAAAACCCTTGCCATTTATGATTTACCTTTCCATGAATTTTTCCTCTTATTACTAAAGGAAACAATTTAATGAATTTATGCTCACACCTCAAGTAAACTCTCCTAATCATTGGCTTTCATTGAATCAACCCTTTCTACCCCATAAATACAAATAACATAATTAATCATGAGGGCTTTGAAATTAGTGTCAAATGTCTATGAGGTTGAGTGTAGGTAGGTATATATGTTGAAAATCAAGTAAGAATCCAAAATGAGGATAAAAAATAAATTAAAATTCATGACATTCAAAAGTAAAGGATCATGTATGATGTAATCAACATCATCATCATATTTATTTATTAAATTTTTTCCACAAGAGTTAAAAGAACAACCAACAATGAAAAACAAACGAAGTGAAAAAAAAGTATTAAGGAGGTCTAAAATAATAGAGATCAAGTGCGTCCCCTCTCATAAGATTAATCCCCTCTGGAGGCAGGTCCACCGTGTTAGTGAAGTAGGCAAGCTTGGTGTTCTGATCCATGATTGAAGCAAGAAAGTACACTGGTTTATTACCCTCCATTCAAGTGTGAAGGATACTGGCGTGACTATTGATTAAACACCTACACTACCTAATTATGTAAGAAATAGACCATGGAGTAATACCCGAGCCAAGAAAAGCCTTGTGAAATGTTTTGGAATCTATTTCAATTGCCTCTAGATTGATGTTAGCATTATTACAAAGGAGAAGTAAAGTGTTCAAAGAATTGGAACCAACCTAAAGAGAATCTCCTCTACAAAATAAGGTAGTATACATGAGAATTATAGATCCCAGAAAGTCCTTGACCACCCCTACTCCCCTAATAGCCTCTGAAATAAAAGATCCACCTGTGTTCAGCTTCAAACTTGAGCTGGGAGGAATCCATTTGATCCAACAACCTTGGTTGGAAAGAGGAATTTTTTGTACATGGGGACTATAAGAAAATAACAAAATTAGGGAAGGTGAATCCATCCAATTATTAATGGGGAGAACCAAATCGATCAGTAGATTGCATGTTCTAACAATGAGCGACCTCCCTGAACTAGCAGCATCTTCAAGCTGGACTTTGTTCTAGGATTTCTAAAAATCCAATAGCCTGTAGAGAGAACCACAACCTTGGATTTCTTCTATAGACCTACAAATACAGCCCCATGAAACCATTTATTGATTAAATTAGACTCTTTTATCTCTGGAAAAGAGTAGCCAGTGAATTCACCAAAGGCTGTCCATAGTTCACGAGCCCAACCACCCCAAAAAAAGAGATGAATTATGCTTTCCTCCTAATGAGTAGCACAATAAACACACCTGGAAACCAGGTTAATTCTGAAGAATTTAATGCGGTAATCCATAGGTACGGTGTGATTCCAAATTCTCCAAACAAGGAAGTTATTATTAGGAGGGAGCTCCTTACACCACACTAGCCTACTCCAATTATCAGCATACCAATACGAATGATGAAATCTATAAAAATGACTCGCTGAAAAATTAATTGAAGAGGAACCAGTAAAAAAACATATATCAGGTTCAATATTGAGGTCGATGAGATCAAATACAACACGCTGATGATTATCCAACACATTGTTGATATGGCCTAGGTATTTTCTTGCTTAGCTGAAGGTAATATCCAGAACAGGGCATCAAGGAAACCAAGACACAAACCTGCCCAATTCTGATGACAAAAAGATATCTCACCTCTACCTACTATCCAACGAGAATTATTGTGAAGGGTAGGTAGGTGAGGCTAAATAATATACCAAATAGAATAGGAGCTTCCTCTTACCCATGCTAAGTTTTAAAGGAACTTATTTTCCATGAATCTTCCCCAAAGAGTCCTCTCCATAAGAACCTCCTATGCCAATTTTTCTTGCATACATTGAAGGGCGTCTGAGAGATTTTTGATGTTAATTCCACCCTCCTCAATCATACAAACCATTCTAGCCCAAGAATCCCAATGATGCTTACCATCCATATTATAATCCCATATAAAAGAGGCAAGGATCATATCAATATGAGAAATCGCCCCTTTCAGCACCCGAGTAGCTGAGAGTGCATGGATTGGGATGAAGGATAATACACCATTGACCAGTGAAATCCTACCAACAAGGGATAAGACTCACACCCACCACCTAACCATATATGATAAGAATCATTGGTCTAGAAATGGTTATTTTTGACCTACCTGAGAAACAACCCTTTTTATCATTTTTTTCTTTTTTAATAGCAAGAGGGATAAATAATAAAAAATGAATATAATCACGAAACATCCCCCAAAACCCCATGTAATCACCCTGTAGTATCCTCTCAATATACTACATCCCATACCCCCATGAAAAAATCACCCCACACACTATTTCAATTGAATATCAAGAAAAATAAAAAGAGTTGGGTAGGAAAGGAAAATAATTTCTTATAACATGGATCAATCCTAAAAAGGTCATATCTAGATTCTATTATCTAAGAAGGATTAATGTGTAGGTGGGTATTAAAATAAATGGGATCATCAATAAAATTCATTAACCTTTTCATAAGTGAATTTCTTTAGTCAAAGCTTCGATAAGATATCCATACAAGTTATAGTAGGTCAACATGCCACAAGTACCACTCAAAAATGTATATAAAATTGGAAATATTTGGTCATAATCATCTCAAAAATGGGAACATAAAAATTGGAAATTGGGTTATAGCATGAAGATAAACAATTAGTTCACTCAAAGAAAGCTTCCAGGAATAAACATAAAAAAATCAACAATATCAGCAATCTGATAGATAAAATATTTTCAATTATCTCAATTCTAATTTTAATGTTTTTAATTGCACCAAAATGTTATTTTAAGGTAAATTGTCACATTTTATGGTTTTAGAAGTATTTTTAGCCTAATTGCGAAAATGACATATTTTGGAATTTAACTATTTTAATTCATTTCTATATCTTAGTGAATAATTTTTTACACTAATTAAAATTAAAAAATTATTATTTTATAGGTTTCTATGTTCAATGTGATTAATTTTATCCTTTTTCACCCAAAGATGAATCTAACATTTGAATCCCAAAGCTAGCTAAAAAAAGACTTGAAAACTGTGCACTGATCTCTATTTTTTTTTTGATTTTGGGACCATATCTCATAAAGGTCATGTCAAAATGGGATCAAATTCAAAATATATCAATATAACATCTGAGTTTTAACTTCTTTAACTGTGGACCCACGTGATTAATCTTTATTCAAGTTCATTAATGCATGGGAATGTGGAGAATTGGAATATGAAGAGTCACATATCCAGAATTAAATTTCTGAAGTAAATAGGACATAAATCCTACATCCAGTGGACAATCAAGATTAAATTTGGAGGGATAATGATTCTAAAATATTATAACAACTTTAAAGAAGATTTTTTTTTTCCAATTCTTACATTCAATGATTTTATCATGCATGTACTTTTGGTGGATAGAATTGGATCAAAAAATTTCCTCCCTTCACCTATAAGAATGTTCTTAATCTTTATTCCATTGGGTTGGCACTATAAGTGTCCATTTTCTATAGTTTAGTCTTTTATTGTATTTTATTTTCATTATATAATCTCATTTAATGTTTTAATTTAATTTTTCTCCTTTATATCTTATTCATTCTCTATTTTTTTTCTTCCCCCATTTTCTTCTTCACAGTGAACTCTTATGCTCATGATCATGAGTTGCTAACATATGGAAGTTCCTAGGGGAGTTATCTAGTGATGAACCCAATTATTTTAAAATTAATTTTTAACATTTCTTATTTTCTTAGAGTTAGGATGAGGGGGATCCTAGTGGTCAAGGTGTCGTTGTGTCTCCCCTTTCCACCTGAGATTTAGATTTCGTTTCTATAATATTCTCCCTCGACCGAGGAGGTGGATGTTTGGTATCTTAGAGATCATTAAGAGCATCATATATTCAAAACCATATGCATAGGAGGATGTTAAAATATATTATTTATTGTGTTTATTAAGTAAATTTGAAACTAAAAATAAGATAATGAAGGTTCACTTGGGGTGATTCTCTCAGGAATATCTCGTTTCCTTCTAAATTCATTCTATTTTCATTCATTGTGTTTGCATTAAATTTGGATTTTTAATTTTAGTAATGAATTTTCAACTATTAAATCTCAATTTATATTAATTTTATTTCATAAATAAAAAAATATAAAAAAGAAAATTATAAGTAGTGAGTGATTAATCAAAAAATATCCTTAAGATAATGACCTAGGTCAGCCCCTGTGCTGTACTTAGTTATAAATATTTTGAGAGTGCACATGATAATTATTCATAAAATTAGATCCATTTATGGGGATCCAATTGGTTTTAATTTACTATTTTTATTCAAATTTTGTAAATAATTTCCTTATTTCGTTTAAAAAAACTTAAAAAAAATAAAAAATTTCAAAAATTTCTAAAAATATATTTGTTCATGGTGTCTTTCAGTTCAAATTATTATGCATTGATTGACCAATATTAGGTGCCTAGAATAAGTTCATAGTGGTCTTGAAGTAGGGTTGTAAAGGATTAATGATGTAATGAAAAACCTCAAGAGTTAAACATAATAGATAGATGAATATGTACAACATGTCAAGAGAAATCCAAACCTAAGCTAGAACTATAACCAAAACAAGTGGTGAAAGAGATTTTACCAATAATTATTTATGTTAATGAACCTAAGGATGGTGAGAAGGATATTATAAAAAAATTAATAACATCATCCCACACTCAAACATTACTTGAGGAGGTCCCTAAAGTACACATCCAAGCTTATACACTTATGGGATATCTACATTTTTGGAATAATCCTTGAATATATTTGTTGAAGATAACCTAAAACTTGATCTTACCATTCTTGATAATAAACAATTATAACCTTTCTACCTCTCTCTTTATTTGGAATTTGATGTTGAAGTTTCACCTGCTGAGATGGAGTTTCCAATGGTCCTTCCATAAGAGATCAATTTCCAAGAAGAATTTCTTGAAAGGGAAGATTTCCTTTTTGATTATTCATGTTTTAATCTTATTCAAGATGAATTGTTTTCTAACTTCACTTTTTCTAAAATTTCTAAAAAAACACAAATGTATTATGCCTTGGATGTTAAGGAAGATACCACCAAATTCGCGGTGTATAGAGAAGAAGAGCTAGAGAAGCTAGTGGTGGTGTGACTACCTCCGCTAAAACAACTTGCATACTATATGGAGGAGGACACCATAAAGTCAATAGAGACCACCCCTATTTTATTTTCCATCCCACTATGGACCTTAAATTATATCTTTCTTATTTCTTGGGGGTTGGGAATTTTCTTATACTATTTGGGGTTCTCTATTAAGGGTGTCTACTCATGGACATTGGGAAAATACATGTGTTGTGGTTCATCTCAAAGAAACCACTTCCACCATCTTATTAGGGATAACCCACTAAAATTGCCTGACTAGTGTCACTAGAAACATAGTTCCAACTTGGGGGTGTAAACTAAGAATTATCCCTTTTCTTTCACCTTTATATTTCTTTTTTGTTTTTTATGTTTTTTTTATTAATTTCTCTTAGTTTTAAAGTGGTAGTAGGTAGAAGCTTAACTCAAGGATACCACGGGAAAACAAATCAAGTTGTGTCTTTCATCTTCTTTATTTTCTTTACTTCCCAATTAAATTTCTGCATGTAAATTTTTATTGATTTTATTTGAGATATAAAGTGGGAAGTAAATGGAATAATTATAGGGGAGGGATGTCAATATGTTTTTAGTAATTCTCTGTACTCATTTTTTGTCTATCTTTTTCCAATGTTTTTTCATTTTTAGTGTGTTTTTAGGATTCTTGAGCTGAATCAAATACATTATAAAATTCAAACCATCTAGGTATTTTTGGAAAATTTCATTATTTTATTATTTGAGGATTTAAATGATTACATAATGGATTTTTTTATTGATTTATGATCTTTTAATTTGATTAAGTTTTATTAATTATGAAACTCATGTGCAAAAGTACCATCCAAATTGAAAATATTTCCCAACTAGAGAGGTTTCTAAACCTTTTGACACCTTATTTTCATTTCTATTTTTATTTAGAGTCTTTAGACATAATTTTAATCCAATAATTTATTTTTTGTTTCTATTTTTAAAAGTAGTTAGTGTTCAAGAAATGTGTTTAGTATAATTCAGGCACCACTTTGAAAGCCCTTTTTACATTAAATTATAATTTTTTCCAACTAATAGATTTGAACTTTATTAATGTAACGCCCCGACCCCAGTTACCCAGAGTCGGTGCATTATTACATAACATTGAAATGATCACAAGAAAGATCAAATCTCGAAAGACCGATTGGTTTAGTAGCCTCGAAAACACTAGATATATTCATAAAGTTTTACATTACATCATAAAGTGAAAAACCACTACAACAACATATTGTCTCCATAGTACACACTATTATCCCCTCATAATATCCCTATAGGTCATTCATAATTTACTTCTTCACATTCTAGGAAAAATAAAACATAGAAAAGGGGTGAGCTCAAATGACCAGTAAGGATAACAATATAGCGGAAACTTTCATAAATAAGAATAAACATTTAAGGCAATGTATAACTAAAAAAAATCCTTTTAAACTTGAACTTCAACATAGTATGGCAAAAATAAAATGAAATAATTCCATTTAATTATTCACATGGATATTCTACAAATCAAATAATCACATGCAATATCAATAACCACTTTCATAATGATGGAATGCATAATGAAATACTATCATAACCACATAGCCAAGGCCTCGTGACAAGACTACAAATAATATTTTGTCAATGAATTGTTCCAAGACACTATTTTGTCTCATGAGACCTACCAATGCAATTTTTTTTAGAAGATACTTACGTTTAAAATTGCTCAAATATACTCTAGTGTTTTTCTGAAAACATTATGCAAGCTTCTGAAAAAAAAATAACTAATTCTAAGACTACTCGACTAATTACAGGCCATGATGGGTCCACGCCCAATCCCTTCCTATCTACCACACTTGAGAGTTGGGTTTTCTGAAAACATTTTTAAGCTTGCGTTAAATACGTATACATTTTCACTGGGTTTTCATATATTTGAGAGAAATATATCTTTCTTGAAATCATTTAAAAATCACATAATTATAAAATAAAACCTTTATTTTGAAAATATACTTATAATAATGTAAGGAAGCTTCAAAGGTGTAATAACAGCGGAGAATAACCGCACCCTCCGTATAACTTAAAAAAAGACATTCTTACCTTAATTTTGTCAAAATGGTTAAAAAGTAACTTGTTTCGAAAAAGACGGAAAGATTACTTTATAAACCACTTATAAAAGTCAACAAGGGTATAAATGACTTTAACCCATATTATATTAAATAGTAAAAATATTTTGAAATACATTTTTAAGAAACATGGATGTGTATGATAAAGAAATCCCAGTAGATTATTACGTATAAACAACCTACAATAATGAAGAGATTGCGAAATAAACCCTTACCAATTTGGTAACTTATGAAACATACAACCCATGAAAGAGGTATCATACAATGAATATGTAAATAAACATAAATCAAAGTTTATTACACAAATAATACAATTATGGGCAGTATATACACCACATAAAAGGTAATAGTGGCAATATGGCATGAATCTCACGGGAATAAGGAGTGAGATGAAAACCCCTTACCTTGTACTTTTACTTCATTGGGGTAGGTTAACCTCCTGTATAATGGTGAAATTATTGTTATTAAATTATACAAGAATCATATACATTAATATGATATCATATATGATCTTTTAACATTGATTTGTTAATAATATCTTAGTATTATCGTTGTCTCGGGTGTTAACTTACTCGTTTTCTTTTATATGTTTTGTTACGTAAGCTGTGTTTTTCATGGATAGGTTGTATATTAATCATATAAAGAATGATATCAAGTCCTTAGATACTATTATTAATCATCAAATTAGAATTATACTTGAATGGATACGATGGAGAATGAATCTCATCGCGTTCGTGGAGACGGTAGTCCGTACGTACGCATGAGAGACAATATCATTATTTTGATATTAAAATAATATATAATTGGATGGTATATCATATATACAGAGTCATTATCATGTTATATTTATTATTTACATGATTTACAAATCATTATTATACCCATCCAAATAATAATTTATTGAATAACAATTACACCACGACGTGGAGACGGTAAGCCGTACGTACGCACCTATGGTGACATGTTATTAAAAGGATGGATAGAATACTGAATATGGTTGTACCATATTTATAATAACATCACAGTATATATAAGATATTGGAGTTATTATTTTAGAATGGTAATAACAAAGAAGGAAGAAGTGGAAGAAGAAAGGAACTTGGAAAAGGGTGGTGAAATCATTACCTCTTCTTCGGGTTCTTCCTTTTGATTTGATCAAAATGGCTCTTAGGATGGATTTTTGACTAAAGTAAGGCCTCTAGGATGATTTGAGGGAAGTTGAGAGAGTATTTGGGAAGAGTTTGGAAGATCCAAAAGGCTTTGATGGTGTGAGTTAATGAGAAGGAGGAGTGCCCTTTTATTAGAGGGGTGAGGGGCACCTTTGGAAAAGCTAGAAATATTATTTTATAATAAATTCATATTTGGTTTCTAATGGCTCCAAAGTGGATTATTTAAAGGTTAAGGTGGGAAGGGTCAAAAAACACTCAACCAATAGAATTTATACAGGTTTGGGTCATTATACTAACCTTATCTTTAAGTATTAACTCTTAGTTAATTAGTTTCACTTTTACAATGTCTCTTTGTATTTTTATATTATATGGTTAATAAACTTACTATATACATCCAAGAGACCCCCAAGTGGACCATTAATGACACAAATATCATGATATAAGTCTCTTGGACTAACCTTAGATTTTTAGGAATTTAATATCAATTAATAATATAATATTTGTTTTAAAAACTCTTTTATGTCAATTTTGACACTATTCAATAATTGATTTTTTTGAAAATAATAACAGAATGATTACTTCGAAAAAAGTCAATTAAATAAATCCTAATATGTAATATTATCCTATAAAATTAGTGTAATTCCTTAAAAGTCTCAAATTATATTTATTTGGGTATTTATAATATCAATTATTTTAATTTTTCACTATTATGGTAATCACTGCATCATCATTGTGTCACAAATAAATTAAATTATTTAATATTTAAAAATTATAAATAAACTATCATTATTTAGGAAATAGTTTTATCTTTCTAATTAATATTTACAATAGAATTTATCTTATGTATAACCTTATATTAAAAATGTTTTAGTAAATAAACTTTGATTTTAACTCTTTTAACTCTTCTTTGAATTAAATAATAATAAATGTCCTAATCTAATCCAAGTGGACCTAAATGATAAAATTTTATTCCTAAGGTTGTTTTTGGTCGATATACACTTTTCCAATAGAATTAGGACATGTGTTAGGGTAATATTAATATCATTTTTACCCTTAATTACCCTATTTACTTTTAACCGTGGTAAATAAAAGTAAAAAGTTACTATTCACCAAAAATTATTTTCATCTCATTGAACCACATTTTACTCTTTGATATTAACTGCATCTCTCGGATTTTCGAAATTCCAATCACAGAAGTGGTAAAATTAATTTTTATGAAAAATTCAGTTTTTTTAACTACCACTTAGTAGTTTCACTATTCATAAAAAATTGAAGTTTTTTAGAACAATGCCAAAATTTCTCCCTAAGCTATAATTTATATTCTGAATTCAAAAATTAGGTCTATTTTACAAAATTCCAAACTTAAAATTTGCATTAATTAATTTTATAATTAATTCCCGCTGTCACAACAAATAGCGTGTTTTTAAGAAACAATATATATCAAAAGATTGACAATTGTTTATGTCCAATTTCTAAGTGAAATTAATTATAATGAACAACATTGGATAAAATGGTAAAAATATATTCTAATTATACTTTAAAACCACTAAATAATATAATTTATCACTATAAATTATTTCGATTAAAAAAGTTGTTTTTAAGTATTTTTCACTATTCATAAAAATTGGAAGTGTTCAGAAAAATACCAAAAATTGAACTTAGGATAATTTCAATATTATGAATCCAAAAATGAAGTCCATTTTGAAATATAAAATATATATAATTTCAAAAAGTAGGTATTACTATTCATAACGACTAGTTTGATTGGTTGTGGTGTGTTAGAACTCGATGTTGCGTACAACACACGCTATCGCATTATTCCAAGAGAAGCGTACCGTAGAAGCTTAGGGTGTTACATTTTCCCCTCCTTCAAATAATTTCGTCCTAGAAATTTCTATAATACTACCGCATGAAAATACTCGGGTGGTTCTTCATCATTTGTTCATCGGGTTCCCACATTGCCTCTTCCATCTTAAGGTTTCCCCACAAGACTTTTACCAGATGAGTCGTCCGGTTTCTCAGTACTAGTTCTCTCGTATCAAGAATCCTGACGGGCTCTTCGCAATAAGACAGATCGGGTTCCAGTTCTAATTCCTCATAGGTGAGTACATGCGTTGGGTCAGGCCTGTATTTCCTTAATAGAGATATGTGGAACACATCGTGAACTTTGGAGAGATTTGGTGGCATTGCCAATCAGTAAGCTACAACCCCAATTCGTTCTAGAATTTTGAAAGGTCCGATGTACCTGGGAATCAATTTACCTTTCTTACCAAAACGTATAACTCCCTTCCATGGATATACCTTCAGGAAAACATGATCACCGACTTGAAATTCCAAATCCTTCCTTCGATTATCAACATAGATCTTCTGCCTACTTTGAGCTACTTTGATATGGTTTTGGATTACCTTCACCTTTTCCATCGTTTCCTCCACCAGTTCTGGGCCTACAAGTTTTCTTTCACCAACATCATCCCAACAGGTTGGTGTGCGACATCTCTTTCCGTATAATGCTTCATATGGTGCCATCTGAATACTCGAATGGAAGCTATTGTTATAGGAAAATTCTAGCAGAGCTAAATATTGATCCCACATACCCTGAAAGTCAAGTGAGCAGGATCTCAACTTGTCTTCTAAGGTTTGAATAGTTCGTTCTGATTGTCCATCTGTTTGTGGGTGGTAGGCAGTTCTCAAATGAATTTCGGTATCCAAGGATTTCTGAAGAATTTTCCAGAATCTTAAAGTAAAATGGGGATCACGATCAGAAACAATCAATAGGGGTACTCCATGAAGTATCACAACTTCATTAATATATAGTCTTGTTAGACGTTCCATTGGTAGATCTTCTCTTATAGCAAGAAAATGTGCTGACTTGGTAAGACGATCAACAATGACCCATATTGCATCGTTCCTTCTAGGAGTCTTTGGTATCCCCATGATAGAGTCCATCGTAATATTGTCCCATTTCCACTCTGGTATGGGAAGAGGTTGCATGACTCCTCCAGGCTGTTGCCTTCCAGCTTTCACTTGTTGACAAACCATACATCTTGACACAAAATCAGCAATCTCCCTCTTCATGTTGTCCCACCAAAAATGTTCCTTCAAATATCTATACATTTTGGTGCTCCCAGGGTGTATAGAGAAATTAAAACTATGAGCATCATCAAACAATTCCCTTTTTAGATCAGGTATATCGGGAACACAAAGTCTCTTCCCAAATTTCAAAATTCCATCTTCATACACAAAGTCTCTCAATCTCCCATCATTCACTGCTTTAATCTTCTTTTGAAATTCTTCATCATCGGTATGAGAACTCTTAATCCTTTCTAGTAAAGATGGTTTGGGAACCATTTGAAAAAGAATTGATGTTTCAAATTCCCTGGTTATTCCCATGTCCATCTTCACTAGATCCATGAAAATTGGATTCCTTTCAATTATCATATTGTTCAAAACTCCATGGTCTTTTCTGCTCAAAGCATCTGCCACCTTGTTTGCCTTCCCCGGGTGGTAGTGTATCGTGCAATCATAATCCTTGAGTAATTCAAGCCATCTCCTTTTCCTCATGTTGAGTTATTTTTGTGAGAAAATATACTTCAAACTCTTGTGATCAGTATAAATCTCACATTTTTCACCATAGAGGTAGTGCCTCCATATCTTCAAAGCAAAGATCACAACTGCTAACTCAAGATCATGATTAGGATAGTTTTGCTCATGAATTTTCAACTGTCGTGATGCATAGGAAATAACCCTATCATTCTGCATAAGGACACAACCAAGTCCTTTCTTCGATGCATCACTATAAATAACGAACCCATTATTCGCCGATGGTAGAGTCAATATAGGAGCATTGACTAATCTTCTCTTCAGTTCTTCGAAACATTCTTCACACTCTTTTTTCCAAAAAAATTTAACCCCTTTACGTGTGAGCTTCGTTAATGGGTTTTCCAATCGGGCAAAATTCTGGACGAAACGTCGATAATAACCTGCCAAACCAATAAAACTGCGTACTTCAGTTATACTCGTAGGTGCTGGACATTCTTGGATTGCCTTGGTCTTAGCAGGATCAATAGAGATTCCATCTTTAGAGACAATATGGCCAAGAAAAGAAATCTCATGAAGTTAGAATTCACACTTGCTAAACTTCCCATATAATTCATGTCTTCTCAGAGTCTTTAGGATAATGCGAAAGTGACTTTCATGATACTCGTATCTTTTAGAGTATACCAAGATATCATCAATAAATACCACCACAAATTCATCGAGATATTCCTTGAAAAATCTATTCATCAGATCCATGAATACAGAGGGTGCATTAGTCAATCCAAAAGGCATTACAGTAAACTTTTAATTCCCGTACCTGGTTCGAAATGCTGTCTTCGGAATGTCCTCCATCTTTACACACAACTGATGGTATCCAGATCGAAGGTCAATCTTTGAAAAGTATTCAGCTCCATGCAGTTGGTCAAATAAATCATCAATGCGAGGTAGGGGATACTTTTTCTTTATTGTTATAGCATTGATCTCCCTATAGTCGATACATAACCTCATAGATCCATCTTTCTTTTTAACAAAAAGAATAGGGGATCCCAATGGAGAAACACTAGGGCCAATAAATCCCTTATTACTCAATTCCTCTAGTTGTTTCTTTAGTTCAAATAATTCTACAGTGGCCATTCTATAAGGGGTCTTCGATATAGGCCTTGATCCAGGAATTAAATCAATGGAAAACTCAACTTCTCGTTCTAGAGGATGTCCAGGTAAATCTTCCAAAAACACATCTACATATTCTTTCACAACAGGTACATCCTCTATTTTAACATTCCTTTCCTCACCCATAGTCATTTCATTCTCTTCATACCCAATAATTGAATTTAGTTGATCTACTGGGGGTGGATCTAGATAAGAATTAGGTGGTAACGATTCTGCTCTAAAGATAAGGTGTTCCTTATCGTCATCATCAAAAATCGTAACCTCCTTCTTCTTACAATAAATCTTCGCATCATGGTCCGAAATCCAATCCATACCGAGGATTATATCAAACTCAATCATAGGTATGACGATGAGATCAGTAGATAAAGAACATTTATGTGCTCTAATGGGGGCTGATTCACAAAACTTTGTTGCAATGATACTTCCCTTAGGAGTTTTAACTGACAAATCCCTTGTTAAATCAAATTGGAAATATCTAATTTTCTTAGAAAACTGGGAAGATATGAAACAATGCGATGATCCAGAATCAAATAATGCATTTTCTAAACTTGAGGAAACCATTAAATTACCTGCCACCACGTCTTTTGGAGCTTCTACCTCAGCAGTAGTGATAACAAAAGCTTGGCCTTGATCCCTTGGCCTTTTCTGAGGTAAGTTCCCCTGACGCTTAGGACATTCATTTGCATAATGTCCCATCTCCCTGCAATTGTAGCACTGAACATTGGTAGCTTCCTTCTTTCCTTTGCAATCATGAGCTTGGTGGAATTTTTCACCACACTTGTAACAGACACCCATTCCCTTCAAGCAAGTACCGAGGTGTTTCTTCCCACATTTACCACAAGATGGATATTAAACCTTTCCCTTTTTCCCCTTATTTCCATTCCCATATTGATTAGCATATCTCTTCTTCTCTTACTTTGCTTTAAAGTCATAAGACTTAGAGAATTCCTTTTCTATCTTTATAGCACATGAGACAATGTCTTCGTACGACGAGAAGGATTGTGAGACTAATGCTTGATGGAGAAATGGTTTTAACCCATCAAATAAATGATCAATATTACTTCTTGGGTTATGTATATAATCTCCAGCATACCTTGCTAACCTTTTAAAGTTAGCCTCATACTTTGCGACATTCCTATCCTCCTTTTTTCTCAGACTCAGAAATTTCCTTTCCATATCTGCTCGATGGTCACGAGGAAAGTATTTTTCTAAAAACAGATCTTTGAACTCCCTCCATTCCATATTTGATACTTCATCATCTTCCATCGTGTTTTGAATCAATGACCACCATTGATCATCATCTCCAGTGAGGCGGTAAACTGCCATGATAACTTTTTCCCTTTCACTACTCCCCAAAGCCTGAAATATTTTCTCTAGGGAATTTATCAATTGCTCAGCTACTAAGGGATTTTTACTCCCATTGAACGTTGGTGGTTGTTTCTTCATGAATCGATCTAACATTGATCCTCCACGCTGTGGATCAGGTTGCTCCATACGGGTAAGGTTATTATTCATAACCTGAGTGAGTTGTCCCAGTATGGTGATTAGCTGATCAGCACCAGTTGCATCACCAGCTCCACTATAATTATCTTGACCAGGAGGGCAATCCCAACATGGAGTGCGTGCATTGATACAGTTTCCATTTCTTCTACTAGGCACCATTTCTAAATAATGGCATAAACTATATTAGTTTATGAATCAAAATACATAATTCCATACTTATAAAACACTTAACATAAATTGAACTATTTATGGATATAATCCATAATCATAAAAATGTTTTCTTTGAGGAAGTATATACTCATAAACCCTTCATAATGACTTGTAAAGAAAATGAGAGTTATCCTAAGCATATCCCTAGAGAGTGTTGTAACCAAGAGTGCAGCAAAGCCCGTTGTTGTGCACCAGTTTCCATTCGAGTCTAGCTCAAAGCGGTGTTTTCGGGTTTTACCCCTAGGTACATCTGTGCCAGAGCCGCCTCTACCTGCTCGTATCCAGACATGGATGCATTGCTTGGAAAACTCACAAAATCTCTACAATACCAAAATTCTAGGAAGTTCTTCTATATTAATCCTCAAAGTCCATCTTAGGTCTACGTGCTATAATTAGAGTTTATATAAATATAGCTTCCAAGGATTGTACTAAACTTCCTCTGATACCAACTATAATGCCCCGACCCCAGTTACCCATAGTCGGTGCATTATTACATAACATTGGCATGATCACAAGAAATATCAAATCTCGAAAGACCGATTGGTTTAGTAGACTTGGAAACACTAGATATATTCATAAAGTTATACATTACATCATAAAGTGAAAAACTACTACAAAAACATATTGTCTCCATAGTCCACACTATTATCCCCTCATAATATCCTTGCAGGTCATTCATAATTTACTTCTTCACATCCTGGGAAAAATAAAACATAGAAAATGGGTGAGCTCAAATGCCAAGTAAGGATAACAATGAAGCAGAAACTTTCATAAATAAGAATAAACATTTAAGGCAATGTATAACTAAAACAAAATCCTTTTAAACTTGAACTTCTATATAGTATGGCAAAAATAAAATGAAATAATTCCATTTACTTATTCACATGGATATTCTACTAATCAAATAATCACATGCAATATCAATAACCACTTTCATAATGATGGAATGCATAATGCCAGACTATCATAACCACATAGCCAAGGCCTCGTGCCAAGACTACAAATAATATTTTGTCAAGGCCTTGTGCCAAGACACTAGTTTGTCTCATGAGACCTACCGATGCAATTTTTTTAGAATATACTTACGTTTAAAATTTCTCAAATATACTCCAGTGTTTTTCTGAAAACATTATGCAAGATTCTGAAAACAAAATAACTAATTTTGAGACTGCTCGACTAATTACAGGATATGATGGATCCACGCCCATTACCTTCCTATCTACCACACTCGAGAGTCGGGTTTTATGAAAACATTTTTAATCTTGCATTAAATACGTATACATTTGCACTGGGTTTTCATATATTTGAGAGAAATATATCTTTCTTGAAATCATTTAAAAATCACATAATTATAAAATAAACCTTTATTTTGAAAATATCCTTATAAGCATGTAAGGAAGCTTCAAAGGTGTAATAACAGCGGAGAATAACCGCATCCGTCGTATAAGTTAAAAAAAGACATTCTTACCTTAATTTTGTCAAAAAGGTTAAAAAGAAATTTTTTTCAAAAACAGCAGAAAGATTCCTTTATAAACCACTTATAAAAGTCAACAAGGGTATAAATGACTTTAACCCATATTATAGTAAATAGTAAAAATGTTTTGAAATACATTTTTAAGAAACATGGATGTGGATGATAAAGAAATCCTAGTAGATTATTACGTATAAACAACCTCCGATAATGAAGAGATTACGAAATAAACCCTTACCAATTTGGTAACTTACGAAACATACAAACCATGAAAGAGGTATCATACAATGAATATGTAAATACACATAAATAAAAGTTTATTACACAAATAATACAATTATGGGTAGTACATACACCACACAAAAGGTAATAGTGGCAATATGGCATGAATCTCACGGGAATAAGGAGTGAGATGAAAAACCCTTACCTTGTACTTTTACTTGGTTGGGGTAGGTTAACTTCCTGTATAATGGTGAAATAATTGTTATTAAATTATACAAGAATCATATACATTAATATAATATCATATATGATCTTTTAACATTGATTTGTTAATAATATCTTAGTATTATCATTGTCTCGGGTGTTAACTTACTCGTTTTCTTTTATATGTTTTGTTACGTAAGCTGTGTTTGTCATGGATAGGTTGTATCTTAATCATATCCAGAATTATATCAAGTCCTTAGATACTATTATTAATCATCAAATGATAATTATACTTGAATGGATACGATGGAGAATGAATCTCATCGCGTTCGTGGAGACGGTAGTCCGTACGCACGCATGAGCGACAATATCATTATTTTGATATTAAAATAATATTTAATTGGATGGTATATCATATATACAGAATAATTATCATGTTATATTTATTATTTACATGAGTTACACATCATTATTATACCCATCCAAATAATAATTTATTGAATAACAATTACACCACGACGTGGAGACGGTAAGCCGTACGTACGCACGTATGGTGACATGTTATTCAAAGGATGGATAAAATACTGAATATGGTTGTACCATATTTATAATAACAACCCAATATATATAAGATACTGGAGTTATTATTTTATAATGGTAATAACAAAGAAGGAAGAAGTGGAAGAAGGAAGGAACTTGGAAAAGGGTGGTGAAATCATTACCTCTACTTCGGGTTCTTCCTTTTGATTTGATCAAAAGGGCTCTTATGTTGGCTTTCTGACTAAAGGAAGGCCTCTAGGATGAAGTGAGGGAAGTTGATAGAGTATTTGGGTAGAGTTTGTCCGAGCCAAAAGGCTTTTAAGGTGTGAGTTAATGAGAGGGATGAGTGCCCTTTTATAAGAGGGGTGAGGGGCACCTTTGGAAAAGCTAGAAATATTATTTTATAATAAATTCATATTCGGTTTCTAATGGCTCCAAAGTGTATTATTTAAAGGTTAAGGTGGGTATGGGTCTAAAACCACTCAACCAATAGAATTTATACAGGTTTGTGTCATTATACTAACCTTATCTTTAAGTATTAACTCTTAGTTAATTAGTTTCACTTTTACAATGTCTCTTTGTATTTTTATATTATATGGTTAATAAACTTACTATATACATCCAAGAGACCCCAAAGTGGTTCATTAATGATACAAATATCATGATATAAGTCTCTTGGCCGAACCATAGATTTTTAGGAATTTAATATCAATTAATAATATAATATTTGTTTTAAAAACTCTTTTATGTCAATTTTGACACTATTCAATAATTGATTTTTGTGAAAATCATAACAGAATGATTAATTCTAAAAAAGTCAATTAACGAAATCTTATTATGTCATATTATCATATAAAATTAGTGTAATTCCTTAAAAGTCTCAAATTATATTTATTTGGGTATTTATAATATCAATTATTTTAATTTTTCACTATTATGGTAATTACTACATCATCATTGTGTCATAAATAAAATAAATTATATAATATCTAAAAAATATAAATAAAATATTATTATGTAGGAAATTTTTTTATCCTTTTAATGAATATTTACAATCGAATTTATCTTATGTATAACCCTATATTAAAAATGTTTTAGTAAATAAACTTTGATTTTAATTCTTTTAACTCTTCATTGAATTAAATAATAATAAATGTCCTAATCTAATCCAAGTCGACCTAAATGATAATTTTTTTTCCTAAGTTTGTTTTTGGTCGAGATACACTTGTCCAATAGAATTAGGACATGTGTTAGGGTAGTATTAATATCATTTTTACCCTTAATTACCCTATTTACTTTTAACCGTGGTAAATAAAATTAAAAAGTTACTATTCACCAAAAATTATTTTCATCGCATTGAACCACATTTTACTCCTTGATATTAAACATTTCTCTCGTATTTTTGAAATTTCAATCACAAAAGTGGTAAAATTAAGTTTTATGAAAAATTTAGTTTTTTTAATTACCACTTAGTAGTTTCACTATTCATCAAAAATTGAAGTTTTTCAGAACAATGCCAAAATTTATCCCTAAGCTATAATTGATATTCCGAATTCAAAAATGATGTCTATTTTACAAAATTACAAATATAAAAGTTTCATTAATAAATTTTATAATTAATTCCCGCTGTCACAAAAAATAGCGTGTTTTTAAGAAACAATATATATCAAAAGATTGACAATTGTTTATGTCCAATTTCTAAGTGAAATTAATTATAATGAACACCATCGGATAAAATGGTAAAAATATATTCTAATTATACTTTAAAACCACTAAATAATATAATTTATCACTATAAATTATTTCGATTAAAAAAGTTGTTTTTAAGTATTTTTCACTATTCATAAAAATTGGAAGTTCTCAGAAAAATACCAAAAATTCAACTTAGGATAATTTCAATATTATGAATCCAAAAATGAAGTTCGTTTTGAA
This sequence comes from Viscum album, assembly GCA_963277665.1. Classification (NCBI taxonomy): domain Eukaryota; kingdom Viridiplantae; phylum Streptophyta; class Magnoliopsida; order Santalales; family Viscaceae; genus Viscum; species Viscum album. The sequence continues at coordinate 302,177,329 of OY728130.1, forward strand.
ATATAAAATATATATAATTTTAAAAAGTAGGTATTACTATTCATAACGGCTAGTTTGATTGGTTGTGGTGTGTTAGAACTCGATGTTGCGTACAACACACGCTATCGAATTATTCCAAGAGAAGCGTACCGTAGAAGCTTGGGGTGTTACAATTAAGCCCCCAGTAGACATGGAATTCCTTTTTAGGTATCCAAATTATAATCTATTTATCCCATTCTAACCATAACTAGAATATAAATACATTATTATTTTTGAACTCAAGTGCGGGGGGCGGGGATATGAGTTGTATTTTTCTTTCATGAAGAATCATTTTGAGATGAATTAAAAAAAGTGTTTCCATATTTATTACTTATTTTGTGGAATAAATTTTATGATGGAAATATGGATGGGTGTATCGAATATCATTACAAAAATGGGATGTTTGTTCTCCAATTTTTGAACATCGCAAGTTTCCTCTCTTTTCTGAAACAATATGATTATAAAGAAAATCAAGATCTGAATTCAAGATTAAACAATGCTAAAAATTCATAAAAAGGTGGATTTAATTTATCATTGATGTTGAAATTACAAGTGTGAAATTCCCAATGAAATTAGTTTTTGGAAGTGATTCATTTTTGAGTATATTGAGGAGCACACCATTCTTGAGTAAAACTATTTTCTTGCATTTACTTCACTTTAGAGCCTAACCTCCTCATTCCACCTCAGATGTTTTTATATTCAAAACCAACCAACCCTCATGCTAAGAAAAAACCATGAAAAATAAATCATTATTTAATTTTTTTACTCTATGAAGTGGAGATAATAGGAGTATAGATAGCCTATGGAGATCACACATGTTCTTGAGAATGAGAAAAAATCTATAAAAAAAATTCTTGGGCGAATAGAGAAATATTTTTCCTGGGATGTAGGTACAACATGAAAATGTGGATTAACATCAGATTGAATGGATTCTTATGATTTATGAGGATTTAAATTTTTTTTATCCATGTAGGAGGAATAATATTTTCTTTTATATGATAATTGAGATGTGTTGTTATTTATGCTTTGGGAAGTTTGTTTTGACCTTGGTATAAGATGATTTCCTAGGAGTGCAATGTTTAAGTGTGGGGGAATTGAGAGAGAAAACATTTTAAATTAGTTTATTTTTAATTTAAATGTTTTCAATCCCACCAATGTGTTATTTTAGTGGAATTTTCACATTTTATGGTTTTATAAGTATTTTGAGCTTAATTTATAAAATGGAATATTTTGGATTTTAATTGTTTTAATTTATTTTTGTATTGTGTATATTAAATTTTTTAATTTGATCAAAATTGAAAAATTATTACTTTATAGGTTTCAATGTTCAATGGGATTAATTTTTTCCTTTTGGCCCCAAAGCTAAATATAACATTTGAAGGCCCAAAACTAGATAAAAATAAGGCATTAAAAATTATGCATAGATCTAGATATTTTTGATGTTGGGACCATATATCATAAAGGGAATTCATAAAAGATCTTAAATTAAACATAGTACAAGAAAAAATCTAGGGTATCAACGTCTTTAACTATGGATTCACTTGATTCTTCCATATTTAAGGTCATTAATGCATGAGAATGTGGAGAATTGGAATATGAAGATTCACCCATCAAAAATTAAATTTCTGGAGTAAATAGTCCATAATTACTACATCCAGTGGATTATAAAGATGAAATTTTGAGGGTAGACACATATAAAATAGTGGAAAAAAATAAAGAAGACAATTTTTTTCCAATTAATCTATTTAATGAGTCTGTCATGTGCATAATTTCAGTGGATAGAATTGGATATGAAAATTTCCTTCCTTTGACTATAAAAATGCACATCATCTTCATTCTAATTTTTTGGAACTCAAAGTGGCCATTTTTTGCAGTTTAGTCTTGTATTTTATTTTATTTTCATTCTATAATCACTTTTTATGTTTAAAATTAAGTGTTCTTATTTCTATCTTATTCTTTCTCTCTTTTCGTTTCTTCCCCCATTTTCTTCTTCACAGTGAACTCTAATGCCCATTATCGTGAGTAGCTAATCCAAATAAGTTACTTAGGGAGTAATCCAGTGATGAAACCAAATATTTGAACATTAATGCTTAATGTTTCTTATTTTCTTATATTTAGGCCAAGGTGTATCTTAGTGGGAAAGGTGACTTTGTGTCTCCACTTTCCACCCAAGATTTAGCTTTCCCTTCTGTAATATTCTCCCTCGATTGAGGAGGTGGATGTGTGGTCTCTTAGTGATCATTGAGTGCACTGTATATTCAAAAAATATGGAGTGAATGATGTTTACACATATGATATAGTTTTTTCATTAAGTAAATTTTAAAATAAAAATAATACAATGAAGGTTAACTCAGGGCGATTATCTTGGGAATATATCCTTTCTTTATAACATCATTCTATTTTCATTCATTGTGTTTTAATTGTATTAGAATGCTTATTTTTATCAATGAATTTTTAATTCTAAAATCTCCATTTCTGGTTATTGTATTTCATAAATAAAAAATATAAAAAATGTTAATTATAAGTTGTGAGTGATTGACCACAAAATATCCTCAAGAGAACAACCTAGGTCATCCCCTATACCACATTTAGTTATAAATATTTTGATAGTGCACACAACAATGCTTCATCATAATAATTTTATAGAAATTTTAAATTGAGGTAAGTATTAAAATTTTAAAATTTCCATATATATACTTTTCATTTATGGGCATGATATTTTAAATTTTCCAACTTGTCAAACTATATCTCCTAAGTGATGACGTATCCTAGATTAGCAAGTACAATACAAATAATTCAAGTATTTTTGGGTGAATATAATCCATTAATCTCATACAAAAATTCAATTAATTTTTTTAAAATCATGTGGTAGTAAAAACTTGACATGTAAAAATATAAACATGAAAAATCATAATTCAATTCCATTTCTACTTTTTAATGAGTTGATCAGGCTTTGTCTAACCCAAGTTTATGATGTGAACTATGATCTCATGATGTGAATAGAAGTCATGACATGAATTGGCCCTATATGAAGCACTTCATTTGATTATTTATTATTTCTTCCATAGGCCTAAGAAATTATAAAAAACAATGATAGTACATTACCTTTTTATGATTAAAAATATTTATTACAAACAGATAAAGAGATATACCGCATAGAGAGTAAATAAAATAATAAAATAAAATAAAATAAAACTAAATCCTATTTTTTTTTTTAAATTTAGGTTTTCACTTGATAGGTGATATTTTTATAGTCATTTATATTGAATTTTAAATTTTTTAGCTAATTGAAACATTTTATAAATATATAAATCTTGGATTTATTCATTACTAACTATATTGTGCATTTGAGGTAGTTATTTACTTCATCCTTTGTTGGTTCATATTGACTGGTTCTTATGATGGGCTGTGATTTAAGGATAAATTTAATGAAAGTACTAGGGAATCAAAATCTAACTATATTTTTTAGTTCACTCACTTCACCACAACTTTTTACTTTTCTTCAGTAGTTTCAAATTATTGAATATCTTAATGATTTTGTTCCATGTTTCTATTTTTTTTGAAATTATAGGTGGGATTAAAATTATTCTTTGTTCTCTAGAAGTCCAGTGGGGTCGATGTATATTTGATCAACATCATCTTCTTTCACTTTTTCTTCTTCCTTCAATTTTATGGATTTTACTACTTCAATCTCTTACTCCTATTTCTATTCAACCATCCAATAAAAAATTTCCATCATATTTGTTTCATCTTATTCTTGCATTTACAAAAGGTATTCTCTTTGTTCTTATTAGTCTTGTGTTTCATCACTTTGAGAGATCTCAATATTCCCCATGAATTATTCCTTAATATTATCATCCTCCTTTTTCCTATTTGTTTCATCATCAAACCATTCTCCACTACATTATATTTAAAAGGTAAGTTGCATACAATGGAATTTAAACCCAAATTAACTTGAGAAAAGTGAGTATTAAATTCTCCCTATTCACTGAGTTGGGCCTCATGACCATCCATCTACATATCTAACACTAGAGTGAACTTTTTCAGTAATCTAGTGAGTCTTTCTTCTTGCTTCTGCTAATGAGTTGGTATAAAGTGAGGGTCTTCTTGAATGTACTATTCTTGAGGTTGTTTTATGTCAACAACTTTTACTTTCTCCACAATCTAATATTCTTCTTCTTCAAACCAACATATACGTGCATTAGAAACTATTAGTGTGATATTAAAAAGGGAATTTAAATTCTAAATGAATTGATTAAGGTGATTTGAAAATTATCCCTGTTCTCTAAGTTGTGCCTCCTGATTATCCATCCTCTTGTCCATTCCTTCAATGTAATGCATGATCAACATTGTTAGTCTCTATTTAGGATGTTTCTCTTGAGGTTATTGAAAGTAAGAGATGTCATGAGTGTGTTGCTTGACCCATTAATTTCCTTGGTAGACTTCATAATTTGGGGCTCCCCCATTGGGATGGTAGTTGGTTTCATTCCACCGTGACCTCCCATTACAATTTTATGCTTCCCATGTAGTAGGATCTCTTTGAAAATCAATATAACTCGATGGTGGTGTAGTATCTTAATGATATTTTTGATAATCCATCCAACACAATACCATAAAATACCAATAATGTAAAAAATGAAAAATATAATTTAAAAGAAAAAATTCCTAAACTAAAATAAGTAAATAGAAATGGGATAAGAAATGTCTTTGACCTAAGAATTTAGTCTTGAGTCATCTACTATGCTCCACTTCTCCTCGAAAATGGTTCCAAAATTTTACCATCTCATGCAACATCTTTGATTTTGCATGGGCATTGATACGATTGGGAACCTATTAGTCCCAAAATACACTATCTAAAAAGGTGTAACATAGTGTTAGTGTAGGGTCAAACCCACAAGGACCAACTTACTAATCCGACAACCTAGGTATTGGAACTTGAGAGATGGATTCATCATGTGACCCTTGTGAGTTGGTTTTCTAAGACTTATATAGTTTGGTTTTAATTTAGGATAAATCGAGGGACCAAGGATAATTTATGGGAATCTTTAAAAGGTATTTATAAATCTATCTTGGGATAGTCCTTAGGATTAGGATGCAAAGTAGTGTGAAAGACACCAATTTGTTTTGGTCAAACCAATTTGTTCTACCCATGATAAAAAATACTATTTGGTCTAGAGGTAGTTAACAACCCAAGTGCATAAGGCTTATCTTCAATGGTAGAAATCATCACAGGCTATTGGTCCTAACCTGCTCAACTCCAACTAGGTCAGGTTTATTCTAATGAAATAACCTGGACTAGGGTTGTGTAATAGAATGTGATTAAGAATAATTATTAACCTAATTTCTATCCAAAGGGTTACCCATGTTTTTATTTAAGGACTCATTAAGTTTAAAACAACCTTACTCTCAAACCCTAACCCTAGATGATTATCCACACAAGAAAATAATGATATTAGGTGAAATAGAAATTGGAAAAATTCTTGAAATATCAATTAAATAAATCCATGATTAAATAAATTTAGAATCAATCAAACACTTACATGAATGAAAGAACCAGAATGGAAATACAACAATTGTGGTTAAAACAAAAATCATAATTATAACCAGAATCAGATCATGAAAAAGAAATCCGCACATCTTGTAATGATGTGAAACAGTAAAAGGAATAGTAGAAAAGAAAGAAATAGAATAAAATTGGGTCTAGAAAGTGAAGATAAAGAAAATGTAGAAGAAAGAAAAGGTGTGGCTATCTACCTCTTTTCTCGTGCCTCCATCGGAATATATATAAAACTGAACATCTCATAACATGTAAAAGTTTCATGTTGTGTGATTGATTTAACTGACTTATGCCTCAAAAATTTCATGAGATGTAATATAAATTCAAACCATGTACTCAGAAGCAATAAAGTATCTGGAAATATTGTATCTTCTAAATTTCACAGCTTGAATCTTCTACAGTTTTAGAATTTGAACCATTCATGTTAGGTAATGGATTCACATCATGTATTCAATTAGTACAAAGGATTCATAGCTTGTACTGATTTCACAGGTTGGCCTTTAGCTTACAGAGATCTTATGGTTGAGAAATTAATATCATGAATAAGTTTCACAATGTGTAATGTCTAAAATTTCCAAATTTATAGCATCTCCTCTTTTGAGAATTAAGTTCCTATTACTCAAAAAACCATAAAAAACTAGAAAAAACCCAATGAAATATAACGTAAATCATGAATAGATCATCAAGAAATGTATCAAACACACACACACATATATAAATAAATTTAGGTTATCATGTCTCTACTACTATTGATTAAATATATAAGATATACCTGGGTACATAAGAAGTTCACCAACCTATGTTGATTTGTGTGACCATGTATTCTAAACAACAAGGTTTATACAACATTTTTCTAAAACAACATTGGGATGTGTTTGCTTGGAGCTACATGGAATGTTTTGGTATTGATTATAATATAGACACCCACCACTAGGGTCTACCAGAACACCACCGTGGATATAAAAAGGATTCCCAAACAACACATCCAACTCATGCCACCAATGTTAAATCTAAAATTGATAATCTCATTAAGAAAAACTTCATTTAGGAGGTCCAATACTTAATGAAGATCACCTATATTTTCTCAGTCAAGAAGAATAATAAGAATATTAGAGTATGAATTTATTTTAAGGATCTTAATCAACATCATGCAAAAAATTATTTCCCAATTCCCATCACAGAACTTCTTATTGATGTAATGGCTGGATATCAAGCCTTCTACTTTAGGGATGAATATTTAGGGTATGAACAAATATGGATGGCCCCTTAAGATTAAGAATCCACTACTTTTAGGTAACCCAAATGGATACACCATTATTGGTAAATGCATTTCAGTTTGAAGAATATTGGGCCACATAACAACGTCCCATGAAAAATATTTTTAGAAACTTCCTAATAAAGTCTGTCGAATGCTACGTTGGTGATTTGGTGGTGAAATATTAGCAATTATTTTATAATCTCACCGATTGTGAGATCATTTCCAATAATCTATGAAAACATAGTTTAAAAATTAATACATTGAAATGTTTTTTTAGTGTTACATCATGATAGTTTTTTTGTCATCACTGTACACCATCACAATATCAATGTTGATCATGAGAAAACTAAGGCTATATTTTAATTATCACCTCCTCAAATTCTTAAATATTTGAGATGATTTCAGGTGTTCCTAGCCTGAACCTAATGATTTATAACAAATCTAGTATGAAAATGTATACCTTTCACCAGTATAATGAAGAAATGTGTCACTTATCAATGGACTGTTGATTGTTAAGAATACTTTGATAGTCTTAAGAATTATCTTTTGAGTCCATCAGTGTTAAAGCCTCATGTTGGAGGGAATACACTCATTTTTATGTTATAACCTTAGAATGACCACTTGTATCTTTACTAGCATTGAAGAATGATTCCAAAAGTGATAAAATAATCTATTATCACATTAGATTCATTCTTGATACGGAGATTCAATATTCAAACATTGATAACAGTTTCCTTGCACTAATATTTGTAGTTCATAAACCAGGAGACTACCTACACCACTATGAGGTCTATTTTGTAGCGCCCCATGTTTCTTTGAACCTTTTTTTGAATAAATTATTTTTATTTGTTGTTTTAAATTTCAATATACAATAATTAAAACTTTAATTATACATTACACAAAGATAATCTTACTCTACACTCAATAATTATTTTGCTTGTGTAACATGCAACACCGAGTTTCTATAAAACATCATTTTATTATTAAAATTATATAGTTATAACATAGTCGTTAAAATTCATAATATGAATATAAATAAATAATTTTTAAATATTATTTATAAATTTTTCATATAAATAAAACATATTGATAATAAAACATGTAATATTTTTAAGTTTTTATATGTTTGAAAATACTATTTTATCAAATGAACTACTTTTATGTCCTTATGTGAAAAATAATAAAATTAATTTTAGACAATTTTAGGAGTTTAATTTGATAAAATAAACATCATTTTTTAATTAATAATGTCAAAATTATCTTAGGGTGAATTTTAAGGATTTTTCTGAGAAACTTCATTTTTGAATGAATAGTGAAAAACCCTGAATTTTAATTTTAAACTACCTTTTTGTCTAATTTATTTATATAGTTGAATTATATTTTAATTTTTATTTTAAAGTAAAAATAGTAAAATTATACATTTATTAATCCAATTTAGGTTATTAGAATCATTATTATATTGAGTTTAGATATAAAATCTTAATGAACTTTTGAACATTCTCACTTTAAAAACCCGCTTTCGTGCCATGTCTGCAGGATTAACATTAATATTAATTTTCCCACTTATGTGAATTGAATTTATAAAAATAGAAATACTTTATTTTAATCTCTATAATATTTATATTCTTGTAAGATGAACTAAAATATTTACCAAAATTATTAGTGAATGTAATTAAAATTAATTACAATTATTAAGGTAAAATTAAGATCAACAAAGGACTAAAACTTAAACTTAAAGGACAAAATTACCTATACACTTGTAAAGACATATTGGATGGAAATATTTCGTCCATAAACCTTATATTATTTATTTTTTGGTTTTTTATGACTTTTTATGTAAAAAAATTGGGTACACTTAACTTGTTTTAAAAAAATGCCAAGTGGGTCCCCTCCCTCCCTTAAAAAATTCCACCACCTCTCCCCTTATTGAAACCTCTCAAACCACTTAATTTTTGACATGATATATCAAATTAAATTACCAAAATCCCCCTTCCCCTTTTAATCCTACCTTTTAGTAGAAATACTACCAAGGAATCCCTTTGGTGCAAGCTAAAAGGAGTCACCCAAAGAAGAGGTAACATCCTTCCCCAAGCCCCGTTCCTTTATTTTATTTCTCCACTAACTAAATTATTATTATTAAATTAATAAATAATTTCCTCAGAATCCTAAATATTCTAATATATTTTTATGATACGTTTTCTACCTACAATTATACACACTTTCATCTAATGGGTAATGAACTTACCATTCTTGTGTACGGTGAACTACCGCCTCCTGAAACGATGTTGTTCGTTTTTCATTTACCACCTATCATGGTTGGAAATTATGATGTAAAATATATTTTTATATGATATATATGATATATATGATGTATTTATTCTTCTTAAATTATTATATAACACATACCTTCATGTTTTTCATTTTGTGTAAATATGATAATTTCGTTAGGGGAAGTGTGGACTACCACCTCCTCAAAGCGATGTGATTCTTTCACACACTAAATGGAATGTATTAAGAATGGATTTAGTAAAATTATATGATATGTATGATATAATAAGTATACTTTAATGATATTATATATATACCTATATTTCATTTACTTTCTTTATTTAAACATGACAAAAAAATGGAAACTGCGTTTATGCATACGTAAGACCTACCGTCTCCATGAACGGTGTATTTCGTTTCATATTTATATATTATATAGATTATTATAAATAAATATATAATGAATATAAATGATATTTATATCATGGTTTAAATTTTGGAAATCATGATATAAGTTTGAGGACCCAAAATATAACAAATTAAGACACATGTGAAAAACAAAGCGAATATTACCCGAAACAAAACCTTAACATATAATTGTTAATAAATGGGTAATATAAAGTAATAATAAAACCATATATGTTATTATATATAATAATATGGTTCTTTAAAATATTTATAATAAACCTATAATTATTATATAGGAGGTTTATATGAGTACAAAGAGAGTCAACCCATAAGGTTAGGGGATTTCATCTCACTTTTTATTTCCATGAGATACATGCCTTATTCGATCCTCACTTCATTTGTGTGGTGTATATAATACCCTATGAAATTTTATATCATTAATTTAATTTATTTAATTATATTAAAATATTTAAATTATGTTATTCTCTCATGGGTATCATGATCCCAAAGTTACTCAAGTAGTAAGGGTTTTCTCATCTCACTTTTATTTTCAGTGAGACAAAATCCATGTTCACCACATATTTCTTATATATGGCATGTTTAATACCCATGGATGTATTTTATAATTTTTATAATTAAATTTATATATATTTAAATATCATTTTAATGATATTTATTTCATGGGGTTTAAGTTCCAAAAGTTACCAAATCGATAAAGTAATTTTGTTTCAATTTTCCTTCTTTAAGACACATGCCATGTTATGTACCTATATTTTTTTATGAGGTGTATATACTTCCATTTGACATGTTATATCATGAAACTCCTTATTTTAATCATATTTTAAGATTTATCTGATTTCATTTTCTTATATGGTGATTATTATTCAAAGCTACCAAGTGGTAAGAGTTTATTGAAACAATCTCATCATTTATCAAGATTGTTTAATATTATACTTCCATTGATGAAATATTATGATCCATATCTAAATAAATATCATTAATTTTATTATACATTGGTTATTAATTATATAATCATGTATTGGTACCATTTTTTCACTCTTTGGTATATGATATGATTAAGAATTGTTTTTTAAAGAAAGTATGACTTTACCTCTCTCTTTGGTTGGAAATCCATTTTATTTAAAAAATATGTTTTTAAATTTTTTTTCAAGATTATTTTATAATTTCTCAAGGAAAATGGGTTTCAAAATGTTTTCAATATTCTTTTATAACTTTTCAAGGAAATTGTTTTTTAATTGTTTTCAATTTTCTTTTAAAAGTTTTCATGGAAAATGGTTTTAAATTTTTTTTTCAAGATTATTTTACATGTTTTAAAGGAAATTAGTGTTCAAAATTTTTTCAAGATTCTTTTATATACTTTTAAGGAAAAATTGTTTTCAAGACGTTTTTGATATTTCTTTATAATTTTTCAAATTATTTTTAAAGAAAAAGTTTCTAAAAATGATTTATATTTTAGAAATAGTTTTTATAAGAGGAAAATATATTTTCCTTAAGAAATATTTGAAATAAAATTATAAAAATTTATTTATAAGAAAAGGATTTTTGACATGGTTTTATGAAAATAATTTTTAAATAAGGATTATTTTCCTTAAGAAATGTTCCATGTAATCCTTCAAAATCCTTCTTCATATAAGATGGAATCCTTCGATATAGTTTAAATTTTATTGGGGACATGATACAATAATATCATTCATAGTATTTCTTGAATGGTTTATGTTTTGATGGTATGATGTTTATGATACATGTTTCTTTTCCATGGGTTATACCATGATAAATTCTTATGCAACCCACTTCCTTTCATGGGTTATTATTGGAGTAAATGATTAATAAACCCACCTATTTTCCATAGGTTATTATATGATGAAATGTTTGTGATATCCATTTCATTTCATGGGTTATGATTTTATGTTTATGAAACTCGTCTCTTTTTATGGGTCATGATATGATGAATGCTTTATTATATTGTGGAACATGTATGTATGATTTTATTATATAATGGGTGTAACTTATATATCACTCCAATGAATTGGAAAAATATTTATATTTCATGAGATAATTATGAGAATCAAGTCGACAGGCTTGATCCACTATGGGATGATGGGGAATCCCGACCCCTTACTAGGAAATGAATGTTACTGGGGATGGTGGTGTGTCCTTCCCAATAGGCATAGTCCCCATAAATATGGGAATATGGGGAAACCTGATCCACTATGGGAAGGTAGGGAAACCCGATCACTTAAAAGGAAAGGACTGCATCTAGGGATGGTGGTGTGTCCCACCTAGTAGGTTTAGTCCCCATGAAGTGCCCTAATAAGTTCTAGAAATGTGTATTGACTTATTAGGATTGATATTACATGTTTATGTGTGTGCCAAAATTCCATATCTTATTACTATGTTATGATTTCATGGATTATTCTCTTGTTTACCTTGTGATTCATATTTTATGAAATGATAATATTTATGTCATGATTTATGTTTATGATCTTTAATATGAAGGGTATGATATTATAATGTTATGATCACATTCTCATACCCTTATTCTAATGTTTATGCTTATATATCTCCCTTATTTACCCTTACTGAGCATCTGAGCTCACCTCTTTTTGTATTTCCTTCCCCAGGATATGAATATATGTATTAAGTATGATGTGTCTAAGAAGGGAGATAGCTATGAAGAATCTAGTGAGAGATAATGTAGCTCACTCATTTACTAGTATTTATATTTCCATGTTTCAAAGGCACAAGACTAATATGGTCTTTGGGTGTCTGTTTGTGTAATATTTTATGTATTCAATAAAAAATAAAGCATTGTATATGTATGTTAAGGCTAGTTTGCTATACATTTGATCTCATATGACAACCCACTAAAATACATCCTCAATATCCCTCTGATGAATGGGTTCTTGTAATGGTGGGAAGTAATATTGAAGAATTTTTACGTTCAGTTTGTATCAAAAAAGTGATAAAAGCCTAGGTGTTAGTTGATTTCCTTGTATAAAATCCCTATATAGAAACTACTTCATTAAATACTAAACTAACTGACAAATAAATTTTCTTTATTCATGGTGGCCCCCAGACATGAGAGTTGTATTTTAACCGTGAATCCTGAAGACCAACATGTAATATAATGAAAAACCCAAATCTCAATAACGTTGGGTTTGGAGTCATTATAATCTCTATGAAAAAATATGTTCTTCTATATTACTTCTGGTTGTTAGAAGGATGCACCAATAATGATGAATAGTACAATGCCATCATTGTAGTTCTAAAACTAGCACTACAAATTCTAGTGTACCACCTGAGGGTCAAAGAAATTTCAGATTTAGTGATCAAGAATATAAATAGTGGTTATACTATTAGCAAGGATGAGTTGATCTATATTCTTTAATATGGGTTAGGGTTGATGGAATAATTCCCTCCAGATCCATCATTAACTCACATACCATGCTCACTGAATTCCTAGGCAGATGCCTTAGTAAGTGTGGCTACAACTTTGTAAAATCTAGATCGAGATGAAATAGTCCTCATCATTTTTCACTATAGGATAATATCACCATTTTTCTATGACAACATGGATGAGATCAACAAGGTAAATTCCATCCCTAAACCTAATAGTCCTAAAAATGGTTAGATGTTGATCATACTTGACTACATCTAAAGAAGAGTTCTTTCTTTAGATAGATCTAGAAAAGAGAAAATTTGACTATGGGTAGTCAACTTTACTATTTATTACATCCCTAATCATTAAAAGATATTCTATAAATGTAGATTTGATGAAGTCATTATTAGGTTTATTGATGGATAAGAGATTTTTTTGTTATCCAATAAGTATATATTGGTGCCTATGATGTCCACTAGTCTGGGATCATGATTTCTCATCAAATAAGAGCGCTTGGATATCTATGGCCTTCAATGATATAACATTGCATGAAATTTACCTAGAGTTTCCATTCCTGTCAAACGGAACCCAACATTATATATCAGTCCTCAGAGCTATTGCACGCTGTATGAAAGATGGATGTGGTGGGTCCATATCCTCCCGATACAACTAATAAGTGTATGTATATCCTTAATGCTACTAAATTAATTTCCAAATGGTCCAAGAAAATACCCCTCAAGGAATTCAAGACAAAGTGAATAATAAATTTCATAAAGTCAAATATCATCACCATATTTGGCATCCCTCACACAATATTAATGGACAACCACACTAATTGATGTTATTATAAATTGAAAAGGCTATACCATGATTATAAAACAGAGACCAATCATTCATCCCTCTATCATGCAACAACTAATTTATAGATAGAGGATTTCAACAAAATTCTATCAAACATAATCTAGAAAATAGTGGACAAATAAAACAAGTCTTGGCTTAATAAATTTATAAAAACCTTTTGGGGTTATCATATTAAAACCCATACTTCCACATAGGCAACCACATATATAATACATAAGTAGTACTACCCATATAAGTCCAAATTCCTTCACTTTTCATTTCCAATTGTGATCAACTATCCACATATGAGTAATATAAAAATTAATTATAAAAATTAATTATAAAAATTGGAACAGATAAATAATAAAAGACTGTGTATCTTGCATCATTTAGTGGTTCCTCAAAATCGAATAGCATGATATTTTGACAAGAAATTTTATACTTTGTTTATTCCTCTAAGGATAATTGGTATTTGATATCAGGACCCTAATGATACCTAGGAATAAACCACCAAAGCTTGATCCAAAATGAGAGGGGCCTTTTTTCATATGTAAGTTCTATTCTAATGATGCGTATTCACTAATTATGATGGACGATGAGTTTATCATTCCCCTTTACAATGAAATGTTTCATAAGAAAATATTTCATGTAATTAATGAAAATTGGTCCTTGACCCATGAACTTAAAAGGAATGACTAATTTTCCTTGTCACAAGAACTTAAAAGGCATGAAAAATGGTCCTTGTTTCATGACCTTAAAGGCATGAAAAATGTTCCTTGTCACAAGATCTTAAAATTTTATAAAAATATTGACATAAAAATGTGTTATACTTTGGCCCTCACTGAAGAGGACCCTTGATTCTTAGTGCTGGTATCCTTCCACACCATATTCTTATAACTACATGTGGATTTATTTTCCTTCCAATGAGATATGTAGTGATTTCAAGTCATACATCCTAGAATAGTTGTAATATGATAAAAATTTACTCTCCCCTATACAATAACTTGATTAGTATGGGAAACCACATTTTCATAACTACATATGGATTGATTCTGAGTCTAATGAGATATATAGTGACATCTATATTCTCTTTCTTAGACCTATCCATGAACAAAATACCAATTCCCTATGTTTTATACATATTATTCATATCTATATAAGTTATTTTACACTCAGTCATGGTCAATGCTAGTGTATATGATTCCTTCATACTCGAACATCTTCATTTCACTAATCAAACTCCATGTATCATGAAAATAGGATCAAAAAAAATATTCCATGGATGTTAGTGATAATATAATAAAACTCTGAAGGTTAAATTTTTTTTGACTATGTAAAATATTCCCTAATAAATCTCTACATAATATGCCCAAAATATTGATTTTCAACCAAAGGAATCTTCATCCATAGGAGAAGGTTCTTTTGTTTCCATATGCTCTGAAAATATCATAATGGTGGCCTACTTTTAAAAATAGTTTGTGGTAATACATTATACACTTATCCCATGACATTTCTTCAGATCTAAGGGCCTCAAGATCATGGTTTAATACTCATCCCCTTACATCCAAACTATGCTGGAATATCCTTGTCCTACAAGATATATTTTGTTTTTTGTTCACATATCATTGGTTAAAGCTATGTGACCCTAAACTATGGAAAAACAACTTCTTTACCATACAAAATTAAACCATGTGTTAATTTTCCTAGTTATAAGTTATTAAACTGTATGATTCATGTCCCTTTAATATGATGTAAAACGGTGCGTTTTTGTGGATAACATGTTAGAGGACCCCCAATTCAAGTGTTGATATATTACCAAACCAATTCTCTTTTATTCACTTCTATGTTAAAAAGGAAACCCCCACCATTACTTATTTCTCACACCAATAATTCCTTACGTGATCTTAGGAATCATGGTAAGGGCCTTCCCACATGATCAAGATGCATCAATCCATCTTTCAGTCTTAACATCATGACCTTAAAATGTGTGAAAACTACTATATAACTTATCATTGTGAATGGGGCCTCTTTAGACCAAATTTATGGATATGAACTCTCTATCTCCACACAAAACCTCTTGGAGTACCACCCCTTGGTCCAATCTCTACGACCTTAAACTAATAGTGTCTATGGTATAAACATTATAACTATAAAATATGTTGGTCACAGGTGGCCCCTGATATTTATATAGTTTCCATTGCCTTTGGTGTTTTAAAAAACCAATGCCCCTCTTTTTCCACATCCTCAATCAAGAGGAATTCCCCTTTTGGAATTGGTCTCCAACCACACCATTTTATTTAACTATGTGTGGATTGATTCTCCGCTCATTGGGACATATAGTGACATCTGTAATCTATATATTGGACCAACTATAATATAAAAAAAATATCATTCCCCCTTTCTTTTGATCTATAAATTTTAAAGGAATTCCATATAAGAGCATACAAACTTTGGGCTAAAAATATCAATGGGATTATACCTATCTATTCATGATATAATCAAGTCTAAATGCATCCATCATGAATTCATAATATCTCCTTGTTCCAAGAAGATCATATAATCACTAAAATCCCTTATCTATCATTGATATAAGCATCCAATTCTTAAGGACATATTTGTTTTGAATGTTATGTTAACCAGAGGAATCATTTTCCATAGGAAAAAATCCTTTTATCTTCACACACTCTAACCATATTATAATGAAAGATGACTTTAGAATGTGGTCTATGGTCATCCCTTATTTACCTTACCCACATCACATTCTCATATTGAAGAATATTGATAAAATTATTTACAATATTTCTTCTCAATACTAAAAATATTTTGGAAGCATACTCACTAGGGATACAATTACTAGGGTATGGGAGACCTTCCCGTTCATTCATGTTCCCCATGAGCCTACTTCTTTCTCCTGATGTCTGATTCAATACCATCCAAACCTCAAATTGATTTTTCTTTCAGGTTTTCTCTATTGAAATTTATAACATTTATGGAATGAGTTTGGTGATGTCCAACCTACTCCCACAATCCACATTTGTTTGAGAATGGATTATCTTTTCATTATTATTAACGATTATTATGTTCATGGGATTCCTTACTCTCGATTAAATTAGACATTCATAGAGGGAAAGCAGAAACAAGGAATATAATAAGAAAGAACATTATTATTTATATTTATGGATAAAAAATAAGAGGATTACCCATAATATGAAGTCTATTTATTTTCTAAAGTATCATGTCACAATATTCCATCCACATAGTTTCGGAGTTAATGGATAGATAATTGGGATTCAATGATAATCTTCTGAAACTCAGATAATGTTGTAGCCTCCACTTCCGCATCAAGATGAATATTTTCCATCAGAACAACAACAATATATCTTCCCCAAGGTTTAAACCCTTCCAAATATCAGTGATGTTGTTGGATTTATACCTTAACAACATCAAATTTCTATTAGAGACATATCATTCATAGAGATATCTCATCAACTTGTTTTTGAAACTCTTCCAACTCTACGAAATGATTAAGCTTTTATTGGGATAATGAAGCTTGGAGATCATCATATTTTGTAAGAAAATTCACTTTGATTAGAAGTTTTTGTGAAGTTTTACCCTAATCATTCTGATGAATGACCTCCTTCTTAGTGTAATGGATTTCGCGATAGTCGGACTCACTATATCCCATTATGGTGAACATGCTTCGTATTCAGTAGAGTTTTAAGGATAGATCTTCCAAGGGAATCTTTGAGACTACCCTCCACATGTATTTCCAAATAAATCAATGAAATACATGAAAAATATTTTGGGCCACTAAGTTTTCCTCATATGAACTCTTAGAAGATGTATACCCCAAGAATGTTTGACTCAATGAGGTATCTTGTGTGGCGACCTTTAGAGTTATTTCAGCCTTCCCTGGTGCTGGCGATTAAAATAGAGTATAAAATTTACCTTTAGGTCTAATTGATGAATAATATGATACTAAAATCAACAAAAAAGAACATCATTGACATTTAAAGACAACACATAGAGAGAGAAAAGGAATCAAACAATTGTTTTTGGTTCTAGGAGGAACATGAACAAGAGCACGGATGATTTCACCACCACCACCTAATATATTCTACAACAATTCAAAATATTCCTATTTTTGGGGTGTAGGAAAGGAACAATATTCTCCTTGATTGGAATTGATAAATTTTTTAATTTACCTCAACTTCAATTGCCTCACATTGTCAATCACCTGACTCTTGCTAACAACAATGTGAAGATGTTTCAAGATCAAATCATAAAATGTGTTTATATCAAAAAAAGATTCCCCTCCCTCCCTATATGTGTAACTGAGAATCATATTTAGGATCAATATTTCATTATAATCACTTTACACCCTATGATATGACTTTTTAGGGTCCTCATCTTCCTGTGTTTTTCTATAATGGTTGGAAGAGATAAACATTTTCTTTTATAACAAATAAATCAACTGATTTTTGAATAATTTTTTATAAATTATCTCTGATTTGTTTCATAAAATTCATTATAATAAGACATCATATTTTTTAAAAGTTAAATATTCATATGTATGTTCATATATTTCAGGGATAAGTAAAACATAAATTATATTTAATAGTTCAAGTATAAATAAAATTTGTGTTTATATTTAATCCTTCAAGGAAAGTAAAAATTTCATTATATTTTCTTGTAAAATTATGTCAATATTCAAAGAAAGATATTAAATTATTTATTAAGGGTATTTTCATGAATTGTAAAATATTTTTAAAATTTAATATTTAAAGTTTTGATGATTAATTCAAAAATATGAAAACATTCATAGTAAATTGATGATCAAATGTTCCACTAATTTAAAAAAATCTTCAATATTTTTGATATAATTTAAAATATATTGATAATATGATGATTAATACAAATAAGATGAGTTATAAAAACCAATTAATGATAAAAATAAATTTTATATTCTTCCTTATGTGAATATTTATTTAAATGGCTACATCATATATTTATTATTTAGTTCAAAACATATAACAATTTATCTAATTATGCGATTCTTTCAAAATTTTAAATATGCTTTAGGAATTTTTAATCATTTAGGTATTTATATATAGATATTGAAATCAATATTACCACAAATATAAAC
The DNA here is from genome assembly GCA_963277665.1 of Viscum album. NCBI lineage: Eukaryota > Viridiplantae > Streptophyta > Magnoliopsida > Santalales > Viscaceae > Viscum > Viscum album. The sequence continues at coordinate 302,196,224 of OY728130.1, forward strand.
AATGAAAAGAAATTTAGATGGACCTTTTTATAATAATCTTGAAAAGTCTTAATACTTTAGATAACCAATCCAAAACTTCATATGTTATACATATTAAATATTCCATTGGTTATTTTAGAAAATTATTTTGATATTAACATATAAAAAACTCATTATTACTGATGAGTTTTTAATTCATTAAAAAATATAAATATATCACCAAAAATATTTAATGAGATCTTGTAATTTATTCCATATTGGTGCTAATTTTGTAAAAAAATCTAGAAAAAACATATTGATATTGTTATATTTATTTTCCACATTTTGGGAAAATTAATTTATTACTCATGATGATCAATGATTTTATATAATCAATTTAGACACAATTTTATAGAATATAATAAGAAAATCAAACTATTAATATTTGACACTTTATAGCAAAATTTTAAAAGTAAGTGTTTTGAGCATCATATAAATGATTGTGGTCGATCATATTATATAGGTCATTTGAGGATAAATATTTATTATAATAAATATAAAAATCATGAGATATATATTTGACAATAAATAATAACACATGTGACCCTTTCAAATATACACCACTCATATAACATTTAAATAGTTCACATGGTAGGTAGGTGTACTGGTATATATTTCATAATTGATACTTTATATAAATATTGAAAAATTTATTTCAATAGAGCTAGTGATGATATAGATAATTTATCTTAATAATAGGTATCCCATGATATCTTTTCATATAGGGGAATTCATAATATAATGATTAGAATGAAACATTATCTTATAAGTGAAAAGTTATTAGATATACATCCATTAAATAAATTCATGGTTCTCCCTTAGTAGATTTCTATAATGTTATCAATACGTTGATGTTGATATATAATTTCATCACAATTTATTCATCATAATTGATTCTAGATTACTTGGATAATCATTTCATATAATTAATTTTTTAGTTTCAATAAAATTATCAGTTACTATAATTGATCCACCACTAATACATATTTTATGTATTTTAATGAATCACTTTTTTGGGTTGAGTGTGAACCCTTAAAAAATTAGAAAACCTCATAGGATGATATAACCTAGTAGATAATAAAAAAACCATAGGTAGAATAAAAAATTTAAATTTCAAACTTCAAAAAGAAAAGAATTAAACCTTCCCTCTCACCAGTGAAAAATGAAATTCAGAACTCAAAAATAACAGCTCTATGCCTTTTGTGAAGCCCTATACTTTTTTTTGACTGAAAATTAAATTTTTATTTCAGAAGCACTTTTGAGGAAAAAGTGGGAAACTGGAAAGACATCAAATACTTAAAACACAACCATGCATCCATGGGCCAAGATCATCAAGACAAAAAAACATCCAGTTCATGACTAAGGAAAAGCTCCACTCTAGAAATAAGAAAAATAACATTTTCATCACCACCAATCATCATCTATAACTTCATAATTTTCATTATTTCCAAACACAATTCTTGAATTTTTTTTTCATATTATCCTTGATGTAGAAAATAGAATAGGAAAAAAACCATTGGAACCAAATTACATGATCTTACCATCACTAAATTATAAAATTGAACTGAAATAGAATGAACAACCACTGGGATAACAAAGAAACAAACAAATTCTTTATAATCAATATTTTTTTAAAATTATGAATTCTTGATATATAAAAAGGAATTAAACACCAAATTTATCCATTAAATTCATATGATATTAATATTCAAAAATATATTTATATCTCAATAGATTTTATCTATACTTATTATAAAAATAAATAATTATTTATTGTAGATGAGGTGTTAGTCGAGTGGTAAGTCAACTCTATAAACTACATCAGGTCCATGTCTAAATCTTAGATGGTCACAATTTAGGGATATTTATTAATATTTTATTACACATCAGGGGTATCAATGGTGGTGTTTTCAATGGAGTTATAGTGGTGATGGAACGATTGGAGGGTTGTCCAGTCATCATGATGGATATCGTAGGGTACTTGATATAATGGAAGGGGTGATTTAGGATGAAAGGAGGTAGATATGAGTAGTATTGGTGATCCATAAGAATGTTGGTGTGGAATATGTAAGTGGATACAGTAAGATTGATTGTGCATAAGTGGTCTGATGACTGATAGGTGAAGGACGCTGGGGAGAATGGATGGGCACACTGTATGGAATACGAGACATGTGGGTTCAAATGTTTGGCCTATGTGTCACAGATTTTGGGCTATTTATTATGGGTTATTTGTGACCCTAAGACTCTAGGATATGTAATGGATTCCCATATACCTAGAAATAAAGAGTATTTCCTTTTTTTACTAAAATGTGGTGGAGGGATTCCTCCCAACATTTTAAGAAAATAATAAAGAATTATTTTACAAAAAATGTATACCACAAAGTATATATATATTCTCTCTTCTATAGCCTTCAATTAATCTTTCACTTATAGTTATAGTTCATAAATGAAAATTTTATAACTCTTTAAGAGATTTTATTAATAATAAACATATATGTGTTATTTTGAATTATTTTATTAAAATAATATTTATAAAAATTATACTTCAAGATAGATATATGATAACTTCAAGGTATCCCATTATATATATTTATAGATTTAGGGTTTGTAATGAAACCTACAAATACCACATTTTTCATTATTATTATAATGTACACTTTTAGTGGTTTATTATTAATTAATGAATTCATAATACAATGATAAAGGGTTAGGACCACTACCCAGAAGATATTATTTTCTTTGAAGCTTTTAAACCGAATGTTTTTAAAATGTTTCCACCATGGATAGGATCCCCCATGTCTTGTAAGTAAGATAAATATGGAATAATAAGTGGCATGGTTAAATCTGATGGATTCCTAAAACATTCCTCATCATGACTATGATTATAAATAAAAATAGGATTTTTGTAATTTTATTCACTTTGGATAATGAAGGAAAAATTAGTTTATCAAGATGTTTTATTTTTGAAATACTATTGGTTGATGACATAAATTTTATAAATTTTTTATTAAAAAAGTTCATCCACTTATTAGAATGAAATAAAAACATTAAAATTACATTCATAAATAATGATTTTGAGAAATATATTACTATGTTTCATCATTACTAACAATTCATTATTTAACAAAAAATATTATTTTGTGAAAAATCACTTATTCTATTTATAAAAATGATCATCATTTAACTACTTTGGGATGTAAAATTAATTTTATAGTAAATATCTGATCATAAAAGTTATGAGTCCACCATGAATTCTAGTAAAATAATAACCATTTTAGGGGATAATATCAAGTCAATTATATGGTAGCTTTGACCTGGGATGGGGTGGATGAATGCTTGATAAATAAGGGTTATATATGGATGTTAAATCATCACATTGGGTCATTACTTATCTCTTGGAAGGTTTCCAATGGGTTTTATTCATGGAACTAAAAACAACCAATGAATCCCACATATGTGAAAAACTAAAAACTAGTTTTCTAAAGGAAAACATTCATTGTAGTTTCTTAAAAATGACGCTTAGGATCTCACATTTTTCGAGAGGATGGAAGGTTGATCTTATCATGTCTATTTGGGGGAACTATTGCCTACTTTGAGATTCAATTATAGATTTAAGCCATGTTCATGAATCTTTCCCAAATCCTAGTATGAGACCGGTTACCCTAAAACTACCAATTAGTTATTAGAATATTTCCATGTGAATGTTTGTACATATTAGAGGAATCCTATCAATGTGAAAATCTGTATGTATAATAGGATCTCCATTAATGACACCATATATATGTAGCAAATGTTCTCCATGTTTATCTTATTATTACTTAGTGATGCTAGTTTATATGAAACTATGTTTTAAATCCATACATCTGTGTGTTCTAGAGTTTATTATCATCCAAGAAGGCGATGGTCATTTATGGTTTCAAGATAGGGTCCATAAAGGGGATTCCTGTTGGATGTGCAGTAAAATGTACATGTGTGAGATGCATGTACACATGCATATGATTCATGAGATATATATATATATATATATATATATAATATGATATTATATATAGTGTACATTTAAAATATGAATTCGATGCATGTATTTTCCATGCATGTGATGCATGAATATAATATATATATATATATATATATATGTGTGTGTGTGTGTGTGTGTGTGATATTATTCATTTTTTACCAAATGGTTTCATCAGTTACAATCATTTTATGATTGGATTAAAGGATTTTCATTAATTCATTGAAGACATTCAATTAATTATATCCAAACTGGAAGAAATACATACGACATGTTGGAGGAGCTTCAGTCCTTGACTATATAAGAGGATTATATCCTCCTGTTGGGGTGTTGTATGCAATGTATACAAGCCTCTCATAAAAATAACTTCTTCCCAAGAACCATTTATACCATTTTGAGAAGGTGGTAACACCCCATCAGACATTAGGTATCCTCATGATATGATCATGGATTCAAGTGACCGGTGTATTACTATGGATTCAGGGTGCTTTTGTTCAGTTCTTCTCATGATATCCCTTAGGAACTCTCTATTTAAGGAAGATAGAAGATGATGCATCTTTCTAATAATAGTTACTTTGTTTCTTGTATTATTTATGTGTTATTTCATAAAGATAAATCTTCTATGTTTTAGGTTGTTTCCAATGCTTATGGTGATTAAATGACCATTAAAAACCAATCAGTGGTATCAAAGGCCGTTTATTCAGGAATTTAACATAGTTAAATAACTCGTTTTCAAAGGAAAAACAAAAAACAACATTTTTGTAAAACTTTAAAAGCTTAAATACCCTTACATGAGATGAGTAAAGGTAAATTTATTTACCCTTACTCAAGTCATCTACATAAAGTCCACAACCTTATATAGAAGGCTTGCATAAGGGTTACCTTTATATTACCTTTATGGAAATTAGTTGCATAAAGGTAGTAACCATATGCAACATTATTTCATAAAGGTAGATATGTAGTTACCCTTATGTGACACCCTTATGTAGAAGGTCTATATAAGGTAAAACACTTTCATTACCTTTATGATAATGAGTTCTATAAAGGTAGTTACCTTACTCAAATGAGCCTACATAAGGGTCATTGGCCTTTTACCCTCACACATAAAGGTCCCTAATGTTTACCTTTACACTGCATATGAAACATTGACAGGGCCATTACACAAAGGAGTTTCATAAAGGAAACACCTTTATATTAAGGATATGTGTAAAAGTAATCTACATATTACCTTTATGCAATGGTGTTTAATCGAGCTACATAGCGGTAAGCATTAAGTTACCTTCACACAAGCTATTAAAAATATAACTTACCCTTACACATAGAATTTGTGTATGGGTAATAAGGGCATGCCCATATGGAGCATATGTGTTCTACATATGGGTAATAAAGATATTGTTACAATTTTTTGTAAACATATTAAATGATTTTTATGGTTTATAAATGTCTATAAATCACAATAAAAGGTATTTTAAGATATTTTAATTTACAAGGCTTTTATAAATTAATTAATTAATTTTAAATTGTTTATAATTAATTAAATAAATTTTTATGAAATATTTTTCACAAATATTAAAGTTTTATATTTTAAAATGTTTTTTGAAAAATTAAATGGCATGCCTTATGATATATAAATAAAAGGTTTATTTAGAAACCAAAAGTGGTGATTTATAAAATGTTTATAAATTACAAAATATATGATATTTAGATTATATAAAATATTATTATAATATATATTTAATTATAAAATGTTTATAATTAATGAAATATCATATATATTTCATTTAATATAAAATATGAAGGGGTTTATATTGAAATGAGTATAAAATGTTTATACTCTTACTAAATTATAAAATGTTTTAATTATCATATATTTATGACTAGTTTATAAATGTATATTGTTTTGGAAAATATATAAATTGTTTATTTATTTGTTAAATTTACCTGATATTCATGTTTAGTATATTATTTATAAAATATGAATATTGTGTATGCCCATTAATATGAAAAATTTCTTCTAAGATAAATCCATTCACATCAGGATAAGTTTGATACCATAAAATTTAGTTTTAATCTACCTTGACCTTGGTTTGAATTTTTAGTTTGGATATTTATAATAGTTTTGGGAATAGTATGTTCCTATTAGGTGTTAAAGTTTTCTATTAATTTAATTCTCTCATGATTAAGTTTTCCCTGAGTACAGGGACTTGGGATTAGACCACCTACTTTCCTAAAGGCTTTCCTTATCTAGGAAAGTGAATGGGGTTATCTATATGTCACTCTGAGCTTACTCATATGGAGTTTTCCAATCTCATTTAACTCTATGTATTTAATTAAAGAATTAATATAACTTATGAATATGGATATATATGAATATACTTGAATTCTATTTTTGGTTGATTTACATAGACTTTTGGGTTGTTTAAAGAGTCACAGATTAACGTGGTTTGAAAATATTAATTAGGTGGTTGGAATAGGGATTCTAAAACTAAAACATTATAAGCATGCATACACAAAAATAGAATAAAACATTAGAGGGTAATGATTATATATAATGTGATAGTTACGAATTTAATATGAATATGATGTATATTAAATTGATGATACTAAAAAACCATCAAATACTAAGTGTGAGATTAATTCCAAAAAACACATCTCAATAGACCGATCATCCAACTTGGTAGGTCATACTAAAGTTAGGTTCCCCTATAGTAGCTTGTGTAAGAAGAGAAAATAGTGAGTGACTCTAGATTATTTTTTTGGGTGGGTTATGTTAAAGTTGGGTGCCCTTGGATCATCCTTTGTTAGCTTGTTTTTTGGAAGTATCTTTATGTTACACTAGCTAGTAGACTCTAATAGGATTATGTTACTAAAGGAATAAAGTTGAGTGAATTCATATAATGAATTTTGATAAATGGTAATCCACTCAACTATCTAAGAATCATAATAGTTCTGATTGGGATGATTCCCTACCTAAATAAGTTAATAATCACAGAAATGCTAAATCAGATTCATTTCTTAGTGAAATATATATTTTATCTCACTAAATGGATATGATATAAGGGTTCATCTTATTTAGTGGGGTCAATTTCATTAAAATTAATTGATTAAAAGATATAGGACATGATATTCATATGATAAAATATATTATGTAGATAAATGAATCATCATCCTTAAACTAAAAATTATATTAATCATTGAAATGATAATCTAAAAATAAGAAACTCTTAATTATGGTAGCTTAAGAAAAATCTTTAACCGATAGAAATATTCTATGTGTCATAATAGTTCCTTCATGTGTAACCAAGTATTTAAGTTGTTCAACAAGAAAATATGAATGCCTATAGAAGAATGGAATGATTCATTTATGGTTTCAGAGTCACTAGAAGAAAAATGACCAAAGTAATTTTAATCACATATACTCAATATGATTTTGAATGCCAAATAATATTAATATGATTGAATATGTTATTGACTCAAGGTTTCCATAAAGTTTTTTGGTTGTAGAATTAAATTATATTATTTATAATGATATATGATATCAAATTTATGTTCTATAAAAGCTATAGAAACACAAAAAGGTAAAAATATGAGATATAATTAAAGACTATATGTTGATGACAACTTTCAAGTAATGGATCAATGATGTTGCTACATTAATAACTTGAATTCTTTAAGTTTGAATTCATTTCTCTAACATGGTTTAAGGGAGATTAAAATGGAATGTTTTTCTTAGATAATTAATACTATTTTAGTTTATGTAAATGTTCCAAAAAAGTGAATGAAATCAAGAAATTTACCCAATATTACCAAAGTGTTGAGAATGTATGAATTGAGAGTATGATTTATGTTTTATGGTACTCTATGGAAAGTACTAGTGGGTAAAATATCAAACTAAAAAAAAGAAATGTTAGCTGAAAAGTTCAATGATGTTTCTTTAAGAATTCAATCATGGTCATTAAAACCTAGAGTATTCCAGAAGTAAGAGTAATAATTAATATGATTTGATTATCTAGTGCATAATAGAAGGCTTTTGTGAAACTACATGGAATGTCCATGTCATTTATGGATGTTATAGTAACTAATTCTTTTATTTTTAAGGGTATATGGTACTGAATATATATTTGACAAAGTGTTTTAAATATACATTAGTTAAAAGTAAATGTAAGAATTGATTGATCTTGTATATTATATTCATAAGATGAAGTAAATAATTACTAGAATGTAAATGATTTTATTAAGATGAAATGAATCTAAGTAAAATATGTGTATCTTCATCTCATTTGTCTTATGATATAAGAGAATATGTTTTATAATAATTTTTTTATGAAAAAGTTTTAAATGAATAATTGAGTACACATGGTTTATGATTCATAAATTTATATAAAATGATCATAGAAGAAGATATAGATAAAAGTTTTTATCCAGGATATAGGTGTTTTTCCAAATATTTGTTAAAATATGTGGGAATATATTCATTCCACCCCTCTATGGTATATTTTAATAATGTATTATTTTCAAATGAATATGTTACAAACATATATAAAAATATACATTAGATACATAAAAAAAATATTTTATTTGTTATATATTACAAATAAAGGTAAATAAGTGCTCTTTCCCACCACAGATAAGTTTTCATTGAGTCTTAGAAAAAAAATTCTAAATAGAATATCATGTCTAAGAGTCTGGTGGGAGTATCTTTGAACTTAGAGAAGTTCAAAGTTAACAAATAAAATATTGTACTAGAATTAGATTAAGTGATTATTTACTTTATATCCTAAATAGTTGAGATATGTGATTGTAAATAAAAATGTAAATAGTCACATTTAGTTAATGTGATAAAGTTAATATCATTGTTAACTAAAGGATTTAACTAGTATAATATTGATTTATTCTTTAATTAATATCCTCTTGAAGTTTAGTATATGTGATAGTAAATAAAAATGTAAAGAGCTTCATTTATTCCTCATAACAAGTGAAAATCACTATTCACTAAAGGTTTATACTAGCCAAAACAAAAATTATATCACTTGATATCCTAGAAGAGTTTATGATGTGTCAGTAAAGAGAAATGTAATGAGTTACAATAGTTACCATAACTAAGTGGATTCCACTTTATCCTAAAATATTTTAGGATGTGATGTTAAATAGAATTGTAAATGGTTACATGTGTTTACTATAGTGAAATGAATATTAATTTATCCTGAAATATTTTAGGATATCATTGGTAAAAATTTAAATGGTAACATTGATTTTAAGGGAAAAGTTTGATGGAAAGGGTTACAAATATGATGATTATAAAACTTAGAAAGAGTTTTAAGTAAAAAAAATAAGATAAAATTATAACAATTGATGTTATAAAGTAAAGGAGTTTGAATATATGTTTAAAATTTGAACATAATGAATGGGATTCCTAAGTCTCACCCTTATTCAAACTAGCTTCCTTTGTAAATGATACTCACTAAGAGGTTAGTGGGAGTATTTTATCAGGATGTGATTGAAATTATGTATGGATTTACCATTACGATAAAAATAACATTATAGTCATGCAAAATTTATGGGTATTTAAAACTTAAGAGATTTGTAGTAATGATTGTAAACATATCACGAAATTATAATAAAGGAAATCTATGATTATCATTTATTCATGCATGTTGTAATTTTATTTTACATGAATGATTGAATAATAATATCCCCTCAAAGTATGAATTTTATTTATCCCTAACCAATGATCAATGTAGAGTATTCTAGGTTATAATTATATGATAAGGTTATCATGAATAATATCTTGTATTTGTTACAAAGATTTGTATATGAGACAAGAAGAAACAATTCATGAGGTAATAAGTAGAGACTTATTACTTAAACCGATCCACTAAAGTATATCTCATGGATTGTTATATGGTCATAGATAGAATTAAGGGTGTATAAATATTATCAATCCTTTTTACCCAAGGTTGGAGTGATATATAGCATGATAACCTTCATAATTTGATACCCTACTTACACAATTAAACATATAAACTTATCTAATTAGGGGGTGGTTGGATATATTACTGATCAGGTCATCAGTTGGAGTGAAACCAATATTAGATTTGTCAACTTTTATGAAAAGAAAATTCATCTAGCCCTTGATTGAATTGGACTAAGTAAATTCATGGCCATGATTAGTTGTTTCACATATGATGTTTTTATCTACTTGGATATGTGACATGTGATGTACTTATTATATATATGAATGACATGTGATGTATTCATCGACTTGTTCAATCTTTTTTAGTGAATAAATAAATAATGATAGAGTAATACTAGATTGACATGTTCCAGATCTTGTGGTTTCTCAATGTCATGGAAAAAGGGATTATATAGGTATATATACAATGCACATGATACATCTTGTGGTGGTAATATTTTTATAGAGATATGAGTATGCTTGATGGATATCACACTAGACCCCTTAGTATATTGAGTAACATTGATGCTTTTCTAGAGGATACTCGTTGCTTACATATATGAAATTTTTATTTCATTGTTATTGTCAATGATCTATGGCTTTTAGGGTCACACAGTTAGGCCCTTGGATAAGGATAAAATTTTGGGCAAAGTTTTTGTTTAAAATGAAAAGAGTGTGATGAAAAAACATATCTAAAAGAGTCTGTATGGATTCAAAAAAAGTTGTGATGTTATTTATAAAGTCATTATGAGATTTTAGTGCAGGTGGGTTATTTTTGGATGTTCACTATAATGAAAATTCATGACATGCATGTGCACATGCATATGACATATAATACACACACACACACACAATATGATATTATATATAGTGTAAATTTAATATATTCATTCAATGTGTGTATTTTTCATGCATGAAATGAATGAATATAATATAATATACATTATTCATTTTCTCTAGAATGGTTTCATCATTAAAAATTCATTTAGGATTGGATTAAAGGATTTTCATTAATTCATAGAAACTATTTAATGAATTATATAAAAACTAGAAGAAATGAATATGATGTGTTTTAGAATCATTGGGCTTCAACTATATAATAGGATGAGATCCTCCTATTAGGGTGTGGTATATGATGTGTATGATCCTATGTTAAAACTTTCTTCTTATCATGCACCACCTATCTTATTTCGAGAAGGTTCAAGCACCGCTTAAAACATCAGATATCCTCAATATATAATTTTGGTTTCAAGTGGCTAGTCTATTCCCTCAGAAGCAAGGGTTTTTTTCACCAATACTGTAACATCCCTCTTCCAGAAGCCACCCAAAGGCGCCCCGTACTCGGTTGGTCACATGGACTCAAGTGAATTTCCCTGAATTCCAGAGGCTGCTGACTAGTAGCGAGGGCCTTTGGTGTGATAGTGGGGAAACTATGCCCTCTTCAGCAGAGTATACAATGGAAGTAAATAAATACATACAAGAAAGGAAGCGGTAAATATCTGAAAACATTAAACAATGGAAGACTAGAATAATAAACAACTGGAGCACACACACACACACACACACACAAAATGATGCATGATACATATGTCTAGGAAAGTATCCAAACAAGTCACAATGATGGAAATACAAACAGTTCTAAACCAAAGTGCAAAAGAAAACATATAAAATCCTCGGCATCTCAAGTCATATCTTGGTCCCATGCTCTCTAGCTCCACAGCAAGTCAAGTACCTGAAGTATAAGGACACCTGAACTTATCTATACCTGCAACAATATAATCTGTTGGGGCCCAAAATCATGGCCCAAATAGGGTGTGAGACTAAATCCCAGTAGGAAACCACCCGAAGATCTGTGCCTAAGAGTCAGTGAATATATGGAAGGTAAAAGTATAGAAATCAGTAAACAGGAAAGTACTCAATAGTAAACAATCCACAATATCAATATCAAGCAACAAATAAACAAGTAGCTAAACACGAACAGAAAACCATCTGGGAAGTACTCATGGCCATCCCCTATGGTCCTACCTAACAAGTACAAGAAACCCTATGGGAAACACACTCGGTATAACCCCTCTAGTTCTGTATATAAAGACTCTATGAGGAAAAACCCATAGTCAATTCCCCTTATAGTCTAATGTAGTTAGGAACTCTATGAGGAAGCTCAATCGGTCAATTCCTCTTATAGCCCCAAGGTCAAAGACTCTCTGAGGAAGCTCACTCAGTCAATTCCTCTTATAGCCCAGGTTGTTCATAGACTCTCTAAGGAATCACTCACCGTCAATTCCTCTTATAGTTTAAACAACTCATGTATAAAATAAAAGACTCTCTGAGGAATCTCACTCGGTCAATTCCCATTATAGTCTAAAGCAGACAAGAACTCTCTGAAGAAGCTCACTCGGTCAATTCCCCTTATATCCCCAAGTGGTCCTAGGCTCTCTAAGGAATCTCACTCGGCCAATCCCCCTTATAGCCTAAAGTGCTCAAAGACTCTCTGAGGAAGCTCACTCGGTCAATTCCCCTTATAGTCTACTACACCAGGTTCTCACATCCCTGTGTAGGTCAATGAGAATAACAGTGTAATATGGACAAGTAAACCTACAGAACTACTTGGATAAATAGTCTACAAAAAAATATGCGTGTCAGAATACAAACTCTCCATCCTACAGCAACAGGCATGGAAAACAGGCAAGGCAGCCAAACTGGCTAAACAGGACCAAACGGTCATAAATAGAACATGCATGGGAAATACATCCAAATCATAGAAATTAACCCTATTAATATCTAATTAACCTATACACAAGCATACAATCATGGCATGAAACAACAGGGGTAAAACGGTAAACACTCAATACCCCATTCAAGGTTATTGAAGGAATATGCACATAATACTCAAAGACTTCGAATGGAAAGGAACAAAACCCCTACCTCGGGGTTAGGAGATCTCTATACGTGAACCTTGAAGCTTGAATCTCCTTATAACATCAAATATCTATAAAAATTATAAAACTTTCAACCCACTATATCTCATGAGAGAAGAGAAATCACGAAACGAGGCTCAAGCAGAAGAGAGAACTCAACGACGTGATTCCAATGAAACCAACAGTGTTCCATTCGGAAGACGGACGTATGCTCGGATGTTCGTCGAAGATCCATGGTCGTAAGGTGCTCCTGGATGAGACGAATGAAGAAAGGGGTGTTTATATCGATTTGACGTGACCCCGGTGGATTTAATGAAGAAAAGAAAGTACATGGCGTGTACTCAGCTTTTTCGTACTTCGCTTTAAAAGGCATCCAATTTACTCCCACATGGCTGTGTGTGTGGATACTACACAGACAGAACATAGCCTTTGGTAGCAAGGAAGTACATGACAAATACTCATAAAGTACACGACACGTACTTAGAAAATTATCATAATTTCCTTTTTCCTAAAAAATGACATGAAAACGAAAAACATATCTAAAAAGAAGATTCGGGTTCTTACAAACTTCCCCCCTTAAAGAAATTCGTCCCCAAATTTCCCTAGCGCGGTGTAGAAGAAGAAACCCCAAACAGCTCTGACCACTGTGATCGCACGTCTGCCTCCCTCTCCCAAGTCTCATCCTGTACCCACCTATGCTACCAAAGCACCCGTACCAGAGGAACTGACCGACAATAGAGAACCTTCGTACTGCAATCGATGATCCGGATAGGATGCATCCACTTCCAACACAACGTACTCGGGTTGGAAAACATGACATGGGTCTGAAAAGTAACGTCGAAGCTGAGAAACGTGGAAGATGTCGTGCATAGCTCAGTACCTCTGAGGTAACTGCAACCGATAGGCAATCGACCCAACTCTCATCAACACCTCAAATGGCCCGACGTACCTTGACGAAAGCTTACCCTGTCTCCTAATCCTCTTGTGTCCCAACCTCAGTGTGAAACGCAGGAAAACCTGATCCCCAACCTCGAACTTTAGAGGCCGTCTCCACAGATCAACATAAGACTTCTGTCGAGACTGCGCAGTAGCCATCCTCTTCCGAATCAACTCTATCTGCTCTGTGGTCTCTTGAACAAGACGAGGTCTCAACAAAGCTGCCTCTCCTACCTCTAGCCAACATAAGGGTGATCGACATGGACTACCGTACGAAGCCTCATAAGGTGCCATCTGAATAGGTTCTTGAAAACCATTATTGTAGGAAAACTCCTTAAGAGGTATATGCTTCTTCTAATAACCTCCAAAATCCCGGATGTATGCTCAGAGAATGTCCTCAAGCACCTGAATCATACGCTCGGACTGGCCATCTGTCTGGGGGTGGTAAGCTTTACTCAAAATTACATGTGTACCCGAAGCCTTCTGAAGACCCTGCCAGACCCAAGAAGTAAAACGCGCATCCCTATCTAAAATAATGGAGTGTGGAACTCCATGCAGACGTACAATCTCGCAGATGTACAACCATCTCATCTCATGAACAATGAAGGTCTCCTTGATTGGTAATAAGTGAGAAACCTTCGTGATTCTTTCAATGACAACCCAAACTACATTATTCCCTCGATGTGACCTCAGCAAACCGGTCAAAAAGTCCATCACGATGTCATTCCACTTCCACTCGGGAATGGGTAACTGCTGTAAAAGCCCTACTGGTCGCTGATGCTCCGCCTTTACCTACTGACACGTGGAACTCCTCATGACGAAAACAGAAATGTCTCTCTTCATACTTGGCCACCAATACTGATGGTGTAGATCATGATACATCTTTGTGATGCCAGGATGAACTTCCCAAACTGATGAATGAAAATCCCATATTAGCTCCTTGCGTATGTCTGCTAGCACCCATATGCGCCCCTGGAATCGCAAGATCTTATCCTTGCCTATGTTCCATCCAGGAATAGGGTCCTCTCCTAACACACTCTCCCTTAGGACTAGGACTTTAGAATCTGATAGCTGCCTCATTCGAACTCGATCAAGAAGAGTAGAGGTAACAGCTACAGAAGATAGAAAAGTCTTCCCCTGTCTGTCGTGCACCTCCAAATGCATCTCATTGAATAGAGTCATAAGCTGCCACTCACTGTTGGCTTCCTGAATTGTCTATATATGAGTCCTCCAGATCAACACATCAGCCACTGCGTTTCCCTTACTAGGAATATAGGCAAGCTCAAAGTCAAAGGACTGTAGGTACTCAACCCACCTGCACTATCTCAAATTCCGATCACGCTGAGTGAAGATGTACTTGAGACTTTTGTGGTCGGTGAAAACCAAATAATGATCTCCCAAAAGATAATGTATCCAGAAGTATAGGGCATAATGAAACATCCGCCAACTCCAGGTCATGCGTTGGGTAATTCCGCTCATGTGGCCTCAACTCCCGAGACCCGTACGCAACGACTCCATCTCCCTGTATAAGCACAGCTCCCAGCCCGATACCTGACACATCGCAGTAAACAGTATATCTCTTTAATGTCTCTGGAAAGGCTATTATCGATGCTGAATTCAACCTCCCTTTCAGCTCCTGAAAGGCTGATTCACAAGAATCTGACCATAAAAATTTCACACCCTTCTTATTCAGACCTGTCAGCAGTGCTGCCAAGCGTGAAAAGTCCTGTATGAAATGTTTGTAGTATCCAACCAGCCATAGAAAACTCCGCACCTCAAATACATTCTTCGACTACTCCCAGGAAACTACATCTATCAATTTCTCTAGGTCTACTAATACTCTTACCTCTGAGATAATATGACCCAGGAAGTGAATCTGATCTATCCAAAAGTGTCATTTTCAGAGCTTAGCATATAACTGATGCTCCCTCAGTATACTCAAAATTATCTCAAGATGGGTAGAATGGTCATGTAGAGTGTGAGAGTACAAAAAGATATCGTCCAAGAAAACAACCACAAAGGAATCCAAGTATGGATGGAACACTCGGTTAATCAGTTCCATGAAAACTGCAGCCGTATTCGTGAGGCCGAACGACATAACCATATACTCGTATAGACCATGCCTTCTCCGAAAGGCTGTAAGAGGTATATCTGATGGTCATACATGCAACTGATGATAATCGAATCTCATTTCAATCTTCGAGAACACCCAGGCTCCTTGAAGCTGATCGAAGAGATCATCAATCCTCGTCAATTGATATGGTTTCTTGACAGTCAACTGGTTCAACTTCCGATAGTCCACACAAAGTTTGTGGGTTCCGTCTACCTTCTTCGAAAACAGGATAGGTGAAACCCAAGGAGAAATACTGGGTCAGATGAAACCCTTCGCCTGCAACTCCTCCAATTGTTTCTTGAGCTCCTGTAAATCTAGTGTATCCATCCTATAAGGAGGAATGGACACCGGTGTCTCTCCAAGCACAAGCTCAATAGAAAAGTCTACCTCACGCTCTAGAGGTAAACATGAAAAGTTCTCTAGAAATACATCACTAAAAATATCCACAAATGGAGGAAAATATAACTATGAATTCCCCTGGACATCCAGATATAGTCTAGTAATCTGGCTATAACTCCTCCCAACCCATGATGCTATGGACACGCTCTGCTTTCCTGGACATCCCATTTTCCCCTATGAAGAAAGGATCCACCCTATGGTGATAGAAAACTCACCTTACGACGATATCAATCGATGAATCCCTGGAAG
The DNA here is from genome assembly GCA_963277665.1 of Viscum album. Classification (NCBI taxonomy): domain Eukaryota; kingdom Viridiplantae; phylum Streptophyta; class Magnoliopsida; order Santalales; family Viscaceae; genus Viscum; species Viscum album. Next base: position 302,212,825 of record OY728130.1, read on the forward strand.
GGAACTAGCCAGTCCATTCAAAGAATGACATCATAGCCTGTCATATCTAGGACATAGAGGTCCCATAGAAAGTGACATCCACCAACCTCTAGTGGGAACTCCTTACACTGACGTACACTAGCCGTTCTAGTCCCCAACGATGTGTCTAGCATCAAAACATCGTCAGAAGAAAAGATGTAGATCCCAAGGCTCTCCACAATAGCAAAAAATATAAAACTATGGGAAACCCCTATATCGAAAAGTGCAAAAGCTAAAACTGAGGCTACTAAGATCGTACCTCGAACTGTAGAAGGTTCTAGATCCTGCTTCTATTGGGCTTGATCCACTAAAAAATCTGGCCTATGTCGTGGCCCTATGACCCTGCTTGACCGCCCTGAGCTGATCCACCCCACTGTTGCTTAAGAATCGGCGACTGACTACCACGACCATGACCTCCACCTCGGCCCGAACAGCTAGAAGAGCTCGAGTTCCCATATTGGTGAGAAACTGGTGGCGCTGCTCCTTAATGAGGAGTTATAGAAGAACCCCTGTCACTAGCTGCTATTGAGAAGAACTGACAAAAGTGCTGAAGATGGCCCATATTGCCGCAAGATCATCACTCCACTGGGTCTCTCGGGCAACGTGGCCTCATATTCCTGCTTCTCCCACACTGGTAGCACACCACTTGGATACTAGAAGATGCATCCTACCTGATCTGATCTCCTTATGCAGTCTCCCTATGACGCTTCCTGCTATAACTGGAGGAGCACTAACTCTGGATGCCGAAATGCCCTGGATCACAGCTACATAATCCCTCAGATTATGCTCTGTGATTAGCGCCTGGTTGACGATAGAAGATATCGAAGTCAAACTGAAGATGTTCTGTCACGACCCGCCCTCGGGGTCCGTGCCGTGACTACCCCAAGCCCGCCTTCCATAGGCCAGGGGCTGGCGACTAGCACCAAGGCGTAAATCCCAGTAAAAAGGGAAGGCATTGCCTTTGAATAGTAACACAAACACCACAGAGTAAGCAAGCGGAAAGTAAACACTAAACAAAAACAGAGTACTACTGAAAGTGCGGAAAAGTAAATGGGCCAGTATACAAACCCAAACTGAAAGTAAAGTACAACTCGAAAAGGGAAAAACATCAACTGAAAAGTAAAAGCCGCTACTCCGAGCTGTCCATTGGAAATCCCACCTGAAGGGTGGGTACAGATAGCTCCTCTGCTCCACGGGTCCCGCCGTCCGCTCCGTGCACGTTCCGTCCAGTGGTCCACCTCCGGGTACCGTCCCGCTCTGCAAGACTCAGCTAAGGTCAACGCTGTCCGTCGTCTGCAACCAACACAACGTAGTGCGGGCAAAGCCCGTGCAGGGGTGAGTATAAGCTACTCAGTAGGGACCCCGAGACCCCTGAAGGTCTCTCAAAATCCACAAAGGATAAACCACGAAGAAAAGTACAATCACGAAGTAACAACCGACACTGCTTAGGTATATTCCCATACATATACCTAAGTCATCAATTCAAATACGCTCCAACCTCCGAGCCCAAGTACAACTCAGTCCACACAGGATAGTAAACGTATTCCACATAGGAAAGCAAAACGTAATCCACACAGGATTGCTCAACACAATCCACACAGGAAAGCAAAAGGATTCAGCTCACACAGGTATACTTCTTCAAGGACGATAAAGATGATCACTGATCCATCTAAGTCGTCGGACCCACGAAGGATCGATAGGTAACTAACCCCCGCAATGACCCACACAGGATCGGGCCCACACAGGACCTGTAGGCGCTGGCTCACACAGAACCGCTGAGCGCAAGGACCCACACAGGATCGGGCCCACACAAGACCTGTAGCACTGATCCACGTAGGATCGCTGAGTGCTGTAGTCTTCGTCGTCGAATCCACACAGGATCTCTGTACTGTCGTCGTCGCAGTCACAGTAGCAGTAGTAGTCGTAGCAGTAGAACAGTCGCAGCCAGCACTAGGGTTCCCGTACATAGCAAGCTCGTTCGGAGGGTCCGCTCCACGAGCCGAGAGGCTGATACATCAACTGTCACAAAGACCAGAGTTGATGTATCCAAAAGTTCCGTATCGTCAAAAGGAACTCAACGCAACAGACGGCGCGTCGATCTGACGCCCGGTCTGAGAGTTATTGGCATTTTCGTCTCCGGGGCCCGGTTGGTTTTTAAGGCAAAACCATCCCGACCATACTCCACCTGCGTCCAAACCTCGGGCGGAGTATTCCAAAAGATTCGTCTCACTAAGAGGGACACAACACAGCTGACGGCACGTCAATCGGACGTCCGTAGCTCAAGATATGAGCGTTTCCGCTCCGAAGGCCCGGTTGGTTTCGTGAACGAACCAACCCGGCCGAACTCAAAGTAAACCGAAACCTTGAGTGCGATATACCGAAACGACCGTCTCGATCCAAGGATCGCGTTGCCGCAGACGGTTTGTCATTCGGAGGTCCGAGGCTCAAGTTATGGGCCAAAAACCAATTCTGGTTCGAAACGGGGGGGTCCGGGTCCGGGCCGACCCGGCCCGACCCCCCCCTGGGGCGGCGCGGCGGGCCGCGGCGGCCTGGCGCCGCGAGGTGCCACGGCGGCTCGGGGTGCCGCGAGGGGCCGCACACGGTCGGAACGCGGGGGGCAAGCCCCGCGGTTTTTGAGGGGCGGCGCAGCCTTTGTGCCGCGCCGTTTTTTTTATAACGCCCCCCCCCCCCCCCCCCACGTGGGGGGCCTGAATTAAGCGGAACTGGGGGGCCGGCTGCCCCCCCTCCTTCAAAGAACCGCCCCCCTCTTAAAGAGGGGGGGTTTTACATGCTGGCCGGGGGATTAATTCCCCCGGTTTAACGGCATCCGGCCGGCCAGCTGGCCGGCCGGTTTTTCTCCAACGGGACCGGAAATTCCGGTCCCCTCTTCGGCTTCCGACGCCGGCGGCCCGACCGCCGGTCTTTTCTTCCGCCGCGGCCCGGAACCGGCCGCGGTCTCCTCGTCCCGCCGCGGCCCGGAACCGGCCGCGGTGTTCGTCGTCCGGCGCGGTGCGACGGCACCGCACCCCTTTCGCCGTGCCTTAATTCCTTTCAACGCGGCGCGACGGCGTCGCGTTCTTGAAGATTCTACCTCGGTGCGGCGTGACGGTGCCGCGTAAAAAAAAAGTACGATCATCCACGTGGTGCGACGGCACCACGCCACTTGCTTCCATCCGCAAGAATAAACAAGAACGATGGAGGGAGGTTCGACCGTGTTCGTGCGGTCCGGCCCCCCTCGCGTTAACAACAACACTTATATAAAATATTCAAAAGCCTCACGTAGACATGCGATCCACGAGCAAGAAATGGAATAAATTAACAATATTCAACAACCCCTACCTTGGGTATAACGTTCGAAGATTTGTCAACGTTCCGCGGAAGACGACGTTGCGGAGGTCGGGCATCGCGGTAGCCGTTTGTCAAATCCGATGACGAAGGGGTGCGTCCGAAGAGACACGTCGTTGGAGAAACTTGTACGTCGACGAAGATTGTCCGAGGAAGAAGTGGCGTCCCCTTTTCGTTGACACGGTAAACGAAGAAGAGCGGAGCGGCGTTCTTCGTCAGAAATTGAGCGTTCCTCGTCAAGTCTTGAGGAAAGTCAAATAATAAAGAAAACAACGAACTCAAGAACATCTACCTCGATAGTCGCACGTTGACGTAGTCGTGGAATATCGGTGTCGATTCCTTTGACGTCGGAGGAAGAGTCGTTGTCGATGGCGTTCGTCGGAGAAAACCGTCGCGGAAGAGATGACGCGGAAGAAGTACGTCGCGTCGCGGATACGGCGTCGCGGATGGACCGTGTTCTTCGGCGGAGAAGTTCTTCGTTGAAGAACGACGTTCTTCGCGTTCTTCGTTGAGTTTGAAGAAGAAGAAGAGCTCTCCACCTCTCAAGAAGACAAACAAATAACCCAAAATAAAATAAGCTACACCTTATTTTATTTTCACTTTGCCAACCTTTCAAAATTCAAAAGTTGAATTCAATACATTAATTAAATCTAGAGTTGACAAAATTAAGTGAAGAGATAGGTTGGCAAGAATTAAAGTAGGGGAGAGTTACATAATTAAGAGGGGGTTTAGAGGGGTTAGGGAATTTGAAAAGAATTAGGGGTTCGTGTGGGCCCCACCACACTTAATCCTCCCAAGGGAAGTTAAGTGGGTGTGGGTCCCACTTCCAACCTCCTTTGATAGGTTTTAAGAAGTTATAATAAAATTTGTTCTACACAAATTTTATTTAACTCAACTAAAAACCCCAAAATTAACTTTCAACCCGCAACAAACGCAACTCCCGAAAAGGTCTCTTTAAGCGAAAATCGGCGCTGCGAGTTCATCGGTGCCCTCGGATTTCAATTCCGAGCACCAGATCAAAAGTTAGGAATTCCCGCTCGTTCGTTCACTGAACGTACCCGAGCCAAACTTCGGAAATTAATTCCGGGCACTCCGGGCCTCGGAATCAGGTGTCGTCTGAAACCGCGCTCTTGTAAAATTCTAAAGAAAATTAAGAAAAAAATTTCCCTTGAATTTTACGGGTCTTTACATGTTCACCTAAGATCAGATGTTGTGCCTCAGACCATCCTCAAACTTTTGTGCATGAAACAACTCATCACCTCCTAGAATAGGCGTGAAACACTGCAACTCTATGAAGTGAGATGAATACTCTATAACAGAAAGAGTACCCTACTCCAGACTCATGAACTCTCGGGCTCGATTGGCCCTCAAGGTCTTCAGATAGAAGTAATTGTAGAATATGTGGTGAAACTCATCCCAAGACATATTCTGATGGTGGCCCGCCTATGATATCACATCCCACCACCTCTTGGCAGAGTCTCGGAGCATTTAGGTAGTGAGCTTCACCCTCTTCTCTAGAGGTATCTCCAGATGATTGAAAATCGTTAGCGTGGCTTCTATTCATGACTCTACAGCCTAGGGTCCTCCATCCCCTGAGAAAGTATAAGGATGTTGTGGCAGAAAGACCCACGTCAAATCATCCATCGACAGGACAGGAGGCGACACTACCTGAAAGGTCTGAATCATACTCATAAATCCCTCCCTGAACTGTTCATCAACACCTATGTCAGGTATAATGGCTGGTGCCAAGGCTGGCACAATGGGAGGATCTGCAGGTAGTCCATGATCGACCATGTCCATTGTCTAATCACCGTCTGGAAACTGGCGCACAACCGAAGGTTGTCTCGGTGGAATGACTCTGCAAGGTCAAGCCCACATTAGATCAAGATTATCAAGGACTGATAACAAGGAGTGTAAGAAGGGAACAAGATAAAGAAAGAATTCAAGTTTTACAAAACATGACTACACGACATGTATAATTTCTACACGGCGTGTTCCCTGAAGCCATTTACATGGGCGTGTACTCTGCCTATATTGATCGTGTAACACCCCAGACACACGACATTTTGTCTTAACACACCACGTGTACTTGAATCCCCTTTCTCTGCCTGAGTCCTTCTACATGGTTAATCTACGTGGATCTCCTAAGAAAAGACTGCACGACATGTTCAATATAGACAAGACATGTACTAAACAAGATTCCCCTGGCCTGTGTTATTAGTGATATGACCTAACACATGTCTTACACTACACGGTGTGTTCCAAATAGATACGGTGTGTACGAGAAAGGATAACAATGACCCGTGTTGTTCGTGACACAACCAGGTACCTGGGTTAGACTACACAATGTGTTCAACGTGGGCACTACATGTATAGCTTAAGGTCTTATCCGTCCATGTTGTTGGTTACATGGGTGGACACTGGGTCAACACTACATAACGTGTTCGAACTATAAATGGTGTTTTCCTACCAGATTTTCCCCCATCCCATGTCTCTTCCAACATGACCTATTACATGGATAGATACTACACGATGTGTACTTAAGAAAAATAGTTTCTTCCCGAACAGAAGAACACATGGCATGTAATTAACACTATACGATGTGTATTCTGGGTTTTTCCAGACAGTAAGCCTCAGAAACTACTCCAAAGCCTATAAAAACACTGAAACTATCCCTTAAGTGCCAAATTCTGATCCATGAGGGCCCATACTCCCCACGAATCAAAGCTTGAAATCTTATACATGTTATAAACAAGGATAACAGTGCAATGATCCACCAAATTCTAGTCCATGAGGTCCCATAACACCTCAATAACCAAAGTTTGGTGTTCATTCAAACAAAACCTTACACAAACAAAACCCTATCAAACAACATGTATTTTTATCAAGGAAACTATCACAACAACATGAATACTTTACAAATCATCTATCATAACAACATACAATCACTAATGTATCCTAGATGGCATAACAAAAATGCAGGACATGTGATTTCTAGAAAGTACCTATATGATGCATGAGATGGAATACCCTCATCTCATCATGTTGCACCAGAAATAGAACCTCAATAACATCCACAATAACAACACAATTCATGTGAATCACTCGAGCTGAAATCAAATAAACTGTAATAATTGAAAAACCAAAAAAAATGCAATTAAACGAGGTAGATTGGATTTTCCCTGTAAACAAGTTAGCTACTCCCGAACACAGCTTATTACCAAGTACCCATTCCTTCCTATCCCTGGATAAAGGTTCCAAATAGTAAATTAAGAGAAAATAATTCTTCTGATACCACTTTGTAATGTCCCGGTTTTGGAATCCACCCAGAGGCACCCCGTACCCGATTGGTCAGATGGCCTCAAGTGCATTTCCCCGAATTCCAGAGACTGCTGACTAGAAGTGATGGCCTTGGGTGTGATAGTGGGGAAACTATGCCCTCATTGGAATAGTACACAATGAAAGTAAATAAATACAAACAAGAGTAGAAGAAGTAAATATCTGACAACAGTAAATAGCAGAATACTGGAATAATAAACAACTGGAGCACACACACACACATATATAAAATGATGCATGATGCATATGTCTAGGAAAGAAGCCAAACAAGTCACAATGATGGAAATACACACAGTGCTAAACCAAAGTGACAAAGAAAATAGATAAACTCCTCAGCATCGCAAGCCATAGCTTGGTCCCATGCTCTCCAGATCCACAACAAGTCAAGTACCTGAAGTATAAGGGCGTTTGCCCTTATCTATACCTACAACAATATAATCTATTTGGGCCCAAAAGCATGGACCAAATAGGGTGTGAGACTAAATCCCAGTAGGTAACCACCTAAAGATCTGTGCCTAACAGTTAGTGAATATATGTCTGGTAAAAGTATAGAAATCAGTAAATAGGAAAGTACTCAACAACAAACAATCCACAGTATCAATATCTAGCAACAACTAAAACAACAGCTAAACACAAACAGGTAACCCTCTGGGAAGTACTCATGACCATCCCCTTTGGTCCTACCTAACAAGTACAAGCAACCCTATAGGAAACACACTCGTTCTAACCCCTCTAGTTCTGTATATGAAGACTCTCTGAGGAAGCACTCATAGTCAATTCCCCTTATAGTATAAGGTAGTCAGGAACTCTCTGAGGAAGCTCATGTGGTCAATTCCTCTTATAGCCCCAAGGTCAAGGACTCTCTGAGGAAGCTCACTCGGTCAATTACCCTTATATATAAGGTCATTCATAGAATCTCTGAGGAAGCAATCACCATCAATTCCCCTTATAGTCGAAACAGTTCAAGAATAAAATCAAAGAATCTCTGAGGAAGCTCACTCAATCAATTCCCTTTATAGTCTAAAGTAGAAAAGGAATCTCTGAGGAAGATCGCTTGGTCAATTCCCCCTATATCCCCAAGTGGTCCTAGGATATCTGAGGAAGATCACTCATTCAATCCCCCTTATAGCCTAAAGTGCTCAAAGACTCTCTGAGGAACCTCACTCGGCCAATTCCCCTTATAGTCTACTACACTAGGTTCTCACAGCCCTGTGTAGGTCAATGAGCATAGTAGTGTAATATGGAAAAGTAAACCTACAGAACTACTTGGCTGAATAGTCTACAAAAAAATATGCATGTCATAATACAAACTCTCCATCCTACAGCAACAGGTATGGAAAACAGGCAAGGCATCCAAACTGGCTAAACAGGACCAAACAGTCGTAAATAGAACATGCATGGGAAATACATCCAAAGCATAGCAATCAACCCTATTAATATCCAATTAACCTATACACAAGAATACAAGCATGGTATGAAACAACCGGGGTAAAACGGTAAACACACAATACCCTGTTCAAGGTTATTGGTGGAATTTGCACATAATAATCAAAGACTTCGAACGGAAAGGAACAAACCACCTACCTCGGGATTAATAGATCTCTATACCTGAACCTTGAATCTTGAATCTCCTTATAACATTAAATATCTATAAAAAGTATAAAAAGTTCAACCCACTATATCTCACGAGAGAAGAGAAATCACGAAACGAGGATGAAGCAGAAGTGAGAACTCAACGATGTGACTCCAATGCAACCAACTGTGTTCGATTTTGAGGACGGACGCACTCTAAGATGTTCGTCGAAGATCCGCATTCGTACGATGCTCCTGGATGAGATGAACAAAGAAGGGGGAGTTTCTGTCGATTAGACGTGACCCCGATGTGTTTAATGAAAAAAAGAAAGTACACGGCATGTACTTTTGAAGTACATGGAGTGTACTCACCTTTTCCATACTCCGCTTTAAGCAGCCTTCAAGTTACTCCCACACAGTTGTGTGTGTGTCTACTACACGACTAGCACATGGCCTCCTGCAGCAAGGAAGTACACAACGTGTACTCATAAAGTACACGACGTGTACTTAGAAAATTTCCAGAATTTCCTTTTTCCTAAAAAACTACCAGAAAAGGAAAAACATACCTAAAAATAAGATCCGGGTTCTTACAACTACTCACTATCTTCATCAATCACTCCCTATGGAAAGAAGATGGATGCTAATGAATCTTTCAAATACCGTGTACACTACTTATAATATTATTTATGTGTTATTTTTTGAAGATTGATCTCTCAAGTTTTGGGTTTCATTTCATAGTTTATGGTTATAAAATGATCATTAAAAATCCATCAATTTTAATGTATCCTTTTGAACATAATAAAAATCCACATAGTTCAGTGCCACTTAATGGGGACACAACATAACTTTTAAGGTCATGTGATAAGGATCGATCCATGAGGTTTAACATCATGCTATGAGGAAAACTAAGTGAAAGGTTCCTAGTAATGGTTGGTGTGGGGCTTACGCATGAATGATCCATTTTGAGGTTGAGTAATATTGGAAAAGAATATAATCTTTTCTGGGTAAGTTTTATCTCATTGGGAATATGGACTGAATGAGGTAAATATGATTATTACCCATAAGGGATATGAACCTATAGGTGGGTGCATGATACTATTGAGAATATGGATCAATGAGGAAGGGAATGAAATATTGATGTAAGAAACTGGATTTTCTTTTTCACGTATGCTTTTATTTTTTGGTCATTTTTGAGAAAAAGAGGAATTTATGGAAATTTTCGGAGTACACACCATGTAATTTCTGAGTACATGCCATGTACTCGGTTACCATGGGTTGTTGTGTGCTAGCCGTGTAGCATCCATTCACACGACCATGTGGGGGGTGACCTGGAGGCCTCCTAAAGTGGAGTACGGAAACAAAAAGTACACGCCGTGTACTTCCAAAGTACACACCGTGTATTTTTTTTCATTAAACGTACCGGGGTTGCGTCTAATCTCCAAAAAAACCTTATTCTAGGTTTGGTTTGGCTGAGAGCTCCCGTACGACCATGATATTCCTAAGAGCCTCCAATTGAGCATCCGATCTCCGATTCGACCACCGTCAACTGCATTGGGATCGCCTCAATAAGATTTATCTTCTGCACGAGCTTCGTTTCCCAATTCCTCATCCTTCTCAAGTTACCGTCTATTGAAAATTTTATATGTTTTTGTATATCTTTAGGGTTCTATATTGTTTCAAGCCCTGAGACTCAAGTATATTGATCTTCCAACACCAAGGTAGGTGGTTTGTTCCTTTCTGTTGAATTTCTTTGAGTTATATGTGAAAATTTGTCCAATACCTTTGAACGAGGTATTGAGTGTTTACTGTTTTAGCCCGGTTAATTTCTTACCATGATTTTGTGCTTGTGTAGAGGTTAATTGAGTGTGAATATGGTTAATTTCTATGATTTGGAAGTTTTTTCCCAAGCATTATTTCTTGTTTTGACCATTGGGTCTAGTTTGCCTGTTAGGATGCTGTTTACTTTCCCACGCCTATTTGTAGGATGGTGTGATTGTTATGATATACTGATATACTGTAGACTGCTATCCAAGTAGTTCTTTAGGTTTACTTTGGACGATGTGTGTTTCTATAACTACTTTACTTACATTGGGCCGTGAGAACCTGGTGTAGTAGACCATAGGGAGAATGGACGTAAGGGCTTCTCCAGAGTGTCTGTTTTACTTACGATGCGAGAACATAGGGGGAATTGATGTAAGTGCTTCCTCAGAGTGTTTGTAATTCCTCAACGTGGGCCATAGAGGGAATGTGATGTAAGTGATTCCCTAGAGTGTATTTAGTTACCGATATGAGACTATAGGAGGAATTGACGATGAGTGCTTCCTCAGAGAGTCTATGCTTAAGCTGAGACAGAGGGGTTAGACTGAGTGTACTACCTAGAGGGTTGCTTGTGATGATAGGTAGGACCATAGGGGATAGGCCTTCAGGAAATCCTAGAGGTTTACCATTTGTGTTTAGCTGTTGCTGGATATATGAAACTGAATGCATTGAAACTGTGGATTTTTTACTACTGAGTACTTCCTTGTTTACTGATTTCTATACTAATTACCTGCCATATATTCACTGACTATTAGGCATAGATCTTGTGGTGGTTTCCTACTAGTATTTAGTCTCACACCCTATTGGGGTAATGCTTTTGGGCCCAAACAGATTAAATTGTTGCAGGTATTGATAAGGTCAAGCACCCTTGTACTTATGGTACTTGATTTTCTTGTGGAGTTGGAGAGCATGGGACTAAGCTATGTCTTGCGATGATGAGGAGTTTTTTACTTGATTTATTTTGTAATTGGGTTTAGTAATATTTTATTCCATCATTTTTATTTTTCTTGGATGCTTTCCTAGACATATGTATCATGCATCATTCATATATATATATATATATGTGTGTGCCGGTTTATTATTTTCGAGTCTCCTGCTGTTTACTTTTGTATAGATTTTTCCTACTTATGCTTTTTCTATTGATTTTTTTCACTGTGTTACTCTGCCAATGAGGGCATAGTTTCCCCACTATCACACCCAAGGACCTCGCTGCTAGTCAGCAGCCTCTGGTTTTCGGGGAAATGCGCTTGAGGCCATGTGACCAACCGGGTACGGGGCGCCTCTGGGTGGCTACTAGAACTGGGATGTTACAAAGTGGTATTAGAGGAATTATCTTCTCTTTAATTACTATTTAGAGCCTATATATGAGGATAAGAATGAATTGGTACTTGATAATAAGGTATGCCTGGGAGTAGCTAACCCGTGTACAGGGAAAATCCAATCTACCTCATTATTGTAATTTTTCTGGTTTCACAATTATTACAGTTGATTTGATTTCACCTTGATTGATTCACATGTTTTGTGTTATTATTGTTGATGTCATTGAGGTTCTATTTCTGTTGCAACCTGATGAGATGAGGGTATTCCATCTCATTCATCATATATGAACTTGCTAGGAATCACATGTCATGCATTCTTTCCCTGACTTTTAGGGTGCATTAGCAATTTCATGTTGTTGTGATAGATGTTGTGCTAGATATGCATATTGTTGTGATAAATGATTTGATAGAATACCTACTGTTTTATAGGGTATTTCTTTGTGTAAGGATTTTTTAAATGAATTCCAAACTTTGGTTCTTGAGGTGTTATGGGCCCTCATGAATCGGAATTTGGTGGATCTTTGACTTGTTTACCTTGTTATGACATGTATAAGATGCCAATATTTGACTCATGAGCAGTATGGGCCCCCACAGATTATAATTTGGCACTTTGAGGTCTGTTATAGTGTTTTCTGGGTTTCAGAGTAGTTTTTGAGGCCTACTGTTCGGAAAAACCCAGAATACACGATGTGTAATGTTAACTACATGCCATGTGTTCTTCTGTTCGGGAAGAAACTGTTTTTCTTAAGTACATGCCATGTACTGTATATACATGCCGTGTAGTATCTAACCGTGTCTCAGACTGTGTGGTCAGGGACACATGGTTTGGAATCTTTGGTAATACATGTTGTGTAGAGGGTGTACACGCTGTGTCATAGAACCGTGTAACCAGGCGTGTCACTAAAAACACAGCTCGGAAAAATCTTCTTTGTACACACCGTGTTCATTTGGAACACATCGTGTGGTGTAACCCAGGTACCCGACCATGTAACTAACAATACATGTCAGTGTTATCCTTTCTCATACATGCCGTGTCTACCTGAAACACACCGTGTAGTGTGAGCCGTGTAACCGACCATGTATCTAATAACATGGGTCAGTGAGGTTCGTCTAGTACACGTTGTGTTTGGAACTAACACGCCATGTAGTCTTGTTCTAAGGAGAACCATGTGGCTTAGACATGTAGAAGGAATTGGGAAGGTGAATAGGATTCAATTATACATCGTGTGTTAGGTGAACATGCCATGTGTATGGGGTGTTACATGACTGGTTCTGGTATGAGTACACGCCCATGTGAATGGATGAAGGGAACATGTCATGTAGGGGTTATACACGCCGTGTAGTCATGTTTTGGAAAAACTTCAATGCTTTCCTTATCCTATTCCCTTCTTACACTTTCAGTTTTTAGTCCTTGATAATCTTGATCTATGGTTTGTGTTTGACCTTACAGATTCATGCTTTTGGGACGTCCTCCGGTTGTACACCAATTGTAGGGCAGTGATCAGACACTAGATATGGCTGATCAGGGACTACATGTATATCCTCCCATTGTGCCAGTGTTGGAACCATCCGTCATTACAGACACAGGCGCTGATGCATAGTTCCTAGAGGGCTTTATGATGTTCATGTAGATCTTTTGAGGAGTACCACATTCTTCCCCTTCTATGGCAGAGCTAACATGGGTTTTCCAGCAGTAGCATCCTCCCACCTTCACAGGGGAAGGAGGACCTAAAGCTGTAGAGTCATGGTTAGAAGACATGATTTCTATCTTCAAGCATCATGAGATACCTCAATAGAGTAGGGTGAATCTCACTGCGCACATGCTTCGGGATTTCACCAAGACATGGTGGGATGTGATCTCAAAGGTGGGACACCAGTAGGTTATGGCATGGGATCAATTCCAACATATCTTCTATGACTAATTCTATCCAGAGAACTTGAGGGTCGATCGAGCCTAATAGTTTATGATTCTGGAGCAGGGTACTCTTTTGGTTATGGATTATTCCTCTCGCTTTACCAAGATGTGGCATTTCACGCCTATTTCAGGATTTAATCAGTTATTACTGGCAAGGAAGTTCAAGGATGGTATGAGGCACGACATCTGATCGCAGGTGAACATCTTCAGGTTGACTCCTATCACTTATATCGGCAACCATGCGCTAATTACGGAGCATAATCTGAGAGATTCTGGAGTTGTGAGCTAGGGAGGCTTGGAATTTGGAGTTAGTATTCCTCTTACTGACAGCAGGAAGCACCGTAGGGAGTCTACGCGCAGATATCCAAGGAGGCGAGATACTTATTCTTGTATTCAGGAGGTGTGATACTAGTGCGGGAAGAGCGGGCATACGAGGCCACACTGCCTGAGAGAACCAGTGGAGTGCCGATATTGGGGCAAGATGGGTTATCTTCAGCGCTTCTGTTAGATCTTCTCATCATCAGCTGGTGACAGGGGTTCTTCTATGACTCCTCGTTTAGGAGTAGTACCACCAGTTTCTCACCAGTCTGGGAACTAGATTTGTTCCAGCCATTCAGGCCGAGGTGGAGGTCTTGGTCATGGTATCCAGTCACCCACTTTTCAGTGAAAACAGGGTGGATCAGCTCAGTGTGGCCAGATAGGGTCAGAGGGCCGCGGTGCAGGTCAGAATTTTGCAGTGGAGCAGACCCAACATGAGTAGGATCCCAGACCATCTACAGTGTGAGGTACGATCTTAATAGCATCAGTTTTAGCTTTTTCTCTTTTTGATATAGGGGCTTCCCATAGCTTTATATCTTTTGCGATTGTGGAGAGCCTTGGGCTCTGCATCTTTTATTTTTCTTATATCTTGACACTAGATACTCCGTTGGAGACTATAATGATGAGTGTACGTCAGTGCAAGGAGTTCCCTCTAGAGGTTGGTGGGTGTCACTTTTTATGGGACCTCTATGTCATAGAGATGAAAAGCTTTGATTTCCTTCTCAGAATGGACTGGCTAGTTTTCTTCCAGGCAGTCATCGATTATTATCTCTACATGGTGAGTTTTATATCACCAGAGGGTGGATATTTTCTTCATAAGGGAGAATGGGATATCCAGGAGAGCAGAGAGAAACCTGAGCATCATGGGTTAAGAGGAGTTACAACTCATATTTCTAGTCTATATCTAGATGACCAGGGGATTTCACAGATGGACTTTCCTCCAGTGGTGGATCGTATCAGAGATGTCTTTCCAGAAGATTTTTCAAGTTTGCCTTCGGAGCATGAGGTAGAATTTTCTATTGAGATTATGCCAGGAGCGACACCAATGTCCATTACTCCTTATAGGATGACTACACCTAAGTTATAGGATCTCAAGAAGCAGTTGGAGGAGTTGCAGGAAAAGGGTTTCATCTGACCTAGTACTTCTCCTTGGGGTTAGCCTGTCCTTTTTGCGAAGAAGGCGGGTGATACCCTCAGTCTTTATGTAGATTATCAGAAGTTGAACAAGTTGACAGTCAAGAACTGATATCCATTACCAAGGATTAATGATCTCTTCGATCATCTTCAAGGATCCTGGGTGTTCTTGAAGATTTACTTGAGGTCTGGTTACCATAAGTTGTGCGTTAGAACATCCGATATACCTCTTACAACCTTTTGAAGTAGGTATGGTCTATACGAGTATATGGTTATGCCGTTCGGTCTCATGAGCACGCCTACAGTTTTCATGGCACTGATGAACCGAGTGTTCCATCCATACCTAGATTCCATCGTGGTGGTTTTCGTGGATGATATCTTAGTGTGCTCTCAGACTCGACATGACCATGAAACACACATTGAGATCGTTTTGAGTACACTGAGAGAGCATCATTTATATACTAAGCTCTCAAAATGCCACTTTTGGATGGATCAGATTCACTTATTAGGTCATGTTATCTCTGAGACCGGACTGTCAGTAGACCCAAAAAAGTTAAATCAATAGTTTCCTGGGAGCATCTGAAGAATATCTTTGAGGTACAGAGTTTTCTAGGGATGGCTGGATACTACAGACACTTCATTTAGGAATTTTCATTCTTAGCAACACCACTGATGGGTCTGACTAAGAAGGGTGTAAAGTTATTGTGGTTATATTCTTGTGATTCAGCCTTTCAGAAGGTTAAAGGGAGGTTTAATTAAGCACCAATACTAGTGTTTCTAGAGCCGGGAAAGAGATATACTGTGTACTATGATGCTTCAAGTATCAGGCTGGGAGTTGTGCTTATGTAGGGATAAGGAGTCGTTGCATACGGGTCTCGGCAGTTGTGGCCATATGAGAAGAATTACCCGATGCACAATCTCAAGTTGGCTGTAGTTTTTCATGCCTTACGCTGTTGGAGACATTACCTAATGTGAGAGAATTTTGTGGTTTTCACCAACCACAAGATTCTCAAGTACATCTTCACTCAACGTGATTTGAATTTGGGACATCAAAGGTGGGTTGAGAACCTTCAATATTTTGACTCTGAGCTTTCCTATATTCCTAGGAATGGAAATGCAGTAGATGATGCGTTGAGAAGGAGAACTCAAATACAAGCAGTTCAGGAGTCCAGCAGTGAGTGGAAGCTTATGGATCTGTTCTCTAAGATGAATTAGGAGGTGCATGATAGACAGGGGTAGACGTTTCTTTCTTATGTAGCAGTTACCTCTACCCTTCTTGAACAAGTGCGAATGAGGCAGATATCAGACTCAGAAGGCCTAGTCCTATGGGAGAATGTGTCAGGAGAGGACTCTTTTCCAGGATGGACCATAGGGAAGGATGAAAATTTTCATTTCCAAGGGCGTGCATGGGTGCCAACATACATACATGAGGAGTTGATGTAGGAATTTCATTCCTTAGTTTGGTAAGTTCATCCTGGTGTCACCACGATGTATTGTGATCTACACCGTTAATATTGGTGGCCAGGTATGAAGAGAGATGTTTCTGGTTTTGTCAATAGGTGTTCCACTTGTCAGTAGGTGAAGGCAGAGCATCAGTGACCAGTAGGGATTTTACAATAGTTACCTATTCCTAAGTGGAAGTGGAATGATGACACAATGGATTTTGGGACAGGTTTACCGAGGTCACCTCGAGGGAATGATGTAGTTTGGGTTTTCATTGACATACTCACGAAGGTTTCTCACATCTTGCTGATCAAGGAGACCTTCAGTGTTGATGATCTGGGGCAGTTGTACATCCGTGAGATTGTGCACTTATATGGAGTTACAAACTCCATTATTTCAGATAAATATTTATGTTTTACTTCTCAGGTCTGGCAGGGGCTTCACAAGGCTTTGGGTATATAGGTAATTTTGAGTACAACTTACCACCCCCAGACATATGGCCAGTCCAAGCTTATGATATAGGTGCTTTAAGACATTCTTCGAGCATTATTCTGGATGTTGGAGGTTATTGGGAGAATCAAATACCTCTTGTGTAGTTTTCCTAAAACAATAGTTTTCAAGAAACTATTCAGATGGAACCTTATGAGGCTTTGTATGGTAGGCCATGCCGATCACCCTTATGTTGGCTGGAGGCAGGAGAGGTAGCTTTGTTGGGACCTCATCTTGTTCAGGAGACCTCAGAGTAGATAGAGTTGATTCAGAAGAGGATGGATGCTGCACAGACTTGACAGAAGTCTTATGCTGATCAACGAAGATGACCTTTGGAGTTCGAGGTTGGGGATCAGGTTTTTCTACGTCTCACACCGAGGTTGGGAAATAAGAGGATTAGGAGATAGGGTAAGATTTCTCCAAGGTACGTCAGGCCGTTTGGGGTGTTGGAGAGGGTTGGGCCAGTTTCCTATCAGTTGCAGTTGCCTCAGAGGTACCGTGCTATGCAAGAAAGTTTCCATGTTTCTCTGCTTCGACATTACTTCTCAAACCCGTCTCATGTTTTCCAACCCGAGGAGGTTGAGTTGGAAGTAGATGCATCGTTCGAGGAGCATCCTATTCGGATTGTTGATCGAAGTATGAAGGTTCTTCATGGCTAGTATGTCCCTCTGGTACGAGTGCTATGGAAGCATGGGCGAGTACAAGATGAGACTTGGGAGAGGTAGGCTGATGTACGAGCACAGTGGCCGGAGCTATTCGGGGTTTCTTCCTCTATGTCGCCTTACTAGGGAAATTTAGGGGCGAATTTATTTAAGGGGGGAAGTTTTTAAGAACCCTGATTTTATTTTTCACGTATGTTTTTTTGGTCGTTTTTTAGAAAAAGAAGAATTTCTGGAAATTTTCAGAGTACATGAAGTGTACTTTCTGAGTACACACTGTATACTCAGTTACCGCAGGTGGGTGTGATGGCCATGTAGCGGCCATGCACACGATCATGTGGGGGGGTGACCTGGAGGCCGCCTAAAGTGGAGTATGGAAACAACAAGTACACGTCTTGTACTTCCAAAGTATACACCGTTTATTTTCTTTTTTTCATTAAACTTACCGGGGTTGCGTCTAATCGCCAGAAACATCTTCTTCTTAGTTTAGTTTGGCCGATAGATCCTGTATGACCATGATCTTCCTCTGAGACCCCAACCGAGCATCTGATCTCTGATTCGACCACCATCAACTGTGTTGGGATCGCCTCGGTAATCTCTCTCTTATTCTTGAGCATCGTTTCCCAATTCCTCCTTCTCAAGTTACCCTCTATTGAAATTTTTAGACATTTTTGTATATATTCATCATTATATGGTGATTCAAGCCTTGAGACTCATGTATATTGATCTTCCCATGCCTAGGTAGGTGGTTTGTTCCTTTTTGTTGAAATTATTTGAGTTATATGTAAAAATTTGTCCAATACCTTTGAACGAGGTATTGCGTGTTTACCATTTTAGTACTGTAAATTTCCTTCCATGATTGTGTGCTTGTGTAGAGGTTAATTTCATGTGAATAGGGTTCATTTCTATTCTTTGGAATTTTTTTCCATTTCATGATTTTCTTTTTTGAAAGTTGGGTCTAGTTTGCATGTTAGGCTGCTATTTACTTTCCCATCCCTAGTTTTAGGATGGTGTGATTGTTCTAATATACTAATATACTGTAGACTGATAGCCAAGTAGTTCTTGAGGTTTAATTTGGACTATGAGCATTACTATACCTACTTAACTTACACAGGGCCATGAGAACCTGGTGTAGTAGACCATAGGGAGAATGGATAGAAGGGATTCTCCAGAGTGTCTATTTTACTTATGATGCGAGACCATAGGGGTAATTGATGTATGTTCTTCCTCAGAGTGTTTTTAGTTCCTCGACGTGGTCCACATAGGGAATGTGACATAAGTTCTTCCCTAGAGTTCCTTTAGTTGCTGATACGAGACTATAGGAGGAATCAACAGTAGTGCTTCCTCAGAGAGTCTATGCTTAAGCTGAACCAGAGGGGTTAGACTGAGTGTATTTCCCAAAGGGTTGCTTGTGATTCTAGGTGGGACCAGAGGGGATAAGCCATGAGTACTTCCCAGAGGGTTACCTTTTGTGTTTATCTATTTCTTGATATATGAAACTAAATGCATTGAAAATGTGGATTATTTACTGCTGAGTACTTCCTTGTTTACTACTTTTTGTACTTATTACCTGGGATATATTCACTGATTGTTAGGCACAGATCTTGTGGTGGTTTCCTTCTAGGATTTAGTCTCACAACCTATTTGGGCCATGCTTTTGGGCCCAAACAGATTATATTATTGCAGGTATATATAAGGGAAAGTGACCTTCTACTTCAGGTACTTGATTTGCTGTGGAGATGGAGAGTATGAGACCAAGCTATGGCTTTCGATGCTGAGGAGTTGTTTACTTGCGTTCTTTTTGTACTCGGTTTTAGTACTGTTTTATGCCAGCATTTTGATTTGTTTGGATGCTTTCCTAGACATATGTATCATGCATCATTCATATATATATATATATATATATATGTGCACCGATTTATTATTTTCCAGACTCCTACTGTTTACTATTGTATGGATCATTCCTACATCAACTTTTACTATTGATTTCTTTCACCATGTTACTTTGCCAATGAGGTAATAGTTTCCTCACTATTACACCCAAGGCCCTCTCTAATAGTTGGTAGCCTCTGGCGTTCGGGGAAATGTGCATGAGGCCATGTGACAAACCGGGTACAGGGCGCCTCTGGGTGGGTTCTGGAATAGGGATGTTACAATTGATGATGTTGGGTTTGAACCTTATATAGGCATCCTATGTATCCCATCAAAAGAGGAATCCAATCACATGTAATTTGAGACACATAATTTATGGTTATATGACAATATCATTCTGTTTAGTTTCACATCATATGATGAGGATGATTTTATGTAGTTTAACATCATGCGACTAAAATTTTTTCCACACAATTTATCTTCATGCTGTAAGGATGACTGTTTCATGAAATATATAGAAATAAAAGATAGAGTGGGGCTTATGTATATGAATATTACTATTTAGACTTAGAAGTGGAAGAGATAAGGTTTTATGGTAGTCACCATTAATAGTTATAACATTGTAACTTACACATCCACTGTACAAGTTAGATTGGAAAATAGGAGGTACAAATGCCACATATTTCAGGTAGCATATAGGAGGACTTATCACATCTCAATGACTTAAAGGTTGGATGTATGGGTTATTCCAATGGTGGATACCTCTTTCCATAGGTAGAATTCGGCATCCAACAAGTCCCTAGATCAACCAAGCTCGAATCTGGGTAAACCAAGTGTTGGAACATGTTTTGGGGGAATTCTCACTGACATACTTAAGATCAAGACCCTTATTATCAAGGAAATGAAAGAGAAAAAGAAACATGGGGACCCTATATGGTAAGGGAGACACATGTGATACACATTTTCTCAATAGAAATAAATATTTATAGAAGATAATACTGGTGTGAATAGCTTGACTTCATGAATTTGGTGTCTTTGTATAAGGGCTTGATAATTTTAGGTCCAAATGGAAAATTTGGGGGAAATAATGCTCTACCATTGAATCTAGGGTGTTCATGATTCTTTATAATGAGATATTAAAAGGATGGTTTTCCATTGTAAATGGATTAAAGAACACCTCACCTAAATAATTCTAGGGCGAGTGATAAGGCTTCATCCCAGTGACATTGGTGTGAAGGGATGAGAGATTTTACCAAGTGATTATAAGGATAAGTGATTAGGGATTTTTCGAAGTAATACTAGGGAGAAGTGATGAGGTATTTTACTAGGTGATACTAGGGTGAAATTCCAATAAACTCTCTCTCTCTATCTTTTTAGTTTCCTTTAGTTTGGGTGTTTAATAATATACATATGGTATTTAAGGAATTGGGTTATAAAACAGGGAAAGAAGATATTTTGTCCATCTCCTTATATTATAGAAGGTTTAAATGAGGATCCCAAGTGTCTTATTTATAATAAAAATAAAAACTCTTGGTGAAGGTTTTTTTGTGCTAGTGATTCCAACTGGTGAAACCTTTGTTAAGTACAAGGTTTCATAAGTGTCATATGCAGAGTCAACTTTGGCACACTTATTGAGTTTTATAGATGATTAAATCACCCTTACCTATAGATTTTCCTTTATTATTTCAGGTATTACTTCTTTAAGATCATTGTCCTTTTCATAAAAGGGGAGAACCTAAAAATACCCCCCCCCCTCTAAATTGGATCTGATTAGAAGAAGTAATATTTAAACCTAAGGTTAAAGTGACAATGACATAAATTAATTTCTAAAAAAAATTATTTTTGACTTAAATATTTAATGGATTATTGTAGTTTTACATGAAAATAGTATACACAAGTCATCCACACAAACGTTTTATGTTTCCTTTCCACATAAACCTTAAATTATTATAAATAGAATATGGGGGGATCCCCCTGCTTCTATACCTTTTCTTATAGGAATCAACTTACCGATGTTCGTACACCCTAGTCTTTCAAGATAGCTCATGTTACACACTCACCTTTGGATTTAACCCACCTTTTGCATATAGATGTTTGGTGTAGAGGTTGGGTGAATATGTTATGTGATGTCCTAGCTTAAGACACAAACTAGGGAGAGGGACCTGAGCGAAGCACTTAGGTGAAGTTCTCGATTTAGGAAAATCGGTTGGGAGAACTACATGGGTGGGAAAATTTGGACTTTTCCAAATTTACTCTCAATACTTCATGCTTAGTATATTTTTCACCCAAGTACTTTGCCTTATATCCACAATTAATTTCTAATTAACCATCATGTTTTTACTTCTAATAAATTCTTTAGATTATTGGACTAGGATACTACTACTCATGTAGAATTTTCCTATTATTTATTGCTAGAAACTAGAAGAAGGATCATATGGGGTATCTTGTATGTGAATTTATTCCACTATTTAGTAATGAGATTATGATGGACATGCCCATACTAAAATTAAATGACCACATTACACTATCTTGGTTTATCAAGTATAAGAACATTACTATAGGTAATATTTCTTCAAAGGGTACCTACATATATAAAGGGAAAATTTTCTATGTGTGCCTGATGTACCATAGTATGAATTCTATAGACATGAAACCTCACATTTTCAAGTTGAGGAAACATTTATTCTTTTCCATTCTTTATTGTTTGACCACTGATCTATTAAAAGGATATAATGAAGACTAAGAGTTTCATGTAAGGGGAATAGTCAAGCCTAAATGGATGTGATATTATTGGGTTATTAATATTTTCATCGAATTTAGAGATGATATTTATGCGGTCAACATTTATGAAGTCATCTGGGTTTCTCAAACATACATTTACAAACAACCTTACTTAGTCTAAAAATTATTGAGTTAATGGGTCCCTTAGACCAAAACTTTCCATATGACTGTTAACACTCCCCTTTTTACCCAAGGATAAAAATTTTAAAGGGAAATTACCTCAGGTGTATAGATAAGGAAAATGAATAAAATATGAGTAACACCCTTCTCCCAAACCCCCTAGAGTTCACCCAGATAAAGCTTGTATGATACACTTACATGATCAGAAACCTAGTGAAAGTTTGACTCGTGTGACCTACTAGTATGGAATAATTTCATGAAAAGTATCATTTACCCAGGGTATTAGATTTACCTATAAATATACCCTTTAGGATCCTCATTCAGGACTCTTGGAAGAATGGGAAGATAAATGAATTTCTCCCCACACAATTCCATCTCTCAAGTCTTTCAACCCCTCAAGTAGCTTCCCAAGATTACATAATAAGAAACAACTAAAAAAGGATCAGGGTATAAATTTCCCCAAAGGTCTAAAACACTAAATACATACACGAAGAACCACTCCCCCCTTAGTCCAAACACACTAGGGAGAAATACCTCCCTAACTAAAAACTTGAACGCTATCCTTCTAAGAGAATATGAGGATACCATTTACTATTAAGGAAAAGCCTCACCCAAGTCGTGTCACCCATATCAATCCATTCTACCAAGTATAAATTAGGATATATCCTATATGACTACTAAGGTATCAATTGGGTAATGTTCAATATGTCAGCCTAAGTATCACTTGGGTGAGTTCCCTTCTGACCATCCAGGTATCACCTGGGTGAAGTTAATTATGAACTCCTAGGTTCCACTTAATAAAATCACCTTTGACTCTACTAACTATTACACATGAAATTACATATTATACTTAGGTTTACCATCTAAAAATTTCACCTCTTAGGCCTCCCCCACGACCATCATATCTTTATAGATAGGGTATGGATGCACCATCATGTCTTTTGGATCACTGATTCCCTTGGTAAAAGAAGGACACACATTTAACCTTTCTAGTAATTATAGTACTCAGGATATTCAAAATCATGGATACCATTGGTAATTGGGATCCTAACCATAGGGATGGTGGAATTATTTTAGGTAGGTAAATTCACTTCCCACATGATTCCTACAATGTGAAGTGAATCAGGAAGTATCTACACATTTTGAGGATACATAATTCCCAATATAGTGTTTAGAAATGAACAGGAATATGAGAGTGGAAATCCCTCAAAGAGTGAACCTATAGTCATCCAAACCCCACCCTCACCCACCAATAGATAAGGAAATATGTTCTCTTTTAAGATAATACTTTCTATAGTAAAATCCAATCATTTCCTATAGGATTCCATATTTTTACTTCCTTCCATATCTCCACCCTCATCCATTAACGGATGGGGAAGAGAGTTCCAATATGGGATTCCAATTTATGTGTATGTACCTTCTCATACTTTATGCAATATGTCAATATTATACTTCCTATTTTTTTTTCTCACCCTGAACAATACTCATGTGGGCATAGAGGCCAGTGGTGATCATGACACAAGCACGACCAAAAATACCTCAGGTCTCCTACTAGGTCTAATCCCCAATTGTAGTTCCATATTGTAAAAGGATATATACCCTATGAGACAAACCTTTATAGGTCCATATTACAAATAAATAATTCATGGTCCTCCCCCACAGTTTTAATCCCCAAAGCATTACAAACTATGTGGGCTTTGATTTTCATCTCGATGGGACATATAGGAAGCTTCAATGAGGTTCAAACCTGTAATCTCAAATCTGCACAGGAGGCTATATTTTTTCCAAATAATTTTCCATATCATCCTCATTGAACCATATTCTTTGTGAGAGATATATTAATAGGTAAATAACCATTTTAAGATCAATCCATTCATGCTAGGACATATTCCCTACAGGGTCAACTGAAAAGGACCACTTCGACATAATTACTTTATCAACAGTTGCTAGTAATCTCTCTCCTAAAATTCCTTTCCACATAAAATGAGATTTCATGGTCTAATCCTTTTTAGAAAAACTTAAAATGCAGTGCATGTCCTATTAAGTGACATCAAACTACATGGGTTCTGATTCCTTCTATGAGGATATGTAAGAATCCCTTTCATGGGCCCTATACAAACATCAAAACAACAAAAAACTCCCTGGATGATGATAAATTACTGAGAAATCATTACATGGATTAAAACTAGCATCAATAAATAATAAGTTTTATAAGAATGGACAACCTATGATACATACATATGGTACTATAAATGGAGAACCTCATATACATATAAATGGTTTCATTGATGGATAACCTCAGATACACACAATTGTTCGCATTCACACATGTAGATGTTTGATTAAAAATATAAAGGGTGATTATAATTATGATAGGTTTCATAATGGATTTACAGAAATAAACTAAATCTATAATAGAGTCATATAGTAGGAAACAATTCCCCCCAAAAGGGTACTCTGATCTCGACCTCTCATCCTCTTGACCAATGCGAGTTCCTAAACATCATTTGAAAAGTTCCCAGTGATCGACTACCTTTGGAAAGAAGATATCGAACCAAAATATGTGAATCATTGGGTGTTTATGGTTAAATGAATAAATATTTTTGGAAACCACCAAGAAATGGGTGTGAAACAAAAAATATTGAACTTGGAATGAACTCTTTCATTAGAAGAAATAACTATGTCGCCCACATGTCTGACCATTTCATCTCATGTATTCATATGATGTGAAAGTAGGTGATAAAACACATTTTATTGAATATTTTATTGATAATAAATGACATAATTTCCTCAAATTGTGTTAAATATTTTTATATACATAATATTTTAGATTAGATCATTCATTTATAAATTTGATGAAAGTTCCAGTTTTGACCTGTTAAAGTGAACTGTATTATTTTGATCCTAATTTTTTTGGTGAC
Source organism: Viscum album (assembly GCA_963277665.1). NCBI lineage: Eukaryota > Viridiplantae > Streptophyta > Magnoliopsida > Santalales > Viscaceae > Viscum > Viscum album. The sequence goes on from OY728130.1 coordinate 302,237,888, forward strand.
TTATTTGAACTTTAAATTTTGTGAAATAATTCTTAACTTAATGGTATAAACATTTTTTAGATTATATGATTTGGATTACACATTTTATTGAATTAAATGGGCCATAAATTCAAAGATGTACTATACTCGCTAGATTTGACACCACATCACTATTTGGGCCATAACTTTTTCATACGAGATTGTATTGAGATAAAATTTTGAAAGAATATATAGAAACAAATTAATCAGAAATAATACTTCTATAAGGATAGATGATTCTCGAGTTTTTGGGTTCAACTATTAGGTGAAATTTTGATTATAATATATGTCTAAAATTTTCCATTCACACTTTTAAACACTTGTAACCCTAGCCTAATCTCCCCTATATAAATTTGTATTTTTATCCTTTGGAAGGGGTTTGTTGTGAATTAGAAGTTTTTTAAGAGGGGAAGTGGTCTCAATCTATTTATCCAAGCATTTCAAGAGTGATATCTCTTGAAGAAAGGGTCCCTTCAATGAAGCCTTTTTCTTCTTTACATTGTAATGTTTGTGTTTTCATAAGAAGCTTATTAGTTTCTATTACATTAATTATATTTTGATCAATTATATTCTTATTTCAAAAAATTATTTTCGTTTCAAATAAAGAGTATAAACCTGATTGGGATACACCCTTTTAAAACCTTTTCAAATATAAATCGTTTCTATAATGACTACACCACTCTTGGAAGAGTTTTTTTCTTAGTAATAGATCTAATTATCAACTTATTCAATTATTTGTTTTGAATCAATGAGATAATTTTATTAAAATAATATGATACATTAATTGAGTTTTGAACTTAAAATAAACCAAGAAATAAATTGAACAACTGACAGAAACATGTGAGGTCTAGTAATGTGTGAATTGTGAGAGCGTGATCATAATTGGTAAAACAAAACAACACGAGATCAATTTGTCAAGTTAAAATACAATCAAGAAACTCAATTCATCCCCATTTCGAAAAATGGGTATGTTCTATAATTTACCACTAACCATAAGCTAGCCTTAGAATATCAACCTAATAAGGGTTTTGTGATTTATCATTCTGAAGCTAGAATAGGGTTTAATTAATTTTATCTTTGTTGTTAAGTTAATTCTCACAGGTCTTGGGGATTAACAAATTAGGATATCATAGTTTAGTGAAGTTTAAATTTAATGATAATTATTAATAAGTAAGAAAATAAGTATATTTATATCTATTATGCCTTATAAAAATATTTTCCTTTTTTTTTTCTCGTTGTGTTTTATCAATCAAAATTACAAAAAAGCATCTTACAGAACACATCTTCTAGTTTAATAAATGTTAAAAAATCCCCATAATTTTAAGTACCATGTTTCTTTTCAAAATAAATTTAATTTTTTTATTTTAATTACTTCTTCCTTTAAGTGATGACCATGGTTAGCCACTCTGCTATACATAAGAACCCATAAAATAACACTTCATTTGAGAGTGCCCATGACAGTGACTTTCAAATTATTACTTTTTCTAGGGAGGAAAGTACTTTATTCAACTACTTAGAGGTATTTATTTTTGACTTTTATTTCATTATATTATCATTTTTTTATTCATCAGTCTTTCCCCTTTCCCAATTTTTATTTTTTTATTTTTATAGACCATTATTTATAACTTATCCTTTTATTATGCTCCATTTTTCTTAAATTATTTTCTTTATTGATTTTTGACATGAAATAATCTCGAGAATCTATTATATATTGACCCTAATATTAAGATTACCCTTAGGGATCAAATCAGATAGTCTCATTCAACATGAATTTTCAACATTCACCCGGTTAGGGAATTCCTCCATTTCAGGAACATTGAAATTGGAAGCACTTCTGAATTGAACTTTAAACTAGAACTAATGTATAAAAATAATATTAATGAGATTAATAGAACCATTCGATAATTGGATTCACTAGACATTAAATATAAATAAAATTGTATTAAATACCCATACCTTAAATCAAACTTGGATTTAAAATATGGATTGATAAACATTCTTATGAAATTTCATAGCCTCTTCGGTGAGGATCCCAATGATCATATAAAAGAATTAAATGTGAATTTATCAAACCTGAAACAAATAAATTTATCTAAAGATAAAATCTAACTAATAAAACTCCCCTTCTCACTTGATGAAACTGAGAAAGATTGGATATATTATTTACAACATGAAGATGTAACATGTTGGTATGATTTGAAACATCTTTTCTTGGAGAGATTTTTCAAGCATCAATGACTAATTCTATTAAAAAAGAGATCTCATGAATCAAGAAATACTAAGGGTAATTGATGTATCAGTACTAGGAGTGATTCAAGAAGTTGCGTGCAAGCTGCGCGCATCACTAAATCAGTGAGAAACTCCTCATCCAATACTTCTATAAAGGCCTCATGTCTATAAAGAGTATTATGATGGATGGTTTAGTTGGAGGGGAATTGGTAAAAAAAGAAACTCCTGTAGATTCACATGTGTTGATTGATAAGGTTATAGGTTATAGGTGTAGTGTAAGTACATGATTGGGCATGTACCCAACTTTGAAAATTTCTGTGATTGATGATTAAAATAAGATAAATACAATGATAAACTCTAGTATCCAAAAAATTGAATCAAAGATAAAATACGGAGGAGAGAACCTGGAACCAAGAAGAGAGGATCAAAATATATTTTTTCTAATTAATTTAATTAAATTAAATAATTACCTCCAATGTGATTCTTTCTTCATTGATGTGTTCGACCACAGGTCTGAGGTGTGGCTTTGTTACGATGTAGAATCCAAGGATAGGAATCCTCTAGTGGTGATCCACATGTGCTCCACGTATCTCCAGATGTCGCCAAAGGAGTCTCCAGGTGCTAGCACGAAAGATCCATGTTCTTGTGATGTCTGACTTTGATTGCCTTGAGAATCGCTTCCAAAGCGTTCTCCAAAATCTAGTGGAGGAGGATCTCTCTTATTCTTGAGAGTGTTCTTGGAGAGGGAAGAGTTCTCTAGGATTGAGAGCTTTTCTCCAAGGATGTTGTGCATACAACCATTGGTTAGCCGGTGGAATGACCCCTTGGATAATTTATAGAATAATAACATAAAAAGGAATTTAATTCACCAGGTAATAATAAATAATTATCACAAATTACATTACTTAATTTATTATTCCATGTGAAACCCCATGTAAAATAATAACAGGAATTCTGTTATTTCCATGACATGTGCTTAACTTGCATGTTATATTTAAATATTATTTAACCAAATAATATTTAATATTATTTCTCACCAGACCCATAAATTTGTTTTACAATCTTCCTCAATATTTACCAGGACTTGAATAATGATTATTTATTTATTAAAAAAATATAACTGTATTATTTGTTGATAAATAAATATTCCATCCCTGATATATTCTCTCAAATAACTAGTGATGAAATAAATTAAATCAGGAATACTTGCATAATTATTAAACCACAACTGAGAATAATATTTATTCTACTTTTTAAATAAATACATTATTTAACTGATATATTGGCTACACTTAGTGTGTGACCCTCTAAGCCTCTTTCTCATTGACATTAGGTGGGATTTCCTAAAGTCCATGATTATCGTCTAGAAACGGGTCAAGGCACCCAATATAAAGAATTTGATGTCGCAATGACATGTCACCTCATAAAAACACTTACTGCACAATATAATCCCTTTGCCTCAATATCTCTAATCAAGCAAGTTTCATGCAAGTTCCATCAACCCATGTGCTTGATTTTTCATTCTTTGACTTCTTGGAATTGAACACGACTAGAGAACACCGTGTCCATGGATTTATTTTGGTTATATCATTTCAATAAAAGGGAATAAGATATCTACTTCCGTAGAAATGAAAAATCCTTTCTTGAATTATTAATTAATGCAATATTACTTGTGACACTCCCAAGATACCCTACCTCACCGCGAACATCTATCGTCATAGTTTTCATCAATACATCTAAGTGAATGAGTCATTATACCCATTAATAATAATTTTAAAGTATAAGGACCTATACACATATATGAAGATAGGAACACCCAATGACACTTATGAATCTGGATTTTCTACTGGCAGGTCTTGTTCTCCTAATATGATCCTAGATATTACCAAGGGTGCACACCATGATAAGGTGCCTAAAAGTTTCATGTGCCTCCACCCCTGATAGTCTGTATCATTCATGTCCCTTAAAATGATATCATCTGACCATAGAACATATATTCAGTAATAGTGACATGGAACTTCTGGGTTCTCATAATAGCAAGGATCCACTATGACCTTTTAGTGTGACAACTATTCTTAGGAAATTATCACATAATATGTCATGCAAAAGAACAATCATGATATGATAAAGAGTTTATTAATATTCATCCAATGATTACAGGTTTATCATGAAGTAAAAATAAGTTGGTTTATAAGGCACTAACTCCAACAGAATCCCACTTTCAATAGATCAAACTTCTAACAACCTTTAGTCATCTAGATCTCACATGATATTCATGCTTCTTTGATTGGCCTTTAGTCAAGGGGTCTCCACATTCTCTTTCGTGGGCACTCTTATCACTACAACTTCATCCCTTTGATAGAAATACCTCAAGAGGTGATACTTTCAGAGTATTCACTTTTTCTATTGATGTGACCTTGACTCCGTTGAAATAGAATCCACTGTAGTATTATCATAATTCAATGTAATGGGATTCTTACTTCTAGGTAGAACATCAAGCTCCTAGATTAAGTTCTGAATCTATATGGCTTCCTTGGCTGCAGCAGAAGTTTCTATATATTCATACTCCACTGTAGAATCAGGGAAAACTGGAAGCTTTGAACTCTTTCAGCTCACAACTCCTCCATTGAGATAGAAAACATATCCTGATTGCAACTTCAGATCATTATGATATGTCTAAAAACCAACATCATCATACCCTCTAATGACAAACTTTTCATCTCCTACATACACTAGGAACATATCCTTAGTTCTTCTTAGATACTTAAGGATAGTATTGATAGAAGTCCAATGATGTTCTCATGTATTTTATTGATATCTTCCTACCATGCGTAGTGTATAGGAAACATCAAGTCTGGTATATAACATGTCATATATGATAGATCCTATCACTGAAGAATATTGAATCTTACTCATCCTATATTTCCCATGTTGTGTATGGGGACATAGTTTCTTAGAATGATGTATACCATGATACAATGGATCCAATCCCCTCTTGTATTGTTCCATACTAAATCTCTTTAGTATTTGGTCAATTTATGTACTTTGAATTAGTCTAATAAGGCTCTTGGATCTATCTTGAATGATCTTGATCCCTAGAATGTATGTAACACCCCGAGATTTTATGAAAAATATTCTTTTTAATTTCATTAATGTCTTGTGTTATACGCTACACCAAAAGGAGCTTGCACAACACACATCCTTGACTTTCCTTTCATTACACGCAATCGCGACCTTCCTTGATAGCGTGTGTAGTACGCAATACCGAGTTTCACTAAACAACGATATGCTATTAAAATATTATTAAAACTAGCCGTTATGAATAGTAATAACCACTTTTTGAAATTTTGTGAATTTTATTTTTCAAAATGGACTTCATTTTTGGATTCGGAATATCGAAATTAGCTTAGGGTGAAATTTTGGTGATTTTCGGATAACTTTCATATCTTGATGAATAGTGAAAATTACTAAATTTTAATTAAAAACAACTTTTTCAATAGAAATAATTAATAGTGAAAAATTATTAATTTGGGTGGTTTTAAAGTATATTTAGAATATATTTTTACAATTTAATACAATGTTGTTCCTTGGATGTAATTTCGCATTTAAACTAGTTATAAACAAGTTTCAATCTTTTGATAGTTATTATCTCTTAAAAACACGCTATTTGTTTTGACGACGGGAATTAATTTTTAAATTAGTTAATGCAACTGATATGTTTTGAATTTGGTAAAATAGACATCATTTTTGAGTTCATAATATCAAATATATCTTAGGCCTAATTTTTGGTATTTTTCTGAAAACTTTCAATTTTTGATGAATAGTGAAACCACTAAGTGGTAGTTAAAAAACTGAATTTTTCATAAAACTTAATTTTACCGCTTCTGTGAGTGGAATTTCAAAAATCCGAGAGACACGGTTGATGTCAGTAAGTAAAATGTGGTTCAATGAGATAAAAATAATTTTTTGGTGAATAGTAACTTTTTACTTTTTTTACCATGGTTAAAAGTAAATAGGGTAATTAAGGGTAGAAATGATATTATTATTACCCTAACACATGTCCTAATTCTATTGGACAAGTTTAATTCGACCAAAAACAAACTTAGGAATAAAATATGACCATTTAGGCCCACTTGGATTAGATTAGGACATTTATTATTAATTTATTTAAAGAAGAGTTATAAGAGTTAAAATCAAAGTTTATTTACTAAAACATTTTTAATATAGGGTTATACATAAGATAAATTCGATTGTAAATATTCATTAGAAATATAAAAATATTTACTACATAATGGTATTTTATTTGTAATTTTTAGACATTAAATAATATAATTTATTTATGACACAACGATGATGCAGTAATTATCTTATTAATGAAATATTGACATAGTTGATGTTATAAATACTCAAATAAGTATAATTTGAGACTTTTTATGACTTACACTAATTTTATAGGCTAATATGACATGTTATTGTTGATTTAATTAAATTTTTTTGAACTTATCATTCTGTTATGATTTTCACAAAAATCAATTACTAAATAGTGTCAAAATTGACATAAAATAGTTTTTAAAACAAATATTATATTATTAATTATTATTTTATTCCTAAAAATATAAGGTTCGGCCAAATGACTTAGATAAGGTTATATATATTAATAATAAACAATTTGGGGTTCGTTTGGCTTCTTATAGTAAGTTTAATAACCTTATAGTATAAGAACACAAGAAGACACGGTAAAAGTAAAATTATTTAACTTAATGTTAAATCTAAATGATAAGGTTAAAATAGGAACCTAAACTTGTCTAAATTCTATTGGATGAGAGGATTTCGACCCATCACCACATTAGCCTCGAAATAAATCAATTTGGAGCTATTTAAAACCGAACTTGACTTTATAATAAAATAATATTTTTAGTTATTCCAAAGGTGCCCCTCTCCTCCCTTATAAAAGGACACCTCCTCCCTCTCTTCCTCACACAACTTTGAGCCTTCAAGCTCGGCCAAACCCTCCCAAAATATCTTCTCCACTTCCCTATCAACATCTTAGAGGTTCTGGTCTTCCTCAAAGACCAATTTTAGTGCCCTAAGAGGAGGTCTCAAAGAGGCGCTTCAAAGAAGAGGTAATTTTCGTTACCAATTCTTTCACCTTTATTTCTTCTTCCACTTCTTCTTCTTAGGTTGTTTCATTATGAAGTAATAACATCAGTATCACTAATATACTGATATGTTATTATAAGTATGTAACAATCCTAATTCACCATCTATCCATCCTACGGAAAACGAAATCACCGCGCGTGCGTACGTACGGAATACCGTCTCCACGCCGTGGTGTAATATGTTTTTCCACCAACACCTTACATGGATGGGTATTATGGTGTAAAGAATAACTATACATATTTATTATAACATCATAATGATTATGATATATTATATCATCCACTCCAATTAAATTCAATAATTATGGAAATGATATCATCGCTCGTGCGTACGTACGGACTACCGTCTCCACGACGCGATGAGATTCATTCTCCATGTTAACCATTTAAGAATGATTATAAAGTATATATAAGAAATAATAAGGAAATATATGACATTATAAAGCTACTGGATTTATGTGTGTATATATGTATGTCATCTACTTAATTCCACTCAATTCAATAAGGAAACGAAAACAGCGTTCATGCGTACGTACGGCCTACCGTCTCCATGAACGGTGTATTTCTTTCCATTTATCGATCCATTATATATATGTATATTCTGAATATATATTATATATAAATCATATTTTATATTCTATAATTAAGTAATAATGATCTAAGTAATCATATGAATAATTACAAGTTAAAACACGAATGACAAATGAGACGATTTTACCCAAAACGCTACTTTAACATGAATTTACAAAAGAACGGGTAATATAAAGTCATAAGTGAACCATATATGATATAATAACAATGAATATGATTCGGTAATAAGTCAATGACATTATTTAAATCATTATACAGGAGGTTCAGACACTTACAAAGCAAATCGGACCTAAGGTAAGGGAAATATCACAATCTCATTTTTATCCGAGATTGTTTATACTTTGGTATTTACTGGGGTTATTTATATCATCCATGTCCATGTTTTATAAAAGTGTTTTCATGTATGTTTAAAGTCCTTTTTACCCATTTTGACTTTTACCACATGGTATGTAAGGAATCTTTCTTTTGTTTATGTTACGAGGTACTTTTTGACTTTTCCGACAAAAGTACGAGAAGAATGTTTTCTTTTAACTTATACGGCATGAATGGATTTTTTAAAAATTATTTCCAAGAAGCTTCCTTTACAAGTTTTCAAGTTTATTTTTAATCAACTTATTTTATTTTAAAATTGTATGACATCTAAAGAAAGGAAAGTGTTTTTGAAGCAGAAAGGATATTTTCCTCAAGAATGGAGTTCAAGTGTTTTATCAAAATTATTTTCCATCTAAGATAATAAAGGGTTATGTTTTTATCCCTATTATTACATTGACTTTATTATGTTGTGATGGAATTATTTATGAATTCCTTTATCGTATATGAATTGTTTTATGATGTCATGATGTTTAAGATTCCCATTTTTATTACATGGGTTATGCAATGATGTATGATTTATGATTTTGTGGCACACATAAGAATGGTATCATTATGAGATGGGTGGGACCTATATCTCCCTCCAATGCATTGGGTAAAGATTTTATATCTCATATAAAGAAATGGCTGGAATGGTAGGTTATACCGGTTCAGTGAAACATGACTGAAACAAGGGTGACTCGGTTCAGAAAGGGACTTTGTCCACTAAGATAGTCTTGGCAATGAGTCTTGACTAATAAGATATGATTATCTATGATTATGTGTGTATTCCACAAAGTTTCATGTTTTAAGTTATGATTATTGGGATTTCATTTCACTACTATGATTTATCCCATGTTATGAAATTATGCTCTCTTTTGCAGGTTAAGATTTCCAAAATGTTATGTTCTTATGAATATGATGTGATTGATATTTATTTGGTTTACCATTACTGAGCATTTGAGCTCACCCTTTTATGTTTTCTTTTCCCCAGGGTATAAAGAAAGGTTTTAGGTAAAAAAAAGGGAAGATCTTTATAGGAGATGTTGAAGATCTTTCACCACGATTAGAAGATTATATTCTGAGTTTCCAAAGACACTAAACTATTACGATCCTTGTGTGTGTGTTTGTTATGTACTAAGTATTCCGCAAAAGTAATGTAATGTCCATGTACGTCAGGCTTCGGGTCTCTACAGTTGGTATCAGAGGAAAGGTTTAGTCAACCTTTGGAAACTAGGATGCGAGAACTTTAGTGAGATTCCTATAGATATTTCTAAGGTATGTCTAGGGATGTCTCTAAGGTTAAGTATACGTATAGGTTATAGTCCTATAATTGCGCTAATGATCTTAGAATTTAATCTAAGATGCTATATATTAAGGGTACTCCCCCTTTTATTATGTTGTTTTCCCTAGCATGATTTTTTCCTCTCACACTATTCTTTTTGGGTTTTAGAAAATGGCTGGAAACAAGATGATTCACGATAATGGAGGATATGATGGACAATGGAATGATATTCTTCATGAGAAACCAAATGAAATGGGATTTGGAAGTCCAAACATCATTATTATGCCGAATCAGAAATCTCATAATATGATCAATAAAGTAAAATTTGGTAAGTTTCCTGACTCGGCTAATAAGAGAAAGATGGAGTTTCATGATGATCATAGAGGAAAGAAAGTTCAATTTCCCCTATGTAAGACATGTGGGAAGAGGCATCAAGGAGAATGTTTCAAAGGAACTGGAAGATGCTTTGGGTGTGGAAAAGAAGGACACAAATCCAGTAAGTGTAAAGGAAAAGTTTCAGTTAACACTAGGGATGAGAATAATGGTATTGCTACGACATCAACAGTGGTTAAATGTTTTAAATGTGGAATGTATGGGCATTATGCAAACCAATGCCCTAAGGGAAAGTATCATGAAGAGAATCAGTACGGCCATATGGGTAGTATTTATGTTGATGATGATGAAGAGACTACAAATGATATGTGAGATGAAAGAATTGTTGAAGCTCGGTCAATGGTTTAAGAAGGTAGTGGAATGATTACATGATTATCAAGTGTAATGTCGTACTATAGAATAAAAAGACATCTAAGGATTGTTACACTGTTGTCTTTCCTTAAGTTTTGAAAGTTTATGATGAATGGTATGAGTAACAATGAAAGTTTATTCAGATATTTTTTTGGAAAGTGGTTGATATGCACATAATGAAGTGATAAAGAGAAAATGAAATGTTTGACAGTATTCATGAGCTCATGATTGATATAAGGACTAAGTGATATCATGGTTTGATTATAAAGAATTTTGAGGATTTTGGTTTTTGGAAAGTGTTAACTTTTAATTGCATTCATGTTTTCACTAAGGTTCAATGGGTATTCAAGAGAGTACATGATTAAGGCCTTTGAATGTTTGGAATGTGACCAACAAGACATATCTTATGATATATAGGGATCAACGATGGTATTAAATCTCTGGTAATCATTTTCACTATATAATGAGAGTGGACTGCAGTATTATGGATAAGCCTAAAGATTGGAATGGATTATGTTGGAAATAAGTTAGGATAAAACGTTTTTTGATATTATTGATGGGATGTTATAGTAATATAGCTTTAGAAAAAGGACAACCTGCAGGATAGGCGACAACCCATCGCGTCGGACAAGGCTGTGGGAATCGAACCCACAACCGAAGTGCGACTGGCCTTTATCGCCTACCACTGGCCTACAGGAAGTCCCTGTTTAGTAGAAACTAGTTTTATTGTATTAAGCAGTATGATATATGAAGTATAAGTCTATTTTAGGAACCATATATGATTAATCTCACTAAATAATGACTTATGTATATTTAATAACTTTTGCTAACCTTTTGTTTGAGACAGATGGAATGACCTGTCATACTAACACTTCACGAATAACAAATTCAACTTCATTTATTTAAGAGATGAAGTGGAAATTGTTCAAGGCACGAACAACAGTGAAATTGTACCAAAATAAAGTAAGTATTTATTCTAATTCAAATTCTTCAACTTTAGGGAAACGATCTTGAAAACCAAAAATGTTGTGCTAGTGCTCTTATATCTGATTAATCAGATGGTACCTTAGATCATCACAAATTTATGGATTTGTGATTGTTGGCTTTTCCATAGCCATGTTCACTACCACTCTCCATCAGAACATGATGGTTAGATTTTTCTTCCATATCCATATTTTCACCTATGTGGAAACCCAGTGATTAGTTTATTTGGGTAACCGTTACGTTTCATACTTTTGTTTTTAAAGATTGGTTTTGGTATTCCTTTTTACGATGTGGGTTTCGATTAAAGAAACTTTCAAATAGTAAACCATTTATAACCCCGACGAATTTCGAGGGCGAAATTCATTTTAAGGGGGGTAGAATGTAACACCCCGAGATTTTATGAAAAATATTATTTTTAATTTCATTAATGTCTTGTGTTGTACGCTACACCAAAAGGAGCTTGCACAACACGCATCCTTGACTTTCCTTTCATTACACGCAATCGCGACCTTCCTTGATATCATGTGTAGTACGCAATACCGAGTTTCACTAAACAACGATATGCTATTAAAATATTATTAAAACTAACCATTATGAATAGTAATAACCACTTTTTGAAATTTTGTGAATTTTATTTTTCAAAATGGACTTCATTTTTGGATTCGAAATATCGAAATTAGCTTAGGGTGAAATTTTGGTGATTTTCGGATAACTTTCATATCTTGATGAATAGTGAAAATTACTAAATTTTAATTAAAAACAACTTTTTCAATCGAAATAATTAATAGTGATAAATTATTAATTTGCATGGTTTTAAAGTATATTTAGAATATATTTTTACAATTTAATACAATGTTGGTCCTTGGATGTAATTTCACATTTAAACCAGTTATAAACAAGTTTCAATCTTTTGATAGTTATTATCTCTTAAAAACACGCTATTTGTTTTGACGACGGGAATTAATTTTTAAATTAGTTAATGCAACTGATATGTTTTGAATTTGGTAAAATAGACATCATTTTTGAGTTCATAATATCAAATATAGATTAGGCCTAATTTTTGGTATTTTTCTGAAAACTTTCAATTTTTGATGAATAGTGAAACCACTAAGTGGTAGTTAAAAAACTGAATTTTTCATAAAACTTAATTTTACCGCTTCTGTGAGTGGAATTTCAAAAATCCGAGAGACATGGTTGATGTCAGTAAGTAAAATGTGGTTCAATGAGATAAAAATAATTTTTTGATGAATAGTAACTTTTTACTTTTTTTACCACGGTTAAAAGTAAATAGGGTAATTAAGGGTAGAAATGATATTATTATTACCCTAACACATGTCATAATTCAATTGGACAAGTGTAATTCGACCAAAAACAAACTTAGGAATAAAATATGACCATTTAGGCCCACTTGGATTAGATTAGGACATTTATTATTAATTTATTTAAAGAAGAGTTAAAAGAGTTAAAATCAAAATTTATTTACTAAAACATTTTTAATATAGGGTTATACATAAGATAAATTCGATTGTAAATATTAATTAGAAAGCTAAAAATATTTACTACATAATGGTATTTTATTTTTCATTTTTAGACATTAAATAATTTAATTTATGTATGACACAACGATGATGCAGTAATTATCTTATTAATGAAATATTGACATAATTGATGTTATAAATACTCAAATAAGTATAATTTGAGACTTTTTATGACTTACACTAATTTTCTAGGCTAATATGACATGGTATTGTTGATTTAATTAACTTTTTTCGAACTTATCATTCTGTTATGATTTTCACAAAAATCAATTACTAAATAGTGTCAAAATTGACATAAAATAGTTTTTAAAATAAATATTATATTATTAATTGTTATTTTATTCCTAAAAATCTAAGGTTCGGCCAAATGACTTATATAAGGTTATATATATTAATAATAAACAATTTGGGGTTCGTTTGTCTTCTTATAGTAAGTTTATTAACCTTATAGTATAATAACACAAGAAAACACGGTAAAAGTAAAATTATTTAACTTAATGTTAAATCTAAATGATAAGGTTAAAATAGGAATATAAACTTGTCTAAATTCTATTGGATGAGAGGATTTAGACCCATCCCCACATTAGCCTCGAAATAAATCAATTTGGAGCTATTTAAAACCGAACTTGACTTTATAATAAAATAATATTTTTAGTTATTCCAAAGGTACCCCTCTCCTCCCTTATAAAAGGACACCTCCTCCCTCTCTTCCTCACACAACTTTGAGCCTTCAAGCTCGGCCAAACCCTGCCAAACCTCTTCTCCACTTCCCTAGAAACATCCTAGAGGTTCTGGTATTCCTAAAAGACCAATTTTAGTTCCCTAAGAGGAGGTCTCAAAGAGGCTCTTCAAAGAAGAGGTAATTTCCGTTACCAATACTTTCACCTTTATTTCTTCTTCCACTTCTTCTTATTAGGTTGTTTAATTATGAAGTAATAACATAAGTATCACTCATATACTGATATGTTATTATAAGTATGAAACAATCCTAATTCACCATATATCCATCCTACGGAAAACGAAATCACCGCGCGTGCGTACGTACGGAATACCGTTTCCACGCCATGGTGTAATCTGTTTTTCCACCAACACCTTACATGGATGGGTATTATGGTGTAAAGAATAACTATAAATAGTTATTATAACATCATAATTATTCTGATATATTGTATCATCCACTCCAATTCAATTCAATAATTATGTAAATGATATCATCGCTCGTGCGTACGTACGGACTACCGTCTCCACGACACGATGAGATTCATTCTCCATGTTAACCATTTAAGAATGATTATAAAGTATATATAAGCAATAATAATGAAATATATGACATTATAAAGCTACTGGATTTATGTGTATATATATGTATGTCATCTACTTAATTCCACTCAATTCAATAAGGAAACGAAAACAGCGTTCATGCATACGTACGGCCTACCGTCTCCATGAACGGTGTATTTCTTTCCATTTATCGATCCATTATATATATGTATATTCTGAATATATATTATATATAAATCATTTTTTATATTCTATAATTAAGTAATAATGATCTAAGTAATCATATGAATAATTACAAGTTAAAACACGAATGACAAATGAGACGATTTTACCCAAAACGCTACTTTAACATGAATTTACAAAAGAACGGGTAATATAAAGTCATAAGTGAACCATATATGATATAATAACAATGAATATGATTCTGTAATAAGTCAATGACATTATTTAAATCATTATACAGGAGGTTTGGACACTTACGAAGCAAATCAGACCTAAGGTAAGAGAAATATCACAATCTCATTTTTATCCGAGATTGTTTATACTTTGGTATTTACTGGGGTTATTTCTATCATCCATGTCCATGCTTTATAAAAGTGTTTTCATGTATGTTTAAAGTCCTTTTTACCCATTTTGACTTTTACCACATGGTATGTAAGGAATCTTTCTTTTGTTTATGTTACGAGGTACTTTTTGACTTTTCCGACAAAAGTACGAGAAGAATGTTTTCTTTTAACTTATACGGCATGAATGGATTTTTAAAAAATTATTTCCAAGAAGCTTCCTTTACAAGATTTCAAGTTTATTTTTAATAAACTTCTTTTAGTTTAAAATTGTATGACATTTAAAGAAAGGAAAGTGTTTTTGAAGCAGAAAGGATATTTTCCTCAAGAATGGAGTTCAAGTGTTTTATCAAAATTATTTTCCATCTAAGATAATAAAGGGTTCTATTTTTATCCCTATTATTACATTAACTTGATTATGTTGTGATGAAATTATTTATGAATTACTTTATCGTATATGAATTGTTTTATGATGTCATGATGTTTAAGATTCCCATTTTTATTACATGGGTTATGCAATGATGTATGATTTATGATTTTGTGGCACACATAAGAATGGTATCATTATGAGATGGGTGGGACCTATATCTCCCTCAAATGAATTGGGTAAAGATTTTATATCTCATGAGATAGACATGGCTGGAATGATAGGTTATACCGGTTCAGTGAAACAGGACTGAAACGAGGGTGACTCGGTTCAGAAAGGGACTTTGTCCACTAAGATAGTCTTGGCAATGAGTCTTGACTAATAAGATATGATTCTCTATGATTATGTGTGTATGCCACAAAGTTTCATGTTTTAAGTTATGATTATTGGGATTTCATTTCACTAATATGATTTATCCCATGTTATGAAATTATGCTCTCTTTTGCAGGTTAAGATTTCCAAAATGTTATGTTCTTATGAATATGATGTGATTGATATTTATTTTGTTTACCCTTACTGAGCATTTGAGCTCACCCTTTTATGTTTTCTTTTCCCCAGGATATAAAGAAAGGTTTTAGGTAAAAAAAAGGAAGATCTTTATGGGAGATGTTGAAGATCTTTCACCACGATTAGAAGATTATATTCTGAGTTTCCAAAGACACTAAACTATTACGATCCTTATGTGTGTGTGTTTGTTATGTACTAAGTATTCCACAAAAGTAATGTAATGTCCATGTACGTCAGGCTTCGAGTCTCTACAATGTAGGCTGTTTCACCTAAGTCCTTCATGGATAATAACTTGTTCAACTAGTTCTTGACTAGTAGTAATATTGGTATGTCATTTCCAATAAGTAATATTTCATCAACATACACTACTAGGATAACAACCACATTACCATTAAACCTCTTGTAAATACATGGTTCACATTCATTCTTAATGAAACCAAATTATCTTATGGCTTCATCGAATCGAATGTTCCTTGACCTTGATGCTTTATTTAATCCATAAATGGATCTCTACATCTTACATTCTCTTTTCGCATCACCTGGTGTCACAAAACCTTCTAGTTGTGTCATATAGACATCTTACCAAAGGTTCTTATTATGTAATGTAGTTTTGACATCCATATACCAAATATCATAGTCATGGAAAGATGTTACGAAAAGTATGATTCTTATGGATTTAAACATGGAAAATGGAGAAAAGGTTTCATCATAGTCAATTACTTGACACTGTTTAAAAAATTTAGTCACTAGTCTTGCTTTATAGGTACTAAATTGACCTTCAATGTCCGTTTTCTTATTGAATACCCATTTACACCCAACATGCTTTATATCAATTGGCGCATTGACCAGAACCCATACTTGGTTATGATAAATTTAATCCATCTCAGAATTAATATCCTATATCCATCTTGCATCTTCTAAGCTCTCTAGTACTTCCTTTTAGTAGATAGGTTCATCATTTTCCAACAATAATGATTCACCATCCTCAGTGATAAGGAAACCATATCTCTCCAGTTCCCTTACCTCTATTGTACTCCTATACAGTACTTGTGTTTCAGGAACTACCTCTCCCACGAGGATCTATGGAACTTGTTCCTATACTAATTCTTGTGTATCTTAAGCATCAAATTCATCAAATTTAATCTTACTACCACTATCCTTTTTGAGGATGTGCTCCATCTCAAGAAAGATGGTATGTCTCGAAACTGTTACTTTCTTGTCTGAGGGGTTGTATAAGTAGTATCCCTTTGTTTCCTTGGGATACCCGATAAACATACACTTCATTCCCTAAGGTTCTATTTTGTTTCCTGATAAATACTTGACATATGTGTCGCATCCCCATACATGTGTACTCAACAAAGTTGGTTTCTTTCCACTTCACATCTTGAAGGGAATCCCATTTTCTCCTTAGTTGGTACTTGATTTAATGTGTATATCGCAGTTTTCAATGCATATACCCAAATGGATAATGGAATATATACACGACTCATCATCGAACTTACCATGTCCAATAAGGTATGATTCCTCCTTTCACTAACACCATTCAACTATGATATATAAGGTGGAGTGAGTTGAGATAGAATCCCAGACTCCCATAAAACTTCAATGAACTCTTGGTTAAGATATTCTACACCTTGATCCAATCAAATATTATTTATCTTCTTACCAAGATGATTCTATATGTCATTCTTAAACTCCTTTAATTTCTCAAAGGACTCAGACTTATACCTCATTAAGTAGACATAACCATATGTACTCACGTCATCAATAAAAGTAATGAAGTAAGAATATACACCTCTAGATTATACTAGAAATAGTCCACAAACATTAGTGTGTATGAATACTAGAAGCTATGTGGACCTTTCTCCCTATCCACCAAATGGTGGTTTGGCCATTTTAACTTATAAACAAACATGACATCTATCAAGTGGTTTTAGCTCAGAAGAGTATAAATAACCATCTTGACAAAGCTTTATCCAGCTCTTCTCGTTTACATGACCAAGGAAGTGATGCCACAAATGGGTGTTTTATGAGTCATGTGAACTTGGTTCGTTATCAATTTACAACACATGGTTCTCATAATTTAATATATACATAACTTTATTTCAATATTCCATACCATAACATATGTTTTCTTTATAAAAGTAACAAAATTTATTCCCAAAAATGAAAATAAATCCATCTTTATCTAAACTCGACATAGAAATTATGTTCTTGGTAACACCTAGTACATAATAACGTCCATGTAAAACCAAAATCATTCCCATTGGCAATGTGAGGTGGTAGTCACCAATGGAAATAGCATTGGCAGCTCACAGATCCACCTCTCCTCTGTAAATTTTACAAAATCTACTTGGTTCCTACATTTGAATACATATGTGTGCCCCACATGCTGTATCTAATACCCAATGTTTAGAAATGGAACGATTTCACTCGATAATGAACGTACCTTTGGATTTCCATTTCCTCTGGGTGCAATTACTCTTCCAGTGTCCTGACTTTCCACATGGAAATAATACTACCTCGTTTTCCTTACCCTACCTCTAGATCTTCTTCTTCTAGGTCGGAATATGTTCAGAGGCTTTAGATTGTTTATAAATCTTAGGCCCCTTTTCATTGTCCTTCCTCTTCCTATTCACTATAAGGATTGCAGGTTTTTCACGCCCCATGTACTTATCCACTTGGAGAATGAGGGTAAGAATATTTGATAGACTCTTATCATTATTGTTCATATTATAATTCACAATAAAACTAGAGAAGGTCTTAGGTAGCAATGATAGTATGATATCTGTATACAATTCATCTAGGAATTTCATCACTAAGATGTCTACATGCTCAATGTAGCTAAGAAGCTTGAATACATGTGGTCCAACTAGCATAGACTCTCCAGTATTAGTTGTGAACAAAGTGTTGGAGATCTCATACCTCCCATATCTTGCCATATCTTGATAGGGATCCCGACGTTGAGACATCATGCTTTATGCATCCATTTCCTCATTTTCTTCAAGAGCTCATTGGCTATGGATGACAACATGAGGCACTGAACATCTGTAGCATCCTTCAGATGTTTCTCATACATAGAGAGTTTCTCATCACTCATCTCATATCTATGGTCAATTGGTAAAGTCTCTTCTAGCACATAAATATTCCTCTTATGGTGAAGGATAACCCGAAGGTGCCTTTTCCACTCTTGGAAATTAGTGACGGTGAGAAGGTTTTCCTTCTCGAGTATATATCACAATGTTATGTTTGATTTCATTTTGATTATAGTTTCTCCAATTTAATGTGAACAAAGTTTTAGTACATTATCTTGATAAATATAGACAAATAATAAATTAATATCTATTAGTCTCCCACTATTTTGTCGAAACCCAATAGACCTCACTATTGGCTTCAAAATATCCAGTTGCTTGGGAATTCTAGCAATAAGGAGACATATTTACATTCATAATACCCCAACTAGGGTTTGTTAAGAAAATTTAAAGGCTTTATGACGACATTCCAAATACCGACTATATTAATTCACAGCTCCTTGATCTATTGAGTGGACTCCCCAATCCTAAAATCCTTAATTTTGGATTTCCTCAACCTTTGCCTCTCAGTTGCACTATGTCTTGCTAGGCCAGTCAACCATTGATGTAAACTAAGTTAATTCAACCCAAAACCTCAAATTATAATTCATTGATAATTTAAAGCAGCCCAAATAGGGTTGGTCAAGCACAATGAACTATGGCTCGATTCAAACTGAAGTAATGTAAGGCTATACCGACTTAATATTTAATTGAGGTATTTTATCCTTTATGCATAAATTGCAACTTATTATCCTTTCACATGATTGTTAATATTAATTGGGATATAATTAAGTGATTAACCATGTGTTGATAATATTTACGCATAATCCATTTTTATGTTTGTTCTATATTGTATCCTTGTTAGTTCATTAATTATGTGATCGCATCAAATATCCATCATGAATAACCATACAAATGATAGAAATAAAATAAAGGGTATGATCATGAGCTTTACTATTGGTTAGTTTTTCTAGTGATTGATAAACTAATCCTAACCTATGGGAGAAACACCTCGAACCATTTAAGGTTCATGTTTACAGAATTCCACCTGTCCACCTTTGTATCTCCTTGGATTAGTTTCACCTCGACTCCTAACTTGAACTGCCTCCACTAGCTTGGGAGCTCCATCCATTACATATGCTTTAAACTCACACATAGGTGAGGGGTAAAAGGGGTTTTAAATAAAAGAAACCATGGGCAGTCATTCCCTACATATTAATGAGGAGAAGGCACGTAAGCCAAGAATTTTAATTTAATAAATAAATTAAAAGGGAACTAATCCCATACAAAGGTTTGGTCTAGATCATGATCATCCACATACATGAAAATAATTAATCATTTAATAAAACTAGCATTCAATTATATAATCGTTCTTATTAATATAAATAATGCTTGAATCAACTAATCATTATCTTTAATTAATCAATCCTTTTTTATCTTAATCCTTTTTTGAATTTCCTTGGGATTCTCATCCATAACCTTGTACATAACTCATACCTCAGAACAAACCCAGTGAATACCCATCCAAAACTACCCATCATGTATTTATACTTGTATAAACTTTATTTTTTGTGACATATATCATGAATGCATAATTTTAATTTTAATAAAACTCATACATGATGTGCAGATCAATGAACTTTACACATATGTTAATTAAACACACACACACACACACACACACATATATATATATATATATATCAAACACTTATCACATGTTGTGTTCCATCTTTATGCCCACATGAAGGTACATGTCTTAAGGGTTAAATAATATAATCATAAATTTTTAAATCTGCATAATCTGGAAAAAGTACACGATGTGTAGATCTGAGTACATGGTGTGTACCTTCCTCACCATCCATACAAAGTACATTCCAGGGGAAAAAAAGTGTGAGGTGTACTTCAGAAATATTATAATTACACATCGTGTCTAGTGGGCCACACGTCGTGTAGACTTTGCGTTACCTAGTCACCAGCTGGGCGAGTCGTGTATGGGATACACAACTTGACCCTAACCCTAAGGGACTACATGCCATGTCCGGTAGGCCACATGATATGTAGTCCAGATAAATGCATGCCATTATGTCCTAGTCAACACATGGTGTAAGAATTAACTAC
Source organism: Viscum album (assembly GCA_963277665.1). Classification (NCBI taxonomy): domain Eukaryota; kingdom Viridiplantae; phylum Streptophyta; class Magnoliopsida; order Santalales; family Viscaceae; genus Viscum; species Viscum album. The sequence goes on from OY728130.1 coordinate 302,258,754, forward strand.
AGCATGTGTCATTAATTCACACAGATTAAGTAATTTTTAAATTACTCCGGGCACGTTAAACACAACTACGCGGTGTTTAATCTAGTTTACATGACGTGTGTGGTAGATTACATGGTGTGTCTGAATAAACGGTGTGTACTGTCTCGTTACCTATAAAAAATCATCGATGCCTCCTGATGAGATCCTTGATTTAATTTTAATCATAAAATTAATAATTTCTGTTAAATCCTTAAGAAATGATAAGGGAGGAATGTATCTTGAAATTTATATTACAAGAATGATTAAAAATGAATTTGCAAAGTAAATTATTAAAGGGAAAATCCCCAATTAATTATTTAAATAATTATAACTAAAGATATGACCCCCTATGATACCACTTGTAGGTTCCAGGCACAGCAGAAGCGCAAGATCAGGTGTGTACCCAACTTTGAAAATTGCTATGATTGATGATTAATCTAGGATCAATATGATAATAAATGCCAGTATCCATTGAATTTAATCAAAGATTAAATAAAATGGAGAGAACCCAAAAATGGTAAGAGAGTATCGACATATTTTGTTTATAATTAATTGAATTAAATTAAATAATTACCTCCAAGGTGATTCTTTCTTTGGTGATGCATTTGACCATGGGTCCGAGGTGAATCTTCGTTGCAATGTATAATCCAAGGATAAGAATCCTCTAGCGATGATCCACACATGATCCACACATGATCCACATATCTCCGGACGTCACTAAAAGAGTCTCCAGATGATATCATGTAAGATCCTTGCACTTGTGATGTCTGCCTTTGATCGTCTTGAGAATTGCTTCCAAAGCATTATCCTAAATCCGGTGGAGGAGGATCTATCTCATTCCTAAGATCATTCTTGTATAGGTAAGAGTTCTCGAAGATCGAGATATTTTCTCCAAGGATGTTGTGAACACAACCATTGGTTAGCCGATGGAATGACCCCTTGGATAATTTAGAGAATAATAACAGAACAAGGAATTTAATTCAACCGGAACAAGTGTCGTTACATAATTTATTATTCCATTTGAAACCCCATGTCAAATAATAATAGCAATTAGATTATTTACATGACATGTGCTTAACTTTCAAGTTATATTTAAATATTATTTAACCAAAAAATATTTAATATTATTTCTCACCAGACCCATAACTTGGTCCGCCAATCCTCCTTAATATTTACCAGGCCTTGAATAATGATTATTTATTTATTAAAAAAATATAACTTCATTATTTACTGATAAATAAATATTCCATCTGCAATATATTATCTTGAATAACTAGTGATGAAATAAATTTGATCAGGCATACTTGAATAATTATTAAACCCCGAATAGGAATACTATTTATTCAACTTGTTTAATAAATAAATTATTTAACTAAGATACTAGCCACACTTAATGTGTGACCCTCCAGGCCTCTTTCTCATTGGAATTAGTTGAGATTGCCTAAAGTCCAAGATTACTATCTAGAAATTGGTCAAGGAACACAAGAAAAATAAGTTGATGTAGCAACAACATGTGACCTCATAAAAACACTTACCATGTAATATAATCCTTTTTTTCTTGATATCTACAATCAAGCGGGTTGCATGAAAGTGCCATGAAACCATGTGCTTGATTTCTCATTCTTTGACTTCCTGGAATTGAAATTTCTTAGAGAACACAATGGCCAAGGATTTATTTAGGATATATCATTTCCATCAAAGGGCCCAAGATATCTATTTCCATAGAAGTGACAAATCCTTTATCACATTATTCATTAATGGATTATTACTCGTTACACACCCAACATATCCTACCTTGCCACAAAAATCTGTCATCACAATTTCTGTCAATAAATCTAAGTGTGTGAGTCATAATACCCATTAATAATAATCTTAAAGTCTAAGGACCAATACACATGTCTATAGATAGGAACATCTAGTGAAACTTATGAATGTGGATTTCATATTGACAGGTCTTGTTCTCATAATATCCTCCTAGATATTACCAAGGGCGCACACCATGAGAAGGTGCCTCAAAGTTTTATGAGTCCCCACCCTTGATATCCTGTATAATTTTTGTCCCTTAAAATGATATCATCTAGCTATAGAACATATATTCAAGAATATTATTGTGTCACTTCTGGTATCTCATCATAGTATGTATCTGCTATGTCCTTTTAGTGCAACATCTATTCTTAGAACATTAACACATACTATGTCACATAGAAGAACAATCATGATGTGATAAAGAGTTTATTAATATTCATCCAATGAATACAGGTTTTTCATAAGGTAAAAATCATTTGGTTTCTAGAGAACCAAATCCAACAAATATGGAACAAAACTCCCAGTAATTTGGAGATCAAGGTACACCACATGTTAGAAGAGTAAATCAAGTAAGTCATTCTATTAAAAATAATTTAATTGAAACCAAGTAGGATGAATTTAATAATATGGGGAGACAAATTTCTTTTCCTCGAAAGACATCCCAATCCACACCTACATGGCCTTGTGCAATTTTTACTGAAAAGAACCACCCTACTGACTGTTTCCCCTAATTAAAAGAGATAAATGATTGTATTGTCGTATTCCCTAGGATATCATACCATCATCAACAACAAACACATCCCAAGAATAAGTATGATTAATTTTAACCAACATAGAACCAATGGTGGAATGATTAATCAGACATGAGGTATGGCTTCGAACATCAACAAAGGCCCCCTTTTCAACAAAAGTTCCAACAAACTTTTCCATACCAATAAGGTTTTTGAAAACCCCAATGGAAATTTTAATCCCAAAAAATAAACAAGTCAATAAAAACAAGGTAATTATAAAAAAAATTGATTATAATACTGATGACCTTTTGAAACAAAATTTTATTAATTAACAAAATGATTTTAAGAGTCAAGGTTTGGAGTTGAGGGAGTTGAAAACCCAAAGAAGCTAGATTTCTGCCGCCCTCCATGAACTGGTAAGTATGAAATCATAAAACATTCCTTCCCAACCTACTTCAAATCACTAGAGGAATGTTAGTTCCATCACATTGAGAAGTAAGAAGAAAAAACCCATACAATTTCACCAATCATTCCATTAGGATGCACCATAACTCTGGAGAATCCCTCTTCAAGACCAATTGATGAGAATACAAAGGAGAAAGAAAAAGGTAAAAAAATATTGATTATTTTCCACCTAAAACCATTCAATTTAAAAGTATATTTTTTCAACAAAATAGTATATATTAATGGACAATGAAAAAAATATGTTTTGGATACATTCAAGAATATTGAGATCAACATCCCTCTACTTGATGCAATCAATAAAATTACAAGGCATGCCAAGTTTATGGAAGAGTAGTGTAATAATAGAATAGGGATAAAGAGAAATGAGAAGATCATCCTTGGGATGAATGTATCTATATTCATCACATCAACCTTTGCGATGTTGAAAAAGTGCAAGGACCATATGACTTTCACCATTCCATGAGCTATAGGGGATTTTTACTTTTATGATGCTTTGTGTGATCAAGGAGCTTCAATAAATGTAATTCGTCACTATTTTTTTCTTTTCATTATAGTTTATCCAGTTAAAACTAAAAATATTGGTTTTGAAATTTGAAAATAGAGATACAACATATCTATCATGGGTCCTTGAAGATTTATTTGTTTAGGTAAGGGACCTGAAATTTCCTATTGATTTTTACATGCTGGATATAGAGGATGATCAGGTAAGCTCTCATACTACCATAATTATTGGAAGAACCTTCCTAAAAACTACTAAGACAATCATAAATGACCTTGAAGGTATACTTTCTATGTATATTGGGGGATGAGATCATAAGATTTAACATTTCAGACTCTATGATGTACCCCTTAGAAGACCATTATACTATATTCATATCCAATTCTTACCCATCTTGTGATGATTATCCAAACAGTGATTTTCAATATTTTTCAAATGGGGATAATTCCATTATTATAGAGATATTAAGGATTGTTTCTAGTTTTATGTGGGAAAATACGTACATAGTTATTTCTCATGACCAAACCACACCCATTTCTTGTTCTTTTGTGGATTGTTTTTCTGATTACGAGCATGCAATTTCTTATTATAATGTGGCTATTGATTTTGAATATGGATTTGATGCATTGTTCATATATTTTGATGATTTATATTTATACCCCAACATTAATTGTGCACATATTTAATTTCCCACATCATTTCCATCAATAAAGAACCCTCTCAAACTGGAACTCAAACCATTTCCACCAAACATAAAATATTCATACCTATTTAATGATGAAAAAGTGCCTCTAATAATTGATAATAATATTCTATCATAATAGGAAACACAAGTTTTAAATATTTTAAAGGATAACATTAGGGAAATTTGGCAGATCTTAGCATACATACCATATATTAGACCCTACTGACTGAAATTTATTTTTTATTTAATTTAAAACCTTAAATAAAGCAATAAATCACGGAGGTCTATAATGGTGAAGCCCAAGAGTATCCCCCAGAACAATACCAAAACATTCCTAAGGTAAGGATCCCATTGTATCAAAAATCATCAAAGGGTATTCAGGACAACTACCGCGAGAAAGAGCATCAGCAGAAAAGTTGGCCTCTCTGGGTATATGACGAACCATACCTCCACGAACAATTTCAGAAGGACATCCAAGAACCAAATAGGTCAAGTCCCAAGGAATCACACCTACCCCCCATAATGCCCGAACCAGAATCTCATAATCCAAATCCACCTCCGAGGCCATCCAACCAACTCTCTTAAAAAGCATCAGGCCAGAGTGCAAAGCTCGCACCTCTGCACCCAGTGAATTCCGAAAACCATAAAAGCTACTAAAAGCCACCAACAAAGATCCATTCTTGTCCCACACGAGACCCCCCCACGTATTTTCCCATTCAAAAAGGATCCATCCATATTAGACCCTACATTTTTATAAATAGGTGTATTTTAGAGGATGGGACTAAAATAGTTTAATATCCACAAAGGAGACTTAACCCCACATTATTAGACAGTATAATCAAAGATGCGGAAAAATTTCTTGAGGTGGGTAAAATTAACCCAATTTCTAACTCTCATTGGGTCATCCCTATCAAGGTTATGCCAAAGAAAACTAGGTTCACTGTTATAAAGAATGAAAATGACGAGTTAGTTCCTGTGAGAGAACAAAATAGTTGGTGAGCGTGCATAGATTATAGGAAAATGAAACAATCCGTTCATAAGAACCATTTAAACATTCCATTAATTGACAAGAAGCTTGAGTGACTTGAATCTTGGACACAAAAATTCTTCTTGGATGATTTATATGGATATTTTTAGGTTCCCATTTCAGCATAGTACTAGGATAAGACAACATACACCTATCTATTTGACACATTTCCTTACTGAAGGATGCCATTTGAACTTTTTAGTTCCCCAAGCACCTTTTAGAAATGTATGGTGAGTATATTTTATAATTTACTTGTGAATTTCATGGAGGTATTTATGGATGATTTTATTGTATATGATTCTTCATTTGATAAATGTCTCTTGGGTTTGGGTAATGTGTTTCCTCACTATGTTGAAAAAAATATCATTTTTAACATTTTGAAATGTTATTTCATGCTAGAGAAGGGAATTGTACTAGGTCATGTAGTGACATAACATGGAATTGAGGTTGATAAATCTAAGGTAGAAATAATTTCATCCATTCCATATCTTACATGTGTTCACGATGTTCTATCTTTCCTTGTACATAATGGGTTTTTTCACAACTTAATCATTGATTTCAGTAAGATTTCTATACTATTATCTCAATTTATTTAGAAAGATATTGACTATTTTTTTGATTATTCATGTAGTGTATCATTCTATGATCAAAAGAAGAGTCTCATCACACCCTTGATCATACAACCCCCATAGTGGGACCTGACGTTTGAGCTTATGTGTGATGCTTCAAACATCACACTTAGAGTAGTATTATATTAGAGGGTGGAAGGGTGGTCCCAGGTGATTTATTATGAATAAATAACTTTGGATTCATCCTAATAAAGTTACACCACAATTGAAAATGAATTTTTTTATATTTTCTATAAAAACATTCTGCTCTTATTTATTGGTATCTGAAGTTGTTGTTTTCTCTAATCATGAATCTTTGAGGTATCTCATAAAGAATCTATATGAAAACCATGAATTATTAATTTTATTCTCCTTCTTCAAGAGTTTGACATCAAGATAAGGGATAAAAACAGTTTAGATAACTTTTGGGCTAACCACCCGAGCATGATCACTCACATGTTGGAGCATGATACCCTAAACTAGGTACCAATTCAAGACACTTTCTATAATGACCATCTCTATGTCATCTTAGGTACACATACTTGGTATGCAGATTTAGTAAATTACTTGGTTTACAATGAAATTCTTGCAAACCTAAAGAAAAAACAAGTTGAAAAATTGAAGAGGGAATCTAGTTTTATGTGTAGGATTATCCATAAATTTGGCACATTTGTAATGACCAAGTCATTAAGAGACGTGTGCCCGATCACAAGTTTGAGTTTTTTTCATTTTTTGTCATACAATTTCTTATGGTAGGAACTTTAGACCCCAAAGGATGGCTAGGAAGGATATGAGAAAGTTCTTGGATGATGAACTTTGGGATAATATGATGGAATTAAAATCTACTATTGTTTCCCCCCTTCTAGATCATTTTTGAGAAAGCGTGTCATCTTCCCGTGGAGGTCAAGAATCAGGAATATTGAGATATAAAGAAATGCCACATGGATTTAACCCAATATGGATATCAAAGGAAGCTAAAAATTCCAAATATCTAGGATATTCAATTTTCATCACATAATAAATCAATTATCTACAAAGAAATATCAAAATAGGATCATTATAGAATGATCCAAAAAGGGAGATTTATATAGAAGAAAAAGTCCTTCACTAAAGTTCATGATTAAATCTGATGCCTAATAAGTTGCATTCTAGATTGTTGGGAACTTCTGTTGTATCTCATGTTTTTTCCTTATGGAATAATGGAGGTCACATAAGAGGATAAAATAAGGAGATTTACTATCAATGGATAGTGGTTAAAGTAGTACTCTGAGGGATTCCCCACACATGCAGTTAATGCCATCACACTACATGATTCTGTCATTATATGAAAACATCCAGATATCCCTTACCTTCTCACAATTATGTTATTTTTAATAATTTTAATTCTATATTTCATGTGCATAATTGATTTCATAGAGTCACATTGAGGACAATGTATCATTTCAAGTGTGGGGGTGGGGATGAAATTTTGTATATATTCATTAAGATTTTTCTTTTTTGTGTGATTCTTCTTTCAATTGTTGTTTCTTTCAAAAATCAGAAAAATGAAAAAAATAATAAAGCAAAATAAATAAATAAATAAATATAGATATCATGTCACATGCTTATTTCTTACATGGGGCCTATTGCGAATGTATGTTTTATTTTTTATAACCTCATGGGAAGCATATTAATTGTGGGAAAGTTCTCATCATTAGTGGTTGATTTTAGTGAAAATGGAAGTTTTCAATGTAATATTTGATTGTTTCTTTATAACGACTTGTGGTTTTTGGAATTATTCTATGTTGGAAATCTTTTGGGAAAATTGTGTCATTTAATCTCTCTACATACTTCACATAGAGTCAAGACTTGCGAGTTTATCTTGTCCAATTGAAGTATAACCACATTAAGTAATCTTTTTCACCTTATAACAATGTCTTTTTGCTAGTTTGTTTCTCTTCTAATCAATTAAATTACTATACCATATTGAATAATTCATTTATACCTGATATCTTACTATTATATGCCCTAAAAAAATATTAAAATCAAAATAAATAAATAAATAAAACAATAAAGAGGGGTGTGATGAAATGTACAACATATGGGGATATCTAGGTTTTGAGCTTAAGTTTAGACCTCGGGGAATTTTTAATTGAGTAGGTTTTGTAATTTGATTGCAAATTATGTTGAACATGTTTGGTGGAATAGAATCAAGTAATAATAAAAGTTTTACTTGACCTAAATATATTGGATAAAGGGTGGAGAGACAAGCTTGAAATTATTAACACACACACATGGGAAATTTGTGGAATAATTTAATTATAGAATGTTTCTACTTGATTAGTTTTATTGATCTCATTAGAATTTGTATTGATACAATTAATGAGAAATTTAATTCCTTATTTGGTGATATTGACTTATTTTTGGTGATTCTTACTATGCTCACATTTCCTCTATGGATTAAGACATTTCAAATTGCATCATTTTCTGGATTACATGATATGAGGTTTTTCCTAGGAATGAAAAATGGTAAGTGTGGGAGAGTTGATAAAACAAATTTTTATTGATAATAAATAACTTAATTTCCTCAAATTGTGTTAAATATGAATATTTATGGAATATTTTGGATTAGATCATTCATTTTCATATTTGATGAAAATTCCATTTTTGACCCTATAAAGTGAACTGTAATATTTCAAACATAAATATATATTTTTTGAATTATTTTAACATGATATTTTGTAAAATTATTATCCAATTAATGAAATATAACTTTAATTAATATCAATTGAGTTGTATTGTGCATTTAATTGGTGTAAATTTTCCATGAAATCAAAGCTACATTGGACTTGACAAAGTGGATACCAATTCACTATTTGGGCCATAACTTCTTCATACTAGATTTTATTGGGTTAAAATTTAGAAAAAAAGAGATAATACCTAAGAAAAATGTCGTTTGTGAGGATATCCCTTCAAGTGATTCCCTACTGGCGATATCTGCATATCTGATCCCCCCCCCATTGGAGAGGGGGGGGGGGGGGATCTTCCTTCGCCTGATTTAGAAGCATAACCAAGGCCCTTCCTCCCTTTCTCGAACCCAGATTTTCTCCCGGTTATTTCGATTTGACCAAAAGTTCCATTTCTACATGATGGCTCACCTTAGATCGATCTCTCGAACTCAGAGTTCTCTAAAGCTTCGATAATACTAAATCTGAACTTGGTGGCTCGGTTCAGACCGAAAAGGCCTCCGCTTGATACTTTTGACATATTTTTCTTCAGTTCTTGGGGATTGAAGGACCAGGCGACCCTGGGGCTTCTAGAAAAAAAACACATCATGATTCAATTAACTTATAAGGAATACTTGATTCTCGCTTGGTCCAGAGCTCCACATAAATGCAATGGATTCTGGTTCTTCCTATTTTTATGGACCTTTGATTTCCACTTGAAACAAGATACCCCTTCTTGGGTTCTATGGGTAAGATTCCTAGAACTCCCACCACCCTTTCAGAATCTTGCTATTCTCTATATGCTAGGTAATCTTGTAGTCAGATTCTTGTGTTCTGATAGTAGAACAAAATCCATCTATCATCCGATAGCTCCATGTATTTATATTGAGGCGGATGTTTCTAAACCGATGGTGGAGTGGGTGTGGATTGCAGTAGGGGAGGAATTATTCTGGAAACAGGCTGTGGTTTTTGAGTTATGTATTGACTATTTTTCATCTTGTATTCATCTCGATCACTTGGAAACTACCTATCTTCGTGCTTACAGGGATCATTATGGGGTTCCTGCCTTGCCAAATCATCAGGCGTTAGGGTCTGAGGAAGCTCTAACAATGGTTCTTCTGGGCACTAAGGAATCAACAAATATGATTTTTTTTATGAAATAGTTAAGGCCACAGAACCAGGATCCGATGATGGTGAACTTTGTTGAAAGGTGGAAATGTAGTGTGGTTAGTAACTCGACAACAGTGCTAAATGCTGGCTATAAAAGACCCTATGAGCATTGGTATGTTGCTTAGTCTGGTCAGGATGTAGGAAATCTGAACTCCTCAGATATAATTAGGCCTTTACTACCTAATTTGAAAGCCATATGTTCCTTGGGGAATAGCTAGTTGATTGCCTCCTTTCTTGATAAGGTCATGGATGTTCAACGAGAGCAGCAGTGGGGTAATCCATTGGTAGCAGATGTCTTCAGGCATTTGTATCAGGATATGTGTGACCCCAAGCCATCTTCATCTGCTCCTTTGGATACAACAGGCATGGAAGGGGGCCAAGTGGTTGATGATGGAGTTTCAACAACTCCCAAGACAACATCCTATGTAGATGCAGTATGCTTAAGTCTAGGTCTAACAGGAATAAAGGGATATTTGGATCCAAAGAGTCTTGCAATTGAACCAATTTCAGAAAGGGAACCTAGCCCAAGAAGGGATTCTATTGTTTTAAAGTTATCTAACTACTTTGAGAGATTAGATGTTAGGAAGGTCCAGGAGGTTGGAGATGCATAACTTGATCACCTAATTGAGGATCAAGGAGATTTCAAAGAGGTATCCAATGATTACCAATCTGGTCAATTTTTGGGAGATAGTAAAGATGATCTCCAAGGTGAATATCTCCTTAATCAAATGAGAAGTAAGGGTCAGAAAGGAACTAGGAAGGGTCAGAAGGATTATTCCTACCTGCCCCTCCCAATGGAAATAAGATCCGTCAAATAAATGAAGAGAAAGGAGATGAAAATTAACCCCAAATCCTCTGGCTCTCCAGCCTGGGCAGAGTACTCTGTCTACAATGAAGTTTCATTCAAAAAAACCCTTGATGATTCTAAGAGTGCTAATCTATAATTTCTTATGTATTCGGGTGAAGAAATTTTGGAGGACTATCTAAATATTAATTCACTAGATGTGGATTCTGAAGTGATGATGGGAATACTATTTCATGTGGACACTACTACTGAGAAAATTTATTGGATTAGCAAAGAATACCACATTTTGATAAGAGGCTTCAATGTGAGGAAGATCAACAAAGATGAATATTTGAAAGAATGGGATTATTTGTTATATCTTTTTAAAGACCTCCTAATGGATGATCCATTTACACATGTTACTTCTATTTCTTAGAAATTTATCATAGAAAATGACTCCAATCGGCTTAAACTATCCTTCAATAATTCTATTATTTCATTTAGTGGATGATCTATTTTGATTGTGTGGGTTCACACTTTCCCCATAAAAGTGTTTTTTGATAATAACAAACGTTAATTTTTAGGAAGGTATAAGACCTAATTACACAAAAATAATTTATTTGATAGGAAAAATAGTTCAAGCATTTTAGATCAAAACAATCCTTTGAAAGTTGGATTAACATATTTGGATAAATTTTCCAATTAACACTTGTAAACACTTGGAATCCTATCCTCCCCTATAATCTATAAATGTGAATTTTTATCATTTGGATGAGGTCTTCCATGAATTAGGAATTTGGGGGTATAGGGGAAGTGGTTTTTCTCCATTTCTCCAAGAATTTTAAGAGGGATATCTCTTAAAGCAAGGATCCCTTCATCAAAGATTTCTTCTTCCTCTTCTGGTTGTAATGTTTGTGTTTTGATAATAAATTTATTAGTTTCTCTTCCATTTATTCTATTTTTTCCAAATATATTATTCTTTCACACAATTATTTGGGTTGGAAATAAATAGTAGATATGTGATTGGGTTATACCCTTTCTAAACATTTGCGCATGCAAAACGTTTCTATAATGACTACACTACCCATGGAAGAGTAGTTTTTATTAGTAATTGAACTAATTCTCACCTTCTTAAATTATTTTTTTGAATCAAGGAGATAATTTAATTCACATAATATGATCTATGAATTGATATTTTAAATTAATATAATTCAATCATGTTATTGAACAATTGACACAAAATAGGTGAGGTCGAGTAATGTGTGAATTGTGAGAGCGTGATATTAATCAGAAAAACAAAACAACATATGATCAATTTATAGAGTTCAAATAAAATCCCAAAACATAATTTATCCTTATTTACAAAATGTACATGATCCCGATTTTACCAATACATACAAGATATTCTTTTAATATCATTCAATGTAGGGATCTATGATTTCATGTTCCGAAACAAGCCTAGGGTTTAATTAATTTCATCTTTGTGGTTAAGTTAATTCTCATAGGGTTGGGGGTTAAAAAAATTAGGGGATTATAATTTATTGGACTTTAATTTCAATGAGAATGATTAATAAGTAAGTGAAGAGGTAGAGTTATATCAATTACAACTTCGAAAAAATATTTTCTAAAAAAATATTCTCACTATGTTTAATCAATCAAATTTTTAAAAAGAAAAAAATTATATTTTCATCCAAGATACATATTATAGTTTTATAAACATTTAGAACTCCCCATATTTTTAAGTAATGTTTATCCTTTCAAAATAACTTTAATATGTAGTTTTAATTACTTCCTCTTTTGAGGGATGGCCTTGGTTAGCCACTATATTTAACCTAAGTACCCAAAAACCATACATAATTTGAGAGAAACTAAAATGGTGACTTTTAGTGGGACAAAAATGGATCTTTCAAAGCAATCAATCAACATGTGTTTTCATATTTTTGATTGTACTATGATGAATTACTTTTTTTCATGATTATGTGGTTCATGAACTTTCACAAGAACTACCTTCATTCCAAAAATTGAATCCTTATCTATCTAAATATACATATTAATTGGGTTTTGAATGATTTGAATCCTCATAAAGATAGAGGAAATTATATCCCACTCAACGGACTTAGTGTAGGGTGGTGAATTCACTGACCAGGGAGTACCACATGAATGGTACTATACCGATATTGGATGTTTCTTGAAAATACCTCTAGGTCATGAAGCCCTGCCGACCCTCCACCCAACGACATCTGGGGGTAAAGAAACAAGTTCACCCATCAGCAATTCATTTTTTTAGGATCTTATCCCTCAAATGAAACAATAAGTTCCTCACTTATCTAAATATGGAATATCCATAGGTCAATAGAATCTTGATTACCTCGGTGCATGAGTTACCTCAAAGGACTCATGCCAGTAGTCACTTCTTCCAACACTTCATGGTATCAAGTTCTCAACATGATGAGGATACCACCCTGTAAGCTCCAACTCAAGCCACCCAGGATCGAGTATCGAGGATGGATCTCTAAGGGTTGAAGTCAATCGACCAAGAGTGGGAACACAACCCCATTCCTACCAAGTAAACCTACCAATATACGAAAACAATTTGTGAGCATGAACATATTCACTCCCACACCTAGAAATCCTTCCATCCTAATCTGGTAGCACTAGGAGAATATCGTCAGCATATCCTAATAAAAAACTTTGGGGAGCCCATGATTCAACCCCCCTATAAGACCCCTTTCAACATATTCTAGTCGGAAATGGAGGATTTGAGTAGGCATATATCCCTTACACAACCAAAAAATGGAAATATATTTATGTTCCAGCCATAAATATCACCCATAACAACTTGGTGGTAATAGAAGGGAAGATGTCTGTCCCTTCCCACTTTCCTCGGACCTTCCAAGACATAATGATAATAGTGACAATTGTTAAAGGGAAACCCCCTTGTAATTGGGGTATCTCATCAGCACAATGAGAAGGATACTCATAAGAGGGCACATATTCCCACTACTATCTAAGAGGTCATCAAATTGTTCACATGATAAATGGATTATAGGATCGGGCACACATAACCATTCCATATGGATATTAAAAATCTATTTCAGTAAACACTCCAAGGTAGGAAAATATCCCTTTAAAAACCCCCAAAACCTATTAGTATACTCCAGAAGCAGCAGAAGAGTCATTTAGGTAGGATCCTTCATATGGAACTCACTATATACAACATGAGACTCTTACCACCTAATGGAGAAAAAATAAAAATAAATCTCACTAGAGGTGATTAGAAATCCATAAGTAAAGCCACAATCCCACTCTACTCTATGGTGGTGTTCTTGAGGTCCTAGAAAATATATCAATGGTGGCCCAAGATCCTATTAACTTGTCTCCAATTCTAGGAATCATTATTTATATTTATGAATAATCTCCTTGTAACTTTATTACTAGTGCCATTGGAGACCCTCCTTAGAACATTCCCCATGAATATCTACTTTTTTTCCATGCTAAGATCGATCATGATAATTTTTCTCTTGATGTATACCATAAAAATACTCACCTTGGTCAGAAGAAAAAATTATAAGGTCATCCCCTTTAAAATATCCACCTTGAAGGTCCTCCCCATGGTATATGCCATAATAATTATCCCCATGGTCATAAATTAATCCATATTAGTTTTCCTCCCAATGATGGTGTTCACTGTGAAGGTACTCCCTACGATGAAGTTTCATTTCGACAAGAGTGTCCTCCCCTTACTGAATAAATGGTGAGAAATCCATCATATCATGAGATGATTGGGAAGACAAGGACAAACATGTTCGATGATTTTTTTTATTGAAAAGTGATATTATTTCACAATTATAATATAACTTGAGGAAACAACCATTCTATGAACCACCCTTGGATTGCCTTTGTTTCAGAATAGTAGATATGATTCCTACCAATCCCACCACTTACAATAAGGTAGTTGGAAAATGCCCAATTTAGTCAGATCAAGTGGAGGAATATCCTGTAGAAGATGAATAGAATATGTTGCTCATGAGCAAACAATTGGCCAAAGATAATGTACCAGTCATGTTTTTCCCATGGAAACTCCTTAGTATGATATTTTGAAAACTTTTTCAGAGGGATGCATACATAAAATTATTCTAAATATTTGGATTAATCTTCACTATTTTAAAAAAAATCCTTGGATTACCAAGGATATAGTGATCATGTTAATGTAATAAAATAACTTCATCATTATATTGACTCAGTGGAACTTTCAGCTATGAAATATCCAAAATGAGAAAAGTAGTATGAGATACTTTAGTGAGAATGTATTGGTAATATACATAAACTACATCAATTTATTTTTGACTCACCATCTGATGTTCATATCAGAGTATGGGGAGAGTACAAAGAATTGTATTTCACTTATCTTTTTGTTCAATAAATCCCACCATAATTGGTTTCATACAATGGAATTTTTTCAAGTAGACTATCTTCAGTGGTAAATACCTACAACATAGGGCATACTCAGTAGGAGTTGACCATGAAAAAATCTTAGAAGCCTTAGGCTCAGAAATGAAAAGTCATCAAAATACTATTGCCTGAGGAATTTGAAAATAATTGACCAGGCCCTTCACTTAAGAAAATCAAATCATAGAGTAATAAAGATGTCTTGGAAAACAAGTAGCTCACATGAAGATCTTAAATTTTACCCAGATCATTTCTGAACAAATGATTAAAAAATCAAGACATCACCCTCAATATCCATGGTCATGATGATATAGGAGAATACCCATCCCATAGTAATGGGGTTAGTTTTAACACAATAAAATCATTCAATATATCTAAATCTGGTTCTACGTTATACAAAAGTGGATCAATGGAAACCCAACCCATAGAGTTTGGGGAATTATTATCTCAATCAGATCCCCCATAGAGGTATTTCTTCTCTAGGCTAGGAGGCTTTCCACAAACCGGGTCCTCTAAATGTGCTTCAAATATTTCCCAACCTACCTCATGGAGAATCCATACAATGATATTCTCTAGGGAATTTATTCAGGCCATTATTTATAAGATAGCCTTAGTAGAATTCTCATAAAGAATGATGAGTCCCAAAAAAGTCCTAATGATGAAGTGATCTACCAAGGGTGTAATTGATTATGAATATCATGACCTCTCTTATAGATATCCATAAGTTAATCAACCCTCCTTTTTTACTAGTACTGAAAAATATCCTCAATTCATTTTTTCATTGGTACAGGTTAATAAAAATGGTACTGATGGTTCTACAGAACATGGAAACAATTCCGAAGAACTAAAAGATTATGTATCTATTCAAAACATGGTATAAAAAACAATTATTAAGGAATGTGTGCATAATATAAATCAAAGGATTAAAAAATGGGGGCTACCACAGATTCCCCACTATCACTCCCTCAACGTTATTCAACTGAAAAGGGTAAGGGCATGGAAGCATCCCACCCTTTGCCTAGAGAATTTGAACCATTAACACTTGAGTAAAGATTTGATTAGTATAAGGTAAGGATGAAGGATTTAAAGCGACTTATTTTAGAACCACTCAGTGGAAAAATCACAAATTGGAATGTTCTTCAAGAAAAGCCTCATCTTTCCCTCCCTCCTGACATCCCTCAATAATAGGAGATCATTATTCCATTGAGAGTAGATCCAGGACATCCAACCAATATAAGGTCCAGTCAACCACTTTATTTAGACCCAATGATAGTGGGATATCAGGATTTACCCTTATTAGGGAAACAACCATACTTATGTCACACCAATTATGATAGGCTAGCCTATACTGGTTGTCAACTACAAGTATAGGTAGAGATTACACATCATTCCCTAATTTTCATTACCCCTGTTCAAGATATCATTCATTCGACTATCCCCCAAGAGCTCGTCAACACTATTGAGTTATTGATACCTCGATTGGAATCTATGGAAGGATGACATACACTAGTACAAAAAAATAGAAAGCCTTTCCCAGAATGGGTAGATGCGACTCTTGTCATTAATAACTCCAAAAATCCTATGTTTCCAACACTAAATGGTGAATGTGACCCAAAATAAAATTTTAGGCACTTCATGTCCTATTGCGGCCCCATGATGGGGACCCTTGAATAACAAGAAGTAGCTAAACTCAGGTGCTTTGTGCAAACCTTGGAAGGACTAAAATTTACATGGTATATAATTTTACCAACCCAGACGATCAAAGGATGGGAAGATCTATATCTCCAATTCCTATATCAATTCATCTCAAAACTCTCAAATAAAAAGATCCTCGACCACTCAAATTAGAAACTGTGAGAGAATTAGAGAGTCTCAGATTTATTTTCTAGGTGTAAGTGTTTATCTTACTATCTAAACTTGAATATTCCTTAGGAATATTTATTGGAACTCTTTATAGAGAACCTTCATGAAGAGTCAGAGAAACCAATCATTCCTATGAAAAATATAGGTGGGTTTAGAGACCTTTCCATAGTTTCTCAAATATTTTAAGACTACATCTTGTAAACCAAATACAAGGCTTGAACCATCATGATAACTCAAGAAAGAATAATGAGTGAAGTGGAAAATATGACCGTCACTATTAATACATATCCTACATCATCACCAACATCAAATCCTAAACACTATTGTGGGACACCACCTCCTGAATAGAAAGAACAACAACACTATCCTCATCAGGATGAGTTAGAGTAGAGACTAAAGAAATTTGAGGAACTAAAGAATAAGGTTTATTATTTTTTAGATGAACAAGCCTATGAATACATTATAGAAGCTATTGAGAACAACTTGTTAAATTTTTTGAAGCATAAAAAGCCTAATTATGTTGGCTTTAGTGACCAATAAAATTATTTCTCATTCCATTGAAAATTTATCCACACCATTTAGGAGTATTTTTTATTCAAATAAATTCTCCATAAAATGATTGATTATGGACATGTAAATTTAAGCAATCCATTGGAATAAGTGGCATGTGTTTCTACTACAACCATTGTTGAAAAAGTTTAATGGAAAGAGATTACCAACAATGGTGTGTGGAAGTTCAATTATTGGATGACTAGATAAATGATTAGTTAGACTCATTATATCCTTAGGTAATAGTTAAACTAGCCAATTATACCTCCAATTGCTTCTATCGTAGTGTGACCAACCTTTTTTGGAATGGAAATACTGCAAGATTTGATATTTTAATAGATGAAATAACCATAAAAACAAAGTGTTTCAATAATAATATGAACCCATGTCAACTACAAAAGTCAACCTTGAATCTTTTGGACTTAATGTCTTTAGTTCTTCCACCTCGGGTGCCGACACATCAAATAGAATCTTCACCACAAAAATAATTTATCTTCAGTTTTATTAACTTCGTCTATCTAATGTAACCCTTATCAAATGAAGAAAATATATATGAACCAAAATTCTCAATTTATAATTTCGGAACCAGGGGAAAATGCCACCAAAGATGAGGTGGTAGGGGGAGACGTTGTCACAACCACACCGAATATTCTCACCACATCCCGAACATAGCTATTTAAATTATCAAAACTCATGATAAATTCCTTTAAAAATCATTGTAAGAGAATAAAAATTAACCCACATTCACTATGAGTCATATAGACCCAATTATTTTAGACGACCAAATAGAGGGGGTGAAATATTTCCATCAACCCTGGTAGGTAGGTAGACCATGTTGGCCTAATTTACTAGTGAAATGGGTTCCTTAAACTTTTTTTCAAGGGTATAACCAACCTAACTCACCCACTTAAACTCCTAAATAATATTACATGGATCATCATGAAATTGGGAAGTACATATCTTTGACTTGAAATTATGACATCTTGAGGAAATTGGTCCTCGTACCAGCCAAGCTGTCAATCCTGGATGCTCTCAATTTATCGAAAGACCTATGGGAAGCCCTTATAGAGGTCTTACTAAGCCCTAAAGAGTTTAAAACTGAGGTCATCAATAATAAAGTATATTATGCATAGATCGATCATATAGAATGGAAAATGATTATCTATTCCATAGATTAGTACAAGGATATAGTTATAAAAGTGTACATCGGATCATTGTATGCATTTAGAAAGCTAGAAAAAATTAACATATGATGATATTTAATTGATAATGACTTAGTATTCAACATAATTCTAGTCTTAATGGTTCATATATTAAGTTACAACAAAGATTATTTGTAATTTTCCGACATAACACTTCAGGGTTATGACAAGAGTGAAAAAATTCCCCTTGTCTGGGTCAATTTTAGAACTCAATTTAGGAATATTATATTTGACTCTAAATTCCTAGTAGTCTGGTAGGATAAAAATTTCAACATCCTGATAGGATGGTCTTGGTTGCATCAATATATGAAAATCCCTTCATCATACAACCAATGTATCAAATACCATGTCAATAGAAAAATTAGAACATTTCATGGTGAAAAATAGTTTTTTTGAGATTTATGAATCTTAGTACATCAATGAATGATTTTACCAAAGAGGGAGAAAAAACCATGGTTGATAACATCACTCGATAAACTTCCCCAAATGGTCAAGATATGACCTCAACTAACCCATTCAAAGATTTTGTGATGAATATGTATATCCAATTATCCAAGTCAGAATCACACATTCAGATCTGGGTGTGTGTTCATCAACTTTTGTGATATTAGTTATATCGATTGAATATGAAAACATCAAATAGATCTTCAAGCTCTATAATTATGGTGAAACCCCAGTTACCCTATTTATTCATCAATGCTTCAGAAAGACCCTATATTAAATGGTAAATTAGGAGAAACTCTCACACCAACAATAAGAGATATGGACACTACTAATTCATATTTCCAATGTTGGGTTGTTGAAACTTCCACTGCCTTAGAAGACATCCCTTCATCAATTACTCTGATCGCACTGTGATTCACTGTTTCATTTTCACCCTTACACCATTATGCTAAACTAGCATTTTATTGAAAATTTAAAAAACAATAAAAAATTCACATGATATTTGATAAAATTATTTCAGGTTTATAACTTTTATAAAGTGAAGTGTAACTTGTTTGGATAATTAAATTTTATGTGGAGATGATTTGGAGGGCCCATTATGAAGTTCAAGAGGAATGGACCGAATTGTGCAGGAATCCAAGCACACCAGTGGAATCAACTGTACATTTCTACTGATATGTATATCAAATTGTGATGATATTTTGTTGGATGATACAAAATACATTGGAATAAAAATTTTATGAAGGAACAAAATCCCAATTCATCCATCTGGTGGCTCATCCATACTAATCTATCCTAGCCACCAAATATGCACAAAGTCAAAAGTGGTGTTCTGTGTTCTATCAATATGTCGATCTATAGTTGTCCAAATGGTTCCAAATTTTAAGTGGAGATAGTAAAGATATGGGGATATATATTTTTTATTTTTCTCTAAATATAGATAAGATTTTCCGGAGGTCAAAAAAAAGGTCCAAGTGGTCTCTTGAAATCTGGGGGCTCAAAACCACCTTCCACATTTCCTATAAATTGGAACCTTGGGAACGCCATTTGTATGTTAGACCAAGAGAGTTAATTTTTGAAAAATTTAACATAAATAGGATTCCTTTAATCCCTTTGTATGTTAAGGATATCCCTATCCTCATAGGGAGAGTTTAAATGAATAAGGAGATTCACCCGAGCTTCCTCCTCTCAATGTTGGGCTAAACGATGGGCGTTTATTGTGAGGAGTTACACACATGTTAAGGGAGTTACATAAAATTTATTAGCTACTTTTTTTTATTAATTTGGGTTTTATAACATTTAATTCCATGTACGTTACATTATTTTATATTTGAATGCTTGTTTTAATGCATGCAATTGATTTGCTCTTAATTTCTAACTGATCGGTGTGAGGTTTTGAGTGTGTGACTTATGTTGTTGTGATTGGACAACAGAAGAACCCTTTTATTACCCACCATCTTGAGATTTCAATATGATTTGTAATATCTTAATCCATTAATAAGTTCAAGACCTTGGGAATATGATTTTTATATCAAGATCTGGTTCTTCAAGCATTGAAATACAAGTTTAAAAATTAATCGAGATTCCAATTAATTTCAAACAAATAATTAATTTAAAAATGAATGAATATCTAAGCAAAATTAACTTGAAATGAGTTTAGTGAAATCAAAACAACCCATTTTTTTTATATTTTTAAAAATCCACTTGTTTTTTCAACAATTAAACTCTTTAAATTAAGTTATTCTGTTAAATATGTTTTCAAAACCACCCCCTCTTTCAGTACGTTTTACTAAATATAAACACTCTAAATCTATAAAAATCCTTAATAGATGACTTATGGTCTTCCCTTGACTATAAAATCATATTTAAATCATAATTAATGTTTTTTTTTCATGAAAACACATTCAAATTTTGGCACTATTTCCAAGAAGCACTTTTATTTTTAGTGTGCATTTTTTATAAAAATATTGTGTATTTTTGTAATTATTTGTTCACTTATTTTATTCCTTAATTTTCTAGCTGATTTTTACATTTTTTAGGAATTGTGAATGATGTGATATTTACCAAATGAAATAATTACTTTTGAACATGAACTAGAGAGGATCTTACATCATTGACACCAATAAGAACATACCGATCCATTGATGAAGGATACACAAAACATTGAAACTATTATCAATCCTGTTTATTCTTATGGAATAAACATTAATACTAAAATAAAAATTCATAATATGGATGAAAATAACTATAATTTAAAATTAATAATCTCACTTGATGTAGAGATCCATCTTCTATACATTCAAATATAAGACGAGGCACCTAATTTTGAACTAAAATCTGGTTTAATTCACTTATTACCAAGATTCCATGGAATCATGGGAAAATATCCACATAAGAACTTAAAATAATTTCATACTGTGCATTATACATTGGAATAATAAAATGTGGATGAAGAACAAGTAAATATTAGGGCATTAACTTTATCATTAGAATACACCACAAAAGATTATCTTTACTATGTTAATTCACCGATTATAGGCTGGGCAGACATGAAACACCTTTTTCTTGAAAAATACTTTTCAGCCTCTAGAACCACCAAAATAAATAAAGAAATATGCGGGATAAGATAATATCAAGGGAAAAAATTTCATGAATAATGTAAAATATTTAAAATTATTTGTTCAAGTTTCCCACATAACCAAATAAGTGATCATATTTTAATATAATATTTTTATGAAGGTACAATTTATATTAATAGAAACATGATTTATGTTGCTATAAGTGGTGCACTAGTTGAGAAAACCCCAATTCTAGCTAGGAACTTGATTGAGAACATGGCACAAAACACTCAAAAATTTAGTTCAAGGTCTAGTGTACCCATTAGAGGTATCCATGAGGTACAAAGTACTGAATTCGAGAAAAAGGTTGACATGAAGTTTGAAGAGGTAATTACCCTTCTTCAACAACTTTCCATCTCCCATGGGAAATCCCAATCTCCTCCTCCCATTGATTGTGGTATTTATTCCACCAACACCCATTATTCTGACCAATGCCCTCAATTGTGAGAAAATTCTGATAGTTGTGAAGCCATCTTTCCCAGACACCCCTATAACCAAACCATTAGGAAAGAACCATTCTATCCATACAACTACGGGTGGAATGAAAACCAAGCCTATAGGAAAGGGGTTATTCAAAACAACCCCACCAACCATGGAACCAAGTAGGGAAGAGTAGTCATCCACCACCACAACCACCCAAAACTCCTCAATCACCCCAAAGGCCTTTCCAACAATGCCCTACAAAATCTGAGCATATCCTAGAATACATGATGAAACAACTGGATTCCAAAAATATCCAATTCCAAAAAAACCACCAAAGCTTCCATAAAAGATCTAAAACCCAATTAGGCCAACTCACCAACTCGGTGGGGGAAATCCAAAGTCATGGGTTGGGTAAACTACCTTCTCAACCACTTATCAACCCTAGGAATAAGGGAAATGTTATTGCAATCACCCTTATAATTGATAATCAACTTAAAATCCAAATGACCCCTCCAATAGAGTCATTCCCTCCTAAGGAAACTTCCATTCCAACCATCTCAAATGACCAAAATAAGAAAAATCCTTATCCTAAGAAAAAAACTACAAAAGGAAAGAGTGTGTATGTTGATGAGATACAAAGAACAAATCTTACACTTCCATTTCCCCAAAGAGACACCCAACCAAGAAAAAAAAATAAACCTAACTTGATAAATAAATCCTAGAAACATTAAAAAAAGTGTAGGTTAACATCCCCTTGATTGAATACATGAAGAAAATTCCTTGATATGCTACGTTTTTAAAGAAGATGTGTAAAAACTAGAGGATAATTTGAGGTGATATTGAGGAGGAATGTATCAAAATTTATAGATTCATAAATCCCTACCAAATGAAACAATCATTGAATATTCTCGATTCAGTGCACCATAAGGGATTATTCCTTTTCCCATTCTATGCTTGATTTGGGTGCTTCTATAAATGTGATGCCTCAATCCATTTACTCTTCTTTTTTAGGTTAAATAACTGAAACCCATAGTATTTTTTGTTCAACTCTCAAACCGGAGTACAACACACCTCACTAGTGTGTTAGAGAATGTTCTTGTGAGGGTGAAAATTTTAATTTTTCCTTCTCATTTTTATGTGATTAAAATGGAAGATGACAGGATGAATGGAAATTCTATAATTATATTGGAGAGGCCCTTCTTGAAAATATCCAAAACCATAATTAATATTCATAATGGTACACTATCTATGGATTTTAGTGGTGAAATTAGCCACTTCATCATCCTTGATTCTATGAAGCTCCCCTCATAAAAACATTCTTATCTCTCTATTAACTCTATAGATGTACTCCATTCCCTTAAAAAATATTATTTTCATTACCTTGATAACATTTATCATTTTCCATCATTGATGGAAATTTTAGTCAATGAATCATGCATTTAATTTTGTACTAGTCTAGAAAAATGTCATGCATGTTTGGTAATTGACTATTTCTTGAACATTGAGGATTCCATGATCATCGATGATACTGATAAGATTATAAAATATCATTCCCCATCTGAGGATGACACCATTGAGTATTTATATGAGATAATTATCCTCTTACTATCACAACAACTCCCATCAATCCAAAATATCCCTGAATTGGAACTAAAACAACTTCCTCAAGATTTAAAATATTCCTATCTTGAGAATGGAAACAAGATGCATGTCATAATTTCAAGTTCATTATGTCTAGAGAATGAATTATAACTACTTGAACTTTTAAGGGAGTATAAAAAAGCTCTGTGATAGGCACTTTCTAAAAGTTTTGGTCTTATCCCATCAATTTTCACACATCATATATTGTTAAATGATGAGGATAAACCACTGAGGCAGACACAATGTTGATTGAACCCAAAACTCCTAGATTTTGCTAAAAAGGTGGTAACCAAATTATTGTCCATTGGAATAGTTTACCCCATCTTGTACATCCAATGGGTCAATCTAGTCCAAATAGTTCCTAAAAAATTGGTCTTATGATAATTAAAAATGAAAACAATGAATTGGTTCCAACCCATGTGCAGAATAATTGGCATGTCTTTATAGACAATCACTGAATAAACCAACTACCTAAGAAGGACCATTTACTACTGTCATTAATTGACCAAATTCTATATATTCTAGGATGGAAGTTCCATTACCATTTTTTTACGAGTATTATGGGTACTTTCAAATCCATATTTCCCCTAAGGATCAGAAAATGAAAACCTTTCCTTGCCCCTTTGGAACATTTTCATATAGAAGGATTCCATTTTTGTAATTCCCCAACCCCAGTTACCCAAAGTCAGTGCATTATTAAATAACATTGGCGTGATCACAAGGGATAAAATCCCAAGATATCGATGAATTTAATAGCCTTAGAAGTGCTAGATACATACATAAGTTTTACATTACATCATGAAATGAAAAAAACAACAACAACATTTAATCCCCTTTGAACACACTCATATCCCTTATCCTATTCCTAAAGGTTAATCTTAATATACTTCTTCACATCCTGGGAAAAATAAAACATAGAAAGGGGTGAGCTCAAATTCTCAGTAAGGATAAAAATATAGCGTAAACTATCATAAATAATCACAAACATTTAAGGCAATGTATAAGACTAAAACAAAAGCCTTTTAAAATTAAAATTCAGCATAATATGGAAAAGATAAATCAAATAATTCCATTTACTTATTCAAATGGATATTCTACTAGTCGAATAATCACACATAATATCAATATCCATTTTCTTAATGATGGAATGCATAATGTCGAACATCATAACCACATAGTCAATGCCTCGTTCCAAGAATAAAAATAAAATTTTGTCAAGGCCTTGTGCCAAGACACTAGTTTGTCTCAAGAGACCTACTGATGCATCGAGGAGCTATAGCGGGCTCCGCCCATCACTTACTAAGTCCAATGAATTCCTCATATGAAAAGGCTGAAACATAACATAAACATTCGTATTAAAAATAGCATACGAAATGTTAATACTCTAACCATAAACCATGAATGGTATAAAAATAACACATCCATAGTAAAAAATATTAAAAAAGTTTCAATACAATATAGAATATTGTATCATAATAAATCAACTTTAAACAAGTGTAAAATCCATCAAATAATGTTGACATAGATGAAATCAAAAAAATTTGAGAGGAATATATCTTTCTCTTTTGAAATCATTTAAAAGTAAAATAATTATAAAAGAAAACATTTATTTTTAAAATATTCTTATAATCTTATAAGGGAATCTTTGAAGGTTTTGTAATGGCAGAAAATTGACACACTCTCCGTATAAGTTAAAAAAACATTCTTTCCATAATTTTTTCGAAAGGGTCGTAAAGAACCTTCTTTGGAAAATGACGGAAAGATTAATTTATAAAATTTTTATAAAAATTAAAACAAGGTTATAAATGAATTTAACTCATAGTATAGAAAATAGTAAAAATGTTTTGAAATACATTTTTACAAAACACGGATGTGGATGATAAAGAGGTCCCAGTAGATACTCACGTATAAACAACCTCGAATAATGAAGAGATTGTAGAATTAACCCTTACATTGTACTTTTCCTTGATCGAGGGTATGTTAAAATATTTTATAATAGTTAAATAATTGTTATTAAATTATATAATAACCACATACATAAATATGATATCATATATGATCTTCTAATATTGCTTTGTTAATAATATTTCAGTAGTATCATTGTTTCAGGTGTTAACTGATTCATTTTCCTTTAAATGCTTGGTTAAATAAGCCATGTTTGTTATGGATAGGATGTATTTGATTCATATCCAGAATTATATTAAGTTCTTAAACATTATTTTTAATCATAAAATGAAAATTATTCTTGAATGGTGATGATGGGGAATGAATTCCATCGCATTCGTGGAGACAGTAATCCGTACGTACGCACGAGCGACAATATCATTCTATTAATGGTGAAATCATATGTAATTGTATGGTATATCATATATAAAGAATAATAAACATTTTATATTTATTATTAAACCAGTTATACTCATTATTATACCCATCCAAATAATGAAGTGTTTGAATAACAAACTACACTATGACGTGGAGGCGGTATGCCGTACGTACGTACATATGGTGACTTGTCATTCATAGGATGGATAAAATAATGAATATGGTTGTAACATATTTATAATAACATCCTATTATGTATAATTTAATGGATTTATTATTTTGGTATGGAAACAACAAATAAATAGGAAGTGGAAGAAGAAAAGAACTTTGACGGAGTTGGGGAAATTATTACCTCTTCTTCGGGTGTTTCCATTGGAGTTGATCAAAAGGGATCGTTAGGTTGGATTTATGAACAAATTAATGCCTCCAGGTATAATTGAGGGTAGTTGGGAGGATATTTGAGTAGGGTTTTTCTGAGACAAATGGCTTTGGAGGTGTGATTTTGAGAGAATGGGAAGTACCCTTTTATAAGAGAGGTGAGGGTCACTTTAGGAAAAGATTGAAATATTATTTTATTATACAATAATATTGAGTTTATAATGGCTTAAAAAAGATTTATTTCAAGGATAAGGTAGGTGTGGGTCGAAAAACTCTCAAACAATAGGTTTTAGACAGGTTTAGGTCACTATATTAACCTTATCCTTTAGATTTAACTCTTAGTTGAACATGTTAACTTTTACCATGTATTATTGTATTATTAAAACAAATGGTTAATAAACATACTATAAAAAGCCAAGAAAACCATAAGTGGTTAATTATTGATATATATAACCTTATATAAGTCATTTTTATGAACCTTATATTTTTAAAAATACTATATCAATTAATAATATAGTATTTGTTTTAAAAACTCAATTATGTTAATTTTGACACTATTTAGTATTTGATTTTTTGTGAAAGTCATAAAAACTTTATCACTACGAAAAAAATTTATTTAATCAATCCTAACATGTGATATGAACCTATAAAATTAGTGGAATACATTAAAAGTCTCAATTTAAAATTATATTAATATTTATAATATCAATTATTTTAATCATTCAATAATAAGGTAATTACTGCCTCATCATTGTGTCATTAATAAATTTAATTATTTAATGTCTAAAAATTATAAATAAAATACCATTATTTATGAAATATTTTTATCTTTCTAATTAATATTTATAGTCGAATTTATCTTATTTATAACCCTCTATTAAAAATGTCTTAGTTATTAAACTTTGAATCTAACACTTTTAACTCTTCTTTAAATAAAATAATAATAAATGTCCTAATCTAATCCAAGTGAAAAAAGGATCATATTTTATTACTAAGTTTGATTTTGGTCGAGAAAAACTTATCCAATAGAATTAGTACACGTGTGAGGGTAATTATAATATCATTTTTTACCTTTAATTACCCTATTTATTTTTAGCCATGGCAAATAAAAGTCAAAAGTTACTATTCACCAAAAATTATTTTCATTTTATTGAACAACATTTTACTTACTGATGTCAACCATGTCTCTCAGATTTTTAAAATTCTATTCACAAAAGTGGTAAAATTACGTTTTATGCAAATTTTCAAATGCGCCTAGAAGGTGGGTAAAAGACGGTAAAAAGTTCAATAAAATTTTAAATATCTAATATTATTTTAAAATGACTCCGATTAATTACATTGAAAATATATAGGTATTATGTATCTATTTTATCTAAAATAAATTTAAATAAAATAACTAATTATTTAAATAAAAAGTTGGTTTTAAATAATGACGTAGTGTTTTTCACTATTCATCAAAAATTGAAAGATTTCAAAAAAATACCAAAAATTCACCCTAAGATAATTTTGATATTCTAAATACAAAAATGAATCCCATTTTGAAAAATAAAATTTATAAAATTTTAAAAAGTGGTTATTACTATTCATAACGTCTAGTTTGATTGTTCGTGGTGTGTCAGAACTCGAAGTTGCGTACAACACAAGCTATTGTATTATTCAAAGAGAAGTGTACCATGGAAGCTTGGGGTGTTACATTTTCCCTCCTTCAAATAATTTCATCCTCAAAATTTCTAGAATATTACTGCATAAAAATATTCAGGTGGTTCTTCATCATAAGTTCCTCGGGTTCCCACGTTGCCTCTTCTATCTTATAGTTTCTCCATAGAACTTTTACCAAACGGGTCATCCAGTTTCTCAACACTTGTTCTCTAGTATCAAGAATCTTTACAGGCTCTTCACAATATGAAGGATCAGGTTCTATTTCTATTTCCTCATAGGTGAGTATATGCGTTGGGTTAGGCATGTATTTTCTCAACCGTGATATGTGAAACACATCATGAAATTTAGAGAGACTTGGAGGCATTTCCAAATGGTAAGCTACAAATCCAATTCATTATTGAATTTTGAAAGGTCCGATGTACCTGGGAATTAATTTACCCTTCTTACTGAATTGTACAACACCCTTCCATGGAGATACCTTCAAGAAAATATGATCTCCTACTTTAAATTCCAAATCCTTACTTTGGTTATTGGGATAACTCTTTTGACTACTTTGAGCTGCTTTGATGTGGGTTTGGATAATCTTCACCTTTTCCATTGTTTCCACAACAAGTTATGGGACTAAGAGTTTTCTTTCACCAATATCATCTCAACAACTTGGTGTGCGACATCTGTTTTTATATAACGCATCATATGGTGCCATCCGAATACTTGAATGGAAGATATTGTTATAAGAAAATTCTACCAGAGGTAAATATTGATCCCATATACCTTGAAAGTCAAGTGAGCAAGATATTAACATGTATTCTAAGGTTTGAGTCATCCATTCTAATTTTCCATCAGTTTGAGGGTGGTAGGCAGTGCTCAAACGAAGTTCAATATCCAAGGCCCTTTGAAGTCTTTTCCAGAATCTTGATGTAAAACATGGATCACAATTAGAAACAATCGATAGGGGAACTCCAAGAAGTCTTTTAAATTCATTAATATATAGTCTTGCTAAACGTTAAAGCGGTAAATCATCTCTTATAGTAAGAAAATGTGATGACTTTTTAAGACGATCAACAATGTACCATATTGCATCATTCATTCTAGGAGTCTTTGGTATCCCCATGACAAAGCCCATCGTAATATCATCCCATTTCCACTCAGGTATAGAAAAAGGTTGCATAACTCCTCTATGATGTTGTCTTCTAGCCTTAACCTATTGAAAAACCATACATATTGACACATAATCAGTAATATCCCTCTTCATGTTGTCCTGCCAAAAATGTTCCTTGAAATATCTATACATCTTAGTGCTACCAGGGTGTATAAAGAAATTGGAGATATGTGCATCATCCAACAATTTCCTTTTTAGATCAAGTATATCAGGAATAAAAATTCTCTTCCCAAATTTTAAAATCCCATATTCATATACGAATTCGATCAATCTCGCATCATTCAAAACTTTAATTTTTTTTAAACTCCTTATCATCAGTATGAGAACTTTTTATCCTTTCTAGTAAAGATAGTTTGACAACAATTTGAAAAAGTAGTGATATTTCACCTTCCATGATTATTTCCATATCCATATTTACTCAATCCATGAACATAGGATCCCTTTCAACTCTCATCTTGTTCAAAACTCCATTATCCATTCTTCTCAGAGCATTTTCCACCTTATTTTCCTTCCTCGGGTGGTAGTGTATAGTGCAATCATAATCTTTGAGTAGTTCAAGCTATAGTCTTTTCCTCATGTTGAGTTATTCTTGTGATAAAATATACTTCAAACTCTTGTGATTAGTATATATCTCACATTTTCACCATAGAGATAGTGTCTCTATATCTTCCAAGCAAAGATTACAGATTCTAAATCAAGATCATGAGTGGGGTAGTTTTGTTCATGAATTTTTAGCAGTCATGATGGATATGCAATAAATCTATCATTCTGCATAAGGACACAACCAAGTCCTTTATTTGAAGAATTATTATAAATAACAAACCCATCATTCCCTGATGGTAGAGTCAAGATAGGATCATTGACTAATCTTCTCTTAAGTTCTTCAAAAACATTCTTCAAAAACTTTTGTCCAAACAAATTTAACCCCTTTACATGTGAGCTTGGTTAATGGGTTAGCCAATTGGGAAAAATCTTGGATGAAACACCGATAATAAAATGCTAAACCAATAAAACTACGTACCTTAGTTATACTCTTCAGTTCTAGCCATTCTTGTGTTGCTCTTGTCTTAGAAGGATAAACATAGATTCCATCCTTAGAGAAAATATGGCCAAGAAAAGAAATCTCCTGAAGCCAGAATTCACACTTTCTAAACTTCCCATATAATTCATTTCTTCTAAGAGTCTTTAGAATATTGCACAAGTGATTTTCATGATATTAGTAGCTTTTGAAGTATACCAAGATATCATCAATTAATAACACTACAAAGTTATCAAGATATTCCTAGAAAACTATATTCATTAGACCCATGAAGATAGAGGGTTCATTAGACATTCCAAAAGGAATTACTATAAACTCATAATGCCCATACCTGGTACAAAATACTATCTTCGGAATGTCTTCCTTATTCACACACAATTGATGATATTCAGGTAGAAGGTAAATATTTGGAAAATATTGAGCTCCATGAAGTTGATTGAATAAATCATCAATGTGAGGTAGGTGATACTTGTTCATTATTATTATAGCATTAATCTCCTTCTAGTGAATGCACAACCTCATAGATCCATCTTTCTTCATAACAAAAAGAACTGGGGATCTCCATAGAGATAGAATAGGGAGAATAAATCCTTTATTAATCAATTACCCTAGTTGTTTCTTTATTTCCACTAATTCCACAGTGACCATTTTATAAGGAGTCTTCGATATGGACCTTGAACTAGGACATAAATCAATGGAAAACTCAATTTCTCATTCTGGAGGATGTCCAGGTAAATCCTCTAAAAACACATCAACATATTCTTTCACAATAGGTACATCCTCAATTTTAAAATTCTTTTCCTCACCCAGAGTTATTTCATTCTCTTCCTCCCCAATAATTGAATTTAGTAGAGCTACTGGGGGTGGATCTAGATAAGAATCAGATGGTGACGTTTCTGCTCTAAAGATAAGGTATTCTATATCATCATCAAAAATTGTAACATCCTTTTTCTTACAATAAATTTTCACATCATGGTCTAAAATCCAATTCATTCCAAGGATTATATAAAATTAAATAATGGGTATGAAGATGAGATCAGTAGATAAAGCACATTTATATGCCCAAATGGGATCTTATTCACAAAACTTTGTTGCAACGATACTTAACTTAGGTGTTTTGACCGAAAAATTCCTTATTATATCAAATTGGAAATATCTAATTTTCTTAGAAAACTGGGAAGATATGAAACAATGCGATGATATAGAATCAAATAAAGTTGTGGCTAAATTTGAGGAAACCATTAAATTACATGCCACCATGTCATTCGGAGCTTCAACCTCATCAGTAGTGATTGCATAAGATTTTCCTTGCTCCCTTGGACTTTTCTAAGGTAAGTAACCTTGGAGCTTAGGAAATTAATTTGAATAATGCCCCATTTCTCTACAATTGTATCATTCAACATTGACAACCTCTTTCTTTCCCTTGAAATCACGAGCTTTATGTCCTTTTTCACCACATTTGTAACAGACTCTCATTCCATTCAGGCAAGTACTGAGGTGTTTCTTCCCACATTTACCATATATTGGAAATTCAACTTTTCCCTTCTTCCCTTTATTTCCATTTCCAGAGTGTTCGGTAGATCTCTTCTTCTCTTGCTTTGCTTTAAAGTCATAATACTTAGAGAATTACTTTTCTGTCTTGATATCACATGAGACAATATCTTCGTATGACGAGAAGGACAGTGAGACTAATTATTTATGGAGAAATAGTTTTAACCCATAAAATAATTGATAAATATTAGTCCTTGGGTTATGTATATAATCTGTTGCATGCCTTGGTAACCTTTTAAAGCTATCCTCATACTTTGTGATATTCTCATCCACCTTTTCCCTCAAACTCAGAAATTGTTTTTCCATATTTTCTTGATGGTCAGGGGAAAGAAGTTTTCAAAGAAAATCTCTTTAAACTCCCTCCATTCCATATTTGATACTTTTTTATTCTCTTTTGTGTTTTGAATTAATGACCATTATTAATCTGCATCTCTCGTGAGGTGACAAACATCCATGAAAACTTTTTCCCTTTAGGTACTCCCCAAAGCATGAAATATTTTCTCTAAGGAACTTATCAATTGCTCAGCTACAAATGGATCTATAGTCCCATTGAATCTTGGGGACTTATGCCTCATGAAGTGGTATAACATTGATCCTTTGAGTTGTGGATCAGGGTGCTCAATACAGGTATGGTTATTATTCATAACCTCAGTGAGTTGTCCTAGTATGGTTATAAGTTTTTCAGCACCAGTTTCATCACCATCTCCACTATAATTATCTTGAATAGGAGGGAAATCCTTACATGGATTATGTGCGTTGATACCTCTTCCATTCCTTTCACTAGGCGCCATTTATAAATAATGGAATAAACTAGATTAGTTTATGAATCAGAATACATAATTCCAAACTAGTAAAATACCTAACATAAATTGAACAATTTATGCATATAATCCCTAATCATAAATTTTTTTCTTTGAGAAAGTATTTACTCATAAATCCTTCAAAATGGTTTGTAAAGAAAATTTGAATTATCCTAAGCCTATCCCCTGGGAGTTTCGTAACCAAGAGTGCAACAAGGCCTATTGTTGTGTACGAGGATACCTTGGGTAATGCCCGAAACTCCTTGTCAGAGTTTTTACTCCTAGGTACATCTATTCCAGAGCCACCTCTACCTGATCGTATCTAGATAGGGATTTATTTCTTGGAAGACACATAAAATCTCCACATTAAAAAAATTCTAGGAAGTTTTTCTTTACTAATCATGAAAGTCTATTTTAGGGTAATGTTCTATAATCAAAGTTTTTCTAAATATAGCTTCCAAGGTTTGTACTAAACTTTCTCTAATAACAACTGTAAAGCCTTGACCCCAGTTACCCAGAGTCAGTGCATTATTACATAACATTGTCATGATACAAGGAATCATGTCCCAAAAGACCAACCAGTTTAGTATCCTTAGAAGTACTAAATACATAAATAAGTTTTACATGCCGTCTGGACGACCATTTCACAATTAACTCACCCTTTGTTGCCGTCTGGTTTCATGGCATTCCGATGTTGTTTTCCAGGTTTTGATCACCCCACACATGCTTTTTAAGCGCACCAAACACCTAAAAAACACATATTCAGCCATGCCATGCAAACCGCATATCCGAATTACATGCCGTCTTCTCGTACACCTCACTAATAATAATTACGGTGTTTTTGTGTTTTCAAGTCATTCCGATGTCATTAGGTATACATTTGACCGTTAAAAACATGTTTTGGCCATTTAAGACATGCAGAGTGCATTTTTGGCCGCCGCGGTCACACGAAACCTCCGATTGACGTGCCTTCTAGCCGACCATTTCACAATTTTCCCACCCCTTGTGTCGTCTGATTTCATGTCATTCCGAGGTCATTCCGCCAGTTTTGACCACCCCACGCATGTTTTCAAATGCACCAAACACCTAAAAAACACATATTCAGCCGTGCCATGCATACCGCGCTTCTGAATGATGTGTCATCTCCTTTTGCACCTCACGAATAATAATTAGGATGTTTTCATGTGATTTAAAGTTATTCTGATGTCGTTTGGTATGCATTTGACCGTAAAACACATGTTTTGGCGATTTACGACAGGCAGAGTGCTTTTTCTGCCACCAAGGTCACATGACACCTCTGATTGTCGTGCCGTCTAGCCGACCATTTCACAATTCTCCCACATTTTGTTTTCGTTTGATTTCATGGAATTCTGAGGTCGTTCAGCCGGTTTTGACCACCCCACGAATTCTTTTCAAGCGTGCCAAACACCTAAAAAACACATATTCTACTGTGCCGTGCAAACTGCACATCCGAATGACGTTCCGTCTCCTCGTACACCTCACGAATAATAATTAGGATGTTTTTGTGTGATTTCAAGTCATTATGATGCCGTTTAGTATGAATTTGATCATAAAACACATGTTTTGTCCATTTACGACACGCAACGTGCGTTTTCGGCCACCGCGGTCACACGACACCTCCGATTGACGTGCCATCTAGCCTACCATTTAACAATTCACCCACCCTTTGTTGTCGTCCAGTTTCATAGCATTCTGAGGTCGTTCAACCAGTTTTAACCTCCCCACGAATGCTTTTCAAGCGCACCAAACACATAAAAAAACACATATTCACCAGTGCCATGGAAACTATGCATCCGAATGACGTTCAGTCTCCTCGTACACCTCATGAAAAATAATTAGGGTGTTTTCTTGTGATTTCAAGTCATTTAGATGTCGTTCGGTATGCATCTGACCATTAAATGCTTGTTTTGGCCATTTACAACACGCGGAGAGCGTTTTCGGTCACTGCGGTCACACGACACCTCTGATTGATGTGCTGTCTAGCCGACCATTTTACAATTCACCCAACCTTTGTTTTATTTTGATTTCATGT
Source organism: Viscum album (assembly GCA_963277665.1). NCBI lineage: Eukaryota > Viridiplantae > Streptophyta > Magnoliopsida > Santalales > Viscaceae > Viscum > Viscum album. Next base: position 302,293,402 of record OY728130.1, read on the forward strand.
CATTCTGAGGTCGTTAGACTGGTTTTAACCACCCCATGCATGCTTTTCAAGCGCACCAAACACCTAAAAAAACATATTCAGCTGTGCTGCGCAAACCGCGCGTCTGAATGACATTCCATCTCCTTGTACACGTCACAAATAATAATTAGGGTGTTTTAGTGTGATTTCAAGTCATTCTGATGTTATTGGGTCTGCATTTTACCATTAAACGCATGTTTTCACCATTTACGACACATAGAGTACGTTTTCGGCCACCGCGATAACAAGACACCTCTGATTGACGTGACGTCTGGCCGACCATTTCAAAATTCACCCATTCTTTGTTGTCATCCGATTTCATGGATTTACAAGGTCGTTCAGCCAGTTTTGACCACCCCACACATTCTTTTCAAGCGCACCAAACACCAGAAAAACACATATTCAGCTATGCCGCACAAACCGCGTGTCCGAATGACATGAAGTCTCCTCGTACACCTCACAAACAATAATTAGGGTGTTTTTTGTGACTTCAAGTCATTCAGATGTCGTTCGGTATGCATTTGACCATAAAACACATGTTTTGTCCATTTATGACACACAGATTGAGTTTTCGGCCACTACGGTCTCACAAAACCTCTGATTGATGTGCCGTCTAGCCGACCATTTCACAATTCACCCACCCTTTGTTGTTGTCCGATTTCATGGCATAATGAGGTCGTTCGTCCGGTTTTGACCACCCCACGAACACTTTTCAAGCATGCCAAACACCTAAAAAACAAATATTCAGTCGTGCCGCACAAACCACGTGTCCGAATGACATTTCGTCTCCTCATACACCTCATTAATAATAATTAGGGTGTTTTCGTGTGATTTCAAGTCATTCTGATGTCATGCGGTATGCATTTGACCCTTAAAAACATGTTTTGGCCATTTACGACACACAAAGTGCGTTTTTGGCCACCACAGTAACACGACATCTCCGATTGATGTGCTTTCTGGTCGACCATTTCACAATTCACCCACCCTTTGTTGTTGTATGATTTCATGGAATTCCGAGGTCGTTTGCCTGGTTTTGACCACCCCATGCACGCTTTTCAAGCACACTAAACACCTAAAAAACACATATTCAGCCGTGCTGCACAAACTGTGCGTCCGAATGATGTTTTGTCTCCTTGTACACCTCATGAATAATAATTAGGGTTTTCTCATTTGATTTCATGTCATTCCGATGCCTTTCGGTATGCATTTGACTGTAAAACACATGTTTTTTCCATTTAAGACACACAAAGTGCATTTTAGGCCACCGCAGTCACACGACACCTCCGATTGATGTGCCGTCTGGCTGACCATTTAATAATTTACCCACCCTTTGTTTTCATCTGATTTCATGGAATTCCGAGGTCGTTCAGCCACTTTTGACCACCCCACACACGCTTTTCAAGCGCGCCAAACACCTAAAAAACACATATTCAGCAGTTCCATGAAAACAGCATGTCTTAATTACATGAAATCTCCTATTACACCTCATGAATAATAATTAGGGTGTTTTTGTGTGATTTCAAGTAATTCTGATGTCGTTCGCTATGCATTTGACTGTAAAACACATGTTTTGGCCATTTACGACACCCGAAGTGCGTTTTCGGCCAGAACGGTCACACGACACCTTCGATTAACATTCCTTCTAGCCGACCATTTTAAAATTCACCAAACTTTCGTTGTCGTCTGATTTCATGGCATTCCTAGGTCTTTTGGCCGGTTTCGACCACCCCACACACACTTTTAAAGAGCGCCAAACACCTAAAAAACACATATTCAGCTATGCTATACAAACCGCGCATCCGAATGACGTGATGTCTCCTCTTACACCTCACTAATAATAATTAGGGTGTTTTCGTGTGATTTCAAGTCATTCCGATGTCGTTCGACATACATTTGACCGTTAAACGCATGTTTTGGCCATTTACGACACACGAAGTGCATTTTCGGTCAGCGTGGTCACACGAAACCTCCGATTGATGTGCCATCTAGCTGACCATTTCAAAATTCACCCACCCTTTGTTGTCCTCTAATTTCATGGCATTCCAAGGTCATTCAGCCAGTTTTGACCACTCCACGCACGCTTTTCAAGTGCGCCAAACACCTAAAAAACATATATTCAGTCGTACTGCACAAACCACGTGTCCGAATGACATTTTGTATCCTCGTACACCTGAAAAATAATAATTAGGGTGTTTTCATGTGATTTCAAGTCATTCTGATGTTGTTTGTTAGGCATTCGACCATAAAAGGCATGTTCTGGCCATTTACGATACGCGGAGTGCCTTTTCGGCCACCGCGGTCACACGACTCCTCCGATTGACGTGTCGTCTAGACGAACATTTCACAATTCACCCACCCTTTGCTTTCATCTGATTTCATGGCATTACGAGGTTTTTCATTGATTTTTACCACCCCACGCATGCTTTTCAAGCACACCAAACACCTAAAAAAACATATTCAGCCGTGTTGTGAAAACCACGCGTCTGAATGACGTGCTTTCTCCTCGTACACCTCAAGAATAATAATTATGGTGTTTTCATGTGATTTAAAGTCATTATGATGTCATTCGACATGTATTTGATCGTTAAACACATGTTTTGGCCATTTACGACACGTAGAGTGTGTTTTCGGCCAGCACGGTCACACGACACCTCCGATTGATGTGTCATCTGGCTGACCATTTTACAATTCACCCACCCTTTGTTGTCATCCAATTTCATGGAATTCCAAGGTCATTCGACCTGTTTTGACCACTCCACGCATGCTTTTCAAGCGTGTCAAACACCTAAAAAATACATATTCAGCCGTTCCATGCAAAGCACGCAGCCGAATGATGTGTCGTCTCCTCGTACACCTCACGAATAATAATTAGGGTGTTTTTGTGCGATTTAAAGTCATTCCGATGTCGTTCGGTATTCATTTGACTGTAAAACCCATGTTTTGGCCATTTACGACATGCAGAGTGCGTTTTCAGCCACCGCGGTCACACGAACCCTCTGATTGACGTTCCTTCTAGCCAAACATTTCATAATTCATCCACCCTTTGTTTTCGTCCGATTTCATGGCATTCTGAGGTTGTTTGGCCAGTTTTGGCCACCCCACGCACGTTTTTCAAGAGCCAAACACCTAAAAAATACATATTCAACCGTGCCACGCAAACCACATGTCCGAATGATGTGACGTCTCCTCTTACACCTCAAGAATAATAATTAGGGTGTCTTTTGTGATTTAAAGTCATTCCGATGTCATTCGGCATGCATTGGACCGTTAAACGCATGTTTTGGCCATTTACGACACGCAGAGTGCGTTTTCAGCCACCGCGGTCACACGACACCTCCAATTGATATGCCATCCGGTCAAAAATTTCAAAATTCATCCACCCTTTGTTTTCGTCTGATTTCATGGAATTCGGAGGTCGTTTGGCCAGTTTTGACCACCCCGCGCATGCTTTTCAAGCACACTAAACACCTAAAAAATACATATTCAGCCATTCTGCACAAACCGCATGTCCGAATGACGTTCCGTCTTCTCATACACCTCAAGAATAATAATTAGGGTGTTTTTGTGTGATTTCAAGTCATTATGATGTCGTTCGGCATGCATTTGACCGTTAAATACATGTTTTGGCCATTTACGACACGTGGAGTGCGTTTTTGGCCATCGCGGTCTCATAACACCTCTGATTGAGGTGCAGTTGACTCATAACCATCGAAAATGACCAATGTATCGTTGTCCTAAAGTATCAACACAATTCGAATGCATTTGATCAGTTTTCCGTATGTTAGTTGTTGTTTTCACTTAAATTCCGGTCCATTTCAAATAAAAGTGAGACACTTTGAGTGGTACCAGCCACACTGTGCCTCAGATTGATGCAGGGTTGACTCATACACATCACAAATGTCATGTATCATTGGTCTTAAGTATCAATATAATCCAAATACGTTTGGTCCGTTTTCCGTATGTCATTTTTTATTTTCACTGAAAATGTTGTCCATTTTAAATAAAAGTGAGACAATTTGATTGGTACCAGCCACACCGTGCCCCAGATTGTAGTGGGGTTGATTCATACACGTCACATATGATCTATGTATCATTTTCTGAAAGTATCAACACAATCCAAATACATTTGGTCGGTTTTTCATATGCGAGTTGTTTTTACTTAAAAGGGTGTCCATTTTAAACAAAAGAGAGACACTTTGAGTGATACCAGCCACACCGTGCCTCAGATTGAGGAAAGGTTGACTCATACACATCACATATGACTCATGGATAATTTTCCTAAAGTATCAACACAATCTGAATGTGTTTTCTTGGTTTTCCGTATGCCAGTTAGACAAATTCTGCAACAAGAGTGATAATATCTTATACTAAAACTATATAAATTGTGCATGATGTCCATCCCCTGGTGCATGGTTAGGGAAAATCATGCACATTGATTCTAATATATATCCATATATAGTTGGTTGATACCTTTTGGTATGGACTTAAATATTTTACTAACAGTGAGGTATAGTGTTTTTTTACACCGACCGGGGTTCCGAGCTCCGAACAAGCCCCAGAAGCCCCATAAACCATTATAACATCATTAGGCTTCCATATTTGGTCAAAAATAAAGAGTTATACTGAATTAAAAAAATATCCATACCAGAGTGAAAAACCAGGTTAAAAAATAAAGATTTATACATAATTAAAAAATGTAATGGATCAATCTGCCCCTGATCACCATCACCTTCGCCACTATTATCATCAGCCTCATCCTCGCCTCCATCTATATCCTCATTGTCATCCTTGTCATCATCCCCATGCTCATCCTCGGACCCATCCTCACCCTTGGCCCCATCCTCGCCCTCATCCTCATCCTCATCCTCACCCTCGTCCTCTTCAGCATCCTCGCCATCACCAGGAACATCATTATCTCGACCGCCACTAGAACTGCCACCTAGTGCATTGGATAATGCACCCATCGACAACATATATGTATGACAAGCCGCGTTGGCCTCTGGTGGAAGTGATGAAGATAAATCTTTGATCAGTTTCATAAATTCTTTCTCCCTCGTTTCAACCTATTATTCCAACTCTGTGACCCTTTTATCAGACTGTCTTGCATGCTCCTTGACATGTTCCAACTCGGTGGTACCAGAATGGATACCTGGAGAGGACAAATACCTCTTCAGGACTATATTCTTACCAGGTCGGCAGCGTACTCGACCAGAGTGCTCATCTCCCAAAACCTAATATAAATGATAGTGTGGCCCTAAATTGTCATGCTCCTAGGCATCAAGGGCCTATAAAGCAGCCTGTTAAAAATATTAATAGATTATTAAATTTCAAAATATATATTAAACTTTGAAATAAACAAATTAAAACTTACAATCTTTTCTTGTGTCGGTTCATTAACCACAGTTCCATCTTTTTTCCTTCTACTTAAGAAAAACAATTTTTCTCGAGGGAGACGCCCTTCAATATTAAATTTGTGCTTCTGTAATGACATTGAAACAATATAAAGTGCAAGTATAATCATATATTCAACAATCAATAAATAACATAATTTAAGTAGGAAACAATAAAAAGGGAAAGTCCTAAAGAAAAATTACAAACAACTATATCGTACCGGCTGCCTCTCATGATCTGACATAGTAGTTCACCCCAAAGTGTGGAGGTATTGATTTGAATCAATGTTTTTATTTGTTTTTTTCAGAATATTCCTAAATAATGTTTAATAATAAATAAGATAATATTAATGCAAAATATGAAAAATATCATTTAAATACCTAAAATGGGATTAATACCTTAAATTTGGATGTTGCCCAATGGGTAATCATTTGTCGATATTTCTTTATCGTGCAGTCATCCGTGATAGGTACTGTCTCCAACTCTGTGGCCACTCTATCACACCAGCCAACATACATATCATGCTTATAACCTCTCCAAATCTCTTTTAGCTCTTTTAAATGTGCTGGTCATGCACCTTCGCCATCAAAGAAGTTAAAATGAAGCTGACACCCAATATATTAATTCATATAAGTACAAAAAAAATACTACATTAAATCCAATAGATTTTTTACCCATATTTGTGCCCACGCATTATCCTTGACTTCGTGTGGTAGATGTATCCAAGAGAGAGGGATGGCCAGAATGATGTCAGATTATTTGGCTAGCATCACCAAAAAACCCTGACATTACTGCCCAGATTTATCAATCATCTGTCCATCATCATTGTATTCAACCATCAATTGTGTTTGGCGGTTCCATACCACACACAAGCAAGTACACCCCCTCCCCCGCCTCCTATCAGTAGATGAATGTGTTATTAAAGAAAAAAATATCAGTAAAAGTTATAATAAAAATAAATTTTGGTATACAAATTTGTTAGAGTTATATAAATATACCTATGGTAGTCGGATCAATGGGCATCACTGGATGTGAATAAGCTGAAGGAATATCCTGTACAGGTGGAGTGTCCCTCAGTGTACGCTCATCAGCCACATACTGTGTCGAAGCAGGAGTTGAAGAAGGTGGAATATGATAGCTCGGAGATAATGAACCAGAAGCAAAAGATGATTGCACAGACATCTGGCCAACTGGTAGTGTAAACATGGGAGGCCTAAATATCCCGTGTGTCCCCAAAAACACACCAGGATCAAAATGGGGCGTAGAAGATACGTCTATAGTAGGGGAATAGTCCAATCGAGTACGACCAGTGGATCATCTAACTCTCACACCATGAGCCCTTATACCACCGGCCTCAGTACCGTGACCACCAGATGATCGTCTAACTCTGACACCACCCCCTCCTACCACCAACCTCTATACTGGGAGAAATATGAGGCTCCTCATCAGATATCTCTCATCTAGGGGGTGGATCTTGAAAAAAAGTTTAATACAAAAGTAAACACATGATATTATATGTTATTGAAATATATATATTTGAAATAAAATACTCACAATAGGGATGAGTGGAGGAACGCCCATCTGTGTCATGCGACGATTATTTTTTTTTATCTTTTTCCACCGCATCTCTTATATGGGTGTCATTTACTGCAATGAAAACAAATATGGAAGTAATTATAAAAATATAACTAAGGTGTAACCCAAAAAACAAAACATAGAAAAACCATTCTGATAAAAAAAATAAAGAAACAGAAGATTTATGGTGGTTTGAAGGTGAGTACTAGGATATACACTCTGAATGATGTAGGTGTATTCATTGAATCATGTACCAATTGATTTCAGAGAGGGTCCTTCAATAGTTATATGTATGGATTTGATTAGAAACACCTATAAAAAGGATATCCAGGAATTGTGACGTCCCAAACCAGGATTCCACTCATTAGTGACTCGAACCCAGATGGCCACATGGCCTCAAGCACATCTACCAAAATTAAAAATGTTATTGACTAATAGTGAAAACCTTTGCTGTGTCTAGGGGAGACTATTCCCACATTACCTAAGTTGCACAGTTTTAGTATTATCAGTTAAATAGTGGAAGAAAGATAACAATGGGAAAATATTGGAAATGGATGAAAATAACCAAATTAGTAATACCAACTAATGACAGAATAATAAACCGAATAATGGTAATGTATGTCATGTATCAAGAAGAAAAACAAAGTTACAACTAGTAGGAAGTAGAACTATACAAGAGGCTCAATAAATTCTAAAATTTGAAGTAGATTCTTGAGATAAAACCCAATCATCTTGTTCATTGGTGGAAAGAGTGAGAGTCATGTCAATAGCTCGAAATCCACAATCATCAATAAAGGTGCATTGCCTCGTCATTGAATCAAACCATTGGTAAAGGGAAGATTTTTACCAACGGTTGCACACAACCATTGGTAAAAGAGGACTTTAAGGCCCCTTTATAGGCATCACAAATAGAGGCACATGTCTCAGGTCCCATTATGAGTTATAGGCATCCAAAATCATTCACTCATGTTCAATAAATCATTCTTGGAACCTCTATGGTCATACCTTTCATTACCCGATTAGTTCCCCAAGTCAAGCGCACCCTATGGGTGGATAAAGTTTAGACTTCTATACTAATAGGTTGTTCATGGATTGTAAAAAGTTTTAATTTCATAAAGTATAGACAAAAACATTTATTTTTAAATTTGAGGTTAATAATAAAGTATGTCAATGATAACAAGATCACTGAATTAAACTTGTGACTTATGTAACATTGTTATGGATGTATAAACATGCCAGCATGGCTAGTGAAATGCACCCCACCATCATAAAGTGAGTATTGGCCAAGAAAGAGACATAATATACAACATACAATGAGAACCATATTTAATTGGCCCTAAATTTATATTAGTACAATCATCTTAGGAAGCCAATTATCACTCATGACTAACCATGCCACTATAAACAACCAGGAGTGTATGAGTTTTCTCTCTGATCTTAAAAAAATCATCACACATTCTTACCATGATTTGAATCATGTGGCATATAGATGATATTAACACAAAATTCCCAGCAATACCAAACCTTCTAAGAACTGAACATTTATGGATGATATTAACACATAATTTATTTTGAATCAAATTTGATTCATTGTTAAAGCCTAACACACACACCCAAATCAAACAAAAATAAAAAGGCATACACACCCAAATCAAAAAAGAAAACCAAAACAGTAGATGTATAACATTAAAATAAAAGTATCACTTACAAATTAGAAGTATAGAACTAAGAAATTTTGAAAATGGATCGGAACGAAGGATTTCCATAGTAGGGTAAACAGAATCACACTTCTCCACTTCACGCAAATGAAAGCATAAAACAAAAATAGTAGATGAAGTATCACTTATAGAATACAAGTGAAGAACTGATAAATATTAATGATGGAAGGATTTCAGCAGTAGGGGAAAGAAAATCCCAATTCTCCCTTCTGTTTAGGGCTGTAGTCGCGCAGAATGGGGGAGTCCAAGGTTCTGTGAATTTGGGGCAAAACATTCCCAACGGTTTGTAAAAACCTTTGGGAAAGAAATACTTAGCAACAGTTTGTAAAAACCGTTGGTAAAGGATGATTTAAACCTCTCTATACCAACAATTTAAGAAAACCGTTGGTATAGAGTATACTTTTCGCAACGGTTTTCAAAAACCGTTGGGAAAAGATGATTTAACCAGCTTTTACCAATGGTTTCCTTAAACCATTGGTAAAAGTACTATACATGCATTGGGAAAACCTCCCTTTCTAGTAGTGAGCAGGCTCCACCCATCACTTACTAAGTCCAATGCATTCCTCATATGAAAAGGTTGAAACATAACTTAAAAATTCGTATTAAAAATAGAATATGAAATGTTAATACTTTAATCATAAACCATGAATGGTATAAAAATAACACATCCACAATAAAAAATATTACAAAACCTTCAATACAGGATGAAATATTGTATCATAATAAATCAACTTCAAACAAGTTTAAATTACATCAAAGGATGTTGACATAGATGAAATAAAAAACTATTTGAGAGGAATATCTCTTTCTATTTTGAAATCATTTAAAAGTCACATAATTATAAAATAAAAAATTTATTTTGAAAATATTATTATAAACATTTAAGGGAAGCTTAAAAGGTGTTATAATGGTCGAAAATATCCGCACTCACCGTATAAGTTAAAAAAACATTCATTCCTTAATTTTGTCGAAAAGGTTGTAAAAGACCTTGTTTGGAAAATGATGGAAAGATTCATTTATAAAAATTTTATAAAAATTCAAACAAGGGTATAAATGAATTTAACCCATAGTCCAAGAAATAGTAAAAAAGTTTTTAAATACATTTTTACGATACACAGATGTGGATGATAAGGAGGTCACAATAGATACTTATGTATACACAAACTCGGATAATGAAGATATTGTAGAATTAACCCTTACATTGTACTTTTACTTGATATAGGTTATGTTAAACTCCTGTATAATAGTTAAATAATTGTTATTAAATTATAAAATGACCACATACATAAATATGATATCATATAAGATCTTCTAATATTTCTTTGTTAATAACATTTCAGTAGTGTCATTGTTTCAGGTGTTACCTGATTCGTTTTCCTTTATATGATTGGTTACGTAAGCCATGTTTGTTATGGATAGGATGTATTTTATTTATATACAGAATTATATTAAGTTATTAAACATTTTTTTAATCAAAAAATGAAAATTATTCTTGTGTAGTTATGACGGGGAATGAATTTTATCGCGTTCGTGGTGACGGTAAGCCGTACGTACACACGAGCGACAATATCATTATATTGATGGTGAAATAATATGTAATTGGATTTTATATCATATATAAAGAATAATTAACATGTTATATTTATTATTTACATCATTTATACTCATTATTATATCCATACAAATAATGAAGTGTTTGAATAACAAACTACACCACGACATGGAGACAATAAGTCGTACGTACGCACGTATGGTGACTTGTCATTCATAGGATAGATAGAATAATGAATTTGGTTGTACCATATTTATAATAACATCACAGTATGTATAAGTTACTGGAGTTATTATTTTGGTATGGAAACAATAAATAAAGAGGAAGTGGAAGAAGAAAAGAACTTTGAACGAGGTGGTGAAATTATTACCTCTTCTTCGGGTGTTTTCTTTTAAGTTGATCAAAAGGACTCCTTAGGTTGGATTTTTGATCAAAGTAAGGCCTCTAGGTCAAAGTGAGGGTAGTTGGGAGGATATTTGAGAAGGGTTTGGCCGAGACAAATGGATTTGGAGTTGTGAGTTTGAGAAAATGGAAAGTACCCTTTTATAAGAGAGGTGAGGGTCACTTTAGTAAAATCTTGAAATATTATTTTATTATACAATCATATTCAATTTATAATGGCTCAAAAAAGATTTATTTCAAGGATAAGGTGTGTATGGGTCTAAAAACTCTCAACCAATAGGTTTTAGATAGGTTTTTTTCCCTATATTAACCTTATCATTTAGATTTAATTCTTACTTAAATAGTTTACCTTTTACCATGTATTATTGTTTTTTATAATAAATTGTTAATAAAGTTACTATAAAAATCCAATAGAAACCCAAGTGGTTAATTATTAATATATCTAACCTTTTATATGTACTTTGGCAGAACCTTATATTTTTTGTAATATTATATCAATTAATAATTTAGTATTTGTTTTAAAAACTCAATAATGTCAATTTTGACACTATTTAGTATTTGGTTTTTGTGTAAGTCATAACAACTTTATCACTTCAAAAAAAATTTATTTAATCAACCCTAAAATTTCATATTAACCTATAAAATTTGTGTAACACATCAAAAGTCTCAATTTACAATTAGATTAATATTTATAATATCAATTATTTTAATCTTTTAATAATACGGTAATTACCGCATCATCATTGTGTCAAAAATAAATTTAATTATTTAATGTTTAAAAAATATAAATAAAATACCAATATGTAGGAAATATTTTTTTCTTTATAATTAATATTTATAGTCTAATTTATCTTATGTATAACCCTATATTAAAAATGATTTAGTTATTAAACATTGAATTTATCACTTTTAACTCTTCTTTAAATAAAATAATAATAAATGTCCTAATCGAATCCAAGTGGTCCAAAAGTATCATATTTTATTCCTAAGGTTGATTTTGGTCGAAAAACACTTATCCAATAGAATTAGGACATTTGTGAGGGTAATTATAATATAATTTTTTTCCTTTAATTACCCTATTTACTTTTAACCGTGGTAAATAAAAGTCAAAAGTTACTATTCACCAAAAATTATTTTTATCTTATTGAACCAAATTTTACTTACTGATGTCAGCCGTGTCTCTAAGATTTTTGAAATTCAATTTACAGAAGTAGTAAAATTATGTTTTATGCAAATTTTCAAATGCACCTAAAATGTGGGTATAAGACGGTAAAAAGTTCAATAAAATTTTATATATCTAATATTATTATAAAATGAATCCAATGAATTACATTGAACATATATAGGTATTATGTATCTATTTTTACCTAAAATATATTTAAATAAAATAACTAATTATATAAATAAAAATTCTATTTTAAATAATAACGTAGTGTTTTTCACTATTAATCAAAAATTGAATGTTTTCATAAAAATACCAAAAAATCACCCTAAGCTAATTTTGATATTACGAATAAAAAAATGAAGTCCATTTTGAAAAATAAAATTTATAAAATTTCAAAAATTGGGTATTACTATTCATAACTGCTAGTTTGATTGGTCTTGGTGTATTAGAACTCGAAGTTGCGTACAACACAAGCTATTGTATTACTCAAAGAGAAGTGTACCGTGGAAGCTTGGGGTGTTACAAATTTGGTCTTTTCAATGCTCTGTGTACTTTCCAGAAATGCATGGTTAGTATTTTTTTTAATATTACCTTTATAATTTCATGGAAGTATTCATGAATTATTTCACTGTGTATGGATCCTCCTTTGATGAATGTTTGAGTAGTTTAGGTTCTATCCTACGTCATTGTATTTAAAATAATCTTGTATTAAATTATGAAAATTTTATTTCATGGTGGGACGAGGTATAGTACTTGGGAATTCTATTTATGGGGATGGCATCCAAGTTGGTAAATCAAAAGTGGATGTCATTTTTCCCTACCATTCCCCAACAATGTGCGAGATATGCAGTCTTTCTTAAGTCATGTCAGATTTTACTATTTTTTCATTCATGAATTTAGTATGATTTCACTCCCCCTCTCGTGCTTACTCCAAAAAGAAAAAGAATTTGTTTTTAAAAAAGAATGTGAAGAAGATTTTAATATATTGAAATAGAGTGTCACATAACCCCTGAAAATCCAACCACCCTAGTGGGATTTACAATTTGAGCTCATGTGTGATGCCTATAATTATGTAGCTGGGGAAGTATTATCCTAAAGGTTTGATCAAGCTCCACATGTCATTGCCTATGCCTAATGTACATTGGAACCTGCCCAAGAAAACTACATCACAACTAAAAAAAATTCATTTTCGTTGTGTTTTCATTGGATAAATTCAGGTAATACCTTTTATGGTCCAAATTCATTGTGTTCTCAGATCATTCATCCCTTTGGTATATCCTTAAGAAATCGGAATCCAAACTACATCCCATTCATTGGATGCTCTTACTTCAAGAATTTAATCTAGAAATTAGGGATAAAAAGGAGTTGAGAATGTGGCATCCAACTATATCACCAGGATCCTCCCATCCTATGACATTGAATCATCCCCCAATTTTCCTATAAATTATAGGTTTCTTGATAAGAAATTATATCGTGTGCAAGATAACATTCCTTAGTATGCTGAAATTTTAAATTATTTGGTAGCGTCTTTCATTCCTTCTGATTTCAATAAAAACAAAGATGACAGTCTAAAACTTGAATCCTATTAGTACATTTTGGATGACACCTACCTTTGGTGCACATGTAGCGATCAAGTCCTCAGGCGTTGTGTTCCTGATAGCAAGTTTCAGTCTGTCCTTTGGTTCTTCCACACTCTTTCTTATGGTTTCCACTTTGGTCCCCAACTGACTGCTCGTAAGGTCCTCGATTATGGTCTCTTTTGGACAAAATAATTTTTGAATTCCCATGATTTATATAAATATTTTCATCACTATTACATAATGTAGAATGTCTCTAAAAGAAATGAAATTCCACAACAATAGTTTCTTTACCTTGACATTTTTGATTTTGGGGTATTGACTTTATGGGTCCATTTTCCAATACCTTCATAAACTTGTACATTATTTTGGCAGTGGATTATGTGTCAAAAAGGATAGAATCACACCCCATAAGGAATAATTATTCCAATACTATTGTAGATTTTTTTATAACCCAATTTTTTTAGATTTGTATTACCTAGGTTCATCATGAGTGACCAAGTTTCTCATTTTTGCAACCAAACTATGAAATCAATTTTGCATTGGTATGGGGTCAGACATAGAGTGTCTAAAACATGTCACCCACAAACTAATGGTGAAGACAAGGTGTTTAATAGAGAGACAAAAAAATTCTTGTAAAAATGGTTCATCCTAATAGAAAATGATTGGAGCATTAGACTCAATGATTCATTATGGTCCTACCATACTGATTTCAAAACTCCCATTGGAATGTCACCGTATCGACTTATTTTTGGAAAGAGTTTTCACCTCCCTATTGAGATAGAGCACCAGGAATACTGGGCCATTAAACAATGAAATTGTACTTTTTTGGTGCAGGTTCTCAAATGATGTTATAGATTCAAGAGATGAGGGAAATAAGAAGAGATTCATATAAGAACTCAAGGATCTATAATGAGATAATCAAGGCATCCCCTGACCAATTTATCATTCATCTTCAGTTACACATTGGGAAGAAGATCCTACTTTTCAATTCAAGGCTAAAGTTTCATCTGAGTAAGCTTCATTCCCACTAATTTTTCACATATATTGTTACTAATGTTTATCAATTTTGTTTATTCTAGGTACAAAATGAATAAACAAAGCAAACATTTACTGTCAATGGGTAGCAGCTTAAGTACTTTCACGAAGCCGTTCTGGAGTCCCCGATGGAAGAACTCCATGATCAAGAAGAAACCTAGAAATGAAACCCACTAAGTTTTGTCATTCCTTACCTAATTATATTTTATTATAGTGAGGATACTTCACACTCTAGGTGTGGGAGAATCGATATATTCTTGGATTTGTTAGGAATTTTCATCATATTTCTTTTTTTTTTTCTCTTTTTGGTTTGGTGGATTATATTGTCACTTTACACTTATTTACCCCCACACTTTTGTAATGTAATGTTAATTCTGTATTCCCACTTTATCATGGAAAATGATGCCCACTTAAACATGGAATTTATTGAAAATTCATGAGTAATTTCCCTATTTTATATTGTTTTGACATCCAAAAACAATTCTGATGAAATGTGAATTTCAACATGAATTCGACATTGTGGTTGGACTTTATATTGAAATTTGGTTGTTTTTAATGATATAAATGGCTGAATAATTTTGAAACCTTTGAAAGGAATGGTACCCTTTGTGTGAGTAGTTTAAGGGAAAATTGTGTTACTTAATTTTTCCACACATCTTTTCACCCAACAATGAAGTGTGAAAATTTCTTACTTAATAGAAGGTAAGTATAAGTTAGTTAAAATTTTCTATACTTTCCAAAATGAATTTTCAATATGATCATTCCTTATCTGATCTATTTCATTACTATACCAGAGTGACCTGTGCATACATACCGTTTATCTGACTATTGTACGCACTCAAAAAAGAAAAAAAAACACACAAAACCAAATAAAAATTAAGGGGAGTGATGAAAGTTAAAACATATGGGGATATCTAGGTCAGTATATTATGGTTTGACTTCTAGTATTTCAAATGCGAGTGGGTCCAAAAGTTTGATTGCGATGAATGTGGGACAGGTTTGGTAGAAAGGATCATGTAAGCAGAATTCTTTTAAAATAACCTATATTTACATGATAGAAAGTGTAATGAATATAATTAAATGGTTGTCACACAAAATTGCGGAGAATTAGTGTAATGATTAACTTTTGAATTATTTTATTAGATTGGTATCATACATATCTTGAAATTTTGTTCTGATACAATTTCTGAGATGTCTTTTTACATGGTCGCTAAGAATAACTCTTATGTGTGATTTTCTATTTGATCACATTTCTATCAGGAATTAATTTTTCATTGAATTTTAAATATTAATAAATTTTATATTATCTCCATGAATAATTTTTTGATATGTGAATTTTCCAAGGAGTGAAAATGTTTTGGTGTGGGTTTGTGATCACACTTCAATTCACTATTTCATTTTCACCCTTACACCATTGTGCTAAACTGGTATTGTATTGAAAATTATTAAAATAATAAAAAATTTCATTTCATATTTGATTAAATTATTATTTTTATCACTATTAAAAAGGGTGGTGTTACTAGTTTTTATAATTACATTTTTAGTGGAGATGATTGGGAGGGCCCATTACAAAGTTCAAGAGGAATGAGTCAAATTGAGCAGGAATCCAAGCACACTAGTGGACTCAACTGCAGACTTCTAGTGATCCGTAAATCAAATTAGGCTGTGATTTTTTGGGCCAATGAAAAATAAAGTGGGATACGAATTTTCTTAAGGAACCCAATCCCAATTCAGCCATATTATAGCCCATTTAGATTGATTTTTCAAAGCCACCAAATCTGCCTGAAGTCAAAAGTGGTGTGCTGTGTTCTGTCGATATCTCAATCTGTAGTTGTAAAAATGGTGCCAAATTTTCAGTTGAGATAGTGAAGATGTTGGGAAACAACGTTTTAATTTTCTATAAATTAAGATAATATTTTTTGTAGGTTTAAAACCATAGGCCAAGTAGTTTCTCGAAATACAGGGGCTCAAAACTACATTCCACATTTCCTATAAATTGGCACCTTGGGAACCCCATTTCAAATTTAGACCACGATAGTGAAGTGATTCCAAATTAAAGTTCTATAGGAGTAATTTAATCCCATTTTAGGTTCTCAATCTCTCTATCCTCATAGGGAGATCTGAAATTAATAAGGATACCCAACCGAGCTTCCTCCTCCTCTCAATGTTGGACTAAAAGTAGGCATTAATTTTGAGGGAGCTACACACATGTTAAGAGAGTTCCGTGTAACATCCCAAGATTTTGAAAATAAATTTAATATTTAATTCATGAAATAATGAGTCTCCACAAACAACTATTTTTTATAACCTATCCAGTAAACATAAATTTTCCACCTCTATGATTTGAATTTCGAAAAACTAACATACACAATTGCGTTTAGTAAGATAATTAGAGCCTGATAAGACAAAATTAATATTTGGTGAATAGTAACATACCCTTATGAATGGTAATATTAACCTTATGAATATTAAATCATATTATTATTTTATTTTCTTAAGGTTATGATCTTGATTAATTTTTTTAAGGTGTTATAAAATGAATTATAGTTTTAACATTTTCATTTTTCAAATAAATTATGATTTTATCTAAAAATAAAATCAACCATATTTAGAAAATTGTTTTCAAAAAATGGAGTTCATTTTTTAATTCTACACTTTGAAAAATGGCTTGGGTGATGTTTTGTGATCTTTCTAAAATACTTTAATTTTTATTGAATAATGAAATTCAATAAATTACAAAATATGCTAAATAAGTGAATATCTACATCATGTTTGAGTCATGGATGATGTAAATGAACATTGATTAGAACTAAAATGAATTTATTACTATTTTTGGTCATAATAATCTACAATATTGGTTGTCTTTGGCAAAATAATTAAATAATGATTAAAATAATGCGAAAACCCTCCTCTCCTTCATTATCAAACCCCCTCACTACCTCTTCTCTTCACTCCTCTCAAACCTTGTCTAAATTCTACTAAAAAATCCTCCAAATATCATCCCCCACATCCAATAGACCTTTCTGTCATAAAAAGACAAAAACCTCCCCTCTAAAGAGGCTCCCAAGGAATATTACTTCAAGAGGTAAATTCCTCTTTTCATTTCTTTTATTTCAAGTTCCTTACTTTTATTTTTCATTCCTCACATTCATTCATCCAAATGTTATGATGAATCCAATAACATACATGTACTAGAATTTTTTTTATGATAATGTAATAATTCATCATCATCTCTCATTTCCCTTTGTTTTATAATAGAAATGAAAACACCATCCGAGATGTATTAATTTAACACAGTCACGGACAATAGGTTTTCAATTTCTATTAAAATCTTAAATTCTGTTCAGGAAACCATTTTTATGGTTGAACTAGAATATAATATTTGTATTATAAATTATTTTATGTTTTTTAATCCTTTTGTACACATGATATTAATTTCCTACTGAAAATGAGTTCGTTGTGATCAGAAACCACCAATTAACCCAAACAATTATCATTAATGTTTTATATAATGATTCATCTTGACTCCCAATAACCAAATGAATTTATAAACATGTAATATTATAGATGTTAACAAATAAAATACAACTTATGTTCTGGAAAACCATTCTCATCTTATGTTTTTATCCTTACATGTATATAAGTAAACTGGTCATGAATACAAAGGTAGTAAACGCTCCCAAACAATAAAATGAAACATCTTAAACCATTCAAGAAGGCCATGAATAAACATAATAAGTCTATAATAAATAAATTAAATAAATAATAGGTTATTTAGATATTAATTAATTAATTTAATTTGGTTATCCGGGACACTAATATCATGTGAAGAACACAATCATACTTAAGGTATGGTTTTTATCTTCTCACTTCCATTTTTGTGAGATATTATTTATTCACCACTATTTTTTATGTATGGTGTATGTATACTACCCATTGAGTATAATATCATGAATTTATTTATTTTTATGGTATTCAATGTATCATTTTATGGTTATTAATTTTGGCTAATAAGAATCGATTGGTTACAAAGTGGTAAGGGTTTTCCACCCGAACCTCCATTTTCATTCGAGTTACATTATTATCTACTTACCTTAGTTAAATTCTTATTAATTAACATATAATACTCATATATTCTGGGATAATGTTCTATATATGAGTTCCAACCAGAATCATACTTTCTTTTATGGGTATTTATATGTTTTAAAATAATGTTTCAAAAATTCATCCGGAATGCAAGCCCGATTCAGGGAACTTCTCAAATTCTTAACTATTTTGATGTTCACTCCATAATATGTTTTAAGATATATTTATCTTTTAAAAATAAAAAATTTTAACATTAAAACGATATTTTGGTTAATTTATGGTTTTATGAAAGAAAAAATTCATTTGTGTTTGAAAATCTCTTTAGTGAATTCCTTAAACCGCACTAAAATTTTTTAATTCTAAAGCTTCTTTAAAAAACATTTTACATGATTTCAATTTAGTGGGACATCATTTATGCCTAAAATGTAATATAAATGTACTAAAATTTTATTTTTTGGGATATAAATGTTTAAAATCATATTTATGACAAATAAAAACGTTTTTTTAAAAGAACTCTTCTTTCCAAAGTGAAATATATTTTTCTCACATCACTTTAACTTTGATAAGATATATGACTTGTTCACTAATTATTCCTTGCATGTGGTGTATGTACTACCACTTAATATATTACATCAAGGCTCTCCTTATTCTCATGATATTCTAAGGGATTATTATTTGAAAATTTCAATGTGGTATGAGACACTTCGGAATGTTCAAGGATTATTTCCTCATGAATTTCTCAAATGGTATCATTTAAAAGTATCTTTATTTATGAAAATATCCTTAGATAAATCTTGTATTTAATATAGGTATATATCTTATTATATCATCTAAAAATTATTTTTGATGGGTTTCTGATTAGTTTGACTATGGATGTGCTATCTTGATACCATTCCCCACATTACTCCGAATGGTTAGGGTTTATGTTTAATTATCGGGGAAAGTATTTACATTTCATAGGTTAGTTTCAATATTAATTTATATGTTGATTATGTTCACCAAATTATTATGAAGAATGTATTACGCTTATTAAGTGATGGGTGGGGCACATGATATCCCCTCGATGCATCTGTAGGTCTCTTGAGACAAACCGCAGTCTTGGCACAAGGCCTTGAGAAAATGGTTATTTTTGGTCTTTGAATGAGACCTTGATAATATGATTATGATGTCGCACATTCTGAATTCCCACATTATAAAACTAGTAATTTAAAGTCCATGTGGTTATTAAACTAGTAGAATAACCATGATTATGATTTATTATGGCATTATTTATTCAGCTCTTATTCCCGCCATAATGTGTTCAAGTTTATTTTTAAAGGCATGTGTTTTTAGTTATTCATCATGGATAATATTTATGTTTATGATATCTTCTGCTGTATTGCTTACCCTTACTGAGAATTTGATCTCACCCCTTTCTTATACTTATTTCACCAGGTTATGAAGAATTTTTTTTGAATAAGCATTCAAGGATGAAGTTTATTTCATTTTATATTGTATCTTGTTATATTGCATTTTCCCAATGTATTATAGGTATCTTGAATGTAATCTGGTCTTCCAAGACTTCTAAACTAATTGGTTCTTTAGTATTTGATTCCCTGTAACCATTATAGTTTAATTGAATAATGCACAGACTCCGGGCTTCTGGGGTTGGGGTGTTATAGTTGGTATCAAAGGATGTTTAGCAGTAACATTGGAAACTAGATTTAGAGAATGTAGATTAGTGAACAAAACCCTAAGATAGACTTGATGATACACATAGAGTAACATCCTAGAATTTTGGTAAGGATTAGATTATTTGGATCTTCGTATCATATAAATCCCTATCTGGATACTACAAGTGGAATTGGTTCTAGAACATATGTACCTTGGAGTGACAACTCTGACAAGGTGTTTCGGGCTTGACCCGAGGTAACCTGGTACACAAAAATAGGACTTACTGTTCACCTAGTTTTACACTCCTGGGGGATATGCTTAAGATAATTCACAGTTTATTTACCCACCATTAAGAAGGATCTATGCCCCCAAAGTAACCAAAGTATATGGTTCTAGGATTTTCAGTTCAAAAATTTATATTATGTACTATACACTTGTTTAGAGTCATAGAGATTTTATAATTTTATGAGCTTATATATAATATGTAATTGATTAGAAATTGAGCCTAGTCGAAGGAATGAGAACTTCACCAATGCACGTGGTGTGAAGAGTAAGAATCTCCAATGGTCTTAAGCCATCATTTCAAAGGAAGATAGTCTTCTATGTGTCCTCATCATATGAGGAAATAATATCATGTGTTAAAAAGGTATTTAAATAATTCTTTGAGTCTTACAGATTTTAAGGGAAGCAAAAGAAGAAGAGGATGGTAGAGAAAAATATAGATAAAGGGAAGAAGGGAAAGAAGGGTTTTCCCACATGTGATAATTGTGGAAAGAATCTTCTTGGTAAATACTTAAAGGGAATGAGTGTTTGTTATAAGTATGGAGAAAAATGACACCAAGTTCATGATTGCAAGGGTGAGCAAAATGTTTTCAATGTACAATTCTTAAACTGTTAGGAGATGAGACACTATGTGAATCAATGTCCCAAGAATCAAATGAATATACCCCAAAAGATGATACTAAATAATGATCTAGTTATGATGCTTCAGTAGATTAAGTAGAATGATTAATATTACTAGTCAAGAATCATGTCATTTGAATATTTTTTCAGCAATGTACTCATTATAGGAATTATGGAATATGTGAGGATTGTACTGCAATACTTTTTGTTAAGGATTTGAAACTATAAGTTTAATGGTTCCAAGAAAAGATATTCGGTGGAAATTTAATTTTTTTTCTGGAAGAAAACATGATTGAGGGAAGGAAAACCCTTAATATATTTCTAATTATGAAGATAATGATGCAGAAATGATTCATTTGGATAAGTACTGACTACCTAAAAAATAATTTTTGACTTATCGACTAGTGGTATATGATATCATTGATGGAGTTCACAACATTTTTGGATATAAGGATTATATACAATAGAGTGTGTAAGGATGAATAAATATTTACAATAAGGTTATATGGTAACTTGAGTTATTACCATATTTTAAGAGTACATATGATGAAGATATTCCCATGCTTGGAATGTGAAAATTTGGGGCTGCATCATGTTGATTAAAGGAAAATAAGGTAGTAGATGCAATGAGTAGGATTGATCATGGAGTTATAAAAAATGAGGATTTATAAGGACCCCATGTACATGGATCTAGCAAGGATGGATATGGGACTGATTATAAAGTATTGGATGGTGATATTTTCAAAAGATAAAACATTTTTGAAAAGGTCTAAGTTGATCATTGTATGAGGTTTTAGAGTTTAATTTCATTACATGATGCAACCTTTTCTAAGAGATAAGTTATAGATAATTCAAGGAACAAACAATGGATAATATTGTGTTTATGAAATAGAAATGTATATTTATACTCTTATAGAGTGTAATGTTTCATAAACTATTGGAAAAGAGTCTTAAATAAAAATGTTGTCTTATTATCATATTTTTTTCATGATATCAATAACATTTTTCATAACTATAGTTTATGGTTTTGTGGTAATGATCTTTCATCCGAGCATGTTCTCTATCAATTTCCATCAGAACATGATGGTTTAATTATTCTTCAATGACCATGTTTTCCAATTAGAATGTGGAGTTTTCTAGTAACCGATGCATTTTCCTTTCCCTCTTATTAAGAGGATATTTTAACCATATTACTAATGTGGGTTTCCCATATGGGAATTTTCAGGTATCAACCATTAACTTTTGAAATTCAATTTCAAATTTTGAGGATGAAATTTTTATAAGGAGGGGATAATGTAACACCCCAAGATTTTGAAAATAAATTTGATATTGAATGAATGAAACATTGAGTCTCTACAAAGTACCACTTTGATATAACCTATCCATTAAACATAAAATTTCCTCCTATGTGATTTGAGTTTTGAAAAACTGACATACAGAGTTACACTTAGTAAGATATTTAGAGTCTGATAAGACAAACTTAATTTTTGGTGAATAGTAATATACCCTTTGAATAGTAATATGAATAGTAATATGACCATTATGAATATTAAATCATATTATTATTTTATTGTCTTAATGTTATGATCTTGATTAATTTTTTTAATGTGTTATAAAACGAATTATAGTTTTAAAATTTTCATTTTCTGAATAAATTTTGATTTTATTTGAAAATTAAATTAATAATATTTAGAAAATTATTTTCCAAAAATGGAGTTCATTTTTTAATTATACCTGTTGAAAAATATCTAGGGTGAATTTTTGGGATTTTTCTAAAATACTTGAATTTTTGGTGAATAGTGAAATTCAATAATTTACAAAATATGCTAAATAAGTGAATTTATGCATAATGTTTGAGTCATGGATGATGTAAATGACCATTGGTTCGAACTCACATGCAATTATTATTATTTTTGGTCACAATAATCTAAACTATCAGTTGTGTTTGGAAAACTAATAACATCATGATTAAAATAATGGGAAAACCATCCTCTCCTCCACTATAAACCCCCTCACTCCCTCTTCTCTTTACTCCTATAAAGCCTTGTTACTTGTTTAAATTCTGTTCAAATATACTCCCAAGATCCTCCCCCAAGTCCAATATCCCTTTCTCTCATAAAAAGACCCAAACATCTCCCCAAAAGAGGCTCTCAAGGAAGATTATTTCAAGAGGTAAAATCCTCTTTTCATTTCTATTATTTCAAGTTCCTTTCTTTTCTTTTTCTTTCCTCACCTCCATTAATTAAATTGTTATGATTACTCTAGTACCTTAAATGTACTGGAATATTTTTATGATAAAGGAGGAATTCATCATCATCTCTCCTTTCCCTTTATGTTATACTTGAAATGAAAACACCATTCGAGATGTGTTAATTTAACACATTCTAGGACGACGTGTATTCAATTTTTATTACCATCTTAAATTCTGGTCATGAAATAATTTTTATGGTTAAAATAGACTATATTATATTTATTATAACTTATTTATGTTTCTTTAATCCTTTTTTATACATGATATTAATTTCTAAATTAAAATGGGTTCGTTGTGATCAAAAACCTCCAATTAACCCATACAATTATCATTAATGTTTTATATAATGATACATATTCACTCCCAATAACCAAATGAATTTTATAACCATGTAATATTATGGATGTTAACAAATAAAATAAAACTTCTATTCTGGACAACCATTCTCATCTTACATGTTTATCCTTACATGTATATAAGTAAACCGAACATGAATACCAAGGAAGAAAACGATCCCAAACAATAAAATTAAACCTCTTAAACCCATCATCAAGGCCATGAATGAATGTAATAAGGCTATAATAAATCAATTAAAAAACGAATAGTTTCTGTACATATTAATTATTAAATTTAATTTGGTTATCCAGGACACTAAGATCATGTGAAGAACACAATCAGACTTAAGGTAAGGGTTTTATCTTCTCACTTCCATTTTTGTGAGATATTCATTATTAACCACTATTTATTATGTATGGTGTATGCATACAACCCATTGAGTATCATATCATGAATATATTTATTTTAAGGGTATTTAATGTATCATTTTATGTTTATTAATTTTGGGGCATAAGAATCGATTGGTTACAAAGTGGTAAGGGTTTTCCAACCGAATCTCCATTTTCATTCGGGTTACATTATTATCTACTTACCTTAATTAAATTCTTATTAATTCATATTTAATCCTCATATATTCTGTTAGAATATTCTATATAGGTGTTACAACTGGAATCATACCATCATTTATAGGGAGTTATCTGTTTTAAAAGAATCTTTCAAAAATTCTTCCAAAATGCAAACCCGATTAAGGGAACTTCTCGAAATCTCTTTTTTTTGAAGTTCACTATATAATCTATTTTAATCCAGATTTATCTTTCTAAAATAAAAAATTTTAACATGAAAATCATATTTTGGTTAATTTCTGGTTTTATTAGAGAAAACATTCCTTTTCATTTTAAAATATCTTTAATGAATTCCTTAAACTGCATGAAAATGTTTTAATTCTAAAGCTTCTTCAAAAACACTTTTTTCATGATTTCAATCCAGTGGGGCATCATTTATGCCTCAAATGTAATATCAATGTCCTTACCTTTTTTTTTCCAAGATATACACTTTTAAAAAAAGATATATAAAAAATAGAAATGATTTTCCAAAAGAACTCTTCTTTCAAAAGTAAAATATATTTTTCTCACCTCACGTTAACTTTTATGAGATATATGCCTTTTTCACCACTTATTCCCTGCATGTGGTGTATTTACTTCACATTGGTATATCACATAAAGTGTCTTATTATTCTCATGATATTCTATGGTATTATTATTTTAATTTTTCAAGGTGGTATGTGACAGTTTTGAATGTTTAAGGATTATTTCCTCAAGAATTTATCAATGATCTCATTTAAAAGTATCTTTATTTCTGAAAACAACCTTTGATGAATCTTGTATTTCATAGAAGTTTATATATTATTATATCAACTAAAATATGTTGTTTAAGGGTTTATGATTATTTTGAATATGGATATACTATCTTGATACCATTCACCACATTACTCTGAATGGTTAGTGTTTATGTTTAATTATTGGGTAAAGTATTTACACTTCTTATGTTAGTTTCCATATGAATGTATATGTTTATTATGTTCACCCCATTCATATGAGGAATTTATTGGACTTAGTAAGTGACGGGTGGGGGTCGTGATATCCCCTTGATGCATCGATAGGTCTCATGAGACAAACTGTGCTCTTGGAACAATGCCTTTATAAAATGGTTATTTATGGTCTTGGAATGAGGCCTTGATAGTATGATTATGATGTCCTGCATTATGAATTCCCTCATTATGAAACTAGTAACTGAAATTCTATGTGGTTATTTGACTAGTAGAATACCTATGATTATGCTTTATTTTGGCATTATTTATTCACCTCTTATTCGTACCCTAATATGTTCAAGTTTATTTTTAAAGGCATGCGTTTTTAGTTATTCACCATGCCTAGTGTTTATGTTTATTATATCTTACGTTTTATTTCATACTCTCACTAAGTATTTGAGCCCACCCATTTCTTATGATTATTTATATAGGTTATGAAGAATAAAATTTTGAATAATCATTCAAGTATGAAGTTTATTTCATTTTATATTGTATCTTGTTATATTTTCTTTTCCCGATGTATTATGGATATCTTGAATGTAATATGGTCTTCCAAGACTGCTAAATAGATTAGCCCTTCAGGATTTGATTCCCTGTAATCATTCCAGTGTAATTTCATAATGCACCGGCTCCAGGCTTCTGGGGTCAGGGTGTTACATTCTAACACATTTATTATCTACTGGTTTGGAGTAATTTGGGTTTTAAAACATTTCATTCCATTGATCTTACATCATTTAATATTTGAATTCTTGTTTTGATGCATGTGATTTATTTTCTCTTAATTTATAACCGATCTATGTGAGGTTTTGAGTGCATGACTTGTGTTGTTTCGATTAGACAACACAAGAACACTTTTCTTACCCACCCTCTAGAGATTTCAATACGATTTGTAGGCTCTTACTCCATGCATAAGTTCTGAACCTTGGAAATACGATTGTTATGTCAATGTTTGGTTCTTAAAGCATTGAAATAAAAACATAGGAATTAAACGGGATTCAAATTAATTTCAACCAAATAAATAATTAAAAAAGATGGATTAATATCTAAGAACAATGAACTTGAAATGTGTGTAGTTAAATCACAACAACCCCTTGTCTCATATTTTTAAAAATCCACTAGTTTTTTCAACTATTAAACTCTTTACATTAAGTTATTTTCTTAAACCTATTTTCAAAACCACACCATATTTTAGTAATTTTTATTAAAAATACAAACTCTAAACCTTTTAATGATCCTTGAGAGATTAGATAGGGTTGTCCATAGAATATAAAATCATCTTTAAATCATAATCAATTTGACATGTCATGACAACGCACTCATACCCCCCCTAAGGGTGAAGCATAATAGGAATAGGAAGAGTAAGAGGTAGATGAAGAGGATCTTAGAGACACCCCTCTAACATTCACAGAAGGTGTTTCTACTACTATTAATTAACTCTAACAGATGTAATTGGGTACAGAAGAAGCTCCCAAACATACATTGATTAGTGTGGTCATCTCTTCCAAAGAACAATGGGCGTAAACCTATTTTATAAAATAATACTATGATGTTTTCTCATATAACTACATGGAAATGTTTTTTTTTGATTTTGATATATCCACCCACCACATGGGTCTTCTAGGACACCACCATGGTTACAAGAAGGATTCCTTAAGAACACATCCAACCCCACCAAAGTTGAAGCTAAAGTTGACATGCTCATCAATTATGACTTCATTCTAGAGATCTTGTACCCAAAGTGTCTCACCAATATTGTCCTAGTCAAGGATATGAATAAGAAGATTAGAGTTTTCATTTATTTCATGGATCTTAATTAGTATTTTTAGAAAGCTGATTTCCTATTTCTCTTCATAGAACTTCTCATTGAAACAATAAATAACTATCAATACCTATCATTCATGGATGGATATTCAGGGGATAACCAATTTCGAATGGCCCCTAGATATTAATAATCAACTTATTTTAGATAACCCAAAGGGATATATTATTATTAGATAATTCCTTATGGTTTGAATAATTCTAGTTCCACAAACCAACATGCTATTCATAACATTTTAAAACCCTTCTTGAGAAACTCCATTGAATACTACGTTAGTGATTTAGTGGTGAAATACCAGAAGCACTTTGACCATCACATCAATTTTTAGATCATTTTCGTCAAGATAAAATGACATAACTAAAAAAATGAATCCATTGAAATGTTATTTTTGTGTTATGTTAGGAAATTTTATTGATTTCATGGTTCTCCATTTATGGAACTGAAGTTGATCCTGTTAAGACCAAGGTTATCCTTGATTTGTGTCCTCCTCAAAAACTCAAAGAGTTGAGGGGATTTCAGGGGAACCTATCCCACATCCGAAATTTTATAAAAAATATGGTAGGAAAGTTTCTAGCTTTCAACATATTAAATAAGAAAGGTGTCACTTATCAATGGGCCAATGACTGTCAAGAATCATTTGATAGTATCAGTAATTATATTTTGATTCCATAAGTTTTAATGATCCCTATCAATGGAAAGACACTGATTTTGTGTTTGATATCCTCAAAGAGATCACTGGGCACTTCAATCATAAAAAATAATTCCTTCTGAAGTGATGAAACCCTCTGTGATCTCAGAAGAACCAAGATCAATACTAAAAATTGATATTCAATCATCTAAAAGAGTTTCCTTACACTAATATTTAACGTTCATAAACTGAGACACTACCTACTACATCACAACACCCATTTGGTCTACTATGACAACATGTTCAAATACATCCTCAATCTCCCTATGATGACTGGGTTCTTGGCATGGTGGTAAGTCATATTGTTGTAGTTTGATATTTAGTTTTTAACATTGTAAGAGATAAAAAGGCTAGGTGCTAGCATATTTCCTTTAAGAACATACCTCTATAGAAACAACACCGTTTAATACCAAAGTTTTTGAAAAAAAGATATTTTATCTATTCAGGTTGGACCTTAGACTTGAGAGATGTACTTTGACAGTGCATCTAGAAGATCAACCAAAAAGATAATAGAAGACCTAATATCAATAAATTTAGATTGGGAGTCATTCTTATCTATCCAAAAAAGGTTGTTCTACCATATTTCTTCCTATTATAAAAATACTATACAAATAGTGAGAGAGAGTACCAATACCTCATCATAGGTCTATAATTAGAATTATAAATTCTAGTGAACCACCTGAGGGTCAAAGGAAATTTAGATTTGGTGATCAAGAAGACCAATTGTTAATATACTATAAAAAAGGATGATATAATCCTACTGATTGACTATATGAAAGGGTTTATGGAAGAATTACCTTCATATTCAACATTGAATCACATCCTAAATTCATAGAAAGTAAGGAGAATGCACTATAACATGAGGCTATATCTTTGGAAGATTCAGATCAAGATAAAACAATCATCAATATTATACACCATAAGTTGTTATCACCATTTTTTCATGATATCATGGAAGAGATAAATGTGGACAATTCTATCCATGGACTAGATAATCCTATAAATGGTTGGATTATGTGCATACTATACAACCTCAAAAATATAATTCTTCCATTAGGAATATCCAAAATAGATCCAATCTGACAACGAGAATCAAATTTAATATTTATGATATCCCAAATCATCAGAATATCCTCTATAAATGTGGGTTTTATAGAGTCCTTCTTTAGTGTATTTATAGAGAATATATTGTTTCTATTATAAAATAAGTACATACTGGCACCATTGGTGACCACTATTCAGAGATCAACATTTACCATGAAATAAAAAGGCTTGGGTATTTATGACATTCAATGATGCTTGATTGCATGAAATTTACCAAGATGTGTTATTCCTATAAAATACATTACAACTTAATACATCAATCCCCTGAGTTGTCACACAATGAAAAATACTTATCTCCATTTTTCATAAGGGGTATTAATGTGGTGGGGACATATCCTCATACTATATCTAAAAAGTTCAAGTAAATATTTACTACTACTGACTTATTTTCTAAATTGTCCGAGACAATACCCCTCATGGAATTTGGTTCAAAGAGAATCATCAATTTCATAAAGTCCAACAACATCACTAAATTTGTAATTTCTCAGAAAATATTCACATAAAAGGCCCCAATTTCTATTATTCCAAATTTAAAAGGCTATATCAGGAGTAGGAAATTAAGTCCAACAATTCACCCCTCTATAATAAAATGATGAATATATAGATAGAGGCTTTCAATAAAACTCTATCAAATATACTCTATAAAATAAAGGACAAAGAAAAGAAGTCTTGGCCTAATTAATTCTACACGAATTGTGATATTATCTTACAACAACCCATAATAAAACATAGGAAACCCCATATTTAGTGGTATATATGAAAAAAATAATTCCTTCCCATCTAGGTCCAAATGCCTTCACTTCACATTACCATGTGTAATCAGCTGTCTACATAATAGAAATATTAAAAACATTTAGACGAACTGGAACAACTCAATGAGAAAATAATATGTAGCTTAAATTGGTTAGAGGTTCATCAAAATAAAATAGAATGATCTTTTAACTATAAATTTCATGTCTATTAATTCCTCCAAGGATAAATGGTTTTGGATCTTAGGACCTTGATGCTACCTAGGAATAAATCTCCAAAGTTTGAGCCAAAATGGGAGGGAACTTTTGTTATCCATAATTTCTACTCCAATGGTGTGTTTTCACTGATTACGATGGATGAAAATAATATCATTCCCCTAAAAATGAAATGTTTCTGAAGAAATATTTAATGTAATAAATAAAAATTAGTCCTTATTTCATTAGCTTAAAAGGCATGAAAAATGGTCTATGTCACATGAACTTAAAATGCATGAAAAATGGTCCCTGTTGCAAGATTTTAAGAGGAATGAAAAATGATCCTTGTCACATGAACTTAAAATAAATGATAAATGGAGACATAAAACTAGATGATAATTTGGATCTCACTCAAAAGGACCCATGATTCTTAGCGGTGGTCTCCCACCACACCCCATTATTAGAAATACATGTGGTTGGACTCTCATTCCAATGATATATGTTGTGATGCCCAATCCTACATCCTGGACTAGAAAAA
This sequence comes from Viscum album, assembly GCA_963277665.1. Lineage (NCBI taxonomy): Eukaryota > Viridiplantae > Streptophyta > Magnoliopsida > Santalales > Viscaceae > Viscum > Viscum album. The sequence continues at coordinate 302,323,748 of OY728130.1, forward strand.
ATATGATAAAAATTAAATATTCCCTAAACAATAACTTTATTAGTGTGGGAAACCACATTATTATAACTATATGTGGCTTGATTATCATCCCAATGAGATACATAGTGACATCCAGTTTCTCTTCCCTGGACCCAACCATAAAAAAAATATCAATCCACTATTTTTTTTTCTGAATATGATCTAGATATATGATTAGACAATAAAAACCACGGGTGTTGATTAAATTTTAATGGTATTAAATGTTCATTTTTGATCTTATGTTCCTGAGTTAGTGGATTTTAATTTTGAACATCCATTCTCATCATTTGTGCACTTCATTCCTAATGGGCACCAATTTAGTCCCAATGTATCATATAATTTTAAAGAATGTAATTATCCATATTTTAATTTGATATTTGGGGAAATTGATATAAATTTAAATATGAAATTTTTTTATTTAGGGATCAATGGAGGATTCATAAATTATGATGGAGATATTTGGCGATGACAGGAAATAATTTTGGAGAAGGCAGATTGGATATCATCCCACTGATGAGAATGTGGGGCCCCAAATACAGGCCCAATGAAGCCCAAATTTCATTTGAGTCTAGAATATATATAGAGGAAAAATTTATTCTTCTGGAGATAGTGCTAATTCGTTCTATAGTGTGGTGATTAAGGTGGACCAAGTTGAAGATGCAATTCTGGGCCAGATTCTGTGGCCCAGAAAAACAGCCCACCCTTTAAATCATATCTCGCAAAAGAAATATTATTTTGGGCTGAACTTTTACAGGATGTTAGGGTAAATTCTTGTATTAATTCAATTCTTCTATGGTCCACTCCAATTCGGCCTTCTAAAAGGTCCTTTCGGTACGTTTTTCCGGTGGATGCAAGCTGGCTGCAACTTCGGGAAAAGAAGTGGAAAAGTCTTCTCTACATTAATGTTCCACCTACCTTGGCCAACCACATTTAATTAAAGAGAGTTGGGGAGTGGTGGCTCGGAAAAAGGCTTCATTGTTTACTATTTAAGGCAGTAGTGGTGGAGTATTTAAGGATCTTGGAGCTTTGTTTTGATTGTAATGTCATTATGCCAAATTGTCTTTGTTTCATTTTTCCTTCCCATGTAAGTTGTTCGAATCACCTTAGTTTTTAATAAAAGTTCTTCTTATTCACTTGTTATATTCTTATTAATATCACCTTGATGCCTTTTCCTCAATGTGTTAACTTTTTGATACCAAACCTTGTGATTTTTCTCACACAACGGTAGAGTGATCGTTATTTTTGTTGTTTTTACTTCTTCAATTCCACCCTCGTAAGTCTACTTTCCACTTCCGTTGAGAACTTATCATCAATGGAGGGCTATCTATTTTATGGGTTGATCCAAGGGAGTATCAAGGGGATGTATTGAATGTTATTTGTCACTCTCTAAATGTTATTATTATTTTTAATTGAGTTTCTTTCATTCAATGATTTTTATTCTTCCTCTTCTTTATTGAATTTATTCACCCCACTTTCATGTGCTAATTATATCCTTTACATTGGAGTGCTCATGAAAATTATCCAAAAAGTGTATAAGTGATTATCTTGTGTTGTGAAGGTGTTTAATCAGTAAGTGATGAGGTTTTTTTGAATTAATTGCATGAATTCTTCTCGAGTTAATGAAATTAAAATCGTAAAAAAAGAAATTCATTCAATCCACCCCGAGCAATAACCTAGGATCAAATTATTTTTCCATAATTTGAATTCACATAGATCTTTTAGTGCTCTTTTAAAACCATATAAAATCAACCCAAGTTGGCCACTTCATATCCAAAAATCCATCTCTTTTTATTGAGTGTCTGACGGTTCTTCTTAGGTCTCTGAGGATTCGACAACCCAAGCGACACTGCAAGCGACCTCTTGACCCTTAAAACTTGGGTAAATTTGGGGGACACTAAATTTTGGCACCGTTTCTGGGGACCAAGTAAGTTTCTTAGACCAAAAACTTCTTTCCTCACCCCCATTATTTTATTCTCACCCAAGATCTCTTATCTTTTCCCTTTCTCACTTTTTTTTCTTTTGGTGCATGTCCGCCTACACCCGCGATAACTCAACCAGACAAGTTAGGGTGGAAAGTCATAGGATAGGGGAGTTAACTACACCATTGGATCCTAATCTTTATAATACCCCAGAGTCAAAGATTTATTCAATTTCAATGGAGGGTATTCAAAGAAACCAATTCATAAACCCGGGTGGGAACCAAAATGGAAATCCAAATGTGGCAGCCCAAAATTTGGGAATGCAGTTGATCAAACCATGAATGACTACCTTACACCTACCTGGACCAATGCACCCTCTTGCATTAGGAATTCTTCCCTAGGATACTCCCACTATGTCTTTAAACCTCGTGTCCTAAACCACCTTCCATCCTTCCAGGGGATGGAGTCAAAAATGCCTTAACTTCCTGTCAAGGAGTTCAATGACATTGTTGAAACCATGTGCTCACCACATCAACTTGAGTCAGCTAAGATGAGGCTCTTTCCTTTCTCACTTAAGGATCGAGAAAATAAATTGTTAAATAATCTGAGACCTTCATGAATCCACTCTTGGGACCAACTACAATGAGAATTTAAAAAAAAATACTTCCCCCATCACAAAACCATTGCACTAAAAAAGAGCATCCAAATATTTTTTGAAAAAGAGGGAGAGTCATTTTATGAAACATGGGAGAGGTTCAAAGACACCCTAAACATGGTTCCACACCATGGTTTTTCTATTCCTGAACAAGTGAGAATTTTCTATGAAGGTTTGGTCCCGAGGAACAAACAATTCATTGACATGATGTGTAATGGGAACTTTAAAAATAAATCCCCAAATGATGCTTATGAGTATCTAGAAATCCTTACTGAACAAAACCAAACATGGGGAACATCACCTTATTCTTAAAAGCCCCAAAGAACTACTGGAATGAATACACTTAGAGAAGAGCAAATCCTTAGGGTGAAACTTGCAGCACTCTCTAGGAAGGTTGAAGAGATATACCATAGGAAAATCCATGAAATCCAAACTATAGACCCTGTTTGCACAATCTGTGACAAACATGACCACAAAACAGAAAACTGCCCAAATATTCCATCCATCAAAGATGTTCTTTTAGGAGGAACACCTGCTAAAGTTAATTCCCTAAACTTTCAAAATCCCCACAACCTGCACCATTTCCTCAACGCGTGAGGGGGAAAACCAATCCTGAATTGAGTGAAACATTGAGGGAAATATTCTCACAAGTCAAGTTGAAAATTCCACTCCTTGATGCAATTCAAACCATTCCTGCATACTCAAAGTACCTTAAGGACTTGTGCACTTTTAAAAGAAAATTTTAACATAAAAACCAATCCCTTTTGGATGCTAATGTGAGTACCACCATTCAAGGGACCATTCCTCCTAAGTTGAAAGACCCGGGTTGCCCTTACATCAATGTTGAACTAGGAGAGAGAAAAGTTTTCAAGGAATTATGTGACCTAGGTGATAGTGTCAATATCATCCCCTATGCTATGTACTACCAATTAGGCCTAGAAGAGCTCCAACCCACATCTGTCACACTTCAACTTGCCGATCGTAGTATTAGGGTTACAAAGGGGATCTTAAAGGATGTTTTGGTGAAAGTTGAAAATTTCATTTACTAAGCTGAATTCATTGTTCTTGAAAATCACCCAAGCTTAGGTCCTAGGGAGAAAACCCCAATCATCCTTGGTTATCCCTTCCTTGCAACAATTAACTATATTATCCGAGTCTGAAATGAGAACATGACCATCACATTTGGCAACATGAGTCTAGACTTGAACATCTACAATGAAAAATCTCAAATTGGGGATGATGAAGAGATACATGAGGTTAATTGGATAGGTAATGTTGATAGTGAACTCAAGGAACATCAAGAAATTACCTAAGGATGTTTAATTCAAGAAGAGATTGATTTTCTTTGTTCACATGAGGGAAATTTGTCTCCTTGGCTTGAATCTCTTTCAGATAGCTCTATTGATGATTTTCTAGAATCCCTGATCAATGATACCATGGGTGAAATCAATAACATTGAGTCCATACTCATTCATGAAACTACTCTAGCTAATTTAGTGGATGAAAATTCTTTTCACAAGGAACCAATTTTGTCAAGAAATATGAACAAAGAAACTGAGTTCAATACAAAATCTCATCCTTTCTTGGAAAGTGATAACCACTTTGATCTTGAATTTAAGGTTTTACCTTCATCACTCAAGTATACATTCTTAGGGGACAATCAATCCTTTCATGTTGTCATTTCTTCCTCTCTTGAAGCCGTTCATGAGAAGATGCTTCTAGATGTCCTTATGAGACACAAGAAATCCATTGGATGGACCCTATTTGATATTCCTGGGATTAGACCACTTATCGGGACTCATAAAATTGTTCTAGAATCCGATTAAAAGCCATGTCGTCAACCTCAGTGGCAACTCAATCCTAATCTCATAGAAGTAGTGAGAAAAGAACTTTTGAAATTGTTAAAAGCTGGTATCATCTATCATATATCTAAGAGTGAGTGGGTTAGCCCAATCCATGTGGTTCCAAAGAAGGCTGGAATCACAGTAATAACTAATAAGTATGGAGAGATGATTCCAACAAGGCTTATTACTGGATGGAGAGTCTGTATTGACTATAGGAAGCTCAACTCTTGTACCAAGAAATACCATTTCCCCTTGCCCTTTATTGATCAAGTTCTCGAGCGAGTGGTGGGTCATCAATTATACTTCTTCCTAGATGGATTCTCAGGGTATAATCAAATTGAATTCTCATTAGAGGATCAAGGAAAAACAACCTTCACTTGTCCATTCGGCACTTTTGTCTTCAAGCGCATGCCATTTGGGTTATGTAATGCCCCTGGTACCTTCCAGTGGTGCATAATGGGAATCTTCTCGGATATGGTGGGGGATTGTTTAGAGGTATTCATGGATGACTTATCCATATTTGGGGATACTTTTGAGGGATTCATTCTAAATGTTGAAAAGGTTTTTTCAAGGTGTGAGGATAAGAAGCTCATACTAAATTGGAAAAAATTCCATTTCATGGTAAGGGAAAGACATATTCTAGGTCATCTAGTATCTGGTAGAGGGATTGAAGTTGAGAAAGCTAAGGTTGAAATCACTCGTCACCTTCCCTCTCCTAAAACTATTATGGAAGTGAGGTCCTTCTTAGGACATGCTCGTTTTTATAGAAGGTTCATTAGGAATTTCAGCTCTATTTCTCAACCACTTTGTGCTCTGTTGGTAATAGATGCTCCATTTTTATGGACAAAAAGCTATGAGGAATAATTCTCTACACTCAAGTCAACTCTTATATCTCCACCTATCATGCAATATCCAAATTGGAAACTTCCTTTCGAGCTCATGTGTGATGCAAGTGACTTCACTGTTGGAGGATTCTTAGGACAACGGTGTGAGAAAACTCCATGTGTAATTGCTTAGGCAATAAAATCTTTAAATGATGCACAAATAAACTACACCACCATTGAGAAAGAGTTGCTTTCTATTGTATTTTACTTAGATAAATTCAGGTCTTATCTCTTAGGATCACCCATCATTGTCTTCACTGACCATTCAACCCTAAAATACCTTTTCCAAAAACAAGATGCCAAGGCTAGATTGATTAGGTGGGTCCTTCTTCTTCAAGAGTTCTATTTAACCATTAAGGATAAAAAGGGTGTTGAAAATGTTATAGTTGATCACCTCTATAGGATCGAATTCAAAGACAACTCACACCACCTCTCTATGTCTGATTCATTTCCCGATGAGCACCTCTATTTAGTGAGTGATTGCCCTTGGTATGCTAACATAACAAACCATTTGGTGACGGGTGACATTCTAAAATTCATGGGGAACCAAGATAAGAGGAAATTCCTTTCTGATGTCAAAAACTATGTGTTTGATGATCCTTACCTCTTCATGTTCTGTCCTGATCAAATCATCAGGAGATGTGTTCCCGAGTTTGAGGAAGAGTCCATTCTAAAATTCTGTCATGGAGAGGCATGTGGAGGCCACTTTTCTAAAAAGAAAACCACTGAAAAGGTCCTCCAAAGTGGTTTATACTGGCCTAACCTCACTAAGGATTCCTTCCAATTCTACAAAATTTTTCCTCAGTGTCAGCAATTAGGATCCATTACCAAAAGGAATCAAATTCCCCTCACTCCCATTCTAGTCGTTGAAATATTTGATTATTGGGGATTTTATTTAATGGGACCCTTTCTAAACTCTAAGGGATACCTCTACATACTCTTAGCTATTTATTATGTGTCAAAATGGGTTGAATCCATTACCACCATGTCCAATGACCATCATGTTGTGATCCAATTTCTGAAAGAGAATATATTTTCTTGATTTGGAATTCCTAGGGATATAATCAGTGATCGAGGAACCCATTTTTGTAATCACCCATTCTCTTCACTCATGTATAAGTATGGAATTTCTCATAAAGTTTCCACTGTGTACCATCCTCAAACCAATGGTCAAGCTAAGTTAGAAAATAGGGAGATTAAGAAAATTCTTGAAAAAAATGTCAACCCCTCTAGAAAAGATTAGTTTGAGAAACTCTTTGATGATCTTTGGGAATATCGTACAACATTCAAAACCATCCTAGGAATGTTACCATATAGGTTGGTTTATGGAAAATCATGCCATTTACCTGTTGAAATTGAGAATAAGTAATTTTGGGCAATCAAAAAAATGAATTTTGACATTTCTTTAGCCGAAGAAAAGAGGAAATTAGATCTTAATGAACTTGAGGAACTTGGGATGGAGGCTTATGAAAATTCAAGGATAAATAAAGCTAGAGTTGAAGCCTACCAATCTAGGAATATCAAAGTCAAACAATTTGAACTGGGAAAATCTGTGCTCTTATATAGTTCAAAACTTCATTTACACCCAGGAAAGTTAAGGTCTAGATGGTCAGGTCCATTCATAGTGCATCATGTGTACCCCCATGGGGTAGTAGAGATTCAGGATCCCACAAGTGGTAATATTTTTAGGTCAATGGTCATAGGTTAAAACCATTCATTAAATCATTCAATAAACAGGAAATAGAGGTTGATTTAACAGAGCCAACCTATGAACCAGGAAAAAATTGATAGATTTAGGATCCATGTCGGGATAAAGACGTTAAAAAAAATCACTACACGAGAGGCAAACTGTGGTTTTCATGTTTCTAATCATTGTGAATCATATTTTGTTTCATTCTTCTTCATTTTTTTATTTAAAAGAAATAGACTGTTGACCTATTCTTCTTTTATGAGTAAGGATGGGTATGAAAGGGGAGCACCACATTCATCCATGTCACGTGGTGTGATCCCTAAGTAATACCTTACCCAGAAAATATAAATAAGACAATGTATCATCAGTTTATTTTATTTTATTTTATGTTTTTGTAGGTATTTAAAAAAAATAGATTGTTGACCTATTCTTCTTTTATGAGTAAGGATGGGTATAAAAGGGGAGCACCGTATTCATCTGTGTCACGCGGTGTGATCCCTAAGTAATACCTTACCCATAAATTTAAGAGAAGACAATTTATCATCAGTTTATGTTATTTTTATGTTTTTTTAGGTTAACAAATATTCAAAAAAAAATATATTAATTTTTTTTTAAATTCGTGTCATAGGTCATTGGGAGAATCTAGTCATAACCATCCAAGCCATTGGGACTCAAACCAGAACGGAAGGGAGACAGGGGAATGCATTTTCAACATCAACCACCAGGTGACTTCATTCCATAATTTCCATTTTCAATGTCTTCGTTGAACTTCTATCCTACCCCTTTTATGTTTCAATTCTTTAAACACTGGGGGCAGTGTTATTCTAAGTTGGGGGGGGGGGAGATGGAAATGTGTGGAAAGAAAAATGTCATTAACCTTGAACATGATAATACACATTCCAAACTCTAAAATTGGATATCAAATAATTTTTCATGCCTTGATTCTGATTTTAATGCAAGTTTATGTTCATGTGCATAGTTATTGGAAAGTGTGGTTGCCCGATGTGATTTTTCACCATTTATATTTTCATCCAATTATTTGAAAAAACACAATGAACATCCTCTAGATTTTGGGGTATTAGTTTGAGTTCTTGGGGTCCATAATAAATTGCACAGGGTTGGTGATCATTTTAATTTTAACATGAGTATTCAAAAAAAATCAATTGTGCGTAGAGCAATGAATTGAACTAATGTGTGGCTTTCGACACTTGGGGATCATGACTCCATAGATGTCTGGCCCAGAGTTGGTAATTTTATCTCTATTTGTGTTAATTTGATTTTTTTTTGATTAAGTTAACTTGAGATGATGACCGAGTATGTGAGCTTCACTTGGTGCCCTAAGGTCTTTGAGTTTGGGAGTCGTTGTCAAAGTCTTGCTACATGGTTTGTCTCGATTGAGTTCAATTTAAATTACCATGGAAACATTGCAAAAAAAAAAAACAAAAAAACAAAATAAAAATAAAAAAAATGAGTACTCATCTTATTATTAAAATTTGATTTCTCCTGGTGCTTCCATCTTTTCTCCCTCGAATGAAAATGAACCCCCATGTCTATTGTGACGCAAAACACTTCATCATGCTTAATTGAATTTGGATAAAATATGGTGATGAATTTGAACAAAGGAATGGGCTTGGGATTGAGATATTCCTGTGGAAATATATTGTTTTAAATTATTTTGATGGGTTTCATAGTTGTTTGGTATGATATCTTTGGGTGAGAAATGTGTATTAAAATGTTTTTGGAAAAGGTCATTTGAATTTCATTTTTGTGAGATATATTTTGCTCAGGACTAGAAAAAATCAAGTTGGGGGGTGTTATTAGCCAATAAAAACACATTTGTTGATTACATTTTAATGGTATTAAATGTTCATTTTTGATCTTATGGGCCTGAGTTAGTGGATTTTAATTTTGAACATCCATTCTCATCATTTGTGCACTTCATGCCTAATGTGCACCAATTTAGGCTGAATGTTTCATCTTATTTTAATGAATTTAATTATCAATATTTTAATTTTATATTTTGGTAAATTTATATAAACTTAAATATTAACATACTTCATATATGGATCAATGTAGGATTCATAAAGTATGATGGGGATATTTGGTGATGAAAGGAAACAATTCTGGAGAAGACAGATTGGATATCATCCCACTGATGAGAATGTGAGGCCCCAAATACAGTCCCAATGAAGCCCAAATTTTATGTGAGGATAGAATACATATAGTGGAAAAAATACTTCTTCTGGACCCAGTGATAATTCGTCCTACATTATGGTGATTAAGGCAGACCAAGTTAAAAATTCAATTCTGGGCCAGATTCTGCGGCCCAGAAAAACAGCCTACAATTTAAATCATATATCACGAACGGAATATTATTATGGGATGAAATTTTACAGGATTTTATGAGAAATAAGGATCTTAATTTAAGTCTTATATGGACCTCTCAAATTAGTACTTCTATAAGGTCCTTTAGGCGTGTATTTCAGGTGGATGCAAGTTGGATGCAACTTCAGGGCAAGAAGTGGAAAAGTCTTATCTACATTAATGTTCCACCTACCTTGGCCCAACACATTTAATTAAAGAGACTTGGAGAGTGGTGTATCAGCCAAATGCTTCATTTTTTACTATTTAAGGTAGTAGTGGTGTAGGATTTAAGAATATTGGAGCTTTTTTATGATCGTAATGTTATTATGCCAAATTGTCTTTGTAGAATTTTTCCTTCCCATGTAAGTTGTTCGAATCACCTTAGTTTTTAATAAAAGTTCTTCTTCTTCACTTGTTCTATTATTATTCATATAACCTTGATACCATTTACTCAAGGTGTGAATTTTTCACACCAAAACTTGTGATTTTGTTCACACAACGGTGAAGTCATCGTTATTTTTGTTGTTTTTACTTCTTCAATTCCACCCTCGTAAGTCTACTTTCCACTTCCGTTGAGAACTTGTCATCAATGGAGGGATAGATATTTTATGGGTTTATCAAAGGGAGTATAAAGGGGATTTATTTAATGTTATTTATTACTCTCTAAATGTTATTAATTTCTTTTAATTGATTTTCTTTCATTCGATGATTTTTATTCTTCCTCTTCCTTATTGAATTTATTCACCCCACTTTCATGTGCTAATTATATCCTTTACCTTGGAGTGCTCATGAAAATGATACTACAAGTGTATATGTGATTATCATGTGTTTTTAAGGTGTTTAATTAGTAAGTGACGAGGTTAGTTTGAATTCAATGCATGAATCCTTCTCGAGTTAATGAAATTAAAATCGTAAAAAAAAGAAATTCATTCAATACACCCCGAGAAATAACCTAGGATCAACTCATTTTCTCATAATTTGAATTCACATAAATCTTTTAGTTCTCTTTTAAAACCATCTAAAATCAACCTATGTTGGCCACTTCATATCCAAAAATCCATCTCTTTTTATTGAGTGTCTAAAGGTTCTTCTTAGGTCTCTAAGGATTCGACAACCCAAGCTACACTAAAAGCGACCGCTTGACCCTTAAAACTTGGGTAAATTTGGGAGACACCAATCTATGTAGGGTATTTTCCACTTAGTCAGGGTAAATTCCATTATAAATGCTTCCTTTATATTGAGATACCTTTTTTTTTTCATAAATCACACATCATGTCAAATGAAACTTGGATCCCTATAAACCATCCTTGGTTATCAGTGATAAGAGCATCTGATTTCGAAGGACACCTTTTTTTGACTATACAAACTATAAACCAATACGACTCTACATAATACAATCAAAATATGTATTTTTCAACCAGAGGAATCTTTTTCCTTAGGAGAAGTTTTTTTTGTATAATCTGGAAACATCTCAATAGAGGCCACCTTTTGAACATAGTATGTTGTCATTCCTTATGTATTTTTACCATTCCATTTATTTAGATCCAAGATCCTCAAGATCATGGTTTAATACTACTTCCCTCACATCTGGTTTATGAGATAAAATTCTTTTCATAGAAGATCTATTTTGGATATTATTCACATATCATTGGTCAAATCTATGTTACCCTAAACTATAGAAAATCCAACTTACTTACCATACAATGTTAAAACACATGTTTAATATCCGAACTTCAAGACTCTAAAAAAAGGATTCATGTACCTTTACATAATTTAAAACTACAAATTGTTTTGTTCAACACCTTAGAGGGCCCCTGATTCTAGTGATGGGCTCTTAATAAACCAATTCTATTTTATTCTCTTCCATGTGACTAAGGAAACCTAAACCAATATTTGTTTCTCAGAATGATCATGGATCACATGAGATTAAGAATAATAGTAGTGGACTTCCTGTATCATCCAGATGAATAAATCCATACTGTGGTCCAAGCATCATGACATTAAACTGTGTGAACCTACCCCGAAATCACTCATTGGGTGCATGGACTCTTTTTCCCCAATTCACATTGGGTTTTGAATTCTCTATCACCAAAAAATTCCCCCAGAGTACCACCCCTTAATATAATATCTATGACCTTAAATTTGTATCGACCCTAGTCCGAGCATTATGAACATAAAATATATGAAATTTATCGTAATCTACCCCCAATATGCATCTGGTTTATATCACCTCTGGTGTTTCATCAAACCAACACCCCCCTCTTTTTCTACATCCTCACTTGAGAGGACTTCCCTCTTCTAGAATTGGTGTCTTACCATGCCATATTCTAGAACTACATGTGGCTTGATTTCGTTTTTGTGGGATATGTAGTGACACCAATACCCTACATCTTGGGCTAAATAAAATATAAAAAATTCCTTTTCCCCTTATTTACGAGCTAGGGTTTTGAAAGTAATTTCCTATGAGATCCACAAAAAAATTGGTCTCAGAATAAAAATGGGACTATAACTGTACAATCATGATAGAATCAAGTAAAAATTATTCCATATTTCTTTTAGAACATTTTATTTTAATAAGCCAAACCTCATTGTTTTGATAAGATCATATCCTCACTGACCTCACTTGGTTATCAGTGATAGAAGGATCCAACTCCAAATAACACATTTTTTTATTATGCATATTATGCTCCCAATGTGGCTCTATATAATACACCCTCATTGTGTCCTATTAACTAGAAGAATCATCATTATTAGGATAATTTTTTTTCCTATGTACACTCTAACAACATCATAATGGAAGCCTCCTTTAGAATACGGTTTGTGGTCATCCCTTATGTACCTACCCTATATTTCTCAGATCTAATAATCTTGATACATTTATATAGAATATTTCTTCTCAAAAATTAAAATATGTTGGAATAATCCTCAACCATGATACAATTTCTGAAGTATGAGAGAAGTTTTTATGCATTCATGTTCCCCATGAGCCTACTTTCTGCTTCTGATGTCTGATTCAATACAATATAATCCTCAAATTGGTTATTATTTAATTTTTTCTCTACTAAAATAGGAAACAGGGATGGACTGAGTGTGGTGGTGGAAAAAATCCTCCCACTAGATGTAGCGACTGGGGTTTTTGGCCCTGTCAGACTTTGGAATATTTCTACGAATAATTCCAGAGCTAGGCGCGAAGACGACGTGCGATTCCGAGGCCCGGTGTGCCCGAAATTAATTTTATAAAAATATTAAGTATTTTTATACTTTGCACGTGGAGGGGGTGTGATATCTCCTAAACGGTAGCTCAGAACGGGAATCTGAGGGCACGGTTGCGTCCGGAACGTGCCGTTTACCCTAGTCGGGGTGTAAACTTTGCGGGCGCGGGCCTGCGGTGAGAAACGCCCCCAGGGGCGTTTTCGTAAATAGTGGCGAAGTTAGTGTGCGAGCGTCGACTCAAATAACATCTGAACGGAGTCTCGGATAGAAAATCTCAGTCCGCCGTTGCATTCAGAACGGTGCGTTTACCCTAGGGGTGACCTTACTTTTGTTCGCATCGGGCGTCGGGTCCGAGGCGAGTTTGGCGCCGGCGGGTGGCTGATATAAATATTAGCGCCCCCCCTTTTAATCGTTCTTCGTCGTTCTTCTCCGTTCTTCACCGCCACTCCGCCGAAACGAGCAAACAAAGCGCCCACGAGCTCGGAATTCGACGACGGACGTTCCAGGAGTGCGCAGCGGAAGCTCTGGAGCGCGGATCTGAGGCAGAACGTCGGCGTTTCGCCCGCGAGGTAGGTAGTTTGAGTTTTACAATCCCGGATCCCGTTTTTGTGTTGTTTTTCTTCAAATTTTCATAATATTTGTATAGTTCGGGTCCCGAGCTTTCCGAAACATGTTTCGGATCTGAATTTGGAGCACCGGGGTGCTCCCGGTGGCTCCCGGAAGTTTTCCGGCGAAAAACCCGGTTTTCCGGCGAGACCCGCGGCGGCCATGGCAGATTCCGGCGAGTTCCGCGGCGGTGCGGCGGCGACGCGGTGGTTTCCAGCTCCGGCACGGCGGAGTCCGGCGGCATCGCCGTGGTTTCCGGCGACCCTGCGGTGGTCCGGCCAGAATGTTCCGGGGGTTCTTTAAACCCCCGTAACTCGCAAACCGTAACTCCGATTTACGAGCCGTTTGCGGCGACGCGCTCCTTGCATCGAGGCGGACCTTTTGAACTAACTTTGAGGGTTTAAGGGTTCGGGATCGTGGCCCGTGAGTTAGAAACGTCGTATAAAATAATAATATTTTATTATTTTACGACTTCGGGTCGTTGTAACTTCTACCCGGAGCGTCCGATTGACGTGCCGTCAGTGGCGTTGAGACCCTGATGGTACGACGGACTTTTTGAGATGGTTTTCGGGTGTTGGGAATGAGAACGGGGTGCGGGCCCCACGAGGCCGTGTTTTGGCGTTTGCGGAGAAACGCAGCTTTTGCACCAGGAGTCCGATTTTGGCGGATGAATAGTCGATCCTGTGTGTCTTTCCGAGAGCATCGCAATGGTGCGTTCCGTTCGATGAGTTTCGGAATCCAGGCGTGGGCCCCACCCGAGCTGGCCTTCGGTGAATAGTACCCTTTTCACCGGGTGTCCGTTTTGGGCGAGCGAGTAGTCGATTCCGCTTGTTTTTCCGAGGGGATCGCCGTGGTGTGATCTGCTCGATGGGTTTCGGGATCCTTGTGTGGGCCCCGCACGAGCTAGCTACGGTGAATAGTGCCTTTTTTACCGGTGCTCCGTTTCGGGCGAGTAAACAGCCTATCCTGCGTGTTTTTCCGCGTGGAACGCGATGGTGGCCTCGGTTTTGGCTTCGGAGGTGCGTAGTGTGGCTTTGGGGCGAGTCGCTCGGGTTAGCGATGTTTGGACCAGCAGTGGTTGAGGGTTCTCCCTTGGTTCGTTCCTACGAGGGTTCGTGTGGTATCACAACCTTCGTATGGGTTTGTGATCCTCTCGATGGGATGTTTAAACTGTTAGAGTTGTGGTATCTCTCCGGTGGGACCGGAGTGGATCCTCTAGCATCTTTACCCTAGATCGGGTTCTTGGTATCGCTGTGACCGCTTATTCACGGGCGGAGATCCCCTATCTAGAAGGTCAACCCCGTAGTGTTTGTCGCATCATCGGGAATATGATCCCCTACGCGGTGGGTCGTGCACAGTAGGGTTGTGGCATCGTCGGGTTTACGATCCCCTACTCAGCATGATGTTTATAGTAGGGTTGTGGTATCGTTGGTTATACGATCCCCTACTCAGCGCTTGGTGTCTGTAGGGTTGCGGTATCGTTGGTTATGTGATCCCCTACTCAGCGCGTGGTTTCGGTAGGGTTGTGGCATCGTCGGTTCGATCCCCTACATCGCGAGTTATACCAGATAGGGTTCCGGTATCTTCGTGACCATCTTTATATGGACGATGATCCTCTATCTGAGTGTGAAGCTTCTGTCGAGTGCAGATCGGGTTGTGGTATCCCCCAGCAGATCCTGGGTGTGATCCCCTATCTGTGAGTACTACGTATGCCAGATCGGGTCGTGGTATCCCTCAGCGGACCCTGGGAGTGATCCCCTATCTTTGAGCTACGCATACCGGAGTGGGTCTTGGTATCCCCTAGCAGACCCTAGCGGCGATCCCCTATCCGAGGAGTTTGGTGGTTATGGTGTTTCAGCGATGCTTCCTCAGTGATGTTATCCGACGAGCGTGGTCTCTCGGGTGAGTGTCTGAGATGTCTGTTTGGGACCTGATGAAGTGTATCTCTGGGATGAGTGTCATCTGGTATGACAGTGTTCGTGGTGTACTCTCCTGGTTGTGGACAGTTGATGGTGATGAGGTCGGTACCTCTTGTGGATTTGTGGTGTGAGCTGTGTATATCTGGATTGTTCAAGGTGTATGTATGGGCATACACCTGAGCTGAGCTGACTGGTTGTGTTTAGCCGAGGATGGTCACGAAATGGAGTTTCTCTCTCGTCTGGGTTCCCTCTGGCTGGGTTGAGCGGACTGTTGCCTTTCAGTTGCTCCCTTGGATTTTGGGTTTTTGGGGTTCCTACTGAGTATGTTTATACTCACCCCTGCACGGGCTTTGCCCGCACATGTTTGTGTCTTGTGCAGACCACAGGCCTTTTGACGGAGTCCCAGGAGGACCCGAAGCAGGCGGAGCTTAGTGAGCGAGTTGACTGGGGTGTTTACCGGAGCTGTGCCGAGGGAGCTTTCTGGCGGGTGTTTGTGGCAGCGTTCCCCTTCTTCAGAGCAGGTTGGACACGCTTTGTAGTTTTCTTTTGCTGGGCCATGTTTTTCCCTTGTACTTTTGCTGTTGCACTCTGGTTTGGGATAGATTGTATGCATGCATTTACTTTTCAGTTTCTTTATCTCTGCACTGTTTCATGGAGGTGTTTGTGGGTGCATGTGTATAGGTACCTTAGGCTAATGCCTCCCATGTGTGTGATAGCCTACTCGGCGCTGGTCGCCAACCCCTGGCCTATTGGAGGCGGGCTTGGGGAGTCGCGGCTCGAGCCCCGTTGGGTCGGGCCGTGACAGAGTGTTATCAGAGGAGGTTCCACCTTTGGGATCTCAGAGCGTAGCTGGTCTAGCTGTGAGTTTGGTTTGGGTTGCATAGCGGCAATGTTAGGGTGTTTCGAGTTCGGCTTTCAGGCCAGGGACTCCAGTGTTGGTGCGGCGGCCGACCTATCCATACACCAGGACTCTGATAACCTGCCTTTCGACTCGGGACATTCGTACACTGGTCGCGGGGACATAATGGTACATGCATCATATAGGATTGGGTTTTTGGTTTTTTTCCTTTTCCTTCTTGAGTCAGCTCTCCAGATATACTCTTTGACTATGGTGTGTCTTGAATGTATTTCAGGATGCCTCCACGACGACAGCCAGCGAGGGTTCCGCAGCAGGATTGTGCTGATGACCCGCCCCGTGTAGTGGCTGTGGAGTAGGGCGCAGGTTCTGAGGTTGCACCTCCAGGTGGTCTGCCAGTTGAGCCACTACCTGTTGAGCAGCTGGTTGTGCCGGCGGTGCAGGACGAGGTTACACGCAGGCTGAGTGCACTACACGAGTTCCAGAGGCAGCGACCTCTGAGGTTTCGGGGTGATCCAGACCCCCAGGCAGCTGATGACTGGCTCGAGGCAGTTACTCGAGTTTTCCGCCTAGTGAGAACACCTCCTGATCAGATGGTGGTCCTAGCGGCGAGCCTTCTGCATGGTTCTTCCGGGCGATGGTGGAGTTTGGTGACGCAGTCCCATGACGAGGAGACGCTCACGTGGGTAGAGTTTGAGCGTCTCTTCCGGGAGGAGTTCTATCCGATGACGCTGAGGTCAGTGCGGATCCAGGAGCTTCTGCAGCTTCGACAGGAGAGCATGACTGTGTCGGAGTACTCAGCGAGGTTTACAGACCTGTCGCGCTACTCCCTGGATGTGGTTCGAGACCCGTTCTTTAGGGCTCGGACCTTCGAGCAGGGCTTATGCAGGGACATTCGAGCAGGTGTGGTTTCCTTGTGCCTGCCCACCTATGCTGGAGTGCTGGAGCGAGCGCTGGTGGTGGAGAGTTTTCTGGCTGAGCAGTTTCCCCCTGTTAGTGCTGGGCACTTGAGAGCTGAGACTTCGTCGGTCGGATCGGCATCTGGTAGCCGACGACAGACTCAGGGGTCTGGACGTGGCCGACGTTTCAGGAGGCGACCCCAGGAAGGAGGATCTGAGCCTTAGGGATCGCAGGCCAGTTTTGGTCAGCCGCAAGAGAGGCGGTGTTACGCTTGCGATGGTCGGGGACATCTTGCTAGAGATTTTCCTACCCGACATGCTGCGGAGAGGGAGCCGGTCGATGGACCGCCTTGGCAGAGGCAGCGTCTCGAGAAAGGAGGTCCGCAGGGCGCCGGACGTGGCGGCGGAGCTGGTGCAGTGGGAGGCGGTGGTAGGCAGTACCAGTTGCCACCACCCCCCACCCCCAGGTGGTCCACGCCAAGCTCATGGAGCTGGTGGTCGAGGGCGAGGACAGCTACATGCCCTGGAGGCAGTCGACCCAGAGGCACCGCGGATGGATAGAGGTACGCCTTGTGTCTTTCTACTTACTGCAATAGTTTGTCAGACACTGATTAGCGGTACTCTTTCCTTTTGTTGCTTGCTCGAGTTTTGTTCAGGGCGTTGGTAGGACCCTGAGTGGTTGTTTGTTGGTGAGCTCGCTGGTGTGTGAGACCCAGTTGAGAGTCCAGTCGCTTTCCTTGTGCTTAGGGCTTTTCGGGGATGAAAATTTCTAAGGGGGGGAGGATGTAGCAACTCGGGTTTTTGGCCCTATCAGACTTTGGAATATTTCTACGAATAATTCCAGAGCTAGGCGCGAAGACGGCGTGCGATTTCGAGGCCCGGTGTGCCCGGAATTAATTTTATAAAAATATTAAGTATTTTTATACTATGCACGTGGAAGGGGTGTGATATCTCCTAAACGGTAGCTCAGAACGGGAATCTGAGGGCACGGTTGCGTCCGGAACGTGCCGTTTACCCTAGGCGGGGTGTAAACTTTGCGGACGCGGGCCTGCGGTGAGAAACGCCACCAGGGGCGTTTTCGTAAATAGTGGAGAAGTTAGTGTGCGAGCGTCGACTCAAATAAAATCTGAACGGAGTCTCGGATAGAAAATCCGAGTCCGCCGTTGCATTCAGAACGGTGCGTTTACCCTAGGGGTGACCTTACTTTTGTTCGCATCGAGCGTCGGGTCCGAGGCGAGTTTGGCGCCGGCGGGCGGCTGATATAAATATCAGCGCCCCCCCTTTTAATCGTTCTTCATCGTTCTTCGCTGTTCTTCGCCGCCACTCCGCCGAAACGAGAAAACGAAGTGCCCACGAGCTCGGAATTCGACGACGGACGTTCCAGGAGCGCACAGCGGAAGCTCTGGAGCACGGATCAGAGGCAGAACGTCGACGTTTCGCCCGCGAGGTAGGCGGTTTGAGTTTTACAATCCCGGATCCCGTTTTTGTGTTGTTTTTCTTCAAATTTTTATAAGATTTGTATAGTTCGGGTCCCGAGCATTCCGAAACATGTTTCGGATCTGAATTTGGAGCACCGGGGTGCTCCCGGTGGCTCCCGGAAGTTTTCCGGCGAAAAACCCGGTTTTCCGGCGAGACCCGCGGCGGCCATGGCGGATTCCGGCGAGTTCCGCGGCGGCGCGGCGGCGACGCGGTGGTTTCCGGCTCTGGCACGGCGGAGTCCGGCAGCGGCGCGGTGGTTTCCGGTGACCCTGCGGTGGTCCGGCCAGAATGTTCCGGGGTTCTTTAAACCCCCGTAACTCGCAAACCGTAACTCCGATTTACGAGCCGTTTGCAGCGACGCGCTCCTTGCGTCGAGGCGGATCTTTTGAACTAACTTTGAGGGTTTAAGGGTTCGGGATCGTGGCCCGGGAGTTAGAAACATCGTATAAAATAATAATATTTTATTATTTTACGACTTCGGGCCGTTGTAACTTCTACCCGGAGCGTCCGATTGACGTGCCGTCAGTAGCGTTGAGACCCTGATGGTACGATGAAATTTTTGAGATGGTTTCCGGGTGTTGGGACTGAGAACGGGGTGCGGGCCCCACGAGGCCGGGTTTTGGCGTTTGCGGAGAAACGCAGATTCTGCACCAGGAGTCCGATTTTGGCGGATGAATAGTCGATCCTGTGTGTTTTTCTGAGAGGATCGCAATGGTGCGTTCCATTCGATGAGTTTCCGAATCCAGGCGTGAGCCCCACCCGAGTTGGCCTTCGATGAATAGTACCTTTTTCACTGGGTGTCCGTTTTGGGCGAGTGAGTAGTCGATTCCGCTTGTTTTTCCGAGGGGATCGCCGTGGTGTGATCCGCTCTATGGGTTTCGGGATCGTTGTGTGGGCCCCGCACGAGCTAGCTACGGTGAATAGTGCCTTTTTCACCGGTGCTCCGTTTCGAGCGAGTAAACAGCCTATCCTGCGTGTTTTTCCGCGTGGAACGCGATGGTGGCCTTGGTTTTGGCTTCGGAGGTGCGCAGTGTGGCTTTGGGGCGAGTCGCTCTGGTTAGCGACGTTTGGACTAGCAGTGGTTGAGGGTTGTCCCTTGGTTCGTTCCTACGAGGGTTCGTGTGGTATCACAACCTTCGTATGAGTTTGTGATCCTCTCGATGGGATGTTTAAACTGTTAGAGTTGTGGTATCCCTCCGGTGGGCCCGGAGTGGATCCTCTAGCATCTTTACCCTAGATCGGGTTCTTGGTATCGCTGTGACCGCTTATTCACAGGCGGTGATCCCCTATCTAGCAGGTTAACCCCGTAGGGTTTATGGCATCATCGGGAATATGATCCCCTACGCTGTGGGTCGTGCACAGTAGGGTTGTGGCATCGTCGGGTTTACGATCCCCAACTTAGCATGATGTTTATAGTAGGTTTGCGGTATCGTTGGTTATACGATCCCCTACTCAGTGCTTGGTGTCGGTAGGGTTGCGGTATCGTTGGTTATGCGATCCCCTACTCAGCGCGTGGTTTCGGTAGGGTTGTGGCATCGTCGGTTCGATCCCCTACATCGCGAGTTATACCAGATAGGGTTCCGGTATTGTCGTGACCATCTTTATATGGACGGTGATCCTCTATCTGAGTGTTAAGCTTCTGTCGAGTGCAGATCGGGTTGTGGTATCCCCCATCAGATCCTGGGTGTGATCCCCTATCTGTGAGTACTACGTATGCCAGATCGGGTCGTGGTATCCCCCAACGCACCCTGGGAGTGATCCCCTATCTGTGAGCTACATATACCGGAGTGGGTCTTGGTATCCCCTAGCAGACCCTAGCGGCGATCCCCTATCCGAGGAGTTTGGTGGTTATGGTGTTTCGGCGATGTTTCCTCAGTGATGTTATCCGACGAGCATGGTCTCTCGGTTGAGCGTCTGAGATGTTTGTTTGGGACCCGATGGAGTGTATCTCTGGGATGAGTGTCATCTGGTATGACAGTGTTCGTGGTGTACTCTCCTAGTTGTGGACAGTTGCTGGTGATGAGGTCGGTACCTCTTGTGGCTTTGTGGCGTGAGCTGTTTATATCTGGATTGTTCAAGGTGTATGTATGGGCATACACCTGAGCTGAGCTGACTAGTTTTGTTTAGCCGAGGATGGTCATGAGATGGAGTTTCTCTCTCGTCTAGGTTCCCTCTGGCTGGGTTGAGCGGACTGTTGCCTTTCAGTTGCTCCCTTGGGTTTTGGGTTTTTGGGGTGCCTACTGAGTATGTTTATACTCACCCCTGCATGGGCTTTTCCCGCACATGTTTGTGTCTTGTGCAGACCACGGGCCTTTTGACGGAGTCCCAGGAGGACCCGGAGCAGGCAGAGCTTAGTGAGTGAGTTGACTGGGGTGTTTACCGGAGCTGTGCTGAGGGAGCTTTCTGGCGGGTGTTTGTGGCAGCGTTCCCCTTCTTCAGAGCAGGTTGGACGCGCTTTGTAGTTTTCTTTTGGTGGGCCCTGTTTTTCCCTTGTACTTTTGCTGTTGCACTCTGGTTTGGGATAGATTGTATGCATGCATTTACTTTTTAGTTTCTTTATCTCTGCACTGTTGCATGGAGGTGTTTGTGGGTGCGTGTGTACAGGTACCTTAGGCTAATGCCTCCCATGTGTGTGATAGCCTACTCGGCGCTGGTCTCCAGCCCCTGGCCTATTGGAGGCGGGCTTGGGGAGTCGCGGCTCGAGCCCCGTTGGGTCGGGTCGTGACACTAGAACCATTTTGTTGAGGTTTTATTCGTTTTCTATCTCTATTAATTATTATTATATTTCAGTAATTCCTTACTCTCAATTAACTCATAAATTAACAGAGGGAAAGTAGAAACGAGGAAGATAACAAGAAATAACATGATTATTTCTATTAATGGATAAAAAATAAGGGGATTATCCACATTTTTGATTCTCTCTATTTTCTAAAGTCTCATTTCAAAATATTCCACAGACATAGTTTTTGAGTTTCAAGATAGTTATCCAAGATTCACTGATACTCTATTGAAACTGAAATAATTTTTAGCCTCAACTTCTTTAGAAAGATGATGTTTTCCCAAAAAAAATAACAACATATATTCCTTGGGATTTAACCTCATCAAAATACTCATGATGATATAGGAGTTCTCCCTTGACGACATCCAATTCCTACCAGAGATATATGATTTGCAGAGTTGTCTAATCAACTCCTCATTGACACTCTTCCAACTCTATGGCACAATTAAGTTTTTACTAGGATAATTCACCTAAAATATGATTTAAGATGAACTCATAGAACAAGTTTATATTAGTAAAATAATAATCTCTATTCTTATTAATTTAGTTGAGATCGCCTTCATGACCAATATTGTATCGTCATCACACCACACCAGGTGATTTGACTTCTTAGGGTCCTTGTACTTTTCCACCAATTTTTTATCGGTATCATACAATTACCAAGGATTTATGATACGTTTTAACATGCCAATGTGGAGACGAACCATTTCCTAGGATGAATTGGAATCATAATTGGAGTCAAAATCAAAGGTGGAATATAAGTCAGAGGATTGATTCAAGGCCTGCGTAATAGATGT
Source organism: Viscum album (assembly GCA_963277665.1). Lineage (NCBI taxonomy): Eukaryota > Viridiplantae > Streptophyta > Magnoliopsida > Santalales > Viscaceae > Viscum > Viscum album. The sequence continues at coordinate 302,345,670 of OY728130.1, forward strand.
AGATCCTTTCTAATTTGAGGTAGACTTCATGGAAAGGGGCTTAGTGGGTGGAGCTAAAGCTGTGTTCACCTCATGAAAAGACTCTTTGGGTTCACCAACATCCCTTGATTCTACTAATACTTCTTGGGTGGAAGAAACTGGTGGTAGTTCCTCTACAACACCAAAAAGGAAAAGAATAAAACAATCCGGCATGGAAAAGGTGCGAGAATCAAAGTTTGAGGAAGAAACACACATGTTTAAATTCAAAAATCACCCTCCTAAATGATTTATAATCTTCCCAATTGAAATTATAATAATGAATATTTGTTCAAAAAATTATAGATATATAATAGTGATGCCTCATTTACCCTATAATATATTATTTTAAAAAATGATATTATCCAAATATAATATTTAAACCAAAATTGAGTTGTAAAACTAAGGTTAAAAGGATATTTCCAAGTAAAAGGTATATCCATAGATAATGTGATATCGAGCATATGTAATAGAATGACATACAATTATGAATATATAGTCACAATAACAGAATAATAAATATAGAAATAGACAAAAGTTATAATTTTATTATTATTTAAACATATATATAAGCTAAAAGCACATAGGATGAATGATGTATATTAGTCCATTTCAACTAAGAATGATATGATGGGTATAATAAATGATTTGGGATAATTGATGGAAATTAATGACCGTGGAAATATACAATCATGGGAATGCAGGTCATGAGAATCATCAACCATGGGAAATCAATGCATCCAAAATTATTTTTTAACATGTATCCTTAGATGTCACCAATTTCATGTAATGTTATCTATCTTTCACTTAGAATAATGTAAGAGAAAACATGTGAAACAAAAAAAATTATTTTCCATGTCAATTTTTGATAGTTCATTAATAAAAATACTAGGAAAACATAGCGAAGAAAAACCAATGAAGGGAAAACTAGTAAAATATTATCAACTCTCCTTTGATTAAATAATTATAGAATTTATAGTCTTAACATATGAATTTTAAAATTCAATTTCTAAAAAGCTACTTTTGGTAATGTATTTGTGAATAATTCTTCAAGATTATCACACATTCCAATTGAATTAATATCTACATCACTATTCCTTGAAGTTTATGGGTAATAAATAAAATTGGCGAGACATAATTTTTCTTATCACCTTTGATATACCCATATTTTAATTAAATTATACAAATACAATCATATTCATATTAAGTATTAAGTTACTCATATTTAATTCAAAATTATTTTTGATATGATGAATAGCTCATCTCAACCAATATTGTTGTCTACTTTCCTCTTGAATTATAATGATCTCAATATGATTTGACAAAGTCATTAAAATGATTCATTTAGTAAAATGTTATTCTATGGTCATTCCAATAGCTGTTAATGAATATATAGTTTGAGATTTGGTTTTACGTGGTTTGGGAAAATATATGGAATCAATGAGAAACAATTATCATTTATAACCATAGAATATCAATGAGTAAGAGAATAACATTTTTAGCTCAACAAATTTTGGAATGACATTTGTTTTTCATACAAACATGTTGTTTACTATCCTTTTGAATTTCATCATATTGAATTTACAAATACATTTTATCCATTATTCAAAAATTATTCATTTCACAATGTATTGGCATTAGTAGCTCATTTTGACTTGGAATTACAATAAATTGATGTGAAAACTATATTTATGAATGGTAGTCGAGAAGATGATTCTTATATGAAGAAACAAAAGGATTCCTCTTTAGTATTGGTTAGAATTGTGTGTATAAGGTATGTTTGGTTGATATCATAATAATATTAGAATAAACCACTGGAAGGTACTACAAAAGTTATTAAGATACAAATAAGGAACCAAATAATAAATAATTATATATAAATCCATCGATGATTTGAAAGTTATCAAATACTCAGATGATTTTTTTATGTTGATTCATGAAAATCAACCTTAGGTAACATCTTTATGATTGATGATAAATCATTTTCATAGACAAGTGTCAAAAAGTCACTAACAACAAATTTAATTATGGAATTTGAGTTTGTTTCATGTTTTGAGGCCAATTTTCTTGGTTAATGGACAAAGGAGTATTTTCAGGCCTTAAAGCTATCTATTCTATTTATAGGCCATTAATTATATATTGCGACAATTCAATTTCTATCTTTATAGCTAAGAATAACAAAAAATTGGAGTTTAAGTAAACTCATTTACATTAAATACTTAGTCATAAGGAAACTTGTTAAAGATAAAAAAATGGTAATTTGACATATCAACACTGAATTGATGATTGGAGATCCTTTAACTAAATTAATGCCTCCATTTTAAATCATAGATGATATAATAATCATGGGATTAAGTCCAGCCCTATAAATTTATGTTGTATAAACAAATTCTATTTGAAACACTATATATAAACATCCATATCTTTAGTTTATGTGTACACATTCATTACCTAAGAAATATTTTCATGTTATAGAAAAAACCTTGTGGTTATGTTTATTCATATGGTAATTTAAGATACATAATACATTATGATACATATAAGGTAATACCAGTTATATAGAGGGCCCAATCCTATGATTCATGTATTATGTTTCTTTCTAAAGAGGGAGATTGGTTTCATATATTCTCATTAATTGGTATGGACTATATGGGATAATATAGTAAAGGAACCATTAAATTGTTTGTAATATAATTAATTATAGTCCATAAAATTAATTAGCTTAATTAAGTTAAATAAATAAAGTATGGTCTATAAAATTAATTATTTTTATGGTAATAAATCACCCATGTATTGACACTCTTTGTTGAAAGAGTAATTTGGGGTGGGTTCTTGATGAAAAAACCCACTATAAATATTTAAACCCATGAACTTAGTAGATATAAGATAAATATACCATCTAAGCCTCTATATAGAGTGTATAATTCATTATTGTTTTTATTCCTCATTTTTTTGTGTTCTTCTAAAATTATTGGAGGTAAGTGTCACTATCTTTTCTAACAAATAAATCAATGAATTATGTAATTTTTTTTATAAATTATCTAACATATCTTTCATAAAAATCATTAAAATAAGATATCATATTATTTAATAGGTTTATATGAATATGTATACAAATATCCTTCTCGGATAAATAAAACATGCATTTATATTTAATCTTTAAAGGATAATTAAAATATGTGTTTCTATTTAATCTATAAAGAAAAATAAATTCTTCATTATATTTTCATGTAAAACTTATATCACTCTTCAAATAAAGATATTAAATTATTTATTAAGGGTATTTTCATGATTATGTAAATTTTTTTAAAATTTAAAATTTAATATTTTGGTAGATTAATTCATAAATTTAAGAACATTCAATGTAATTTTACGATCAAATGTTCCACTAATTTAAGAAGATATTTTGGATTTTTGATGTAATTTAAAATATCTTGATAATATGATGATTAATGTAAATACATTGAGTTATAAAACCCAAGGAATGAAAAAAATAAATCTTATATTCTTCCGTATGTGAATATTTATTTAAATGGACATATCATATATGTCTTATTTAGTTAAACCCATGTAATAATTTTTCTAATTGCGTGATGCTTTCAAAATTTGAAATATGATTAAGGTATTTTGACTATCTAGGGATTCATATATAGATATTGTAATAAATATTTCCACAAATATAAACAATGACAATAATTTGGAAGTAAACTTTTTATAATAATCTCATCAATATTTTAAAGTCTTAATACTTTGGATAATGACTCCAAAACTACATACGTTGAACATATTAAATATTCCATAAATTATTTTTAGCCAGTTATTTTTCTATTGACATATATTAAAAATTCATAATTATAGATGAGTTTTGAATGAATTGAAAAATAGAAATATATCATCAATATTATTTAATTATATCTTGTAATTTATTTGGTACTCATGCCATTTTTTTATCAAAATCAAGAAAAAAATATATTGTAGTTGATATATTTATTTTCCACTTTGGGGGAACAATTAATTTATTATTTATGATGTAAAATGATCTTATAAAATTAGTTTATCCACACCTTTATTTTATATGATAATCATGCCTAACTATTAATTTTCAACACTTTATAGTCGAATTATTAATATAAGTGTTCTGATCATCTTATAATTGATTCTAATGGATCATTTTTATAAAGAATTTGTTGATAAATTTTTATTTTAATCAACTTAAAAATAATGAGATATATATTCACCATAATAACACATGTTACTATTTCATATATACACCACTAATATAACATTTAAATAATTCACATTTTAGGAAGGAGTAATCATATATATTTCATAATTGATACAACATATATAAATTGTAAATTTTCCTTCAATATAACTAGTAATGATATAAATAATTTATTATAATAATAGGTGACCCATGGTATATTTTCATATAGGGTAATTGATAATATCATGATTAGAATGAAAAATTCTCTTATAATAAAAAATTAATTAGATATATATCCATTAAAAAAATTCATGGTTCTCCCCCTAGTGGATGTATATAATTTTATCAATATGTTTACATTAATGTATACTTTTATCATTATATTTTTATCATAATAGATCATGGATGACCTGGAAAATCTTGTCATATAATTAATTTATCATTTTTAGTAAACTTGTTATTTAATATAATTTATACACCACTAATACATGTTTTTTATTATAATGAAACAATTTTTTGGGTTGAGTGTGAAGCCTAAAAAAAGTATCAAACCTTATAGGATGATATAACATAATAGACAATAAAAAATCTACAGGAAAAATATAAAATTTAAACTTAAAACTTCAAATAGAAAAATCCAGAAACACTCCCTCTCACTAGTGACAAATGAAATTCAAAACTCAAAAATAGAAACTATATACCTTTAATGTACCGTGATACTGGTAGTTCAGACCTCGAGCTCTTCACCAAAAATGTCGCTTTTCATTTAAATTTTTCATAACTATCACCACAGTATGCCATTGTCATCACTGCCACTCATCATATAAAACTTCATCATTTTCAGAACCACCACAAATAATTCTAGGTAACATTTATTATAGATAATCATTGATGTTTAAAATGGAGGATGTAAAAACAAAACCATTGGAACTAAATCTAATGAGCTCACTATCACCAAATTAGAAAAAAAACCAAAATAGAATGAACATCCATCGAGATACCATAAAAACATACAAATTCTAAAGAACATATTTTTTGTATATTATGAATGATTATTATATATAATGTAATTATAAATCTCATTCAACCATGGTGTTTATATGATATTCATTTTCAATAATATCTTTAAAGATCAATAGATTTTATTGAGACTTAAGATAAAAATAAAGAAATATTTACTACATTTGGGGTGTTTGATGAGTAGTAATTTATCCTTATAAGAATACATCAGGTATAAGATTCTATCATGAATGGACCAAATTTTGGGACCTTTACATGAATTTTATTTGAAGTAGGGGCATTATCGATAGTGTTGGTGCAGGAGAGCCAACGGATTGCTGGCGGCGACAGTGTGATTGGAAGGTTGGATAGTCTTCCCGATGATGATTTTAGGGTGCATGATAAAGTGTAGGGGAAGAGTCAAGATGAATTGGGATAGACTTGAGCGGTGATGGTGAGCAAGAATATTGGATGTGGGGTGTATGTTAATGGACTCATAAGGTTTGATTGAGTATAGGTTGTCAGGTATCCGTCAGATGATGAACACTGTGGCATGTGGATGGGAACACTGTGTGGTGCATAGGAAAAGAAGGCGTTAATGTTTGGACTATGGTTTAGGGATTTTAGGCTAGTTATTATTGGGTATTTGTTCCCATGGGACTCTAGGATATGTAATGGTCTCCCATCTACCTAGAAATAGAGGGTTTCTATTGTTTAGTAAAAAAGGGGGGGGGGAGTCCCCCAATTTATTAAAAATAATAGTAAATAATTACTCATTAAAAATTGTATACCACTAGGTAGACATATATTCACTATTACAAAGCCTTGAATTAATCTTTCATTTCTAGTTAATCTTCTTAAATGAGCATTTTTTAACTCCTCAAGAGATTTTATTTATAATAAACATATATGAATTATTTTGAAGCATTTAATTAAAATAATATTTATAAAAATTATACTTTTATATAGACATATAAGATCGTCAAGATATCCCATTATTGATATTTAATAGATTTTGGGCTTGTAATGAAACCTCAAAATACTACATCTCTCATTATTATCATAATTTCAAATTTTGGTGGTTCATAATTAATTAATTCTTTCATAATAAAATGATAAAGTGTTAAGGACATCATATAGAGGATATTTGTTTCTTTGGAAATTTTGAACTAAATGTTTTTTAAATGTGCATACCAGGTATATGATCCCCCAGGTATTTGAAGGTAGATAAAAAATTACGCAAGAAGTAGCATGGATAAATCTTCTAGATTCATAAAACATTCCCCATTACGACCATAATTATAAATCATAAAATGATTTTTGTAACCATATTCATTTTGGGTAATGAAGTAAAAATTAGTTTATAAAGATGTATGATTTCTCAAATATTAACAGTTGGTAACAAAAACTTTACAAAAATTATCTTAAAAAAATTCTTTCAATTATTTGAATGCATTAATACTTTTAAAATAACATTCATAAGAAATTCTTTTGAGAAACATGTTATTAGGATTCATCATTAATAAAAATTTATTATTTAATAGAAAATAATATTTTGTTCAAAAAAAAAATTCTATTTTTAATATTGATCTTTGTTTAATAATTTTGGTTTTTAAAATAAAATATATAGAATATATTTGATCATAAAAGTTTTGAATCCACCATGGAGTCTAAGAAAATAATGACCATTTTATGGGATGATATCGAGTCAATTATATGACCACTTTGACTTGGGATGGGGTGGACCAATGCTTGAGTGAGAGTGACTGTGTAGGGCTGAAAAATATTCTCATAAGGTCACTACACATATCTCGAATGGTTTCTAATGGGGTTTATTCATTGAATAGGAAAAAACCAAAAAATCCCACATCCATGACAAACTACATACCTACTTTCCAAAGGCAAAAATTCATTATGTTTTTTTTACGAATGGCACTTAGGATCCTGTATTGGTTAAGAAGATGGGATATGGAGATCATCACACCCTTTTGATGGGACTTATTACCTACTCCAAGATTCACTTCTAGATTTAAGTCATGTTCATTAATTTTTACCAAATCCCAGTACCATATTGGTTACCCTAATGCTAGAAATTAAGTATTAGCATATGTCAATGTGAATGTTTCTATATATATGATGCATCTTTTTGATGGGGAAATCTATATGTATAAGAGTTTACTCATTAATTATATCCTCAATATGTTTTATAGGTTCTCTATATTTATCTTATTATTACTTAATAAATCTGGTCTATAGGTCACTATGTTTTAATGCCACACATCTTGGTGTTTTAGAGTTTACCATCATCTAGGAAGGCGGTGGTTGTTTATGGTGTTGGGATTATGCCCATGAAGGGGATTGTAGTTGGATGTGAACTAAAATTTAAATTTGTGAGATGCATGTACACATGCATATGATGCATGAGATATATATAGATAATATGATATTATATATAGTCTATACTTAATATATTCATTCGATGATTTTATTTTTAATGAATTTGATTCATGAATATCATATATATATTAATAATTTTCTACCAAATGGTTTCATTAGTTAAAATCTATTTATGATTAGAATAAATTATTTTCATTAATTTGTTAAAACTGTTCAATGATTTATATCCCAATTGGTATAAATTCATATGATGTATTGGAGGAGCGATGGTCATTGGCTATATAATAGGAAGAGATCCTATTGTTGGTGTGTTGTAGGTGATGTGTATAATCCACAGCTAAATCTATCTTCTTTTCGAACACCATTTTTCTCATTTTGAGAAGGCACTAACACACCTTTGGATATAGGGTATCCTCCTGACATGATTACAAATTCAAGTGTCTGATGTACTCCCTCAGAGTTAGTGTTCTTTTATTCAATAATCATCTTGATCTCCCTCAAGTAATTTCTACTAAAGAAAGATATAAGCTGATGCATCTCTTAAATAGTAGATAATATATTTATTGTATTATTTATGCATTATTTCTTGAAGATAGATCTCCACTGTTATTGGTTGTATTACTCTATTTATGGCCATTAAATGATTATAAAAAACCCATCAACGGTATCAGAGGAAATTTATTCAAGAATTTAACATATGTAAATAACAGCTTTTAAATGGAAAAATGAAAAATAGTGTTTTTGTAAAACTGGAAAAGCTTGCATATCCTTATGTGAGATACATAAAGTTAAATTTGATTTACCCTTATGCAGGTCAGCTACGTAATTGTCATACCCTTGTACATAAAGATTGTATAAGGGTAACCTTTATATAACCTTTTTGAAAATGAGTTGTGTAAAGGTAGTAACCTTACGCAGTGGTGCAACAGTGCTGTGTAAAGGTAGATATTCAGTTACCGTTATGTGATACCCTTACACAGAAGGTCTGTGGATGGGTAACCAATTTGATTACCTTTATTTCAATGGGTTGAGTAAATGTAATACCCTTACCCAAAGGGGTAAACATAAGGGTTATTGTTTTTTTACCCTTATACAAAAAGGTCCCTAATGTTTACCTTTACACAACATAAGAAACATTGACAGTACCCTTACAAAAAGGAGTTTTATAAAGGTAATACCTTTACAAAAGGGATATGCATAAAGGTAATCTATATATCAACTCTATGAAATGGTGTTCAATCAAGTTGTATAAAGGTAAGTATTAAGTTACCTTTACATAGGCTATTAAAAACAGTAGGTATCCTTATGTAGAGTGTTTATGTAAGGGTAATAAGGGGATACCCTTAGGAAGTATAAGAGTTCTATGTAAGGGTAATCAAAATATTGTTAATTTTTTAAACAGATTAAATGATTTTTATAGTTTATAAATCATAATAAATGGTATTTTGGGCAATTATAATTTATAGAGGTTTTATAAATAATTAAATAAATTATAATTTATTTATAATTAATTAAATATATTTTTATGAGACATTTTTACCAAATATTAAAGGTTAATTTTTTAAAATACCTTTTGAAAAATTATATGTCATGCCTTATAATATAGAAATAAATTTTTTAATTAGAAATTTTAAGAGGTGATTTATAAAATTGTTTATAAATTACCAAATATATGACATTTGGATATTATAAAATGTTTATAAATTAGATATTGAATTATAAAAAGTTTATAATTCATGAAATATCATATAAATTCCATTTTATACAAAATAAGAATGGTTTTATTTTGTAATGATTATAAATTTTTTAAATTATTTATAAACTATAAAATTTTTATAATTATCACATATTTTTGAGTAGTTCATAAATGTATCATGTTCTGGAAAACACATATATTTTTTAAATTTCCCAGATATTCATGTTTAGTATATGTTTTTATAAAATATGAATAATGTGTATTCCCATTTATATAAAAAATTTATTTATAGATAAATCCTTGCTTATCATTATAGGTTTGATGCTACAAAATTTATTTTTCATCTTCCTTGACCTCAGTTTTTATTTTTAGTTATGAGATTAAGAATAGTTATTGGGAAGATTTTGTACATATCAGGGGTTATAGTTTTTTATGAATTAAACTCTCTCTTGAGTAAAGTCTCCTCAGGCATATGGACTTAGGATTAGACAACCTACTTTCCTAAAGGATTTCTTTGGCTAGGAAAGTGAATGGGGTTGGAAATATGTCACTCCAAGATTACTCATGGGTTTGAGTGAAGTATTCATGTACCTTATGAATATGATGAATAAGGATTTATATGAATATAATTGACATTTGTTTTTCAATGATTAACTTTGACATTTGGGCAGTGTAAGGAGTTACACATTATTGTTTTTTGAATGCATTAATTTGGTGGTTGGGATAGGGATTTGAAAACTAAATAATTATAAGCATGCTGACACAAAAAGGTAATGAAACAAGGGAATATAATGATTATATATGATTTAATATGCATGAATTTTTAATAAATATTATATTTATTATATTTATGATAGTAAAACCCCTTCAAATACTAATTGTAAGATTCCATAAAAAGAAAAACTTTTCAAGACCTCAATCGTCCAACCTAGTAGGTCATACTAAAGCTATGTTCCCCTGGATTATCTTGTGTAAGGAAAGAAAGTAGCGAGTGACTCTATATTATTATATTGGGTGTGTCATTATAAAAATGGGTTCCCATGGATCATCCTTTGTTATATTGTTTTGTAATTTTCTTTGGGCTACACTAGCCGGGATAATCTATTATGATTAGGTTACTAGAGGAATAAAGTTGAGTGAATTCATATATCAAATTCAAATAAAGGGTAATCCACTCAACTATACAAGAATCATAACTATTATCATTATGATGGTTCCCAACCTAAATAGGTTGGTAATTATAGAAACAATAAATATGACACATTTCTTAGTAAAATTTGGATCTTGGTTCACTAAATGGATATGATGCAAGGGATCATCATTTTTTTGTGGGATCACTTTCATTAAAATTACTTTATAGAAAGATAAAATAATTGATATTCATCGGATAAAAATTTCTATTAGAGATAAATGAATCATCATCATCAAACTAATATTTATGTCAATCATTTCAATGAAAATATAAATGTATGCAACTCATAAGATTGGTATTTTATGAAGAACTATTTTGTAAGAGAAATATTTTATTTTTCAGAACTATTCATTCCTGAGTAACCATGGGTTGAAGTATTTCAAAAAGAAAATCAAGATTCTTACAGAAGCATAGAATGATTCATTTATTGTTTGAAAGGCACTATATGGAACACAATTAGAGGAGTTTTAATACCATATAACTAATATTATTGGGTATATAAAATAATATTCAATTTTATTCAATATGTTATTAACTCAAGGTTTTCTTAGTGTTTTTTTGTATAATTCAATTCTATAATTATTATTGATATATGATATCAACCTTATGATTCATAGAAGTTTAAAAAAAAAATAAAGTCCATAATATGATAAAAAATTGAAGGTTAGATCTTGATGATGGATTTTAATTAATGAATCAAAGGTGTTTATGAATTAATAACTTGAATTCTTGATATTTTGATTCATTTATTTAAAATAATTTAAGGGAGATTAAAATGGATTGTCCTGGTTATAGAATTCATACTATTTTCATTTATGGAAATGTTCTAAAAAAGTGAATAAATTCAAGAAAGGTTTACCTGATATTCTCAAAGTGTTGAGAATGGATGGAATGAGCATATGATGTTTGTTTTTTGGTACTATATGGATAGTAAAAGCAGGTAAAATAAAAAACCAGAAGAATAAATGTTAGTTGAAAAGTCCACAAATGTTTCTCAAATAATCCAATCAAGGTAATTTAAACCTAGATTTTTCACAAAAGGAAGAGTAATAATTAATATGATTGGATTATCCTAGACATACGTGAAGAAGTTTGTGAAACTTCATGGAATATCCATGCCAGGTATGGATGTTATAGAAATTAATGTTTTTATTTTAAAGGGTATATGACACTAAATATATATTTTACAAGGTTTTGTAAATATAAAGGAATTAAAAATCAAAGGAAGAATTTATTGAGCTTATAGATTATATTCACAAGATTAATTATATAGTTACTAAATTGAAGATTTGAATATAAATGATTTTATCAAGATCAAATGAATCTAAGTAAAAGATATTTATCTTCATCTAATTAATATTATGATACAGTAGAAGATATTTGATAATAAAGAGTTTTTATGAACAAGTTTGAGATTATTTATTTAATACACATGGTTTATGATTCTTTAATTTCTATAACATGATCAGATAAGAATATATGGATAAAAATTCTTATCAAGGAAAAAATTATTTACCTAAATATTTGTAAATATTTGTGGGAACATTTTCTTACCTCCCATTAAGGGTAATTTTAACAATGACATATTTTCTAATGAATATGTTCCAAACTCATAGAAAAAAACATATAATATTTGGAAAGAATAATTTATTTATTAGATATTCATACTAAAAAGAAATAAGTGTTATTTTCTAACATAATTAAGTTTGTGTTGAATCATAGAAAGATATTTTGAATTGAATATAGTATCTTAGAGGCTAGTGGGAGTATGTTTGAACTTGGAGAATTTCAAAGTTAAAAAATAAAATATTGTACCATATTTAGTTTAAGTTATCATTTACTTTATCTCATAAAGTAGTAAGATATGTGATAGTGAAGAAAAATGTAAATGGTTACATTTAGTTACTATGATAAAATAAATATCACTATTAAATAAAGGTTTGTACTGGTATAAGATTGAGTGATTCTTCACTTAATATACTAAATAAGTTTAGAATATGTGATTGTAAAGATAAATATAAAGAGTTTCATTAAGTTACTATAACAAGTGAAAATCACTATTCCCTAAAGGTTTATACCAAAAAATAAAAAAAAATATCTATTAGCATCCTAAAATAGTTTAGGAAGTGGTGGTAAAGAAAAATGTAATGATTTACAAAATTTAATACAATGAAGTGGATGACACTTTATCCTAAAATATTTTAGGATTTGATGGTAAAGAGAAATATTAATGGTTACATGTTTTTACCATAATAAAGTAAATATAACTTTATCCTAAAATATTTTAGGATATCTTGGATAAAAATATAAATATTTACATTGATTTAAAGGAAAATTTTTGATGGAAAGGGTTACAAAGATGATGATAGTGTACTTTGAAAGAATTCTGTGTAGACAAAAAAAGATGAAATTATAACATTTGATGTTATGAAGTAAATGAGTTTAAATATGTGTTCGAGTGTTGTACATTAGGAATGGGATTTATAATTCTCACCATTAGTCAAACTATCTTGATTCATAAATGATACCCACTAAAAATTTCGTGGGAGTATTTTATCAGATTGTCATATAGGGAAGATCTGGGTTTTGGATGCTGGATGTTTCGAGCTGAGGGTGGCATCAGAGAAGGTGAAGCGACCTCAATCCTTCTTCTTTGACAGACTTGTTTTGTGGTGATCAAGGGTGGATTTAGGAATTTTTGTGGCATTGGTATGTTTCATAAATTTTGTGTGGTTTGATCACGGTAAATGCTGGGTGATGCTTTGCATTTGTCAGTGGTTCATGAAAATTGGTTGAAGATGAATGAGGATTTGTGGTTAAGGGTGAATGAGGAATGACCGAGTTGTATGCGGAGCATGGTGCCACATCAAGGAAGCCTGATCTTCATTCTGGTTTCTTAAACATCATTTTATGGATGGATTCTTCCTAGAGGTTCATCTCACGTCGCTGGTAGGTTGGGCGAACTCCGTCTTGAGTTTGCTGACGGGAGGATTTGGGCTGGTGTCGATGGTCGCACCAGTGGACGTTTGAGGAGGCTGGATTTGAGGATTGGTATGCTTGTATGATGTTTGTGCCTTGGTTCATGGTTTCTTGGCCTTGATTTTGTTGTTTGTAAGTGGTGAAGTGATGAAATGGTGAAGTGGTGAAGTGGTGGTCTGATGTAGTGGTGTGGCAATGAAGGCATGTTTGGTTTCTCACTTTTTCCTCAAAAGTGTTTGCATAATAAAAAATTTAATTTTCAGTCTTGTAGGGACATGACAGGAACTACATATAGATATAATGTTCAAAAACCATTACTTTATTAACAACAGAATACTCATTTATAATTTTTAGATATTTAACACTTAATAGATTGGTATAAATGGTTGTAAACATTTAATGTAATTATAATAAAGGAAATATCCAATTATCATTCATTCATGCATGCTGTAATTTTATTTTACACAAATTATTGAATGATAATATTCCCTCGAAGTACGATTTTGAGATGTACCTAAACAATGATAATTATAGAGTAATATGGTTTGTAATGATATGATAAGTTTATATTGAAAAGAATATAGTATTTTTTATAGAGATTTGTATACATGATACAAAAAATAGATTATGAGGTAATAAGTAGAGACTTATTACTTGGACTGATCAGCTAAAATATATATCATGTAATGTAATATGGTTAAATATATACTTATGGATGTATGATTATTATGAATCCTTTTTACCCAAGGTTGGAAAGATAAATAAAATGAGAAACTTCATACATTGGTACCCTACTTACATAAGTCAATATATGAACATAGGTAATAAGGGGGTAGTTGGGTGTGTTGCTGATCATGGCGTCAATTGGAGTGAAACGAGAATGAGATTTTTCCACTTTAATGATAAGAAAATACATCAATCCCTTGATTGAATTAGACTGATTAAATTCATGGAAATTATTATTTGTTTGAAATATGATGGGTTTAACTACTTGAATAAGTGAAATGTGATGTACTTAATAGATAAATGAATGACAAGTGATGTATTCATTAACATGGTCAGTCTATTACAGAGAATTAATGATAGGATAATACTAGCTTTTTATGTTCCATTTCTATTGGTTTCTCTATGTCATTAATAAATGGATTATATAGGTATATATACAATTTAAATGATATATCTTATGGTGGTCATGTTCATATATAGATATGAGTATGTTTTATAAAGACAACACCAGAACCCTTAGTAGTTTGACTAACACTGATGCTTTTTTTATAGGATTATATTTTCTTACATATATGAAATTGGGTTTTTATAGTTGCTGTAAATGCTTCAAAGTACTGTAGGGTCAGACAGTTAGGATCCTGGATAAGGATACAATTTTTTGGAAAAGTGACTGTTCAAAATGATGATAGTTTTATGAAAAACTGTATCCAAAAGAGTTTGGATGGATTCAAAAAGAGTTGTGAAGTTTTTCATAAAGTCCTTATGGTATTTTAGTGCAAGTGGTAGATTATTTGATGTACATGAAAATGTAAATTCATGGTACTCATGTACACATGAATATGACACATGGGATATATATATATATATATAATATGATATTATATATAGTTTAAATTTAATATATTCACTCGATGCATGTATTTTTCATGCATTAAATGCATGAATAATATATATATATATATATATATATATATATATATCTCTGTGTGTGTGTGTGTGTATTATTCATTTTATCCTAAATGCATTCATAAGTTACAATCCAATTATTATTGGATTAAAGGATTTGAATCAATTCATTGAAACCTTTCAATAAATTATATCCTAACTATTAGAAATTCATATGATGTGTTAGAGGATCCTCAGGCTTTGGCTATATAAGAGGATTAGATCCTCCTATTGGGGTGTTTTATGGGGTGTTTATGAGCCTCTATTAAATATAATATTCTCGAGAATCACTCATCACATTTTGAGAAGGGTCAATCACCCATTCATATATTCAGTATTATCATGATATGATTGTGGATTGAAGTGGATGCTATATTCTAGTGGAGGAAGGTTGATTTTTTTCACCACTCTTGATGATCTTCCTCAAGGACTCTCCACAGAAGGAATATGGAAGCTATTTCATATTTCAAATACTAGGTACTCTGTTTACCATATTATTTACTATTTATTTCTTGAAGATTAATCAATTATTTTTTGGGTTGTGTTATACTATTTATAGTCATCAGATGATCATGTGAAACACATCACATTGAAGTATCCTCATGAAGGGAATCAGAACAGATGTTGTTTGGTTCCACTTATTGAGGCATCTCATACAATTTACGTTCATGTGACAAGGATTGATCCATGTAGTTTAGCTTCACATGGTAAGGATGAAAAAGTGAAAGGTTCATAAAAATGGATGGTGTGGGAATTACACATGACTGATCTATTATGATGTTTAGTTAGTTTGGAAAAGAATAGAACCCTACCAGGGAAAGTGTGATATCATTTGGAATATTTCCCAAATGAGGAAGATAATATTTTTTCCAAGAAATAATATGAACCTCTATGTGGGTGTATGATGTTATTGAGATTATGTATTGATGAATATGGGAATAGAGGATTGGTGATTTTGGGTTTTAACCATAGGTAGGTTTACTATGTATCTTATTGAAACAGGAACCCAATTCCATATAGTTTCAGGCAAAGTGTTTAAGGTTACATGAAAGTAACATACCATTATGTTTTACCTCATGCAGTGAGGATTTTTTCATGTAGTTTAATGTCATGTGACTAAAACATTATCCACATAGTTTAACTTTATGTTGTAAGAAAGAATATTTCATGAAATATGTGAAAGTAGAGGATTGATTGTGTAATACACATATGAAGATTCCCATTTACACTTAGTAGTGTAAAAGAGAAGGTTATAGGGTAGTCACCACTAATAATGACACTATTGCAGCCTACACATCCACTATATAGGTGTTATTAGAAAGTATAAGTCACAAATGACACAAATTTCATGTAGCATACAGGGGGGATGATCCCAGCTAGAAGACTGAAAGGGTGGATTTAGGGGTTATGATAACTCTGGATTCCTCTTTAC
Organism: Viscum album; assembly: GCA_963277665.1. Classification (NCBI taxonomy): domain Eukaryota; kingdom Viridiplantae; phylum Streptophyta; class Magnoliopsida; order Santalales; family Viscaceae; genus Viscum; species Viscum album. The sequence continues at coordinate 302,362,258 of OY728130.1, forward strand.
TTAGGTGAAATTAGGGATTCACCTGATTCCTAGACCAGTCGATCTTAGATTTGGATCAACCATGTGTTTCTTTATGTACCAGGGGAATTATCACTAAAATCCACCAGATTATGAACCCCATTATCAAGGGAATGTAGTATTAAAAAACTAATGGGGAACTTATTTGGAAAGGGAGACAAATTGAAGACATATTTTATCAAGGGAATTCAGGATTAAAATAAGAGTAAATTGGTGTGCAAATCTTGACTCCATGAATTTGATGACTTCAGAGAAGGAATTGATAATTTGAGGTCCAAATGAAAATTTTGGGTGAAGGAATTATCTACTATCAATGCCAGGGTATTAATGATTCTTCAGAACAAAAGAAGAAAAGGATGGTTTTCCATTGTAAAGGGATTAAAGAACACCTCACCCAAATAATTCTAGGGTGAGTGAAAATGCATCAACCGAGTGAAATTGGGGTGAAGGGATGATAGCTTTGCCCAGGTGATTCTAGAGCGAAGTGATTAGGGATTTTCATTGGTTATACGAAGGTGGAGTGATGAGGGATTTTCCCAAGTGGTAATCAGGTGTAGTGATGCTCCAAGATTCCGTATTTGGTTGATGATTTTCCCTAGAGGCAGGGGGTATCCATATGTTTATTTGGAAGAGTGGAATGCTAGTGTATGGTTGGTTATGGGTATTTATCCCTAGTATTGTAGGATTATGTATTAAGTGGTTCCTCACAAAGGTTCTTTTCATTTTAGATCTTTGGGAAACATTTTTTAGGGATTGAATTAGCTACTTGGGGATTTGTGGAATTGAGTGGGATACTAGGGTGATCAGAGCTTCAATCCATATTCTTATCTTTTAAAATGTGAAACAAAGGAGCCCAAGGGTCCTATTTATAATAAAAATAAAAAACAATAGGAGATGGTTTTTTTTTCAAGCTAGTGATTCATGTAGGTGAAACCTATGTGAAGTACATTGTTTTGAAAGTGTCATATAAGGATCAAATTGGGAGCACTTCATAAGTTTTAGGTAAGATTACATCAGCCTTACCTATACCTTTTCTTTAATGTTTTTTTGTTTTTTCTTCTTTAAGATCTGTATCCTTTTTATAAAATGAGATTTCAAAAAAATTCCCCTCTCAAAATTGGATCTTATTATAATAAAGAATATTTAATCATAAGGTTAAAGCGATAGTAGAATGAATTAATTTCTGAAAAAATATTAGTTTCAATATAAAACATGATTTGATCATGATAGTTTAACAAAAATTTCACACTTTTGTCATGGATAAATATTAAATGATTATATATAGAAGATGGGGTTACCCCCTCCATTTGTATCTTATCTTAAAGGAATCAACTTATCGACATCAGTGCAACCTAGTATTTTGTGATAGCTGAAGGTATGCACTCAACTTTTGGTTTATCCATGCCTTGAGTACATTGATGTTAGGTGAAGAGGTTGGGAAAAGATATTATGTAAGGCAAAATCCTAAGAGATAGACTATGGTGAGGGACTTGAGCAATGAACTTAGGAAAAATTATCTATTTAGGAAAATTTATCAGGTGAACTACCTGGGTAAATTTTTTTGGACTTAGTCAAATTCCCTCCTAGTAGTTCATGCTTGTTCTATTCTTCTCTCGATTACTTTTCATTACATCTATAATTCATTTCTAATGAACCATCATGTTTTTATTTCATAACTCTGATGTATAAGAGCATGATCCTTATTTCAGATGATGATGTTTCCACTTTCATAAAATAAATTCTTGATATTATTGGACTCAGATAATATCTCTCATGCATTATTTTTTTATCGCACCTCTCAAGAAACTTGAATAAGCATCATATGGAGTATCCTTTCTATGAATTTATTCCATTATATGGTCATGGAATTTTTATAAAGATACTCATCCTGAGATTAAATGGAGAAATAAAACGCTCTTTGTTTTGCGAGTATACAAAAATTACTACATGTAATATTTATTCTAAGGGAAACTAAATCAATGAATGGAAAATGTTCTAAATGTGTTTGATTCACCAAAGTATGAGTGATATAGACATGAAACCTCATGATTTCAAGAAAAATATGTAGTTATTATTTTCTATTCTTTATAGTTTGGAAACTAATCCATCAAAAGGATAAAATGCATATTGGGACCTTCATGTAAGGGGAGCAGTCAATCCTAAAAGATTGTGGGCTTACTGATTTTTTGTAACACATGCATCGAATTTAAAGCCTAGATTTTTTCAATCACCATTTATGAAGCTATATAGGTTTATCAAACATATATATACAAACACTCTTACTTATTCCCATAATATTTGAACTGGAAGTGCCCTTAGAAAAATACTTTCTATCTTACTATTAACACTCCCTTTTTTTACATGAGGATAAATTTTTTAACGGGAAAGTACCTCAACTATATAAAAGAGGAAAAAAAAAATAAAAGATGGGAAACAACCTTCTCACAAAACCCCTGATGTTCACCCAAATTAATATTATATGACACACTTTCATGATCATACACCTAGCATGCATTCAACTAGTGCGACCCACTAGCACAGAAGGCTTGTGCAAATAGTCTCCTTCACCTAGGGTCCTGTATTTACCTATTAATAAACCACTTGTGCTCCTCATTTAAGAATCTTGTAAGAACAGTAATATAACTATTTCTCTAATCTCCCAAATCCCATGCCCAATTCTTTTCACACCTTAGGTAGATTGCCAATATTGCAAAATAAAAGGGAACCAACAGAAGGGGAAGGGTATATAGTCCCCAAAAGTTCAAAACAGTAAAGACCTATATGAAGAAGTACTTACCTCTTAGACCAAACACACTAGGGTGAAGGGACCCTCCCTAACTCTAAAAATGGATTCCATCCTTCCAAGAGAATATGATGATACCCCTTACTATTAAGGAAAATCCTCTACCAATCCATGTCACCCTGATAAATCTATTCGCCCAAGTATCAATTTGTAGAGCTCCATTATGCCTACTTAGGAATCACTTGGGTGAAGTGTAATATTTCCACCCAAGTATCACTTGGTGTGTTCCCTTCTGAATTATTAGGTATCTCCTAGGAAAACTTACTTCTGTACACCAAATCCCTACCTGATCAAATCCCATTTGGCTCACCTAGATTTTACTAGGGTGATTCCAACTTCTACCTAGGTTTACCACATGAAAATAAAACCTCTCAAGCCTCCCCCATGACCACAAGTTCTATATATTTAGGGTATAAATGCACCATCCTTTCTTTTCTATCATAGATTCCTTAGTAAAATAAATCCCCACATTTAACCTCCCTAGTAGTTAGTGTCCTCAGGATATTAACAATCATGGATACCCTTTGTAACGAGGATCCTTACCTTAGGGACTATGGAAGAGGTTCAGGTAGCAGCATTCACTTCATATATGCTTCGGGAAATGTGATGTGAATTAGGAAATACCCATTCCTTTTTATGATACATTTTCCCAATCTGGGGTTTAGAAACACACATGAAGAAAGGAGTGGGAACTCCTCCTAGAGTGAACCTATAGTCATCCAAAACCTTGACCTCATCCACCTATGGATGGGGAAATATGTGATCTTTTATGGGAATCATTCATTGAGTAATCCCCTAGAATTTTCAATAGGATTCTATATCTATCCTGAAATCCATATCTTCTCCCTCATCAATTAGAATATGTGGAAGAGAGTTCCAACAAAGGTTTTCAATTCAGGTGAAAGTCCCTTCCCAAACTTAATGAAACATGTCAACCTTATATTGCCTCTTGTTTCTAACACTAGGAAAGACTCACATGGGATTAGAGGTTAGTGGAGATAATGAAACTAGCATGACCAAAAATACCTTGGGCCTCTTAATAGGTTTAGTCCCCAACCAAATTAGCATACTCTAAAAAGTTCATATTTCTTGCGAGACAAACCTTTAGGGGGGCATATTCTAAATGATATATCCATGAGCCTCCCCTATAGGTTTAATACCCAAAATTGTACATGGGATTATATCTCCATCTTGATGGGATGTGTGAGAATCCTCTATGAGGTTCAAACCAGAAATTTGAAATCCACCAGGGTGACTATATGCCTTCTAGGTCCTTTTCCATCACATCCTCATCATCCCATATTCTAGATGAGAGCTATCTTAATAGGTCCATATCCCCTGTAATATCATTCCATTCATATTGGTCCATATTCCCTATGTGGTTAAATGAAAAGGATCACTTGAAAATAAGTCCCATATCAACTGTTTCTAGAAATCTATTGACTAGACATCCTTGTTCCATGACGTGAAACTACATGTTTTGGTCCTTGTAACACGACCTTAAGAGGTATGGCATGTCCTATTAAGTGAGAACAAAATATATGGGTTTATACTCCTTCTATGAGGATATTTATAAAGCCCTTTTATGGTCCCAACCTCGATATCAAAACAAAAATCGTCTCCTTGGATGATGATAAATTCCAAAGCACCCAATTACGTGGCTGAAAACTAGTATCATGAAATAATAAATGGGATAAGAATGGATAACCTATGATACAAATAGATGGTAAATTCTGTATATAACCTTGAATATATACATATATGGTTTCATTGATGGAGAACCTCAGATAGACACACATGTTCACATTTGCACATGTAGATGATTGATTGAAAATGTAAAGGGTGACCAGCCATATGTTAGCTTTTATAAAGGATTTATGAACATGAATTAAATCAATTAAAGAATATTAGAGTAGTACATCATTCTTCCCAAAAGGTATGATGAACCCAAAATCCTCCAAAAGAAGAGTCCTAATAACTTATTAATTCATTTTTTTCTTGAATAAAATAATATACAATTATCAGATCCTTTAAAGTATCTAATAATATGTTTAATATATTTTAAGTGATATTAATTAGAGTTATTTTGTAATATAGATCATAAAAAAACTCTAAACATAATATTAGTTCTAGAAATAGTAAAATACAACAAAATTTTAATAATTCCTTTGAAAAATTTAGATTCAATGGATTTTTTAGAAGCGTCAAATATCTAATTTACAAGAAATACTCATTGGGGGTTTTTTAAGATTTACATGAATCAAGATCAAAAAGTTTAACTAAATATTCAGTACATTTGGATTGATTAAATAATATTAAATCATTTCATTGAATTTTTTTAAGTCTCAGAAAAAATTTCAATTCTCCCTTAAGAATCATTTTAAATTTACTTACCATCAAATTTGAAAACTCTTTAGAAAGAAAATCATTTGGAGATCTAAAAATATAACATCAATATAAATTTGAAAAATTAAAATATCATTTGAAATTATTTTAATAAAAAATGAAGGATTTACATTACATTTAGAAAAATTATTTCTCAATAAAAACATTATAAGTCTATAATGCCAAGAATTGGGTGATTTTTTAAGACCATATAAATATTTTGATAAATTGGAAACATGATTAGGAAATTTTTCATTTTCAAAACCTGGGGGCTGAGAACCATAAATTCCTTTATAAATAAATACATTTAAAAATGCACTTTCCACATCCATCTGAAATAATTAAAATCCTTGAAAACCAGAAAAAATAATAAAATTATAATTGATTCAATTATAGAAATAGGTGTAAGAGATTCATCAAAATATATACCCTCTTATAGATAATAACCTTTAGTAAAAATTCTATCATTATCTTTAACAAATTGTCCCGATTCGTCCATTTTATTTATGTAAATCCATTTAGTACCTATAACATTATTATCTTTAGGTGGTTCAAATAAAGTCAAAACCTTATTTATTGAAAATAGATTTATCTCATGAATAGATAAAAACCAATTATAATCATTTAAAACATCATATATATTATTAGGAACAATATCATAAAAAAAGAATAATTGGCACAAAAATTTAAAATAAAGTGTCTAGTTTTAATACCTGAATCAATAGTACCAATTAAATTTTAAAAAGGATGATCTCTATGAGTCTTAGTGATATTAGATTAGGTATAGAAGGATCATTAACCCCCTCAATTGATTCACTCTTATCCTGAGGTATTTCTTCACAAAAATTAAAATATCTAAACTCATCAATAAAATTATTTGAATTAGAAATCAATTTTACATTATTTTAATCAAACATAGCATTAAAATATTATTCAATAATTACAGTTTTCTTATTATAAACTCTAGAATATTTAATATTATAATAAAAACCAATAAAAATAACTTCATCATTTATTCAATCAAATTTATCTAAATTATCTTTAGAATTTAAAATAAAAATTTTACATCCAAAAACTCTAAAACAACCAACATTTTTATTTTTATCATTAAAAATTTCATAAGGAGTTTTATTTAAGAAAGGTTTAATAAGAATTATATTTTAAATATAACAAGCAAAAAAAATGGGTTCAACCCAAAAATATATAGGCAAATTATATTCCCTTAACATAGTTTGGTCCATTATGATAAGTGTTGTATTTTTCAATTCCACAACACCATTTTGTTGTGGTGTTTTAGAAGCATAGAAATTATGAAAATAACCATTATTTTCAAAAACAATTATAATTATAAATTAATAAATTATCCTCCTTTATCACTACAAAAGGTTCAATTATATAAACTATTTCATTTTGAACTATATTACAAAAATAAAAAAATATAGATAAAGTACCATTTTTATGAGAATGAAAGTATACCCCTGTAAATAGATTATAATCGTTAACAATACCTAAAGAATATTTATTTCCTCCATGTTTAGAAATTTTGGTATGAAAAAAATAATAATTAATATCTATAGAGGTCTATTAGTACTTATCTGATTGATAGGTCTGAATGAAATTTTATGTTTTTTCCCTTTCATGAAAGCATTAGAAAAATGAATCAGTTATTTCTTCAAGGTTAATAACTATAAAACATTCTCACGTTCAGAGATATTATGTAACATTATGAAATTTAGATGACATAATATTTTATGGAAAAGAATTATATCATTCTATACAACATTTAAACACTTAACATGTTGAAAATCTAGTTCAGTAAAATCAATAATATAAATATTTTTCTTTCGATTAGCATGGAATAATAAATAATCATCTTTAAAAACTAGAAACTTATATTTTTGACATTTAACTTCAGTTCCATAATCTCATAATTAAGATATACTAATTAAAATATGCTTTAAATAGTAAATATATAAGACTTTTTAAATAAAATTAGAATTAGAAATACCAACTTTAACAAAATTTTTTACTTTTCCTCTGGAAATGTCTTCAAATGTAATAACACCTCAATAAAATGTGTTGTAAGTGGTAAAATTTTATTGTTATCCATTAATATTCCTAGATAATCCACTTTACATGTACAATGTGTCTTTCTTTATACATCCAATGCATTTGTTTATACAAAAATTAATTACTTGATATTTTTTGTTCCCAAGCTACTTTTGGTCCAATTGAATTAGTAATAAAATTTTTAGGTACCCATAGAGAATTTTAAAAATTATTCTTTAGTATTATAAATAATAATGTTTTTTAAATATGATAATTTTTAAAACCTAAAGACTATTTGATTATAAGAGGACAAATATTTTCATAGTGAACTTTCACGCCACATTTAAAACAAGTAATAGTAAAAATAGAACCATTTTTAATTTTAACAAAATAATTTTTATACATTAGAGTTAGTCTCTATTCATATCCAATATCAAATTTATTTTTATTTATTTTAATAAAATACACCATATTATGATTTTTTTAATACATTGAAAAAAATAATACAATCTTTTTTTAAAGACTTTCAACATCCCTTTTTAGAATTTCATTCTAATTTTGAGTAGATTTCAAATTATCATAAACTGTAGAGTGATAAGCAGATGTAATTTTTCATGATTTCTTATTCCCTTGTAAAATAAGCAAATTTTCAGAAAGAATTTTATCATTATTTTCCTTAATATTATTATATAAATCAACAACTTTGAAAAACTCTTTTCCTAATATTTCAATTTCTTTATTTACATTAGATACATTTAGATTTTCAGAATCATAGTAAGAATCAGAATATCCATAATAAAATATAGAATCACTAACCTTATCTAGAGAATCCCTAAAAAACAAGTTAGAAAATTATTTCTCATGTCCAAATTCATTAGTAGAATCAGATTCTTCTGTATAACTCCAACTGGTTGTAAAATACTTTCTTCCCTTCCTTTTTCATTTCTCTTTTTTTTTCTAGTTTTGGATAGTAAATTTATATCTACACTCAAAATAGGAAACATATAATGTATTATAGTTTTTATTCCCTTTCTTATATCCCTTTTTTTTCGGTTTCTTCTAAATCATTTCTTGAATCCTTTTTTTTTCATTCATTTGTAGACTCCAGTCACAATCTAAGCTATATATTCTTTTTCAATATCATGAAGATTATAATAAAAATATTCAGTAAAAACTACATTCATATATTTAAATTCTACACATTTTCTTTTTCATTTTTCTTCTTTAACTATGTTATTTAGTTTCATTTAATATTGTGTTAGTGATCCAATCAATTCATCGAGAGTGTACTCTTTGAAGCTATTGGTTTCATCAATGGATACATTGTTAGAATGACATTTCTTTAGTAATGCTCATAGAACTTATTAAACAAGTACTGATTTTTCAAATTATTCACTAAGGTGATTCATTCCATTCACAATGATTTTGAATCAGTGGAACATTTGATTTATTATTTATTCTTCACTATCTTGAAGTCTTGGTACTCTGTTCAAAGCTTTCCAAGCTTAGATCAAATTAATTTAACCGATCTAATGTGAGTGGATTGTAGAATATTATGAATATTTTTTGTTCTCCTAAAAGAATATACATGATAAAAAAGGCCTCTGTTAATAGAAAAATATAAGATATTAACAAATTTTTAATTTAATTTTTTTTTAACAACATCATTTTTGGTAAGTGTATCTAGGAAAATTTCTGATAGTGTGTATGATTTTTACAAGATATACCAGTGTTCAACGATTAATTATTTAAGTTGTGCCCTAATATTGGAACTTTAGTATCTATAATTATTTCCATTAATGTGAGTTTGATTATGTGGAATCCAAGCATCATTTACATTAACTCCACTCACCTTAAACATCATTATCTTTAGACAATGAAATCTAGGAATAGGTTAACACAAATAAAATAAAAAGCAGACTCTATAAAAGGTCTGGCTAAATTTCAAAAAAGAACAAGAATTTATACGATTGTTTGGTATCACAAGAAATAATAAAAGAGATAAACTTATTCATAGACAAGGTTAGCCTCAAATACCAATTGTTAGGTCAGAATATAGAGATGAAAGATGGTCTAGATGGGGTGGGGGTGAATATAACAAATTAAAATGTTAGTGAAATAAATTGACTATTGAAGTTAATTAATGAATTTAATTAGTATATTTAATTAGAAAGAGAAATAAAAAATGAACACAAGGAATGTTTATACTGGTTTAGTCCAATTTGGACCTAGTCTAGTCTTATATCTCTCCACTCAGTGATAGATACTTGTGCACTAAAATAATTTTTAGGGGTGAATCGTCTCCCGATTATAGGATCCTTTTCTAGTGGTGGGATAACCATGACACTCCGAATTTTTTATGGGGACTCAAAAACTAATTACAAAACTAAATTTAGAATAAAGGATTCACAACCTGAATATTCCTGAATTTAGAATCTGAGATTCACAACTTGAAGAAAAATAAGAAGAATAAAGCTTTTGTGTGTGAAGGAATAATAAAAAATATAGAGTGTGTGTAAGAGATGGGAAATAGTGATACAGACTCATAAACTAGAATGAACTAGAATATGAATAATGAAAGCACATGTACTGGTTTTTATGTAATATAGACATATCCTCAAGGTAGTATTAGTCCTTGAAAATTACATATAGTCCTTGAGAGATTGTCCAGATGATGAAATAGAGTATCACACAGGACATCAAATTTTTACATTGAGATTTGGTTCAAAAAATATTCATGTACTCGCATTTCATCTTAGTATTGTTTATATACTTTGAATGTGTCATGTGGAATTTAAATAGAATCTTTAATTACTAACAAAACAAACTTGATATAGGTAAAACAATTCAAATTCAAAGATCATAATTATCTAAGAGTTATAATATTATTGTTGAGAATAATGGCAACAAATAAAATTTTAGATTCCAAAATTAAAGACCAATTAATTTTTTTTAATATCTAGTTAACTGATAATAATAAGTCAAAGAAATCCAATAAAAATCATAAGATAATTTAAATATTTAAATTAAAATATTAAATACATTTTAATTTAATGTAGTGTGTAATTCAAAAATGAAGTATGTTGCTTTAAATACCATAAAATGAATTTGGATACAATTCATTGTCATTAAATAATAATGTTGAAAATAATAAGTCAATAAAATTAAATAAAAATATAAAATATAAAATATTTTAGGAATATGTCATGCAAGTCACGAAAGAATAATGAAAAATTTTATTTACATTTTAAAAAACAATTAGAATATTATAAAAACACTCTGTGTGGATTCTATATAATATATTTTAGTTTTAGAGATTAAGAAAACAATTAAAATGTTTAAAATAAACAAGTAGTTAATAAAAGTGTCAAAAATGAAGAAAAAAAGAGTATGTGTAAAAATTTAGATTTTAGAAAAAATAGACAAAGGAAAGAACTAACTATGCCCAAAAAATTAACTTACGACTGGTATGCTTACTGTGCCATGCGGTTAGAAAGTTGACAATGCGAGTAAGGTGAGATATACACATAATATATCACGTAGTTAGTTATTATAACTTTCAGTCACTATGCTGATTGTGTGAAAAATTTACAATGTGTAGTTAAAAAAATGTGGTAAGGTGTACTGGCATGTGGTAACTCTATTTACTGTGAGGCTGTAAATTTAGTAACTGAAGTTACCTATTCAGGATCCAAGTATAACTAATAGAGGGAGGGGGAGAATCAGTGATACCTTTTTCTTTTATGTCTCCTTTATTTTGAAACTAACTCATGCTCCTATTAAAGAGTTCTTTCCCTGTTGAATGCACACAACTATAGGAACACAGATTTACAAGGATCACTACTCAACAAGAGTATCTACGTCCTTGGAATGGTATGAAAATAATTCAGTACCACATAATCCAATAGAAAATAATTTTTTGACATGGAATACAATGAGTAGGATATAACCTTACACTCGTGTAACACTTGGAAAAAAATCTGCAAGCCTGTGTTCACCCTCTTAGAACAAATATGGAAAAATAAAGTTTCAGTGCTTCTTAATTAGCTTTCACAGTTTTATATTTCAAAACAATTCTTCTCTCTCATAACCAGAAGCTGGCAAGAACTACCTTGCACACACTCTTACTACTCTTTCTAAACATAAATCTGTCGTGCACCCTTTTAGGTGTTTTGTGTGAAAATTTTATGCCTCGTGCATAAGATTTGACTTTTTTCGTGAAACACCTCTTGCACACAACTCTCTTCTTGTGCGCAACTTCCCCTTCTTACACACAACACTATTTCTTTCACACAACTCATTTTACTTAAGATTATTCCATGCTTCAGAGTTTGTGATTTCACTAAGTGATGAGATTATCAAATTAATGTTGGTCAGTAATAATTTATAGGCATCGTTTAATCCTTCATGAAAAAACCCTAACAGATCATGCAAGATCTTGACATGCCACGTGAAACCCCATTTGACGTCGCATTGGGAGCGTAAGGCTCTTTCATGACAACCTCATCTTTCTCACCCTTCTTGAATATTTTGTTCACTTCACTCCTTTTACATTTTTTGATGTTTCGATCTTGGAACTCCACTTGAGAAAAACATACTAGGACATCTTCAAACTTGCACACAACATCCTTTTCCCAAATCACATTTCTCCATCTCCTAATTTTCAGCCCTAAAAATTTATCAAACACTAGGAAACAATGCCACTTTAAAATATGCTTCAGCAAGAACCCCAATGAAACTTCACTGTCATCTGGATTATTCAACAAAACAAATTCATTCATCATGAACCATATCTTCTGTTTTATATAGTCTTTGATCGAACACCTTTAGCATCATCAGATTATCAATAGAAAGTACTGCAACCTCCCTGTCTTAAAACAATATCATTCTTTCAAATCAAAACTAAATATGATTGGCATAATCATTTCTCCCCCTTTACTTTATAAGGTTTGCATCACAAGTTATCCAAACTTATAATATTTAGGAAATAAAAATAAAAAAAGCATCGTCTGATTTTCAACGTAAATTACAAAGTGAATTGATTTATCCCCTTTTTTACAACAAAAGATGACAATCCACTTCTCCATACAATTTGATCCCAACAATCTTCCCCTTTGTATTTTTTTTTCAACCGAGATTCATAAATCAATAAACTTTGTAAACTCATGAAATGGATTATTTATCAACAATTCTAAGTCTACACGAGCTAACTCATTGTAGGAAACAAGAATTATTTAGAGAAAAACCATGCTGTCTAAATGCAGTGACTATGAAGTTACTTCAGCATTTCTTCCTCATCCTTCTACAAAATATAAAAATATTTCTTCCAATACTTCTTCTTCACTCCATAAACTTTCCTAGATATAATTTTTTTTCCTATAACCACTCTAAAAAATAGTTAGAATAGTTCACACCCTTACATTCTATATTCACAACTTACCCACAAATCCCCATTTATACAAGAAATCATAAGGATAGATTTATAAACCAATTATCCTCCTTGAAAATAATATCCAAAGGTAAGATGATATAGGGGGTAGACACAAAAATCTCAACCTTTATGAGAAGGATTTTGGACACCCATGTTCAACCTCAATTTACCAAATGGTTCCTTTGGTAAAGGTTTCGTGAATATGTTAGCAACTTGCTTCTATGTAGGAACATACTACATATTTAATTCATTATTCTCCATCTTATCTTTGATGAAGTGGTACTTTATGTCATTGTGCTTTGAATGAGAATGTTTTACTGGATTTCATGTAAGATTGATTTCACTCTGATTATCACATCCAAAGAGTAGGGGTAGCTTTATTTTAACAAATAGATCTTCCAACTGAGTCTTCATCCACATGAGTTGGGTAACAGCTTGAGTAGAAACAATGTACTCAGCATCATAAGTGATAAGAGTTACTAAATTCTGTTTCTTTGTATGCAAAATAACACAACCTTTCCTGATAAAGAAAAATCCACCATATGTGGATCTTCTATCATCAACGTTTCCTACCCAATCAGCACCTGAATACCCAAAAAAATCAATATTTTCTGAACCATCATACCTAATTCCAAAATTTATTATGCCTTAGATATATTTGAGAATTATTTTTCCAGCAATCAAATGTGATTCTTTAGGAGTGATCTGAAATATTTCACATAAGGAAAAAACATTAACAATGTCGGGTCTTGAGGCAGTCAAATATAACAAACTTCCAATCAGACTTCGAAACTATTTCTGATCAACCTCATTACCTTCTCCATATTTATACAACTTGGATCCCACAATATTAGTGTGGAAACTAGTTTCAAATTATCCCTGCCAAACTTCTTCAAAATTTCCTTCACATACTTTTCTTGAGAAAGAAAAATTTGGTTCTTCTTCTCTATTATTTGAAACCCAAGAATATATTTCATTTCTCCAAGCATGGAAATCTCAAAAGACTTCTTCATATCCTTAGAAAATCCTTTACAAGATCTTTCATCATTCCCAAAAAAAATAATTTCATCAACATAAACAATTGCGATCAAATAAAACATCTGACATTATTTGATGTAAATATTGTTGTCAACTCTACCTTTCCTAAAATTCATCTTCCTCAAGAAAGCATCCAATTTTGAATACCATCCCCCCAAGGCTTGTTTTATCCTATACAACACCTTCTTCAACCAGCACAAATAACTTTCATCCTTCCCAACAACAAATACACAATTTTGATCAATGTAAACTTCCTTTTCAAGATCACCATTCCCGAATGCAGATTTTACATCAATTTGAAAGATTTTGTAACCTCATTGTACAGCAAAAACAAGAAAATTTCTGATTGTTTCTAACCTTTCCACAAGAGAAAAGGTTTCATCAAAATCAATGCCTTAAATTTTTGAATATCCTTTTCAAACCAATATTGCTTTGTTTCTCATCACTTCACCTTCTTCATTCATCTTGTTCTGGAAAACCAACTTTTACCAATAATGTTCTTATTGTTCGGCTTGAGTACATGTTCCCAAGTATCATTCTTTTATACCTGACCAACCTCTTCATTCATATCCTGAACCCATTCTAGATTCTCAAATTCTTTATTTACATCATTCGGTTTAACTTTGTAACAGAGATATATGTGTGTAATAGCATTCGTTGTTCTTCTTGTTTGAACCCTATGATGTTGATCTCCAATTATGTTTTGATCCTCCACTTGTTTCTTCAACCTAGGATGATCTATTCTAATTTCATCCTTATCACTTGATTTTACTGATTCTGATTCCTCTTCTTGAGTAGGATTAACATAGTTTGAAACATTATCATAGTTGATAACAAAATCCTCTCTATCCCACTCAACTTCCACATCAGCATATGACAGATTTTCTTTCTCAATATTTTAAATAACATTCAAATCTTCAAAGTCAATAATTCTTCATGTTTATTTATTGAGACATCTATATCCTCTTCCTTCTAGAGAATTTCCAAGAAAAATTCCATCATCTCCCCTATTCTCAAACTTTCCAAGGATTCCACCATTCTTCTTTATAATGCATGGACTCCTAAACACTTTTAAGTGTTTCAAACTTGGAGTTTTCCCACAAAACATTTCATATAGAGTCATGTATAAACTTGGATAGTAAAAACATTGATTTTGAATGTACACAATAGTACTCATGGCTTTCCTATAATAGTAATGAGAGAGACCATGTTCAAGAAACACAGTTTGTCCCATTTCAACCAAGCTTCTATTATTTCTTTCAGAAACCCCATATAGTTGGGGTGTATATAGTGAACTAAACTAGTGTATAATTCCATTCTTCTAAAGATAGTATTCAAAATCTTCATTCATATATTCTCTACCATTATCAATTCTCAACTTCTTCATTGAATACTCAAATTCTTTCTCTGCTTTCCTCCTGAAACTCTTAAGCATTTTCAGAGCATCAGACTTATGTTTCATGTACATAACACAAGTAATGTGAGTAAATTCAACAATGAAAGTGATGAAGTACTTATCTCCATTTATTAATTTCTTTCTCATTGTCCCATAGATATCATAAGGTATAAGTTCTAGGGGCTGTTTGGAACAGACGTAAACTCTTTTATGTGTAGAATTTTTAATCTTCCCTTTCTCACAAATAGTGAAACACAAATATCTTCTTCTTGAAAAATAAAGAATATCTTGGACACTATCTCATGTTGATAACTTTCACATGTTTCTTTGACACATATGTCCCAACCTTTTATACCATAAATTATTTTCATCCACCATACCAATGTAACAAGAGTTCTGTACTTCACCAACTTGGAACAAGTTCCCTTTTGTACGTTGGTCTCTTGTAACTACATTTCCATCATATTCACTTTTCATGAAAAACCCATATTTTCTGAAGATAACATTTTTTCCCTCATCATAGTGTTTTGAAATACTTAGAAAATTATATTTCAGCCCATCAACATATAATATTTTCCTTGATTTCATCTTTTCTTTCCTGATGATAGCTGATTGAAGACCTTAGATTCTTAGAGATTCGTCATTTCCAAATGTCCTTGTTCATTATTTGAAGACATTCACGTTATTAAAAAAAATTATGTCTTCTATCATATGAGAAGAACACCCACTATCAAGAATCCATGCATGTTCACCTTTTGTAGATTTCCAGGTAGTTTATACAATAAGAGATTTCTGTTCTTCCTTTTCATTATCCACCTACATATTTTGAGATTTCTTAAGAACCTTTTGTTGTATGAGAAACAAAACAGGACCTCCCTTAGCAAGATTTCTAGGTTGTTCACATCTTTCAAAAATAGTTTCCAATAGTTTGAACCAATTTTGAACTTTCACACCAGCCTTCTCAGATTTCTTTTGAACTTCATTATTATACTTATTCTTTTGAGAGGTTTGACTCCCCCTCAAACCATGTCTTCCATAACTTACAGAATAGTAGTAATGTTTCTGGTTGCACCAACACATATTTTCCATGTGTTTGAATCCACCAGAATATGCACAGTATCCATAGAATGAATATGTTCCTCTGAAACTTCCATACTGACTGGAGTTGTGAACATGCTTCTCAACACTCTTCTTAATACAACTCTGCTGACCATCAACCTTCTTATTTTCAATCATAACTTTCTTCTTCAGCTCATATTTCTATTCAGACATATCATAACCAAAAGTATTAGAAATCATTCTGGACTCGTGATTTTTAGATGCTTCTAACTTTTCAATATTGCTAAGTTTGACAACATACGTAGCCTTTCTAGCATTGTTATTATCAGAACTCGTTCCATATTTCATTTCAATCTTTGAAGGTAACTTTTGTTGATCCTTATTAGGTTCATTCTTAGCAGAACTTTCACCAACTTCTGTAACAAAGTTTTTGAACCTTATGTTCCTTTATTCAACTTTATAATGTTTATATTAGACAAGTTCCAACACATTTTCTTTTGCCTTCAGCTTTACTTCTAGATGATCATTAATATTTTTTCACTCTCAAGATATTTTTTCCGATCATCAATCCCGTTTTCAAATTTTTCTTTCTTACCAGGAAAAAATTCCTTGTCCTTTGATGAAGAGTTTTCATTTTTCAATTTCTTTTTTTCCTTATCAAGCCTTTCGATATTTCTCAAAAATTACATTAGCTCTTCTTTTAGATACTATTCAAGTTGAGTTTCCTCTTCTTCAGTACTACTACTCTCATAATCATTATTATTCACTGTTTCAAAATTGGTACTCTCTCTAGCTTTTGCAGAAACATATTTTTCAGATTCAATATCGCTATCATCATCTTCTTCATTTTTTGACCAAAAGATTATTATTTTTGAATTGAAGAAATTTTTATCCCTACCTCTGCCAGAATATTTATCTTTATCACCATGTTTCATCCATGACCTTCTTGGTCTTTAGTCTTCTTCATCACTATCTTCATATTTCCCTTTTTTAGGGAAATTAGCTGCAAAGTGGCCAACATATCCACATTCAAAACATTTCAAATGGGGTTTCCTTTTGTATTTTTCTGTGCCTCTTTTCACATTTTTAGAAAACAAGGACAAAATTTCATCGACATTTTGACATACCTCGTTTTTAGAGTCGGATTTACCAAATTTATCTTCAGTAAGAATTTTCTTCAACTTCTCTTTCTTTACAACCTTGAAAGACATTTCTCTACAATCTTTTGAATTTATATTCATAGTCTTCTCCCTTATCATTTCGTAAGTGATGAGAGAGATATGAAAATCATCCAAAGATAATGTTTTAGGGTCTTTATCTTCCAGTGATGAAACTTTAGCATCAAATTTGTCAGGTAAAATTCTCAATATCTTTTTAACTACTGTATAATCCTCCAACTTATCACCAAGACATATTATAGTACTAAAAATTTCATTTATCCTGGTAAATAAGTCCCCAAAAGATTCATGATCACCCATATTTAAATCTTCATACTTCAGCCTCCATATTCAAAGCTTTTCCTTCTTAAACTTTTTATTTCCTTCATAGATGTTCTTCAGCTTATCCCATATTCCTTTAACTAGATCGATACCTTACACTCTTAAAAACTCAATCTCAGAAAGAGATGAGAGTAATTCGTTTTTAGATCTTCCATAATTCTCAAGAATCTTCTTATCGAAAGGAGTAAGAGGAACCTTGTCATCAATAGTAGGAAATCCATTTGTTGTAGTTTCGATAACTTCATATCCAAGAGAAATAAGATGAGGAATCATTATGTCTTTCCAAATATGATAATTCTTCCCATAAAATATTGGAATCCCCTTACTATTCATGTAATTTAGATTCTCTATTAAAAATTATCTTCAAAACTTTAGAAAAGAACAAACGAAATGAACCTCGATTCTGATACCAATTGAAGTTACCCAATCAGGATCCAAGTATCACTGAGTGGGGGAGGGGTGAATCAATCATATATTTTTCTTTTATGTTTCCCTTCATTTTAAAACAACCTTTGACTCCTGTTAAAGTGTTATTTCCCCGCGTAATGCACACAACCACAGAAATACAAAATTTATAAGGTTCACTACTCAACAAGAGTAGCTATGTCCTTAGTATGGTACAGACATAATCCCATACCACAGAATCGACTAGAAAACAATCCATTGATATGAAATACGATGAGTAGTATATACCCTTACACTTGTATAGCACTCAGAAAACAATCTACTAGTTCATTTTTATTATCTTAGCAAAAATAGGGATAAAAAAGTTTTTGCACTTTTTAATCTGCTTTCACAGTTTGATCTTTCAAAACAATTCTTCTATTTTATACCCAGAATATAATAAGAACTACATTGCACACAATCTTACTACTTGTGTGAAACATAAATATTTCTCATAACCTTTTAGGTGTATTGCACACAACTTTTATGCCTCATGCAGAAGAGTTTACTTTTGACATGAAACACCTCTTGG
Source organism: Viscum album (assembly GCA_963277665.1). Classification (NCBI taxonomy): domain Eukaryota; kingdom Viridiplantae; phylum Streptophyta; class Magnoliopsida; order Santalales; family Viscaceae; genus Viscum; species Viscum album. The sequence goes on from OY728130.1 coordinate 302,380,912, forward strand.
GAACAACTATCTTATTGCAAGAAACTTTTCCTTATTACACGCAACACTATTTCTTTTGCGCAACTCCCTTTACTTATGTTTCTTCTGTGTTTCAGAGCTCAGAATTTCTCTAAGTGTCAATCTTATCAAATGAGAGAGGGTCACCTCTTATTTATAGGGATCATTCACCCCTGCGCACAAAAACCCTGGTGTGTCACATATGATCATGAAAAGTTGTGTAAAACACCATATGAAATCTCATTGGGCGTGTAAGGATATTTTATGCCAACCTCATCCTTCACACACTTCCCTATCTTACAAAAACATCATTCTTTCCAATAAAAAATGAATATGATTGGAATCAACATTTCTATCCATTTCCTTCGTAAGGATTTCATCACAAATTCTATAAACTTATGATATCTGGGAAATTAAAATTGGCAAATCATAGTCTAGTTTTCAACAGAAATTACAAAGTGAATTGATTTATCCCCTTTTGACAATAAAAGACAATAATCCACTTCTCTATACAACTTGGTAAAAACAATATCCCCCTTTACATTTTGTTGTCAACCAAGATTCATAAATCAATGAACTTTGTAACCTCATGCAGTGGATTACTTATCAACAATTCTAAGCCTACACGACCTAACTCATTATAGGAAACAAGAACTATTGACAAAAAACCATGCTGTCCAAACATAGTGAGTATGAAATTTATTCCTCAACATTCTCCAACACATAAAAATATTTCTTCCAAGACTTCTTCTTCACTCCTTCAACCTTCCTAGATACAAATAAATTTGTTTCCTACAACCACTATAACAAAAAGTTTGAATAGTTCAGACACTTACATGCTGGTTTCACAACTTACCCACAACTCCCCTTTTACACATAAAATCATAAGGATAGATTTATAAAACAATTATCCCCCTTTACAACACTATCCAAAGGTAATATGAGAGAGAGTATAGAAACACATATGCTAACCTTTATGAGAAAGAGGTTGTAAACCCATGTTAAACCTCAATTTAGTAAATGGTTCCTTCCATAATTTGTTTGAATATTTCAACAACTTGTTCTGTTTTAGGAACGTACTCTAGATTCAATTAATTCTTCTCCACCTTCTATTTGATTAAGCAATACTTTATGTCAATGTTCTTTGAATGATAATGTTTTACCAGATTATTTATAAGATTGATTGCACTCTGATTATCACATCCAAAGAGTAGGGGTAGCTTTACTTTAACAAGTATATCTTCCAACTGAGTCTTCATCCACATGAGTTGGGAAGCATCTTGAGTAGCAGCAACATACAAAGATTCAACTGTGCTAAGAGTTAGGGAACTCTATTTCTTTTTATTTCAACTAACACAATTTTTCCCCAAAAAGAAAGATCCACCAGATTTGGATCTTCTATCATCAAAGTTTCCTACCCCACTAGCATCTAAATACCCGGACAAATCAATATTTTATGAGCCAACATACCTAATTCCAAAATTATTTGTGCCTTTGATATATCTGAGGATTTTTTTTCCATAAATAAAATGCAATTCTTTATGAGCACTCTGAAATATTTCACATAAGGTAACAACTTAGACAATGTTGGGTCTTGAGGTAGTCAAATATAACCGACTTTTTACCAGCTTTCAAAACTCTTTCTGATCCACCTCAATTGACTTCACAATATTTAGAAAACTTGGTTCCCACTGATATTGGTGTGGAAACTAGTTAAAAATTATCCATGATAAACTTATTAAAAAGTTCCTTCGCATAATTTTCTTGAGAAATAAAAATTTGGTACTTCTTCTCTATGATTTTAAACCCAAGAATATATTTCATTTCTCCTAGTATGGACATCTCAAAAAAAAAAATTCATACCCTCAACAAAATATTTTACAAGATCTTTCATCATTCCATGAAAAATAATGTCACCAACATAACCAATTACAGTCAGAGAAAACTTATGACATTCTTTGATGTAAATATTGCTGTCAACTCTACCTTTCCTAAAATTCATCTTCCTCAAGCAAGCATGAATTTTGAATACCATGCCCCTAGGGCTTGTTTTAGCCCATACAATTCCTTATTTAACCCAAAAAAATAACATTCGTCCTTCCCAATAAACAATCCACATGGTTTATCAATGTAAACTTGCTCGTCAAGATCACCATTCAGGAATGCATATTTTACATCGATTTGAAAGATTTTGTGACCTCATTGTGCAGCAATGGCAAGAAAAATTCAGATTGTTTCTAACCTTTACACCAAAGAAAAGTTTTCATCAAAATCAATGTCTTAAATTTGTAAATACACTTTGCAAACCAATCTTTCTTTGTTTATTATCACTTCACCTTCTTCATTCAGCTTGTTCTGAAAAACCCACTTTTACCAATAATGTTCGTGTTGTCTAGATTGGGTACAAGTTCACAAGTATCATTATTCTTCATATGATCAAGCTCATAATTCATATCCTGAACCCATTATGGATGCTCAAATTCTTCATTTACATCATTCAGTTAAACGTTTGAATAGAGATAAGTGTGTGTAATAGCATTCATTGTTCTTCTTATTTGAGCCCTCTGATGTTGATCTTCAATAATGTTCTGATCCTCCACTTGTTTCCTCAACTTAAGATGAGCTATTCGAATTTCCTCTTCATCACTTGAGATTAATGAGTCTGATTCCTCTTCTTTAGTAGGATTAACATGGTCTACAACATTATCAGTATTGATTAAAAAAATCCTCTCTATCCCGCTAAACTTACACATTAGCATATGGCTGCATTTCTCAAAATTTTCAAAACCTTCACATATTCAAAGTCAATAATTCTTCTTGTTTCTTTGTTGAGACATATATATCCTATTCTTTTTAGATAATAATCAAGAAAAATTCCATCATATCCTATTTTTTCAAACATTCCAAGATTTCCACCTTTCTTCTTTATAATGCATGGAATCCCAAACACTCATAAGTGTTTCAAACTTGGATTTTTTCTAAAAAACATTTCATATAGAGTCATATCTAAACTTGGTTAGTAGAATAATCAGTTTTGAATGTACAAATAAGTACTCATGGATTGCCTCCAATAGTAATGAGAGAGACTATGTTCAAGAAACATAGTTCATCCCATTTCATCAAGACTTCTATTCTTTCTTTTAGGAACCCCATATAGTTGGGGTGTATCTGGTTAACTAAACTCATGTATAATTCCATGATTCTCAATATAGTTTTCAAACTCTTTATTTTTATACTCTCCACCATTATTAGTTCCCAACTTCTTTACTGAATACTCACATTCTTTCTCTACTTTCCTCCTGAAACTCTTAATCATTTTCAGAGAATCCAACTTATGTCTCATGTACATAACACAAGTAATGAAAGTAAAATAAACAATGAGAGTGATGAAGTACATATCTCTATTTATTTATTTCTTTCTCATTGGCCCATAGATATCAGAAGGTATAAGTTCTAAGGGTTGTATGGAACAAATGTCAACTCTATTATGCGCAGAATTTTTAATATTCCATTTCTCCCAAATAGTGCAGCAAAAATATATTCTTCATGATTAATCAATAATATATCGGACACTGTATCATATTTAAAACTTGGACAAGTTTTTCTAACACATATGTCCCAACCTTTAATTCCATAACTGATTTTCATCCACCATACCCACGTAACAAGAGTTCTGTACTTCACTAACTTGGAACAAGTTCCCTTTTGTACGTTGGCCTCTTGTTATTACCTTTCCATAATCTTCAATTTTCACAAAAAAAACCCATCTTTTCTGGAGACAACGTTTCTTACCTCATCAAAAAGTTTTGAAACACTCATCATATTCTGTTTCAGCCCATCTACATACAATGTTTTCTTTGATTTCATCTTTTCTTTCCTGATAATAGCTAATGCAATACCTTTGATTCTTAGAGATTCATCATTTCCAAATGTCACTATTACTTAGTTGAAGTATTTCACATTCTTAAAAAACATTAGGTCTCCTTTCATATGAGAAGAACACCCACTATCAAGAATCCATGGACGTTCTCCTTTTATAGCTTTGAAAGCAGTTTCTATAACAAGATATTTATGTTCTTCCTTTTCATTATTCACCTATAGCTTCTAAGATTTGTTAAGAACCTTTTGTTGTGCTGTAAAAAAACAAGACATCCCTTAGCAAGATGTCTAGGCTGCTCACATCTTTCACAAATAGTTTACAATGGTTGGAACCTATTTTCAACTTTCACACCAGCCTTCTCAGATATCTTCTAAACTTTATTCTCACACTTCTTCTTTTTAAAGGTTTGACTCCCCCTAAAACCTTGTCTTCTATAACTTGTAGAATATTAGTAATGTTGCCGGTTAAACCAACACACATTTTCCATATGTCTGAATCCACCACAATACCAGCAGTATCCATAGAATGAATATTTCCCTATGAAACTTCCATACTTATTAGAGTTGTGAACATGCTTCTCAACACTCTTCTAAATAGAACTCTGCTGACTATCAACCTTCCTATTTTCAATCATAACTTTATTATTCATCTCAGATTTCTATTCAGACTCATCATAACTAAAAGTAGTAGAAATAATTCTACACTCGGGATTTTTATATGCTTTTTATTTTTTAGTATTACTAACTTAGACCACATACGTAGACTTTATATCATTATTCTAATCAGAACTAGTTCCATCATTATTTTCAACCTTTGAAGGTAACTTTTTTTTATCCTTATTAGGTTCATTGTTAGTAGAACTTTCACCAACTTCAATAACAGAGTTTTTGAACCCTATGTTCCTTTCCTCTACTTTAGAATGTTTATGTTGGACAAGTTCCAACTCTCTTTATTTTTTCCTTCATCATTACTTCCAGATGATCATTACCATTATTTTCACTCTCAAGAGATTTTTTTAGATCATTAATCTACTTTAAAAAATTTTCTTTCTTATCAAGAAAACATTCCTGGTCATTTGATGAAGAGTTTTCATTTGTCAATTTCCTATTTTCCTTCTCAAGCCTTCTGATCTTTCTCAAACATTACTTCAACTCTTCTTTCATATACTGTTCAAGTTGAGTTTCATATTTTTTAGTACTAATGCTCTCATAATATTTATTATTCACTATTGTAAAAGGTACTCTCTTTAGCTTTCTCAACAACATAATTTTCAGATTCAGTATCGCTATCATCATATTCTTCAGTTTTTGACAAAAAGCATCATCTTTTTTATTTGAATAACTTTTTATCCCTACCTATTACAGAATATTTATACTTGTGACCATGTTTCTTCTATGAACTTCTTGTCCTTCTGTCTTCTTCATCACTATCTTCATCTTGTGCTTTTGGGGGGAAATTAGACACAAAGTGTCCAATAGCTCCACGTTCAAAACATTTCAAAGTGAGTTTCCCTTTTTTATTTCCCTCGATCTCTTTTCACATTTTTAGAAAACAAGGATAAAATATCATCAAAATTTTGACATAACTGTTTTTTAGAGTTGGATTTACTAGCTTCATCTTTAATAAGAATTTTCTTCGACTTCTCTTTCTTTACAGCCTTGAAAGACATTTATTTATCAGATTTTTCTTTGCACTTCATAGTCTTATCCCTTCTCATTTCATAAGTGATGAAAGTGCTATGAAAATCATCCAGATATAATGTTTTAGGGTCTCTGTCTTCTAGTGATGAAACTTTAGCATCAAATTTGTCTGGCAGAATTCTCAAGATATTTTCAACAACTATTGAATCCTCCATCTTTTCACCAAGACATATGATAGTACTAACAATATCATTTATCATAGTAAATAATTCCTCAACAGATTCATGCTCACCCATATTTAAGTCTTCATACTTCAGCATCCAGATTTGAATAACTTTTCCTTCTTCACTTTTGTATTTCCTTTATAGATTTTCTTCAGGTTATCCAAGATTACTTTATCTGTAGTGACACATTTAAATCTTAAAAAATCACTCTCATAAAGAAATTAGAGTAATTCATTTTTAGCTCCTCCATAATTCTAAATATCCTTCTTATCTACATGAGTAATAGGAAACTTGTCATCAATAGAATTAAATCCATATGTTGTAGTTTTAAGAACATCATATCTAATAGACATAAGATAAGTCATCATTATATCTTTCCAGATATGATAAATCTTTCCATAAAATATTGGAATCCCATTACTGTTCATGCAATTCATATTATCCATAAAAAATTCTCTTCAGAACATCATCAAATAACAAACTAAGGGTACCTCGGATCCGATAACAATTGAAGTTACCCAGTCAAGATATAAGTATCACTGAAAGGGGGAGGGGGTGAATCAGCGATATATTTTTATTTTATGTTTCCATTCTTTTTGAAACAAAATTCACCTCCTGTTAAAGAGTTCTTTCCCTATTGAACACACAAAACCACAAGAACAAAAAAATTTAAGTTTCACTACTCAACAAGAGTAGCAACATCCTTGGTATGGTATGGAAATAATCCAGTACCACACAATACACTATAAAAAAATCATTTGATGTGGAATACAATGAGTAGGATATAATCTTACACTCATTTAGTGTGTCGAAAACAATCCACAAGTGCATGTGAAACCTCTTACCATAAATAGGAAAAACAAAGTTTTAGTGCTTCTTAATTAGATTTCACAGTTTGATAATTCAAAACAATACTTCTCTTTCCTACCCCAAAGATGGTAGGAACTACCTTGCACACAATATTACTTTTTTTTGCTAAACACAAATATTTTGCGAACCCTTTTAAGTTTCTTGCATGCAACCTTTTTTCCTCACATGCATGATTTGACTTTTATTTCAAAACACCTCTTGCACACAACTCTCTTCTTTCACACAACTTCTCCTTATTCCGTTCAACACTATTTCTTTCACGCTACTCCCTTTACTTAAGAATATTCCACACTTCAGGGCACATGATTTCTCTAAGTGTCGATTTTATTAAATGAGAGGGGGTAACCTCTTATTTATAGGAATTTCTAACCCTGACATGAAAAAACTATGACACATCATGAAATATCCTGAAACGCAGTGTAAAAACCCATTTGATGTCACATTGGGGACGTAAGGCTCTTTCACGACAACCTTATATTTCGTGCACTTCTTGAATATTTTTCACACTTCATGCCTTTTCCATTTTTTGATGCTTGGATCTTGGAACTCCACTTGTGTACAATGTACTAGGACATCTTCAAACTTTCATGCAACATCCTTTTCCAAAATCAAATTTCTCCATCTCTCGATTTTCAGCCCCACAAATTTGGAAAACACAGGGAAACAATGCCACCTTAAAATCTACTTCAGAAAGAACCCCAATTCTACTTCACTATCATCTAGACTATTCAAAAAACAAAATTCTTTCATCATGAACTATATCTGACATAATATATATTCTTTGATCGAGCACCTTTAACATCATCATCTTATCAACGGAAATTACTACAACTTCCCTATCTTACAATAACATAATTCTTTCCAATAAAAACTGAATATGATTGGAATCAAAATTTCTACCCCTTTCCTTCATAATATTTACATCAAAATTTATCCAAAATTATGATATTTGGTGAATAAAAATAAACAAATCATCATCTGGTTTTCAATGTAAATTAAAAAGTGAATTGATTTATCCCATTTTGACAACAAAAGACAACAATCCACTTCTCCGTACAACTTGGTCCCAACAATCTCCCCCTTTGGATTTTGTTTTAAAACTAGATTCATAAATCCAAGAACTTTGTAACCTTATTTAATGGATTACTTATCAACAAATCTAATCCTACATGAACTAACTCACTGTAGGAAACAATAATTATTGAAAACAAAAGTATGTTGTCGAAACGTAGTGACTATGAAATTTCATTAAAATTTCTTCCTCTTACTTCTCCAAAACATAAATGAATTTCTTATAAGACTTATACTTCACTCCTATAATTTTCCTAGATAAAAAATTGTTTCCTACAACAACACCAACAAACAGTTAGAATAGTTCACATACTTACATGTTGGGTTCACAGATTACACATAACTCCCCCTTTATACATGAAATCATAAGGATAGATTTATGAACTACTTATCCCCCTTGAAAACACTATCCAAAGGTAATATGAGAGAGGGTACATAGACATACCTCAACCTTGATGAGAAATAGGATGGACACCTATGTTCAACATCAATTTAGAAAATGGTTCCTTCGGTAAAGGTTTTGTGAATATATCTGTAACTTAATCTGATGTAGGAACGTACTCCAGCTTCAATTCATTCTTCTCTACCAACTATTTGATGAAGTGGTACTTTATTTCAATTTTTTTTAATGATAATGTTGTACCAGATTCCTTGTAAGATTGATTGCACTCTGATTATCACATCCCAAGAGTAGGGGTATCTTTACTTCAACAAGTAGATCTTCCAACTGAGTCTTCATCCAGATGAGTTGGATAACATCTTGAGTAGAAACAACGTACTCAGATTCAGGTGTGCTAAGAGTTACTGAATTCTATTTCTTTTTATTACAATTAACACAAATTTTCCACAGAAATAAAACTCCACCAGATGTGGATCTTCTATCATCAACGTTTCCTGCCCAATCAACATCTTAATACCCGGACAAATCAATATTTTCTGAGTGAACATACCTGATTCCAAAATATGTTGTGCCTTTGATATATTTGAGAATTATTTTTCTAGTAATAAAATGTCATTATTTAGGAATGCTTTGAAATCTTGCACATAAGGTAACAACATATCCGATGTCGGGTCTTAAAGAAGTCAAATATAAGAGACTTAAAATTATATTTCTAAACTCTTTTTGATCAATCTCATTTCCTTATCCATCTTTAGACAACTTGGTTCCCACTGATATTGTTGTGGAAACTGGTTTCAAATTATCTATTTCAAACTTCTTTAGAAGTTCCTTCGTATACATTTCTTTAGAAAGAAAATTGTGGTTCTTCTTTTGTTTGATTTGAAACTCAAGAAAATATTTTATTTCTCCTAGTATGGACATCTCAAACAACTTATTTATCTTATTACAAAATCTTTTACAAGATCTTTCATCATTCCTATCAAGGATAATTTCATCAACATAGAATATTACAATCAGAGAAAACTTCTGACATTATTTGATGTAAATATTACTGTCAAATCTACCTTCCCTAAAATTTATCTTCCTCAAGTAAGCATCAAAGTTTGAATACCATGACCTCAGGGCTTGTTTTATCCCATACAATTCCTTCTTCAACCAAAACACATAACTTTTATCCTTCCCAATAAAAAATCCAAAAGGTTGATCAATGTAAACTTCCTAGTCAAGATCACCATTCAAGATTATAGATTTTACATCCATTTGAATGATTTTGGAACCTTGTTGTGCAGTAATAGCAAGATAAATTATTACTGTTTTTAACCTTTCCACCAGAGCAAATATTTCATCAAAATCAATGCCTTAAATTTGTGAATACCCTTTTCAAACCTATATTGCTTTGTTTATTATAACTTCACCTTCTTTATTCAGATTGTTCCAGAAAACCCACTTTGTTCAAATAATGTTCCTGTTGTCCAAATTGGGTACAGGTTCCCAATTATCATTATTCTCTATCTGATCAATCTCTTCATCCATAGCTTGAGCCCATTCTTGATGCTCAAATGCTTCATTTACATAATTTAATTCAAATTTTGAATATAGATAAGTGTGTGTAATAGTATTCATTGTTCCTCTTGTTTTAAACCCTTTGATGTTGATCTCTAATAATATTATGATCCTCCACTTATTTCCTCAACCTAGGATGAGATGTTCGAATTTCATCTTCATCACTTGAGATTTCTGAGTCTGATTCCTCTTCTTGAGTAGTATTAACATAGTCTATAGCATTATCAAAGTAGTTAACAAAATCCTGTATATCCTGCTCAACTTCCACATTAGCATACAGATGCTATTCTATCTCAACATTTTTAACAACATTCACATATGTAGAGTCAATAATTATTCCAATTTCTTTGTTGATACATCTATATACTCTTCCTTCTGAAGAACATCTAAGAAAAATTCCATTATCTCCTCTTTACTCAGACTTTCAAAGGTTTCCACCATTCTTCTTTATAATTCATGGACTCCCAAACACTCTAAAGTGGTTCAAACTTGGAGTTTTACCATAAAACATTTCATATGGATTCATAACTAAACATGGTCTATAGAAACATATGTTTTGAATGTATACAACCGTACTCATGGCATGCCTCAAATAGTAATGAGAGAGACCATGTTCAAGAAAAATAGTTTGTCCCATTTCAACTAGGATTCTATTATTTCTTTCAGAAACCCCATTTTGTTGGGGTGTATATGGTGAAATAAACTCATGTATAATTCCATGCTTCTAAAGATAGTTTTAAAAATCATCATTATTATACTCTCCACCATTGTCTATTCTCAACTTCTTCACTGAATACTCACATTATTTCTCTACTTTCCTCCTGAAACTCTTAATAATTTTCAGATCATCTAACTTATGTCTCATGTACATAACACAAGTAATGAAATTAATTTCATAAATGAAAGTGATGAAGTAATTATCTTCATTTCTTGATTTCTTTATCATTGGCCCATAGATATCAGAATGTATAAGTTATAGGGGTCATTTGGAAAAAATCTCAACTCTCTTATGCACAAAATTTGTATTATTCTCTTTCTCATAAATAGTTTAGCATCAATATATTATTCTTCATAAATATGGCATATCTGAGACACTTTCTCATTTTGATAACTTTCACATGTTTCTCTAACACATATGTCCCAAACTTTTATTCCATAACTTCTTTTAATCTACCATACCCATGTAACAAGATTTCTTTACTTCACCAACTTGGAAAAAGTTCCATTTTGTACGTTGGACTCCTATAACTACCGTTCCATCATATTCAATTTTCACAAAAAACCCATATGTTCTGAAGATAACTTTGTTTCCCTAATCACAGAGTTCTGAAAAAATCAGTAGATTATGTTTCAACCCATCACTGTATAATTTTTTCCTTGATTTCATCTTTTCTTTCCCGTTGATAGATAATCCAAAACCTTTGATTCTTAAAGGTTCATCATTTACAAATGTCACTATTCCTTCTTTGAAGTCTTTCAAATTCATAAAGAAATTTAGTTATCCTTCCATATGAGAAGAACACCAACTATCAAGAATCCTTGGATGTGATCCTTTTGTAGTTTTCAAAGAAGTTTCTATAACATGATCTTTCTATTCTTCCTTTTAATTTTTCACCTCCAAATTCTGAGATTTTTTATAACCTTTTGTTGTGATGGAAAAAAAATACATGCCTTAGAAAGATGTCCCGACTATACACATCTTTCACAAATTATTTTCAATGTTTGGAACATATTTTCAAATTTCACACCAACCTTCTCAGATTTATTCTGAACATAATTCTCATAGTTCTTCTTTTAATAGGTTGGACTACCCCTCAAACCTTATCTTCCATAACTTGGGGAATAGTAGTAATGTTTCTGGTTGAACCAAAACATATTCTCCATGTGTCCGAATCCACCACAATACCAAAAGTATCCATAGAATGAATATTTCCCTCTAAAAATTCTATACTGTCTGGAGTTGTGAACAAGATTCTCAACACTCTTCTTAACAGATCTCTTCTAACCATCAGCCTTCCTATTTTTAATTGTAACTTTATTCTTTAGCTTAGATTTCTGTTCAGAATTATCAGAACCAGAAGTATTAGAAATCATTCTGGACTTTATATTTTTAGATGGTTCTGATTTTTAAGTATTTCTAACTTTGACTACATATATAGCCTTTCCAACATTGTTCTTATCAAAACTAGTTCAATATTTAGTTTCAACATTTGAAGGTAACTTTTTTTTATCCTTCTTAGGAACATTCTTAGAAGAACTTTCACCAACTTTTGTAATAGAATTTTTGGACCTTGTGTTCCTTTCATCAAATTTAGAATGTTTATGTTTTACAAGTTCCAACTCATTTTCTTTTGTTCCTTCAGTTTTACTTCAAGATGATCATTACAATTCTTTTCACTCTCAATAGAAGTTTTCAGATCATCATTCTCATTTTCAGATTTTATTTCTTATCAGGAAAACATTCCTTGTCATTTAATGAAGATTCTTCATTTTTCAATTTCCTGTTTTCCTTCTCAAGCCTTCAGATCTTTCTCAAACATTCATACAACTCTTCTTTCAGATACTGTTCAAGTATAGGTTCTTCTTCTTTAGTACTACTTCTCTCATAATTTTTATTATTCACCGTTGCAAAAAATTCACTCTCTCTATCTTTCTCTGCAATAGTTTTTTCAGATTCAGTATTTCTATTATCATATTCTTAATTTTTTGACAAAAAGGTTCATCTTTTTTATTTGAATAACTTTTTATACTTACCTATTCTAGAATATTTTTCTTTGTCACCATGTTTCTTCCATGACCTTCTTGGTCTTCTATCTTCTTCATCACTATCTTCATCTTTCTATTTTTGAGGAAAATTAGCCGCAAAGTGGCCAACATCTCTACATTGAAAACATTTCAGAGGGAGTTTCCCTTTGTATTTCCATGCTCCTCTTTTCACATTTTTAGAAAAAAGGTTAAAATTTCATCAAAATGTTGACATACCTCATTTTCAGAGTAAGATTTTCTAGCTTTATCTTCAATAAGAATTTTCTTCGACTTCTCTTTATTTACATCATTGAAAGACATTTCTCTATCATATTTTTCATTTATCTTCATAGTCTTAACCCTTCTAATTTCATAAGTGATGAGATTGATTTTAAAATCATCCAAAGATAATGTTTCAGGGTCTCTATCTTCTAGTGATGAAACTATAGCATCAAATTTGTCAGGCATAATTCTCAAGATCTTTTTAATGACTGTAGAATCCTCCAACTTCTCACCAAGACATATGATAGTATTGGAAATGTCATTTATCCTGGTAAAAAACTCCCCAACAAATTCATTCTCACCCATCTTTAAGTATTTATACTCCAGCCTCTAGATTTGGAGCTTTTCCTTATTCACTTTTGTATTTCCTTCATAGATGTTTTTCAACTTATCCCAGATTCCATTAGTTGTAGCGACACCTTTTACTCCTAAAAACTCACTCTCAGAAATAGATGAGAGTAATTAATTTTTATCTCTTCCATCATTCTCAAGATTCTTCTTATCAAAAGGAGTAATAGGAACTTTTTCATTAATAGTAGGAAATCCATCTGTTGTAGTTTCAAGAAGTTCATATCCAAGAGACATAAGATATGTCATCATTCTATCTTTCTAGATATGATAATTATTCCCATAAAATATTGTAATCCCCTTACTTTTCATTCAATTCAGATTCCCCATCAAAACTTATCTTCAAAACTTCCACAAAGAACAAAATAAGGGAACTTCGACACTGATAACAATTGAAGTTACCCAGTAAGGAGACAAGTATCACTGAGAGGGGGAGGGGATGAATTAGTGATATATATTTCTTTTATGTTTCCTTTCTTTTTGAAAAAACCTTATCCTTATATTATAGAGTTATTTCCCTACTTAACACACACAACCATAAGAACACAAGATTTATAAGGTTCACTACTCAATAAGAGTAGCTACATCCTTGATATGGTACGAAAATAATTCAGTACCACAGAATCCACTAGAAAAAATCCTTTGATTTGGAATACAACAAGTAGGATATACTCTTACACTCATGAAGCACTTGGAAAACAATCCTCTATCACATTCACACCCTCTTAGAACAAATAGGGAAAAACAAAGTTTAAGTGATTCTTAATCAACTTTTATAGTTTGATCTTTCAAAAAAATTATTCTATTTCCTACCCAAAAGCTGGTAATAACTACCTTTCACACAATATTACTACCTGTTCTAAACATAAATCTTTCACTCTTCCTTTTAGGTGTCTTGAAAATAAATTTTATTCCTTGTGTGCAAGATTTGACATTTGCTGCGAAACACCTCTTGCACGCAACTGTTGTCTTGCACGCAACTTGTCCTTCTTACGCGCAACACTATTTCTTTCATGCAACTCCCTTTAATTAAGATTCTTCTGCGCTCTTGAGGTCAGGATTTATCTAAGTTTTGATCTTATCAAATGATAGTGGGTCACCTAATATTTATAGGCATCACTTACCCCTGCGCAAAAAAAACCTACCGCATCGTGCAAGATTCCGACACGCCATGTAAAACCCCATTTGACATCGCATTGGTAAGGCTATTTCGAACCAAACACATCTTTATTGATCTTCTTGAATATTTCAGGAACTTTATGCCTTTTCTATTTCTCAATGTTTTGATCTTGGAACTACACTTGTGCGAAACATACCAGTCCATCTTCCAACTTGCGCGCAACATCCATTTTCAAAATCACATTTATCCATCTCCTGATTTTTAGCCCCAAAAATTTGGAAAATACTAGGAAACGATGCCACCATAAAATCTACTTCGGAAAGAAAAACAATTATATTTCACTTTCATTTGGATTATTCCACAAAAAAATGGTTTCATTACAATCCTTATCTACCGTGATATATAGTCTTTGATCGAACACCTTTAGCATCATTAGATTATCAATATAAAGTACTGTAACTTCCCTCTATTATAGAAACACCATTTTTTCCAATCAAAATTTAATATGATTGGCATCAAAATTTCTCCCCCTATACTACATAATTATTGCATCACAAGTTCTCTAAACTTATGATATTTGGGAAATAAAAATCAGAAAAGCATCATCTGGTTTTCAACGGAAACTACAAAGTGAAATGATTTATCCATTTTTTGAAAACAAAATACAACACTCCACTTCTCCATTAAACTTGGTCCCAATAGTAACATCAAACAGCATGATAAATCATATAATAGGAGAGTATACATGCTATGAAAAATAAATATCCAGAAGGAGATAAATTGTGTGTTATTATAGTAGGATGCATGACTAGATGGTTCCACTCCTATTATTGAAGAATCTACCACCTAAGTACTTGTATTGGTTAAGAATGATGAAGTCATCCATTTGATATCTTGAATGACGAGGTTAGTGAAAAGATTCACACCAGGTTAGGAATTTTGATCAAAAAATATTTATACAACTAGTTGGATGTATGGTGAGATCAGTTAGAGAAGCTTAAGATAAGGTGGGTACACACTTGCGGTAGGGTGTTTTAGAAGACCATATGGTCAGTTGAAAAAAGAACTCACTATAAAGTGATTATATACTTATGGTAAGGTGATAAAATATCAAGATAAGGTGAAATAATCATACAATCACTTGAATTATATGTTTATTCTACAAAATAGGAACGGTGTATGTGTGGGTGAGTGCTTCCATAGAGAAAAAAGGCTAGAGCTGGGAGATTATGAATAGTGACTCATTATTTCATGTAGTTGCTTTGACACACAAAATTAGGTGAATTTTTAGCTCATATAAATGATATAATTAAATTTTGTTTCATAATAATTAATTTTATATATTTTCAAGAGTTTTTAAGTGGATCCAAAAGTGCATCAATCTTAAAATCATAGCATGAGATATAATTAAAAAATAGTTAATAACATAAAATAAAAACTATAGGATGATTGTAGACATTTAGCCTAATTTTTAGAAGTCTAAATAGTGTTTCTAGACTTTCATGAATTTTAATGAAATATATAAAAAATAATTATATTTATATCCCAAGAAACTTCAAGAAAATTCTAATATGTATCTAGAGATATATCAATGAAATAAAAAATAAACATAAAATCTGAAAATTCCAAAATTCCAGAACAGTTTCATGATCTTCAATGATTTTTATTCACCACTTAAAAAACAAATTTATACTTGAATTTATACTAATGAAATGTAGATAAATTTATTGTATTCACAGTGTAATAAGTTTCTCTAATACCTGAGCCATATCACTAAAGTTATAAAAGAATAACCAAATATTACTTAACAAAAGAATAAGTAGAGAACCTTTTATTCATACCCAAAGCATGTACCATGTTTGAATCAAAATGATAATATCTTAGAGATTTAACTAGACTTCATCATAGTTGAATAAAATTTAGATAAACCTATTATCTATCGTATCAAATTTTAATTTTAAAAATACAATCAAGAAAACTCATGTTATAATAAAAATAAACAAAGGTTGTAAAAAACTATATTTTCACAAAAAATGATAAGATGGTTTGTGATTTTTAAAAACATAAAATAATTAGAAATAATAATAAAATACCAACAACATAAATTTTAAAACAATGGGATCTTGGAACTTACTCTTCCATAGAATAAATCCCTTCATCACTCACCCCCCTATGGGTAATGAAAAAGGGGAAGAAGATGAGGACCTTAGAGACACCCCTCTAGTATTTGAGGATGGTGTATCCACTACTATTGATGTACTTCAACAAATAAACTGGGTTACAAAAGAAGATCCCCAACCTATGTTATGAGAAGGTTTATAGAATAACACATCCAAATCATGCCTCTAATGTTGAATTTGAATTTGATAATATCATCAAGGAAAACTTCATTTTGGAGGTACAGTACCTTAAGTGGCTTGCCAATATTGTCTTGGTCAAGAAGAAGAACAAGACGATTTTAGTTTGAATTGATTTTAGGGATCTTAACCAGAATTTTCAGAAAGGTTATTTCCTAATTCTCTTCATATAACTTCTCATTAATGCACCAATAAGATATCAAGCACTTTCCTTCATGGAGGAATATTCAGGATATAACCAAATATAGATGTCTCTTGAAGATGAAGAATCCTGTACTTCTAGGGAACTCCAAGGGATATAATGTTATCTAGTAATGAATTTTGGTTTGAATAATTATAACAGCACACACCAACATCCCATTCATCACATTTTCAAACCCTTCTAAGGAAATTCCTTTTAATTCTACCTTGGTGATTTGGTGGTGAAATATCGTTAGTTATATGATCATATTTCCAATCGAGAGATCATCTTCAACAAGCCATGACATCATAGATCAAAAATGAAACCCTTTAAATGTGATTTTGGTGTTACCTTAGGAAAGTTTCTTATCTTCATGGTACAACATCACGACATAAAATTTGATCATGAGAATACTATGGCTATCCTTGAATTTTCACATCCTTAAAAGAACAATTATTTGAGAGGATTTTAGAGGCCCCCAGACTACATCTGATGCTTTATAGAAAATATGGTAGGTAGATTCCCACCATTCACTAAAATAATGAAGAAATGAGTCACTTATCAATGGACCAATTAATATTAAGAAGTCTTTGGTAGTCTCAAGGAGCATATTTTTATTACAGTAGTATTAATACCCCCTATCAAAGTAAAGAAACTCATTTTGCATGTGAAAACCTTAGAGTGAGAATTAGACTCTTTCCTCACATATAAGAATAATAATATAAGTGAGAACAACCTTTATTATCTTTGTAGAACCATGCTCAATACTGGGACATGATATTCAGACATTGAGAAGAGTTACCACACACTAATCTTTGTAGTTCAAAAACTAAGAATCTTCATGAAGAATCATGAGGTCGATTTGTTCTCCCATGATAACCCAATCAAATACATCCTCAAAAAACCTATATGGAATAGGTTATTTGTATTTTAGGAATTCATATTATAGTATTTTGACATTCATTTTGTACAAAAAAAAATAGATAAAAGGATATGGGTTAGTAGATTTCCTTATAGAACATCCCTCTGTAGAAAAATGATTTTAAATAATGAATTTCCCAATGAAGAGATTTTATCTATTTAAGATGGAACCCATTCATGGGATATGTATTTTTACATTATATATATATTCCTAATACAAAATAAAATAGAAGACCCAAATATTAATAAATTCAGGTTTTGAGTCATTCTTATGTCTCCATTAAAGGTCGTTTTATCATATTCCATCATATTTTTGGAAGACATCACTAATAAATTTGGAAGAGTACTAAGCCTCATCGTAGGTCTATAACTACTACTAAAAATTCTAGTGGACCACATGAGTGACAATGGTGATTCAGAGTTTTTAATCATGCAGATTAATGGTGATTATAACATTATAAAGGAAGATCTGATCCCCATACTTGACTATGTGCGAGGGTTGATGGAGTAATTACCTTACAAGAAAACATTAAATCACATCCCATTTTCACATAATTCTAAATTATATGCGTTATAAAAAACATATATATTTGGTAGATCCATATCATGGAGAAATAGTTATCTATGTAGTGCACCAAAGGATGGTATTATCGTTTATCCATGACAACATGTAATTGATCAATGAGGTCAGTTCCATCCCCTAACCTGATAGTACTGCAAATGGTTGGATGATTCCCATACTGGATTATCACTAAAACAAATTTCTTCTGATAGACAAATCCATGAAAGGGAAAATCCAATGATAGGAACACAAATTTACTCTTTATGAAAAACTAAATCATCAGAAGATCCTCTATAAATTTTAATTCATGGGACCTTTTTAGTCATATTTATGGATAAGAGATTATTACTATTATGAAATAAGTACATGATGGATCCTATGGTTCCCACTAATCTGGGATCAATATTTCCCATCAAATCAGAAATCTTGGTTATTTATGGCCTTTAATGATGTAGGATAGTATAAAATTTACCCAAAGGTTCCATTCCGGTCAAATATATGCCAAATTTATCCAAAAATCCCCAGAGTTGTTGCACACTACCAAATAATCCTAACCATTTTCTATATGTGGGATAGATATGGAGGGGCCATATCTTCTTGCTACAGCTAAGAGCTTCAAGAAAATCCTTACTGGTACTGACTTATTTTCCAAATAGGTTGAGTAAATAATGCTGAAGGAAGTAGGGATAAATAGGATCATCAATTTCATGAATTCTAATATCATCACCAGATTTGGCGTCCCTCACATAATATTAATGGTAAACAACACTAATTTTTATTCTTATAAATTGAAATAATTATACCAAGAGTACAACATTGAGTCTAACCATTAATCCCATTATCATGTAATTGGGAAAAAATAGATAGAGGCTTTCAACAGTACTCAGTCAAACATACTCCAAAAAATAGTTGAAAAAGAAAATAAGTATATTCCTAAAAAATTATAGATTACTTGTGTGCTTATATTACTACAACCTATACTACCACACATACAACCCTTTATTTTCTAATATACAAGATATAAGCAGTCTTTCACATTTAGGTCCAATTTACTTCACTTCGCATTACCATTTGTGATCAACTATCCACAAATGATCAATATGCAAAACAATTAGATGAATTAGAACATCTTGATGAGAAAAGTTTGTATACCTTTCATCATTTAGAACTTTATAAAAATCAAATAGTAATAGATTTTGACAAGAATTTTTACCTCCGTTCATTCCTATAAGGAGAATTGCTTTTGGCCTGAGGGCCTCGATGATACCTGGGTGGAAACTTCTCAGGATTAATCCAAAACACGAGGGACCTTTTTTATCTATATGTTCCACTCAAATGGTGCATATTAAATGATTATGATGGAAAATGACCATATCATTACCCTTAACAATTAAAGGATTCTCAAGAAATATTACATATAACAAATGAAAGTTGGTCCTTATTGTGTGGCCTTAAAAGGCTTGATAAATGGTCCTTGTAGAATGACCATAAAAGGTACGAAAGGTTTCCCATATCGAATGAACTTAAAATATATAACAACTGGTCCTTTCCAAATGATCTTAAAAGGATTGAAAAAACAGTCCTTATCACATGACCTTAAAAGGAATGAAAAATGGAACTTATCGCATGACATAAAAAGTTACGACAAATGATCCTTGTCACATGAACTTAAAAGGAATTTAAAATGGTCCTTTTCACATGAATTTAAAAGGCATGAAAAATGGTACTTGCTATATTCCCTTAAAAGGCATGAAAAATAGAGATATAAAACTACATGATACTTTTTCCCTCTCTTGAGAGGACCACCTATTCTCAGTGTTAGTCTCCTACCATATAATATTCTTAGAACTACATGTGTCTTCATTCTCATTCTAATGAGATATATAGCGATGTAAGACCACTTATACAATCTAAGTCACAATATGATAAAAATAATCTCTCCCCACATAATAAAATTTTTAGGGTGAGAAACCACATTATTAGAACTATGTGTGGATTGATTCTCATTCTAATGAGATATGTAGTAAAATTAATAATCTCTTCCCTAGACCTATCCACAAACAAAATACCAATCCCCTATGTTTTTTGATATTATCTTTAACTATGTAGAGAATGTTCTACTCAATCATGGCCAACACCAGTACAAATTCTACCTTCATACTCAGACATCTTCATTTCACAAATCACACTCCAACTATGCTGAAACCTAGATACCAAAAACATTCCTTGGAAATCAATGATAATATAATACCACTTTAAATGAAACCATTGTTTTGAATATGAATACTGCACCCCAATATGGTTCATCATGACATTCCCAAAATATGGTTCATCAACTAGAGGTGTCTTCATCCTTAAGATAAGGATCTTTGGTTCTCATACCCTCTGAAAACATCATAACATAGGTTTCCTTTAGAATATAGTCTACGTTCATCCCTTATGTACTTTTACTATGTCATTTATTTAGATCGAAGAAACTCAAGATCATGGTTTACTATTCTTCCCCTCATGTTCAGACTATGATGAAACATTCTTGGCCTACAAGCTATATTTTGTCAATTTTTCACTTATGATTGGTGAAAGCTATGTGACCCTAAACTATGGAAAAACCAAACTACATACCATATTATGTTAAAATATGTGTTCAATTCCCTAGCTACAAGATGTCAAACTATATTATTCACATCCCTTTCCCTTTAAATTAAAATGTGAGTTTGTGGCCCACTCCTTAGAGGGCCCCTAATTCTGGTTTCAGTCTCTTACCAAACCAAGTTCCATTTATTAATTTATATGTTAAAAAGGAAACCCAAAAAATTAATTTTTTATCACACCAATCATGGCTCACATGTGATTAATAATCTTGGTAGGTTCCTTGTTATGTGGTCAATGTTCATCAATCTATCTCACATTTTGAGAATTACGAACTTAAACAATGTGAAACCTACCCCAGAACCACATGTTGGGAACATGGAATATTTGGACCTAATTCATGTTAGGTTTTTAACTCTCTTCATCCACACAAATTTTATAGGAGTACCAAAACATGGTTCAATATCTACAACCTTAAACAGGTAGTGGTCCTAGTCAAAGATTTCTGACTATAAATTTTGTTCAATTAACCCTAGGAGGCCACTAATCTTCATCTGGTTTGCATTGCCTCTATGTTTCAGCTAACCAATTCCACTAATTCCACATCTTTCACCACATCCACACTTTAGAGGGATGACCCCTTCTGAAACTGTTCTCCTACCACAATGTATTCCAGAATTACACGTGAAATGATTCCCCTTTTACTAGGATATTTTGTGATTCCCAGACCCTACATCATGGACCATATGTAATATAAAAAAAATCACTTTCCCCTTTCTTATGAGCTAGATTTATGAAAGGAAGACCCTATGAGAGATATGGGAAATATATTCTCAAAAAATTAATGGTATTGTAACTATATATTCATAAAATACTCAAGACTAAATGATTCCATCATGATTTCATAACATCTGCTTTTAATAAACCACACCTCATTGTTCTGAGAATCTCATATCCTCACTAACATCCCTTGGATATCTATGATAGAAGCATCCTACTATAAATTAAAACTTTTTTTTGAATATGGATACTATGACCCTAATGTGGGTAAGCATAATATATCCCTAGTGTGGCCAATCAACTAAAGGAATCATCATCCTTAGGAGAAAATAATTTTATCTTAGCACGCTTTGAAATCATTAAAACAAAATCCACCTTTCAAATGTTGTATGTGTTCATCCATTATTTTCTTTCCATATATCACTTTCAAAGATATGTGAATCTAGAGACAATTAATTACAATTTTTCTTCTCAATTCTAATTTTTTTTGGAATAATCCTCACTTGAGATCCCTTTTTGTGTTTTCATGTTCCCCATGAGATTATTTCATATTCCTATTGTCTGATTCAATACTATCTAAACCTTATATGGATTGTTTATTTAAGTTTTCTCTATTAAATCTGGTAATAGGGATGGATTGAGTGTGGTTATGGCCAACTTTCTCACACTATAAATTTCTTTTTCAGTGTAGATTAGTTTTCCATCATTATTAATAATTATTTTTTTCCTCTGAGTCCTTAATCTTAATTGAATCAGACATTCATGTATGGAAAATAGAAACAAGTAAGTGAACAAGAAAGAACATGATTTTATATATTCATTGATAAAAAATAAGAGGATCATCCCCAAGTTGGAATCTATCTCTTTGGTATAGTCTCATATCACAATATTCCATTGATATAGTTTTTGTGTTGATGGATAGATACTTGGGCTTCACCGATAATATTTTGAAACTTAGATAATGCTTTATCCTCTACTTCCCCATAAAGAAAAATATTTTCCATCATAACATAAAGAACATCCCTTCCTCGAGATTTAACCTCTTCCAAAGACTGATGAAGCTATATGAGTTCTCCCTTGACAACATCCAATTACCTTTGGAGATGTATCACTTTCCAAGATATCTCATCAACTCATCATTGGAACTCTTCAAACTTTGTGGCATGATTTTTTTCTTATTAGGATAATGTGGCCCATATATCATCAGATTTGGTAAAGAAATCAATAATGATAAGTTTTTGTGTCTCTTTATCCTACTCCCACTGACGAATGACCTCCTTCTCAGTGTAATTTATTTCATGATAGTCAAACCTACTATATCCCATTTTGGTGAACATGATTTAGAGTCAATAGAGTTTCTAGGAAATATATTCTAATTTTGAATCCATGACCAGCCTCCATATATATTTCCAAATAAATTAGCGATACATATGAAAATAATTTTGGCCTCTAAGTTTTCCTCAGAACCCCTATTAGGAGGATATACATAACAAAGTATTGAATAACTCAAATAGGTAGGTTGTGTCACTCCATCTAGAGTGAATTCATCCCTTTCTAGTGTCGGTTGATGAAAAGGAGTAGAAACTTCAACTTTAGGCCTGAAAAAAGAAGTAGATGATGATAAATGATTCATAAAAGAGTATAAAATTGTTAGCATTTAAATATGTAACCTAGAGATAAAAAATTAATCAAACAAGTTTCCTTTTATCAGCCATGGGTTGACTAGTATGTGGACTTAAGTTTCTCTCTATTTATCTAGTTTTATCATTTCATATAATGGAAACCCTTCAATTAGGAACTTATTCTTAGGCATTTCCTAGGCCCATGTTGGATGGACCCTGAGAATTTTCCACCTTGAGATCCCAATTTAGTGTCTCCTTAATTACAATGGAATGAGGAACCTCAGTTCCCTAATCATAGACCACCTTGGCGATACTATTTGAAGATAAATCTGTATGAGGCAAGAGTTTTGATTGACACATCAGACCTAAGAATATCTAATATGAATAAATAAAGACTCACACCTATATAACTCTTTAGTAAAGTCCCTAAAATCCAATAGAGAGCCCAGGATATCAATTTTGTGTGATAATGTCCTTTTTTTCTATCACATTATTAAAAAATGCCTCATGTTTCACTGTATCCTCACTAGTGGGGGTGACTGAGATGCCTGGATTGAGGCCCAAATCTTCCCCTCCATCAATCCCACCAACCGTGGGTTTTCTAGGAATCAACTCATAAGGTGAGGTATTCACATAAGTTAAAGGGGATGATATCCTAGGATCCATGGGAGAATATATTTCTGACAAGTGTAGTTGTTTCCACTTACAGAAATCTTCTATGGTCAAGCCCTTGTAAAAAATGATTGGCATATGAAGTATCTTTAAAATACCATTAGTTTTTTCCTCTTCTGGCCTCCTTGAATTGGGATCTCCATCAACACTAACATCAAAGGGTTAAATCTATTGTATATCCTACTTTTAGGTAGTAGTAGGATTCGTAGTGGTCTTTATGGGATCTTTTTATGTGTATAGTGAATTTGGAAAAGACATTGAGGGGAAAGTAAACAATCACTACCTGATATCTTCTTAGGAAAACTTTTAATTACTAGGAATCTTATTCTCACCCAAGGTTAATGTGGGAAGGTAGGGTCTTGTCCTTTTACATAACTACCACTAAAGGTTTGGACTCACCCGTAAGGGTCCATGCTTCACCCATGACATGTTCCTATCTTCATAAAGGATCATCACCAGATCCTTTAAGAGAAGAAATATAAGTTTTTTCTATAATATGTTACTACAGTTAGATGAACATAAAAGATGAATTAGAGGAAAGTAGTATTGTAAAAATCAACCATTAGTGGTGACATTCTTGGCCAAAAACGTTTCCTTCTTCTAATGTTTTTCTCATAAAATGGGAGAGTAGACTTACTTCTTCAAATATAGTTACTAGGGGAGGTAGGTGAGAATGTTCTCTTTGCATTTCATGCTCTATTATCCTTTTTATGAGATATAAACCCCCCATATTTTAAGGATTAGATACCTCTATCTTGATAGGGATACCAGCTATGGTATATCTTGGTGATTCTAGTCCAGATGACTATTCCTCTTCCTCTTAATCTTCACTCTACAAGTCAAAATTATGTATTTTCCTTGTGAATAACCACTTTTTAACAAAAAATAGTGGAGGGGAGGGGGAGATAAGGAAAGAGGATTACATCTGCATGATTTATGAACGTTTCTCATTCATCGGGGTGTTGATCATCCACCCCTTCGGTGATACCCCTAGCCATCAGAAAAATCACTCGTTTTGTGGAAAGGATATGACTATTAGTGGAATAAACGAGAATCTATTTCTCTTTGATATTTTTTTTGACTGTGATGGGATTAGTATCATAATGAAAGAATTAGGGTTATGAAACATATTGGAGCTATAAAATACAAAATCCATATTAAAGAAATGTCCATAAATCCTTGATATCAAAAGGAATGTATTGTAAGAATTAAACAGCCTTAGGCCAAACATAATCTGATGCTTCCCTATTTAACTTTGAAGAAGACCTAAAATCCATCAGCATGATGGGGTAACAAGTCCTTTCCTTCCCAATGAAAGTTTTAACTACTAGATCACAACTATATTATTTTTATGGTTTCTCAATCACATCATATCATCTTTTACATGTGAGACTCTTTCAACTATATATCACCGACCAGACCATGATTGGGGTCATGGAGTTGATATTAGAGCTATGTCACCATCAAAATCTATTAAAAATAACGTATTTCACTTTCCTTGTCTAGTGGGTATGGAATAAATGACATAGAGAACAATATTAGTCCAAATAATTTGAAGATATGAGGAAATCCAAGAGTTGGAGTACCTAGGAGTTAACCTGATAGACACAGATAGTGGTGGAAACTTGGTTATAACCTTGGATAATTCTGAGGCCATGAGAACCCATAGCTTCCTGGACACCATAAGGAGGTTTTATTATCAAACTTCAATTTTATTGTTTACAATTTTTTTCTATTGGAACTTGAATTGGCGTGAAAATCTATATGGAGTATAGGATTCACAAATGATCTCTCCATCTATCCGTGTCTCCAGCACACAATCCCTCAAACCTATCATATATGATATCAACTCATAATCACTAAGTTAATTATCAAAAATTAATCTAGTGGGTGGATCCCCATATGGTAATAGGTTAAAATCTATGGATAGACTCGTAATATTCACAAACAACCCATATTTCAGGGTTAGAGGTATTATGCTAGAGACAACATAGAAAATTAGACCAAATTGACATCTAAGAATACCAACTTCACTAAGTACTGCATAAGAGTTTAAGTGTGCCTCTATCTATCCCCATAGTACCTAGAATATCCCTAAAATACATAAATGGGCCTTCCAAACATAGACATTAATCATGAACTTATGGATCTTCACCAGGATGGGTGATTCCATCCCCACATTCATTTCCTATGCTAGCTTGGATACTATGAGGAACATCATCAACCTCAAACCACCATTAGACTCATGAACCAATTCTATGTAGGTACTCAACCAAATTTCCATAAATCCAATAAGTTAGGTATCAGTAGTGATGTTAGGAAACATCATATAACTCTAATTCTTATATTGTCCTTACTCTAATACATTTGAATATTTAGCCAGGATGCCCGGATTTTCTATTATAGGACACCCCTTGAAATGCTGAAATCTAGGTCCCTGTACTCTAGGATCCAAGAAAAAATTCATCCATGATTATGGATGAACACCACCCCTTGGGAAAGGGTATTTCTCTATGAACTATTGGGTTATTTTAAATAATTCATGATCCAAGAATGAAATTTGTTTAACATCATCCCATGCCACCTTTGATGGGATGAATTCATCATACATTGATCCAAGGATAAGTGCTACCAAGATTTTATTGAATTCCCATAAACAAATGTTGGATTTCACATATGTAAGGTGAAAAGTTTTAGTATATAGACTCTATCTACTAAGAATCTCTAGGATTATATCTGGATTATTGTATACATATGTCTTGGCCACCCAGACAACTTCTCAGTCTCGAAAACAGCTCACGTAAGATGTACCCAATAGGCATGCATCCAATCGAGAATAAATCCTAAAATGGAAAGGAAATGAAAATATTCATTCCATCCCCTCAATTTTTCAGTGTAAGATCAGTTAAAAATGGAAGATAAATAGTGCATCTTCGTCCCAAAGATGTGGGTCTTCAAGCCTGGATCTCTCTTGGTGTGGTTCATCAAGCACTTAGGGGATTTTGTTTTTTCATTAATGTACAAGACATTGAAATAAATACTATATTTCATAAAATATTTCTTTCATGTGATCTAGGATTGTGGGGTATACTTGTCTATCCTTAGGATGAGAAAATACTCTAAAATTTAGGGTTAATATAAAAGTAATTGTTCACTCTTTGGATACTCAAAATGTTACTTCTTTAAATTATTCACAAGGTTTAAAATAATAAGATCATATAATCGACAATATCCTAGCCCTAAAATATCCAACATTTTCTCTATACGAGTACCAGTATGGTATTAAGAAATGGAAGTCACTTTTCCAACCATTGAAAATATGAAAGAATAAATATAATATTTTGATTATCATTTATTTATTAGCTTAAAATAATCATTCACTATGGGGAGCCTAGGGTAGAAGGCTGTCAATTCCTACACAATTGGTTTTCCCAACCTTGGGTAGGAATTTGGTAAAGGGGAGAATTTCTCCCAAGTGCCTCATGTAGGCCACTATTCCCAAGTTCCTTGCACATGACACTCTTCCCATATTCCTCACAGAGGCCACTATTCTTAAGTACCTCATGAGGGCACATTATTTATGTCACTGTGTTTACGTCTGTAGACGCCGAAAAAGTTCGTAATTCTAAAAGGAAGTTTCGAAATGACGAAGTAAAGCTATATTCAGACCCAGAGACCTGGTCCGAAGGGCCCAAAAGTGTTGAGAAAAATAAAGGAGGATGTGAATGAAAAAAGGTTGACCACGCGAAAGGAGTCTGAGATTTGCGAAAGGTCCCCGGAACCGGCACATAATTTTGCGTGCCCGCACCCGTGCGGTTCCCTTTTGCGCTCCGCCGTCTCCTGGCGCGCAAAATTTCGCATGACGCCTAGATTCTGTGATGCCGGAGGCCTATAAATAGAAGGAGACCCCTTACATTTTGGGGTTTCAGAATTTCAACCGGCTCTCGTGTGAGAAATAGGACTTTAGCGCGCACAAGTGGCCTTCAGGTATTGACCCTTTTCGCACAACCTCACCCCGGGATCTGCCTTTGTGTTCAATCCCTATGGATTATAAATTTTTTTAAACCCCTCAGGGTTCCCCCTTTCATGAAATTCCTTCCAGTTGTGCACAAAACGGTCTAATTGTGTGCAATCCCTTCGTTGGGTGTGGCCTTGCCTTAGGGATCGACCTTTTCCACTCGCACGCAATTCGCTTCCCTCGCATGCAATTCCCATGCCCCAATTTCACGCCATCCCGGTGTTTTGCGCACAAACCTTCCCTTTGCGTTCAATCCCCAGCCCCCTCACCTTGACGCCCCCCCCGGGTGCCTCCCTGCATAGACACCCAATTTCCTCTATACCAGGCGTGCATGCCATGCGCTGTTTTCCCGTACGACCTTCCAGGCTCGTACGAAGTAACCTCATGGTCTCTTGGGTGGTGTTTCCTGTTGCATTTCTTTGCCTCATTCTCCTTTGAATAAGCATGATAACGGCTATTGCTTCTTCGCATATCCACGCTAACGTGGACCCCTCGATGATTCGCTCTAAGACCCCCCTTCACAATGTCCTTTCTGATGCCTTCCCTCCCACAAGGGGTAGAGGGAATCGGTTATGTAAGTCCTAGGGGTGTGGAGTGAACCCACCTCATCCGAGCTGCAGGATGTCAAACTATCAAGTACATCATCCTCAACACATGATGTTAAACTATGATCCGGCCCCGTGCCTTGCGCACAGGGTCCCCTCGACTCAGAAATTCTTTACACCACTCATCTCTACGGGATGGAATCACCCTCACATGGGATGACATCCTCCCTCTCAGAGTGGAATTTTTCGACGGGGGAAGGGTTGCCTTAGATCGTAATCCCCTACCCTCTCTTACAGAAGGTAGCACCCATGCACCTCTGTACTTCCCCACTGCCAAGGCCAGTAGACGGTGTGACAGGGAATGAGGCATCTCATTTGTTCAGTCGCAAATCCCTTTCCCTCTGTGGCTTGTCACATTTTAGGCCTCCATCCTGGAGTAATCCTTGACACCATGGGCCGCTCAATGCATAAGCCCCTCTCCACTTCCCATGGACGCACCTTTCACGTCGTGATCGTCTGGTCCCTTCTGCCTCTTGTTTCTCACACCGAGCATGACTCACGTGGGATTAGAGTGAGAATCAACCATGACATCCTCATATGGGACATCTCAGAGCATAAGCCCCATCCCAGTGAACTACGAGGACTTTGATCCGTGCTAAGGCATGGTATGTAGGAAGCCTCCATGAGGTTCAAGCCCACTACCCGGTTGTTCTAACCTCTTCATGTCGGTTCGCCAACTCTATAGGCCACATCAGAGCATAAGACCCATATCCACAATGGGCCGCCTCAGAGCGTAAGCCCCATATCCATCATCATGGGCTGCCTCAGAGCGTAAGCCCCATATCCATCATCATGGGCTGCCTCAGAGCGTAAGCCCCATATCCATTATGGGCCGCCTCCGAGTGTAAGACCCATCCATCCCAAACTACGTGGACTTTGATTCCCTACCACGAGGATATATAGGAAGTATCCTCGAGATTCAAGCGCAAAGCCATCACCCATCCTGATCCTTATCCGGGCCGCTACATCTCGGTTGGATCATGCCACCTCATTCCACTCCACAATATCTGGGAATCCGCCCATGTGTTAGCCCCAACATCGGAGTTCCCTTTAGGGGGTTCTTTTATCTGATCCACTCTTAGTGTTCTAATCAGTTAGATCCATCCCTGTTGGACGTTAAAATCACGGAATACCCCGTGTTAAAAATGGGAAGCTAAGGAAAACCTCAGATACATGCCAATGGCATGCAATTCCCCACATTTGATGTGGGATTCCTCGGGATTCCGTGCCCTCGAGAAGCCCTATAATATGGTACATAAGACAGAAATGCCAATCCACCAACGCCAAGACATGCCAACGACTCCTCAGCGTGACCATTCTCCTCACCGAAGGTTGCCACCCTGACTAGACCCCTTGGAGCATCTCGACGGAATCCACATACTTAACTGGTGTCCATGAAGATATGGCACCGGGAATAGGATTCACAAATACATCTTAAATATATGAGGGAGACCCGGACTAGGTGACGAGCTCCGAGGAGGAATCCACGGAAGGAAGAACTGACATCCCATCATCCCGGTTTCGATCAAGGAGCAGACATCCCTGAACAAGGAACAGATGTCGCCCACCTTTGGAAAGTGGGAATGCGGGGCCACAAGCTACGCATCCTCCCCTGCGTGATGGATTTGTGCACGTGCCCCAGGGGAAAGCTTCGGAAATAGAAAATGGTGAACCCGACGTGAACCCCTTCTCCTCAATACAGAGACTGGTAGCGTTGGGGTTTCGGAAGATTAGCATGTCACCAGGTCTGGGCACCCAACACCAGGACGTGAAACCCGGCATGGGTTGGGACAGTCAGGACGTTG
Source organism: Viscum album (assembly GCA_963277665.1). NCBI lineage: Eukaryota > Viridiplantae > Streptophyta > Magnoliopsida > Santalales > Viscaceae > Viscum > Viscum album. The sequence goes on from OY728130.1 coordinate 302,411,164, forward strand.
AGCCCTCCATTCTGCGACGTTGTCAGCGTGGATCCCTCTTAACAACTATAGAAGACGGAATGGCTCTGGGCTATTGGTTGTCGATTTCTTTTCCTATTAGTGTTAATGGGTTTATCTCCCTACTTTGAGGAATCAAATCACTGCATCTGGAGCTCGATCGCCACCTGCCTACTAGCGCAGGAGCAGGGGCAGTACAGACGTGGCCACCCCGTGTGGTTCCGCCTTTTCCACAGCAACTCCGACCGCTGCAACTACCGAGCGCTCACACCCCCTCTCCCCGTCAGAGATTATCCAACGAAGGGTGATCAACGACCTTGTGCGTAGGTACGAGGAGGAAGGGGTCATACCCACCAAGAAAATGGCCCATTTGGATCTCGAGGCAGCTGTGCCTCATCACCGTCGCCACCCCCTAGGGCCGTGCAGGGAGCCGCTGCTCCCCACCCCGACGTTCAACCTATTCGGGAGTTTATCCCCGGAATTCCTCGACACCTCCCTTCCATATACCGATGAGGTAGGGGATGTCCGAGTTCACCCGATCGGAGACCCGCTTCAAGGGTTCACTGTAAGGGCCCCCTCCAGGCTGCATCGACGCCGCCGCCCGACTCCCCGAGCCGAGGAGTAGACAATCCATGTGCCCACACCACCGGCTTCAACCCACCTGACCTGACGTCAGCGTCGGGCGTGAGCGGAAGAGGATGCCCGCCCTGGGGAATCAACGTCAGCAGCCACTGTGGCTTGAGCCACTACTGACTCCTATCAGAAAACCCCCGCACATGTTGAGCAGGGGTAGTTACATGCCCGACCGGGATCGAAGCCCCGACCGCCCCGTGGGTAGGTTGGGTCGACTCTCCCGGTCGCAGGCACATGCAATGGCCGCTGCGGACCAATTCACGGTAGTGCCATCCAGCGTGAAGGCCTCCTCCGTGCCACTGTTCTGGAAGGTATGGGTCCTCCCTACTTCCAACCTCAACTCGAAGGACTTCCTAGAACCACCCTTTCCATAGGTAAGGGGCTTCCCCATGACTGCTATGCTCCAGGTGGGGCTCTTTCCCGCGCCCACTACACTGGGTACAGGGTCACTTCCCCTACCGCTGATCGCAAGTATGGGGTCGTTGAATATCAGGTCACTCAACCACATGGAGGTCCTCCCCATGCCCCTTTCAAAATTTGCCCCGGTGCTCCTCACACCCTAGATTTCAATCCTCTCCGCCCCAGCACCACCACGGCCAGACGATTCCATGACGGAAATCAGCCCTGCCCCGAGGAGCTACCCAGGGGCAGGAAGGTGGGACGTCATCACTGAAAGGGAAATGGCAGGGAAGGCCGGACAGAAATCAAACTAGTCTATTTCTCATACTCTGAGGTGTAATACGACTCAGTGATGGCGCCCCCCAGTCCTTTGAGTCAAGGGCAGGGGTAGGGACACAGCGCTTCATCCTCAAACTCCTTGAATGCGAGATACATATGATCCCTGCCTCCCTCCGAAGGTATATTTAAGAGGACGAGGACCTAGCGTACCCCTAGGGATCAAAATTGCAGTCACTATCAGCCTCTTCGGAAGCACCTTCCGCCTCGGTCAGAGATGACAGAGACCTTTTTTGGGGCTCGATGGTGGAAGAGACGCGACGTAGCACACCCTCAGAAAGCACCGACACTATGACAGGAGGCCCTTTCGCTGGCCCATCCTATCATGATGAGGTATCCAAGACACTGCAACCCTTGGAGGATGACTTAGGGTTTGGCGGCCAATCGTCCTGCTCGCCGTATTCACCGCCGGCCAACCCACTGGCCCTGCGGCCTGCCTCGACACCGCCGCCAGTTCCCCAATCACTCCCAGTTGATGAGCGGGGCTATCAAGGGTCAGATCCTGAACCTGAGCCGTGGAGCTTCTGGACCATCCTCGCAGTAGGACACTAAGTCTTGGCTGGTCGTAGGGTCTAATTTTGGTATACATGAATCGTTCACCCTGGGAGAGTTTGAATGTTTTCACCAGACTCTCTAGGCGACTCACTCCCGTCTTCGCCATCAGAAAGTGCATTATCCAAGGAGTCAAGCACACCTCGAGGACATCGATGAGAAATGTTGTTGGGTCGACCTGGGCATGCTCCCCGCAGTTCGGCATCCTGAATCACTTAGCCACCGCAGATCCCTCTAACAACAATGCATTCAGATTTTTCAAGTACTCCTCAAGGTTATCGAAGAGGAAACACCCACACACACGTCCATGGATGGGGGTGGTATGATTCCCTTATCTTCAGTGTGATTCACCGACAGCCTGACTCCCCGAGCGGCTCTGAGGGCATGCCTTCGAGGGCAGTGGCACTCAACATGGAAGATTTGTCGGGAGAAGGGAACGGTCTGGAATATCTGGACGAGGACTCACCCCCTGGGGACAAGCCGATACTGGACCCATCAGGAAGGATTAATCACCAAGAGAGGAACCTCCTAGGTCTCCCCACACCCACTGAGGCATTAACACTGAGCAGGAACATTATTAAGGGTAAAGAGCATGTTGGGGGTGCCAAGATTTCCAACCTGTCGGCCTCAGTGCAGAAGGCAGAGGAAGATCCCAAGAAGGACATGCTGCGCCAACAGCTTGCTGAGCAGAAGAGGTTGGTTGATGAGCTTCTGGCTGAACGCATTGTAGAGCGGCAGCCCGATTACAGTGATCCTGGTACGAGACAGTAGGGGCAGGAACAACTACCCCTCGGCGAGATTATACTAAGAAACCTTGATCATAATGTGTTCACTGATAGAGGAGAGGCCAGAGCTCACGGTAAGAGGGCACAATATGTTTCGCCAAACCCTCCTGAGCGGCGTGACCACCCAACAGACCCCGTTCGGGTTCCTCCAGCTACCCCAAGAGTCGCTCCACTAGCCGCCCCACTAGCTTCTAAGCTTGACTACCAGATTGAAGAGCCCGGTAATGCGCTTGTGGTTAGGGATCCCCGTCAGGATAGGAACCTGCATCCAAACGATCCGATAGAAGCTTTCATCTCCCACTTAGAGGCTTTAGAAACTCGGCAGGTGGCGATCCCACCGGATGGAAAGACATACCTAGCATGGGTGGATGATATGCCAACACCTTCAGGATTTGGGAACCCCACTTTCACCCCCTTTAACGGGATGGGAGACCCGCCACATCACCCGTCCCACTTCAACTCGAGGTGTGGCCCTACGTTAGGAACTCCAGCGCAGTAGGAGGCCGCCAAGCTCTATTTATTTGTTCCGACACTAGAAGGGCCAACATTCATCTGGTACAGCTAAATCCCTATCAGATCTGTGACTAGCTTGAAAGACCTTCGCAGGAAATTCCTCTACTAGTTTAGTTCCACAACCCAAAAGTCGAATATTGCATACCTCTTCAGGTGAAATCAAAGACCCGATGAGTGAGTCGCGAACTTCGTCTCCCATTGGAAGGGGCTCACATACTCCCTTAACATGCCACTAACTCAGGAGAAATTACTGACAATGTGCGTAGGGAACATCAGGGCAGATCTGGTCCCTTCTCTGATCACTCAGAATTACCCTGGAGCATTCCGGGACTTCTCAGAGAAGTCTCAACGCCTCAAAGAAGCCCTGCGACAGGCCAGTCAGGCACACCCGCTGCCTCCTGTAATCCCTAAAAGGAGAGCTGCCAGAGGTGAGCCCGGTGCTATGGCCCAGATTGAGGGCCCCAGGCAGCTAGTGTTGCTACCAGTGTGTCCAGCTCCGCAACCCCATAGGGGTCCGCCTCTATGGGCACAACTTCCAGCCCAACAGCAACTACCTCAAAATCGGCAAGCGCCTCCGTGTAAGGCACCTCCACTTCCTAGGAGAGATAACCAGGTTCCACCTCCTCGACATGCTCCTTCGGCCCCTCATCAGGGCCAGCCTCATAGATCCCCATTTCCTGATAGAAGGAATCTGACCTACTCTTCTGATGAGGCTCAGGTCCCCGGTTACTTCTGTAGTGCCTTGGAGCAGAGGATTGTGCGGCTGCCTGAGTGCCGAAAGCCAGAAGAGGTGAATCTCACTGATCACCCTAACTACTTCCCTTATCACCGGACCCTGGGGCACACCATCTAGTGATGCTACTTGTTTAAGAACTGGCTCCAAGACCAGATTGAAAACAATATATTCAGGTTGGGCCCAGCCCCGACATAAGTAGTTGGTGTCTTTGTGAAATCAAATGGCAGTAGCGACGACGAGGATGAATGGCAGCAGGTTTCCGACCGTGGGTCCTAGAAGTATAATGATTGGATGGCCCGAAAGACGGTCGCCCGCGCCCTTAGAATCATCCGTGCAGGCCTGGATCAGCCAGAGCCCTTAGAAGCTACGTTTTCTACCTCGACATCGTCATCCCATCCAGCCTCTTCCCAGAAGAGCAAGAGGAGGCGAAACAAGAAGAAAGAACGCGCCCTTCCAATGCCGTTGTCATCCCGTACTCTTGGCGAATTTATTCCCCTAGAAATGGGGATCCCTCCGAGACTCCTCCCGGTAGTGGATGACTCCTCAAGTGACAGTCCGAGGTACGCTTCGGTTAACATCGTAGAGTTGGTAAATCCCTTTTTGACTCCCAACGATGAGGAATGCCAGGTGGACCTTCCCAATGTCCCCATCCATCGCCAGTGTCGGCAGAGCCATGGCTACATTAATTGCTCGGGCACGACAGTTGGCACCTCTAGCCAGGCCGTGCACGCCGCGGAGACTAGACAACATGCCCAGTGCAGAGCTCAACACACGCAGCTCCTTCATCCGGTGTGAATAGGTTCTCCTCTACCATCATTTGTGTTGCTGGATTAGGCGGAACCACATCGGCCGTGCCGTGACCAGATCCGATCTACCACCAGCCGGCCCCAGCCTTCCGGTCCTAGTCAGGCAGTCACTCTTCGGGTTTCTACTAGTGAACAGTGAGATCTTCCAGCCTAGCCAGCCGGACCCGTCATTCCTCCAATCGTAGAGCGGCCTCATGTAAGTAGAAGCTCATGTTTGGACCAAAAGTATGTTGTTCTGAAGCACCTAGCCGGCATTCCAGCAAGGTTTTCTATCCTTGAGGCTCTTCTCCTGTCGTCTGAAATGCGTGAGGTGCTTGCCGAGGACCTGAGGAGCCCCCTCTAGTTTGAGACGGAGGTAGCAGCTATAGAAGCCTTCCACGCTGAGGTAATTGAGAACGCCGAATGCCAGGCAGTTATCTCATTCTCTGGTGAAGATGAAGATCTCCCCATACAGGGGCATATTCACCCACTGTACATCACTGGCCAGTTCAATAGCATGGAAGTCTGCTGCTGTCTTGTTGACACAGGTTCTGGGATTAACCTAATCCCAAATCGGACACTGTAGAAGCTAGGTCTATATGAGGATGATTTAACTCCCTCCGACCTCAGGATTCAGGGGTATGACCGGACCGAGCAAACTCCAGTCAGCAAGATTTTCTTGAAGACCCAGTTCGGTGGCCTAATTGCCAACACCGAATTCATGGTTGTCTCTCAGGACACCGCTTACAACACATTGATGGGAAGACCATGTCTCCACCTTCATGCGGCGGTCCACTCATCGTATCACCAATGCTTCAAATACTCACTTAATGGTCGAGTAGGCATGCTCCAAGGAGATGCATCTCCTTTTTCCTCTTGTGAAGCCCGTTATCTGGATGCCGACTATTAAAAGAGCAAGGATAAGTAGATTCTGGAAGGTGAGGTTTAGCCCGCCATTGTCACAAGTGATCCTTGGGCAGGTTTGGATGATGCCTATGTCTTCCCAATCCATCGGTTGGAGGCCACAACCCCCAACATGGGGCAGTGTTTTGTTGTTTTGGGTACAAGAAGAAGGCATATTCCCAAGTCCAAGCGAAGTCAAAAAATCACCTCATACTCCTATACCAACCAAGATCGGGTGATCTCGGAGCCTCCCACCCCTGTACGGTATTGGGATGTCAGGCTCATGGCAACGACGATACGTCAAATATGTCTCTTCCGTCGGGCTGGGATCAATCGGCTCAAGACGACGCACCATTACTGCTTTGATATCATCAAGAGTGGCCCCTTAGGCCGAAGACCAGATGGTACTGTATCGAATTCCTTCATCTCTATGGTCTCAGTGGCACATGAGTCTCCCGATATGATGACTACTGCCACCCAAGCTGACACCAGCTTCCTATCAGGGTCTGGTAGCCCAGAAGTAGCCCCCCCCGTGGATTATCCCTCCACAAGTGGAGAGGAGGACATGGAAGATGCGCCCCCTCCTTTGAGGAGGGCGCCTCCACCATGGTCGATGAGTTGGTACAGGTGAACCTTGGTAGTGAGGCAGACCCGAGACCCACATTGGTCAGCGCTGATATGCCCCCCGAGGAGTGGCAGTGGTATGTGGAATTCCTCAGACAGCACCGTGATGTCTTCTCTTGGAGTTACGACGAGTTTCCATGGCTAGATCCCCAGGTAGTCATCCACCACCTTGGTCTCCCGGTGAACCATCGTGGATTCAATCAGCCTCCCAGAAAGATGCTCCCTTCTCATAGTTCCATGGTTAAGGCCGATGCTGACAAGCTTATCAAAGCCAACTTCGACAAGGAAGTTCAGTACCCCCGGTGGATAGCCAACATTGTGCCGGTTATAAAGAAAAATAAATATATTAGGGTCTTTATCGACTTCCGCGGTCTCAATCGCCACTATCTGAAGGATGATTTTCCCTTTCCAGTGACAGAATTGTTGATTTATGCCACGACCGGGTTCCAATCCCTCTCCTTCATGGATGGATATTCCGGGTACAACCAGATCTGGATGGCCCTCGAGGACGAGGAGTCAACTGCTTTCAGGGCACCCCATGGTACTTTCTATTACCAGGTTATGCCTTTCGGCCGGAAGAATGCGGGTGCCACTTATTATCAGGCCATGCATCGCATATTCAAGACGATTCTGTGAACATTGGTGGAATGCTACATGGATGATCTGGTAGTCAAATCTCGCCAGCGCCAGGACCATCTCAAGGATCTTGAGAAAGTGTTCGGTTTCCTTCGTTCCCGCCACCTGAAGATGATCCCGTTGAAGTCTGCCTTTTGGGTCACCTCCGGAAATTTCCTTGGATTTTTTGTTAGGCAATGAGGCATTGAGATCGACCTAGAGAAGATCAAGGCCATCAGCCACTTGCCTCCCCCAAGAAATATTCGGGAGATGCGAGGTCTCCAAGGCCACTTAGCCTACATACGCCGATTCATTGCGAATCTGGCTAGCAAGTGTAAGCCCTTTACCCAGATCATGAAGAAAGGAACCACCTATGAATGGGATGGAGAGTGTCAGACCACATTTGAGGAAATCAAGCAGTACCTGCTCCAACCTCCGGTCTTGATGACACCCATTTCCGGGAAGCCGTTAGTCCTTTACGTGACTGCCCTGGAACGGTCCCTCAGTGCACTTTTCACCCATAAGAATAGCAAGGGAATAGCAAACAACATCTACTACCTCATCCGCATGCTCCTCGATGCAGAAATTAGATATTCTACTATAGATAATAGCTTCCTGGCGATCGTATTTTCCATACAAAAATTTCGGCACTACTTGCAGCACCACGAGGTATAGTTGGTCTCTTAGGTAGACCCGTTGAGGTACATCCTGAACTGACCTATGTTGACTGGCTGACTAGCGTGGTGGGCAGTGATCCGCCAGCAGTTCGACATCATGTTTGTACCTCAGAAGGCTATCAAAGGATAGGCATTGGAAGTCTTTTTAGCTGTGAACCCAACCTTCGTGGATTAGCTGTTGGACCTAGGTTTTCCTGATGAGGCAATCCTTTAATTTGATCATGTCGTCTTCTACTGGAATATGCACTTTGATAGTGCCTCCCGAATCCCCACTGGTAGGAGAATCAATGATCCTAGGCTCAACAGAGTGGGCTTGGGTATCGTCTTCATCACCCTAGAGCAAGCCGTCCTTCCATATTAGTTCATATTGTCAGAGGGCTGCACCAATAATGAGGCAGAATATCATGCCCTCGTCACTGGACTCGAGCTGGCCCTTGAGATCGACGTGCCCCATCTGCATGTGAAAGGGGACTCCAAGATCGTCATCAAGAAGGTCAATGGCGACTATATTGTCAGGAAGGAAAAACTTGTGCCATTGTTGGATTGCACCCTCCATATAATGGCCTAGTTCCCTTCTCGGCCGGAGGTCGTTCATATTCCCCAGTCACAGAACGGTCCAGCAGATGCTTTGTCCAGCCTGGCCGCATCACTCGCGGAGCCTGAACAGGGCGACCTGATTATCCACATGGTGCACTGGAGAGTCATTGCTCCCGTCACCCCAAAGGATGATTGCAGACCGTGGGTAAACCATCTCACCGCTAGTGCCCATATGTCAGGAGCCCCGGGTACCTCAGATGCGGTGATTGAAATAGCTCCTGATTGGAGGACACCCTTGGTTGAATACCTCCCACACGGTGATCCCCCGTTAGACCGAGCAGATCACGAGTGAGTCTGATTCCGCGCACTGCAGTTTACCCTTCCGAGCAGTCCCAGCCTTGAGCAGATCCTTTACAAATGCGGATTTGATGGTGTTCTCCTCCGTTGCCTTCAAGGAGTTGAGATTCCACAGGTCATGCAAGAGTTTCATACTGGTTCCTGTGGCACCCATCAGGCCGGGTTGAAGTTGTCTAAACAGATTTGGAGGCTGGGGTACTTCTGGCCCTCCATGATCTATGACTGCATTGAGATTCCCAAGAGGTGCCATGCCTTCCAAGTTCATGATAACTTTGTGAATCGTCCACCAGAGCCTCTCCACACTACCAAGTATTCTTGGAATTTTTTAGTCTGGGGGGTGGATGTCATAAGACCTTACCCACCAGTAACATCTCACAAATGCCGGTTCATTGTGACCGCTACAGATTTCTTTTCCAAGTGGGCAAAGGAAATTCAGCTCAAAGAAGTCAAATCCCATTCTATCACTGACTTTGTGAGTTCCAACATCATCTATCAATATGGATTACCTCACGCTATCCTCATGGATAACGACACCAACTTCTGAGCGGTTGAGCTGAAGAAATTGTACGCCAAGTACAACATTCGATCTAACCATACCTCTCACTATCATGCACAGGCGAATGGACAGATCAAGGCATTTAACAAAACACTATCTAACATTCTGCAAAAGATGGTTGGTTAGAACAAGAAGTGTTGGCCGGATAAACTCCCCAACGCACTTTGGGATTATCGGGCAACGACTCATAATTACACCCAGGTGACCTCGTATTCCTTGGTGTACGGATATGAGGTCATCCAGCCCATCGATATTCAGTTTCCCACATTGTGTATGGTGGTCTATGACCAGTAAGTGCCGGATAGGGTTTCCGAAATCCATCTAGCTGAATTGGAAGCGCTGGACGAGAATAGGATTTGTGCTTTGCACAACCTGGAAAGGCATCAGAGCAGGATGGCTTGAGCTTTAAACATGAAGGTTTGGCTCTGCTCTTTCCTTTAAGGTGACCTGGTACTAGCCCTCAGGGCACCAATTATTCTCGGAAGGAAACCACCCAAGTTGGAGCCCAAATGGGAGGGGCCTTTCATCGTCCATAAGGTCTATCCCAATGGTGCGTACTCCCTAGTGACCATGGATGGTGAGCATATATCTCCTCCCACCAATGCTAAGTTCCTTAAGCAGTACTTTTCCTAACCCTACGGGGTCCCCCCATGACCTTAAACTAGATGTCGGTCCCGTATGACCCTAAACTGCATCTGGTCCAGCACAACCTTAAACTGCATTTGGACCTACATTTGGGACCCTCCGGTCCCACATGACCTTAAACTACACATTTTTCCCTCAATACGTTAAACTACAAGCTGGTCAGGCCTCCCTAACCGAGGCCCAGCCTCGGGCCCCCAGCCCATGCTTTCTCCTGCGGGATTGCACGGTGTGGTGTGGGATTATGTCCTCATTCCCATCGGGGTAGTCGCCGCACTATATACCACCATTATTTGAGGTTTCATTCTCTTCTATTCCTCACTAAAAGACATTAAACTACAAGTCGGTCATGCCTCCATGAATGAGGCCCAGCCTCGGGCCCCCGACCCCAACTTTCTCCTGTAGGATTATATGGTGTGGTGTTACTCACCGTTCCATACACATTCTCGGATTAAATTCCTCTAATCGTCCTACATGATGTTAAACCATGATTTTATAACTATGTTTGGCTTGATTCCCATCATTATGGGATACATAGGACCGCCTGAAAACCTAGATTTCAGGTCCAGCCCCGTCTCTTGAGAGATCCCACGATCTCCCAGTCACCTCAGCCTCTTGGTCTATCCCTCTCCATGAGGGGAATGTATAGGTGTGGTACATGGATTTTGGGAACCATGAAACCTTCTACCTAGGATCCGACATCTTTTGGCTACTCTAAAATAGAGCCTTTCACCCCTTTCCAGTGGTCCACTAATGTATTCAGAGTACTTTGGTCTAGGACCTGGAGTGTCAGATTCAACTTAGGAAAGTTCCGACCACTTGTCATGCTTCGTGCTCCCCTTCATTCAGGCCCTCATTATCTTTTACACCCAGAGGGACCCCCAAGAATGGCCTGTATATAACAACTAAGGGCTCTCCTACCATCACGGGCCAACGCCCCCGAGGGTTTCAGACAAAAAATTGATACAAATCCCGTGTTGCAAATGTGGTCAGTAGTTGATGCTCATTTGTTTGTCCCCAAGGCTAACACGACAGGATGCTGTGTTTCAAACATGGTCAGTAGTAGTCCTTCATCATCACACTGACTTCTTCAGGACCTGAATGTTGGTTGCATGATTCACATCATGTTCCACCCCATCGTGTCAAGGTGGAATCTCGACACTCATTGCACTAACCCTTAGTGCTCTTCCACACGTCAGGTAGATAAAGCTGTGTTACAGTATCTGTTAGGGCTTCTGTGATCCGAGCGCTAAGATTTTAGGCTTGGGTATACTCTGAGGTCCATGCACATCCTGACCCTCATCCCCACGAGATACGAGGGGTCTCCCGGACATTGCGTTTTGGGCCCAGCTCACCTGGAAGCTAGTGTCTCCTGCCCCCTGATTTTTGGACCCTCGTTGGCTCCTTGGCCCGAGGCTCCTCTCCCAGAATCGTGCGTGGTGATGTTATGTGATTATGTCTTCATCTACGTCAGGTATGAATTATCACAACATGTGTGTTCCCCCAGGTCCAAGCCATACATCCTTAAATTGTGCTGGTTGGTCCCACCACATGACCATAAACTCTGATGATATCGTCCCGGCCGCATGACGAAAAACAGCACTGCATTGTGGTGACCTCCCCATGGGGGAAATCATGTTAGGTATTGGTCAATTACCATACCATTCGTCAATGCCTGTTACATCTTGATTATTGTGGCGATGCCAGGAATGTCTACCCTAGGCAGGTCGTTCCACGAAAGAAAAACCATTCACCTTCGAGGACAAAAAAGATACATCAAATGACACTTCTTTTGGTGTGAGGACTAGACCCACATGTATCTTTCATCATTTTCATAGGTACCATGTCATGCCGTGCCACCCTCTAGGAACTACGTGCAGCTTGATCCCCATTCTTATGGGGTACGTAGGAACGCCCAGGCCTCTTGTATTTGGGTCCAGCTTGAGGTCCGTTAATTCATCACATCTGTCTCGCCTTTGGGACCTTGACTACAGGATCGCGTGGCATGATATGGGATTATATCCTCATTCACATCGGGTTTTCAATAGCCACTCCGCGTACACCCTGTTATGAGAATTAGCCCTCCTCTTTCATGTCCTACATGACGTTAAAAGGAACCTCCAAGAACTACGTATGTCTTGATTCTCATTCTTATGAGATACATAGGAGTTCCTGGGAACTTACCCAGAGGCCTATCCTAACTTTCATGTTCATTTCCCTGGCCTAAACACTTCTCCAAGGAGCACATGGTAAGCAAGACATTATCCTCATTCACGTCGGGTTTCGCAGCAGCTTTATCATGTTTCTCCCACTCCCCTTACTCTTTGGTCCGAGTTGTAAGCCCTTAAACCAAGATCCCTCCAGAACTACGTGCGTCTTGATTCCCATACTTATGGGATACGTAGGAATGCCTGCACATTTCGTCTTGGGTCTATCCCCAGGGATCACCAATCCCATCCCTCCTCACTGTCGGCCCCTTGGCCTAGATTCTTGGGGAGTTGTGTAACTGCAACATCTGCCCCGAATAAGTTCAGGATGCCCCATAGTGATTATGGGAAGCGACAGTTCTCTCTCCAGAGAGGTCCTGCCTAAAAATTGGGATGATCTGTGACCAGATTAATACATCTACCTAATGAGCCTCCACCATGGTGGCGCAATTTTGGGAGTGTTGGATTCTGTTTGAACAAACCACCACTCCACTTTCCACACATTTCATGACCCTTTATTCAGATCTTTATCCTCTTTAACATTTTATGGGACCCCCTAATAGTATGGGTGCTTGACCTGTGGTCTGCATGTTGTAACTATATGGATGATAGACCTTTGGTCTGCCTATTGCAACAGTATGGATGATTGAACTTTGGTCCACCTACTATCCTAGGCCAACGTTCCAGAAGACTGGTTATGTTTGATGGGACCCCCTAACAGTATTGATGCTCGACCTGTGGTCTGCCTGCTATAACAATATGGATGATAGACCTTTGGTCCGCCTATTGTAATAGTTTGGATGATTGACCTATGGTCCGCCTGCTATTCTGGGCCAACGTTCCGGAAGACAGATCGACGATATTTGAGTTAGGCCCCGTGTTACGAACATAGTCAGCGGTCAACCCTCATTTGTTATCCCCATTTCAGGCCAATGTGATATGGATTCTACGTTTCTGCCATGGTTAATAGTTATCCTCCATCTTCGTGCCCCCATAGTGTTCTGAATTTGGGTAACGTGATTCACCTTTTTCATCTCCCTATGTTCGGATGGTTTTCAATGCCCCCATCATTGCCCCTATCCTGTGTTAGAACACATTGAGGATATGATATATCGATTGGTTTGAGGTCCCCTCCCTTCGGCTGGACCTCCCTCTCCTCCTCAGAAATCTTGGATCGATTTCGGATGCCTTAAGTTTGGTTGACGCCCCAAAGTCGGATGAAATGATAACACGAGCATCCTTTGTTTCTCACATTGTGTACGACCCACATGAGTTTAGTGGTGAATTTTTATTTATTTCAGGATTATGGTTGAGCATATTAAGCCAAAGGGTACAAATAAATGGATTCGCCCATACATTGGTTCGAAATGGTGAGCAGTAAAAGTAAGAGGTTCATGAGATGGCCAAAAGAGAGCCCTTAAGGATCAACGTGCTAGATTGATCATTCCAATGCTGCTACCCTTCGGCTGGTAGCCTCCGGGATTGCTTCTCACTCCCTGAAGACTCTCTCTTCATCAGCAGCCATAGAGCGCAGTTCGCCAATCCTAGATTATGCCTGCGCCCGTTCAGTTTGAAGTACGGTCATTTGGTGACTCACCACCATCAGTTGTTCTTGGGCGTCAGCCAACTGGGCCATCAGTTTCTCCACAAGCTCAGAGCATGTTGCAATAAAGGCCTCCTTCTCTGCCGCCTACCCTTCGAGGCGCCAGACTTCCTGTTCCGCCCTCAGGAATTCTTGGGTGCTCACAGATATTTCCTGACACAGGGCAACGTCGGTGCGATGGCTGCTCTCAGGTATCTTCTCAGCCATGTAATCACGGATGTTCAGATGAAGGCGTTGAGCGTCATCCCCTCCAACACACAGGAAATGTAGCTAGGTCTCAAGTGATCCCATCCACCTTAGCCAATCCATATGAGGCTGCCTGAGAAAGTGCTGGATACACTTCCACCCTTTGAGCCATGTCATTTGGCTCTCCTCAGCCACTTCTGAGTCTAAATCATCTATCTCATTGGGATCAGCGGACCGGTATGTAGGAAAGGCAGCCAGCAGGTCAGCAATAGGATCTGCCTCAGGTATGCCTTCATGAGGGATATGATCCTCGACATCCGGGCGACCTTACTCTCTCACCCCGACTGTGGTGGTGCCTTCTTCAGCTTCCGACCACGCTCCAATGACAGCACTGCTGATGTCCGACGCCCCCTGCTCACTATTTTTTGGAGTCGACTCAGCTTGGGAAGTATGATTTGGATGAGGTGGTACGTCCGCCATTGGTTCGCTCATGGACGGCCCGGGCTCAGCAGCCCGACGAGCCTCCAACATCAAGATCACTATACAAGGAGCATCCTGATTAGTGGGGTTCTCTGATAGTAATCACCAGTAGCGAAGCAGGGGACTTAAAAGAACCCAGAGCGTCAGCCTCCGGTGTTCTGGCCGCCACGAGATCTGTTGTGGTAGGAGACCCCTCAGCGCTTGTCAGTTTGATGATGGGCGTCGGAGCCCCACCCTATCCTACCGACGCCTCCCCTTCTTCTCCTATTGGGGATTGCTGATCAGCGCCTATGTGCTCTTGAGTGAGATAGAGAAACAGATTAGAAATTACAGAAGATAAGTACATGGAAGGAGGATAAATAAGGAGAGAGGTAGAACTTGAGTATCATGATTATGTCAAGATCAGAGCTGACAATCTCACCGCTCTCCCAAAGAATCCCTTGGTAGGCTTCCCCCTGTGACCCCTCACCTTCGGGTTCTTATTCACCTTCTACTTCATCTTATCCTTCGCCTTCATCTTCTCCTGTTTCATCCTCTCCCTCTGACTCGTCATCACTGCCGTCCTCTCCCGGCAGCATCGTTTCCGGATCATGCTCTTGGACAAGCATCACTTTCACCAAGAAAGGTGGATCCACACGCCGACCCCACTGGCGCGTGTATGTGTCCATAGTCATTAGATATGCATGCTGCCGATGGAAGTTTACCCGGTCGGTAACCTGGATGAGCCCGACCTCTGGCAGCTGGATCCCATCCTGCATTATCTTCTGCCATATGGCTTTAACGCTCATTGATTGCCACAGGGTTATCCAAGATGACCACAATGACGGGAAGATTGTATCATGGGAAGGTTCGAGAAGGTATCTTATCTGCTTCCCGGGAAGCTCTCTGGCCGCCTCGTGTGACCCCCCTCTGGGCAACGAGGTCACAGCGACACCATGCGATGTCCCCGCTATTGAGGTCTCGGCCTGTGCAGGGCTCGCCACCTGGCGTGCCCCTGGTTCCCCTCTTCTGGCAGCACCTTGCCTACTCTCTCATCACCCAGTTTCTACGTGGGTAGTCTCGATTTTCCGAACTTGCTTGCATAAAATCCCCTTGGGGTACACGATGGCCCAATGCTCGGCATAATCGGTTGATAGGACAACATCGACCCCAGTTGGGGGAAGAGTAATGAAGTCACCAGAGCCATATGTGGTAAACATTAACCACATCTAGCAAAGGACATAGGGGTTCTTCTCCTCCCAGACATCTTTGAATACCTTCTTCGGCATTCACTAGAGGCACCCTAACTGCCTGGCGAATCGGGACGGCACGTAAGGCTCACAGATGATCTTCCCATCAATTTGAGCCACAGGCACTCCACCTTGGATGCTCTGGAAGTATTCTTGTTGCTCTAGAAAGCCTTGACCATTATCTATCATCTTAACGACTTGGGTGGGGAATGGGATGAAGTTAAAGTTGGTGTGGTTACCAATTCTGATTCGTACCCCCTCCTCGTTGAGCTTCATCGGCGCGACCCCGGTAATGTTCAGGAGCGAAGGCCGCAGGCCATTGCCCAGAGGACAAACGACATTTTGGAAAGTGTAACCACCAAGATGAGCCACCACCCAGCCGTGAAAAATATGGAAGGGGCCACACACCCTCTGAGGATACCCCCACTAGAGATGCACCCTAGAATGGCATACAACCTAGCTAACACAGGGACCCCCAGATTGAACCTTTTGTTGGCGGCCATGGTGCCCGCCATCACTAGAGTTGCTGGACGGATGCCCATCCTCGCGTCCCGCACCAGTAGGAGCCACCCGCTCCAGAAGGTGGCAAGGAACCTGACATATCGGATGTTCAGATCTCGGGCCTCAATGATTCATTATCCCCATGATTGGTATTGCCCCGTCTCCAGGATCCTCCAGTATGATCCGTTCTTGCTCCTCTGAGCTGTAGTTGGGCACCGTTTTTCCAATCCCAGGATCTTGACCGCCAGGTCCTTCTCTAGAAACTAGCTGAACCAGTCCTTGTAGGCAATGTCCTTCAAGAAATCCTTCACCTTCAGCCTCTCTTTGGAAAAATCCAGCAGGTGCCACGTTAGCATGGGGGTCCGTGATCTGTCTTCCCAGGTGTTCATTGGGGGGAGGAACTCGTCGTATGGGTAACCCGACAATGGGATACCTCTGATGTAGTGGACGTCATAGAGACTGATTCTAACATCCCCATGGTGAATACAGAATGTGTTGGTATTAGGGGACCATCGGGTAAATAGCTCCGGCCCGAGTTCAGGTTGGCAGTGAAAGTGGAACTGTGACATCCACACCGCCTCGAACAGACCAATGTACCGTAGCTCGGCCCCGAATCGGTCGCACGTATGGAGAACCCAGTACGCCCAGAAACAGTCATTGGTGAAGTTACATCCTGACCACAAGTACCAATCTTGCAGCCAACCCTTAGTATCGTCCGTGATGATCTGATGGAATGTGCTTGCGTAGAGGGCCGAAGATCTCTCTGCAACAGGATCACCCCCAACAATGGTCATGTTCCTCAGGTTCAAGACATGCACATCCATGTGTCTGGTCTCTCTGTCAGGATGACAATTGTTGGCGATGTTGTAACAGAGAAGGTTGTCCTCCCAAGTCACCCATGACTGCGGTGTGTCCACCTCAAAGCCCGGCAGTGGAACCTCCTCCAGGATGCCGATGTTCCAGAGCGGGAGGTTGTTGGACAGAGGATAATACTTCTGGGTGGGGGTCAGTAGGATGAAAAAGGTAAGGTTGTCAGAAACAACCACACTGGAACCATAAAACTCTTCATTCACTGCCATTTTAGCTCTACGAGCGGTGGCTTCCCCCTCATCGACTTGGTTCACGACCATCTTGAGTTCATTGAGAGTTGTGAAAAATCTGGATGGGTTGCGCGAAATTGGGAAGAGTTGCACGAAATCGGGAACGGTGGCACACAATTTCGGAGTTGGGCATGAAATCAGAACCGTCGATGCGAAATTTCCCAAGTTATCACGTAAATACGGCCGAAACATGGAGGGAATTCCATGCTAACACAACGTGTTTTACGTGCATTCTCAAAGGCAATTTCGCGCGCAAGAGCTCGGAACCTATCACGCGATAAATCTTGCGTACGACTCATGGTACCCATGGCCCATTTTATAGGCGAGGCCAGGGTTCTGTGCCGTGCGGAAAGCGAATTCCGCGCCAACCCTAGAGTTTTGCGCACCTCATTATATTTTGTGCGCAAAGGACCCCAAACATCCAACCCTTCTGCGTTTCGTCATTTCCGTCAGAATCCCATCGTTGCAACCTCTCACCGATCCAATTCCGAGGGGGGGGGGGATTTGTAGATGCCCAAAAGTCTGTAATTCCTAAAGGAAGTTTCGAAATGACGAATCGAAGCCATATTCGGACCCAGAGGCCTGGTCCAAAGGGCCCAGAAGTGCTGCGTGAAATAAAGAAGGATGTGCGAGAAAAAAGGTTGACCGCACGAAAGGAGTCCTGGATTCGCGAAAGGTCTCCGGCACTGGTGCACAATTTTGCACATCCGCACCCACACAGTTACCTTTTGCACACCGCCGTCTCCTGGCGCAAAAAATTTCATGCGCCTCCTGGATTCCGAGAAGCTGGAGGCCTATAAATAGTAGGATACGCCTTCCATTTCTGGTGGCGGAATTTCAACCAGCTCTCGTTCACAAAATAAAACTTCCGCGCGCGCAAGATGGCCTTTGGGTACTGACCATTTTCATGAAACCTCACCCCGGGATCCGCCTTTATGCGCAATCCCTCTAGCTTATATAAAATTATAAACCCCTCAGGGTTCCTCCATTTTGCGCAATTCCTTCCAGTTGCGCGCAATCCCTTCGTTGGGTGTGGCCTTGCCTTAGGGATCAACCTTTTCCACTCGCACACAATTCACTTACCTCACGTGCAATTCCTCTACCCCAATTTTGTACCATCCCCGTGTTTTGCGTGCAAACCTTCCCTTTGCGCGCAATCCCCATGACCCCTCACCCTGATGCCCCCGGGCGCCGCTCTGCGTAGAAGCCCAATGTACTCTATACCGGGCGTGCATGCCATGCGCAGTTTTCCCGTACGACCTTCCAGGATCGTATGAAGTAACCTCAAGGTCCCTTGGGTGGTGTTTCCCATTGCGTTGATTTTCCTCATGCTCCTTCGCATAGGCACGCTAATGGCTGTTGCTTCTTCGCATAGCCACGCTAACGTGGACCCCTCGATGGTTCGCTCTACGACCCTCCTTCACAACGCCCTTGCCGATGCCTTCCCTCCCACGAGGGGTAGAGGGAATTAGTTATGTAAGTCCTAGGGGTGTCGAGTGAACCCACCTCATCTGATCTGCAGGACGTTAAACTACCATGTGAATCGTCCTCAACACATGACGTTAAACTGTGATCTAGCCCCGTGCCTCGCACGCAGGGTCCCCTCGGCTCGAACATTCTTTACAACACTTGTCTCCACGGGAATGGAATCACCCTCATATGGGATGATATCCTCCCTCTCAGAGTGGCGTTTGTCCATGGGGGAAGGGCTGCCTTAGAGCGTAATCCCCTATCCTCTCTTGAATAAGGTAGCACCGATGCACCTCCGTACTTCCCCAATGCCAAGGCCTGTGGAGGGCGTGATAGGGACCGAGGAATCTCATTTGTTTGGTCCCAAATCCCTGTCCCCCTGTGCCCTGTCGCATTTCGGGCCTCCATCCTAGAGTAAGTCCTGACACCATGGGCCACTCAGCACGTAAGCCCCTCTCCACTTCCCACAGACGCACCTTTCACGATGTGATCGTTTGGTCCCGGCTGCCTCTTGTTTCTCACACCGAGCATGACTCACGTGGGCTTAGAGTGAGAATTGACCATGACATCCCCCTATGGGCCGCCACAAAGCACAAGCCCCATCCCGGTGAACTATAGGGACTTTGATCCATGCTAAGGCATCGTACGTAGGAAGCCTCCATGAGGTTCAAGCCCACAAACCGGTTGTTCTGACCCCTTCGCGTCGGTTCATCAACTCTATGGTCCGCCTTAGAGTGTAACCCCTATATCCACCATGGTCCACCTCATAGCGTAAGCCCCATATCCATCACCATGGGTGGCCTCAGAGCATAAGCCCCATATCCATCATCATGGGCCGCCTCAGAGCGTAAGCCCCATATCCATCATCATAGGCTGCCTCAGAGCGTAAGCCCCATATCCACCATGGGCCGCCTTAGAGCGTAAGCCCCATATCAATTATGGGCCACCTCAAAGTGTAAGCCCCATCCATCCCGAACTACGTGGAATTTGATTCCCTGCCACAGGGATATGTAGGAAGTCTCCTTGAGACTCAAGACCAAAGCCATCACCCATCCTAATCCTTATCCGGGCCGCCACATCCCGGTGGGATCATGCAACATCATTCCACTCCACAGTATCTGGGAAGCCACCCACGTGCTGGCCCCAACATTAGAGTTCCCTTCAGGGGGTCCTTTTAACTGATCTAATCTCAGTGTTCTGATCAGTCTGATCCATCCCCACTAGACGTTAAACTCGCGACATACCCCGTGTTAAACATGGGAAGCTGAGGAAAACCTCAGATACATGCCTATGGCATGCAATTCCCTGCATTTGATGTGGGATGCCTTGGGATTCCGCCCCCTCGAGAAGCCCTATAATAAGGGAAAGAATATAGAAATGCCAATCCCCCAGCATTAAGACATGCCAACGACGCCTCAGCGTGACCATTCTCCTCACCGAAGGTTGCCACCCCGGCCATACCCCTTGGTGCGTCTCGACGAAAGCATCGTAATTAACTGGTGTCCATGAAGATATGGTACCGGGAACGGGATTCAAAAATACGTATTAAATCTATGAGGGAGACCCAGACTAGGTGATGAGCTCCGAGGAGGAATCCACAGTAGGAAGAACCGACATCCCATCATCCCAGTTTCGATCAAGGAGCAGACGTCCCTGAACAAGGAATGGATGTCGCCCGCATTTGGAAAGTGGGAATGAGGGGCCACCAGCCGCACATCCTCCCCTGCGTGAAGGATGTGCATGCATTCCCCTGATAGAAAACATTGGAAACAATGTCACTTTTTGAATGTCACTACATGTAATTCACATTGCACAGATTAGATCCTAAGAAGTCACTTCATTCAAAATAATTGCACAATTAAACACATATCAAAATGTTACATAGAAAAGTATCATGGAGGAATTAATAAATCATTGTAATTCCTTCTCCAGAGTAAGTATAATAGTTATAATGAATGAGGGGACCATTAGAAAAATGTCACTATTTATATGCGATTCTATGACCAGCATGAAAATCCCATAAAAACAACTCATAAGAAAGAGTTTTGTGAAAGACCTGTGTGAAATAAATGCATGGTAATTTTTTTCCAATGCCAAATTCATAAATTATATATGTGAGCATGTTTCACCCAATAGAATCGATGATGAAAAATTAAATCCAAGAAAAACATAGAGGAACAAGTGGTACTTTCTCAAGGGTTAATCCATGCTAATGTATCTCTACCTTAGGACCATATTCTACTTTTCCAATCTGATCAAATGCTAGGGGGATAATTTGTTAATACCACCCTTTTTAGACAAGAATATAATGTTTAATGGGAACGTACCTCAAGTATATGGAGGAGAAAAAGGAAAAAAAGTTGAGCAACACCATTCTGCCAAATCCACCCCTAGAGTTCACCTAGATGAAGATTGTGTGACACAATTTCCGAATCAAACACATAGTGAATGTTTTACATGAATGATACACTATAATGAAAGAATTTAATGGACATACTTCTTCACCTAGGGTCCTGCATTTTCCTATAAATTGACCCCATGGGCTCCTCATTTGGGACTATTGAAAAAATGGGAACACAGGTGAATCTATTCTCACCCAACTCCCACTTTCAAGTCTTTGAAACCCTTATGTAGCATTTTAATATTACAAAATAATAGGGAACCAACAAAGGTAGTAGGGTATAGAGTTCTCCAAAGGTTTAAAACAGTAAAAAATTATGTAAGGAAAAACTCCCCCTTAGTCCAAACACACTTGGGTGAAAGAAACTACCCTTACTCAAAACTGATGTTCCATCCTTCCAATTGAATCTGAGGTGACTCATTACCATTAAGAGAATTCTTTACTCTAGTTGTGTTTCCCATATCAATCTGTTCACTCAATAATCTCATAGGCAATTTCCCTTATGACTACTCAGATATCACCTGGGTGAAGTCCAATCTACCCACCCAAGTATAACTTGGGTGAGTTCCCTTCTGACTGCCCATGTATCACCTGGAAAAAATCCTTCCGACTACCCAAGTACCACTTAAGCGAATCCCATTAATCTCTCCAAGATTTTACCTTCGTGATCCCACCTTTAACATAGGTTTCCCATTAATAAATTTCACCTGTTAGGCCTCCAACATGGCCACCAGATCTATATTGTTAGGGAATGGATACACCAACACGTTCTTTATATCATGTATTACCATTGCAAAGATCCTAAATTTAACGTCAATAGTAGTCAATGTCATTAGGATATTCATAATCATGGATACCCTTGTTAATTAGGATCCTGACCTAAGGGATGGTGGATGTTGTTCAAGTAGTGGAATTCAATTTTTGTATGGTCTCTAAAATGTAAAGTGAATTGGGTGGTATCTATGCCTTTTCACGATACATAATCCTCAATATAGGATCTAGAAATATAAAAGAATATGAGAGTATACATCCCTATTGGATCGAAAACATGGTCTTCCAAAACCCCACCTATTTCCACCCACGAATGAGGAAATATGTGATATTTTATGGGCATCCTTTATAGAGTAATCCCCTAGAGTTTTCTGTAGGATTCCATACCTGTATTTCCATCCATATCTCCAACCTCTTCTATTTGTGGATGAGGTAGTGAGTTCCAACACAGGCTTCCAATTTATCTATAAGTCCCTTCCTAGACCTCATGTGACATGTCGATCTACTACTAACACTTGTTTCTCACATTGGGAATGATTCATGGGGCTTAAAGGTCAGTGGTGATCATGAAACTAGTGTGAAAAAAATACCCTAATCATTTTATTGATTTTAAGCACCAACTATATTACCATATTTTCAAAGGGATAAATTCTCTATGATACAAAACTTTAAAGAAGCATATTTCCAATGAATCATACATGGTACTTCCCCATAGGTGTAAGAACCAAAACTTTATTAACTAAATGGAATTTGATTTCTATATCGATGGGACATGTAGGAAGCCCCCATGAGGTTCAAACATAACATCCCAAATCCACTAAGGAGGCCTTATTCCTTATGATTTCTTTTCTATCTCTTCATTATTGTTCCATATTCTCAGTGAGAGATGTCTTCATAGAGCCATATCCCTTATATGATCAATCCATTCTTATTGAGACATATTCACCATGGTGTTAACTAAAAATTTCTACTACGACATTAGTCCCATATCAATCATTTCTAGAAATATATTGCCTAAAAACCTTTCTGTGTGATGTTAAAATACATGATTAGTCCCTATTTCATGACCGTAAAGGGTAATTTGTGTCCCATTATGTGACAAATTACTATATGGATTTGGATTCCTTCCATGAGGATACATAATAATCTCTTACATGGGCCCAATCCCAGCATAAAAACAAAAACTCTCTCCCTAGATGATGATAAATTATATAGAACCTAGTTACACTACATAGAACTAGTATCACAAAATAGTAAACTAGATAAGAATAGATAACCTCTGATACAGATAGATGATATCATCAATGGAGAATCTTGGATACATACAGATGGTTTCATTGATGGAGAAATTTAGATACACATATATATTCATATTCACACATGTAGATGATTGATTGAAAATGTAAAGGAATACCTACCTTATGTTAGGCTTTATAAATGATTCATGAACATGAATTAAATTTATATCATATTCCCAAAGTCGGAAAAATCCCCCCACACTAAATGGGTGTGATGAGCCTAACCCAACATACTCTTGACTAATTTGGGTCTTTAAGTTTAATTTGAAAAGTTCCTAGTGATTATCTACCTTTGGAAATTATGTTTGTACCTAGAATAAGAGAAATTTTTGGAGTTTATATTTCCATGTATAAACCCCATTAGAAACTGACTAGAGATGGGTGTGAAACACTAACGTACAGTGAATTATGCATCAATTTGTGGGATGTTTACAAAGTTTTAGGGGTTCCCATCCTTGGGTCCATGTATGATTAAATAATCCTTCTAAAGGTAACGTGGGAGGTTGTTGAACTAATGCCCTCCTTGGCACATAAAATATTAAAAATAACTTCAATGGTTTTTGGGAAAGACCCTCACCCACAAGACAACATCCACCATGAAGGATGGATGAATTAAAACCTAAATCTCAAAGGAAAAAGACCATGTTGTAAGTGCTCGAAAAGATGCTCTATAATGGAAAATCATGGAATTTAGGAAACTTATTGCCCAATATTGGAATAATTTTAATATGAATAATGGGTTATATCATTTATCTTGATTTACCTATGAGGACCCAACATGATTAATTTATAGAAATTTGGTTAATCAATTATTTTCTTTTAGTTAGATATTTTAAAAGTGGAGTGTGGCCAAGATCATTTTTCATGGAGGAAATATTAGTACAAGGGACGCACGTGGGACTAGTAGCACCTATCTTGAAAAAGGTCATGTTTAAATTGTAAAAGGCTATGTCCATATTTTAGAGTCATTATGGGTTATATGGGGATACAAAAATAGGAATTTTAATTCCTATATAGTATTCAGTGAAGTCGGTATTCCAGAATTCAGTTCATCCCTTTTATTAAACATATCTCTAGAATCAAGCCCCTTTTTTAAAGTATGAATTAGCTCTAAAGAATTTAACTATATCTATAGAGTTAAAATTATTCCCATATGGTGATCCATCCCAGCTGGAAAATTATTGACAATGGTCTCAGTGAATATGAGGCAAGGTCATATATGATGGATTTGAAAGGCAATGTGTTAGAGACACAAATAGATGAACAAATAATTTATGTGGATTACATTCCATATAGGTTTTAAAATCAATTTAGGTTCCTATAAAAAACAATAATATTTACTCCATTAAACATTTAGTCGGAAAAGAATCCAATGGTGAAATGAAAACTCTGGGTAGTAATGGACAAAGAAGTCTCTTGGGTGGTGATCATGTTCTCCCCACTAAGCTTATTGGATTGACATGCATATATTAAAATTCTAGGATTTATTCATATCCTTAAAGGGATATGATGATAATAATTCATCAATTTGTTACCATTATGACTCCATTATGTGGAAAATTAGAAAAAGGACCCATCTAGAGAGAGATAGTGGAGAAGTCCAAAATTACTATAATGAACCTTACTATGGGCATTATAGTGTTGCAGAGTGTTTGTGCCAATAAAAACTGAAGTTGGTCTAAGACAGTCTCATCATCACCACTGTAAAGATACCCAATACCTAATTATTCAAATAATAAATAAGATGGAAAATCCCTTAAAACCAGCAAAATTGAAGGATTTTGGATACTCTTAATTGTTATCCAAGGGAAATTTAGACTATATATTCCATGAGGCAGCCTAATTCTAGAATAATGGGCCCTCCATCATTAGTAATCTATGGTAAATTCTCTAAATATTCATTCTTATTCCTCAACTAAATGATATATTGGAATCCTCATAATTGAATTATGATACCTATCATTCATATGTAGGAAATTTCATTCAAAAGTTATAGATTTTCATCTTTTCCATCAAAATCTAGATCCCTACCATGAGATGGATGATGGAAATAATTAAGAGAGGAACTAATGAAGGGGTGTTTGATCGATATTCTGGTGAATTGAATGAGTATTTCAATCCCAAGGATGTAAGTCTCATAAAATAGTACATCTTATTTTGATATTTTAAATGTGAATCTATTTTATAAAAAATACATCATCTCAATTCATAGATGTTGGAGATAGAATCTCTACCATTGAAATCCAAAAGGTATACTAAAGTTAGTTGCAACATTGGGGTGGAGAGGTTATCTCTTGTTGAGGCAGGGGAGTTATCCCTAGGCTAGAGGCTCATGCAGGAAGAGATAGAGGGAGTCCATTATCACTTAAATCCCATAATACTAGTATTTGAGAAGAAACATACTATTATTCACCATAAAAATCCAAATGTTTACCGGGAGTAAAGTTTTTTTTTCAAATGTTTCTTTCTTCATTATTAGTCCTCACAACCTGTCCATGATCTATTTAACATATATTTAACTACATTTATGTAATGTACATTATTAAGATCTATCCTCCCTTAAGGGATCTAGATACAATCCTATAGATAATAATGAAGATTACACAAATGTAGTACATATACCTAATAATGTAACTACACCTCTGGCATAAAATATATCAATAGAAATAACCCTGCATGCTCCTATTAACAAAGGTGGAGAAAAGAGTATGGGTATAGAAACTAGACATAATTTTAATCATATGTAATGATTAGTGAAATAAATTTTCATAACACGGTACATTACATTTCTAGAATCCTCATGCATGTTGGAGGGTCTCCCAATAACCATAGATGTTTCTAAGCATCTAACTGTCCCAACATGAGCTTTCTAAGGACCGAGTTCACCTGATGCAATCCATGAGATTAATTTTAATGGTGTTTACCATTTGGAAACCTATGTATAACATATTTATGGGACTATCATAATAGATGGATTTTGGGGCTCAATAAATGGACAAACCATAATAAGGGATAGAGGTTCTTTTGGTTTGATAGGGAATATGGAGGTAATAACTATTGATTATAAGGAAGTGATCCATATTACATCTTCAATAATATTTTTTTTGAAATATTGACCATTGAGGATGTATTAAAATGGAATAAGGAGAAACATTTATCCATAAACCTCATGAATCCAACCCTTCATGGTTTCATGCCTCTCACACCTTTTGAAGGGCCACCCCCTCATGACATGGTAGGTGGTGTTGAATAAAGAAAGAATTTATACCTTAATCAAAGAATCTCAAATATTGTTCTCACAAAAAAAGATTCAATATGGCCTAATAATCTACCTAATTCCCCATTAAAATTGGAATATATGATCATAAATATAAATATCTCTATCTATTTATAATATTTTTTAAATTTCAATAAATATTTTGAAGGATGTAAGTCTCCTAATTAATTTTCAATTAGTCTTCTTATTCATGACCTGCTAATCAAAATTTCTAAATTGCGAATCTTTTTTG
The DNA here is from genome assembly GCA_963277665.1 of Viscum album. NCBI lineage: Eukaryota > Viridiplantae > Streptophyta > Magnoliopsida > Santalales > Viscaceae > Viscum > Viscum album. The sequence goes on from OY728130.1 coordinate 302,437,566, forward strand.
ACAGAGAATATCACTAATGAAATCCATCAAAAGAGGTCAATATTTCTTATGTTTCTATTATGAAGTGATCACTAGGCTAAAATATTAAAAAAGTGGGTTATCATGGTTCATCTAAGTTAGACACTGAAAATAATAAAAAAAATTGTGCTCCCTAAAGGAATAACCATTTTACAGCTTAATGAAGTAGGGTATGTGGAGAGAAACCCAAACCCACTGGTTAATCAGTCTATGGATAAGTATATATAGTGCTATTAATTCATTTTCTTTTTCTACTCCAATTAAACAGTTAGAGTAAGCTAGGGCTAAAACCCCTCTAACACATACAAGAAGTATACATGTATTTCCTTAGTGATATTTTCCATCGATATAATATGAGGGACACTAAATCTTGTAATTATATTTTTCTTCACAAAGTTGATAATAACCTTTTTTCTAACCTCTTTGAGGGATATAGTTTCAACCCACATGCAGAAGAATCATTGGTAGTAAGGATTTAATTATACTTCTTGACTATAGATGGAGGATGTGGAACCATGAAACCTATTACATAGATGTAGAGTGACCAAGAATATGTGGAATTTTGTAGAAATTTTAGATATTTATATATAAAGTTGGATTGTATCTTAGAGTCATGGAATTACATAGTGAATTATATACAATATCATTTCATTGAAGACCAAAAGTACCTAATCCTAATCTCAGATGATAGATCATAGTTTTGGATTGATGTGTACTATAGAAAACTATATAAAATTATTGTATAATGGTGAGAGTATCTCCTTCTTCAATTAATCCATTGATGACTCCATAAAATCTTTATTTATAGCTATTTTTTGAGTATGTTATCCATAATAATGAGTAAAATTAACTGCCTGATGTTGGATATGTTATTTCATTTCTAGGAACAATAGAATAATGATATTATTAAGGTTGTAAAATATGGGTGACATCCATTAAATAATTATATCAATTGGAAAGGATATCGATTCACCTTCTTTAGAGGTGACATTGATCACATTAATCTATTACCATTCATTTTTAATGAATGATGATACTACCTTTTTGTGTATAATTCTAATAACAAAATCATATCAGTTTAGAAATGCCAGGGTAGTGGATTCATTAGTTAGTACATCCTCCCATGAATTTTTTCAATGTGTAACATGAGATAATGTTGGATTATAAAGGAATTATACCATCAACCCTCATACATAATCCAATAGGAAATTGATTCTTATTTATTAATGGAATATTCAACATTAATCTTCTTGATCACTAAATCTAAATCACCCATAATATTTTTATAGATTGATAGTATTTTCAGTTCTAATCCCAAACCTATAATGAGGGATTGATACTCTTCTTTATTTTTAGTGCAGCCTTTTGACAACAAAAAGGTGTAGGGAAAAAAATTTCTATAGTAATGAGAATAATTCTCAAACCAACACTGTTGAGTTTAGGGGTTTCCATCCTTTTTTCCTATTAGGATTTATAAAGCATAATAAAAGTACATCTATCATGTTTGGGGAGTGTCTTGAATGGAAAATACCTCTTCATTGAAAAATTTAGTGTCTGTTAGAGTGGATCATGTGATGGGATGTGCCACAAGAAAATATATTAATTAATTCCTTTTGATTAACTTTTGTAGTATGAATTAGATATAAAACTACTATAAGATGACCACCCACCATGAAATTCACCCTGTTAACATTTGGAAATTTAGTATGTAATTGAGCTGGTCAATACAAGTGACCAAATGGACCTCATAATTCTACATGTAATGCCTCAATTTATGAACAATAGTGATCAATGTAAGGAAATTATTTTCAATATTAGAATATCAGATCTCAACATGGTTCTCCTAATATAATAGAGAATAGTTTCTTTTCCTACTTTATTCTTTTATTTGAGAAGAGAAACGAGTGACTGGGTGAGGGTTACCACATATAAGACGAGATTCTTTCTACCTAATTGGTGCATCAAAACTTGTGGTATTGAGTAGTATTTCTTGATATTATCAAACAATTATTGACAATATTCATCCCAATGTTAAGTGAATCCCTTCTTCATAATATTGGTGAAGGGTAAGAATCTGAATGAAAGGTTTTATATGAAGAATATAATATAAGTAAGGAAATATTGAAGGCTTCTTGTCTCTTTAATGTTTTGAAGAGATGACATACTCAGGATCATGTTAGTCTCCTTAGGGTCAACTTCGATGCCATGATGGAATACCATTAAGGTGAGGAATTTCCCTGAGTTATCCTTGAAATCAAATTTTAAGGGGTTTAGTTTTAGTATATATTGTTGCAACTTGTTAAAAATAATATCAAGATCAAAATGATGATCACAATTCTATTGGGATTTAACCACTAACTCACCTACATAACATTACATGAAATTCCCTAAGAAGGGTTTAAATTTAATATACATGATATGTGGAAATGTGGTACCAACATTTTTATGCCGAAGGGAATCACTTGTTAGTAGTAATCTACTTAGGGTGACCTAAAATTTATGTCCTATTCATCTTCAGGAGCCATAGAAATTTAGTTATATCCTAATGATATATCAATAAAGGAGAGGGAACAATAATTTAAAGTTTCATTGACCAAAATTTATATAATTGATAATAGAAAATCATTATTTGGAAAATATCGATTGAGATATCATAAATAATTTTAGACCATGATTGTTTTTGTTATTCTTCTTGACCGAGACAACATGGGAAATCCATTTTTTGTATTGGACCTCCCATATGAAATATGATTTTATAATCGTTTTGAATTTACCTTCAAACATGGATGGATGAGTGATATGCATTATCCTAGCTACCTATTTTAACCACGAAGATCCTCAGGACGACCTTGATGATGTGTGTACACATTGGGTTCAAGTCTGACATTTCTTTATAATTTTCTTCAATACATCACAATTATACTTTAGAAAGGATACATATGTATTTTTTTTCATTTAGAGACATGGAAAAACTAATTAAGTTAGATCGCGGTTGTTCCTTCGTACCCAGATTTACTTGTATGAGCTTGTAAATGGTGGTAAATACACCTTCCTAAAATGTTGGGGGAGGGTGGAATCTATGAGATATTCTTCATAATATTATTTTTCTTCAATATTAGTGGGATCATGTGATGATGGAATTCCTCTAGGACCAAGACATAGTGTACGATAATTTTGGTCATCTAAAAATTATGGACCGAAGACTACGAAGAGGAATTTGATACCCTCAAGAAATATCTATTAAGACCACCAGTATTAATGCCACCTGTTGAATGAAATCCACTCATACTCTATGTGATATCTTTATAATGATCAGTGGGTTCCTTACCTACACAAAATAATTATGTTGGGAATGAAAATCTCCTGTATTATATTATTCGAAAAATGATCGACACAAAGACTCAATATTCAAGTATTGAGAAGTGCATCCTAGAATTAATATTTTTAGTTCAGAAGTTGAGGCACTACCTACAGCATCCCAAGATCCACTAGGTATCCCACAATAACCTACTTAAATTTATCCTCAGTCATCCTATGCTTACAGGATTTTTGGCATGGAGGGACTTTATTTTTCCACAGTTTGATATGTAGTTTGTGCCTTAGAAAGCAATAAAAGTCCAAGTCTTGGAAGGAATCCTTACTGAACACATATCTATAGAAGATACATCTTTGAATAATGAACTAATTGATGAATAAATCTTCTCTATTCAAGATAATCCCCAAACATGGTAAATTTACTTTGATGGTGCTTCCAGAAGTCCAATGGGGAAGAGAATGGAAAACCCTAAACTCAATAATGTTGGGTTAGGAATTGTGATTATCTACCCAAAAAATGCAGTGTTACCATATTCAGTTCTGTTATCAGAAGGAGGTAAAAAAAATGAGGCAGAATATAAATCTCTCATTGTGGTACTAGAATTTTCACTCCAAGTACAGTTGAATCACCTTAAAGTGAAAGGTGATTCAGAATTAATAATCAAATAGATCAACAGGGATTATAGTATCAGAATAGAATAATTAATCCCTCTTTATGATTACATCTAATGGATAATGGCAGAATTTCCCTCAGATCTAACATTGTCCTATGTCCCATGATAAAAAAATTCCCAAGATGAGGCATTGGCTAATGTAGCCACAACCCTAGATTATTCAGATACAGATGAGACAATCATCAGTATTTCATATCATCATGTGGTTTCACCTTTTTTTCAAACTATAATGGAGGAAATTAATGAAATCAACCCAATTACTGAGCCATATGTTCATACTATGAGATGGAGGACACATATCTTGGAATACCTTCAAAATGGAGTACTTCCACCAGATGGAGGTAAAAAAGAATAGGTCTGGTGATGAGTGTAAGATTTCACCCGTCATGATAGCCAATATCACCAGAAGATCATCTAAAAATGAGGATTTGATGGAGTCATATTTAGGTGTATTGATGGAGAAGAAACTACAGCCATCATGAAAGAAGTACATGTAAGATCTTGTAGTGCTCACCATTCTGGGCATATGATTTCTGATCAAACCCAAAGGCATGGATACTTCTGTCCTTCAATGACATAAGATTGCATAGATTTCACTAAGAAGTGTCATCCCTACCAAGTGTATTCCAAATTCATTCAAAAACCAACAGAGTTTCTATACACAGTCAAATAAACCTGGTGATTTACCACATGGGTAATGGATGTAGTATGAACTTATCCTCCAACTATAGGTAATTTGTTTAAGTATATTCATACTACTACTAATTTCTTCTCCAAATAGGATGAGGCAATACCTCTCAAAGAAGTCAAGGCAAAAAGCATTTTTAGCCTTTTCAAATCTAATATCATTACCATATTTGGTGTCCCTCATACCATATTGATGGACAACAACACCAATTTCTATTCTGTTGAGGTAAATAAGTTATATCAGGATCACAATATCAGATCCAACCATTCATCTCCCTATCATGGAGCAACCAATGGATAGATAGAGGATTTCAACAAGACCCTATCAAATGTACTCCAGAAAATGTTAGATAATGATAAGAAATATTGTCCTAATAAAAAATTTCATGATTTATGGGATTATCGAACTACTACATATACTTACACACGGGTAACTCTATACTCATTGGTGTATAGAACAAAAGGATTTTTTATATTGAAATTCAATTTCCTTCACTCCGAGTTTCCATTTGTGACCAGTTATCTAGAGATGAGTAGTATGAGAAACAATTTGATGAGCTTGAATGATTAGATGAAAATAGATTGAACACTTTGAATCATTTGGAAGTCTAACAGAATAGAATAGCATGAACTTTTAACCATAAATTTCACCTCTTCTCATTTATTCAAGAATAATTGGTATTAATTTTCAGGACTCTGATGACACAAGGGAAGAAGCCTCCAAAGCTTGAGACAAAGTGGGAAGGAACTTATTACATACATAAAGTTTACTATAATCAATATTATTCTCTAATATCAAGGGATAAAGAAGATTTTACAACTCAAACCAATGTAATATTCTTGAATAAGTACTTTTTGTAATCACACTAAGGAATGTCCCAATTGTAAGACATTAAACTACATAAAAACCATATGCGTCAATTCTACATGACATTAAAATGTGTAGAATTTTTTTCCATGTTGCACACCATTAAATTGCATGACATCATTTGTCCTCAATACAAGAAATTACACTGTACAGTTAACATATTCTTCATTTGATGTTAAGAAATCCCCTATGATACCGCAAATTGGAATTCCTTGTGTTTATTTAAAAAAAATGAGCATCTTCCATGTGCAAGAATTACTCACATCATTGCTAATCCTTAGTGGCACATGAGTTCCATTTCTCCATATGTTTGAATCAAATATGCATAGAGACCTCATTTCAAGAACTCGGTGTGTCTTGATTCTCAATCTAATGGGATATGTAGAGACTCATGGATCTCCAATCTTCAGTCTAGCCATAACAATAATTAAATTTATTTATCTTTTTCTTCCTATATATGATCCAAATCTATACAGAGTACTCTTCTAGGATATATGGTTTGATCTTCATATCACCTTGGGTCTTAAGTTTAACCATTATTTTAGAATATGCTAGAACCCCCTATATCTCACATCAAACTCAATTGGTGTGGGGAACAATTTTATCAAGAACTACATTTGGCATTATTCTCATAATAATAGGATATGTAGAGATGCCTACATCTCCAATCTTGGGCCCAACCCCCACAAAAACGGCCCTCTTCCCACATCAAAACGTGATTGATATGGGGAACAACTTCAATAACTATGTGTGGATTTATTCTTGATTCAAAAAGATATTTAGTGACACTTAGGTTCTATTCTCTGGTCTTGCTACAATATTCCTTTTCATGTCAGAATCACTTAATGTCCTTAATGCATGACACTAAATTGCATAGCATAATGTCCTTGCTACATGACATTAAAACTGAAAAGTACCAAAAAGAACTACGTATGACTTGATCTCGTCCCATTGAGATATGTAGTGAAAGTTAGGCCTTATCTCATAGTTCCATCCACCTAATAAATTTTTACCTCTCATCCACATATAATTAACAATCTAGGTAGAATTATTCATTTTTGGTCCTCTCCATAGAGATCCCACCAAGGAAATAAAATGTATTCCCATTGTAAATATGAGTCAAATATGTGTAAGGGTCTCTAAAATCATGGCCAATATTGATTTAAATTTTTATCCTATGCATTGAGCATCACCAATTTTGTATTTCACACTCTTAATCTTGAATAATTTAAGATATTCTTAATCTTTCTTCGGTTTCTGGTGGCAGAGTTTCTAATATCTGAGAACTCTTTTTCCTGACTGTAGTACATGCCCCTAGGTGGACTTACATGAGTCACCTACATAATAATACTATTAGTCAAAAGATTCCACTATTTGGCTATGAAACATGTGCCCTAGTTGGGCATGAATAATACATCCCCCATAACAGGTTTTGTCAAATGGTGGTAACTTCATTCTTAGAAAAAACATCTTATGTCCCCTTCAAACATTAATGACAAAATACAAGAATCTGTATCTTAATGTATCCATCCCTGTATATTTTTACCATTACCTTTCTATCAATCTGAAATCATCCAATACCATGGTTTACACATTTTCCCTCTCCAAGTGTTCAAAGCATATTGAAATAACCATGGATCATTTGACCACATATCATCCATTGTTTCTGTAATTTTTTTGGTCCTAGTCGCATGACTTAAAACTACAGGCACCACTTCCTACATTTGGGCTAGACCTTCATAGAGAATCAATTCCTCATTCTCTTTGAAAATAATTATTGGAAATATTTTTTCTGTATTCATGTACCTTTCTATAAAAACCAAACTTTGTGTTTTGGAAAATATTAACCTCCATAATTTTTTTGGAATTTTAGCAATAGAATGTCTGATACTTAAGATCTCTTTTGATTGACTATTTTGTATGTTCCCTTAGGTGGCCTTACAAAAGTCGTTACATAATAGTCATGTCAGTCAAAAGATGCCACTATTTGGCTATGCAGCATATTCCCCAGTTGGCCCTGTATAATACAGCCCCCATAACGGGTTTTCTAAATAATGGTAACTTCATTATTGGAAAATAATTCCTCTAATTCCTTTATCCCTTTTCACATGCCATTATCCAAATCCAGAAATTCCTAAATCATAGTTTACAATTCTTCCATTCAACACCTAAACATGGTAGTATGCTTCTAGAAAAATAATCCAGAAATTGGAGACTCATAAACCTTTAGTCAAAGCTAAAGACATTAAATTAATTCCCTTCAATGTCCTTACAACATGACTTGAAACAACACAACATAATGTTCTTACTGCATGACTCTAAACTACACAAAACTGTATCAGAAAGCCCCCTTTTTGAAAATTTTTAATCATTCTTCATATATATCAAATTTTTGTTGGAATGATTTTCTCGATTCATATCCTATGTGGGAATATAGGACCCCTTTATTCTCATATATCATTCCTTGTATAAGCCATCCACTATGCCCTTGAGACATCCATGTCTGAAATCCCTTTGTTTATAAGCAATAGAATGTCATAATTATTAAAGAGAACATGTACATGACTATGCAGCACATACCCAAGTTGGTCTTTTATAAAATTTACCTATATAATGGGACTGTTAGTCAAAGGATGCTATTGTTTCGATATACTGAATATTCCCTAGTTGGACCTACATAATACAACCCCTTAACAGGTTTTTCAAATGAGGTAACTTCATTCATGGAAATGTCCTCTTCTATTTGTATACTTCAAATTTTTTATCTTGTGAACATAAAACAAATGACGCAGGATTACCCTTGAAAGTATCTGAAAAATATCAAGACATTCCCAACCATCAAAGGATTATTTAGGTTTTAATATAAAAATTTATGGTCAAAGATATTCAACATAAAACATTATAATTATTATTCCAACATGCCTGACATTAAACTGCCAATAGAAGGAGACACAATACTCACTATTTTGAAAACCCTCAAAGGGAACCTCGGAAAAAAATTTGAGTCTTAGCTTGCTAGACCTACATTTTGTATGGTTTAGGAAATATTGAGAAATAAAAAGTAAAAAGATACAAAGTTTTTGGGGTTTGTCTTCATAACCATAGTAAAAAAATCAAACTATGTTCACTAGGTCCATTGGATTATGTAGAAAATTTTCAAATCCCCAATTCATTTTATTTTAATTATTATTATTTTACATAAAGGAATGATGTTGAAAAAAATCACCATTGATATTTCAATTACAGAAAGAAAGAAATAATGAAGACATATATTATTCGAGACAAAAATATTTTTACTCATACGGTAAAATTAGAGAAACATCCATGGAATGGAGCCTCTGTGACTTGTATTAAAAGAAAATCTTGACATGAATCTTCATCTATTTAATGGATTTTGAGATCTATCCACTACTTTATAAAGTTGAGACAATTGAGAAACTTAATCCTCCTCATCTTGATGAAGTGATTCTTTGGTAGTTGAAATTGATGTTATCCCTTCCAACTGGGTTTCTCCCAATGTTTGGTTCAATTGCTGAATCTTGTTATGAACAACATCCATTTAATGTTGATAATGTACCATCTCCTTCATCGCCTCTTTAATTTGTTGGCCAATTTCAATAAAACTCCTTCTATGGTCAACCTTTGCCTCAACAACTATAGCTTGGAATCTCCCAATAGTAATAAGTTGTTTGGAATTTTCAAGATCTTTCCACAACTTATGTTCTTGATCTCATTAGAAAATAGTCTATTTCATTACATTGTAGACTGGGTGATAATTAAACCCACCAAATCCCAATATGAAAAATAGGGTTGGGAGTTTTCCAAAATGAGAGGGCAGCTCATCCAAAGGCTTCTCGACAATTATCTTACAAATTTGTTTCCATGCCTTTTTACACGTCCTTCCAAGAGAAACTTGCATCTATAAATCTAAATTCGAGATTTTAGGTGAAGAAAATTGAAAAGGAACGAGGCTATTTATAGACACCGCCGACCTACGTGGCTGACCTATGCGACATAGCTATGCCGCAGACCAATGTAAGAGACCTATGCAACATAGGTGTGCCTCATACCTATGCAGAAGACCTACACCACAGACGTGGATAGTTCATAATTGACTCTCCATAATCTTTTCACCATAATCATTCCTTAAGAATCGACCCTATTTTTAATCAGATATAATCCTGAGGGGAGGGGGGGGGGGGCTTTTCTTAACACTCATTAGGAGGGAAACATGATTATGAATAAGTCCTCTGGATATTTCAAAATTTTAAAAAAAATCTAAAGTAAAGGAAATAAAGTGTGAGGGACCTACACTGAGTAGCTATGCTAGAAACCATCATGGCATACCTCCACATCCAGAAAAACCAATGCATGTTCAACTCAAATAGCTCACTACACAACCCCTATGAGGCAGACCTATGCATAGGAGCTACAGAGATGAACTATGTGGCAATATGATTTCTGTACCCCTACATGGAAAAGCTATGTGGAAGGCCTACCATGAAAAAGTCTTTTCGACCAACCCCCTCCTTGCCTATAAATAAGACCCTTGGGATCCTCATTTTGGACTGAAAAAAAGTTGGAAGAACTCTTAAAGCTCACATTGCGTAGCTCTTTTACCCAGGCTACTGAATTTTCTCAAGTATCTCTCTAAACCACGATAGAAGAGAGACTTATATGGGATAAGCACGTTTGAGATCCTTTTAGAGTTTGAAACAAAAAACATATGATTAAGGATCCTTCCACCTTCAAAAAGAAGCTTCCTACACAAGGCCAATTAATTAAAGGACTTAAGGGGGGATCTTCAAAAGACCCCAAAGGAGACCCAGGGTGTTCAGATTTACATCCCACCCAAGTGTTTTATTATTTTTATTCCTTTTAGAAGCTTTCATAGGCTTGGTTCTCTTGTGTTCAACACCTTTTCAGTCATTTCTATGACCTGAGTGGTACACCTATATGACATACCTACACGGTGCACCTATGCGACATACTTACATGGTATAGCTATGCTGCATAGCTGCACCTAGGAACTACACATATCACCTTATAAACCCTCTTCAAAGCCACTCATGGCAATGTATTTCCTAAATCATTTCCCTTATCTGAAAGGGACTAAGTTGAAGCCTCCAACAAAACCTCTTAACTTAACTAGCTTTTGGGAAAGGCACATCAGTGTGTATCCTATTTGGGTTTGTATATCTACAGTTAGAGTATTCCCACATTCATCTTTTAATGGATTCTAGACCCTGATGATATTTTTAGGTTTTTATATCTACATTCACATGAATACTTACCCTAGAGATAGTGTTAGTAAGTTCCCAGTCTTGGATTTTTCGGATGGGGCTATGTCCTCCCCTTTTATTCTTTAAGACTCTAAGCCTCTAGTTCCCAATAGAGAGAGTGAGGGTCACACTTGTTTTTCCATTTGACAAAAGAAAATTTTCCCTCATATCCTGGGATCCAATTAGGGAATCCCTCTAAGAGTAATCCCCTAGTCTTTTGGGATAGATCCAATGACCTTTAATTTCATTTCACATTGAAGGGTTCATTGCTCCCCACCCTTACCCACTGTCACCTCAGCTTCCTTCACTGTAGGCCCTCCCTCTTCTATCAGCGGAAGAGAAAGTGTGTGGTTTGTTGAAGCTTTCAAATCTTATTGTTTCTTACACCAAACATGACTCACATGGGATTATAGATTTGTGATGATCACAACTGCCACAAAATCCACCTCATTTCTTGAACTACGAGAACTCTGATTCCCACCATAATTGGGATACATAGGAAGACTTCAACAGGGCCCGAGCTCACTAGATACACTCTTCAATAATCCAACCCTAATTCCCTTAATCTAGGCATCCTCATTAGGAGTAAGCCCGAACTTATTTCTCTCAAAGGATCATACACCCTTATGAGACTCATTGAACTATGTGGGACTTGATTCCTATCCATGTGGGACACGTAGGAAGCCTCCCTAACGTTCAAACCCAACACTCCAAATCAAAACTATTTTTCATAGTCTATATTACAAATAAGGTCTAATAAAATTTGAAAATTCATATCCATTCCAGGTTCCTGGGATCCTTAGGCATTAGTCCCACACCAATATTTGACCAAGCACCTTCCGTTCAGTTGTCCATACCACATGACATTAAACTGTTTGGTTACATCCTTATCACATGAAATTAAAAGGTTTGATAAGTCCCATTAAGAGGCACTGAAATACGAGGGTTATGATTCCTTTCACAAGGATATGCAAGTAGCTCATTTATGGGTATATTCCTAACATCAAAAGAAACTTTCTTCTCCCTGGATGACAATAAATTCCAGAGTGCCCCTCTGAGTGGATTCAAAACCAGTATTACCGTAACAACAGTTAAAAGAATCTATAAATAGTATATGATAAGATACCATTGATGTAGAAACTCAAATACATATAGATCTCTCCATTAATGAAGAACATCTAATACATACAGATGATTATAAATTTCTTACATGCTAATAATTTATTGTAAATTTCAAGGGAACCTATGTTATAATTGGAAAATTAATAAGTACTCATGAAAATATTTCAAATCTATAAGAAATCCCCAGGGTAGGAAATAATTCTCCCAAAAGGGTGTGATGATCCCGACCTCCCATCCTCTTGACCAATGTGAATTCTTAAGTATCGTAGATCCAAACCTAACGAACACCTACTTTTGGAAAGTAGGTCCCTTTGGATAAAGGACCGTTGGATGTTTCTGATTCCATAAATAAATCCCATGGAAACCATCTTGAAATAGTGATTCCTAACTAGAACACACGTTGTAATAAACAAACGAAATAAAAATAAAAAGGGTGATATTGAAGAACCTAAGTGGTTTTTTTGAGTTTAAAATTGTTTTCAATAAGTTGAGAAAAAAAGACAATGCGATTTAATTATGACGATTGATGTGTTGTTCTTAATACCAAAGCCTTGTGTCAATGAAGACATAATGTTTACAAAATATAGACGATAGATAAATTTTAGTGGATTTTTGGTGAGTACTATAGCATAAAACCGGGGAACTCTTTGTTTAAAGTGTAGACCACAAAATTAGGCCTAAAAAATACTAGCCAGGTTGGGGGATTGAAACTACTTCTTAGGTGGGTAGTCGACCCATATCAAGCTATAATGGGTGGAATATGACATGAAAGTGTATAACATTCCCACACAGGTGGATGGGAGTAGGAAGAACCACTGTGTGTGGTGGAATGATAGGGAAAGAAAGTTCCATCATGGTACAGTGCTTGAAGGTATCAAGAGAATACCATGGTAATCACTTATACCGAGTATATGTAGGGTGTTATTTTAAAAGGAAGAGACCAAATGATTTAAGATTCAGTGTGGGGCTCATGGTGTTTGGGTACTATTTCTCTGTCATAAAAAAACATGGAAATAAATAGGCTTGTCTGATCTGATTATCCTATGTCATCTGATCAAGTCTCATGGTTGTCTTCTACCTTGAGACCATCAAAGAAGTTACAACTTGTCATGTTCTTCATGTCATTATATTTTAAGATCCAACCATTCATATAAGAAACATTTTATTAACCTGAAAATTTGAATATGATAAAATTCAAAATAAAATTCATTTGTATGTTAAAAGGAAGGTCAAACCAAGGGTATATAGTGTATAAAATATGGTTTTATGAAGATGGTGATTTTCGGTGTCGCGAATCTGAGGTTGTGTGCATGAGATTTTTAGGTGGATCAAAAGACTTTAGTCGGAGGGGTTTTGTATATAAATACCCACAAAGTGCTCATTTGAATTTATTATTTAAAAAAAATATCTGAGTGAGCTCTTTTTTCATAGAAAATTGAGCAACTATAACCATCTAGTTAATGAAGATAGAAGACCTTCTCATGATTTTTACATAAAAGAGATAGAAGAAGTATGATTCCTTTGAAAAGTATTTAAAACTCTCAATGGAACTTTGTAAATAATATATTTCTAAAAATACATTCAAGGAACTCCCATACCCTATTGTGTTTTTCAAAGCTCTCATGAACTATTTTTTTTGCAAGACAGTGTCACCCACATTGTATTTTTCAAAGGAGAAGTGCTATTTGCTTGAAAGATTTACAAATATATACTAAATTATTTATTTCATGTAGTATGTGATGTAGTGTGTGCATACTATGTGAAAAGGAAAAGAGTGAATGAGTATTTAAGAGGATAGTGTACATGACTCACATGTATTAAACCTAAAATAAAGTAGAAGGAAGTGTGTGTGCAACGAAATAAAGAAGGTAGGAGTGAATACATACACACTCACGTATACATAAATACACACGAATGTATATATGCACTCTGAAACCATTGAGATAAATGAAACATTATTCACAATAAGGAATCATGGATCTTGAATTAAAATAGTGAATAATATCACATAAAATAATAGTACATAAACAAATTGTGATAGAGTTTCAAATTCTTTGAGAACCATGCATGAAGTGGATTTGAATTGAGTTGAGATTGTGAAATCTATTTTATCATATCATCAATGAAGAATTTTTTTCATATCTTGAAGACATTATTGAAGCCAGTTATTCATTAGAAGAAATAATATTTTCTCAAATAGTATTATATTGACACAACTGACCATCTACAAGTGATCATAACTGATTGATAAATACTAGAATCTCTGAAAAGGTACTTGAATTGTATGTAAGGTAGTGTGATCAAGAAATCTCTTTGATGAAGCTCAAGAGATCATCCTGTCAATAGATTAAATCTTCCAAAGAATAAGAAGCCTCTTGTGATGGGGGGGGGGTCTAACCAGTTGCTAAAGAGGCTTAAGAGACTTGGGGGGGGGGGGGGTTCCAACCAGTCAAATGATTGTGGTGTCTAACTAAGTGATGAAAAGGAGTTGGATATCAAGGGGGTATAACCAAGATCAATTGGAGGATCAATTACAAGGGTGTATAACCAATTTATTTCTAAAACAAAATAATTTATGAAAGTTTATATTAGACAATCCATGTTGGGGGGTCTTTCCAACATGGAAAGGAGTAAGTTTTAGTACCAAACCTTATATATATATATATTATTTTATGTGGTTCACTTAATTTATAAATTTCATACATGATCTACTAATCTTAATATTTGGTAGGGGTTTGAATTAAATGGTGAAAAAGAATTCAGTAAAAAAAGTCACACCTAATTCCCCCCTCTCAGTGTGACTGCACGATCTTTGGTCACTTTACTGACTTTTCTAGGAATGTGTTTGATATTTCCTCACTTAAATTCACCTAAATTATAGGCGAGTTCATATAAGAGAAGATTCCATCACATAACCACATGTTTCATGTGACTCCATAAGTTGTGCGAACATGTTCCTCCTTGTTTCATCCAGTGGACTTAGGCTAAAGCCTATGGTTTATGCAACTCAACTTGCTCATGAAACTATAGAGTTGGGTACAATGTTTTTTGGGTCCTTAACCCAATACCTACTTACCTTGAGTACAATTGTGTTTAAGTTAAGTGCTCAAGTTCCCTATTCCCACTATAACCTAGTTTACCTACACCTCAATCACTTATGTGGTAGGTATCGTCAAACCTTGTGTCTCACCTCTATGCTTCAAGCATGACTTGGACAGTTATTGCATTTTCACATAAGAGTAGGCACACTAATTCCTATATCTCATAATAATAGGAACCCTAACATTGGGATCCCCATTTTCCACTTCACTATGGATGTTTTTACACCATGAACTACCCATATGTGTCTAAGTAATAGACATGTAATCCTCAAAGGTAGAATCATTAATGGAAACATCACACATTTACTTATAGGAGGGTCTAGTGATGTATCATTCTCCAATACATTGAAATTATCTCCCTAAGTGTGGCTCCAAACTATGTATAAGTTACATGATGTAAAGCTGAATAACCCAATGTCCTAGCTAGAAGATGTTAAACTGAATGAAAACTTCCCCAGTTCAAGATGTTACAGTGTAGTCTTACCTTGGGTGATGAACACAAGATCTCTCACGTACGACTGATATGGGATAACCCCTCACCTCATAGCTTGTATAAAGAAAAATTGATTCCTTAAGTTCAACCATACTTGGATGAAACCTCCTTCCCCACCATGGGATGAAAATCATACACTAGGAAGCCTGCATGCATATTTTGTTCGTTTTCAGCATAAAAAAGTGTGTGATTGTGAGAAATATATTAAAATTTCATTTACTATTTATCTTTCTAAAACCATAAGGTAGGATATTTCATTTTAAATTTATAATTAATTTATTTAATATGGTAATAAATGAATACCTTGGATTTGGAACTTTCTTCGATGTGAATGTTGATCATCTAAAAATACCCTTACAGATTGCCTTCATTATCCTATGAGGTATACAGATAGAATCCCTATATGGTGATCCAAATGCGATCCTTTGATCTTCAAGAAATTCCTATCAATATTTGGATTCTATCATGTCAAATAGATTGTCCTATGTTATTTGTGTTGATCACTCATCATTTGGTCTTGAAGGAATCTATCTTACATGTCTCGTTTTTGATAGGCAGAGAGAAGGAGGAGTTGAAAGATAATTCATTGTGTGCAACAATTCTATATTTTCAATTTACCACCCCACACAGTATTCATAACAATATATTTATAGAGAATGGGTTTAGGTTAAAATATTATTTAATTATATGATGTCCATTAAACAATACTATAACCTTTAATAAACCCTAGGTTTGATAATAATAAAAATAATAATTATATTTTGTGGTGCACGCTAACTTGAAAAATAAAAAAAATATTATTTAAGTGGATTTCTAATTAATATTTTTCATTAGACATGGTCTTGGTCTTCTCAAAGTCCTCTTTAAGTAATTAAACATCCAAATAAATACTAAACATTTTATTCATCAATAAATATTTTTAATCAATAAAACATAAATAAAATTATTCCTCAGTCATGAGAATAATATTTAATCTACTAATTAAAATTAGATAGAATTTAATCGAGATCATCAGAAACACTAAGTGTGTGACCCTCTAGGATTATTTCTCATTGTAATTAGATAGTTTTTTCCTAAATTATAATATTATTGTCTAGTAATTGGTTAAGAACCCAAGAGAAAAAAATTAATGTCTCAGAAAAGACAACCACATACGTATTCTTAGTGTGTAATATAATCCTTTTTTCACAGTATCTCATCAATAAGGTTAAACATATATCTGACTAAATTATTTACTCAATAAGTATTTCATTGACTATATGAAATAAACACATCATTAAACCATGACCATGAATTATAGGGTGATAGTTTAATTACATTTTATGTTATGATATATTAGCTTCCATAATTATGGAAGGGTCAAATACTTCATCGACTTATCCATTAATTACATGTAAATCACAATGCAGTCATTGTACCCTACCTCATCACAGGCATATGTTGTCATAATTTTCATAAGAGAATATGAGTTTTTGATTCATGGTATTAATTAATGATAATCCTAAAGTGTAAGGACCATTACACCTACTGATAGATAGGAATATCCGATGACACCAAAACATGCGGAATTCCTACTAGAGGGTATTTTCTCATAATCTCCCATCTTAGATATTACCATGTGAGAACTTAATGAGAAGAATCCTCATCCGATTACAAGTAATATCACTTGATAGTATATATAATATGTGTTCCATCATAGTATATTATCAAACCATATAACATTATTTAATAATTTCACCACAACACTTCAAGGTTCACATCAAAGCAGGGAACTGCTATGTACTTATCAATGTGAACTATTGTCTAGGAAATTATTACATCAGAGTCATGCAGAATAATGAATAATATCTAATGAAATTTATTTATAAATAGTCAATAAATTGTATATACATTCAATTAAAGTACAAATAGTTCATCCTAGGACACCAACTCCAACAAACTCCCACTTGGACTAGTGCCAACATCCTATGAATTTCCGTCCTCTAAACCTCATATGATAATAATTTTTTTTGACAAGTCATAGATTTTGTCAAGGGTAACTCCATGTTGTATTCTATGGAAATATTTATTAATTAAACTTCACCACTATAATAAAAATCCTTCAAGAGATGATACTTTCAAACTATATTCTTTGTCTGCTGATGTGATCATTTATCTTTTCTGAGATCCACTGCTAAAGTTTTATCACAATAGAGTGTGATAGGTTCTTTACTTCTAGGTACCAAATCAATCCCATAGATAGTGTTGTGAATCCATATGACTTATTTAGCTACCTCAGAAGCTATAATATACTCACACTCTACTATAGAATCTATAACCACAACCTTCTTTGAGATCTTTTAGCTCACAACACCTCCATTAAAAGTGATGATGTATCCCTTTTGTGACTTCATGTAATATTGATCAGTTGAGAAACTAGAATCTGAATATAATCTGATGAATAGTTCTTCTTTTACTCTATAAACTAGGAAAACATCCTTAGTATACCTCAGATACTGAAGGATATCCTTACCTTTCAATCAATGGCTATCACCTGTGTTAGCTTGATTTCTTCCTACTGAACATAATGCATAGGTGATATCTTGCCTAGTACATAGCATAACACACATGAATGACCCAATTGATTATGTGTATGGAATTCTTAACATTCTATTTCTTACCTCACATGTCTGAAGATACATTTTCTTGGAAAGATGAATGCCATGTGACACTAAAAACAATCCCATATTAGATAATTTCATACTTAATCTCTTAAGTATCTCGTCAATATATATAGTTTGACTTAGTCCATGAAACATATTAGATCTGTCATGGTGGATCTTGATCCCAATAATATATACTGCCTCGACCAATTCCTTCAAAGAGAACCATTTATTCAATTATGTTTTAATATATTGTAAGACTAATATTTTGTTTCCAATGATAAATATGTCATAAAAATATACTATTAAGAAAATGAATACACTCTCACTAATTTTTTTGTACACATAAGGATCACACTCATTATTTATGAAGCCAAATTCCATTATAGAATATTCAAATCAAATTTTCCATGACCAAGATTCTCAATTTAAACAATAAATGGATTTTTTAATTTTTCATATCTTGTTGGAATTATTCGGAGTCACAAACCCTTAGAGTTGTGTCATATATACATGCTTATAATGGTTCCCATTAAGGAATGATATTTTGAAATACATTTCCAAAATATCATAGTTATGGTAATCCACAATGG
Organism: Viscum album; assembly: GCA_963277665.1. Taxonomy (NCBI): domain Eukaryota; kingdom Viridiplantae; phylum Streptophyta; class Magnoliopsida; order Santalales; family Viscaceae; genus Viscum; species Viscum album. Next base: position 302,456,361 of record OY728130.1, read on the forward strand.
AAAGTAGAATTATGATGGATTCCATCATTTCAACTGGTAAAATGGTTTTTTCATATTTAATTCATTAATGATATTTAAACCATATTGCAACCAATTTCATCTTATAGGTACTAAATTATCTTTCCATGTATCGTTTCTTACTTATAACCATTTTAAACATATGTGATTTATATCCACTAGAGGATATACTAACATCAAGGCTTGGTTTTGGTACATGGAATCCATTTCATAATTCACAAATTCTTTCCATATTGTAAAAATATATGCCACCTACCGTTTCCTTGTAGGTTAGAGGATAATTATTATAATCTAATAATGATTAAAAATCCTTGATGACTGAAAAAATCATACAGTTCTGATTCTCTAACATCTCTTGTACTCCTACATAGTACTCGTGTCTCTAGAACAGTTTGTTCTTCCATTATGCTTTTTGGAATATGTTCCTATGAAAACTCTTGTGTATTTTGATCATGTACTTAATTTAATTATATCTTCCTACCAATATCTCTTTTATAGATTATATTCTTCCCATGAAATTTTGGATTTATTTCAAACACAACCTTTTTTATAAAGGAATGTATATGTAGTATACCTTTGTTTCTTTTGGATATCCTATAAAAATACACTTTGTGCCTTAGGGTGAAATATTGTTACCTGAATAGGCCTTAAAAATTATTCACAACCCCACACATCCAAGTAAGAAAACATGAGTTTATTTATATTCCATAATTTTTACGGAATACCATCCATAACTTTAGTTGTCACACAGTTTAGTACATATGCTTTTATTTGTAACGTGTATCACCAAAAGGATACTTGAATACTCACATGACACATCATTGATCTCACTATGTTCAATAGGGTCTGATTCCTCCATCACATACACCATTCTACTAAGGTGTATAAGGAGGAGTGAGTTGAGATAGTATCCTCAAATAATTTAAATAAATATTTAAGTCCTAAATATTATATTCTCCACCATGGTCTGAGAATAATTTCATAAAATTCTTACCAATCTGGTTCTAAACTTCATTATTTTATTCCTTTAATTCATCAAAATAATTTTACTTATACCTCATTAATTAAACAATTCCATATCTAATAAAATTATTTGTAAAAGTTATGAATTATGAGTACCCACCCCTTCAATCAACAAGAAATGATCCACACACATCTGTATTGACTAATTAAAGAAACTCTTTATCCCTTTCACCCTTCCCACTAAATGGGAATTTGACCATTTTCCTTGTAAACATGCACAACATACACCAATTGGTTTTAGTTAAAAATAATCTAAATATAAATATTGATGTAATTTAGTCAATAATTTATCTTTTACATGACTTTGGAAGTGATTCCAAAGTTGGGTGTGGTATGAGTCATGGGAAGTAAATTTATTTTCAATTTTTATTACTTGGTTCATTTAATCTTACACATTAAAACCATTATTTAAATGTACCATACCATAAAAAATGATATCTTTTTAAAATAAACATCATTTATTCCGAAATATAAAAAAACTATATTTATCAAGTCTTGATAAAAAAAATAATGTATTTGTTAGTGGATGAAACATAATAAAGACCTTTCAAAACTAATATCATTCTGATATGAAATGTGAAGTGTTAGTCCCTGATAGCTAGAACAACAAGTTTATCTATATTGGATTCCTATATATCTACCTCCCATTAGACAATATTTCTTAATCTACATGGTTATTGTATTTGAATATATATTCGATCACAATAACCTGATTATAATACCTAATTTATTGAAATAGAAAAATTTCACTCAATAACGAACACACCTAAATCTTCCCCTTGCTCCTTGGGATGGGTGAAATTTTTCTTCTAGTGGACCTTCTTTCCACATGAGAAATATACAACATCCCATTCTATTGTTTTACCATTAATATTAATCTTCTTGGATGGGTGTGAATAATCTTTAGACTTAGATCTCTTCCATTTAACTTTCTATATGTTCACCATAAGTACGAATAGCATTTCATGATTTGTATCATTATCTACTTAAAAAAAGGAGATTAAAATTATATGGTAGAGACTTCTCAATGTTTATGATATTTAAATTTTCAACAAAGATAGAGAATCTTTGAGGGAGTGATGTTTGAATGAGGTTTGTTCCATGTTATTTAGAGATTTTAAAACCTAAAACCTCTAGGCACTCAATGTAACCAATGATCTTGACTACATGAGTCCAAACTGGGGAACCCTCTCCAAGATTTCTTGAAAAGGAATCCTTGGAAATCTGAAAGCCTTATTATCTAGACCTCTCCTGGTAAATACCATGTAGGTTCTCAATCAAGCTATACATATCCTTGTTTTAATGAGACTTCATGATATCACTAGACATAGATTAAAGAATCAAATATTTAATGTCAATTGGGTCACTCAAATTTTTTTCATAGACAAGGAACTCTTCATGAATCAACTCTTTAGTAGGTAGATCTGGAATTGATCATTCTAGCATGTAATATTTCCATCCATGTCATAGGAAAACCCAAAGGTATCTAATCTACTCCTAGATGTTACTACTGGTAAAGTGGTTGTATTTATCTAATATTGATCATAAGGATAATGTGGATAAAGATATTTTCATTTTATTCTACAATTAAAGAGTATATTATTATTACTTTTTCTTGATTATGAATTGTGTGATAAATAAAAAATTAATTTATTTAATTAATTAATTCTCCCACTATTTTTCATGTCTCAATAGACATCAACATTAAAAATAGAATGTCTAGTTTTTAAGATATTCTTGTTTAAAGGATCCCCATTTAATTTATTAATGATCTATAACTTGTCCATGAAAACCATAAGAAAGTAATTTGGTAAGTAGTCCTTCCATCTACGGGCATGCAACTCCCTAATTTGTTGAGAGGAATCCCCAATCCTGAAATCATAACTTGGATATCCTAAACCCATGCCTCTAAATTTTTATTGAATAGACTTTGTCCATTAAACCGAATACAAGTTTGGTTAAGTCAATCCAAAACTCTCATGAGAACTCCCTAATAAAAGTAAGTGTCCAAACTGTGTCCATGTTCTACACATAGTTTTATGGTTTAATTACCAATCATGTAATAGAAGGCTAGGCCTGACTTAGTATTAATTTGATGGATTTTAATTAATTATACATAAATTTTACCTTGTTTTACCATTTACACATGTTGTTAATATTAAGTGGATGTTACTTAATTAATTAACCATGATGGATAAAGCATTTGTACATAATCCATTAATTTAAATTTCATATTTTAAAATTAATTTATTAATTTATGTGATCATGGTATAGAATTCATTAAATAAATAATTTCAAAGACAAAAATAAATAAACAATCAAATGACCTAATCAGGATCTTATCTAACAGTTGATTTAATGAGTGAAAATTAAATAATCCTTTAACCTATAGGAATTAATTCCTATTATCAAACGTGGAAATAGTTACAACATTCCACCTATCCACATGTATATCACTTGAGATGAAATCATAATTCTTCTTCCTTGAACAACCTCCAAACCTTTTAGGACACTCCATTAATTACATGTATTTATAACTCATACGCATGTGAGGGGAACCAAAGGATTGGTTAAATTAAGATTACATAAATATATTTGGACATGTAGGACATACATAATAATTGAGTTAAGATTTCCTTATAGTCCATCAAAATTAATTTAGTAATAAATAATTACAAAACCATGATATAAGTTAAATTAAATAAATTCCAACACATACACTGGTCTTAGTCTAGCCCATGAAGAGTTATACATACAACGTATATAAAAAATTAAATGGATAAAATTAATTAATTTACCTTTATTTTTTATTAATATAAAAAAACAAATAAATATATTAATTTATTAACTTACTTTCATATTAATGACCATATGAATACTCTTGGAGATAACCATCATAAAAGAATTAATAGAAAATAAATGGAAAAATCAATAGTTGTATATTTATTATAAAAAATTAATTGAGTATTTAAAATTCCTTAAAATTTTTGTGAAATTGTTAAAAGCTCAAAGTTACAATCAAATAAATAAGGTTTTAATGATACAAATTTCAATTTAATGTAATTTAATTCTACATGAAATTAGTAGACTACACGGTGTGCACTATTTAAATACATGCCATATACCTCTATTGCTATGTATCCAGGTGACACACTAAGGGATTTATTATGTTGACTTATCTAGACAACATAGTGTTTACATTCCATCTACACACTGTATATCCACTTATCGTGTACTTGAGATTCTCGACTGGGTCTCTGGTGTGTTTCTCGATAACTCACATGGTGTATAGAGGCCAACTACCTACAATGTTTTATAAATGATGCATGCTCATGAAATCCACTGAGATAATCAACGTGTTATTGGGAGAGAGACTACACAACATGTTCCTCTTGCTAAGTTTAGTGTATCTCAAATGACTTGTTTCCAGATTACAAGACCGAGGACTCAATGTGTATATCGAATATAGGAATTGATGAAATAGAAACTGTGTACACCACATAAATTTTGTGTATATCATTAATTCTCTAGGTTTATATTATTATGTGGTTTGACCATGTATAATAACCACAATGATTTAATGATTTAAACCACTAACCTGTGTAGAGTACACTATGTGTATGAAAAATACATGCTCTGTAATCTGACAGTTGTGTGCCAGGGTTCCCAATTAACATGAGGCATACATCCAATATAATAACTAAAAGGTATGTCATGTATCCCCTATCAGGACCAGATGTAATCTTCTGGAGAACACCTTGTGTACTCTGGCTACACATCATTTAACCATGTCATACCAGAAAAAAATTGGGAGTTACCGATGACATCTCCGATTTTTCTTCATATGTTCTTAGACCTTTAAAAAAGTGAAACACTAAATAAAGTTGATTAATATGTTGAGAGCATGTTAATTTAAAGAATATTAAATAAAGAATAACATGGAATTAAAATTCAAACACAATTACCTATGGGTTAACAATCAATTAAATAATAAAAAATTTAAACGTGACCCCTATATTACCACTTGTTAGTTTTGGGTGAAACAGAAGAGTGCAGTGGTCAATGATATATTTAAAATTCATTCAATATTCAGTTTCCAAAAACACAGAATGAGGATATTTCATATAAAATTTATAATTAACTAATTTAATATCAGAAGAAATGAATACCTGGGCATAGGATCTTTTTTCAATGATAATATTGATCTTCTAAAAAGACCCTTTTAGACAGCCTTTAGTGTGCTGTGAGGGTCGAAGGATATAATCCCTCTAGAAGTGATTCATTTTTGATCCATTGGTCTCCAAGTAATTCCATTCAATCTTTGGATGTGAGCACAGTGAATCGACTGTCTTGCATTGTTGGTGATGATCATGAGTCCTTCAGTCTTGAAGGAATCTCTCTTTCTTTTATCATTCTTAAGAGGTAAAGAGAAGGAGGAGTCAAGAGAGAATTCATTCTATGCAAAAATTATCTATTTTTTAATTTAAACCCTATACATTATACATATCCATCAATTTATAGATCTAGTGTTGGGGTTAAAATATTATTTAATTACATTCCATCCATTAAAAAACATTATAACCTTTAATAAATCCCTTGCTTCATAATAATAATAATAATATTTTGTGGTATGTGGAAACTTGCTCAAGAACAAATATTATTTAACCAGGTTGTTAATTAAGATTTTTCACAAGTTATGGTCTTGTTCTGTTGAAGCACCTCTTTCATTTATTGAAAATTCAAATAAATATTAAATATTTTACACATCAGTTAATATTTATGATCAATAAAATGTGAATAAAATTATTTATCAGTTATGAGAATAATATTTATTTTATTAATTAAATTCAAATTTATTTTAAGCTAAATCCTAAAAAATAATTAATGTGTGACTCTCTAGGAATCTCTCTTATTAGAATTAGGAAAGCTTGTTAATGTCCAAGATTACTATTTACAAATGGGACAAGGTACCATGAGAAATAAATTAATGTTGAAAAAACAAAAACTGCATATGAACACTAACTGTGTAATATAATCCATTTTATTGCAATATTTCATCAAGTAGGTCGCACAAATGTGTCACCAAACTATATGAACAATTTGTATTTCTTTGACTATCAGAAATAAACATGTCATTACACAATGGATAGGGAATTTAGGGTGACCGTTCTATTCCAATCAAAGGGTTGAGAAGTCATCTTCCACAAACATGGAAGGGAAAAATCCTTCATCAACTTATACATTAATGACATGTAAATCATGACACACCCATCATACGCTACCTCATCACAAATATATGTTTTCACTGCTTTCATCATCAAATCTAAGGTTATGAGTCATGACATGAATTTATAATAATATTAATGTTTAAGAACCATTACACTTTCTCTTAGACAGAAATATATGATGACAACAAAACATGTGGAACTTCTACTGGTGGGTATGCTATAATAATATACCATCTTGGAGATTACTAAGTAAAAAATTCAGGATAAGTAGCCTTATCATCTTATGAGTAACCACACCAGATAGTCTTTGTATGATGTGTCCCATCACAAAATTTTATCCAACAAAATTACATTATATATGAATATCATCATATAATTTCAATGTTCACATCATAGAAAAGAACATCCAGGTTCTTATCAATGAGGATCATAGTCTAGGAAATTATTACCTCATATTTGTGTAGAAAATAGACAATATGTAATAATATATTTTATTAATATTAAATACATATAATATACTTGTAATAAAAAAAAAATAGTTCTTCCTTGGAAATAACCTCCAACATAATCCCCACACCATCCTTTCACACCAAGGAATGTGACACCCCCCATGGGAAGACCATATGTGTTAACCCCACACTATTCCTCATTGATGCTCCTTCCAGGATGTGAGTGTCCTTAACACATGATGTTAAACTACATGGAACCATCCTATCAAATGAACTCAAACTATCAATTCAAACTATGTGAGTTTTGATTCCCATTTACTAAAATAGGGTACATATGAAACCTCCCTACATATAAATCCTGCCATCCTAACACATATGTTGTACTTCCCTAAGGTTCTATCCCAATGTTCCAATATTCCCATTAAATATCCATGTATCCTCAATAGAAGACCAGAAATCTGAAGTGTGATCATCTTCTCCATGTGAACGCAATGAAAACCAACATATCCCCATAATACATAAAACATGTAACCCATATGTCCCGATAATATGTTAAACATGAGACCCATTTCCCCCAAAATATGTTAAAATTTTGACCCACCTATCCCCAAAATACATTAAACCTGTGATCCACCTATACCAAAAATACATTAAAACTATGGCCCAACTATCCTCACAAGATGTTAGTATTATAAACTAATATATAATATTCACACCATATGATAAACATGGGATGCATGAGTTGAAAACCCTTTGAATTATTAGGCCCTTGGCATTAATTACCCCATGACCGACACATGATGCCCTGGGTTCCATGCCTAATATTACTCATATGATAGATTCCTATGAATTCTAAAGGGGAAGACTTTACAGGTTCATAGAAAGCCCAACATCCCAAGATGCTCACAAATTCCTAATGTTACCATCTCATATGAAAATAGGTTCCTTCCCTATTGTGACAAAAGATGTGTAATTAACCAACATCTACCTTGATATGGCACTGGGAATGACTTTCAAAAACATGACACAAATTTTTATGGGAGAACCGGACTAGGAGACAATCTCAAGCGAGGAATCCAACGAAGGAGGAACTGACATCCCATTATCTCATTTTGATTAAGGATCCATCATAGCCAATCTTAGTGGTAGAGGATTCCTACATTTATAAAGTAGGAATGTGAGACAAGTAATTTTGAATCATGTCCCATAATATGCACCCTGAATGAAAGCCCCATAAATAAATGATTAACACGAAATGAAGATTTCCACCTTCAATAGTGAGCGAATCAGTAATTTTGGGCTCCATTAGATTTTATCATGAAAATATCTATATTTTTATTTCCAGACCCATATCATACCAATGATGGGGCCAGTGTGGAAATCTTTTCTAGCAACTGGGGAAAGTGAAGGACCTTGTGCATCCTCAGTATGAGATATCACCGACACAGATCCTTCCCCCTTTTTAAGGGATAAAAAATGATGTTGGAAACATTGGGAATAAATTTTATTTAGAATGTGTTGATGATTTAATCCACGTATATTACTAGACTAAAGGCATGATGAACGCACGATGATACTCCACCAATATGCATGGAGGAAAGGGGGATAATGATGTGACAATCCTGAAGCACTATACACCCACCATGATAAGCACCACTTAAAAGAATACAAGGTTCCCTTGACCTATCCCTCCTTCTGATCCTATCTAGAGAAGGGTCATCAATTCCCTTGTTCATCGTTACAAGAGATAATGAGTTTTCCCAACCTGAGATATGGTTTAATAGGATCTGAAGGTCATGGAACCATGCCCGTACATCCACCCAAAGGATATGGGCCATGGTAATGACCCCCAATCATGATTATGAACCATTTCTAGAGCATCTCTCTATAATTCTTGGACCCCTTCCTCCCCTATATCAATTAATGGATTAATAGGTCACATTGAAAACCACTGAGGAGATTCCTTTAAGGGATCCCACCCGAACATTGCGATGCCATCCACTAGCTCTGGAGGATAAAGATGAGGTATATTCCACTACATTTTCACGCTTCACTGGTTCATATCCCCAATCCATAGTCTCTCGGTCTGCTTCTCTTCTAGTTTTTTTGAGCTTTGGTTGTCCTCTATGGGCATGTTGTTATTCACTCTTTGAGCTTGGATGAAACTCGAATCTTGAAAATAGGATGATGGGGGTTAAATTATGTCCACATGAAGATTTGGTGGAACTGAATCCAACATTTGGAATCTCAATTTGATTTACCTTTTTCATACATCCTTTTAATCAAGTTTCAGTTGTTTGTAAAAGTCGATAATGGGTTTTCATGGTTAGTGAATTACCTTGTAGTAGGATGTAGGAAACATAGTTTCTTATAAATTCATTTACGATAGTTTTAGCTTTAGATATTAGGTTGGGATGAGATTCACATAGTCAGTTGGAATGGAGAAGGATGTCCCGTGGTAGTTATACCAACCATGTGAAGATATGAACTTAAGGCCAGTTATCAAAGGAGGGTGCATAGTTGGTTAGTGTTTTCCATTAAAGTTGGTTGTAGAAAATATACATGGTTAGTAGAGTGATTGTAGAGAAATAGTGATATAAGTTGGATCTATTTTTATTCTTGTGATTATATTCCTTACTATGAGTTCTTCATAATGTGATCAATACCAACCTTTTTTTAAAATTTTTAGTGTGGTAACTAAACTAACTGTGAGAATTGACTCCTTTCGATAGCACGATATACCATGAACTTACACTTTATTAAAAAATATATATAGATTGACATTTCAAATAGATAAATTTTTATTTCGATTCCCAAGAAAATTTCAAAAAAATTTAAATCATTAAAAATAAAATAAAACTGAATTATTTTATTTTACCATTTAAATGGATAATTGAAATTAAATAAATATTGAACCACAACTTAAATACTAACAATTCCCAATTTCAGAATCAAAATTTAATCCATGGTATTTTATAATTAATTAACATTTATTGGAAAAAATATTTACATCCTTTTTGATGTGTCACCATTTAAAACAAAAAAAATTAATCAAAATCATTATGATTAAATCCCCTTAAACAATTAAATTCAATTTTCACAAAAATATTAAGGTCTATCAATTAATTTTTAAAAAATAATAAATCCTAAAAAATAAATGTTTTCATTGATTTGAATCTCTGGTATTCAAATTTTTCTTGATTTTCGCATTGGGAAAACCATTATACTCGGCTCCGAAAAGAACAAGAATTGGAACTAGAACATGAATATGAGAAGTAACTATTTCATTTTCACCACCCACTATATTATTTGATAGTTAAAAAGCATCATGTTTAGAGTTAGAGGACGTAATTGAGGTCTATATAATAGAGGTATATCCACACTTCTTTGAGGTAGATGTTTGGAAAATGGGATCAAGGGAGGAGCTAAAGTTATATTCACTTCATGTGAAGACTCTTAAAACTATCAGGTTTTACTAGAATCCCCTAACTCTATTGACTCTTCATGAGTGGATTCCTCTTCGTCTATAGATGAAACCTATATTAGTGCCTCTATGAAATCATGTTCGATATACAAACCCAACACTAACTAGAAGAATGAGAACAAAATAGGGTGAGGAAAATGGTTGATAATTAGAGGTCAATATAGATATATAGGGATTTTTATACTCTGCATTATTACATTAAGGAATAAACAATCCCATTTAAATACATAAATTACATAATGGATTAAAATTAATGATCCTGCAAAACTACACTCATGAGAATGAAGGTTATGAGATTCATGAACCATGGAAAATTGATGCATCCATAATTATTTTTTAACAATCCTCATTATATGTCATCAATTTCATGGATTTTTATTCATCTTTCACTTCAAAAAAGTATTTTATAAAAAAATGAAACAAAAACATTTAAAATAACATGTAAATTTTAGACACCTCATTAAAAAAATTATCTGAAAAACATAGTGGTAAAAAAAAACTCATGAAATGGAAAAGAGTACAATATTCTTGAACTCCACTTGATTAAATCATGATAGACATTGTAGTCTTCACATCCCAATTTGACAATGAAATTTCTAAAAAGTTACTTTTTGTAATGTCTTTGTGAATAAATATTCAATGATATCACACAATCTAATCTATTGAATATCCAAATAACTATTACTTTTATGCTTATGGGTAAAAAATAAATTTGGTGAGATATCATTTGTCTTATCACCTTTGATTTATCCATATTTTAGTTACATTACACAAGAAAAATTATCTTTTTGTTAAGTATATGATTATTCATATTTAATTCAGAAATGTTTGTGATATGATGAATAACTTATATCAACCAAACATTTTTTCTACTTTCCTCATGAATTGAAATCAGATAAACATTATTTTAGGAATTTGTATAAAATTATTCATTTTGTAAAATCTTATTCCATGGTCATTCCACCACCTGTGAATGAATAACTAGTTTGAGATTTAGTTTTTTGTGGTTTAGTAAAATATCTGAAATCAATATAACCAACCAATTTTGATTATAATTCTTGGAATAATTTATCAATTATACCCTTAAAATATCAATGAGAAATAGATTAATATTATCGACTCAAAAAAATTGAATTGGCATTTGTTTTTAACCAAACATGTTGTTTACTTGATACTTGAATTACATCATTTATATTTTACCAATACATTTTATTCTATATCAAAAAGGATTCCTTACTCATTATATTATCATTAGTAGATCATTTTTACTTTGACTTATAATAAATTTTCCAGAAAATTGTATTTATGAATTGTGATCTAGATGACTTGGCTTACTTGAAACAACATAAAAGATTCTTCTCTAGTAATGGTGAGAATTTAGTGTGGAAGATCAAAAGGTCAATATATTCATTGAAATAAGAACTACACCAATGGTATTTATGATTTCATAATGTAATTACTTCATTTTCATTCAAATATTTATTTTGGATCAATGTATATACTAGAAGGTCAATGGGAGTAAATTATGTTTTCTTTTTTTATATGTAGATTAAATTTTACTTTATATCAATAATAAGGATTTTCTTTATGTTGTGAAGAATTTTCATTCAAATATATTTGATATGAATGATATGGGTGATGTATCCAATGTCATTGTCTTAAAGATTCATAGAAATAGGTTGAGATGAATCAAAGGATTGTCTCAATAAACATATATCAATAATATTTTAGTGATATTTCATATGAAATTCTATGCACTATGTATATAACCCATTTATAATGGTGATAAATTAAATATGAACCAATTTCCTAAAAGTGATTTGAAACTCAAAAAAAAATCCACCTTGTATACTTAGGTAATTGGTAGTGTAATTCTCGCTCAGGTCTACACAAGTCCTGACAATGAATTTCAAGTTGTTATGTTGTAGAAATATTATAATAATCTAGGAATAGACATGTGGAAGGTCATGTATAAGGCATTAAGATACAAATAGAGGAATAAATAGTACATGATTATATTTAAATGAATAAAACATTTGGAATTTATCAGATACTCAGATGTAAAATATTTTGGTTGTGTTGATTCATGAAAATAAACCTTAGGTCACATATTTATTATTCTTGATAGAGTAGTGTCAAACGGAATCATCAAGAAGACACTAACAATGAATTTTATTATGGAAGTTGAGTTTGTTTCATGTTTTGAGGCCACTTCTCATGGTGAATGGATAAATAATTTTATTTAGTTCCTTAAAGATATGGATTCTATTTCAATGAAATTAATTATATATTCCGATGATTCAACAATTATCTTTATGGCTAAGAAAAAAAAATAGGAGTCAATATAAACACAATGACATTAAGTACTTATCCATAAGGGAATATTTTAAAGATAAAAAAATGGCCATTAATCATATCAACAATGGGTTGTTGATTGTAAATCCTTTAACTAAATCCATGCCTCCATATAAATTAAAGGGTCATATAATAAGCATGTTATTAATTTATACCCTATAATTTTTTTATAAACAAATTTTATTCGAAACTCCATATATATAATCATTGATCTCTTCAGTTTATGTGTACACATTTATTACTTGAGAAATATTTTGTGGCTATAGAATAAACCATGTGGATATGTTTATTCATATGGTTATTTAACATAAATAATACATTGTGATACATGGATGATAATATTCAATATCTGGAGGCCCTAATTCTATGATTATTGTATTAAGTTTCTTGCTAAAGTGGGATATTGGTTTCATAAATCCTCATTAATTGGTATGGACCATGTGAGATAATGTAAAAAATGGTCCATTAAATTTTTTTTAATATAATTAATTATTTACCATAAAATTAATCATTCCAATTAATTTAAAGAAATAAATTATGGTCTATAAAATTAATTATTTTGATGGTAATCAATCACCCATACATTGACTCTGTTTGCTGATAGAGTAATTTGCGGTTGGTTCTTGATGAAAGATTGTAATATAAACATAAAACCCACTACACTTATCAAATACAAGGTAAAAACGCCATCTAAGACTCTATGTAGAGTTTATAAGACATTCATTTTTCAATTACTCATTTTCCTCTATTTTCCTAAAATTAATGGAGGCGAGTATCATTTTCTTTTATAACAAAAAAATCATCTGATTATAGAATTACTTTTTTATAAATTATCTAACATTATTGAATAAAATTCATTTTAATAAGACATAATATTATTTAAAAGGTATATATATTCATATTTTTGTGTATATCCTTTAGGTATAATTAAAACATGTGTTTATATTTAATACTTCAAGGATAAATAAAATGTGTTTTTATATTTAATCATTCAAGAAAAATAAATTATTCATTATTTATTAATTTAAAAATTATATCACCCTTCAAATAAGACATTAAATTTTTTATTAAGGGTATGTTCTTGATTTTGTATTTTTATAACTTTAATACTTTATCTTTTGGATTAAAAATTCAAAAATAAAAGAACATTAATTGAAATTTGATGAACAAATGTTCCACTAATTTATGAAAATATTTTGGCTTTTTGATGTAATTTAAAATATCATCATAAAATGATGATTAATGTAAATACATTGAGTTACACAAACCAATATTGAAAAAAATATTTGTATATTCTTCCTCATGTGAATATTTATTTAAATGACTATACAATATATGTATTATTTAGTTCAACCCAAATAATAATTTATCTAATTGTGTGATGCTTTTAGTATTTCATATATGTTTTTTTTTGCATTTTGAAGAATTTAGGGATTCATATATAGACATTGTAATAAATATTAACACAAATAAAAACAATGAAAAGAAATTTAGAGGAACTTTTTTATAGTAATCTCATCAATATTTATAATTTTTAACACTTTGGATAACAAATCCAACACATCATATGTTGAAAATATTACATATTCAATTGGTTATTTTTTCCAATTATTTTGATATTGACATTTCTCAAAATTCATTATTATTTATGAGTTTGGAAATTATCCAAAAATAAAAATATATAATCAATAATATTTAATAATATAATGTAATTTAGTTTTTAATTTTTCAATATTTATAAAAAATCCTGGAAAAATTCATATTTCCATTTATATATTTATTTTCTACTTTGGGGGAAAAATAATTTATTTCTCATGATGAAAAATGATTTTTTATAATAAGTTTATCCATACATTTCTTAAATATAATAAGGAAATAAAACTATTCATTTTCAACAATTTATAGTTGAATTATTAATGTATGTGTGGTGAGCATCATATAAATGATTCTGATGGATTATTTTATATAAGGCATCCGATAGAAATATTTATTTTAATCAACATAAAAAAACTGAGATATACCCGAAAAGTATTAGAGTCGAGCAAGCCAAATCGTAGAAAATATTAATAAGGAAAATAAAATTCATTACATTACAATGGTTGTTTACAAAGATGGGTCTGATAGACACCAATCAAATCCGCCTCAAAAACCAATGAGAAACATTCTTGAGCTAATAAGGGCTATCTTGAGCTTTCCTCAATAATGGTTCTCTTTGACAGAGCATTAGAAACCAAATTAAATTCCCTCTAAACATGTGTCACATAATGAGAAATATGATTTATGAGCTAAATATATTCAATCTAGGGTGAAAAAATTCACCATGGGACATTCCCAGACCAGTTCATCAAGATATCAACTGTCATGGACAAATTAGATTCCATCCGGAGAATATTCCATCCAAAATGGAAAAAATGCCTGATGGACTTTATCATGGACCATAACTGAGCTTCAATGTAACATCCATTTCCAATAATGTCTGAGTAGAATACTTTAACGAAACCCTGATGGGTATGGAATACACCACCACACACGGAGGGTCCTGGTGCTCCTGAGGCCACCCCATCTATATTTAATTTTAAGCTTGAGAGTATTGAAGGGATCCACCTAATTGATCTCATCACTAATGGTTTTATGGTCCTAACTAGAAAACCAATGTTTTTTTATAATAATGAGATCAATCATATCATTCTTCATGAAACCTGTTTGAATCTTAAAGGCAATGGAGATATCACTATGAGTATACCTTATTCCAATATAAAAAGTGGGTGGTTGGTTTTCAAAATCAAACCCGTTTAATTACTTCCAAAAATAGTCAATTAGAGTAGCAGTAAAAATAAACACCATGATCTTGATCTATTCAATACTGCTAGAATTGGTGATGGAGTCCAAAAGTCCATCCAGGAATCACTTATTTAGCCTGCAACCTAGTATCTCATTTAGATAATTTCTGATCCTGCATGTGAAAGATCGTGTAACAAAAACATGATCAATGAACTCCTTGGATTTCTGACAAAAGTAGTAGGTTAAGACAATATACAACCTATTTTTGTATCAGTATATGAGTAAGTATCCTCCTCATCCATATCACCCAAATAAAAATAAAAATTGATGGTTGAATGTAAGATTTCATGAAAATAATTAGCCATCGATGGGAAGAGATATGGCCATCACACCTATGCCTATACCATTATATATAACTAATATGAACAATGGAATTTGGTTCCTATATGAGAGTGTTTCTATCAATAAAATCATACCTCTTCATTTCAAGAAAGAATTCATAATTAATGGAGTCATAGGAGTCAGTATAATAAGAATTAATATCTATAATGGATGCAAGTATCATGTGTTGGTAACATCCATGAACTCATAATGAGGCCTAGTCAACCAAGGTGTAGTCCAAGAATTCAAGTTAGACAGCCTAAAATCCATTCACTTTGAGCATTGCATAATATGGTTGTTGGATAATTTGATGGATGTCCAAATAGAAGTGGATAAGTAAAGGGAGTATCTAGCATTCAACTTTTAAGTAAATCATCTTGAAAGAAACTCCACTGATATGTCATTTGATGTAAGGAGATTACAAATGAATTTACTGAGAAGGGAATCATTAAAAAATTTAAATCTTTAATTATGAATCCTCCTATTTCAATGCTGTTGATGCACTCATTCTAGGACACAACAACCCATTTTTTTCTCATGAATAGACCTAGTCCATATAAATTTTTTGATCAGGCCGTAAATCTCTTTGAGGAGTTCCTTAGTCCATCTATACATGGAGAAAGAATAAAAAATCATGGAGGTGATTATAGATTTTAAAAGGAAAATTCTTCCTACTTCAAAAATATCATTCCCTTTCCATGTTTCCATCTAAGCAATAATTCTGAAGTATGTACTTTCTTGGTAGAACTTTTAATTTTATCCCCAAAGAGTGGAACACCCAGGTAAGTGAAGGGTAGATAGCCTCTTTTCACCCCAAGATATATGGAATCTCTATTTTATTTTTTTATGGGTACTTCATCCCTAAAGACCACTAATGATTTTCTCCAGCTGGCAACTTTTTCCACTACATCTTCATAATACCAAAATATGGATTTTTATAAAGGAAACAATTCCTCTATATTCTTTACCCAAAAGTAGGATATAATCAATATATAATAGGTGCAATGGAGCATAAATCAATCTCTAGACATGATATTCTTATATATACCATCTTGGAAAAGATCACTGAATCATAAACTCAAATAGTCTTCATTCAGGGTGAAGAGGATACCAGAGAGGGGGTCCCCTTTCCTTAAACCCTAAAAACATTGAAAGAAGACCCCTGGATATCCATTGATAGGGATGGGTAACCTAGAAATTTTGATAATGGTGTTGATCATGTTAATGAATATATTGTAGAATCCATTATTTTTACAGATTTTGAGAATAAAGCTCCATTTTAATATGTCAAAGGCTTTGGGTATGTCAATTTTTAGGGAAAGATTCCCATCCCTCACCTTCCTCTTCATGAAATTGATGAATTCAGAGGAAGTGATAATACAATTATGAATATTAATTCTAGGTAAAAATAGAAACTTGTTTAGTGTTATTATTTCTTTTTCAATAATCCACAACCTTATATAAATAAAGTTTCTAATGATTTTTTGGTATGATATTGCTAATTTCAACTATTCTTAAGTCCTTAATGTCTACAACATTTTAATTTTTTTGGATGAGAGTAATGAAGATAGAGTTAACTGCATATAGAATAGAAGCATGACAAAATAATTCCCTCACTACTTTGGTGATGTCATCCTACATGATTTTCAAATTGAACATGAAGAATTTATTGGTAAAACCATCCAGTCATGCCACACTATCAATGTTTAGGGAGAACATGGCCAACTTGATCTCCTTAACTTTGAGAGGTTCAACTAAATTATTGTTTTTTATCATCAATTATTGGAGTAATGTTACCATGAATCATGTGATTATTTTCACCTCTATTATTTGAGTACATGTGCCTAAAATAACAAGCCAAAAAATTGGATATCTCAATTTTTTAAAGTGATAAATCATCCATTAATGTTAAGAGTAGTGAACACCCTCATAATCATTTTTTCTCTATGAAAGAGGTGAATGAACATGGAGTTTCTATCCCCTAATTTCAGTTATATTACATTTAATTGGGACTTAGCCAAGTTCTATTTGATGTTTATCAAGTCATCAAGTTTAGAGAGATTTTTTATTTACCAAATATGTTATTATTAGACGTTAATTAATATTATGGTAGTGAAAAACTATTTTCGGCAGACTTGATGTCATCATAAATATTTGATAAGGAGGATTTGGTCCATTCCATTAACATCCTTTTTGTGTTCTTCAATTTGGAGGATAAAATATGAAGAGGACTTCCAAAGCACTCAATTTTCTAGTATCCATGATAATCTCCCTGGATCTAGGAATAGTCAGCCAAGAATTATTGAATTTAAAAGGAAGATGAGATGATATTACTCCACCAGAGAGGATATCAATCATCAAGGGGTTGTGATCAGAATGAGTTTTTGGAAGTATTATAATAGATACATTAAAAATCACATCCCTATCATCAACTTAGAAATAAACTAATCAAATTACGGTATTTTTTCCATTTATAGTGTGTCTTCCCCATGTAAAATTAACTCCAATAGAGGGTACATAAACCATGATGAAATTTTCAATGTAGTGGGGAAAATCATTAGTTGAAATGCTACTAAAACGAGATCTAATTTTTTTCTTTAGGCCTAAGAATAATGTTTAAGTCACCTAGGATAACCCAATTATGATTCATTTGGATGAATTCAAGCCTAGTTCGTTCCAAAATTCCCTTCTTTTGATATAATTGTCAGAGTCATAAATGAAGGAAATATGAGTAGGATAATTATACATGTCAATAGAGACAAAAACAATATAATGAATTATTTTTCATGAGAAAAGATTATGGTTGTTATGTTTGAGCACCCTAAGACTCTTCACATCATCTTCATGAAGTTTGTGTCCAAAAAAAGAGTAACAAAAGGAGGAAAATTTAAAATCCTTTTGATTTTCAAACTTTAACTTTGGTTCATCAATACCATTCATCATGGGTTTATTGGTCATAATGAGGTGTCTAAGGTATGTGACCATGTGGGAATTCCTAATCCACTTAAAATTATAGAAGAGTATATTTAGATTAAGCGGGATACCATGGCCCGGATTTGAGTCCCCTCTTATGTAGATCCCTTTATAACATTCTTCCCTTTTCTATCCTTGTTTTTTTAGTTTTTACTTTTAAGGATTTAGGTTCAAATTCCTTACCCTAATAATCTAAATCACCAAAGGGATGGGCTGCCTCAATATCATTAGACCAGAACATTCCACTTAGAGGACTAAACCTATTGGGGGACTATTATTTCTCCAAAGCATTTCTATCTACCATCCTTCTTTTTTCAATATTACTAGATATAACTTTAGTAAAATAATCATCACTTTCCTAGTGGTGGTTTCTAGAATGAAGTTGTTCTAGGGGGAGTCCTTCTCATGAGGAAGAAGTTAAGTTCTCTCCTATGAGTCTTGAAGAAAATCCATATTCGGTAAGGGTGATGCATCATATAGGGTGTCAACTGTGTTGAAAACATGTTCCTTATGCCTCTATTTTGAGAGAAACCTTGAATTCTGAGAATCATTCAGCCCCAAAGATAGGAGTGTAACAGTCTAGGATGAATCCTTTGAGTTATAATTCTACTCTATAGTATCTACAAAATTATTAAAAATTCAAAATTGAAAAGGATATGATCCAACATCCTCTATATGAGAAGTGCCACAATGTTTCAAAACATGGGGGGATCAAAGGTACAACAAGATTAATCAGAAACATGGACATCATAAGGTCTATCAAGGTCACCCATAGCATAACCCTACAAACCATCCACAAACCAAGAAACATCCAAAACATAGGTCTCTATAAGAAAATATTGTTCTTGAGGGCTCTGGTGAGTGTTTTTTTATTTTATACCTTAGAGGAAGACCTAAAAAAGTGGGTGTAACATCCTGGGGGAATTCTAGGAGGACACCATGAGCCTAAAATTCATTCTTTGAATTTTTTAGGATAATATAGGCCATAGTAAATCCACATAAAATCCCATAAGTTTAAGTGGAAGGGAATTGACCACCTCTTCATCCTTCACAAATCCAACAAGGGAAAGTAGATCACATCCAGGACGATATCCCTCACATATTTTGATGTATCAACATTCTCATTGGGTTTTATACACTCTGAATGTAACCTCATATCAGATGTATCATAGGAGGTGGAGGGTAAATTCCTTTTCCCTTTTTCAGATTCCTTTTTTCATAGAGATTCATCATGCCCCTTGACCTTGAAAATCCTACAAAAACTAGATCACTTGAAATAATTAGAGAGGTGACCAAATAAGTTCCACGCTTTCAAAAACTTTACCTTTCATTCACAGAATATGTCTGGAGAGATGCGATCACCCCCAATTGTGAGAATGGCCTCCTCAAACAAAGTTCTTTCCATATCAACTTCAACTAAGACTCTATAAAAATTCAAAAATGTTATATTGTTAGTTTTTATATCCAATTTGATGGTATTTTCAATATAGGATGAAATATCCCATATAAATATAGGGTACCAATACAACTAGATGAGCTTATAGATGCAAATTCAATCCAATTCATGAGTATTTATAATATTTAATGGATCAATGTTTTGATCCCATTATTGAATCTGTAGAATTCTAGGATTCAAAGGAATATATCCAACGATCAAGGCCTTCCACTTGTATTCATCATTTAGGAAAACAATATCAAAATACTCTCTTCCCATTGATTTCATTATCCAATCTTAAAAAACCCTAAGTAACAGTGATCCTTTTGTTGAGGTCATGGAACTTCCACATCCTCTCCCATTTCAAGATTATGAATGGTGTTATGATGTAAAATTTTCATAGGAATACACTATCCTCAACAACATCTTTCTTGGAAGATACATCATCATCTGTTCCCTTCATTATAACTCTTCTAGGTGAGGGAGAATCCAAATTAGAAAAGGAGAGGATCGCTATAGATATTACAAATACCACTAATTTTTTTTATTAAATTTGGAAGACTTTGTGTTATCCAAACCATTTAGGGAGGTTATTTTATAGGATTCATCGAGGTAGAATAAATTCTTTTTACTAATTAGGCTATTCTAGTTCAAATCTAGATCCAGTTTATTGTTCAAAAAATCATTCAAATTCTCTCCTCCACGTGAGTCCCAAACCCAACTAGGTTTCCCCTTATTATTCATCATCATATCAGATATATATATTAAAAGATAAATAATAAAACATGTAACTATTTCATATATTTATGATAAATATAACATTTAAATAGTTCACATAGTTGGAATATGCACCCAAATAAATAAATTAAATATATATATATATATATCATAATTGATACTTTATATAAATATTGAAAATTTTCTGTCAATTTAGCTAGTGATGATATAATTAATTTATCTTAATAATAGGTAACCCATGGGATATTTTCAAATGGTGTAATTTATAATATCATGATTAGAATGGAAAATTCTATTACAAGTGAAAATTTATTAGATATACATCCCTTAAATAAATTCATTGTTATCCCTTAGTGAATGTCTATAATTTTATCAATAAGTTTATATTGATGTATACATTTATCAATTTTTTTCTTCATAATTGATCCTAGATGACCCAAATAATCATGTCATATGATTAATTTTTTAGTTTCAATAAAATTTTGATTTACTATAATTGAGCCACCACTGATGCATGTTTTTTTATTTTAATAAAACACTTTTTCTAGGTTGATGTGTACCCTCACAAAAGAAGAAAACCCCATAGGTTGATATAAACCAATTGATAATAAGAAATTTATGGTTAGAATATAAAATTTAAATTTAAAATATGAAATAGAAAAATCATAAAACCTCCCCACTCACCAATGAAAAATAAAATTCAAAACTCAAAAATAGAAACTCTTTTCCTTTTAGGTATCTCAATACTGACAGTTCATACCTCGATGTATTCACCTACTATGTCACATATCAATCAATTTTTTCATAACTATCACCACCAAATATATTTTTTTATAACCACTCATCATTTTCAAATTCATCATGTTGGAACTACAATAGATAATGTGGTTGAGTCGATTGAGCGGAACCGGTCCAACCCCCGGTTGGGGACGGATGCTGGGGCACGCTGTGTGGTACACTTGACATGCAGGTACTAATGTTTGTACTATAGGATTGGTATTTTGGGAAAGTTATTATTGATTATTTTTTCACTTAGGTATGTATATCATTTAATGGGTTCCCCTGTATTCAGAAATAAATAGGGTTTCCTTTTTTAATAAAATGGGCTGGGGGGCGGGGGGGTCCCCATATTTTTTAAAAATTTAAAAAATATGTATTTATTAAAAATTTTATACAACTATTTAGATATATATTTTCTCTTATGTATCCTTAAATTAATCTTTCATTTCCAATAAAGGTTCTTAAATGTGCATGTGATAACTCTTTAAGATATTTGATTAATAATAATCATAAATGATTTCGTTTGAAGCATTTAATTAAAATAATATTTAAAAACATTATACTTTCAAGTTAGACATATAATATCTTCATGATCTCCTATTATGTATATTTAAAAATTTTGGGTTAATAATGAAAACTCAGGAAACCACATTTATCATTATTATGATAATTTCCAATTTTAGTGGTTGGTCATTAATTAATGAATTCATAATAAAATGATAAAGGGTTTGAACCATCACATAAAGGATATAGTTTTATTTTTGAACTATTGACCAAAACATTTTTAAAATGTGTCTACAAGGGATAAGATCCCACATGTATTTGAATGAATTTAAAAATGGAACAAGAAGTGGCATGGTTAAATCTGTTGGATTAATAAAACTTTCCTTATCAAGACCATGATTATAAATCATAAAATGATTTTTTAAAATTTAGTAACTTTAGAGAATGAAAGAAAAATTAGCTGATCAAGAAGTATGATTTCTCAAATATTAATTATTGGTCACATAAATATTATAAAACTTTTCTTAAAAAAATATTTCACTTCTTGGAATGAAACAAAACCATTAGAATTATATTCATAAGGAATGATTTTGAGAAATATTTAATCCAGCTTCATCATTCCTAATAATTCATTATTTAACAAAAATGATTATTCTGTGCAAAATATTTATTCTATTTATAAAAATTATCTTTTTTAACAACATTGGGTAGTTTTATCTTCCAAAAAGACATCTCAATCCAAGGAAGAGGGTTTTTTAGAAGAAAATATACCACCCAACCCAAAGGAACATTTCCAAGACAAGGGAGAAAGGGCATGAAACCTATGGAAATTTCACACAACTCTATGTTTATGCATGCAACTGATTTGTGTTGGAAAGGCAATGACAAGGAGGTCATGTTTCACAGGATCCATAAAATATTCAGATTCAAAAAAGGTCAGTGCACACAACATTTTTTCCAATTATGCAACCATGAATGCTGGCATACAAAATATTTTTGTGTGAAAGGTGACATTGAACCACTTCCTTAGATGATCCTGCCTTGATAGAAAAGGAATGGGTAGCATGCAACCACTCTATGAAACAAATGTAGAGTTTTCTTACCAATTCCACCCATTTTGGATTTAATTAGAGCATCAATCCCCTTTTTGAGGTATAATTTATAGAATATTAAGAGTCATCTCCAGCCCATGCATCACATTTTTCCACGAAATCATACAACTCCAAACATATTATGGACCCCCAAGGGTTGATAAATTTAACAAATAACCTCACATGGCCCCCGAAATTTTCTAAATTATGTTTGAGATGTTTTGACATAAATCCCTTAAAGTCTTGATGAGTGTGCGTAAGAGAAGATGTCTTTTCATAAACCCATTTTTAGAGAGACTCAAGAAGTTATGTGAATGTCTGCCTCCAAGGTTCATAAAATGGCGTTACGCTAGAGCCTATAGTTCATGAAACTCCACCTATTCACGAAACTATAGAATTTTGTAAAAAAATGTTCTGTTCCCTCACCAAATGCCTCCTTCCACCGAGCACAACTTCATTCAAATTGAGTCCTCAAGTGAACTATTCCCAATCCACATATTTTTACCCATGCCTCAATCACTTATGAAATTAGTATCATCAACCCTTTTGTTTGGCCTCTTTTCTTCAAGAATAGACTAGAGTGTTGTAACAGATTTTTCTCTTAAGCATAGGCACCCTAATTCCTCTTACTCCTAATCATAGGCACCCTATCACTAGGATCCCTAGTTTCCACTTCACCATGTAATTTTTTATGCCAAGATTTATCCGGATGTACTTGTATAGTAGACACGTAAGCCTTGAATGTGGAATCCTCATGGGTAACTACCCACCATTACCTGTAGGAGGGTCTAGTTATGTATCATTATCTTATACTTTGAAATTTGTTTCCCTGAGTTTTGGTCCCAACCACATCTGAGCTGCATGATGTCAATCTACATAGCCTAATGTCCTAGTAGTAAAATGTAAAAATACATGAAAACTTCATCATTGTATGAATTTAAAGTGTTGTATTACTCTATGTGATGAAAAAAGGATTCCCCATTTATGACTAACTTGGGATGGGCCCTCACCTCCTACCCTTTGTGATGAACACATGATGTCCCATATATGATCATCTTGGGATGAAACCTCTTTCAACACCATAGGATGAAACTTTTTCAATGAGAATCCGACATGCATAAGCCCCAAACCAACCTTCCCTAACATGAACTGAGAAAACTTCCACATGTATCCTATATGCATAATAACAACACCATTCCCCATTGATGCACCTTCCATGTTGTGAGCATCCTTACCATTTGTTGTTAAACTAAATGGACTATCCCTGAATCACGACCTTAAACTATGCTCTAAAAATACATGGGTTTTGATCTCTGTTTCATAAAATAGGCTACATAGGAAACCTCCATGAGGTTCAATCATGAAGTCCTAACAAATTTGGGGTACCTCCCTGAGGTTTGATCCCTATATTCCAATATTACCATTAAATATGCTTGTCTCATCCATAGAAGGTAGAAAATTCAATGTGTGATCATCTTATCAATGATAACCCACTGAAAACCTACCTTCCCCAACAAGATTTTATAATTATGACACATATTTATTAACAACACATTAAACTCATGACCCAATTTTTCCCATAAGATGTTAACCTTATGGCTAACCTATCCCCGAAAGACATTAAACTTGTGGCCCACATTTTTCCATAAGAATTTATACCTGTGAACCACCTATCACCATAAGATGTTAAAACTGTGACCTAATCTAGAATCCTCACCCAACACGATAAAAATGGGATGCCTGAAGTAAAAACCCTTAGTAGTATTACACCCCTGGCATAAATTACCATGTGCCTAACACATGATACCTTGGGATAGGCACCTTAGATGCCTTATATGAGAGTTTCCTCCACCATCAAAAATGGAAGACTTTATTGGTTCCCAATGCTCCCAATATCCCAAGGTGATCATAAATTCTGAGTGTTACAATATACTCTAACCGTAGGTTTATTTCCTATTATGATAGAATTAGTGTAATTAACTAGTATCTTCCTCAAGATAACACTGAGAATGAGTTTCACACACATAACTCAAATTCTTGAGGGATACCTTGACCGTGAGATAAGATCCAAGGTGGAATCCTATCCCATTTCAATCAAGGATTCAACATCACCAATTATGATGGTAGAGGCTTCCCACCTTTAGAAAGATGTAATGGAGGTAAAGGAATGAGGAATTGAAACCCATGATTTGGACCTCAATGGAAAGAGTTGGATAAAAATAGTGAACCCAATGTGAATCACTTCTCGTTATATAGTGAGTGGATTTGTAATATTGCATACCCTCATATTTGAGCATAAACCAATCTAGATATCTGGCACCAATCCCCTACCAAATAGATTATGGGACTAGGGTGGAACTCTTCCCTAGTAACTGGGGAAAGTGGAGAAAATTGGGAATTCATGGTTTGAGACATCATTTACATAGCTCCTCCCTCCACCATGAGGGATGAAAAATTTTGTTAGGCACATTGGGAAATAATTTTATTGTGGATGCACTGATGATTAACTCCAAATATATTACCAGAATTAAGGCACTATGAACGCATGGTGATCCTCTTCCAACTGGAATGGGGGTAGGAGAAATAAAAGTGTTTCAATCCCACACCACTACTCTCTATCCATGATGGACACATATTCTGAGACTAATAGGCACCCTCACACCATCTCCCCATCTGATTTTATCCAGATAAGGGTCATCAACACTGTTATTCATTAGTATGAGAATGATGGGGTCATCCCAACCTAGGATATGGGGTGATAGGATCCAAAGTACTTGGAACCAAGCCAGCACCACCGCCCATAATGGCCAAGCCAAGGGAAATCCCCTTTATCATAATGAAACACCATTTTAAGATCCCCTTTTCATAATTATTTGACAACTTCCTCTCATCCTCTAATGAAAAGGGGATGCACAAATAACACTGAACACTACCTAGGAGATTACCATAAAGCCTCCCCCCTATCCACTCTGATGATGTCAACTAGATTCATAGGTTGGTGAGTAGTTATATTCCACTTTTTCTCTGCTAACCTTGGTTTGGATACCTGATGTTGATGATGGGGTATTCCCTAAACCTTGTAAATTAGAATTACACTTCCCCAACTCTAGTGGACTGAACCACCACTTCTACATCTTATCTTATCCCCACTACCATCGTACGGGGGACCATTTTCTCCCTCTTATGAATTAGACACAATCCTCCTCTCAAGAAGGTAAGGTTGGATCTACCAATATTTATCACCATTAGAAACCATCATGGGTTGTACCATGTGAGGTAATTTCACTATAGAGGTCCTCCACACACTACCAACAATCAACATAGAGGTCCTACCCATGCCGAATATATTCCCTGATAGGAAGATCCATCCTAGGGTAGGATAAAAAAACCACTGTGGGACATATTCCCATGATGCGGGATGTAATACAAATGAAAGAAACCCAAGATAATCCTAGTGAATCATGATAAGAGAACTTCCGAAATTTTAGAGATAGAACCATGGAATATTCAGTTTCATCATCGAGCTCTCAGACTCTAAGATATTGAATGAATCGATGAAGGTTTCTTCACCTCTTCTTCTAGAACTATGGGAAGAAGATTTTCAACTGAAGTTAACAATTCATAATGATGAGGTCTATAAAATCCAAAAATCCCTCTGTAGGTACCTAAATGTAGATGTTTTTATAACCTCCATCCTAGGGTTCATAGTTCCACCATCATCACAGCCCTCATCTTCCCTCATCTCAACCCCCACACTAGAAGTTGGATAAATTTCTAGGTCTAGATTTATTCCCTCAGATGATACTGAACACTATGAAGATCCCCAGAAAGCTATTTACGCACTTTCTCATCAAGATGTTGTGGACATGACATCCTACATGAACATATTCTTTAAGTGGTACCCACCTATGGAATACATTCCAATATTCCAAGGATGGATGTCTCGCGTGACACCCCACCTACTAGAAAGCTAGTAGTAGATAAGGTTTGTGTCAACGCCATCTCTAGTTTCCCTAATAGAACCAATTGGGGTTTAGGACAATCATAAGTAAGAAAAACTTATGGGTAATGAATAAGTGGACTTATGGGTAATCCTATCCACTGACCAGCTACCTGTCATGTTTTGGTCACCCATGAATTTCAATTTTATCATCCCAGAGTCCCTCACTTAGGAATAGGAGATACACTTCTACCAAAACATATAACAAATACTTAACCACATTCCGGCCCACAATTTGACTTACCTGAGGATCCATTAGCATCTTGATACCATCCAAAAATAGTGAATGATGGTTTACATCCAAAATATGCCAATTAATTAGTGACATAATTCATACATATACTACCATACTTTCCAATGGATCTATGTTGGGAGCCTCATTGTGCATCGATGAGTAATGGAAAATTCATCCTAACACATTAAGAGTAAAGGATGGGGGAAACATAATGTCCTCCAATTCATCCCTATCACATGAAGACAATGGGATTGTTAGTCTAGTTAACTGGATGATCAAGAAAATTCTCCTCTAGCCACCAAAATTGTAAACATCGCCATTATCAATTCTATGGAAGATCTGGGAAACCAAAACATTGACACGAGGCATGATGGGGAGAACCCACCCTAAGGGAAAACATAACACCATGTGGATCCTTCATAAGGATACCAAACTCATCAGCATAGGTAGGTTATATTCCTTAGGTTCCTCCCTAATGAAATATTTACACCTGATCTCTGACACCTTGACAAAGGTAAGGGGCTCACCGAGCCCATCAGTCCACCTAAGATCATGCTAGAAACCAATTCAGATTCCATGTTGGACACTTTTCTCTAGGATCTTAAAGAATGTAAGAG
This sequence comes from Viscum album, assembly GCA_963277665.1. NCBI lineage: Eukaryota > Viridiplantae > Streptophyta > Magnoliopsida > Santalales > Viscaceae > Viscum > Viscum album. The sequence continues at coordinate 302,484,453 of OY728130.1, forward strand.
CGTTACTACTGATCTTATCTCTAAGAAATTCTTGGGCCATGAAAATTTCAAAATGGACCCCATATCTCCTTGTTTCACGCGGAATCCGGGGATGACCTCCTGGACGGGAGATTCAAACGTTCCGATCTGTTTCTAACGGGTTTGTTCGTAGAACCGGAAACATCCAATGATTCCACATCCGTTTGGACCTACTTTCCAAAGGCAGACGCTCATTAGCCTATGGACTAATGAGGCTTAGGAATTTGCATTGGTCGAGAGGATGGGAGGTCGGACTCATCACACCTTTTTGAGGGGAATTATTGTCTACTCCGGGACTCTCTTTATAGATTTAAGTTATGTTCGTGAATCCTTATTACATTACCAAGTAAAAAATGTGCTTTCCTTTAGTTTTAACAATCAATGATTAAATATGCAAGAAATTTAGAGAATCTTTTATATGTATTCGAGGTTCTTCATCAATAGAGAATCATCTATATCTGTTTAGAGATTATTGGTCAATGGTATCCTTCAAAACATTTATATAAAAGTCTCTTGGTCATTATGATGACCAGGCTGGTTTTAAAGCCACTCAGTGGGGCACGTGAAGTTTATCGTCATTCAGAAGGACATATATTATTTCAAAGTTGGGATCGAACCCATAAATGGGCTACCTACGTATCCTTTCTTTTGGAAAAGGAATCAGAACCCACGTAGTTCGAGGAATGGGGTATGATGTTTATGATTGATGGCTCAAAGATGAATGTCATAATTACTTTTACACTCTAAGCTCACGTGAGTCATGCTCGGTGTGAGAAAAAAGAGGTATTGATAAAATTTAGACAATTGTGCCATAAAAGATGCAATCATAAGAATTTGTTTGGGGCTTATGTATAGATGACTGCCCAAGTAGATGAAGGTTTAGGATCTACTTTTAGGGAAAAAATCCATGAACAGGGTCCATAAAGTGATATGTGCTTCATGGAGATTTGAATACTATAATCTTGGGGCTTACTCCTAAGGAGGATGCCCATGTTAGGAGGGGACTTATGATTGGGTTTTACTCCTGAAAAGGAAACCCAAATCAAAGGTAAATTATGACTGGTTAAGAGAAATTTAAGGGGACTTGGGGATTATTCCTGAAAAGGAGACCCAAGGTTATGACTGAATCTTATTCCTGAAAAAGGAGACTCAGGTTAGGGATTAAGGTTTGGGGCTTACTCCTGAGGAGGATTCACATATTTGAGGTTGGGGTTTATTCTTAAGAAAGATGCCCAAGATTAGAGGACTTGATTAGGGCTTACTCCTGAGGAAGATGCCCAGATTAAAGGTTTTATAACTGGGGATTATTCCTGAAAAGGAGACCCAGGTTAAGATTCTCTCATTTTAAAGGATGAGGTTGAATAAATGAACTCTCCGTATTTTAGTGACATAAGGATATTTAAATCACTAGACTTTGAGAGAGATTCCGCAGAATTCCTTTCAGATAAGAAAGTCAAATCAAGAAATCATGCCATAAATGGCTTTGAAGAGTGTCTTGAAGACTGAATCTTGAAAAGGAAAGGTGAATGGCTTAATAGGGGTAAAATGGGCAAGATGGGCACCCAAAAAGATATGGGCGTGCAAGTCTTGAAAGGCGCGCAAGTCCTGCGGCGGTGCGCAAGTATTGACCGCGCAAGTATACTTGCGCGAGACATGGTGTACTTGCGCGATTTTCAATCAGAATTGAAATACTTGAGCGAATCTTGATAAAACCCTTTAGAATCCCCTTGAGGTTCTTCCAGAAAAGGGATGCGCAAGTTATATTGAAGGAATTAAGTCGGCGCGCAAGTGTTTGATAAGTTTCAACACTTAGGCCTTCCTTCTTCTCTTTAGATCTTCCGTTCTAGGTAAGAAATTACCTTAGAAGTGTTCCGGAAGCTTTGAGAAGAGACTTGGGCATCGGGAGCTTCAATCCGAGTTTCTGGAAAAAGATCTTCCCGAATGGGGGGCCCACAGGGTCTATTTATAGGCAAAAGAAGACCCCGGGCGGTTACCGGGCGGTTACCAATTAGGTCGCGCAAGTCACCTGCGCGACCAAGGTGGCCACGCAAGTACACTTGTGCCCCAGTGGTATAACTCTCGCGGTGGATTTGCTGTTGATCCTTTTTTCATGCCTTTGTCGATTTTTGATGTTTTCTTCAAAGGATGAATCACTTTCAGCTGAGATATTCCCTTTTCCGATCTTTAGATTCTGTGACGAAAGGAGCGTCAACAAAAGTCCCCCCTCAGAGTTGGATCCGGAAAGAAATGAGGATTTGACTCTGAGGAAATTGAATACATTCAAAGGAAAAGGGGGCGCGCAAGTCTTCAGGGCATAGAGGGAAGCACGCAAGTGTGCTGGAACTTGACTTTTATTCAGAGTTCCTTTGTCTTTTGTGGGTAGTTTAAAGTCATGCATGTCGGACATAAAGGGGCTAATGTTTAAGGTCGAAATAGCTTTGACCAAAAATGGGTAAAATTGATTCAATTACTTGAAAATTTATCTGAAAACATATTACCATACTCAAGTATGAGGGAAAATATGTAAACTATGGCTTAAGAATATTTGAATCTGAGGAATGATATGAAAAAGAGCTAAAAGGCATTAGAAGAAGTAGTTTCCCAGAATGAAGTTACTATTATTTAACAAAACCCGTTAGGGGGTTGAAATATGCAGGGCCACCTATGGGCATTGGCTGCATGGTCAAATAAATAGTATCTTTTGGCTGACAAGTCTGTTATGTGGACTGTTTATGCAAGGCCACCTATGGGCACGTGCTGCATAGTCAGGCAAAAGAACTCCCAGAAATTTACTTTCCTAGTGCTAAAAGCCAGTGAAAGTTTATGGAGATTCAAATTTTCTAAAGTATAGAGTTTGTTGTATGGAAAGAGGTACTTGAATATGGAGAAGATATTTCCAAACAAGAATATTGAAGAACTGGATGAATATCACTCCTACGAAGGTCTGACCCAAACGTAGGGAAGAAGAATAAACCATAGACTTGAATACTTTCAGATCATGAAAAAGGATATGGGACAAATATGTTAAGGATGGATATTTTTTTGCGGATCCCTTTATATTGTCGTTTAAGACAAATAAGGACAAAAGAGGCATTCTTCCCAAGAATGAAGTTACTATTATTTAAAAAAACCTATTAGGGGGTTGAAATATGCAGGGCCACCTATGGGCATTGGCTGCATTGTCAAATGAATAGCATCTTTTGGCTGACAAGTCTGTTATGTGGACTGTTTATGCAAGGACACCTATGGGCACGTGCTGCATAGTCAGGCAAAAGAATTCTCAGAAGTTTGACATTTTTGTGACTAGAAGTCATGAAAAGGGTTATGAAGATCTGAAAATATTTAAGGTTAGGATTATAACACATAAAGATGGATATTGTCCAATGTATATAGAGATACATAGGTCAATGAAAAACCATAATCATGTTGTGGCTGGGTCCGGAATTGAAATTTGGACTTCACTACGTATCTCATAAGAATAAGAATCAAGCCATACGTAGTTCTTGAAATGCAGTTTAACGTCGTGCAGGACGAAAGTATGAGTGATCTTAGTTTAGGGTCATATAATTCAGACCATAATAATGAATACACAGTGTGTGTTTTCATGAGGATTTTTCAGTCAAGGGACTGAAAGTGAAATTTGGGGTTAGGCCCAAAAGACTTGGGACTGGATTCGAGGGACACTCGAATCTTCCTACGTATCCCATAAGGATGGGAATCAAGTCCACGTAGTTCTAGAAATGCCCTTTGTACAAATTTGGTTCGTACATGTGAAGGGTGAAAGGGGACTTTAGTGCAATGATGGTTTAACCTAAGATAAAAAGTTCAGGCATTACCATGTATGCACGTAGTCTTTTGAAAATGAAAACCATGATTGAAAAAAAATCAATGTCAATAATGGTTACTTCTCAAATGAGGAAATCAAAGAATATTTGTAGTTTATTGTCGTACCGGACAAAAAGTGTTGTATAATTTAACGTCATAACAAGGATGAAAGTGAATCAATGTAAAGATATTGATTCCAGGGGCGGTTTCACAAATCAACATCATATGAGGTTGTGGTGAACCGATGTGAAAAGATTGTTTTTGGGCTTGAACCCTGGGAGGTTGCCTACATACCCAGCCTGGAGGGCAAGGATCAAAGTCCGTGTAGTTCAATTAAAGAATGAATCAATGATCAAGTTGTTCTTGTGGACAATGATCTATTAAAAAAAAATTGTTGGGACTTACACATGGTTAGTGGCCCAAAGGGAGTGTTATGGTTGATGTTCGCTCTAAGATCACGTGAGTCATACTCGGTGTGAGAAACAAGAGGTAATAAAAACCTTAACGATGTACAGTTTAATGTCATGTAGGAAAAAAAAAGGGGACTATGCAGTTTAAAGTTTTGCAGTTAGGACTATTGGTGCTGCACAGTTTAGTGTCATGTAGCAGGGACAAAATACAGTTTAATGTCATGTAGGACATATCAAGGATTTTCTGTACAGTTTAGCGTCATGTAGTTAGGACGATGGGGATAAAATAGTTTAACGTCATATTGGACGAAAGGGGGACTGTGCAGTTTAATGTCATGCTGTAAGGACAAAAGAGTGTACCACTTTAACGTCATGTCGGACGAAGGTGCGAATAGTTTAAGGTCATATGCATGGACCGTGAATGGTGCAGTTTAATGTCATACTGGACTTTTGAGATTATATAGTTTAACGTCTTTCCGGACGTGAGGGACTTTTATATAGTTTAGCGTCATGTAATTTATGACGTCACAGTTTAACGTCTTGCTGGACATAAGGGATTTGCAAATAGTTTATGGTCATATACATGGACCAGGGATGATGCAATTTAAGGTCATGCTGGACGGTTTAGGGAACTTTTTCACAGTTTAATGTCGTGTGGGACGAAGTTGTAGTTTAAGGTCATACTGGACCATTGCTGTATAGTTTAACGTCATATAGCAAGGACGAACTGGTGCTGTACAGTTTAAAGTCATGTAGCTAGGACTAAGGTGAACCAATATGAGGATATCAGTTCTGGGGACTTTTTACAGTTTAACGTCATGCTGGACGATGAAAGTGCCACACAGTTTAATGTCATGTTGCTAGGACAAAATATAGTTTAATGTTATCTTGGACATTGAAGGTAACACAGTTTAACTTCATGTTGGACGAAGTTGCAGTTTAAGGTCATATTGGACCATTGCTGTATGAACCAATTGTAAGAGTCTTGGTTCTGGGAACAATATTTTGTGTTTATACAAAATACTTCTTCAGAAATCTGACATTACTTGGAGTCGTGATTTGTTCTCCATCCATTGAGATCAGAGAATACGCTCCATTGGAGTAGACCTTATGTATTGAATAAGGTCCTTCCCATTTTGGTTCAAGCTTGGGAGGCTTCTTTCCTGGTATCATTGGTGCTCTGAGAACCAATACCAATTCTCCCGGAATGAATGAACGAAGACGAACTTTTTTGTTAAAAGCTCGTGCTATCCGATTCTGATAGATTTCCAAGTGGTGCAAAGTGCACAATCTTTTCTCATCTAACTGTTCCAATTCATTCAACCGCTTTTGGGATTGCTCATCTGTTGACAACTGATCACAAATTGCTATTCTGAGTGAGGGCAATTGAACTTCAATTGGCAAGACTGCTTCTGTTCCATATACCAATGAATATGGAGTAGACCGCGTTGCATTGCGAGTGGTAGTCCGATAAGACCATAAAGCATGAAAGAGTCTATCAGGCCATGACCTCTTATCTTTATCCACCATCTTTTGCAGTATGTTTGAAAGAGTCTTGTTGAAGGCCTCTATCTGGCCATTAGCCGCTGCATGATATCGAGATGAATGGTTGGACTTAATGTTGTATTCTTGATACAATTTCTTTACCTCAGAAGAACAGAAGTTGGTGCCGTTGTCCATCAATATGGTATGAGGGACACCAAATATAGTAATGATGTTAGACTTGATGAAGCTAACAATGCATTTAGAACTGACTTCTTTGAGAGGTACTGCCTCTGCCCATTTGGAAAAGAAATCAGTAGCAGTAAGAATGTACTTAAACTGCTTGGCCGTAGCTGAAGGGTAAGGTCCCACCACATCCATTCCCCATGTGGAAAATGGCCATGAGTATTTAGCTGTATGAAGCAACTCTGGAGGTTGATGAATGAAGATGGCATATACTTGGCATGAATGACACTTCTTTGTGAAATTAACACAATCTTGTATCATTGAAGGCCAGAAGTATCCAAGCCTTCGAATTTGATCAGACAGTCTATGTCCAGACTGGTGGGCACCACAGAATCCTGCATGCACTTCTTTTATGATAGCCATTGTCTCTTCACCATCAATACATCTGAAGAGAACTCCATCAAAACCACATTTGTAGAGAATTTTCTCGAGGTGGTTTGGACCATCATAAAGAGTAAAATTGACCACACGTCGCCGAATTTGTTCTTTCTCGGCTCTATCAGGTGGAAGTGTTCCATTTTGAAGGTATTCATTGATAGGTGACATCCATCCTGTAGTATGACCATACGGTTCAGGAATGGGACTAATTTCATTAATTTCCTCTGTTCTGACTTGAACATAAGGTGAAATTGCACGACGGTAGGCAATACAAATGGTTGTCTCGTCCCGATTTGGATCTGCTAAAGATGTGGCTATATTAGCCAGTGCATCAGCTTGAGAATTTTGTGATCTTGGGACATAAGAAAATGTCAGTTCTGAAGGGAATTCCGACATTAACTCTCTGACGTAATCATACAAAGGGATTAATTCTTCTTTTCTGATGGCATAATCCCCATTGACTTGTTTGATTACCAGGTATGAATCATCTTTCACCTTTAAGTGATTCACTTGTTCTTGAAGCGCTAACTCCAAGCCTGTAATGAGAGCTTGGTATTCAGCTTCATTATTGGTACCACCTTCCCACAACAAAAAGGAATAAGGTAACACTGCCTTATTTGGAGAAATGAGCACAATTCCTAAACCAACTTTGTTGAATTTAGGATTTTCCATTTTCTTCCCTGTTGGACTTCTAGAAGCACCATCAAAATACATTTCCCATGTTTGAGGACTCTCTTGAATAGAGAAAACTTCCTCATCAGGGAGTTCGATATCTGAATACGTGTCTTCCACTGAAGGATGTTCAGCCAGGAAATCAGCCAGAGCTTGGCCCTTAATTGCCTTTTGAGACACATACTGGATGTCGAACTGCTGTAGAATAACCGCCCACCTTGCCAGACGTCCTGTAAGCATTGGACGACTAAGGATGAATTTGAGTGGATTATTACGAGATATTAATTGGACCTCGTGATGTTGCAGGTAGTGTCTCAGTTTCTGAACTGCAAAGATTAATGCTAGGCAGCACTTTTCAATACTCGAATACCGGGTTTCTGCTTCAAGCATAGTTCTACTGAGATAGTAGAGACTATTTTCATTCCCAGCATCATTCTTTTGAGCGAGAAAGGCACCCAATGATCGCTCTAAAGCTGTCACATAGAGGATAAGAGGCCTACCCTCAACAGGTGGCATGAGTACTGGTGGACTCAAGAGGTATTTCTTGAGAACATCAAATGCTTCTTGACATTCTTCAGTCCACTGGTAAGTGACTCCTTTCTTCAATAATTTGGTAAAGGGTAAACTTTTGCCTGCCAAATTGGCGATGAAACGCCGAATGTAGGCTAAGTGTCCTTGAAGTCCTCTTAATTCTTTCAAATTTTGAGGAGGTGACATAACAAGGATTGATTTGGTCTTCTCAGGATCGACTTCAATACCACGATGGCGTACAACAAAGCCGAGGAATTTTCCTGAGGTTACCCCAAAAGCACACTTTAAGGGGTTCATCTTCAAATTATGTTGTCAAAGCTTGTGGAATATGACTTCCAAATCAGCCAAGTGATCAAAACATTGTTTGGATTTAACCACCAAATCATCTACATAGCATTCAACAAATTTCCCTAAAAGAGGTTTGAAGATACGATGCATGGCGCGTTGATATGTTGCACCTGCATTCTTTAAACCAAAGGGAATCACCCGGTAACAAAACACACCTTGAGGAGATCTGAAGGATGTATATTCCTCATCTTCTGGGGCCATTCGGATCTGATTATATCCAGAATATCCATCCATGAAAGAAAGTACTTCATTGCCAGCCGTCGCATCAATTAAGAGTTCTGTAATCGGAACTGGGAAATCATCTTTAGGACAATACCGATTAAGATCTCTGAAATCGATGAAAACCCTAATTTGTCTGTTCTTCTTCTTTACAGGGACAATATTAGCCAACCACTTGGGATATTGAACTTCTCTGACGAAGTTAGCTTTGATAAGCTTATCCACTTCAGCCTCGATTTTGGCAGCATAGGTTGGGTGTGTTCTTCTCGCGGCTTGCTTGAATCCTCGATGTTCTTTTGGCAAACCCAAATGATGGGTGGCAACATCAGGATCAAGGCCAGGCATCTCTGTATAATTCCAAGCAAAAATATCTTTATTTTGCTTTAAAAAAGAAATATACATCTCTTTCTCTTCAAGGGTCATGGCCGCACTAATTAAAGTGGGGCGTGGATCTTTCTCTGTACCCAGATTTACTTCTCTGAGTTCATCCACAGTGGTAGAGATACCCTCTTCAAATGCTGGAGGAGCATCTCTAAGATCTTCCTCTTCCTCTTCATCATGTGCTATTTCTTCTGTTTCTACTTGCAAAGTAGATGAAAAAACGAAATTCTCATGATCATAAGAGATGTCAAAATTTTCACATTTTGAAGAAGAAGCTTCCATTTCCGACCCTATTGACGATAAAGGGTCTTCTTTGGGAAATAAAGAGGAGATGATGGATTGAGAATCGATATCAATATTGACCTCTGGTGTTGCTATAACTTCTTCTGGCCTGATTAGCGAAGTATAGACTTGTTGGATTTCAGCAGACGAAATGAAAACGTCACCACTTATGCTTTCATCACTACTTGGTAAGCTACCAATTTCTCCCATGTGGTCTGGCTCGATTGGCGTAATTGACATTATGGATCTTTCCATAAGAGTATTTTGATTTGGGCCTATTTTTTCAATTTGACTGATAGGTAACACATAATCTGTACTCACATGTGAAAATGGATTTATTGGATTTTTTTCCAAACCATACGGAGCATTAACTTTGGTAATTTCTTTCATTGTAGATTTTTCTCTTCCCTTCATGTGATAAAATTCCGCCTCAATGTATTGAGACTCACATGTCTTGAACGGGGCCTTATCACCATACAATGTTCCAACTTGAACATCGAAACAGTATTTGAGACATTGATGGTATGATGACGGAATAGCTGCATGCTGATGTAGCCAGGGTCTTCCAAGCAAGATATTGAAAGCTGAGTCTTGATCAACAATCATGAAATCCGAATTGGAAACAAGATCTCCAAACTGAGTTTTGAGCGTAACTTCTCCCAGTGGTTCTTGTTCATTTTTATCATATCCTTGCAACATCATGGTAGAAGGAGATAAATCAGATTCCGTGAGGCCCAATCGACGAAGTGTGCGAATGGGCATGAGGTTGACTCCTGAACCATTGTCAATGAAAGCTCTTCGAACATCTATACCATTGACTTTGCCAGATAAGTACAAAGGTTTTATGTGCCCATGCACAACATCATCTTCATCTTTATCAGTATAAGATATCACTGCATGGAATTCCGCGGGATTATTCTCTATGTGATAGATTTCAGCTGCAGCAATTTCAGTTTCAAACTCCTGAGGACTTGACAAAGCTTCGATGAGTGCTTCCCGAAGATCTCTTGACAGATTCAAAGCATCCAAAATTGATAACTTGGCTGGTACTTGGGCCAAGTGTTTCAATATATCATACTTTTGATCTAGAGGTCTGCGTTTCCCAATAGGAATATGCGGTTTAGCAGGTACTTTGGAAGCAGATGCTTTGGAAGCTGATGCATCTTGAATTGAAGTTGGCAACATCCTTGGTTTTGGAAAATTAGACTGATTAGATCCATTTACTTGCTGAGATAAAGAAGATGGAACTTTTAATCGGTCTTCCAAAATAACTGTGCTGAAACTGAGTTGGCCATTGGCAGAAGAACTTGCTTGTTCTTTTTGAGCTCGCTGAAGGGCTCTACCACGAGTTTCTGCTGCATATACAGTGCTAGCAGGGGTAGAATTAGAGTAGTGGCTTCGGAAAGATCCACGTCTTCCCCTATATCCTGAACCTCTAGAACTTCCTCGGGTTCCCTTATTTGATACAGGGAATTCAGGATCATCAAGACTGGAATATGAATCTGTTAATTGAATCATATTAACAGAACCAAAGATTAACTCTTCGTCTGATAAAGACTCTGCCTGATTAGCCTGTTTAGGCTGTGCCGTTTGGTGGGACGGTGCCCGTGGCTTTGAAGTAGATGGCATGAAATCTTCCAGAGTCAAAGACAATTTAGGCTTTGATACATACTCATCTTCTCCTGATTCGTCTTTCTTCTTTGAATTGAGCTGCCCTTTTGAGGATTTGTCTTTTGATGGAGTCTTTACTGCAGCTTTTGTAGGAGACACAATTGGCTTCTTCAATTGTGTTCGCAAAATGGAATGGGTCCGATTGATTGTCTTTCTGACCATCCAATCATCATATTTTTTCGCAGTTTTGCTTTTGACTTCCTGCCACTCGCCTCCTTCCTCTGGATCTGTAGCGGTAATACACGCTACATGAGCTGAAGAACCCTTAAATTTGACTTGTCCCAAGTCGACCATCTTTTTCAGGAGGTCTTTAAAGACAAAACACTCCTGGATGGGATGCCCCAACATTTGATGAAAGGGACAATAATTGGGACGGTCTTCATCTCCTTCCTTGTTTGGCCTCTTCGGCACTGGTAATTGAACCAAATTATTTTCCAGAGCTGAAATGAAGTAACCAGGAACTTTCTCACTTCGGAAAGAGTATGTTTTACTCTTCATATCCTCAAATTGTTTTCGTCGTTGATCTTTTTGATCATTTGGACGAAACAGCCTTTGTTGTTGGCATTCAGGAGGTGGAGCCCTTCGAGAAGATGAAGGTTTTGAAGTAGAAATAGGTACAGGTGCCTGTTTAAGCATAACTGTAGCAGTTTCTGCTTTACCCATTCTTCTTACTGGAGCTGATGGAATTACACGAGATTTAACCTTAGCCTGTATAAGGGAATCTTCAATCTGTTGAGCGATTGAAGTAAGGTCTCGAAACCCTCCTTTGTATTTCACAGGGATCAATGGCGTGTGTAATTCGTCATGCAAATTTACCACATAGATTGGCAACAATTCCTCCCGAGGGAGTGATAAACTCAAGGAATACGTTAATCCCTTCCAACGAGCAATGAAATCAGAGACTCTTTCATTCTCCCTTTGCTTGCAGTTTGTAAGATCGAAAACTGTCGTTTTTGGAAAAGTTGAGCTAAACTGAAGAAGGAATTTTTGACGAAGATCCTCCCATCCGATGACTGACCGGGATTTCAAGCTTGTATACCAGACAAAAGCTGTTCCTTGCAAGGTTCGCACGAAGCATCTGAGTTTCACTGCTTCTTGCTGCTCTGGAGTTCCCATCATAGGATCACAACAAGACACGTAATGTGTCAAATGTTGTTCAGGGTCGCCTGATCCATTGAAATTAGGGAAAATAGGGTTTCCAAAACTGGATGGAGGAGAAATTGAATCTAACCCTTCAGGGTAAACTTTCTTTTCAGGTTGAACTTGCGCTCGTTTACCTTCCATATTTTCTAACCGAGCTGTTAATGACTCAATAGTAGTTATTAACTTTTGAGAAACGTCAGGTTGAACTTGGTTTTGGGTAGGTGCAATGAATTGAGCTTGGACAGACGTGGTGGTTGGTGCTGCAACTGATGGTAGTGCTGCCAACCGTTGTTGCGTTTGACCCGTAGGATTAGACCTCTGTGGGTGTACTGATAAAGGAGGATATTCTTGATCCATATCAGTAGTTACAACAAATTCCTTCGGCTGTCGGACTTCAGCATTCTTAAGAAGAATACTATTCTGAAGTAGTTCTGCATTCAACCTTCTTAATTCTTTCATTTCTTCCTCCTGTTGTGCAAACCTTTGCTCTAATGAGAGCGATTGACCTCCTTCAGAGGAAGGGTGAGGAGTAACCTGATTCTTTCCTTTCCCCTTATTGGATCGTTTTCGGAGAGGGGGAAGTGGGTTACTTGAAGGAATACCCATATTTTGGGTAAGCCTTTGATTACGTGTGCGCACACCTTCTTCATTTAGGTCTGTGTGCGCGACTTCTTGAGCAGGAACCTCTTCGTCTGATCCCTCTGATTGAGCCTCATCTGGTGAATCAGCAGCAACGACATTGATGACATTAATGGATGCATATTGCATGGAATCCTTTCTATCAGCATTTCTGTGATATTGTCTCCTTCTATGTCCATGATGAGACATGGCATTCCGTTGACTTGATCCCTGAGGAATTTCTTGGAGAACCGTCACTTGGAGAGAATCTCCTGACAGCTTGGCTCTTCGTTCCTCTTGAGGCTTATTCCCTAATCGAGAGAATACTGACTTTCTCTGAGGGAAGGATTGAAGATTTGAAAAAGTCCCCAGTCCGGTGGACTGGGGATGTTCCTGCTGCTTCCGCTCAACTCCTCGAATCACATTCGTTGACTCTGAGGGTTGGGTTAGAGAAGTCCCCAGTCTGGCCAGCTGGGGTGTCTCTTGACATGCTATGTCTGAGATCTTCTTAAAATCTCTCTTGATTTTGTGAATCTTAGTTCGGAAATTAGCTGGATGCATTAACCTGTATCCGCTTTTATCACCTGGTTCAACAGACCATTGGATGATTTCCGAAACTTCTGTCATTTGATGACGTGTTTGCTCCAGACGAGAGGCTTGTGCAATATTCTCGCCTGCTTGATGTAGGAGCAATTCAACAACCTGTTCTCTATATACTTGATTTTGAGAGGAACTAGTTGAAGCTTGTTCTTGAGCAATCTTTTGATTATGAACAAAGCCCATTGACTGTGGCCGGCCATGGGCAATAACATTGCATGAGACCATTTTCGGCGGGATTTGCTGACCGGAAAGCACTGTGAAATGTAGTGCTCCGTGAACACCCCATCCTCTGATATGAACATCAGATGGAGCATTGACAATTAACTGACTCAATCTTCTTAGTGCACCAAGGCATGAACGTTGAAGGGTTCTCTGTTGCTTTTCAGCCTTCGGATACCGAGAGACTGATAGAGATGCCAAATCAATCTGGCGTTGTAACCCTTCTATTATCTTAAGATGATTTTCATATTCATCGTAAGATAATACCTTCTTCTTTAATTGACAAAGAGTTTTCAATATGTTGAGACGAATATCATGGATTCCATCATCCGTCAACATCTGTGGAATGTCGTACTAGGAATCAGCCAAAGGCCAAAACATGACTGGTACTTCACCTTTTGCCAGTTTTTTTCCTCATGTTCAGCATTTCCTCTTTATCATTAAATGAAGATTCTTCTACCTGTTTGGACCAGAGTTGGTGTTTCCTTGTTGCTTCATCGGATTCAACAAAATTGGTAGAGAAATCACTATTCATGATGGAAGATGAATGACCCAAGGATGGTTCGGAGAATAACCTGAACCCCAGGCTATCTTCTGATGGAGAAAGAGTTTCACCTGCCGATAGTAAAGCATCAGACATGACTGGTTTTACGTTTGCAAGTGCCTCGAGATAGGAGGGCTTTCTCGTCACTACATTGCCTTCTGAAGAATTTTCGAGACAACGTGAATCACTACTGCGGAGAGGACTTTCGCAGCGAAGTTCATCACCATAAGGAGGACCGTCATGATGGGTTACAGCAAAAGATAAAATCTCTTGCTCCTTGGCCTTCTGACCACACAGAGGGTTCCTGTGGCTCTCATCTGAAGAAGAAACTTCAAGATTGACCGAATTTTCGTGAAGCAAGTCTTCATGAGGAAGTGTCTGTTGAAGACCTTCAGAATTAATGTTCCCGTTATTGGGAACTGAGGGAGTAGAATCTTGAATTCCGACAGATAAATGTCTGAGGGCTTCAAGAACTCCAGCATCGAGCAAGGCCTTATTGCAGATTGGCCTTTGATCTCCTGACTGTGCTGGGCGGATCTTTTTCTTAGATGCCTTCTTACTCGCTTTAGAAACCACTTGATGACGAAAGTGATTTCTCTGAGCAGGTGTATGTGCCTGATCAGGAAAGATGGTCAGGTTAGGCTGACGATCTCCACTCAAATCAGGTGTATGTACCTGACTTGGTTGTCCGTATGATATGGGGGAGTATGCCCCATAACCCTCTTGGACTGGAACAGATGTGTGTGTCTGTTCCGGAGTGAATCGTTGATGTGTCACTCCATTTCTAGGGATAGATTTATGTGTCTGTCCCTGAGATGATGCTGAAGTTGTTATGATATCCTGGCAAGCATCCAGAATATGAGGAGGAATTTGCTTCTGCTCTTTCACCATTGACAAAATATGTTTGGTGACCTCAGCCACCGGAACGGGGATATACGTCCATTCCGGGCTTGGAGGAGGTGTATGTGCCTGCTCCTGTCCTCCTTTTCCTGTCAGTGAATCCTGACAGTACTCAAGTGTGGAGACAGAGAGTTGAGTCTGCCTCCTGTTTGTCGTCGGGACTTTCCGACTGACTTCTCCGGACGCTACCAAGCGAGACTGTTGGTAGGCCTGATTAGTATTAGCAGGTGTATGTGCCTGCTGATTACACTTCGCGAAACGCGGTTGACGAGATCCACCATATGTAGTCAGACGAGCCTGCTGACTAACTGGTGATGTATAAGCAGGTGTATGTTCCTACCTATGGTACTCCGCCGGAATTGCCTGGCGGGATCGGCTTGATGCTGCCAGACGAGTCTGCTGGACAGCGGAATTAAAACAGACAGGTGTGTATGCCTGCTCGTTGTTTGCCACCAAGTTAGGTTGGTGGACTTCTCCGGAGATAGCAGGGATGACAACCTGCTTATTATTAACCGGATTCCGTCTCTGGCGGTTCATCTTGCCTGCTCGGGTTCGAGGAACCTGAGCTGAATGCCTGGAGTTGGTACCCTCATCATGTTGAGGGCGCACTACCGCACGAGTCTGGCGGCGATTGTTGATGGGAGCCCTTGAGAAGGACTCCTGTCTTTTTGAATTAAGGTCCTGCGGGACCTGCTCATTAACTTCCTCAGAGTAAGGGAGTGAATGGAAATTGCGTTCCGGGGATAACGACCCGAAACGGTTGGAGACGGTAGTCAGCACCGCCTGCTTCTTGATTGCTGGCCGCCGTTGTCCGGACAAACATGTAGAGTTGTTAACTTGGAGGGATTGACGAGCGGCCTCCAGAGTTGGGATAGTACCGTTGCGACGGTACTCCTTAACCAGTGCATTAGAAACACAGCGTTGAAGACGCTGAGTTGGTGATGTCATCCTCAGAGTGGATGACGTTCCAGCAGGAGTAGCAGCATTGGTTTTCACAGCAGCAGACCTCACAGTAGAGGTGTTTACAGCAGCAGTATTCACAGGGGTGAATTTAAGGAAATCCATTTTTGCAGAAGATCTTGAGAAAAGAGTGCCTGTTCCATGTAACAGACATAATCAAGATGAATCCATCCACTGCATCTTTTGGATGAGCATATGTCAATGATTGCCTTGTTGGCCCAAGGGGCCTAACAAATAAGAAGAACATCACTTTCACTTGGTTAAGGATTCACGTCGGGTTCACCATTTTTGTTTCGCGCGGAATCCGGGGATGACCTCCTGGACGGGAGATTCAAACGTTCCGATCGGTTTCTAACGGGTTTGTTCGTAGAACCGGAAACATCCAATGATTCCACATCCGTTTGGACCTACTTTCCAAAGGCAGGCGCTCATTAGCCTGTGGACTAATGAGGCTTAGGAATTTGCATTGGTCGAGAGGATGGGAGGTCGGACTCATCACACCTTTTTGAGGGGAATTATTGTCTACTCCGGGACTCTCTTTTTAGATTTAAGTTATGTTCGTGAATCCTTATTACATTACCAAGTAAAAAATGTGCTTTCCTTTAGTTTTAACAATCAATGATTAAATATGCAAGAAATTTAGAGAATCTTTTATATGTATTCGAGGTTCTTCATCAATAGAGAATCATCTATATCTGTTTAGAGATTCTTGGTCAATGGTATCCTTCAAAACATTTATATAAAAGTCTCTTGGTCATTATGATGACCAGGCTGGTTTTAAAGCCACTCAGTGGGGCACTTGAAGTTTATCGTCATTCAGAAGGACAGAGATTATTTCAAAGTTGGGATCGAACCCATAAATGGGCTACCTACATATCCTTTCTTTTGGAAAAGGAATCAGAACCCACGTAGTTCGAGGAATGGGGTATGATGTTTATGATTGATGGCTCAAAGATGAATGTCATAATTACTTTTACACTCTAAGATCACGTGAGTCATGCTCGGTGTGAGAAACAAGAGGTATTGATAAAATTTAGACAATTGTGCCATAAAATATGCAATCATAAGAATTTGTTTGGGGCTTATGTATAGATGACTGCCCAGATAGATGAAGGTTTAGGATCTACTTTTAGGGAAAAAATCCATGAACAGGGTCCATAAAGTTATATGTGCTTCATGGAGATTTGAATACTCTAATCTTGGGGCTTACTCCTAAGGAGGATGCCCAAGTTAGGAGGGGACTTATGATTGGGTTTTACTCCTGAAAAGGAAACCCAAATCAAAGGTAAATTATGACTGGTTAAGGGAAATTTAAGGGGACTTGGGGCTTATTCCTAAAAAGGAGACCCAAGGTTATGACTGAATCTTATTCCTGAAAAAGGAGACTCAGGTTATGGATTAAGGTTTGGGGCTTACTCCTGAGGAGGATGCCCATATTTGAGGTTGGGGCTTATTCTTAAGAAAGATGCCCAAGATTAGAGGACTTGATTGGGGCTTACTCCTGAGGAAGATGCCCAGATTAAAGGTTTTATAACTGGGGATTATTCCTGAAAAGGAGACCCAGGTTAAGATTCTCTCATTTTAAAGGATGAGGTTGAATGAATGAACTCTCCGTATTTTAGTGACATAAGGATATTTAAATCACTAGACTTTGAGAGAGATTCCACAGAATTCCTTTCAGATAAGAAAGTAAAATCAAGAAATCATGCCATAAATGGCTTTGAAGAGTGTCTTGAAGACTGAATCTTGAAAAGGAAAGGTGAAATGGCTTAAGAGGGGTAAAATGGGCAAGATGGGCACCCAAAAAGATATGGGCGCGCAAGTCTTGAAAGGCGCGCAAGTCCTGCGGCGGCGCGCAAGTATTGACCGCGCAAGTATACTTGCGCAACACATGGTGTACTTGCGCGATTTTCAATCAGAATTGAAATACTTGAGAGACTCTTGATAAAACCCTTTAGAATCCCCTTGAGGTTCTTCCAGAAAAGGGACGCGCAAGTTATATTGAAGGAATTAAGTCGGCGCGCAAGTGTTTGATAAGTTTCAACACTTAGGCCTTCCTTCTTCTCTTTAGATCTTCCGTTCTAGGTAAGAAATTACCTTAGAAGTGTTCCAGAAGCTTTGAGAAGAGACTTGGGCGTCGGGAGCTTCAATACGAGTTTCTGGAAAAAGATATTCCCGAATGGGGGGCCCACATGGTCTATTTATAGGCAAAAGAAGACCCCGGGCGGTTACCGGGCGGTTACCAATTAGGTCGCGCAAGTCACCTGCGCGACCAAGGTGGCCGCGCAAGTACACTTGCGCGCCAGTGGTATAACTTGCGCGGTGGATTTGCTGTTGATCCTTTGTTCATGCCTTTGTCGATTTTTGATGTTTTCTTCAAAGGATGAATCACTTTCAGCTGAGATATTCCCTTTTCCGATCTTTAGACTCTATGACGAAAGGAGCGTCAACACTCCTCCAGTTGAAACCCATTTCTACTTTTCTAGGTGCCAAGATTTGAACTAGGTGGCCCCACGATTTATACCAGGGTAGAAGTAAAGTGATACAGAAAGATTCCAAGATATGTGTCACCCACTCCACTATATAAGTGTGACTATCCACCTCAATATCAAGACTTCTCCACCTCCTGAGTTGATGTGATGGTCAAAGCATTGCTGACCACAAACCCTCACCAAAATGACCTGATCGCCGCTCCCGTCACTCACCTTGAGGATCTGAAACATGATAGGTCTCAATTACATCTGATGGAAAGTCATATATAATAGGTATGGATCATTTAAATCCACCACCATAAGTTGGAAACCTTATATTTTCCATATTATAAGGTACGTGTGATCTGCTGCATCCCTTGGCCCAGTTTTTCTCATTGTGGGGATCGATGATAGGAACTCCAGATTAGCAAGATGCTGCCAAAATATGTTGCCTCATCTAGAATATGGAAGGAATTTAATTAGTTTGGTATTTAAATATATCCCTGGGATTTGTTTTTGATTTTGAGGATCATCATGGTTACTTCCTCTACCAGTCCATCTCCACTGTGTGTAAGACCCGTACCACAGACCTCTCTATGTGAAAGTAGAGGGATGCTTAGTCTTTTTCTGACTTCATCATCTAATGGAAGGGGATAAAATAATATATTTATATGTACATTTCCCAAGAGTAGTTACTAATTATGGGTGTAGATAATGGAAAATATGAGTAGGTCCCTACCCTTATTTCCCAGAATTATCCATGCTGATTTTGAGAATTATATAAAAATGTTGATCTTCTGGAAGAGTCATTGTAGTGGACTAAGAAATAAATTCACCCATTACACCTTCATAATCCTGTGAGAAGTCCTGTGAATATAGATAAAACTTCTTATATACATGTAGTGGCTCCTGATCCTATCCACTTACTAGCCCATTTACAAGGATAACCTCTCCAAGAAAAACATTATCAAGTGTATCTTCACCAAGCATAGCCTTTTCAGGAATAGCCACATCAGGAGAACATTTCCCTATCCCCTCATTAGTGAAAGAAACCTAGGGTGCCTTTTATAGAATGAAATAACAAGATCTACTACATTAAGGATGCATTAGTCCTGGGATATTTCATTTACACCATAGAAAAGAGCATCTTGAAACTTCCGGAATATAGAAGGCCCCAGGAGTCTAAACTCACCGATCATTTAAATCACTACCTATACCATAGGATCATGATACCTAAAATAGATGAACTTTTTTTCCTTAAAATATTAATACCAAGGCTAATTATAATGCATCTTAGTCCAATTAGGTGATGTCTTGAAATAGGTAGCTCATGTCTCCATTCACCCAAATACTGATAACGAAGATTCCAATGACAAGAAACAAGCCCTTAGTCATAGAAAACAAAAATAAAATGAATGATTGGCCAAAATAATTGTTTCTCATTAACATGGAATTATCCATGTTCATTTGAACAAACCAAAACCTCCCCTAGTTTCCATATCTCCTCCCATCACAGTATCAATATCCACATCAATGTTTTTCAAGTCTTAGATGAACAAGCACTGATAGTGTAAAGGAAACTAAATTCCCCCAGTTGTTCCAAAACTAGTCCGTACCATAGGGGATTTCATGCCTCCCAAATCATGATCTACATCTATACTTGAAATATTACAATGATTTTTAAAAAGAGTACATCTCTGTGCATACTGTTGAACTGGTAGATTGTTACACTATATTCAGTGCTGAGGAATTGGACATTAACCCTTAGGATCTTTTGGATGACATCATCGAAGGAGAGGCAAGGGACATATTTATAGGTATAATATCCATGATATCATTTTATGATATAATATTTATTCTATTAATACCAGAGAGTAAGCCTCATGTAAGGCTTAAAAAGAACAACCCTCCTAGATTTTTCCGTCAAGAGTGCCTCCCCAATTGATTATGTTGGCTGACCACATGACTCAATTGAGAGCACACTATGATTAGAATCATCTAAATAGGGCCCAAGATCATACATATGGTTCTAAACCATTAGGTTTTAAGCCTATACCTGCTAACCATCAATAGAGATCAACCATCACTAACCGAGCCCTAACACCTCAACCATCGGCACATGATACACTCCCTCTCAAAGAGATACCCTTGGATGAAATAAACACACTAATAACACAAAAAAATACAACATGATGAATCAAATTTATGATATAATTGAATAATATTGATCCTATATGTTCTTCATCTGTAAAAAATAGATGTGCTAGGCCCTTATCGAAGCTATGAAGACCCCCCTCTAGTTTGAGACTAAAGTAGCTTCCACTAAGTGCTATCACAGAGAGGAATCTATGTTGGAGGAATTTTGGGCCATCATCTCATTATATGAGTATGATGAGGGTGCTATAATTCAGGGAAAATACTCCAATTATATGTCATAGGAATGTTCAATGATGTGTAAATATTCTATTTCCTAGTGGATATTGGCTTTAGGATCAATCTCATCCTAACCCAAAGGATCCATAAACTGGGGTATACATAAGTTGATCTGAATCCATCCTACCTTAAAATTATGGGGTATAATAATAGTGAGTAGAAACTAGGAAACATGATCCAGCTGAAGACTTAGTTCGATGGCCGATGAGAATAAACTAAATTTATGATAGTCTTGTAGGATACTATCTACAACAATCATATGGCATGGATCTGACTTCATCTGCATGTTGTGGTCCCATATTCATACCACCTATTCCTAAAATAATCCCTTGATGGTCAAGTAAGAGTAATACAAGGAGATTATTCCCCCTTCATCTATAGTGAGTCATGTTATCTGGATTATGGGTACTAAAAAATGAAGGTAAAATAGATCCAAATCAATGGGGTTGGGCATATCAACACCCACAATGTTTTGAAAATCAATATATAAGATCGTGGGGGAAGACATGAAAGATAAGTTCTTCCTAACAATTCACTAGTTGGAACCCATATCCTTGAACTTGGGTAGCTATTTAATCAGATAAAAGATCAAAGAGTTCTCATAGATTACCTCATTCTACTATAATTGGTAGTATCAGACAAAACCAGAAGACCTTACCCCTATAGAATATTGAGGGATCCTCCCTATGTCCACTTATCCACAACACCACCACAAGTATAAAAATATAGGTTTAACTAATATTAATTTCACACAAAATCAGTACTTCGATATAAAAAGTAGACCTAGTAGTCAGAAGATACGCATGATAGGCTCAATAGCTTTTATTTCCATAGTTTCCATGGAATAAGAACCCCTTTCCAAGGATCTTGCATTCATATGAGAAGATTATAGTGCTGCCCTTGTGTTTTCGAATCCAAAAATATTTGCCTCCCCAATTTGATCCTCCTATATCAGATAAATAATAGGATATTAATTATTCACCTCCTTTCATTAGGGAGTTTCCACAACTCTTGATGATTTGACATAGGTGAACCTAGGCATGGGGGAAGATCTGAGGTTGACACTGATCAACATAACTATACCACTAAATGAACAACAATAATATGTGTAATTCCTAAAGAAATACCAATATGTGTCCATCTATAGATATAAAGAGATTCCAATGTTCGATACCTATGTTTTTGATCATCACAATGGCCTCCTGATGGGCCACCGCGAGTTCAAATAACCTCAATAGAAGACACACCTTTCTCATGGTTCCATAATCAAGGAAAAAGGTGACATGATATATAAATAAAAAATTATCATTGAGGTATAGTACCCCAAGTGGTTGGACAAAATTGTTTTATTTTTTATGAAGAATGGGAAGAATAGAGTTTTCATCAACTTCTAAGACCTCAACCACCATTTTTGAAGGATGAATTTCCCATTCCGGTGACAGAATAACTCATTGTTTCTACAACTAGTGTTTATGACCTATACTTCATGTATGGATACTCCAGGTACAATTATATATAGATGTATATGAGGATGCCACCACCTTCATAGCACCTTAAGGGACTTTTTAATACTGGGTGAATCCTTTTAGTTTAAAGAATGATGGAGGAACCTAAAAGTTGTCCATTCACAACATCTTTAAGAAGATCCTTGATACAATGGTTGAATTTTATGTGGATTATTTAATGGTCAAGTCCCACTAACACCATGACCATCTGAAAGACCTTGTAAAATTATTAAACTTCCTTCACTCCCATAACTCGAATATAAACCCTTTAAAGTGTGCATTCGGTGTTACCTTTGAAAACTTCCTTTGATTATTTGAATGATACAGTGACATCAATATTGACCCAGAAAAAATTAGGGTGATCAATGAAATTACTCTACCATGAAACCATTGGGAGTTGTGAGTCCTATAAGGAAACTTACCCAATATTTTGTAATTTATTTCAAATACGAATGAGAAGTGTAAGCCCTTTTTAAGGATCATGATGAAAGGAACCACCAACTAGTGAGATAAGGATTTATATAACACCCATGAAGACATTAAGTTTTATCTACTACAACCATCAGTTCTAATGCCACCCAAAGAAGGAAAGACCATTGTTCTTTAGGTGCCCTTCTTGAAATGATCCCATGGGGCCATTTTGGATTCGAATAAAAATTATTATAGGAATAATAAATTATATTATTTCAGTCGTATTCTCCTCGACATCAAGACCAGTTACTCTCAAATTGATAAGAGTTCCATCACACCAGTCTTTTTAGTGTAAACATTGTAACATTGCATTAAGAAATAAAAGATTTATTTGGTGTCCCATGTTGATCTACTAAAATATATCCTAAACTTACCCATGTTGAAAGGGAGACTGGCATTTCGGGTGATAATTCTATAGTATATCAACATCAAAGTTTCCCACTAAAATATATTAAGGATAAAGTGCTTATATCTTTCATGGATTCATATCATACCCATGAGGAACTTCCCCTCGATTTTTATTTCCAAGATGAATCCAACCTCTTAGTAGATCTAGATGCACCTTATCGGAAAATTAATTTATATAGTGCCTCCAAGAGTCTGACTAATTGATGGATAAAAAACCACAAACCCAATAGGGTAGGTCTTGGTATTGTCTTCATCACTCCGATACAAACCTTATTTCTAAAATCTTTACTATTATCAGAGGGATAAACCAACAATGAAGGAAAATATTATTCCCTTGTCACTGGTCATGAGGCAGAACTCAAGATTTATATCCCCCATTTTTTTGTGAAGGGAGACTTCGAACTAGTCATAAAATAGATCAACATTGAATATGTCGTTAGAAAATAGAATCTTTTTACCCTACCATAGTAGAATCATAACCTAATGGATCAATTCCATTCCCTTCCAAAGTTGACCCATGTTATCAGTCATAGAATGATTGAGCCAACACTTTGGAAATCCTAGATTTATCTCATGAAAAATGTGAGCAAGATGACCTAGTCATTTATGTGGTAGATATGATGGACATTTTCTATTCCAATTCTGAAGATAATGTAATATATGTAAATCAGTTGGGTGTCATTACTTCAACACCATGGCCCTCAAACTCCCCCATGGTTGAAGAAATTTCTGATTGAATGTATCCCTTCATGGAGTACCTCCAGCGTGACAGTCTCTTACCAGGCTAAGATGAGATTGAGAAAATCCATCATTATAAAGTAAAATTTACCCTCCATAGTGGACCTAACATTGAGTATAATCTCTATAGGTATGAGTTTTATGGAATTCTTGCCCATTTTATCCAATATTTGGAGATACATTAGGTCATGCAAGAGCTCCATGTGGGATCTTATGGATCAAACCAAGAAATATTGAATCTCTCCCACCAAATTCGGTGGTTGGGTTAATTTTGGCCCATCAAGGTTTGTGAATGCATTGAATTACCCGATTCATGCCAGATTCATGCCAATTTTATGCACCCAACACCATATATTCTCTACACACTAAATTATTCTTTGCCCTGTGTAGCTTGGGGACTCGCTATTGTGGGTCCCTACCCACCAGTGATAGATCAGAAGTGTAGGTTCATTATGACCACAATAGATTTCTTATCGAAGTGGGAATAAGTAGTTCCCATAAAATAATTAAAAACCTAATCCATGGTCATGTTTATGAACCCCCACACAATTCATAAATTTGAGGTTCCTCCAAATATTCTCATTGAAAATGACACTAACATCTAGGATACCAAATTAATGAATTTCTATTCCAAGTGTAACATCCAGTCCAACCACTCTTCCCACTATTAGGCATATGAAAATGGTAATATTGATGAATTAAAAAAAATCTTCTCTAAAATCTTGAAATATATGGTAGGACATAAAAAATCATTAGGACTAATAAACTTTCTAATGTCATATGGTTCTATCAGAAAATGACTTGAATTTTTACCCAAATGAACTCATACTTATTAGTATATAAAAAAGATGTATTTTTAGCTATATAGGTTATGTTTTCATCATATGTAATGGTCATTAATGGTAAAAAGATGCCAAAACTAATAACATAATTCAATCTAGCGGAGTTGGAATCCATCAAATAAAACATGCTCTAGGAACTGCATAACTTGGATAAGCATCAAAACCATATAGCACGACCATTCAATAAAACAATATACCTATGCTCCTTCCTCCAAGGTGAAATGTTATTGGAACTGGAGATGGCATTGATACCTGATAAGAAACTACTGAAGTTGGAACCCAAGTGAAAATGACCTTATATTTTCCTTAAGGTCTACTACAAAGGTTTATACTCATAAATCACCATGCATGGATAATGTATCCCACCTCCCACTAATGTCGAGTTTCTCATACATTACTTCATGAGACCTCCATTTATGGTCTAAGCTATATGACCATAAACGAGCAGTAGCTATAGTATGAGCTATATGACTTTGAAGTACGAAACCCATTGTCCTCTACACATAATGTTAAAACTGTAGTGTTACCCTATAAAAAAACATATGATTAATTTTTTGGATTATTGTGAGAATACCAAAACTAATTTACTCAACACAAAATGTTAATATACAACCTTTACCTATGTGGGGAACCTAGAACTACTCATGTGATAAATATGAGATGACCCTATGTCCTCAGCGAAAGATGTAAAACTTCAGGATACTACATATCCTCACTAGAGAGAATTTCACCAACAATGTGGGTCTCCTACCACTCCATGTTATAGAACTATATGTGGCTTGATTCTAAGTCACTGGGATATGTAGTTATTTATAAAACATGTTTCGGTGGGTTCAGCTATAGGTTTTCTTTCCAAGAGTAAGGTTATCTTCACTAGAATTAAGCCCCACCATGAACTTTTTTCCAATGCGAGGAAAGGTTTCATGGGACTTGTAATATGGTGTAATATCCAATCATATTACTTGATATATCACTGAATTGAAATTCCGGCATGACATAACTTAATCAAGAAATAATGGGTAGCTCAATTTGTATTCCCCACACACATCCTCAACACTTGATATAAACTATAAGTGTTACCCTGTGTGAAAAATATGATATTCCTCATGAAAAATGTGAGATGATAAAAACCAAATACTTGACATATGACATTAAATAGTATCCTTACCTTATATAAAAAACACGGGATGCCTCATATTAAAAATATGATATGACCTAAACCAACATCCTTAGCACTTGACGTTAAATTATAGCCTTACTCTATGTGAAAAATACAGGATGCCTCATATGAAAAATGTGAGATGATAAAATCCATATCATCAACACATGATGTTAAATTTTAGCCTTTCCCTATTTTACAAACATGAGAATCCTCATATTATAACTATGAGATGATTCAACATCCTCACCATAGAGGATTCCACCCTTCCAACATTGGTCTCCCACCACACTGCTCTCCAGAACTATGTGTGGTTTGATTCATATTTTTGAGGGATATGTAATTATTCACATATATCATATATTGGGAACAACCCAAATTCAAACTCATTTTTGGGTCCTGACCCCTCATTGTTAGGCTCAATATTTTCTTAGAGCTATACTCATCTAGCACGTACAAGATCATGGTCGAGTAACCCCCAGGAATTTAATTTTCCCTAGGATATTACCCACACCCACTTTCACACTTATAGATTACTTTTATTTGGATCCTCATTACCCCCAATATTTTAATAGACCCTCTAAAGGAAATGGTGCATGGACACACTGGCTCACCTACCATCTCGGGAACCCACCTCAAAGAATCTTTAACAAAATTTGATGACTCCGAGGTTTCAAACATGGTCATCAATTCATCCTGTGTCTATTGTCCCCATCGAAGATTGGTGTAGTTGTCGGACTCGTGTTTCAAACATGTTCAACAATCATTCCTTTCCCATTATTCACCCCGTTTTATAGTCCCAATCTATGATGTCATGATTTTTCTTCTTCCTCCCTTTGTTCTGGTTGGGTCTCGACACCCCTAGAGTTATTCCTCCCATGTGTCCATACATGATGGTCAAGAAAGTAAGCATCATTGGGAATTTCCCAAGCCTATTTACTTTTCTTCTTGTTTTTCCCTCCATCATAGAAAAAGAAACTTTTCTATACTCCTTTTTTCTCAAAATTAGCAAACCTCACATGGGCTTAGGAACCATAGAAAACCGTTTCCTGACCATTGTTGTGGTGCACAGGTGTAATGAACAAAAAATTTATCAATCTAAATTTCCCTATTATAATTATTTAATATAGTATAAATCACATAAAGTAACATATAGAACACAATACAATCTTTATAAATGAATAATGAATTAAATAAGATGTATTTCTAAAAATTATAGAACATATACCGAAGGAATAGTAACATGACCATTGGAATAGTAATGTGACCATTAATAATAGAAAACTAACAATAGTATTGTAACCTCACCTATGAAAGTATAAATAAAATTTGGGTAACATTTAAATGAAAATATATTATATTCATATCATGGGATAAGTAAGTAAATGTTTTAAAAATGATATATTAAGTGTTTGTATTTTTTGTGAAACCTAAAAGTTTATTTACAATTTTATAATTAATATAATGACATAGAATAAAATTTATTTTCACAAAATAGATTCATTAATTAATATTTTGTTTTCTTGTGATAATATGATAATTTTATGAGACCTTAATTAATTTCTCAATGTGTTATAAAATCAGTTATTATCATAAAATTAGTATTTTTTGAATAAATGATGATTTTAATTAAAAATAAAATTTCTAATATTTAGAAAATTATTTTCGAAAAAAAATTCTTTTTTTGAATTTTATACATCAAAATAAATTGGGTGATTTGTTTGGGATTTTTCTAAAATAGTTGAATTTTTAGTGAATAGTAAAATACGACAATTTAAAGGTATAAGCTAAAGACATGAGTTATTAAGTCATGGATGACGTATGATGGATCAAGGAATGTTTAGTTATAAATCACATGAACTATTTACTATATTTATTCACAAGAAACTACACTATCCGTAGTCTTTACCCAAAATAATAAACATGCGAATAAAATAATAAAAACTCTTCTCTCCTCGAACTATAAATACCACTCCTAACCACCTATTCTTCTCACAGTTCAAATATTTTCAAAATTCTACCCAATAGTCTTACCACGCATATCTACCAAATCCATGATAGTTTGGTCTCAATAAGAGACCAAACCCTTTTCCCTAAAGTGGTTCCCAATGAGAATAATTTTAAGAGGTAAAATCTTATTTTGTTTGCTATTAATTTCTTTTAATTTATTTTATTTTCGTATCCTCTCCTTACCTCCCTATCCCAAAGTGGAATGAAAATTATAGTATATTTTATATAATGTAATTTTATTATGTTAAT
This sequence comes from Viscum album, assembly GCA_963277665.1. Taxonomy (NCBI): domain Eukaryota; kingdom Viridiplantae; phylum Streptophyta; class Magnoliopsida; order Santalales; family Viscaceae; genus Viscum; species Viscum album. The sequence continues at coordinate 302,512,186 of OY728130.1, forward strand.
GTTATATCCATCATAAATTATCTTCTCTTTACCATTTGTTCGATAAATGAAAACATCATCTGTCAGGTGTCGATTAAAAAGCTTTATGGATAATGATTTTTTAATTTTCTAATACCGCCTTCAAGTATGGTCATAAAACCATTATAATTATTGAAAAATATTTTAAAATTTATATTATAACCTATTTTATGATTTATAACTAACATATATACATATTATTAAATAATAGAACAAAACTAGTTTACGATGATTGAAAAATGGAAAATTATTATAAACAATTATCATTAACATTTTATCTATTAAATCATCCAAATTTATGTAAAAAAAAGATATATAATACCATTTAATTTTTTTAAGTTCAGTAATAACATATAATTTCAATTTTGGATAACTATTCCCATTTTACATGATCTTTCATACATGTATACAAGTGAACTTATTGTGGAAACAAAGGAAACGAACACTCTCGAATGATGAAATAATATATCATATGTTATAAAAAGTCATTAAATTAACTTAATAAAATTATAATAAATAAAAGAAATGTTAAATAGGTTCTTTATTTTATTATTAATGAATATAATTTCATTATCCATGAGACTATGTACAAGTGCATAACACTTTCAGACATAAGGTAAGGGATTCTTTCTGAACATCCATTTTCCCTTTGTGTTACTCTTTATCTCTCTTTAACCCAATGTAATTATTAATTATTATTAATAATGATTCATATATCTTGTATTTATGTTCCAAAAAAATGTTCCTAGAACAATTATTTTTTCATTTATGGGTAAATACATGTTTTATAAGGTTCCCTTCTCAATTATTCTTGATAAGAAAGCCCAATTAAAGAGAAGTTCCTGATTTGTTACCCATTTTCAAGTGAACTCCATGATATGTTTTCAGCCACTATTATATTTATAAAATAACTAATTTTTGGATAAAAATCTATCTTGTTTAATTTTTGGTTTTATATAAATAATCATTCATTTGTTCATTTAAAATGCTCTTTAATATTTTCCTTACACCGCACTGAAATGTATTATTTTTTATGTTTCTTAAACAGTATTTTTACATATTTTAAATTTAGTTTGACATAATATATCATGATCTATACCTATTATCCATTAAAAATTTACAAGTATGTCTTAAATCTATTCTTTTAGGGTCACCATTATGATATCCTCGTTTGTTATGCCTTATGAAATGATTATGATATCCAATTCATTCCACAAGTAACCCTTATGCTTGACTTTTCATGTGGTACACTTTTGTATGAACATGTTATAATGGATGAAAATAAATATTTATGAAATTATTTAGCTAAATTTTAGTCTCATTAGACTTCATGTGCAATGGCCTTCATAGTTAACCTTGACTGATGCTTCTCTATGTGCAATGGTCTTGGCGGTTAGCCTTGACTCATGATCCTACATGTGCAATGGTCTTCGCTGTGTGCCTTAACTCATGATTATGTCATGTTGTCTATTGTTTCCAGATTCCTATGATTCCATGATTACATGATCCAATTTTATAAATTTTATGATTCGTTATGTTCATTCATGTTTCATGACCTTTTATGTCAAAATTTTGTACCTTCTAACCCATGTGTTATGCTTTATTCATATTTTACTCCCTTACATGGATTGTTATCTCACCCTTTGTTCAAGTATTCCCTAGGTTATCCTATGAAGATATAAGGAATCAAAGGAATTTAGGATATCATTATGAATATGAAATAAAATATATATTTTTATTTTGGTTTCATTCTATTTAATTATTTACCTAATATTCCATTGTCACTAGTCTTTACAATCTTTGGTTTGTAATTGATGGTTAGTTATGCCTAAAAAAATATAATAATATATGTAAAAGTATAGGGTCATTATATTTTTCTTTATAGAATATCCTAGTTATTTTTGGATATTAGGTCTATAAAACATTATTAAGAGCCTTTGGGATAATTCTATCCCCATGGATAGCTTAGATTTAAACATAGGGAATCAAAAGATATGGTATACATTCCTTTTAAAAGTTTATCCTTCTATGCTCAATGTTTCCTTTTTTATATGAATATTAGCTAAGTATTCAATGACCTGTAATTGTAATTTATTTTTCTTAGTTAATGGGTAGAAATAGGATAACCCATTCCAACAATCAATGTGATTGGAAATGTGATTATTTCCCTAATGAAATGTCAAATATGGTGGGAAAGAATGCTCAAAACATCATGATAGTACTTTCTCAACTGGATAAAGTTATGAATAATAACATGAATTGTATATAATTCCTTCCTTTTACTATTAAAGATAAATTCATGGTCAAATACTTTATATGATAAAGGCCTCCCATGTTTAGTGGATCTTTTGATCCCCTCATTGTGGAATAGTGGATTAACTCCATTGAAAAGATATTCTCTATCCTCTAGTACTTAGAAGAAGATAAAGTTATAATGGAGGTATATAATTTTTATTGGGAATTTTTTTAGTGGGTGAAACTACTCAAGAATATGAAGTCCAAGGATAAAATTGATTCCATGGAATGGGAATATTTCAATGATATATTTGTTTCAAAAAATATTTTCACCGAACTATCCATATAAAAATAGAGAGGTAATTACTTAGTCTGAAGCAAAAGGAAGATGAGACTATTAAGGCGTATGAAGAAAACCTTACAATACATGCATTATATTTATATGGCTTTGTCATGAACACCAAATGCAATGATGATCACTTATTTACCAGGCTAAATCTGAGTCTATGAAAAGTGTTTCAAATTTGAGACTTTAATAGCCATGAGGTGATTGTTTGATGTGGAATTAATATTGAAATGGATATATAAGACTCTTATTGGTCTCATGGGACGAAAGATAAAAAGTAGAAAATGGTTTTTAAAATGGGAGGATCATTATAAAAATCCCATAATTGTAAGAAAATCCAACATCCCACATGTCAAAGCTATGAGAAGTAGCATCCTGCGAACTGTCTAAGGGGAACTAGGAGATGATTCAAATTTAGAAAATTGGTGTGTCTAGCTAATAAATTTTAAATGGATACTAATTTTGAAGAATAAAGTAAGGTTCAGATCAACACTCAATCTATAGTGCAGTGTTTCAATTTCCAGGAAATTGGGCATTATGCGAACCATTTCCCTAAGATAAGGGTTGTTGGATGAAATCAACAACAAAAACCTCTAAAGAAGAAAGTAAAGGCATATGCTATCACTACTGATGAGGTGGTTCCTGACAATGATGTGGTGATAGGTACACTGTTTATTCATTCAAGAATAGATAATGTACTATTTGATTTTAGTTCTACACATTCTTTCATATCTTTAATTATTAGTAGAACTTTTAAAAACACCACCTAAAAATATGGATGTTGAGTTATCTATGAGAATAGAAAATGGGGAAATTATTTCCCCAAAAGTATATAAATCCTCCCAAGTTAATTTTTTTTGGATTGAACCTCCCATAAAATCTTATCTTACTTCCTTTGGTGTAGTTTTATTATATATTTTTCATTTATTATCTATCTTTATATAAATCCAAGATCAACTATCATGAAAGGGAAAACACTCTTCACATACTGAATCATCCTCCAATTTTTTACAACTGTATGGTGGAAGATGATTTTCCTTAAGAATCATCATCTTATTTTTGGATATTGTATCCTTATGAGCAAGCATATCTAGATAAAATAATTGATATAGAAGAGATAATCATGCTCGAAGACATTGCCATTGTGAGGGACTAAATTTATATGTTACGTAAATAACTTCATAGTATTCCTCCTGACCAAGAGGATGAGTTATCAATTGAACATATACCTAGATCTATTCATATATCAAATAAATATTATATAATGGAAACCATTGAGTTGTAGGACCTAGAGAAGTAGTTACAAGGTAATCTGGAAAACAGTTTTATATGTCTGAGAGCTTCACCATAGGGTGTTACAATCCTATTCATCAAGAAGAATAATAGATCATTAAGCCTCTACATCGATTATCATGAGGTCAAAAAAATCATGATAAATAAAAATTATCTCCTATAATAGATAGATGGATTGTTTGATAAACTATGTAGAGCCATGTATTTCTCAAAGGCGGACCTTTGTTCTGGATGTCACAAACTAAAGGTGAACTAGGAAGATATTCCCAATAATTCCTTTTGAACAAGGTATGGAAACTATGAGTTCATAGTGATTCCCTTAGGAATCACTAATTCTCCATCAATTTTCATGGACTTAATGAATAGTTTTAAAATATTACCTGAAAAAAATTATGATAGTCTTTATTAATGATATTCAGATATACTCCAATAGTAAAAAGGATCATGAGGAGAATTTGAGTTCTATGATAAAGAATTTTAAATGAGAGAAACTATATTAAAAGTAGAGTAAATGTGAGTTCTATATGGAGGAATTATCATTATTGGGGAATGTTATCACCAAAAAAGGAATATATATGGATCCTTCTATGACAAAGACCACCGAAGAGTGGCCCAGGTCAACATTAGTAATAGAGATCCATAGTTTCCTTGGTCTAGTTGGGTATTATAGATGATTTTTGAAGAACTTATCATGATTTACAAACACACTAACAGAGATATCTCATAAGGGAGTAAAGTTTTTTCGAGCCCTTCAATGTGAATACTGCTTCAAAGTTTTAAAATATAGGTTTATCACTGCAACAGTACTCACACTACCGATAAGTGGGGAACTATTTTTGGTATACAATGATGCTTCAAATAATTTATTAGTCTATTTATTGTTGATAAATGATAAAGTGATAGCCTAAACCTCAAATCAGTTGAAAATTTATGATAAAAACTATCCCACGCATTATTTGGAGTTAGAGGATATAAACATTGCATTGAAAATAAAACAACATTGTCTTTATGGAGAGAAGTGTGAGATATATAATGATTATAAGAGTCTAAAATATATATTGACACATAATTTTCTTAATATGTTCTAGTAACTATGGTTATATCTCATCAAGGATTATGACTTCTCAATCCAATACCATTCTAGAAAATAAAATAAGGTGGCAAATATTCTAAGTTGAAAGGATCCTGAATCTTTACCAATTATTATAATTGATAAGGATTTATTATTCATAGATTATAAAAGGACGGACATGGGAATTATTAATGATGTAATATCATCAGTCCTTTATCAAATTATTGCTCAACCATCCCTCATGGAGAAAATAAAGGACGATCCAAGAAATAATGTCAAAATTCAAAAAAAATAGAAGCTATTAGAAATGGGAAATCCTCATAGTTCAAAATTGACGAGGAAGGATTTGTAAGATTTGGGTTATGATTATGTGTACCATCCAATCCAGAGATAAAGAAAGAGCTTCTAGTTGATGCACATAGATCAACATTCTCTATTCACCTAGGGAGTTCAAATATGTTACTAGATCTCTAAGAGAACTATTGGTGGGACAATATGAAGAAGGAGATCATTTAATATACATAAAATTTCCTAGTATGTCAAAAACTAAAGGTTTAAATAAGAAAATTCTAAGGGGATTATGCAACCATTACCCATACCAATATGGAAATGGGAAAACATCACCATTGGAATTTTCACCACACTTCCAAAGACATCTAGAGGAAACAATGCTATATGTGATATTGTGGATCATCTTACAACGATAACTCACTTTATAGAAATTCTATAGGACTTCTCACTAGATAAACTTTTGTGGATATACATCAATGAAGTGGTAATACTTCAGAGAGTACCAATATCGATTGTATCTGATCGAGATCTGAGATTCACCTCAAAGTTTTAGAAATGTGTCCTACATGCTCTAAGAAAAAATTTGAATTTCATTATGACTTATCGTCCTCAAAATAAGGGCCAATCTGAGTAGACTATTTAGAAACTAGAAGAGATGTTGAGATCATGTTATATGGACTTCAAATGAGGATGGTACCAACATATTCCACTTCTTGAGTTCTCAAACAATAATAGTTTCCACCCGAGCATCCAAATGGATCCATATGAAGTCCTTTATGAAAAAAGATGGAGAAAACTGGAATTTTAGGATGAAGTCATTGAACACAAGGTTCTAGTAATTAAATTGGTTGAATAAATGGTAGAAAATGTGAAAAACATTCAGTAACGCATCATGGTAGCCCAAATTTTACAAAAGATATATACATACAATCATCAATGAGACCTAGAGTTTAAGGTCGAGGACATGGTATTCCTCCACATTTCTCCATAGAATAGGATCATGAGATTTGGGAAGAAAGGAAAGACATGTCCCAGGTACATTGAACCCATCAATATTCCTAATCATGTTGGAGTTATGGCCTATCCACTAGCACTTCCACCAACCATGTCTCAAGTATAAGATGTATTCCATGTATCCCTCATGTGTAAGTACATACCATATCCCTAACATGTAATGAACTTAGAGGTGTTACAATTGGAAATGATATCTCTTATTAGGAGTACCAGGTGAAGATCTTGGATGGTAGAGAAAATTTTCTACACAACAAGACTACTTACCTTATCAAATTTCTATGGTGGAACCAAAAGTATGAAGAGGAAATATGGGAACTAGAGGAAGTGATAAAGGATAAAAACCCTCACCTTTTTTCCCCTTAGTTTGTAAAATGAAATTTTGAGGGAGAAATTTCATAAAGGGGAAACATATAATGACCCAAAATTATATCAATGGAAATTACCTTCTTATAAATATTTAATATTGTATAAATAACTTACAATAACATAGAGAACATGATAAAAACTTTATAAATGAATAATGAATGAAATAAGAGGTATTTATAGAAATTAATGAACATATACCAAAGGAAAAGTAACATGATGATTGGAATAGTATTGTGACCACTAAAAATAGTAAATCGACATATAGAATAGTAAACTCACCTCTAAAAGTATGAATAAAATTTTAGTATATTTTAAATAAAAATATGATATACTTATATTATGGAATAAGTAAATAAATGTTTTAAAAATGTTAAACTATGTTTTCATTTTTTTATGAAACCTAAATGTTTATTTATAAATTTATAATTAATATTAGGATTTAAAAGAAAATTTATTTTCATAAAATGTATTCATAAATTAATATTTTATCTTCTTATGATTATAAGTTAATTTTATGAGACCCTAATTATTTTTACAATGTGTTATTAAATCAGTCATAATTTTAAATTTTTTATTTTTTGAATAAATGGTGATTTTAATTGAAAATTAGATTAATCATATTTAGAAAATTATTTTCACAAAACAAAATTCATTTTTGAATTATAATCGTCTAAAAATTGTTGGGGTTAATATTAAGGACTTTTCTAAAAAAGATGATTTCTTGGAGGATAGTGAAATAGAGAGATTTACAGTATAAGCTAAATAAATGCATTATTGAGTCATGGATGATGTATGGATGATGGAAAAACATTGATTAGAACTCACATGGACAAATTAATTTTTTTTTTCATAACAATGAACACTATTCATATTCTTGAGTCACAATAATAAACAAATGAATAAAATAATCAAAATCACTCCTCTCCTCCCACTATAAATAGCACCCTCCCCACATCTTCTCCTCAGACATCCAAATCCTTGAATCTTTTCCACATTATACCCAATAATCTCTCCAAGTATCTACCATAGTTCCATGAGACTTTTTACTAGACAATAGACCAATACCTTTTTCCTAAATAGGCTCTTAAAGAGAAGAAGTTCAAGAGGAAAAATACTCTATCGGTTCCTTTTAATTTTTTTCAATTTGTTTTAGAAATGAAAACATCGTCCGTGAGGTGACGATTCACCACATTCTTGGATGATGATTATTTTGTTTTCTAATATATCCTTCAAGGATAGTAACAAAACCATTATAATGATTTAAATATATTGTAAAATTTATTTTATAGCCTATTTTATGTTATGTAAATAATATATATACATTATAGTAAATAATAGATCAAAACTAGTTCGTAATGATCAAAAAATACCAAAATAATCTAAATAATTATCATTAAAGTTTTATATAATGAATAATTCTAGTATCTCAAAAAAATGATATATAAGACCATTAAATATTATATGTGTTAAATAATAACATATAAGTTCAATTATGGATATCTATCCCCATTTTAAGTGATATTTCAAACAAGTATACAAGTGAACCAATCGTGAAAACCAAGGATACGAACACTCCCAAATGATGAAATTATATCTCATAAATAATCAAAAGGAAATAAATGAACATAATAAAATTATAATAAATCAAATAAATTATTAATAGGTTCTGAATTAAATTATTAATGAATCTAATTTCATTATATAGGACATTAAGTATAAGTTCATAACACTTTTGGACATAAGGTAAGGAATTACTTCAGAACCGCCATTTTCCTTCATATTACGCTTTATATATCTTTAACCAAATGTAATTATTAATTCATCTTATGAACTCTCCCTATGTTCTGTATTTTTTTTCCAAAAAAAATTTCTTAGCCCAATTATTCTTTATTTTATGGGGATATACATGTTTTATAAGGTTACCTTCTCAATTCTCCCCGATAAGAATTCCCGATTAAATAGAACTTCCCAATTTCTTATCTGTTTTCATGAAAACTCCATAATGTATTTTAGGCCTCCTTTATTTTTCTAAAATCAATATTTTTATCATTATAATATATTTTAGTTCATTTCTGGTTTTATATAAAAAACTATTCCTTTTCTGTTTTAAATAATCTTTAATATTTTCCGTAAACCGCACTAAAATGTCTTTTTTCTATGGTTTCTTAAACACTATTTTTACATGTTTTCACTTACTTTTGACAAATATTATCATGATATGTGACTATTTTCCATTAATAATTCACAAGTATGTTTTAAATCCATTCTTTCATGGTCACCATTTTGATATTCCCTTTTTTTAATGCCTTATGACATGATTATGATACCCAATTGTTTCCATGGGTAATCCTTATACTTGATATTAATGTGGTACACATATACATGATCATTTTATGATGGGTGTTACCAGATAGAACTATAGTTCATTGGTTAATATTTAGTCTCATGAGACTTCATGTGTAATGGTCTTGGTGGTTATCCTTGACTAATGCTCCTCTATGTGAAATGGTCGTGGTGGCTAGCCTTTCCGATGCCCACCAAGTGAAATGGTCTTGGACGTTTGTCTTGAATCATGCTTATTTCATGTTTTATATTGTTTCCACAATCCTATCATTCCATGATTACATGATACCATGTTATAAGTGTTATGATTCCTAATATTGATTAATGTTCTGCGACTTTTTTATGTCATCATGTTATTCCCTTTAACCCATGTGCTATGATTTATTCATATTCTTATTACATTACTATGATTTTTAGCTCACACCTTTGTTCATGTATTCCCTAAGTTATCCTATACATATTTAACGAATAAAAGGAAGTTAAGAGATCACCATGAAGATTAAATAAAATATTTTTTATATTTGTTTCATGATATTTAATTATGTACCTAATCATGCAAAGACACTATAATTTATGATCCTTGGATTGTATTTTATAGTCAGTTATACTTAAAATAATTTAAAAATATGTGTAAAAGGATAGGGTCATTATAACAGGAATTCCAGAATGGAATTATCCTCATTTTCTCTAATCCTTATAACTATAAACTCTATGAAGTTGTTCTCAAAAATGATTTGCATGACACTAGGATTCCCTCTATATCATTTAATGTTGAGTCACTCCCCCTTTTTCATGATGAAAAAACACATTTTTTGTCATTAAAACACTTTATATCAAATCATTATGACCTTAAACTAGGATCCCTAGTCTATGCATCATGACCTCAAACTATGTGAAAGTTGTCTTGGAGATACTTCATGCGACACTAGGTATCCTGAGACCACTCTCTATTTTGGGTTTCCAATAATTTTGTGTCACAAAGAAACCCCCCAAAAATTATTTTCCAACTTATTCAAAGAAACATAAACTTATATTATTGTAACCCTTGGTCCAAGAATCCTTACTTTAAATGGTGTTTGGTTTGTCTTCAAAATTTGTGTGGTATGGGGCCTCCTAGGTTCTATCTTCATGTTGGGTTTTTCCTCTTTTATGTTGCACAAGTTTCTTAAATACACACACCTTTAATTTTCCAATTTATATATCATTAAACTAGTATCCATCTATTTTTTATGGTCTATGATCTATGGCCTTTAATTGACATCAATACTGTTCTATGAATTACAACTATAAACTATGATCAAAATTCCACCTATAAACCCCAATTTTAATTTGATTTTCCTCACCTCTAGTGCCTAGGAAAAATAATTCCCCCTATTTCATATCATCCTTGATTGAGAGAATTTTCCCCATCTAATTATGGTCTCATTCCATATCTTGTTGAAAAACTATGTGTGGCTTCATTCCCAACCCATGAGATATATAGTGATGCCCATACCATTGTCCCTAGACTATCTATAAATATCACATTAGGTGAGGCCATAATTGTTAACAGTCATCCTCCCTATCTCAATACCAATGGATGACCTTGAGAATGATTAGTATAGTAAAGGTCCTCTCATTCCATCCTTTCACATTAGTTCTCAACCTCTTATACCATACAAAACTCCAGGGAGTAACTTCACATGGTCCAATAATTACAACATTAAACTATTGGAAACTTATTTGTCCAACTGGCATGACTTTAATCTACCCAATAAAAAAATAACAGATGTATATCCTGTTTAAAACTCATAGGGAACATCTGAGTAAAAATTATACTTTTTTCCACCAAGGAACCCTTAGGATTTTGAAAAAAGTGAGGGCATGGATGAAAATGGTATAAATCCAATCAGACATGTTTTTGATCCTAAAAAACCATTCTGTGATTGATAGATCCCATCATTTTAGGAAAATTTAGATCCAAATATCATCTCCTTTTTCTTCAAGATATCCACTATGAGATGTCAGTCATGGTGTTCCCTTGTTGTGCATCCCAATACCATGACCAAGTGGGATTTATTAATATCATTTCACACCTCCTAGTCACAAGATGCTAAACTATTCTATGAATACCCTTATCACAAAACATGAAACTATATGATGAATTATTATCACCGTAAGACCCTAAAATTAATTTTCAATATCATTACCACATGATGTTAAGATACATACCTTCCTTACACATTTAATGATGTAAAAATATGAAGTCTCTCATTTCATTGACTAAGGGAAACACTTTCCCTTACGATGCTAGTCATCTACCACACAGTTCGAGTTTCTAACCATCACTTGATAACTGAGATAAAATTATAATTAGAAGGTGGGTCTAAATTTTTCTTATTCTGATACACTCACCCCATGTTCTCTAAACAATGGTGTGTTAATCCCAAGAGTGTTAAACTCTATCTGAACACCCCCAATTCATCCCCACTCTTTGTGTCTTCCTTGACTTAGATCCTCGTCATCTTCCACACGTGAATGAAAATACCTAAAATAAATGGTGAATGGACACACTATATCACCTATCATATTGGAAACATTATTTGAAGGAACTTTAAATGAAATTTGATAGGTACCATGTTTCGAACATGGCTAATGACCGAACCTCATTTTTTTCATTGTCCTTGGTAATACTATAACGGAGTCTGCATTTTGAACTTCTTTATAAGTCATCCTCTATCTAACTATCAACCCTTGGTGTTCTAGATCTTATGAATCTCAATTAATATAATTTATCCTTCCCCTTTATCTAGGTATGATCCAACACCCCTATTTTTACCTCACTCATTCACGTGTGCATGTTGGGAAATCAAATTGGCTATGCAGAGTTTCACACTCCAACCATGGATTGCATAGTTAGGAAGATCCTAATTGTCAATGAAACATTCTAACCCCTACCCTTAATTTCGTAGATGAAACTCATATTAATTATTAGACTTATATTCAACTCTTATTTCTCACACCAAGAATGAATCACAGGGGCTTACATGCTTATAGTCGATTGCCTTGCTAATATGATGAAGGTTCATGAATGTATGGGAAATGATGCTTTATATTACCTAAAAAATGTGTAATAGTGTATAAGGTTATCCAAAAACTAGAGCCTCTCCTTATTTTAATAAAAAAATAAAGTAATAAGTGATCCACGAGGCTCTAAATCAACAACTGGGAACTCTAACCTGACCAATCACTCGCGAGTGGTATCCAAGTCCTGTTGCTATATACAAAGCTCGTTTGTTGCTTCCTCAACTATAGGGTGGAATAAATCATCCCAAATTTACACTCAGTTCTACTAATCTTGGAACTCAGTCACCATATATGTTTCCCCAATTTTATTAACCTCAGATACCTCCAACTAGGCCCATAGTTGGTTGATGATATCTACTTGATCATTGATGAAAACCACATGATCTTGTGCTTTCTATTCCAACTATGAAAGTTTTTATTTTGTTTCCTTTAGGGCCTTGGTAACTTTATAATTCTAATTATACTGGGAAAAACTAAATTTTTTATGTTTTTTAGACACCCTCTCAATGATATAATCATGAGATAATTCATGGAGAGTTTTATCATCCACTCCTCTAGTTCCCAGGTTCAGAAACCAGTGGAGGAGATACCCCATTCGACTCACTTGATCTTCCTCTATGGTGTAGGTTATTTTTTTGAACAAAACTCCATGAACTACACTAAACAATGTATTTCTCTTTAGTGACATTAGAATTAGATTTTTCATGATCCTCAGGTGGAACATGATTGTACGTAGGTAATGCTACGAGAATTAGGACATCAAGTTCTTCCCTAGGATGCCTCTTAGATAATATAGGCTCCATGTCAAGAGGTGGAACATCATAGTCTAAATAATTAAAAATTAAAATAATATTTACCACCTTCCATATTATTCTCTATTGCAATCATATCCACATCTGAAATGAGTTTCCCTCCCAGGATCAGGGATGGATCACTTGGAATAGTTGGCTCCACAAGAGATGTCTCAAATACTGGAGAAACCATCTTTACTCCCATATTCATGCCCAGTTATTGATGAGGAATTACCTAAATTAATATTTACGAAAAAGGAAAAAAATTTGCTTCACCCTATAATAACTATCATGGTGTACATAACTTGTGAAAAAAGGATACTTACCTGAGGCCTGATTTTGATGTATATCTAGGTCTGAGGCCTTGAATGTGACTTCCGTTATCGGAGACACTTCGACACTGGTCAACACTTCAACAATTTCCCAAGGTTCTCTTATTACCTCTTGTCAGGACGTTTTATGAGGAAACCAAAAGGTTTAGTATGGAAAATTTGATAATTTATAAATGATTCAAGGGAATTGAGATATATGGGATTCAGAACTTCATGTTGGGAAGGCATAAGGATCTTGATGATCTGAAGTCAGGGGAGGCCTCCTTCACCACCATGGGAAGCTACCACTGGAATGCAAGGTAATGGTCCCCCATAGATGATCGAGAGGCTTTGGGAGTCTAAATAATCCCCTCCAATTCCCTCTATGGACCCCTTTCCCATTATGTCCTTAGGATCCGATGTTGAGATGGGTTCCTCTCTTCACCCAATACAAATGTCCGTTAACTCTCCTCGTTTAGTTCCCACTTGAGTCATGATTGTGGGTTAGAGATGATAATGAAAAATAAATCTGAAAATAAAGGTTTTAGAAATTTACCTTGACAAACAAGAACTCAGTTTGGTCTTCTTCCTTAGGAGTGCCCTCCCCACTCTCTTGGGAACTTTACTGGTTAGTGTCAAAGCTATAGAAATCCTTTTCACTGGAGCCCTACGTGTTGGAACCAGGATATGGAATATTATGGGTCGACAAATAAATAGATATCATATCCTCAATCCCCACAAAAAACATAAATCATACACAGGGGTAGTGGGTTCACCCTACATGTGTCAATAAGTGAAGGAATTCGTGTCCTCTAGATAGTTTAACCTCTCCTATAATCTCACTCGAGTCATTATACTAGCATGTATGACCTATGGAAGCTTGATCCCCTCCTCAGTAAGCCTCCATCATAGATTCTCCACTATTTGGGATAGTTTCAATTTCCTCCATGTATTGTAGAGTTTTGTGAAGTAGGAATCATCAATTTTCTACACCAAATAGAATAACTTCTTCCCCAGGGACTTCCCATGATAACTTGTCACAATAGGGGAGATCTCCACCTACTCTTGTGTTAAATTCTAAGGTAACTCCTCCCCACCTGGGGGTGGACCTGGGACGGCCCCCTAAAACTCCATCACAACATCACCTTGGTCCGTCACTATGCTGTATGTTCTTTGAAGGGAACCCCACCTACTACCATGCTTCTCTTGTGCCTAATTTTTCAGAATCATCTTCCTTACACATAGGTAAAAGATCATGACCGGGTATGCTGCAACCCAATGGCCATCATAATCCTACATAAGTCCAACATCAAGGTTTTTTTTGGAATTATGATTAGATCCCCCAAATGTTCATCTATGAACATATACTACAGTTAATGAAGTATTCATGGGTACATCTCCTCAAAGTCCATTATGTTTACCCACTTTACTGACTATTGAATGAATCATAATTTCTGAGAAAATTGGGGTGGAGTGTATCGTTCAAAATATGTGTTACTGTGAATCATTATGACCAACACCCCACATCAAAAAGCCTATAGAAACTTCATCTTCTCCAAAAATCCCACACATCATCAATAGTCTCTCCATTTTGGGTAGGAAACTGCACTAAATTTAAATTCCTTGGGTTACTAATGATGGCCAGCACACCAACTTGACTGAGAGTCACTGGATGAACTCTTTTGATGTTGTGAGGGATGATAAAATTCCAATAATCAGTTGATTGACGTAATTATACAACTCATACCCCTATAAATGCACCACAACCCATACAAGAAAAAATTGGAATATGTCACATATTAATCTTGGAATTTCTCCCCTCACAATGTTCCCTAGACGGTTATAGAGCATAGAAAGCACAAGGATGCCCATGTTGACCTGGTTCATGATAATTAATATTTATGTTATTACTAATGTCCCCAACCACAAAACCATGTGAAAATACATAATGATAATAGACAACCACAAAAAATATATCCAAAAACATCATGTATAGTAATTTTGGTACTAATAATACACATTTTATCCCCACTCCTAATAACTTCCTTCCTCTAGTATGAACTAGTAAGATCTTGACCTTCTTCTATGTTGTACTCATGGACACCACTTTGGCATCCCTTACATTTTCTCTACTAGAAAATTTAATAAAATTGCCATCCATGTTATAAATAGGATTTCCTTGTGTAAGTGGGGTTGATGACCAATACCGATCTTAGCCAGTCCAAGAGGGTCACTTCTGTAACATGATTTTTCTACTAATTCCCCTAGGTGTTGGGTGGTGAAGGAATTTTTTTTATGAAACCCCAACAAAGGGAGCTCAAAAATTTGATGCATATACAACATGATAATTCCCACATCATTGTGATGAAGGTGGAAGGTATTGGTATCTAGGGACCATCAATTAAGAAGCTCTGATGGTGGACATGGAATTGGGACATACACAATACATCATATAAACCAATATGTCAGAGTTCGTGCCCATAATCTTTGCATGTGAAGCATATCGAGTATACCCACACCCATTAATTAGTGAAATTTATTCTGGCTTGTAGATCCTAGACCTCATACCATCCCATGCGGATGTTTCAGATGTTGGATCGAAAAATTCTCATATAATGGGTGGGAAATGCTTCATCCATTAGATGATCCCCCATTTATGTCCTTTTCAACCTGATCAAGCTGTAAATGGTAGTTGTTTCATGCTATCTGATTGGTTAGCCAACAATAGTAATGTTACAACAGTTAAACTCATCAGGATAAGAAAACTAGAACCTTATCATGTTAACTACCACAACTGGTATATTACGTATGTTCATCAATTATTAGGCACAATATCTCCCTTTTCTTAAATATGAACCTCCTGATGAATATTTTAGGGATTTTCATCCATTTTTGTCCTCCGAGAAGCGGCAATAGTAGTAGTATAAACTTGATCAGCTTGTTTGGACATTTCTGAGTTTTTTTATGGATTTCATAAAGCTTAATTGAGAAACTATATAATATTTTATAGAAATTCTTGGTTCCATGCATGTTTGTAATATTTTTTTAAAAATTAATCTTACGAACACAATCTTATCGCATAAATAGGACTTGTGTAAACATCATAGATTAGAGTTTGGGAGTTCTAAAAAAAGGTTTGAGTTCCACAAATATGATACATATTATTGAAAATGGAATTCAGGTGACCATATAGGAATATTGTTCCTCTATTTATAGGCGGTGTCCCCTAGGTTTCATGCATAAAAAACTAGTTTGTGAAGCTATCATCAAAAGTTGTTCACTATAGTAGGAAAAGTGCCCTGAACATGGAATTTTCCTCAGAACTCGACCTTCCAGTTCCCCATTAGCTCGAGATCTAGGGGGATTTTGGTTAAAAAAATTTCAACACTATAAATAGATTTTTCTCCAAAAAAAGACACCACTCAGACCAAAGGACCATTTCTAATCCAAGGGAGAAATGGAATGCAACCTATGGGAATTACACACAGCTCAATGTTTACATGCACAAATGACTTGACCATGAAAGGTGTTGATGAAGAAGTCTATATTTAGAAAATTTGGGGGCAAACAATATTTTTTCCATGTGCACAACCCTGAATGTTAGCATTCAAAATATTTGCGTGAGAATGGTGAGTCAAACCACTCCATTACGAGATCATGCCTAGACGATAAAGGCATGTGGAGTAAGTAACCACTTGGTGTGACACAGGGATAGTTTTATGCTCTAATATTATAGTTTTGGATTTAAATAGAGAATCAAAACCCATTTTAGGGATGAATCACTCAAAGTTTAAGTGACATTTTTGGCTCACGCAACCCCTTTTCTACAACATCATCTAACTCCTGGCCTCTAACAGATACCAATGGTAGAAAACTTGTGAAATTGACCTCATATTAGACCCAAATGGTCTTGTATTATGTTTTAAATTTCCTCACACATCATCGAATATAGGATAGGATAGTACACACCAGAGAAGATGCCTTCACAAAACCCTATAATTTTCAAGAATCACATTCACATAACCCTATAATTTCATGAATCTAGAAGTTGTAAAAACATGTGCCTACAAGGTTCAAGAAGTGGCCCTATGATAGATTATATGGTTCAGAAAACTAAACATTCATGAAAAACTATATAGTTTCATGAAAATATGTCCAGGTCCCTGACCAAATGCCTCATTTTGCAAAGCATAACTATGTTCAAGTTGAGTTCTTGGGTTCCCTATTCCCTCTCGGATCGGTTTTACCTATGCCTCAATCACTTGCATGACCGGTATCATAAATCATTTTGTATGACCTCTTTTCATCAAGAATGTATTAGAAATTTTCATCACCTTTTTTCCTTATAAAATGCACGTTAATGACTCATTCTCTTAAGTGTAGGAACCCTAACATTGGGATCTTGGTTTTCCACTTCACCATGGTAGTGTTTACGCCATGAACCATCCAAATGTGCCTACACAAAAGACATGTATGCCTTGAAGGTATCCTTATTAAGGAAAAAATTTATTATTTCCATATAGAAGGGTCTTATAATGTATCCTTCTCTATTACTTTGAAATTGTCTCCCTATGTGTGGGTCCCTTCCACGTTCGTGATTCAGGATGAAAAGTTCCATATCCTAATGTCCTTGTTGTACAATATTAAACTAAATGAAAATGTTCTCAGTGCCTAAAATTAAATTATAGTCTTACCTTGTGTGATAAAAACATGATTACATGTGTATGAATGGCATGGGATGACTGATTACCCCCACATGTGTGATGAACAAAGGATGACCCATGTACGATCATCTTGGGATGGAACCTACTTCACCACCATGGGATGAAACTCCTACACTAGAAATCCCTCATGAATAATGCCCAAAACATCC
The DNA here is from genome assembly GCA_963277665.1 of Viscum album. Taxonomy (NCBI): domain Eukaryota; kingdom Viridiplantae; phylum Streptophyta; class Magnoliopsida; order Santalales; family Viscaceae; genus Viscum; species Viscum album. The sequence continues at coordinate 302,530,205 of OY728130.1, forward strand.
ATCCTCTCCATGATATGATAAACCTTTAATGGGTATCCCATATGTGTAATCCCCACAACATTCCAAGATAATGATGCTCTCACAAAGAAAGAATCCTTACCGCACTAAGTTAAATTACATAGACCGATCTTGTCACTTGACCTTAAACTATTTACTCTAACTATGTGTGTTTAGATCCATATTTCCTAAATCATGGTACATAGGAAAACTCCCAATGGTTTAATCCCAACATCCTAACACATCTGGAGTACATACCTAAGGTTCAATCTCAATGTTCCAATTTTCCCACTAAATCCGTATCTAGTAGGTGAAAAATCCAAAGTGTGATCATCCTACCAAAGGGAACACTCAAAAAACCTACATGTCCCCACATGAAATTAAACCTATAACCCATATGTCCCTTTGAGATGTTAAACCTATGAACCATATGTTCGTACCAGATAACAAACCTGTGATCTATTTATCCCCACAAGATGTTATAACTATGGCCTACTTGTCCTCACAAGATGTTATACTTGTGACCCACTTGTCCTCATAAGACATTGAACCTGTGACCCAACTATCCCCATAAGATGTATAAGCTATGAACTGATCCAGAATCCTCACCCATATGATAAAAATGGGATGCCCGATGTGAAAATCCACATAAGTCTTATGCACTTGGCATTAATTACCCCATGACTAACACAATATTACTTAGGTTCCTCACCTTAGATGCCTTATGTGAGAGATGAATCCAACTTTTAAAGGGGAATAATTTACAGGTTCATAAAGCACACAAAATCCCATGATTCTTTGAAATGACCAAAATTTCCATCTAATCTGACCACATGTTGATTCCTTGTTGTGAAAGAAGCATAAAAATTAATTGACATCCACCTCAAGATACAAATTGGAATGATTTTCATGAACATGAATCCAATATTTGAGGGAAAACTGAACTTGGAAACGATCTCCTATGCGGAATTCATGCAAGGATGAACATACATCCCATCATCCAATTTCGATCAAGTATACACTATCAACAATCACGGTGGTAGTGGTCACTCGCTTTTGGAAAGTGGGAATGTGGGGAAAGGAATGACATTTCATAACCCATGATGCATTCCCTGATGGAAAGTATCCTAAAAAATTTGTAAAATGGAATATATAAAATATACTTGATCTTAAAAATTATGATTCCACCATGATATATAAAAAATAATTACCATTTTAGGGAATGATATAAATAAACTATATTCCACTTTAACCTATGATGGGGTAGCTAAATTCATGATTAAGATGGGATAATTATATATGCACAATATTTTCATTAGGTCACTATGCCTATTTTGGATGGTTTTAAATGGGGTTTATTCATGGAACTGAAAATACCCAATGACTCCCACATCTGTGATAAGCTACAAACCTGCTTCCCAAAGGCATATATTCATTGACATTTCTTACAAATGACACTTTAGATCTCACATTGGATAAGAGGATGAGAGGTCAATCCCATCGCACCATGATGGGGGGACTATTACCTACTCAAAGAATAACTTATATATTATTGTTATGTTTGTGAATCTTTACCAAATCACAATACAAGATTAGGTACCCTAATGCTAGAAATTGGTTATTAGTATATGAAAACGTGAATGTTTGTACATTTTAGATGAAACCCTTTGATGTTAACATATGTATGCATAAGAGGTTCCCCATTAATGAAAATATTTTTATGTATCAAAGCTTCTCCATATTTATCTTATTATTACTTAGTGATGTTGGTTCATAGGTCACAATGTTTTAAAGCCACACATCTGGGTGTAATACCATTTATCACCATCTAGGAAGGCGGTGGTTAATGATGGTGTGTAGATCAATCCCATGAAGGTGTTTCTTGTTGGATTTTAACTAAAATTTAAATGTGTGTGATGCATGTACACATTCATATGATGCATAATACACACACACATAATATTTTATTATATATAGATTAAATTTTACATTTTCATTAAATTCATGTAATTTTCATTAATGAAATGCATGAATATATATCTATATATTATCAATTTTATATGAAATGGTTTAATCTATTATAGACCATTTATGATTGGATTAAATGATTTGTATTATTTTTCTGTATCCATTAAATGATTTATATACCAACTGGTAGAAATGCATACAATTTATTAGAGGATCCTAAGGATTTAACCCTATAAGGGGATGACATCCTCATTTTAGTGTGTTGTATGTGATGTGTATAAGAATTTATTTGAGCTCTATTCTTATATATAAGTATTTATATCAATTTAATAAGGCATTAGAATCCCTTCAGATATTGGTTATCCTCATGATACAATCATGGATTCAGGTGGTTGGTGTATTCTATTGAAGACATGGTTATTTTTTCAATTCTCTTTATGATATCCCCTAAGAACTCTCCACTGAAAGAAGATGGAAGTTGATACATCATTATAATACCAGGTACAATGTTTATAGTATTATTTATCTGTTATTTTTTGAAGATAGATATCCTTTACTTTGGGTAACCTTCCACTATTATGGTAATCAGATGATCTTGGAAAAACCATTAGTGGTTTCAGAGGCATTTTATTAAATAATTTAACATTCTTAAATCATTGGTTTTCAAAGGAAGATTGAAAATCAGTGTTTTGGTAAAATTGAAAAAACTTATACACCCTTACATGTGATAAATAAAGGTAAATTCGATTTACACTTAGGAAATTCGACAATGTATTGTTCATAACCTTATATAAAAGGTATGTATAAGGGTAACCTTTATATTACCATTACACACAAGAGTTTTATAAAGTTATTACACTTACATAGTAGTGAAATAGTTCCATGTAAAAGTAGATATGCAATTACCCTTGAAAAATAACCTAACACGGATGTTTTTTGTAAGGGTAACCCCTTTGATTAACTTTATTCTAATGAGTTGTGTAAAGGTATATCCCTTATACAGTAGGGTCCATATAAGGTTTATTGGATTTTTAACCGAACACGCAAAGGCCCCTGATGTTTACCTTGACTCAACATATTAATCATGGACAATACCCTTACACAAAGGAGTTGTGTAAAGGAAATACCTTTATGTAAGGGAGATGCATAATGTTGTTTTACATATTACTTTACACAACAATGTTAAATAGGTATTCATAAAGGTATGATTTATGTTACGTTTACATAAGCTAGTAAAAACATAAGTCACTCTTATGCAGAGTGTCTGTGTAATGGTAATAAGGGGATACCCTTAAGTAGAACAATGGTTTTGTGTATGGTTAAGCAGGATATTGTTAAAAATTATTTTTAAAAGAATTAAATTATTTTTATGGTATATAAAATGTTTATAAATCATAATAATTAGTATTTTGGGATATTTTAATTTATAGGTATTGAATTACATAATTATTTAATAATTTTTTATATAATTAATTAAATAAGTTTTTATGAAACATTTTTCCCAAATATTAAATGTCAATATTTTAAAATACCTTCCAACAAATTAAATAGAATGCCAAATGATCTATAAAAAATCTTTATTTAGAAATCATACGAGGTGATTTATAAAATGATTCTAAATTATAAAATATATGATATTTATATTAGGTAAAATGTTTATATGATAGACATTGAAGTATATAATGTGTATAAATCATGAAATACCATATAAATTCCATTTAATTTAAAATACTAAGGGGTTGAAATTGAAATGAGTATAATATTTTTATATTCTTACAAATTATAATTTTTTTTAATTATCAAATATTTATTATTAGCTTATAAATGTTTCATGTTTTGGAAAATAAATAAATTGTTTATTTATTTGTTAAATTTAATTTATATTCATGTTTGGTATATTTTTATGAAATATGGTTATTTTTATTCCAATTTATAATAAAAAATTCTTCTAGTATAGATCCTGGCATATCATTCTAGGTTTGATACCATAAAATTTTGTTTTCGTATACCTTGAACTAATTTTTAAATTTTATTTATGAGATCTAAAATAATTGTTGGGCATAGTATGTACATATTAGGAATTAGTGTTTTTCATGAATTGAATTCTCTCTTGAGTAAAGTATCCCTAGGTAGAGGGTGTTTGGGTTGGACCACCAACTTTCCTGGGGGCTTTCCTTGGATAGAAAAGTGAATCAGCTTAGCTATATGTCTCTCTAGGATTACCCATGTGGAGTTCATCAATGTCATATAACTCTATGAGTTTACTTGCAGAGTTCATGTACTTTATGCATATGGATATATATGAATAAACATAAATTCTATTTTTGGGTGATTAACATATAATTATGGGTTGTGTAAAGAGTTATACATTAATGTGGTTCAAGCACATTACTTTGGTTGTTGGAATTGGGATTCCAAAACATAATCCTCATAAGAATGTGTACAAAAAAATGGAATAAAAAATGAAACGATAATGATTACATATGATGTAATAGTTATGAATGTAATATTGATATTATTTACATTAAATTTGTAATAATAAAAGCGCCTCAAATACTAAGTTTCACATTCCTTACAAATAAAAACTTATCATGAACTTTATCATCTAACATGGTTGGTCATAATAAATCTAGGTTTACATGGATTATCTAATGTAAGGAAATAAAGTAGGGAATCTAGATTATTCTATTGGAAAGGTCATACTATAGATGGTCACCCCTAGATCATCCTTTTTTAGTTTTTTTTGGTGTTTTAGTTTTGTTACACTAGTCTTGATACCCTAATAGGGTTCAATTTTTAGAGGAATAAAGATGATTGAATTCATATAATAATTTTTTATAAAGTGTAATCCAATCAACTATCCAAGAATCAGAACTGTTATTATTGTCATAATTATCTTCCAAAATTGCTTAGTAATTGGAAAAATGTTAAAGACATCTTATTGATTAGTAAAATATGGATCTTGAATGATGAAAGGGGTCATTATTTTTATTGAGATCACTTTAATTAAAAGTCCTTGAAAAAATGATATAATACATGATATTCATCTGATAAAAATTTCCATTTTAGAAAAATTCATCATCACCATCAAAATAAAATTTATATTAATCACTGAAACGAGATGATTAAAGTAAGAAACAACTAAGAGTAGTAGCTTAAGAAAAATTCCTGATCCAGAGAAATATTCTATGTGTCAAAATAGTTCCTTCCCGAGTAACCATGTTTTGAAGTTGTTCAATAAGAAAATTCAGTTTCTTATAGAATCAAGGAATGATTCATTTATGGATCAAAAGTCACTAGATACAAAATTAACTAAAGAGTTTTAATTTCATGTACTCTATTTGATTCGTTATATCAAATAATATTCCATATGATTGAATATGTTAACAACTAAAGGTTTCTTTAATGTTTTTTGGTTACAGAATTCAATTATATTAGTTTGACATATATATGATATCATCTTTATGTTTTATAAATTTTTTAAATACAAATAATGGTTAAAAGTTGAGAAATAATTAAAGGCCAGATATTGATGAAGGATTTAAAGTAATGGACCATGGGTGTTGATTCATTAAAAACTTGAATGCTTAAAGTTTTTATTCATTTCTCTAACATTATTTATGGGATATTAATATGGATTGTTCTTGTTCGATAAATCGTACTATTTTCATTTATAGAAATGTTCTAAAAAAGTGAATGAATTGAAGAAAATTTTAAACAATATTCTGATAGTATTGAAAAATGGTAAACTAGGTATATGATATTTGTTTTATGGTACTTTATGGAAAGTATAAGTGGTTAAAAGTTCAAACTAGAAGAAAAAATATTAGTTAAAATTTTCATGAAAGTTTCTTCAAGAAGCCAATCATTGTCACTGAAACCTATAGTTTTCAAGAAATAAGTGTAATAATTAATATGACTGCATTATCCATGACATACCCAAAGATGTTTGTGAAAATATATGGAATTTCCATAGTAGGTATAGATTATATAGAAATTAATTCATTTATCTTGAAGGATATATGATAATTAATGTATATTTTAAAAATTATTGTAAATATAGAGGAGTTCAAAATAAAATGAAGAATTGATTTATATTCATCTAAGATAGATGTGTCAATCCAAATATTTTCTAAAATATTAGTTAATATATTCTTACCACCCATCAATGGTATATTTTAATAAAGCATTATTTTCAAATTAATATGTTATAAACAAATATAAAACCACATATGATATATGGAAACAATAGTTTATTTGTAAGATATTCCTACCAAAAGAAAATAAGTGTTATTTCCAAAAAGTAAAATGATGTTTGTATTAAATATTAGAATGATATTATAAATATAATATAGCATAAAAGAGGATAGTGGGAGTATGTTTTAACTTAAATAATTTCAATGTTAACAAATAAAATATTTTACTAGATTTAGTTTAATTAATTATTTACTTTATATATAAAGGTTAAGATATATGATAGTAAATAAAAAACTAAATAGTCACATTTAGATACTTCGAGAAAGTGAATATCACTATTAACTAAAAGATTTCACCATCATAATATTGAGTGATTATTCACTTAATATACTAACTAATTTTAGTAAATGTGATGGTAAATAAAAATTTAAAGAGTTGTATTTATTTAGCATAACAAGTGAAAATTACTATTCCCAATAGGTTTATACTAGACAAAATGAAAAATATATCACTTGGTAACCTAAAAGAGTTTAGGATGTGGTGATAAATAGAAATGTAAATAGTTACTATAGTTACATTAATTAAGTGGATTCTACTTTATCCTAAAATGGTTTAGGATGTTATGGTAATGAGTAATATAAATGGGTACATGGGTTTACTAAAGTGAAGTCAAAATCCTTTTAGCCTAAATGTTTTAGGATATACGAGATAAAAATGTCAATTATTTCATTGATTTCATGGGAAAAAATTAATTGAAAGGCTTCCAATGATGACGATGATGTAATTAGAAACATTTGTAAGTAAACAATAAAAGATAATATTAAAACATTTAATATTATCACATAAAGGAGACTAAATATATGTTTAAGAGATGAAAATTATGAATGGGATTCCTAAGTGTAACCATTATTAAAAAAATATTTATTTGTAACTGATACTCACTAAGAGGTTAGTGTGAGTATTTTATCATATGGTAACATAGGGATGTGATAGGAATTAACAATGAATGTAATGATGAAAAACCATTACTAAAACAACAACATGAGGCTTATGTATAATTTAATGATATTTAACACTTAAGAGATAGGTAGAAATGGTTTTAATCATATCATGAAATTATAATAAAGGTAATCTCTAATTAACATTTATTCATGTCTTCTGAAATTATATTTTACGTGAATGATGGAATGATAATATCCCCTCAAAGTTAGGTTTTGAGTTGTCCCTAACAAATGATCATTGTAGAGTATCATTGGTTGAAATTATATCACAAGGTTAGCATGAATATAATATTTTACTCATTACATAGATTTATATATAAGATATAAAGAATATAATCACGAGATAATATGTAGAGACTTATTACTTGGATTGTTCTACTAAAGTATATCTTATGGAATATCATATTGTTATAGATATACTTAGGGGTGTATGATTATTATCAATCCTTTATACTCGGAGTTGGTGATATACATTGAATGATAACCTTAATACTTTGATACAATAATTATGAAAGTCAAAATATGAACTTAGTTAGTCAGGGGTTATTGGGTATGTTTCTGATCATTTAATCTGTTAGAGTGCAACTAAAATGGGATTTTTCCACCTGTATGACAAGAAAATACATATTGGCATTGATTGAATTAGACTAAGTAAATATATTTACATGCTTAGTTGTTTCAAATATGATGTGTTCAACTACATGAACATGTGGCATGTGTTGTACTTATCAGATAGATTAATGACATGTGTTTTATACACCAACATAGTTTGTCTTTTTCAGTGAATCAATAAGTAATGAGTGGATAATACTAGATTGACATGTTCTATGTCTAGTGGTTTCTCAATGTCATGTTAAGAATAATTATATAGGTATATAAATGATGTATATGAAACATCTTTTTTGTGGTCATTTTTGTATAGAGATATGAATATATTTGATGGAGATCACACTAGAACTATTTGTAGCTTGAGTAGCACAAATGTTTTGATTGAAGCTACTCTTTTCTTACATCTATATATCTTTAATTTTTTTAGTTGTTTTCAACACTGTTATGGATCGTAGGGTAACATAGTTAGGCCCTTGTATAAATCAAATATTTTTGGAAATGTATTTGTTCAAAATAAATATATTTTGATGAAAAACCATATAAAAAAGAGTTTTGGATGCATTCATAAAGAGTTTTAATGTTTTTTATAAAGTATGTATGGTATTATAGTGAAAGTGAGATATTTTTATATGTTAAATAAAATTTACAAGCATATGATGCATTCAAACATGAATAAGATTCATGTACACATGCATATGAAACATGATACACACACACACACATTATATGTTATTACATACAGTTTAAATTTAATATATTCATTTGATGTATGTATTTTTCATGAATGCAATGTATGAGTAATATATATATATATATATATATATATATATATATTCATTTTCTCCTGAATATTTTCGTTGGTTAAAATCCATTTATGATTAGATAAAATGATTTTCATTAATTCATATAAACCATTCAATGAATTATATCCCAACTCGAAGAAAAGCTTATGATGTGTTTGAGGATCCCCAAGCTCCAGCTACATAAGAAGATGAGATCCTTTTACTAGGGTGTTGTATGTGATGTGTATGACTTTATATTAAAAATATATTCTTCTCAAGATCCTCTTATAATGATTTAAGATGTCGCTTGCACCCCTTTGGATATTGAGTATCCTCATGATACAACCATGGATTCAAGTGGAAGATGTATTCCCTTGGTAGATGGGTGTTTTTTTCACAAATCCTCTTGATATTACCCATGAACTCTCCATGGAAGGAAGATTGAATCTAATGCATCTTTAAAATATCTGGTAATATATTTATAGAATTATTTATGTGTTATTTAAAAAAAGATAGACGTCCATTGTTTTTTTCATCCACTATTTATGGTCATCTTATGATCTTTCAAAACCATCAATTTATACATATCCATGTGAATGGAATCAAATACCTAGTAGTTTAGTTCCACTTAATGGGGTATGCCGTACCTTTTAAGGTCATGTGAGAAGGATCAATCCTAGCAATTTAATGTCACACAGAAATGAAATCTAAGAGAAAGTTTCTTATTAATGGTTGGTGTGGGACTTATGCTTTAGTGATCAATTATAAGTTTGATTTAGTTTTCAAAGGAATATAAACCTACAAAGGTACATGTGATATCTTTGGGAAATGGCCCAAATAAGGTAGATATGATTGTCACCTAAAAGGAATATATACCTCTAGGTGGTTGTATGATGTGATCAAGAATATGGATCGATGAGTATTGGAATGTAAGATTAATTATTATGGGTTTTAAACTTTGGGAGGCATACTATATATCGTATAAATACCAGTATCCAATCCCATGTAGTTTGGGACACATAGTTTATTGTTATTTGATAGGGCAGTACCATGAAATTTTATATCTTGTGGTGATGATTTTGTGATTCATTTTAATGTTTTAATAATAAAACATTATCCATAGAGTTTAACATAATTCTATATGGATGGATGTGTCATAAATGATATGAAAATAGAATATCGAGTGGGGATTATGCATATAAAGCTCCCCATTTTCACTTAGAAGTGTTAGAGGGAAGGTTGCATGGAAGTAACCATTAATAGTGAAACTGATGCATCTTACACATCCACTATAAAGGTTGGATTAGAAAGAATAAGATACATATTCCACACATTCCAGGAATCATGTAGAAGGCTTGTTCCAACCAGATCACTAAAAGGGTGTATATAGGGGTTTTAATAATTGTAGATGCCTCTTTCCTCAGGTGGAATTAGGAGTCTTCCATGAACGTAAACTGATCAAGCTCGGATCTGAGTCAACTATGTGTTGTTTCATGTTTTGGGGGAATTATCACTAATATCCTTAATATTGGGATTCCAGTTAGAAAGTTAATGTAGTATTGAAAAACCCATAGGGTTCCAATCTGGTAAGGGAGACACATGGGGGACACATTTTATAAAGGTAATGGATGATTGAAAAAATAAACTCTATTTTTCATTCCATGACTCTATGAATTTGGTGGGTTTCGAGAATGAATTTATAATTTGAGGTCTCGATATAAAATTTTGGTGAAACAAATACTCTACCATAAATGCTAGGATGTTCATGAAGATTAAAAATGGGAGAGGAAAATGATGAGTTTCCATTGTAAAGGGCATGAAGAACACCTCATTGAGATAATTATATGGAAAATTACAAGGCTTTAACTAAGAGACATTAGGGTTAAGGGATGGGATATTTTCCCAATTGATCCTAGGGCGACGTGATTAGGGATTTTACCGGGTGATACGAGGGTGATGTGATGAGGAATTTTCCCTAGAGATACTAGGGAGAAGTGTTTCTCTAGGCCAGCTGACTTGGGAAATTCTTTTCCCAAGTTTTATGGGGTCTCTATAAATTAATTTTAAAGAGTGGAATCCATGTGAATGGTTGGTAAAGGGTATTTCAATCGAGTTTTTATAATATGGATGAATTGGTTCCTCATAATGTTTATTATTGTTTTAGTATTTTTTTAATGTTAAATAACCTATATTTTTGTTTTATTTCCCTTGGTTTAGTGATTGAATAATACACCTAGGGGATTTTAGGAACTCAGTGCGAGACTTGGGTGAGAAGAGCTTTAATGCATCTCCTTATCTTCCAAAAGGTGAAAATGTGGTGCCCAAAGTTCATATTTATTGGAAAAATTAGAACATTAGGAGAAGGTGATTTTCCTTTCTAGTGATTCATGTAATTGAAACATATGTGAAGTATATATTTGTGCAAGTATCACATGCTCGGTCAACATAGGAACACTTTAGGATCTTTAGATAATTTACATCACCCTTCCCTAGAACATTTCCTTTATGTATTTTAGATATTCCTTCTTTAAGATCATTTTAATTTTCATGAAAGGAGAGTACCAAAAAATTCCACCCTAATAATTGGATCTTTTTGGAAAAAGGAATATTTAATCCCAAAGTTGAAGTGATAATTTTATTAATTAATTTACAAAAAAGAAAACTATTTTTCCTTAAAACATAACTGGATCATGTTAGTTTAAGACTCAAATAGTAGCTGCATGCCATTTGTGAAACAATTGTGTGATTAAATCATGTATTAACCTTTAATTCATATAAATAGAGTATGGAGAAACCCCTTATTATAGTACATTTTCGTAAAGAAATAAACTTATCAATGTTTGGGAATAATAGTATTATGTGATAGCTCAAGGTAGGTGCTCAACTTTGGGTTTCAACCTTCCTTTAGAACATTGATGTTAGAAGAATTGGTTGGGTGAATATATTATATGAGGTCCCACCTTAAGAAATATACTAGGTAAAGGGACTTGTGAAAATCACTTAGGCAAACTTCTTGATTTTGGAAAATAAGATGGGAAAACTACATCAGGAGAAGATTTAGGCTTAGCCAAATTTCCTCATAGTAGTTCATGCTCGTGTTGTTATTCAATTGATTATTTCTCCTTATATCCTTAATTTGTTTCTAATGAACCATAATGTTATTATTTCATAAATCTAATTTCTAATAACATGTTCCACATTAAATATGATGAGGATTCCACTCACATTGAATTCATCGATGAGATTATTGGACTAGGCTACTACCACTCATGCAACATTTTCCTATTATGTATTCCAATATGCTTGAAGAAGCACTATATGTAGTATCCAATATGAAAATTTCTTCCACAATATTGTCATAGGATTCTTATGTGCATGATCATATTGATATTAAATTATCACATGATAGTATCTTTCTGTACTAATTATATGAACATTAATTTAGGTAATATTTATTTGAAGGATGACAATAAGACTAATGAAGAAGTGTATGTGTACTAAAAACTGAAGCCTCATATTTTCGAGTCGAAGAAAAATTGGCGCTTTTCCATTCTTCACCATTCTTCCAATAACCCATCAAAATACTAGAATAAATATTAGGAATTTCTTGTTAGGGGAGGATTCAAGACTGAATGGATATATAATTACTAGGTTCATAAGATGTGCACTGAATTTAAAGCTGATCATTATGTGGTCACCATTTATGAATATATCTATTTTTCTCAAAAATATACATACAAACATCATTACTTAGTCCTAGAGTTGTTGATATGGTGAATCCCCCAGACTAACACATTCCATATGACTATTAACACTCCCTTTTTTACATGAGGATAAAAACATTAAAAGGAATATAAATAAAGTATATATAGGAGGAAAGGAATAAAATATAAGAAACTCCCTTATAGAAAACCCCATGGTGTTCACCTAAATGAATCTTACATGAAACACGTTCGCGATTAGACACTTAGTTCAAGTTCAACCCGGGTGACCCACTAGCACCGAAGAGTTACACAATTAGTCTCCTTCACCCATAGTCCAAGATTTACCTATAAATAGACCCCTTGGGAACCTCATTTGGTACTCTTAAATGAATGAGAAGGAAAATAAATATTTTATTCCCCAAAACCCTCACCCAAGTCTTATAATCCCTTAGGTATGTTTCTTTGATTAAAAAATAAGAGGTAACCAAAATAATTATTACCATATAGAGTTCCCCAAAGGTCTAAAACACTAACAAAATGTCGAAGGAACTACTTTCACCTTATTCTGAACACACTAGGGTGAATGAACCATCCAAAAATCAAACCTTGTTATCCACCCTTCCAAGAGAATTAATGACACCACTTATTATAATGGGAAATCCATGACCAAGGCCTCTCAACTGGATCAATCTATTCACTAATGTATTACTTAGGAGAGATCCCTTATGACAACTCATGTATCACCATGGTGAGGTACAATATATCTTCCCAAGTATCAATTGGATGAATTCCCTTTTTACCTCTCAATAATAACTTGGGTAAAAATCCTTGTGACCACACATGCCCCACTATAGTGAATCCCCTTTGGCACACCTAGCTTTTTCCTAGGCAATTCCACCTTATTCCAAAGTTTTCCATCCCAAAAAACCACCTATCGGGGCTCTCCATGTCCAACATATCTATACAGACAAGGCATGGATGAACCAACATGTACTTTGGATCATAGATTCCATTGGTAAAATAATTTCCCACATTTAACCTTTTTATTAGTTAGGATCGTCATGATTATCACAATCATGGATACGCTTGTTATTGAGAAACCCAACCATGGGAATGTTGGAATTGATTCTAGAAATAGTATTAACTTCCCACATGATGGCTAAAATGTGAAGTGAATTAGGAAGTATCTATGTATTTTGAGGATATATAATCCCCTATATAGATCTTATAAACACATAAAAAGACAAGAGTGGTCAAACCTCCTAGAGTGAACCTCTATTCATCCAAAACAGTACCCTTATCAACCAAAAAATGAGGAAATATGTTCTCTTTTATTGGAATACTTCTTAGAGTAAGCCCCTAGGATTTATTCCATGATTTTATATCTTTCATACCATCTATATATATACCCTAATTCATAAATGTGAGAGGAAGAGAGTGAAACATAGGTTTCAAATTTATGTGCAAATGCCTCCCCAAAAATCATGTGACATGTCAATATTTTACTACCTCTCACACTGGGAATGATTCACATGGACTTAGAGGTTAGTGGTGATCATGGAACTAGCATGACAAAAACTACCTCAGTCCTTGTATTAAGTGTATTCCCTAACCATGTTAACATATTATAAAAGGTATATATTCCCAATGAGATAAACCTTAGAGGTCCATATTCTTAATAAATCAACCATGGGCCACCCCACTAGTGTAAGAACAAGAAAATTATGCACTACATAGGATTTGATTGCTATATAGATGGTATTCATAGGAAGCTTCATTGATTTTCAAACCTAAAATCTCACATCTACCAGGGTGTTCATATTTATTTCAGGTCCTTTCCCATCTAGTCCTTATCGGCCCATATTACCTATGAGAGCTATCTACATAGGGCCATATTCCTTGAAATATAAATCCATTACTATCAGAAGATATTACATATGGGGTCAAACAAAATGCACCACTCCAATATAATTTTCATATCAACCATTATTAGGAAAATTTCACCAATATTTCCTTGCCACGTGATGTTAAACTACATGGTCTGGTCCTTGTCACATGACCTTAAAATTTATGATGTTTACTATTTTACAACATAAAAATATGTGGGTTTTGATTCCTTCCAAGAGTATACATAGGGATCCCTTTCATGGTCATGATACTGACCTCGAAACAAAAACCATCTCCCTAGAAGATGATAAATTCAAGAGTTCCTAGTTACATGACTTAAAACTAATATCATGAAATATTAAATTGGAGAAGAATGGTAAAATTATGATACATAAAGATGATACTATCAAAGGAGAACATTAGATACAAATAGATGGTTCCATTTATGGAGAACCTTAGATGCCCACATATTTTCACATTTTCACATGTAGATGATTGATTGAAAATGTAGAGGGTTACATAACTTATGTTTAGTTTTATAAAGTATTCCCAAAAATGACCTAAATATTTAAGAGATCTCCAAAGTAGGCAAATATTTTCCCCAAAGGGTGAAAAGAGAAAGAGCTCCCAACCAATATTAGTCCCTAAGTGTCATTAGAAAAGTTCAAAGTGATCACCTACCTTTGGAAGGAAGTTATGTGACCCAAATATGTGAATTATTAGCTATTTCTGGTTCCAAAAATAGACCATATTGTAAATCTCCTAGAGATGGGTGTGAAACAATAAATGGTGAACCTGACATGGATACCTATATTAGCTGAAATAACTGTGTCACCCACTAGTCATGCCATTTAAACTCATGTATTCATATGATGTGAAAGTGGGCCCATTATGGATCTTTCGATGAAATCAATCAATATGTGGTCTCATACTTATGATTATTATTTGACGTGTTTATTTATGCTTGTTTACTTGATTCAAGAACTTTCACAAGAACTCCCTTTGATAAAAAATAGAATCTTATCAATTAAAATAGACTTATTCATTAGTGGTCGAATCAGATAGATCCTCATTAATTCATAGGACGTTATCTCTACTATGTGGATTCATTTCTAGGTGGAGAATGTAATATTCATAGACTATCATGATAATGGTACTATTATGACATTGCAGGTTGTGTGAAAACCCCTCCAGTACATGAAGACTTTTCAAATGTCCACCCAATGATGTATGGGGGTAAAGAAGCAAGTGGTGACCCTCAAAATTTCAAATTGGTTTGGTATACTCTCTCTATAATTAAACAAAAATTTCATCCCTTATTTGAGGTATATAGATTTAGAGGTCAGTAACCACCTTATCACCTTGGTGCATGAGTTTCGACAAAGGGATCCTGCTAGTAGTAACCATCACCAATATTCTATAGTGTTAATTCCTCAACACGATGAGGATTCCACCTCATAGGGCCCAGCTGAGCCCACCTAGGCTCAGGTGTTGAGGATGGGCCACCAAGGGTGGAAATAAATTGACCAAGAGGAGGAAAATTACCCCATTCCATTTGGGGAAGATCACCAATATACAGTGTAAATTTATGATTGGGTACATATCCCCACCTTCACCCAAAAATCTAGCAAACACAATCTTGTAGCAGAAGGAGAATATTTTCATTATATCTAGATTAAAAATAGGCGGGGATCCCATGATTCTTCTCGAACACAAGACTCATTTCAGTAGGAAATAGAGGACATGAGCATACATATATCCCTTACCAAACCACATAATGTGAATATATTCCCATTATATCCATGGAAGTATTCCATAAAATTATAGCGGTAATAGAAGGGTAGATTTATATCCCATCCCAAATTTGACAAACTAGATAATAAATAATGATAACAACAGTGGTCGTTAAAGGGAACACACCCAACCCATGTAATTGGGGTATCTCATTAGCATAATGAGAAGATTACTCAGGGGTAGGTATGTATTTCTGATTCCATCCTGGGGGGGGGGGGTTGTTATAATGTTCCCATGATAAATGGATGATAGGATTAGGCACACATACCCATTACAATTTGAGATTATCAATCCATTTCAATGGCCACACCAATATAGACAGATATCCCTACCAAAACCTCAAAACCTATCAAAATACTCCCAAAGTAGAAAGAGAGTAAATTATGTAGGCTCCTTTATTTGAAATTCATTACCTAAGACATGATAATCCAATTTCCCAATAGAGAAAAAATAAAAATAAATCTCACCAAAGGTGATTTGAAATCTAGAAGAATACCCTAAATCATGCTCTTCTTAATGTTGGTGTTCTTGAGTCCCTCAAACATGATTGTTCCAAGGAACACAATGGATTCCACTGGGCCAAAAGATAATTGTTATTAATCAAAAAAGTGATTAAAAATCCTCAGACACGGGGATCCATGCCTTGGTAGAGATCCAAGGATCTCACATGAAAAATCAAAGCATAGAAATTAACCATGAATAGTTACCTCATTTGATTCAATGCACGTTCAATTATAGCACATCACTAGCATCCGTTTCTCTAAGGATTAGAATATTAAAATGTATAGATCATCCATACACTCTTAAATAATCCATGTTTACACCGTTAAATGAACATTGAGTTCTAGAACATTGCTATGATGATTCCCTCAACATCTTAATGATCACCTCAATCATGTTCATTCGGTCCACTAAGGTGTTTTTGGATCTCTTGCTCGGATAGAGCCTTTCTCTAACTAGGATATGGGAGGAGGGAGGATATCTCAATCCATTGGAATGAATAATCTAGAAAAAATTATATCCTACCTACTTATTTAGTGGATTTAAAAAAATACATAGATTGGGTTCCCCATCCCCCATATATTTAACATTCCCTAAATAAGAAATAAATTAATAGTTATGAAGAACTATATTTGTCATAAATATTATTTATATTTTATCACATATTTTTAATATATTTGAAATATATTATGTGATAAACCTATGTTATTAAATAAACCTGTAATTCTCAATAATATAAACGAACCATTAATATCAACATAATGTTTGTTTTTACAATATTATTCCATGTATTAAATTAATACATGTTTAATAGTTTTAATAAATAACTTGAATCCAAATATTTTATACTATAATAATAATGAATTTATTTATTTTTTAGTGATCAATAAAACTTGGTATAATCTTGGACTCTATTGCAGGGACCACAATTTCCTATATACCTATTCGCCAGAATAGGGAGGACTCTTGAATATACTATTTTGTGTGGCCCTCTAGAGCCTTATTTAGGTAGCAGTGAATACATTACACATACCAAAAGTGAAGTCTATAAACTCATCATGGGACCTGAAGAGGTAAGGAATAAACATTAGAATGAAAACCATCCTATGAACACACAGTGTGTAATATTCTCTCTTTATAACTCAATATATCATAAAGCAAGACACAAACCTACATTATTATCCTTATCTTATTTGTTGATTTTTAACCTTACTATATAATATTACATTCTTATACCATGAAAATGGATTTAGTGAATCTAATACCATCCTAATTAACATAGCCTGAGATATATCTTCCTTAACATAGAAGAGAAAGATTTTATCTTGACCATTAAACCAATGCCATACCACCAAAGACTCAACCAACACAAGATAACTCTCTGCGACTTAAATGTAATTGTTTTCTCCTCATATAAAAGTATGAGATCAAATAGAACACATTGATAATGATATCAAGTTAGGAGACCTGCACAAAAGCTCATATATAAGAATAACCAATGAAACCAAGAACATATGGTGTTCCAATTGGTTGGTCTATCCTCATGATATCATCTACTTGAGATCACCCAGTGAAAACATCATGATAATAAGTCTCAAAACTTATGAATCCCCAAAACTAGATAGTCATACATAATCTATGTCCTATCAGTATGATGTATCAGAACTATGAGATATAAGTTTAATATTATTATCATGGTATCTCAAGGTTCTCAATATATTCTGTGAACTTATATAACATTTTATATGACATGTAATATAAAGAAATTTCCATAAATATAGTGCATGTAGAAGTATAGACTCTATCCTGGTAATATAAAAACTTGAATATACCAAACTGAATACAAGTAAAGGTAATAAATGTAAATAAATAAGATGGTTCAAGGGAACACACTTTCAACAGTCCAACTTTAACTAGAGACACCTGCTAACAAGTCTCAATCCACTGGCTCTCACCTAAGAATAACGATTCAAGTAAGATATGGATTTATTTAGGGGGTTTTCACATTATCCTTTATGGATGATCTAGTAAATGTGACTCCACCTCTCTGAGTGAAATCCCTAAAAGATGAAACTTCTGAAGTATTTGTTTTATCCTCTGATATGACCTGTGTTTTTGGAAATAACCACTCCAATAGTATTACCAAAATAAACTGGAATAGGTTCATCATAGATAAGAATAACACCAATGTCTAAGACAAAGATGCATATATATACCACCTCCTTAACTTCATCATAAGCTGGAATACTCATATTCTACTAAAGAATTAGTGACCACAGGTTTCTTCAAACTTCTCCATCTCACTAAACCACCATTCTTCTGAAATATATATCTTGACTATGATTTTTTATCACCGAGAACTATCTAGAAACTATATTTAGTGTATCCCATCATTTCTAGTTACTCTATCCCTCCATAAACCTATAAAAAAACCTTTTTATGTCTCAAGTACATTAAGATTTTTTTTAGTTCATCCCAATGTAGCACTCTTGGATTAGCTTGATATCTTCCCACCATGATTAATGAAAAGGAAGCGTCAAACCTAGTACATATCATGGGATACATGATAGATCACACTACTGAGTAACAAGGTATTATACTCAATCTTTCAATATCATCCAGTGTTTGTGGACACATTTTCTTATAGAGATGGATACCATGTGACTTTGGTAACATATATTTAATGGATTATTACATATTAAAACTTTTAAGTACATTGTTAATATATTTACTTTGACTTAGCCCAAGCAGTCAATGAGATATATCTCAATATATATTTTCCCCAGAATGTAGTATTCTCCACTTATGTCTTTCATGGAGAAGAATTCATCTAGACAAGTCTTAACTAACAATAAGAATTTGACTTTGTTTCCCAAAATTAATATTTCATCAATATATAATAAAATAAAAATTATGTCATTTCCATTAACCTTATCATAAAAACATGTCTTAATTTTTATCTTGAAAAAAAATTATCTTATGGAATCATATAAATGAACAGTATATGACCCAGATTCCTTCTTCAACCAATAAATGGATCTATGCAGCCTGCACACTTTATTGGAATTATTTGACTTAACAAACACTTTAGGATTATTTTTATAGAAACCTTCAACCATATTCCCATTTAGAGAATAATTTTTGAATTCCATTTTCCAAATCTCAAAATCATATAAGGATCCTATTATAAGCAATATTCTGACAGATTTTATCATTGCTACTGGTGAGAAGGTTTTGTCATAGTCTATACCTTATCACTTCTTGAAGCACTTCACCACCAGTCCTTCCTTATAGGTATTGACCTTACCATCCATGTCATGTTTTTTCTTGAATACCCATTTTCCCACAATGGGTTTTAAATCAATTGGAGGGTATATCAAAATCCAAACATGATCTTTATATATGGACTCTATCTCTGAATTCATGGAATATTACCATTTAGAAACATCATTTCCTTCTACTATATCCTTGTAGGTTATAGGTTTGTCATTCTCTAGGATAAATGTTTCACCTAAGTCAGTGATAAGAAAACCATAACACTCTGGTTATCTAACCTTTTGATTTGACCTATGTAGTACGTTTGTCTTAAAAATTTATTCATCTCCCACTATCTATTGCAGAGGTTGTTCTCATACCAACTATTGTGCATCTGGAGCATTAACATCATCAAATTCAGTCTTTCTCCCACTATTTCCATTGAAAATGTATCCCTTTCCAAAAGTATGGCATGTCTTGCAATGATAAATTTCTTATATGAAGGGTTATATAGGTAATGTCTTTTTGTTTCTTTAAGATAACCTTTAAAGGTGCACTTTGTTCTTTGGGATTCCAATTTTTAATTCTAGGTATAGTTAAAAAATACCTCAAATTACCATACATGTATGTGTTAAAGACTAGGTTTCTTTTCATATGAAAAATCATATAGAATTTCATCTGTATATTTATTTAGTACTTAGTTAAGGGTATATGCTACTATTTCCATGGAGTATATCCAAAAGGATAATGGAAGAGTTTCTTGACTCATCATTGATATGACCATGTCTAGAAGGGTTCAATTATTCTATTCACTAACACCATTCCAATGTGGTGTATAAGGAGGAGAAAGTTTGGATACTATCAAACTCTCCTTCAGGTGATCAATGAAATCTTTGATAAGATACACTACACCTATTTCTGAGTGGAGTGACATAATCTTCTTACCAAGTTAGTTTTCCAATTTATGATGGTATTCATTAAACATCTAAAAGGAAGATGAATTATAATAAATTAATAAGATACAACCATATATACATTATTCATTGGTAAATTAATGAAATATGAAATTCCACCCCTTACCTCAACTAGAAATAGACCACATGCATCTATATAAATTAATTCAATTAATTTAGTGGCACTTTACCCTTTCCCAAAAAGGGTTATTTAGTCATTTTTCTTTATAAACAAGCCTCACATATATCTAGGGGTTTTAACCGAACTTGTTCTAAATACCCTACTTAATATAGTTTCTGTAAATGATTCTCATTTACTTGACCAATCCTACATTTTCATAAGTAGGTGTTATATGAGTCATGTTCACTATTTTTTTCATTGATTTCCATTACACAATTTTCAAGTTTAAGTGTATATAATCCATTAGTAAGATACACCATACGATAACACATTTTTCCTTATAAAATTGACAAAAATTATTTCCAAACATGAAATAAAATCCCATTGTCTCAAAATATGACACTGATATTATGTTTCTGGTAACTAAAGGAACTTAATAATAGTTATTTAATTCAAGAACTAAAACACTAAGAAAATGTAGGTGAAAATATCACACATCCAAGGCTACTAGATTTGCACCATTTGTTTCTTGAAGATCCATATTTCCCCTTTCAATCTTATTAAATGTAATTTATTCCTATATATGAATAAAAATGTGTGATCCACATACTCAATCCAATATCCAACTTATAGATAATAATAGATTTCATTCAATGAATAAAAATTCCTAAAGTAGAAGGGTTGCCTTGATTCTTCTTCCAAGATGAACACTTTTTATTCTTGGGGATTTTCTTGCCACATTAAAAGTAGAAAGAATTCTATTCATTTACCTACCTCTGTTTCCATGTCTTTTTAGAAAGAAGGTGTATAGGTTTCTATGACATAGACTTATCCTTAGACCCCATATAATTTCCCTTCCCCCACTTGTTCAACTTAAGGATTGAATAATTTTCATTCTTCATATCCTTATCAGTTTGGATAACTAATTCCAAAATACCTAGGATTGAATTTTTCATGTTATTTGAATTTATATTAACAATAAAAGTTGAAAATATTGGAAATTAAGAGTCAAGAATGAGATAGGTCACTAGTTCTTGGTTCAGTTTGAACCCAAGGGAATCAAGTCACTTAATTTACCTGATCAACTTGAGTAAATGAGGTACTGGATGATTCCCTTATGCTAGCATTCAACTATACATTGCACTAAATATATCATACATTTCTTTCCTTTATATGTCCTTTTATAATTCATGGAGATGAATTATCATCTTGTAGGAATATTCATCCCCATGAATTTTTTTCAATTAACTGGACATTGATGAAAAAGGATACACTAAATGTCTAGTGCATCATCTAATTTATTTTCTATTTATTTTTATCCGCCTTGCTTGTTCCCTTATGAGGATCAGTAAGAAGTGAAAAATCCATCACATAAAGCCTCATCTGTTGTCATAGTACCATGTGAAAGTGCCTGTACCACTCCTAAATGTTATGTCCAGTCATGATTTTTTTAATCCAGTGTCAATCAAAGTGATAACGATCAGCTGGTATTGGTTATTTCCATTTTTATCTACAAAGAATAAATTGTAGAAGTTATTACTTTATCTTCATTACCAATTTAGACATGATTGATTAATTAATTAAACCATTATATGGCTCACACAATTTTATCAAACTCTATTACCCCTCACTCTTAGATTAAGGATACTCTTTCACTAGAGTATTCTAGTAGAAAAGAGCCTTGAAACCTATTCCCATAATCTATAACTTATTTCTTTGACACTACTCATAGAGTTTTAAGGTAGGTACTAAGCTGGACAATTGCATTAATACAAGATTCATTGATCTGTTGAGTAAAGTCCCAGTTTATTGAAATCAAAACTTATATTCCATCAACAATTTTCCTCTAAAGTGATATCAAGCAAGATATGAACCCTTCTTAGAAACCAACATTAGTTAAGTCAAACAATCATTTACATTAGAACTCCACATTAGTAGAAGGCATCCTCAACTATGGATAACAAGCACCCTTTTATTGTTCAAATGTAAAAAACAGAAAGAATTCATTAATTAATAATTATTTGGTGGGATTTAATATTTCTTGAATATTTTAATCCATTAATATTAAATATGTTCATACTAAATTATTTCACTCATAACTGAACATGAATTAATATAAAAAAAATTAATCACATCTTTATAAATTGGTCCTATTTATTATTTTTTGTGGTTCCTACTGTAAACATTTACATATATAAAATAATAAACAATTAATAATAGAAATAAATTATCTATTAGTTCTTGAGAATAAAATATTGGTTTACCCATTTAAACTTAATGGATCAACTGTGAACTAAGTGGCATCATACTGGAGCCCAGTCCTAACTTGTTCCACAGATCACCCCTAGTCAGGTGGATTCACTTCTTGTCTAGGGTATCACCTCATCCTGGCATGGTTTTTACCTTAAAATGTCATCATCAAAAGTAAATCAATACTTACATGTCGGAAAGTGGGTCTTGGGAAGCTCAATATAAATAATGGTAAGAATGTAAGCACATTCCCTCAAACATATTCAATTAAAAGGACAATGCACCAAACATCATATAATTAACTAATTATTACAAGAATCACATGAGGATAGAAAATAATTAAATAAAATTAACCTAGAAAAACACAGGTTCAATCAGTGCTCATAACCAGTCAAAGAGTACAATAAAAGCATGATAAAATTAAATTTAAATAAATTTAAAGTGATAAGACATATATATTAATTAGATGAATCATTTAAATTCATATAATGTATTCCCATTCAGTCCCAGTATTAATTTAATTTTTTTCCAAAAAATAAATTAAATAATTAATATAAATTTATACTAAAATTAAATAAAAAAATTAAAATAATAAATCATTAATAATTTTTCATTTATAAATTAATAGCTTAATTTTTGGTGGTATTAATTTTTTTCCTAGGTCCATAAACACTACCCAGTACATTGCGTATCGGTCCAAATCCATGTTGGTCTGTTCTAGGCCAAATAGACCCCATACAGAGATGTTCTAGTCTAAGTAGGCATGAACTAACCCATTTGGGGTGGATAAGACCCACCTTAACCTAAAATGGGTATGGTTGATGTGGGTTGGATATTTGGAAGGAGGACAATGATACTGGCTTACCGATGAGGGGTCACGTGTGGCACCTCATTTGGTTAGGGGGTGGGGGGCTTGAAGGTCATCCACTAGAGAAGTGATGATGTCGTAACCTGGTGGTTGGTGGCCATTAGCGGCATCCATCATGTTCATCCGAATGGATGGTGTGCGGGAAACAGATGATGACTATGTGGAGGAGGGCCCATACGGAGGTGGTACCAATGTTGGGTTGGCTGCAGGAAGAGGATGATAATGGAGATCTCGACTAGAAGGAGGTGTGGTGGCCTGAGGTGAGAGAGAATGAGGTGGTGGAGGAGATTCCAAAAATAGCTTCTAGTTTTTTTTGTTAAAGTACCATTTCCATGTTAATTACCTTTTTTTTCTTTTTGTTTTAGTTTTTTGTAGGATCACCCAATATCATGAATAAACTATTTTGTTTATTTTTTGAAATTATTGCATGGCCTGTGAACAACTACACCTAAATTCACATTTAATAATATTTTTAAATAATAATATTTTTAATACTTCCAAAAATCATGTGAAAGAAGTTCTACTAGATGGATGAAATCCGATCACCAAATTCTCGGTGAAACCTAATCAAGAAAACACAGTTATCTTAAATCTCCACCAGAACCCAAATTCATATAAGCTCAAACACACATAAATTATACATTCATTATATTGTTAATACCTATAAAACCAAAAATGATTTGTATCGAAATATTTGGATGACCATAACATGAAAAATTGATATCAGATCAATGAGTGGTTTTTTTGGGACTAATTTAAATCCATCTAATTAAATTTAAGTTAATGTAATTTTTGTTGGCTTAAAAAATCCATGCGATCAATCTGATACCAATTATGGTACCAAGGAACAAAAAAAATCTGGTGGGCTAGGTATTTAAAAAATCTCATCACTGGGGTGATGAAACATCATTGTCTCTGGTGATCCAAGCCCTGATAGAGGACTGAGCATCTCACGTGAATAATCAAAGCATAGAAATTAAGAAAAAATAGTAACCTCATTTTATTTGAAACACATTCGACTACAGATCATCACCGGAAACTATTTCTCAAAGGATCTAAAGATGATATCCTCAAGATCATCCTCACCAACTTGAAGAATCCATGAAAATTACATTATTTTAATTATGGGTTCCATCATAGAGCTCTGGCGATTTCGTGAAACTCAAGATGGCCACCTTGATCCAACGCCTTTGATAGGTGAAGGAATTCATAGATCGATCACTTAGATATAGCCTTTTTCTCTCTAGGATCCATGTGGATAGATAAAATCTTGATCTATTAGAATGAATAATCTAGAGAAAATTATCTCTTACTATCTTATATAGTGGATGTACATAATACCTGGACAGGGATCCCCAACCCCCATATATTTAACATCCACTAAATAAGAAATAAATAAAAAACTAGGATGAACTAACTCTCTCAAAAATATTATTTTTATTTTATCAAATATTTGTAATATAAAATAAATATATAATTTGATAAACCCAAGTCATTTACATGACTCATAATTCCCTTTAATATTAAATGACCATTGAATATTAAAATAATATTCATTCATTTAATATCATTCCAGGTATTCAATAAATACCTTGTGAATAATTTTAATAAATAAATTCAACCTTTTTATTCTATAGAGACCCAAAATTGATGTACCCAACATTACTTTTGCAGAATACTTAATACATAAAAAAACTGACATCCAAGGACCGTAATAGTTTAGTGTCATTGAAAACTCAGAACATAATCTTCTAATCGCGGTGAAAGATCTTCAACATCTCCCATAAATATCTTCCCTTTTTTTTCTTACCTAAAACCTTTCTTTATATCCTGGGAAAAAAACATAAAAAAGGGTCATCTCAAATGCTCATTAAGGGTAAGCATGGAGAAAATAAAACAAACCATATACATTTGAACATAAAAACATGAACATAAAGTTTAAACATTAAGATCTTTAGTTGTGAAATAAACCTTGGAAGTACGTAAGGCATAGATCATAAGGGAACATTAATCATGCTAAAATAGAATGGGAATAAAACATGTAATTTTTGAAACCATTAAGCACATGTTATGATTTCCATAGTAGCCAAGGCATTACTTCCAAGACCATCATAGTGGACAAAGTCCATTGCTGAACCGGGTTTACTTGCCGTTCTAGCCCTTTGTTACTGAACCAGATTCACTTGACATTCTAGCCATGTCTATCTCATATGATATAAATCTTTACCCAATGCATTGGAGGGAGATATAGGTCCCACCCATCTCATAATGAAATCATTATTTCTTGTGCCACAAAATAATCATTCATCATAACCCAAAAAATAATATGGGTTTCATAAACATCATCCATCATTACGTAATCCATATAAAAAATGGATATCATTTCATCATAAGAAGAATCAAACCATGTAAATAATAGAGACATTATACTTGAAAATAATCATACTAAATAATTTCATCTTAGATGGAAAATAGTTTTGACAAAACACTTGAAATGAATTTTTTAGGAAAATATCCTTTCTTCTTCAATATCATTTTCTTTTCCCAAAATTCCATTCACTGTTAAAAGAAAAGGATTTTGTTGAAAATAATCATAAAATGTTGTAGAGGAAGATTCATGAAAATTAGGTGTTATGAAACCATAAAAACCTGTTCATGCCGTATAAGTTAAAAAAACATTCTCCTCGTACTTTTGCTGGAAGAGTCAAAAAGTTCCTCATATGGTAAACAAAAAACAAATCCTTCCATAACACAATGTAAAAGTCAAATAGGGTTAAACATGACTTTAAAAATAAATGTAAGAATATTAAAAACTTTATGAAAAACATTTTTATGGACATGGATGAAAAATATAACCCCAGTAATTACTTACGTATAAGAAATCTCGGATAAAAATGAGATTTGAAAAATTATCCCTTACTTTATGTCCAATTTATCCGTATGTGTCCGAGACTTCTGTATAGTGGATTTAAACAAATTATTAACTTGTAAAATAACCATAATAATATTTATGATATCATATATGATTCACTTATGACTTTATATTACCCGTTCTTTTGTAAATTCCATGTTAAAGCAGCGTTTTGGGTAAAATTGTTTCATTTATCGTACGTGTTTTGACTTGTTGTTATTGATATTATTAATTATATCCTGACTTACTTAATTAAATAATTTAAAACAAGTTTTATATATAATATATATTCATAATATAAATATATATGATATATCGATAAACAGAATGAAATTCACCGTTCATGGAGATGGTAGGCTCTACGTACGCATGAACGCTGTTTTCGTTTCCTTATTGAATTGAATGGAATTAAGTAAATAAATATATATGTACATAAATAAATTATCATTATTATGTAATATATTTTATTATTATTTATTATATATACTTTATAATCATACTTGAATTGTTAATCATGGAAAATGAATCTCATCGCGTTAATGGAGACGGTAATCCGTACATACGCACGAGCGATGATATCGTTCCCATAATTATTGAATGGTGTTGGAGATGATGATATAATATATCAGAATTAGTATAATGTTATAATAATCATATATAGTTATTCTTTACACCATTATACCCATTCAAGTAAGGTGGTGGTGGAAAACAGATTACACCACGGCGTGGAGACGGTATTCCGTACGTACGCACGTGTGGTGATTTCATTTTCCATAGGATGGATAGAAGGTGAAATATGTTTGTTTAATATTTATAATAACATATCAGTATATGAGTGATACTGATGTTATTAATTTATTATGAAACAAAAAAATAAGTGGAAGTAGAAGAAGAAATGAATTTGAAAGAATCGGTAAAAGATATTACTTCTTCTTCGATGAGCCTCTTCTAAATCTCCTCTTAGGGAACTAAAGTAGGTCTTTTAAGAATACCAGGACCTCTAGTATATTTCTAGGGAATTGTAGAAGAGAAATTGGCATGGGATGGCCGAGCTTGAAGTCTCAAAATGGTGTGAAGAGGAGAGGGAGGAGGTGCCCTTTTATAAGGGAGGAGAGGGGCACCTTTGGTAACATAAGAAATATTAATTTATAATAAATTCAAAACCCACTTAAAAACATAATAAAACGTCTCAATTAGAAGATGAGATGATATATGGTTGTAATCTCATTAACCAAGAAAATATATACATGTTGGTAATTTATTTTAAACCTTATCACTTGATTTATCCTTTTTTAATCTATTTAATTTTATTTTTGGAAATAATTGTCTAAATTTTAAATTGTTATAAATAATTACTTAAGTGTTCTGAATTGTCCATAATTGGATACTTTAGGAAACGTTGGACCATATAAATTAAAATTTATAATTATTAAATATGTTTGTGATTTTTGAACAATTTAATAATATGTTATTTTTTTAAAATAACAATAGTTTTAATTTTGACACTATTCATTTATTTGAATTAAAATAAACTCCACATAGAGAATATTTTCGAACCAAAATGTTTAATAGATTAATAACATGTAATATTCTTCTATAAAATTTTTGTAGAACATTAAATAGTTCATATAACATTTATTTTAATATTTATAAAACCATTTATTTGATATTTATCTTAATAAAACAATTACTACATCATTTTTTTATAATCATTTTATATACTTATTAGTTTCATAAAAAATAAAAATAAAAATTCTATGATGATGATAAATATAATATATTTAAAAATAAAAAATTTACTCGAATGTATCATCTTAAAATCACAACATGTAAATTGTTATATTTATTAAATTATGAAGGTGAAAACTTTGACATCATTTAAAATAAAATAATATAAGTGTTATAATCGCTTTTATAAATCTCCAAATGGTCAATAATTAGAAAATTGGATGGTTATGGTTTATATATATATGACCAATAATTTCTGTTCAGGTTATTGGGCCTATTAATTGGTATAATTATTTTAATAAAAACTATATTACTGATTTTTCACAAATTAAATAATTTCTTGATCATTAATGTATAAGATATTAAGGTAATTAAATATCTCTTAAAAATTAAAAATAAATTACCATAAAAAATAAAAAATTTATATTTAAAATGAGTATCTTTAATTGAATTTATATTCTATATAATGTTATATTAAAAATACTTTAATTATTAAAGTTTGAATGAGACATATTTCACTTTCTTTAAAATAAAATAAATTAAAGGTCTCAATCACATCCAATTGGGTTCCAAAAGATTCCATTTCGACCCAAATATGTATTAGGACGAAATATAATCATCCAATTATATTAATACAAGTGTTAGGGTAAATTTATAATATTATATTGACCCTTAATTACCCGATTTACTTTTAACTATGGTAAATAAAATTTACTGTAGTTAATTTTCATAGTGCCCAAAAATAAAAATTAGTCTATTAACATAACTTGGACATAATGATTCCAAATATGGAATCCATTTTTCCAAATTAAAATCACAGAAGTTGCAGAAATTAGTTTAAAATTAATCTCGTTGTTAAGAAAACGAGTTTTTAAATGTTAAAACACTGCAAAAGATTGAAATAATTTTACATATGAATTCAATGTAAAATCAATGCTAATGACATACATTATATTAAATGGTAAAAATATATTCAATTTATACTTTAAAACCATTAAATATTATAATTTAACTATATAAATTATTGCGATGAAAAAAGTTGTTTTTATTTAAAATATAGCGTGTTTTTACTATTCATTAAAATATGAAAGTTATCAGAATAATATGAAAAATTTATCCAAAGTAAAATTTTATATCAGGATTCCAAAGAAGAATTTTATTTTTTCAAATTTTACTTATAAAAATGTCAAAAACTAGATTTAATGTGGGTGCGCCATCAAAAGGCCACAAAACTGTATTTTTTGAAAAATACTATTTTACCCGAAAAATTTATTTTGTTCTCATGCCATGTTCTAGAAAATGTGTAAGAAGAATAATAATGTTATAAAATTCAAAATTTTAGTTAATACTATTGATAACGGCTAGTTCATAATAATATTATAACAATATATCGTTGTTTAGTGAAACCGGGTATTGCGTGCTACACACACTATCGAGGAAGGTCACGATTGCGTGTAATGCAAGACAAGTCAAGACAGCGTTTAGTGCAAGATCCCTTTGGTTTTGTGTATAACATAATAAAAACTTATTTCATTTATACATTGAAAAAAATATATACTCAATGTTTCATAGAATAATTTCTACCAAAAGAAGTTGAAATTGTGTGTAACACGAGCCAGGAATATTGTTACGTATACTGAAAACTAATACAATGTTGCATATAGCACATGATAATATTGGTGTAGCGTGAAACTAAATATATCAAAGAAACTAAAAAGAATATATCTCATTAAATCTTGGGGTGTTACATTCTACCCCCCTTAAAATGAATTTATACCTAGAAATTTGTCGGGGTTATAAATGGTTTACTGCTTGATAGTTTCTTTCATCGAAACCCACATCGTAAAAAGGAATACTAAAACTTCATTTTAAAAAGGAAATTTAGAATCATAACTATCACCCAAAGTAACTCAGCACTGGGTTTCCCCATAGGACAACATAGGTGAAAATATGGATATGGAAGAGAAATCTAACCATCAACTTCTGATGAAGAGTGGTAGAGGACATGGCTATGAAAAAGACAAAAATCACAAAGCCATAAATTTGTGATCATCTAAGGTACCTTATGATTCATCATATACGAGGGAACTAGGACAACATTTTTGGTTTTCAAGATCATTTCCCTAATGTTGAATAATTTTTGAATTAAAAGAAATACTTACATTATTTTGGCACAATCTCACCGTTGCTCATGCCTTGAACAATTTCTACTTCATCTCTTAAAGAAATGAAGTTGAATTTGTATTTTATGAAGTGTTAGCAGATCATGCAATAGAATGATAGGTCATTCCATCTGTCTCAATCATAAGGTTAGCAAAATTTACATACATAAGTCCATCTATGGTGAGATTAATCATATATGGTTCCAAAAAATGGACTTATACTTCATCTATCATCCTTCTTAATAAAATAAAACTAGTTTATACTAACCAGGGACTTCCTGTAGGCCAGTGGTAGGTGATAAAGGCCTGTCGCACTTCGGTTGTGGGTTCAATTCCCGCAACCTTTCCTGATGTGAAGGGTTGTCACCCGTCCTGCAGGTTGTCCTTTTTCTAAAACTTCACTATTATAACATTACATAAATAACATTGAAAAAAAGTTCTAGACTTAAACAATACTATCTAATGTCCAACATAATCCATTACAATCTTTAAACTTATCCAAAATACATCTGTCCAATCTCTTAGTATGAAGAAAATGATTACTGGAAAGGTCACATAACAAGGACGTGAATACCATCTTTTATCCCCCATATATCATAAGATATATCTTGTTGATCATATTCCAGACATGTGAATACCTTAATCATGTATTCTCTTGAAACATAAATTACCATAGAACTTTATTGAAAACATGAATGCTATCAAAAGGTAACTCTTTCTACATACCAAAATCCCAAAATTTCTATATACTCAAACCATGACCTCACTTTGTCCTTTTATCAGTCATGAGCTAATTAATAATATCAAATATATTATTTTCTCCTTATCCCTTCATTATCCACCTATCATCTACTTTCCCAAAAAATTTCAGTCACTTTTCATGGTTACCAGTACCATTAATCATATACTTTCAAATACTCAAGGAAAGAAAATAGTGTAACAATCCTTAGATTTTTCTTTATTCCATAGTACCATACATTATTCTTGATAAAAATGAAATCATTCCACTAACTTTTCAAACCATTTACCTAGATTCATCACTTTATTTCTCAACAATTCTTTCATCTTATATATCATTTGTAGTGTCTTCATCATCATCAACATAAATACTACCCATGAGACCATGCTGATTATCTTCATGATATTTTCCCTTAGGGCATTGGTTTGAATAATGCCCATACATTCAACATTTAAAATATTTAACCGTTTTTGATGTCTTAGAAATACCATTATCCTTGTCCACTATATTAACTGAACCTTTTCCTTTACAATTACTAGCTTTGTGTCCTTCTTTTCCACACCCAAAGCATCTTCCAGTTCCATTGAAACATTCTCATTCATTCTTCTTCCCACATGACTTACATGAGGGAAATTTAACTTTCATTCCTCTATGATCATCATGAAACTCCATCTCTCTCATATTAGCTGAGTCAGGAATCTTACCAAAGTTGAGATTATTGATCATATTATGAGATTGCTGATTAGGCATAATAACAATGTTTCGCCTTCCAAATTCCATTTCATTTGTTAGCTCATGAAGAATATTATTCCATTTCCCTTCATATTCTCTATTAACATGAATCTTCCTATTTCTATCCATTTTCTAAAACTCAAAAAGAATAGTGTGAGGGGAAAAAGCATGCTAGGAAATTAACATAATAAAGGGGGTGTACCTTAAATATCGAAGATCTTAGGTTTAATTCTATGATCTTTACCGTAATTCTTGGACTATAACCTCTACTTATACTTAACCTTAGGGACATACCTAGACATACATTAGAAATATCTCTAGGGATATCACTAAAGTTTTCGCATCCTAGTTTCCAAAGGTTGACTAATCCTTGGCTCTAATACCAACTATAGTGGTTTGGAATTATTTCCAGTAGACTATAATTGATACCTATCAGAGAACTCCATGGGCGGATACACCCCCTAGGTGGGACACACCACCATCCCCAGTGGCAGTCATTTCCTCATGAAGCCCTTGGGTGGAGAGCCATGCTTCTTCCAACGCTCACACACGAGAGTTCCCAATGTTCAGATTCATTCCTAACTCTTTTGATCTGATACCAATTGTAGAGAACCATACATTACATACATGGACATTACATTAATTTTTCATAATACTTAATATATAACAATAACTTACATCCATGTACCATAACAATTTAGTGTCTTTGGAAACTCGGAACATAATCTTTTAATCATGGTGAAATATCTTCAATATCTCCCATAAAGATCTTCGCTTTTTTTCTTACCAAAAACCTTTCTTTATATCCAGAAAAAAACATAAAAAAGGGTGAGTTTAAATGCTCATAAAGGGTATGCATGGATAAAATAAAACAAACCGTATACATTTGAACAAAAAAACATGTACATAAAGTTTAAACATCAAGATCTTGAGTTGTAAAATAAACCTTAGTAGTACGTAAGGAATTGATTATAAGGGAACATTAATCATGATAAAATATAATGGGAATAAAACATGTAATTTTGGAAACCATTAAGCACATTTTATGATTTCCATAGTATCCAAGGCATTGCTTCCAAGACCATCATAGTGGAAAAATCCATTACTGAACCAGGTTTATTTGCCATTCCATCCCTTTGTTATGGAAAAGAATTCACTTGCCATTCCAGCCATCTCTTTCTCATGAGATATAAATCTTTACCCAATGAATTGTAGGGAGATTTAGGTACCACCCATCTAATAATGAAATCATTCTTTTGTGTGCCAGAAAATAATCATTCTTCATAACCTAAAAAATAACATGGGTTTCAAAAACATCATCCATCATAACATAATCCATATAAAAAATTGGATATCATTTTATCATAAGAAGAATCAAACCATGTAAATAATAGAGAAATTATACTTGAAACATAATCATACTAAATAATGTCATCTTATATGGAAAATAATTTTTACAAAACACTTGAAATTAATTCTTGAGGAAAATATCATTTCTTCTTCAAAATCATTTTATTTTCACAAAATTCCATTAACTGTTAAAAGAAAAGGATTTTGTTGAAATAATCACGAAATATTTTAAAGGAAGCGTCGTGAAAATTAGGCTTTATGAAAATATAAAAATCCGTTCATGCTGTATAAGTTAAAAAAACATTCTCCTCGTACTTTTTCCGAAAAAGTCAAAAAGTTCCTCGTATGGTAAACAAAATAATGATTACTTCCATAACACAATGTAAAAGTCAAATAGGGGTAAACATGAATTTAAACATTCATGGAAGAATATTAGACAATTTATGAAAAACATTTTTATGGACATGGATGAAAAATATAACCCCATTAAATACTTACTTATAAGCAATCTTGGATAAAAATGAGATTTGAAAAATTATCCCTTACCTTATGTCCAATTTCTTCCATATGTGTCTGAGATTCTTATATAGTGGGTTTAAACATATTATTAACTTTTAAAATAACCATAATAATATTTATTATATCAAATATGATTCACTTATGACTTTATATTACCCGTTCTTTTGTAAATTCCATATTAAAGCAGCGTTTTGGGTAAAATCGTTTCATTTATCGTATGTGTTTCGACTTGTTGTTCTTGATATTATTACTTATATTATGATTTAATTAATTACATAATATATAACATGATTTATATATAATATATATTCAGAATATAAATATATATGATAGATCGATAATCAGAATGAAATAAACCGTTCATGGAGATGGTAGGTCGTACGTACGCATGAATGCTGTTTTCATTTCCTTATTGAATTGAATGGAATTAAATAAATGACACATATATGTACATAAATAAAGTTTTATTATTATGTAATATATTTCATTATTATTTATTATATATACTTTATAATCACACTTGAATGGTTCATCATGAAAAATGAATCCAATCGCGTTCGTGGAGACGGTAATCCGTACGTACGCACGAGTGATGATATCGTTCCCATAATTATTGAATGGTATAGGGGAGGATGATAGAATATCTCAGAATTAGTATTATGTTATAATAATAATATATAGTTATTATTTACACCATTATACCCATTCAAGTAAGGTGGTGGTGGAAAACAGATTACACCACGGTGTGGAGACGGTATTCCGTACGTACGCACGTGTGGTGATTTCATTTTCCATAGGATGGATAGAAGGTGAAATAGGGTTGTTTCATAGTTATAATAAAATATAAGTATATGAGTGATACTTATGTTATTACTTTATTATGAAACAACAAAATAAGAGGATGTAGAAGAAGAAATGAATTTGAAAGAATCGGTAAATGATATTACCTCTTCTTCGACGAGCCTCTTTTAAACCTCCTCTTAGGGCACTAAAGTCGGTCTTTGAAGAAGACCAGGACATCTAGTATGTTTATAGGGAAGTTTATAATATAAAGTTTTAGGGATTGGCTGAGCGTGAAGGCTAAAAATGGTGTGAGAAGGAGAGGGAGGAGGTGCCCTTTTATAATGGTGGAGAGGGGCACCTTTGGAAACATAAGAAATATTAATTTATAATAAATTCAATCCCCACTTAAAAACATCCAAAAAATGACTCAATTAGAATATTAGATGATATATGGTTGTAATCTCATAAAACCATAAAATTTAGACAAGTTGGTAATTTATTTTAAACCTTGTCAACTTTATTTATCCTTATTTAATCTATTTAATTTTATTTGTGGATATAATATTCTAAATTTTAAATTCTTATAAATAATTACTTATGTGTTTTTAATTTCCCATAATTGGATACTTTATGAAATTTTAAACCATATAAATTTCAAATTTTAATTTTTAAATATTTTTGTGATTTTTAAACAATTTAATAATATGTTATTTTTGTATAATAACAATAGTGTTAATTTTGACACTATTCATTTATTTGAATTAAAATAAAATCTACATAGAGGATATATTAGAACCAAAATTTTTAATATATTCCTTACATGTCATATTAATTTTTAAAATTTTCAAATAACATTAATTAGTTCATATAAAATTTATTTTAATATTTATAAAACCATTTATTTGATATTTCTCTTAATAAAACAAGTACTACATCATTTTTGTATAATAATTTAATATACTTATTAGTTGAATAAAAAGTAAAAACAAATAATATGATGATGATAAATATATTTTCTTTTAAAACTATACTTTTAATCGAATTTAGCATCTTAAAATCACAACATGTATATTGTTATATTTATTAAATTATGAAGGTGACAAATTTGACATCATTTAAAATAAAATAATATAAGTGTCATAATCGCTTCTATAAAGCTCCAAATGGTAAATAATTAAACAATTGGAAGTTTATGGTTTATATATATACTACTAATATGTTTTGTTCGGGTTTTTGGGCCTTTTAATGGGTATTATTATTTTAATAAAAACTATATTCCTGATTTTTCACTAAATAAATAATTTCTGCATCATAAATGTATAAGATATTAAGGTAATTAAATATCTCTTAAAAATTAAAAATAAATTAACATAACAAATAAAAACATTTTAGATTTTAAATGAGTATTTATAATATAATTTATATTCTTTATAACCTTATATTAAAAATACTTTAATTATTAAAGTTTTAGTGAGACATATTTCACTTTCTGTAAAATAAAATAAATTAAAGCTCTCAATCACATCCTAGTGGGTTAAAATGGATTCAATTTATACCCAAATATTCCTTATGACGAAATATAATCATTAAATTATATTAAGAAAAGTTTTAGGGTAATTTTATAATATTATATTTACCCTCAATTACTCGATTTACCTTTAACTATGGTAAACAAAATTTACCGTAGTTACTAATCATAGTACCCAAATATAAAAAGTATCCTATTAACATAATTTGGACCTAATGATTCCAAATATAGAATCCATTTTTCCTAATTAAAATCACATAAGTTTCATAAATTAATTTAAAATTAATCCCGTTGTTAAGAAAACAAGTTTTTAAAAGTTAAAACATTGAAAAAGATTGAAGTAATTTTACCTGTGAATTCAATGTAAAATCCATGATAATGACATAAATTATATTAAATTGTAATAATATATTATATTTATACTTTTAAACCATTAAATATTATAATTTAACCATATAAATTATTACGATGAAAAAATTTGTTTTTAATTAAAATATAGCGTGTTTTTACTATTCATTAAAATATGAAATTTATCAGAATAATGAGAAAAATTTATCAAAAGTAAAGTTTTATATCCTGATTCCAAAGAAGAATTTTGTTTTGTCCAATTATATTTATAATCATGTTAGAAACTAGATTTAAAGTGGGTGCTCCATCAAAAGGTGAAAAATTGCATTTTTTGAAAAATACTTATTTTACATGAACATTTTATTTTGTTCTCATGCCATGTTCTAGAAAATATGTATGATGAATAATAATGTTATTAAATTCAATATTTAGTTAATAATATTCATAACGGCTAGTTCATAAAAATACTATAATAATATATCGTTGTTTTGTGAAACCCGATATTGCGTACTACACACGATATCGAGGAAGGTCGTGATTGCATGTAATGCAAGCCATGCCAGGGCTGTGTGTAGTGCAAGCTCCATTTGGTGTTGCGTATAACATAAAAAAAACTTATTTCATTTATACATTCAAAAAAATCTATTCTCAATGTTGCGTAGAATAATTTCTAAAAAAAGAACTTGAAATTGTGTGTAACACGAGCTAAGAATATTGTTGCGTATACTAAAAAATAATACGTTGTTGCGTATAACAGAAGATAATCTTGATGTAGCATACAACATAAGATATCAAAGAAATTAAAAAGAATATATCTCGTAAAATATTTCGGTGTTACATATTCTATACTCTAATAATAATGAATTTATTTACTTTTTAGTGATTGATAAACTTAGAAAGCTCTGAGACCATATGGTGGGTCCCACCATGTCATATATACCTACTTAACAGAATAGGGAAGTCTCTTGAATATGATACTTTGTGTGACCCTCTATACCTTCATCTTGATAGCAATGACTACTATTCAAAGTCCAAGAGTGGAGTTTTACAACCCATCAAGACCCCTAAAGAAATAATGAATTGTTATATAATCAAAAACCATCCTACAAACACACACTATGTAATATAAATTCTTTTTCTCATGATATCTCGTAAAACATGACACACACTTGTTTCATATCCCTTCCTTACTTTATTTTTTGATGAACATACTATATGAGATTAAATTCCTCTACCATTTCAATGGATTTATTAAAGGTATTACCATCTTGATAAACATCGCCCGAGATATCTCTTTCACAATATGAAGGAAATAAATTCTATCTTGACCATTCAACCGATTCCATACCCCTAAAGACACACCCAACACACATTGATAATGATATCAAGTTAGAATACAAATTCACTTGTTTGTAGATAGGAACAACCAATGACATGTGAAACATGTGGTGCTCCTATTAGAAGGAATTTATTCATAATCTCATCTGCTCGAGATCACCATTTATAAACTTCATGAGAAGAAATATCAATGTTGGTGAGCCCCCAACACCTTATGGCCACACATCATCTGAGTCCTTTTATTATGATGCATTTGGACTATATAACATATGTTTTTTATTAATATCATGGTATATCTAGGTTCTCATTATAGCCTAGGAAAATCTATAACCTTCTCATATGACATGTAATTCAAGGAAATTGCCTTAAATATATTATCATATAAGTATCATTAATATTATGGTATGATAAACACATAAATATACCAAAATTTATAAATGTAATGGTAGTAAAAGCACACACATAAGTTGTGTCTAGGGAACCCACTTTCAAAAAAACATCTATCAATGGTGGCCCAAGATCCTTTTTACTTGTCTCCAATTCATGGATGAAACATTTTTAGTTGCAAAGGTCCTCCCTACAACCGTTCTTCTGACTACTCTTGGGTTCGTCCCTAGAACATTCACCATGATGATCACTTTTTTGGCTATACTAAGATCAATCTTGAGAATTTTTCTATTAACTTGTACCATAGAAACACTCCATTTTGTTATAAGATCAATTAGAAATAAGTTCCTCCCCTTAAAAATATCCACCTTGATGGTACTACCAAGGGTATACATTATTGGAATTTTCCCATTAGTTTGAAATTAATCCATAATGGTATTCAACCCCATGATGGTGTCTTTTGTGAAGGTCCTCCCCATATTGAAGTTTCATTTCCACAAGAATGTCCTCCCCTTATTTAATCAATGATGAGAAAGAACTCATATCACGAGCCACATGGGAAAACAAGGGAAACCATGCTTGATTCCTTTTTTTAAAAAGTGATATTATTTCCCAATTAGAATAAAATCCAAGGAAACATTCATTCATAGAACCACCATTGGATTGTCTGTCTTCCACAATAGTAGAGTAGATTCCTACAAATCTTTCCACTTACAATAAGGCATTAGGGAAACATAACATTTAGTCTTATCAAGTGGAGGTATATCACATTTAAGATGAATATAATATGTCTCTCATGTGAAAACAACATTTCAAAGATAACGTACCAATCATCAACAAATTGAATCAAAATCTATTTCAGTTACATAATTCTTAAAATGGGGAAATCAGTTTGAGACGCTTCAATGTGCATGTCTTGATGATTTATAGAAAATAGGAAAACTGATTGATGGCACCCCATATAGTAACCATATCAGAGGATGGGGGGAGCATGTAGTGCTAAATTTTACTTATCTATCTAGTCAAAAGATTCCACAAGAATTTCCCTCATGAAATTTAATTACTACAAGAATACTCTCATAAGCTGGCTCTAATTACAATGGAGGGAATGATCAGCCAGAGCTAGTCATGACTAAATCTCAGAAGCAATAGGATCGAATAGAGAAGGATATCAAAAGACTCTTGTGTGAGGAATATGAAAAATATTGAGCATTCCTCTCACATGATAAAATCCAGTATTCGAGTAAAAATGATGTCTTTAGAAAGAAGTATCTCATGTGTAGATCTTGAATTACACCCAACTCATGTCTGAAAAAAGGTTAAAAAATTTCATAGAGAAGCCACAATAGTTGTGTCCACAACTATATAAGAGTTGTCCCATCACATAGGGATGGGGAAATTTTACTACAACAACCTCCTTCGATATCTCTAAATTTGGTTTGAAGTGATACAAATGTGGATTAAGAAAAACCTCCTACCATATGTTTGGGGGAATTATTATCTCAATCACCCCCCATGAAGGTAAGTATTCTCCTATCTAGGAGGAGTGTCACAAAATGGGTCATTGTAGTGTGATTTATCTATTTCCCCTCCCACCAATATGTGAGTGTGTACAAAAAGGTTATATGGGGACTATCTGTAGGTTACCCTTCATAAGATAGCCACCGTAGAATCCTCAAAGGAAAGTATGAGTCCCTAAAAAGGCTACAAGATGAAGCAATTTTTGAAAGGAACAACCACATAGAAGATCGAGGCCACTCCCAAAACTATCAAAAAGGATATCAGACCACATATTTCCTGGTAGTAAAAAAATACACTCAATGGATGATGTGTTGGTAAATTAAATTAGCATTGGACCTATAGATGCTAGAAAACATGAAACCAATACTAGATAATAAGAGGATGGTGTATCTATTGGAAACACAGTCTACACGAAATTTCTTGAGGAAGGTGTTTATAAAAAAGGATTGTAAAAAATTTAGGTGCCCATATGAATGATCCACTACCATTCCCTGAGTGTTCTTTGACCAAGGAAAAGGATAAGGGTGTGAAAAGATGACACCATTTTCATGTAGATGTTTAATCAATTATTCTTGGGGAAAGATTCACATAGTATGAGGAAGAGATGAATGAGTTAAGGAGACTTAATGTAGAACTACTCAGAGGAAATATCCTTGTTGGGTATTCTCTTCATGAATATCCTCATCTTCCATTCCAAGATGACATTGCTCAATAAGGTGATCTCATTATACCAATGAGATTAGAGCCATAACATCCACTCAACCTGGTGGCTAGACAAACAATTTATTTAGAACCAATGACAACATGATATCATGAGTTCTATCTATTAGGAAAAACATTAGACCCCTGTCAGACTAATTATCATCGTCTATCCCATTATGATTATCAATCAAAAGTATAGGTAGATCCGCCACATTAGACCCAACCCATCGCTGACCCTATTCAAGCTCCCGTTTAACCAGACACCCCTAGTGATCATAAATCTTAGTGATTCAATGAACGATAGATAGGAAGGTATGGATGGATGACTTGCAAGGATACAACCAGAGAAGGAGCCCTAACCCTGAATGGATATATGAAAATCTTCCCCCACCTAACATCACAAATTCTATGCTCCCAACATTAAATGGTTTAGGGGAACCAGAATAGAATTTTATTCACTTCAGGTCATGTTGCAGTCCCATTATTGGGACCCTATAATAATAATAAGCAGCTAAACCCAGGTTACTCTAGAGACCATAGAAGGACAAACCTTTTTTGGTTATACCAGTTTACCATCCCTACCAATATAACTATGATATGATATATCTCTCTAATTCCTCTATCAATTCATCCTAACATTGTGAAAGACCACAATCCCTAAAATTTTAAATTTAAAATAGCGGAAGAATGATAGATTCTCAGATTTCTTTGCAGATGTAAGGGTTTGACTTACTCCCTAAACCTTTAGCTTCTTTAGGATGATTTATTGGCCCTCTGTATCGATAACCTCCATGAAGAGTTGTAGACAATACTCATTCCTTTGAAATATATAGGTTTTTTTGGGACCTTGTTGTAGTAGCTCAAATTTTGGAAGAATCCATCTTGTGTAACAAATACAAGTCTTAACCCATATCAATAAATCCTTGAAAGATAATAAGTAAAGTGGAAACTATAATCGTAACACTTAATCCATCTTCTATACAGACACCAACTCCAAATATTGCACCCTATCATGCAACACCTCATATAAAAAGACAAAAACAATTGAACTATCCTCACTAGGATGATTGAAAAAAGATGAGATGAAATCAATTTGAGGAATAAAAGGATATGATTTATTCCTATCGTGAAAAAAGACCCAAACAACTTTATAACAGCTATGGAGAACAACATGTAAAAATTTCTAGAGCCCAAGAGGAATAATCATGATGGTCTTATAAACCACTTGAATTATTTGAACTTTTATTGAATATCATGCCACAACATTTAGTTTTGTTTTGTATTAAAATATATTATCAAGAAAATGGTTGATTAAGGGTAGGTAAAATTAGGTAATCCATCGGTGTAAGTGGCATGCGATTATACTAATTCCAGGAAAGAAGAAGTTGAATTGGAAGAGATTTCCAACAAAGGTGCATAGATGTTCAATGATTGGACAAATAGAAAGACAATTAGTTGGACTCATGATATCTTCATGGAATAGTTAAACCATCCAATTGTACCCCCATTATCTTATTCCATAGCATGAAAGACCTTGTTGGTACAAAAATCTTCCAAGATATGATATTTTAAAAGATGGAGTAACTAGAAAAACATAGGGAACAAAAAGGATAGTGAACCCATGTTCATGCTAAATCCAACCATTACTCTTTCAGACTTCTTGCCTCTAGTTCCACCCACTTTGTCATAGCCCCATTAAATTGGATTCTTATTAGATGATGGATTTATCTTTGTTTCCAGTAACATAATACATATAATGGACCCCTTATCTGATGATGGATATGTTTATTAACTTGAGTTCCCTATTTATGGTTTGGGGACCATGGAAAAATGCCACTAAAGCTGAGGTGGTAGGGGGAGATGCATTTGTAGAAATACTGAATCTTCCTACTATGTCCTTATCAGATCTATTTATGATGCCAAAATTCCTGAGAAGTCCCTTCATAAAGTAAGATAAGAGAATGAGAACACACCCACATTCACTAAGATTCAACAATACCTAATTGTTTTGGATGGACATATGGAGGGGTTGTAGTAGTCCCATCAGCCTAGGTGGTCAGGCAGACTAAGTGATCCTAATTTACCAGTGATGGGGGCACCACAAAATTCTATTCAAGGGTATGAAATACCTATCTCAATCACTTTAGATCCTAAAGAAAATTATTGGGAGAAGACTCACACTAGGAAACACAAAACATAGAATCACAATTATGAAATCTTGAAGTAATTTTCTATATTGTTGGCCAAGATATCCATCCCAGATGCCCTCAATTTATCAAAATACCTTCAAGAAGCCATCATCTATGCCTAGATCATCCATCAAGAGTTCAAAGATGAGGTTATCACTATGGAAGTGTATTTTGAAAGGATCAATCTTATGGAATTACGAATCATTATCTATTTCACATTGAAGAATATGGACACAATTCTACAGGGGAACATCATTCCTTTGTTTTCATAGGGAAATCTTGAAAACATTGACATATGATGAGATTTAATTGAATATAAATTAAGATTAAAGCTCATTTGAGTCTGAAAAATTTATTGATTAGGTTAAAATAAAGATGATTTTTACCCATTATCCCTAACACTCTTGTTTTATGAAGGGTCATGCTCAGAAATCAACTCCAGAACCTTGTATCCACCTCTGAATTCCTGGTAGTTTAGAAGGATATTCCTTTCAAAATCTTTCTAGGAATGTCATAGTTACGTAAAAATATGGTAGTCCCTTCACCATACCACCCATGTCTCAAATTATATGTCAATGGAAAAATATGAACATTTCATGGTGAGAAAGCTCAATTCGAGTCTTGAGAATCTTAGTATAGTGATGTATGATTTTAATTGACAGAGGGAAAAACCAATTGTTAATAATGTCTATTGGGTCACTACACAAAATGGTCTTGATATGACCTCAACTAACCCATTCAAAGATCTCTGTGATGAATATTTACTTCTAATTAGCCAAGATAGAACCACAAGTTTGAATCTGGGTGTGTCTTCATCAACTCCGGTGATATTAGTTGTATCAAATAATTTTGACAACACCTGAAGAGGTATTTAATATCTATAATGAAGGCAAAATCCTAGTTATAGGTGCCCTTATTTTTTCTTTAGAGATTTAAAAATCCCCTCTATCGAAGGGTGAATCAGGAGGAACTCTCACACCATCCATAGGATGAGGACACCGCTACTTCATCTTTTGAAAATTGGGATGTTGACATGTCCTATACCTAACAAGAAATCCCATTATCACATAATCCCCATAGAGAACCCCCCTACAACATTTGAGGAAGGTTTATCTACTCTTTTTGATGAACAATAATATGTAAACTTGGGTACATAAGAAGTTCCCCTGACCTATGTTGATTAGTGAGGCCATGTCTTCTGAAGAACAAGGGATGTACACATATTTTATAAAACAATAATATGATGTACTCATCTAGAACTAAAAAGAAATTATGGGTCTTAATTTCGATATATACACCCACCACATAGGTTTTCTAGAACATCGCCATGGTTACAAGTAGGGTTCCAGAAGAACACACCCAACTCACACGTCCAAAGTTAAATATGAAGTTGGTAACATTATCATGAATAACTTAATTTAGTTGGTACATTACCCAAGGTGTCTCAATAATATTATCCTGGTTAAGATGAAAAATGGGGATATTAGTTTTTTTATTTATTTCAAGGATCTTAATAACATTTTTCCAAAAGATGATATCCTGATGCCCATCACATAACTTGTCATTAATGAAACAACTAGCTATCAAGCCCCGTATTTAATGGATGGATATTTAGGGTATAACCAAATACATATGTCCCCAAAAGATGATGAATCTAAAGATATTAGGTATCCCCTTGGGAAATGATTATATATTTTAATTCCTTTTAGTTTGATGAATCTTGGTTCCATATATAAATGTGTCATGAATCACATTTTCAATACCTTCTTGGGAAAGTTCATCAAATGGTATGATGGTGATTTTGTGGTGAAATATTAGCAGTGATCTATTCATCTCACTGATCTTGATATCATTTTATAGAATCTATGAAAATGTAAAATAAAAATGAATCCCTTGAAATGTGATTTTGGTGTGACCTCAACATAGTTTCT
The DNA here is from genome assembly GCA_963277665.1 of Viscum album. Classification (NCBI taxonomy): domain Eukaryota; kingdom Viridiplantae; phylum Streptophyta; class Magnoliopsida; order Santalales; family Viscaceae; genus Viscum; species Viscum album. Next base: position 302,574,960 of record OY728130.1, read on the forward strand.
CTACTTCAGGGTACTCCATCATGAAATTAAAGTTGATCTTGAGAATAATAAGGCTATATATGAATTGTAACCTCATTAAAACCCCAATATATACATATATATATATATATATATGATTTTAGGTTTGTTTATATATCATTTAACACTTTATAACAAATACGGTATGAAAATTTCCATATTTCACCAGAATAATGAAGAAAGTAGTCACTTAGTAATGGATCGATGAAAATAAAGAATCCTTTGATACTTTCAAAAAGTATATTTTGATTGAATCAGTTTTAATGTTCCCTATTGATGGAAATCTACTCATTTTATATGTGATGGACATTGAGTGATCATCAGTAACATTCCTCATATAGAATAATGACACAAAAAGCGAGAACAACCTCTATTATCCAGGAAGAGCCATGATTGATAATGAGAATCAATATTAACACATTGGGAATAGTTTCCATGCACTAATATTTTCTATTCCTAAACTGAGATACTTCCATTTGTGCCATGAGGTCTATTTTATCTCCTATAAAAACACACTCAAATACATCCAAAAATTCCCTATGTTAACTAGGTGTTTGGAATAGTGGACAATCATATTACAACAGTTTTACAATCTGTTCAGAAACTAGAAAGTGGTAAAATGACAGATTCTAACATATATCCTTGAAGAATATACCTATATAGAAACAATGACATTAAATATTAAATTTACTGAGGAATATATTTCCTTGATTCTAGTTTGCCTCTAGAAATGGGAGTTGAATTTTGACAGTGTATCTAGAATCCTAACATGAAAGTGAATGGAAGACCCAAAGATCAATAAATTTTGGTCAGGAGTCATTCTTATCTTATTAATGATGTCTTTTACAATGTATTCTGTTCTATTTTTGGAAGGATACACCTACACTGAGGTATATTACCAACCCCTTATTTCAGGACAAAAATTGGAATGGAAATTTTGTTATTGAACACCTAAGGAACAATGGAAATTTAGAGTTAATGATCAAATAGATCAATGGTGAATATAATATTTGGAAGGAAGAGTTGGTACCCCTGATGGACTATTGCAATGGAATGATAGTATAATTCCCTTTAGAGCGAACATTAACTCCTGTCCTATACTCCTAGAATTCTAAAAAGGATAAGTTAGAAAATGTGTCTATAGTATTTAAAAATCCAAATCGATATGAAACAATCATCAGCATTGTGCACTGTAAAACAATATCAAAATTTTTCCATGACAAAATGGAAGAGATCAAGGATTTCAATTCCATCCCCAAACTAGATAGTTCTTCAAATGGTTGGATGATTACTATATTGGAATACCTCCAAACAAGGTTTCTTTAATTAGAAAGATCCATAAAAGGGAAAAATTTGATGATGGGAAATAAACTATACATTTTATTAAATCCAGAATCATTAGAATATCCTCTATTAACAAGGCATTGATGGAGTCCTTATTTTGTGTATTAATGGGGATGAGACTATTACTATTATGAAAGAAGTACATACTACGCCAGTGGTTCCAACCACTTAGGGATTAATATTTCTCATAAAATAAAAAATATTGGTTATTTATGGTCTTTAATGATGTAGGATTGCAGAGAAGTTACCAAGATGTTCCATTACTGTCAAATAAATGTCAAATTTATCCATTAATCTGCAGATTTGTTACACACTTCCAAATACTCTTAGTCATTTTTCATATTGGGGATGGATGCGGTGGGTCCATATCACCCTGTTAGGTCTACTAGAATAGATACACTGATATGGCGGTGGGGGGGGGGGGGGGGGTGAATCAGGGTATGAAAAATTAAAATGACTACGCCTTTTGATGTTGTTTTGTTGTTTGAAAAAACCCTCTTCTCTCTCTCCTTCCCGTTACAGTGTATGAATGAATCTTAAAGAATGCATAGGACACATCAATTTTACTTGGTTCACCCTCACAGGGATATGTCCAAAGAGCATACACCAGTGATGTGTAGATGTACCAAATCCACTATAAGCTCACTGATGTTTACATGTTTGGAGAAGACACACTGTCCCTCCTGGTTTAAAACCACTCACAATATGAAAGCTCATTGCTCTCTCAAATAAAGTGTGTTCATTGATTCTTTAGAATTTCCACTCACAGTTTGAAGACTTGTTGGTCCCTTCATTATCTCTAATGAAATTTGAATCCTTAATTGTTAATAGATTCTCTGTTGAAGTCCTATTTTCACCCGCAGATGAATCTCTCTTTACACCGAGTGTACAGGGCAACCCCAATTTTTATGCGAAGCCCTTACTGCACCTTGTACGTAATTCTCCTGAATTGCGTGAAATAAAATATTCACGCAAAATTTATTTTATGCGCAAAATATTCTTTTACACACATCCTTTTCTTTACACGCTAATACTTCTTTTACACGCAACTCCCATCTTTTATGAAAAGCCTTTTCTTTACACGCAAACACTCCTTTTATGCACAAAATTTTTGTTTATGTGAAACTCCTTTGCATACTCCAATTTCGCGCGCCAGATCTTGGATATTTGCTAAGTCTTGAGCTCCTTCGAATGAGGGGGTCACTTCCTTTTTATAGGAAAAATGGACCCCTATGTGAAAAAACCCTCCTTGAGCGCATAATTCACTTCGAGCACGAAAAACACATATTCCACGCAACATCATTTTTCACACACTACTCCAATATTTCATGCACCTCATGCCTTTGCCAATTTTTGAGGTTCTGATCTCAAAACACCTCTTGAACGAAAAACCCCAATCCTCTATTTCGTGCACCATGTTAATATTTGGCACACCAATTTCTTTTTCGCGCACCGTGAAATTATTTTGCGCACCACTTTTATTTTTCAAGCACATCCCTTTGCCAAAAACATGTCTCTCCATTTTCAAAATTTTTAGGCCCAAAAATTTGGCAAACACTGGAAAACAGTGTTGCCTTGTATCTAATCTTTTTGTACCGCCTTAGGATCATCCATTCATTTATCGAGGTTCTTCAATCAAACATGGATAGCCAACAACATCTCTTGAACCCAGAAAATCACCTTATAAACCCCCCTTTTCAACAAATTCTACATTGGGGTCCTCTTTGTGAAAAAACACAACATGGAGGCCCACTTTGTCCACAAACACAATCACCTCAAAAATTCTCCAATGATTCCTTGAGGGATTTTTTCCCAACACACCCCACTATAACTAATTAGTTCATGTAAATCCTTTCTACTACTAATTTTATCCAAATGGGATGAGATAATACCTATCAAGGAAGTTAGGAAAAAGAGAATCATAAATTTCATGAATTATAATATCATCAATATATTTGGAATCCTTTGCACATTATTAATTGACAAAAAACTAATTTTCATTATTCCAAATTAAAAATGTTGTAAAAATAGTAAAAACTGAGTCTAACAATTCGTCCCACTATCATGCAGCAGTGAAAATATAGAAACATGTTTTCAATAAAACTCTATAAAATATACTCTAGAATGTAGTGGACATAGAAAATAAGACTTGAGGAAATATTATACTACAACATATAATACCTCACAAGAAACACTTTATTCACTGATATATAAGAAAAAACTTGTGCTACAGATCGAGGTCCAATTTCATTTACTTTAGATTTCCATTTTTGATCAGCTATCAAAAGATGAGAAATCCTAGAAATATTTCGATAAAATAGAACATATTGATGAGAAAAGATTGTGTGCCTTGAATCATTTAATGGTTCATAAAAATCAGAATAGCATGGGATTTTAAAAAGAACGTTCGCCTCTATTCATTACTATAAGGAGAATTAGTTTTGGCTCTCAGGACCCCGATGATACCTTGGATGAAACCACCAAAGCATGATCCAAAATGAGACAGACCTTTTTTCATCTGTAAGTTCTAATAAAAAAGTTCATATTAAATAATTACAATGCAGTATGGCTATGTCATTAATCTACCAATGAATGATTTCTCAAGAAATATTTTGTATAATCAATGCCAATTGTTCCTTGTCACATGATCTTAAAAGCATGAAAACGATCCTTGTCAAATGACCTTAAAAGGAATGAAAAATGTTCATTGTCGCATAACCTAAAAAGGAATGAAAAATTGTTCTTTTCGGATGAACTTAAAAGGCCTAAAATATGGTCCTTGTGGAACGACATTAAAAGGAATGAAAAAAAACTAATATAAAACAACATGACACATTTTCCCTCATTTGAGTGGACCCCCGATTCTTAATGTTAGTCTCCCTCCACACCATATTATTAGAACTATTTGTGGCTTGATTCTCATTCCAATGAGATATGTAGGGATTCAAGATCCATCAGCCTAGGCCAGCCACAATATGATAAGAATTCCCACTCACTCATGACATGATTAGTGAGGGAAGGAACATTATTATAACTACGTGTGTCTTGAGTCCCATAACAATGAGATACATAGCGATGTCCAAATTCTTTTCCCTGGACCCAACACTGAAAAAAACCTAAATCCTCTATATTTTATGTATGTGATCTAGATCTATGTATTTTATTTTCCACTTAGTCATGGTAAATTCCAGTCTCAATTATTCCTTCATACCTAGCCATCTTGATTTCACAAATTACACTCCATGTCTCATGAAACATGGATCCCAACAAACCTTACTTGCATATTAGTGATAATAGAATTCAACTCAGAAGGAATTTTTTTGACTATGTATAATATTCCCCAATATGGATCTTTTTAATACACCTCAAATAAGGATTTTCAAATAGAGGCATCTTAATCCATTGGGGAAGGTTCTTTTTCTGTATGATATAATAATTTCATAATAGAGGCCACCTTTTGAACATGGTATGTGGTCATCCCTTATGTACAAGCCCCATGTAATTTCTTTAGATCAATGTATTGGGAATGCATTGTCACAAAAATAATCTATGAACCATGTTTATTTTGATGCTCATAAATACACTTTCTTATTTTACTAATTAAAGTACTTTAAGTTTATTTTTTGATTATATTTATTGAAAATTTTATCTTAATTACAGGTGATTTTTTTTCTAAAATATTCTGGATGTGTTTTTAAGTAATATGGAAAAATTGTTATTACCATATTTTTTTAAGTGTAACATATGGTTTGGGAACCCTATATCTGGAGTAAACATATGGATCATGAACCCTAAACTATTATAAAAGTATGGATGTAAAACTGTACTTCTAGAAGGAAATCTACATTTGAGGAATATACATATAAATCATCATCCATAATTTTGTAATCAACCATACAATATTAATCATATGTTTCGATTTTATCACTATGCAATGAAACCTATTGTGTGACTCCATCAACTACGGACTTCAGATTTAAGATATTTTCCATGTTTTATGCAATAGTCTATCTTGCCATAAATATATATTTAAAACTATTTAAATTACATTTCAAATGCTCGTGTTCAATGGATTAAATCATTCCTATTTATTAGGGGAGTTAATAATTTCATTTAATGTTTTTAAATTCAAATGGTTTCAAATTTTCAAGTGATATTCATTGATCTCTTCAACCTAAAACAAATAAAGTTTCTATTTTTAAATACTAAAAGCTATATTTTTCCCAAACAGTACTTATATTTGATGATTGACCATCTCTATTATTCTCAAGAACTACACTTTCAATACATACATGTTTTAATATTCCAGTTACGACTGTTGATAAGTATTCACTAAAACTATTATTTAGTTTTTTTATTACTTGATGATCATTTGAAACTACTATATCTTCAAAGCTATTCATTCTTGAAGTCCCATATCTACACAGAATAAGATCCCTTATTTTTCATTTCATACGGAAACTATGACCTAAGTTTTTTTCTCAATCCAATCAATTATTATTGATTAATTATATTGTTGGATTCTCATCCTCAGTCATGGTTAAGAATTAGCTTCTTGGTCAATGATGTGGATATTTATGTTCCTTGTAAAAGAACCAAAAGGCCCTATAAAATCCTAATTGTAAAGGTTCCAACTTCTTACACTTAGTTGTGAATGTATTATGATAAGAGGACTTGTCTAGTGAAAATCATCAAGCTATCTAAGAGAGTGTTAGTGGAGTGGACTATGGGATATTTGTGCCCCGAAAAATTATAAAAAGTATTGTGTTCTTATTCTATATTTTTCTAGTACATAACTTTCTTAAAGAATAGAAGACTACATATCATCATAATTCAAAAAGAGAGATAAAATTTTGAACCTTTCAATATTATTTAAAATACACAATTCACCTCCCTCTTGTGAATATCTGTACTATTCTAAACTAATTATTGTTATTAGAAGTGTGCTTTTTGAACAACTTTGATATGCTATAGAAAAACAAGTAAAAGGTGTATAAAAAGACAGATGTTAACGATTGAACTAAAAGAAGGTATGTCCATGAAAAGTGATACTTATCTTAATAGTGAGAATTATGAATACTGGAAAGATCACATGATTTTCTATTTGAAAAATATTAGATTCAAAGTATACATGAATATTTTCAATACTTATAAAATCCATAAAAAACTAGAAGCATGGGAAGCTGCTAAAGAAGATGAGTATAAATTAAATTCAAGAGAAATGAATGCTATTATATATGGACATGGTTAAGTTATATTTAATCAAGGATCTCAATGTACTAATACCTATAAGATATGGAAAAATATCGTCATTTCTTATAAAGGCACTGAAAATATCATACAATTAAGATACAATATCGCAAAGGTAAAATTCTGTACTTTGAGAATATATGAATGTGAAAGCATCACCTAGATGAAATGAAGATTGAATAAAAAATTAATGGTGTCGATTCCTTAGGAACTCCAATTTACAACTTGATCAATATTTAAATGTACATACAGTTTTACCCTCTAAGTGGAATATAATATCTCCTACTATTCATCAATCCACGTCAGTTAAAGGATTGACAATGAAAGAGATAATTAGAACCTTAACGATGCATGGAATAGAAATAAAAGATGATGTTTGATACCATAATATGAGAAAATAGAGAATACATCCCTTAAAGTTACTACTGAGAAATTTGAAAAGAAACCAATAAAAGATGCAATATTATCCAATGATTCAAAATTACAAGTCTCTCTAAGTGAACTAGGTCAACTAGGTAGAATATTCAAAAAAAAATATAAGAAGAAGAAAGGTTTCAAGAAGTCATTCAATAAATATGGTCGATGAATTAAATAAGTATGATGCTATGAATGCAAGAAAAGGGGTCATATCCGAGCTAATTTCCCACAACTAAAGGAAGATAAAATACAAATGAAAAAGAATGAAAATAAATATAGGATGTGAACTGATTATGCCTGTGAAGGTAAAAAAATTATGAAGGCTACATAGAGTGTATCTAAAGACACTAGTAGTACTTATAAATATTATTTAGAAAAATTTCCTACAAAACCAAAAGTAAATATTTTATTTATGGATAAATTGAAATAAGAGGTAAAATATTACTATTATTTTTCATCTAATTCTGAATGTTTTCAGATAGGAAATTAGTTTTCTTGAAGTTAATGCTTGAAGAAAAATATGAATCTATAGAAAAAATGTATAAATCACTATTTTTCATAATGATGTTTTAAATGAAAAACATTCTATACAAAAACAATATTAATAATTGAAATGAAATTTTAACAAATCTTCCTCAAACTATATTGTTTATGAAAACAAAATAAAATAACTAAAATGTGAAGTAGAGTCATTCAAAAGTGCTACTAGTATATCAACTAAAATATAAGAATATCTAAATCAAATTATTGGTAAAAATATTCTTAAAAAAATATGGAATAGTAAACAATGGATAAAAATCAAAATTGTATAGAAATTATATTGTAAGAAGTTCTAAAAACAATAACATATCAAGCATCACCTTTTTATTATGGAATTAAAGGTCATTATTAAAATAAGTATTATTTTAGAGATCCCCTGATATATGGAATTATAAAATATTTTGTTTCTAGAAATTTTACTAAACAATGTTCTACAAATCTTTTTAAAATCAGGAAAATCTATTTTCCAAGATCTTTACATTCTGACACAGCTAGACCAAAAAATATTATGGCTCCAAAAAATATTTTATTTGATTTTTTATGGAAATAACTTATAGGAACAAAAATATAGTATGGAATATAGATAGAGGATTATCAATAAACAACTAGAGAAACATAAAATTTTCATATTTAGAAAAAATAGATGGATGTATGGTTATTTTAAGTGATAATTATAAATATAAAATATCCGGATTTAAATCAGTTGGAGATCCAAAATTAATTTAAATCAAAAAATTAAAAATGTTCAAGGGTTGACTCACAATCTAATAATTATATATGAACTCTACGATGATATTTTTTGTTTTGATTTATCTAATAATTAATTCTCTATTTTTAATGTTAAAATAATTAGGATTAGAGTACCAAGAATGTAAAATATTTATACACTCAATCTTAATTAGTTGTGTGGATAAAAAGTAAATTGTTTAATTGTTGAGACAATTGAATCCTAGATTTTTGTTAAGATACTTGGACTCTATAATTTATTTACTTTATATAAGTTATTTTTAGGTACATTTAGTTTCTGATTTTTATATTATCAAATTTTTTAAGGAAATATTTTTTGATACAATCTAAATATGGAAGAAACAAAAATCATCCTTCATGTCTATTAATAAAGATTATATATCCACAACACTAGAACTTATCCATATGGATTTTTTGGACAATATAGTCCAGATATTTTGAATGAATATCATATGTTTTTGTTTTAGTTAATGATTTTCCCATATTTACATGGGTTTATTTTCTAAAACATAAAAGTGTGGTTTTCTCTATTTTGGTAAGATTTAGTAAATTTTTTCAAAATGAAAAATATTTTAAAATAATTTATTTGAAAAGTGATCATGGTAGATAATTTGAGAATCATTAATTTAATTCATTTTTTGTGGAGGTGAGAATTGAACACATATTATCTACTCGAAGAACACCTCAACAGAATGGAATTACAGAAAGAACAAATAGAACTATTCATGAAATGGTAAGAACTATGTTTAATGAATATAGTTTTGCAACCTATTTTTAGGAAGAACTTGTTAACATATCATTTCAAATCAGGAATATAGCTTTATTATGTACCATTCTTAAAAGAAAAATACATAAATTATTAAATGAAAAAATACTATGGTCAGATACTTTAAAGTGTTTAGATAAAAGCTGTATATATTGAATACAAAGGAAAATATTTGGAAATTATACCCAAAGGATGATAAAGGATTTTTTAGGATATTCTACTACTTATAAATCTTATAGAGTGTATAATAAAAATCCAAGGATTATTGAATAATTTTTTCATGTGATGTTTGATGAAATTGTACCATTTGATCATTGTAAGAATCAAATAGATGAAGTTAGTAATTATTTAAAAAAATTGAGAATTGAATCAACAAAATATAATTTTGAAAATAAAATTGAATATGATGAAATTTAGTCTAGTCCACTAGAACATGAATATAGAGAACCCAAAAGTGTCTTACCCAAACAAGTTAGTACCTTAATGGATCATCATTAGGAAACATAAAATTGGAATTTAGATATAGGGGTTAGGATAAGAATAAATGCATTAAAACGTGATAAATTCTCATCCATTATATCTTAATTAGAACCTAATACAATAGATAAATAATTAGAATATAAAATTTGGATAATAGTTATGCAAGGATAACTTAACCGGTTTAGAAGACAAAAATTTTGGGAATTGGTTGATAGACCATCAAATCATCCAATAATAGAAACAAAACGGATTTTCTTATTTAAAATATTTAATCAATGAATAATTACAAAAATTAATGATATATTAGTAGGTAAATATTTTAATATGGAATAAGGAATAGACTATGATGGAACATTTTCACCTATTTCTAGAATAGAATCCATTAGAATATTTATGGATTATGCATAATATATTATTCTAAAATTATATCTTATATTTATAAAATAAACTTTTCAAATTGGATATTTAATGGAGGTAGTTTATATTGATCAAAAACCCTCTTTGAAAATCCCAATCTACCAAATTTTTTATGAAAATTAATTAATCCATTTATTGAATTAAATTATAACGAGGTGCTTGGTATGGAATATTATGTTATTTTATATGGAAAAATGGTTTTCTTTTTGAGATTAGAATATCCTGCTCTCTTTAAGAAGAACATTTATTCTGATATATTATTAATAAAAATTTATATAAATGACGCTATATTTAATTCATCTAATATAAAATATTGTAATTATTTTTTCAAATATTACACAAAAGGAATTTAAAATGAGTATGATGGGAGAATTAAATTTTTTGGTTTCAGAATCTATGAAAAATACCATGGAGATATTTTAAATCAAAGTAAATATATTGTTGATTTATTGAAAAATCATGGAGTATAAAATTATAAAACATTTTCAACTCCCCTGTGTACCAATATAAAACATGATTTGGATGAAGCTCTAAAACTAGTTAATAGCCAATTATATATAGGTATGATTGGTAGTTTTCTATATATTAATACTACTAGACCAAGAATTTTTTATGTCTATGTGCTAGATTGAAATCAAACACAAAATAATCCCATCATACTAATGTTAAAAGGATCTTTTAGTAATTTAAAAAGAATGATTTTTCATTCTTTACATTACCCAAAAAATTCTGATTTTATGTTAATCTAATATTCACATGATGATTCTATAGGTTCTAGGTAATAAAGAAATTGTACATCAAGAACCTATCACTTTTTAAGGAAAACCTTAGTTTCATGGTCAAGTATGAAAAAATATTCAGTTACTCTATCAATAGTAGTGGTAGAATATATTTTTGTTGAACGTTTCTAGGCACAAGTGTTGTGGATGAAACCCACACTTCTAGACTTTAGACTTAATTTCAATAATATTCCTATTTTTTGTTAAAATAAAAGTAAAATTAATATAGAAAAAAATCTTGTAAGTCACTCTAGAGCTAAGAATATTAATACAAGACATCATTTTATAAGAGATCATGTTCTAAATGAGGATATATCATTATAATGTATTAATACTGAATATAAACATGTTAATATTTTCATTAAACCACTTCCCACTGAATGTTTTGAATTTATTAAGGGGCGGGGGGTTCTTTATATTTATTTTGAAATAATTTTTTTATTAATTTTTGTTAATTTATTTTAGTTTTTTTATTAATTTTTTTCATCTACTTATTATTTAATAGTTATTTAATGAATTATGGGTTTATTACTCTTTTTGAAAAAATTTCTTTTGAAAATTAAAATATATTTGTATTACTCTTTGTATTTATCTTGAGAATCCAAACAGAATTCATCCAAAATATCTAGAAACTCTCTATCTATCTCTATCTTACCCTCAATCTCAAACCATATTCAACTATTAGAGCTATATATTTTCCCCCCAAAACCCTAAAATCCAAACCTCAAACCTTAAAATTTTTAGTAACAGTGAATAACAAAAGGGTAGAATAAGAAAGACTAAGTGGGTCTAAATGTCAACTCTCATTAGTAGATTATGGTAGAATACTTCAAGGGAAGGTATTTTATTTTTAATGTGTATTTCAAATGAATACATAGTTAAATAAAGAATTATATTTTCATTGTTTAAAATTTATTTTTAATGGAGAAAATAAAAATTATATTTTCAACAATGAATCCAAAGAGTTTTGTGAACATGACCTGTTCTATTTTGGATAAATAGAGGATGCTGTCTGTTTAGTGGTATACAATATAGATTTTTCAGTATCTATGATAGAAATTGGAAATATTTTATAGTTTCCCCATGAAGGGGTTTTTAATTTTTATCTTAAATCTATTGTAGATGAGAATCATAAACCTAAGGATATTATGTATTTTGTTTTTATACTAACCCTAGTACGAAAGATGTTTGTTGAATATATTAAGGTTTACCACATGGTACTACTCAAATTTATTCAGTATTTAATAGTTCTAAGGAATACTTAGCTAGTGAATGTCCTCTTTCTAAATATTTATACTATTGTTTTTATGTTATGTGAAATGAAGTTGAATTTTAGTAGATAAATTCTATGATATATAAATCATTTATATATTTAAGTGTCAAGAATGTTTTTTATCCATATGGAAGGCTTGTTTATCTAATTTTGTATGAAGATAATAAGATAAGTTACATAAATATAACCATTATGTGTCATCATAGTAATATTATTTTGGATGGAACCTTAAGAAAAATTGGTTTCATTTGTAGCACCTCAAAAGGAAAGATGATGCATGTTGCTGATGATGACCAAAAAGTATCTGGTTCACATGATCAGGGGGATAAAGGTAATCAGAATTTATCTGAGTCAATACAACTTCATAGTGAAGAATTTTGAGAACCAATGATAGAGTTTGTTTCTAAAGAAATTGGTTGGAGACTTAGGGTTGATGTTGTGACCCAAAAGCTACAAGAAGTGTTCATCATTCTTCAAAAGAACCCTTAGAAGAAGAAAAATGTGATTATATTATAACAAGGAAAAAAAGAGAATAACATAATGTTTAGGCTTATCAAGATAAATATATACATTTTTAACCTCCAGTTTTTATAAGAGTACAACTTCTTCTATAGAAAAACAAACTGAGAATACAAATGTGACAAAGGATCTTGCAGAAGATTAAGTAGGTGATAATGCTCATGATGATGAGCAGGTGAAACCATTAAGACTTGAAACATCATAAATAATGGAATATCACAGTCTATTATATAGTAGAATCTTTGGATAAGGCTGCTACTGATTTCATTGAGAAAGCTGAAGTTCTTGGTCCATTATCATCATATTCTATTGAAAATAAAGAAGGTATGTCCCCAAATGTAGTGGGAGTTGAAAAACCATCTCAAATTCAAGAAGAATAATCATTTGAATCATTTATTTCCCAAATTAATGATTTGGTTTTCAAGTTTAATCTGTTGAAATAATATAATAAAACCTTATAAAGAAAGATGAAGGTTTCTAAGAAATATTTGGAGGATTTGAAAGGATCATTTATTCCAAGATCCCAATTGGGATCATTTCAAAATCAACTGCAAAATCATCAAAAAAATTATACTTCCAAAAGTGATTTTCTTTATTTTTTAGAGAGAAATTTTTTACCAGATCGGAAAACTCATAGAGGAATCCATTTCTAATTTTTTTTGGTGACTTAAGGAAATATTTGAGAATTCAATTTGAATAAATAATAAATAGATTCAATCATTCAATCGATTTTACTTCTTCAAATACAACATCACTAAATTTGATAAGAAAATTTGAATCCATTACTATAGTTCCATATACCATCAATGACAAGATACATATTCTTCAGTGTGACAGAATTCATCTTCAATTTTTTTGTTAAAAAATTAGAAAGAACTAATTGAAAAGTGATCATCTCATGAGCCTGGTATTCAATGTATTCTCAATTAGTTAAATGAGATGCTATATATGTTTTCCCAAACTGAATAGAATTTTAATGAGTTTTTAAATGTCAATTTGGGTGATATTTTTAAAATGTAATTGGATTCAATGAGTTTGATAAAATATTGGACTGAGATGTTTAATCATATATTTTAAAAAAAATGATGGTAGAACTCAAGTATGTCCATCAGGTTATTCGGGACACAACCACTTCTGATACCTCTTCTCAACCAGCACCTTCTCCCTCATCCTTTCCTTCTTATTAACTTTTTTGAGAAAAAAATTTACTTTAATTATAAAAAAAACTTTTTAATTAAATTATATTGTTCATTATAATTGTTTTTATTTATTTCTGGTTGTATTCCCATCTCATTTGATTGAATAAGATTCATTTTAATCTTATCTTCATAAAACATTTACTAATAGTTTTGTGCATAATTAATTATTATATAAACCTATTTTCGATACTTTCTTTTCGATATCAAAAAAAAGAGGGGAAACATTGGGTAAATAAAACATTCTTATGAGTATAATATATTAAATAAGGTTTATAAAACATTAAATAAGAACTATAATTTCTTTTATATCTCTTTAAAACATTATTTTATTTATTTTTTACATTTATTATATTTTATATAAACATTTGATATATGGGTTATTTGATCATCAAAATGGGGAGATTGATGGACAAGTAGTGTCTCAATAATAATTTATGAATAATATTTATTATCATTATCATAAATTACTTTGTGTGTTTTACTAATGAAAGTATTTTTTAGGATTATATTTCATGATAAATTTATCTTAGTTATGGGTTAATGGGTTTTTATAAAATATTACATATGTGTTTTTAAGTAATATGGAAACACTATTTGTCCAAAAAAAATTATGTAGAATGTTTGGTTTGGGAACCTTATGTTTGGAGTAAACATATCGATCATGGACCCTATGATGTTGTAAATGTACGTATCAACAACCATACTTTTGGAAGAAACCCTACATTCGAAGAATAAATTTATGGTTCATCATTCAAAATTTTATAATCAATCGTACACTATTAAAAATACTTTTGGAGTTTATCACAACACAAAGAAACCCTATTTTTGACTCCGTAAACTACAAAGTTTAAATTAAAGTTAATTTCCATGTTTTTTTAATAGTCTTGTTTGTTATAAATATATATTTAAATCTATTTAAAGACTGATCTTGTGGATCATGTTCAATGGATTGAATCATTCCTATTTAAAGGGGATTTATGAATTTATTTGAAAATTTTAAAATTCAAATACAATTGATTTATATAGAGATATTGTTGGATATTTTCATCTAAAAACAAATCAAGTATCTCTTGATAAATACCCAATGATATATCATTCACATATATAGTACTATTGTTATAATAATGAAAATTACTTTTATTTTGAATAACTACTCTTTGGTGGAATACAAGCTTTAATCTTATGCTTCTTATTGTTGATATGTTGTAACTACTTCTGTTATTCACTTGTTGTATTACTTGAAGATCAAAACAAATAGAATATCTTAGAAGCTGTAATATATTAAAGACTGTTATCTATGAAGAGGAATATCCATTATTTGTATGTTTTTGTTGAAACTATGAGAGATATATTTTTCTTAATCTAATAAATATCTATTAATTTATTACGGTATCTACTACTCAGATTCAATCATGGTGAAGTTTCACCTTATTAGACTAAGCTGTGGATATTTTTGTCCCCTATAAATAAACTAGAAGTTGATGTAAAAGCCTTATAGTAATGGTGACAACTAACTACACTTAGGTTTGAGGCTCTTGTGATAACATGACCTGTCTAGTGAAAATTGATAACCTCATTGAGTTAGTGTTGGTGGAGTGGACTAGGGGATATTTTTCACTTCGACCACTATAAAAATTGAAGTCTTTTTCTTCTCTATTGTTTTCTTTGCATAAATTACTTCAATAATAGAATGTTGAATATATGCATAATTAATAGTGGATAAAATTTTGAATCCCTATAGGTTATTGAAAAGAAAAAATTCACCCCCATCTTTTGTGTCTTTGTATTATTCCAACCAAACACTAAGAACCTCACGATCATGGTTTACTACTACTTCCCTCTTGCTCAGACTATGATAAAATATATTTGGCCTAGAATATCTATTTTTTCAATTTTCTAATATCATTTGTAAAAGATATGTGTCCTTAAACTATGGAAAAATCAACTTCCATACAATATGATGTTAAACTACATGATTAATGTCTTATCCAAAATATTTTAGAATGCATGATTCATGTCACTTTCGCTTGATATAAAACTATGCGTTGTTGTGGATAATGCCTTGAAGGAGCCCTTATCCTATTGTTGGTTTCATTCAAAAAATATTCTCTTTTAATCACTACCATATGATAAATGAAACCACCACTATTCCTTGTCTCTCAAATTAATCATAACTCATGTGAGCTTAGGAATCCCAGTAGGGTCCTTCCCGCATGGTCAAGACGCATCAATCAATCATGAGGTCCAAAAATGTTGACCTTAAATTGTGTGCAACCAACCTCGAAATTGCTCATTAGGTGTAGTGCCTCTTTGTCCCCAATTCACATCGATATTTCACTCTATATATCTATATAAATCCTTTTATAGTACCACCCCTTAGCCTAAGATCTACAACCATAAAATAGTATCATCCCTTGCTGTAGAATTATGACAATAAACTATTATAAATTGATCATATATGGCTCAAAATAAACATATAGTTTGTGTTGTCAATGGTGTTTCAGTAAACAAAATGGCTCCCTCTTTCGTTACATCCTTAATCAAGAGGACAACCACCTTTTAGAATTGTTCTCCCACCACGGTGTGTTCTAGAACTATTTGTAGATTGATTCCAAATTTAGTGGGATATATAGTTATGTAAGGAACCTATATCATTGACCATATGGAATATAAAAAACTATCATTTAACCTTTTTTATGATCTAGATCTGTAACTAGAAGTCCATATGAGAGCCACAAAAAATTTAGTCTTAGAATATCAATTGAATTATAACTATCTATTCATGATAGACTTGAGTCTCAATTCATCCATCATGATTTTGGAACATCTTCTTTTAATAAACATCACCTATTTGATCTATGAATCTCAGATCCTTACTAAAATCCATTGTCTAATAGTGATTGAAGCATATGAATCATAAGGAAATATTTTTTTACTATGCATATTATGCCTTTAATGTGGATCCTTATAATATGCCCTCAATGTGGCCTATCAACCAAAGATGTCGTCATCCTCAGAAGAAAATCCTTATATTTTTCATGATCTAAAAACACCATAACATAATCCACATTTTGAATGTGGTTGGTGGCCATTGTTTCTGATGATTTCTCAAGGGCATGCCCGCACATCTACAACATGGGTTTTTTTGAACATTGGATGATCTTGTTTCCCCACATTCCTTATTTCTGAATGTGGGTGTATTTCATCACTTTAAACAGAGATGTATTATCCTTGATTGAAATAGAATAATGTGGTATCATTTCTTCCTTCCATGTATTCCTCCTTGGAACTCTTTTCCTAGTCATCGTCTCCCTCATAGATTTATGTAATGTTCGTAGAACTCATTCTTGGTGCCATATCTTTGTGGGAACCGGTTAATTATGCTACTTATGTCTATAAATTATGATTTTTTCTTGATAGGGTAGCAAAATTCGGTTATGGGAGTAGTCATGTTGGGCATCTCGGGCATGTATGGACACTAGGAACACTAGTTATCATTATTCTTCCTCTTGGGAGGTCATGTCTTGTCTGGTATCTTAAGTGTGGAACCCATGAAATCTTGTGTCAATGACAAGGTAGTAGTTGTAAGGGAGTATATATTCCATGGATTTTACCTCTAGAATCCCATGTTTTTCATGAGGTAGTTTATATAGTGGGCTTATATATTTATAGGATTCCTCCTTATGAATCTCATGTTTTGTCTGAGTTATCTATTCAGGGACATGTGACGAGTTTAATATCCTGTGGAGACATATCAGGATATCTGGTTGAGTCAAATCAAGGCATTAGTTTAACGTCTTTTGGATATGGGGTTTATTGATCAAAATTCCACATAGAGGAAACTCATGGTGGTGTGTCCCTTGGAGGGAATATTTCACACCCGCAAGAATACTGATGGGTGGATCAAAATGCCCTATTGAGGGGGATCCAAGTGGGGTGTTCAATAAATTGATGATTTTACACTGTGAAGGTTGGATCTAATGCCCCCTGGAGGGAGAACCATGATTGTACGTCATTTGGAGTGAGCACCTATGTTTACCTTTGGTTAGGATGTAAACTCAGGGAGGCATCCAATGCACAATGTTTAGAAGTTAGGGATCAAAAGCCATGTTGTTTGATTCTTTTTTTAAGGTTCTGCATGAGGACCATTCTATGTAGTTTAACATCACGTGGTGAGGAATATTGTGTCATGAAAAGAGAGTATATGAGGGATTTCATGGTACTTACATGTTGAGCTTCCCATCGTAAGAGGATTTCACCTGGTTGGATTCGGTGTGGGGATTACACATCGAGCTTCCCCTAGGACCTAGAAAGGATATGGTATCCCAGGTGAGGGGCCCAATCATACCACAGATATGGCCGATAAAAAATTAGGATGGATGTGGATGTTGAGTTTGGACCTCATAGAGGATTCTTATAAATTTAAGTAGGTTGGGAAGAAAATCCCATGTAGTTTAGAGTGGGGTTGTGGCTTGTACCGAGTAGGAAGACCATATGGAGGTTTGAGATCACGTGGATGTCATGATTTCCATTATCCTCTAAGCCCATGTGAGTCATGATTGGTCTATGAAACAATAGGAAGCAATAAATATGAAGATCACATGATCCACTTCGCTCACTTGGTAGGGGGGAGAAGGTGTTATCGCACGATGATCATACATGGGGCATCTTGTGTTCATCACATTGGGTAAGATTGTAGTTTTATTTCAAGTGATGAGGAAGTTATCATGCAGTTTAACATAATATGACTAGGATGTGGAACCAAGAAATATTATGTCATGCAGTTTGGATGTATGGGGAATCACTCCATACCCCCAGGGCTTATGTGACCATAGCTTGTGTGCCTCTCTATGGGGATTGGATTTTGAACTTCTGGGGTTAAATGACAGGGGGAGTGGTCAATCACTATGTACGCATTATAGTTACTCTTCTAAGAAACAATAGGGATTATGGTGTAATCTGAGAAGAAAGATATATAGAAATTCATGCACTAGAAGCATAGGGGACTTCACACAAGGGACCATGAAATTGTTTTGTACAAGTTAGGAGGGGTGTACACAATATACGTGTGCAAGGACTGAGAATTACGTGCAACGCATTCTTGAGCACAATGATTTAAATCAAGGGAATTACATGGAGTCTCAAAGTGGGGGTGTGTGAAAGATAAGTATTTTCATGAAAGGCTAAGTTTGTGGAAAATGAGGTTCATTTCACACACCAGAATTGGGTTGAAAGAGGTTGGACAAGGATTAACCAACTATGGGATGAGTCAATTAGGGACCCATAGGGATCCTGTCACACAAGAGTCTCTACCTTGAGGGTTCCATGTTTGAAGGATTTTATAGAATATTTTTCTTACACACAATAGAGTGATACTTCATATTCCATAGAGTCACCCTGAAGATGGGGGTGGGATTCTTTTTTTAGGTGAAATCTTCAGCGATGGTTGGAAAATATTCTAGTCATGGAAGTGTCTTTTCACATAGATTTATACATTTTTGTAGGATTCAAACCAAGAAAGGATATACTTTGACATTATATTTACTATGAAAGAGGTTTTTTATAGACGGGCCTCTCGCGCACAAAATTTATTTTTTATGCACAACCCTTCTTCCGTGAGCATGGTAGAATTGGATATCCTGGTGAGTTTCATGGAAGGGATGATAAATATCTTCATAATTGGCATAAAAAGATCTTGTGTGAAGATGATGATCTTGTGTGCATGCACTAAACCTTTACCCAACCACCCTTTTTATTCCTATAATTGTTTGTTGAGTTGGATTGTGGATTTGGTTTTCACAAAAATGGTCATTTTCAGATTTAGGTGAAATTTTAGCATAAAAAATCTGCCCCATAATCTAATTTGAAAGGGGACTAGAAGGTTGGAATCTAATGGAAATGCTGAAGAGAAGAATGCACTCCTGTGGGTGTAAAAACAAATCATGGCCTAGCACGTAAGAAGTTTATGCCCATGTGAAAGGTTGTGGTCCATGACTATAAATTGGTGGATGGTATACTGTCTACAAAACCTTGACTTTCTGTTCAATAGGTTTCTTGCTCTTGGGTGAATAAGTTTTCATTTTACATGAAAAACTGAGCCTCAACCACATCTTTCATTCAAAATTTCACATTCATACATATGATTCTATGACCAGATACACGTATTTCACACCTACTACTAGACTTGCGTGTACCATAAAAATTTTCTTGCCTAACCTTCCTTCTAATGTTCACCTTCCATGGAATTCTCAGACTCATTTGAAATGGTTGACCATGAAAACCCAACTGATATTGAAGTCACTACAACTACTTGGATAGCGTAAATATCCATAAATGCTCAAATCCCTCAATCTTGGAGGGATGTGTCGGAAAATCAGGTGTGCATGGCCATGATGAAAGAGACAAAGAAAATCTATCCACTGAGGAACTATCTCCCACTATGTAATTTCACGTTGCTGGATGAGGTCATCATCCAAACTCTCAAGTTTAACACTCTATGATCATTGTTTAGACGTGAATATGATACCAATAATAAGAACATAACAGTTGACAACCATCCTTCTAAAGAGAATGAGTCTACTGGGGTCAATGCACTGAATAGGTGAATCAAGATGATTATGAGGAAGGATTTGGATGTAGAATAATTCCATGATCACTATGCCACCATTTTTCAGAGTAGCATGAGCGAAAATATCTTGGGATAGCATAAGGATTGGGACCTTTTGTAACACCCAGATATTTTATGAGAAATATATATTTTTTATGTCTTATTTTATATGCAACATCAATGGAATCTTTCACTACACACAACACTATCTTGGCTTGCGTTACACGCAATCGCGACCTTCCTCGATAGCGGGTGTAGTACGCAATACCGAGTTTCACTAAACAACGATATATTATTATAATATTATAAACTAGCCGTTTTGAATAATATTAACTGAATTTTGAATTTTATAACATTATTATTCATCTGAAATATTTTCTAGAACATGGTATGAGAACAAAATAATTTTTTCGGGTAAAATAAGTATTTCTCAAAAAATGCAATTTTGTCGCCTTTTGATGGAGCACCCACTTTAAATCTAGTTTTTGAAAAGAGTATAAGTTCAATTTTACAAAATAAAATTCTTCTTTGGAATCATGATATAAAATTTAACTTTGGATAAATTTTTCATGTTATTCTGATAACTTTTATATTTTAATGAATAGTAAAAACACGCTATATTTTAATTAAAAACAAATTTTTCATCGTAATAATTTATATGGTTTAATTATAACATTTAATGGTTTTAAAGTATAAATATAATATATTTTTACTATTTAATATAATTTATGTCATTATCATTAATTTTACATTGAATTCATAGGTAAAAACATCTCAATCTTTGGCAACGTTTTACCTTTTAAAGTCCATTTTCTTAACAACGAGATTAATTTTAAATTAATTAATGCAACTTATGTGATTTGAATTTTGAAAAATGGATTACATATTTGGATTCAGTGGGTCCAAATTATGTTAGTAGGTTATTTTTATTTTTTTGATATTATGAATAGTAACTACGGTAATTTTTATTTACTGTAGTTAAAGGTAAATCTGGTAATTAAGGGCCAAAATAAGATTATAAATTTACCCTAACACCTACCAAAATTATATTGGATAACTAAAAGTTGACCAATATCACCTAAGGGTCGGAATAAATTCATTTTATGGACTTCTGACCATTAAAATAATTTAATTATTTTTAAAACCAAAGAAAGTGACAACATGTCACTTTCTTAAATCTTATAAGTATAATAATTTAAATTTACTGATACACTTCATGAAACTTTGAACATGAATACTCTACAGAAATATAATAAAATTATCCACATCATGTAAATTTATTTATAATTTTTAGGGATTAAATAATTATCATTAATTAGGACACAATAGTGATGTTGAAATTATTTTATTGATTGAATTATCAAATAAATTATTTTAAAAGTATTAAAATAAATAATATATGAACTATTTAATGTTCTCCACTAATTTATAGATAAATATGACATGTTATGAATCTATTAAATCTTTTAGTTCAAATATATCTTCTTTGTATATTTTATTTAAATTCAAAAAAATGAATAGTGTCAAAATTGATACTATTGTTATTTTATAAAAATAACATATTATAAAATTGTTTAAAAATCAAAAAATTATTTATAAATTATAAATTTAAATTTATATGGTCTAA
The DNA here is from genome assembly GCA_963277665.1 of Viscum album. NCBI lineage: Eukaryota > Viridiplantae > Streptophyta > Magnoliopsida > Santalales > Viscaceae > Viscum > Viscum album. The sequence continues at coordinate 302,596,943 of OY728130.1, forward strand.
AATTTCATAAAGTATATAATTATTGATAATTCACAGCACATAAGTAATTAGTTATATCAATTTAAAATTTAGAATCTTATTACCACAAATAAAATTAAATAGATTATATAAGGATAAATCAAGTTGATAATGTTTAAAATAAATTACCAAATTGTCTAAATTTTATTTGTTGATGATATTACAACCCTATAGCATCTAAGATTTGGATTTAAGTAATTTTTGGAGGTTTTTAAGTGGGTTTGGAATTTATTATAAATTAATATTTCTTATAATTCCAAAGGTGCCCCTCTCTTCACTTATAAAAGGGAACCTCCTCCCTCTCCTCCTCACACAACTTTGAGCCTTCAACCTCGGCCAAACCCTGAATATTTATCTTATCCACTTCTCAAAAACATACTAGAGGTTCTGGTCTTCTTCAAAGACCAACTTTAGTGCCCTAAGAGGAGGTTAAGAAGAGCCGCGTCAAAGAAGAGGTAATATCCTTTACCAATTCTTTCCATTTTATTTTTTCTTCTACTTATTCTTCTTTATTTGTTTCATCATAAATTAATAACATCAGTATCACTAATATATTTATATTTTATTATAAATATGAAACAACCCTATTTCACCATCTATCCATCCTACGGAAAATGAAATCATCGCGCGTGCGTACGTACGAAATACCGTCTCCACGCTGTGGTGTAATCTATTTTCCACCACCAACTTACATGGATGGGTAAAATGGTGTAAAGAATAACTATATATGATTATTTTAAAGTGATATTTATTCTGAAATAGTATACATACACTTTAATACAACTCCACGATCATGGGAACGATATCATCGCTCGTGCGTACGTACGACCTACCGTCTCCACGATGTGATGCGACTCGTTCTACATGATCTTCATTGAATAATGATTATATAAAAAAATTTAATGTGTAAATATGATATATATTACACTAATAAAATTATGTAAATGAGGTATCTATAACCTAAAAATAAGAATAAGAATTTATTCGACGAAACAAGCATAAGAACATAAAGCAATAAACACCCAAATGACAAGTAGCAATGAAATATTACTAATAAGAAGCTAAGAATATGACCATATATGATATCATAACAAGGAGTATGATTCTAGAATAAGTCAATGACATTATTTAAATCATTATACAGGAGTTTTGTACATGTACAAAGCATATCAGACCTAAGGTAAGGGAAGATCTCACAATCTCATTTTTATCCGAGATTGTTTATACTTCAGAATTTACTGGGGCATATTTATCATCCAAATCCATGTTTCCACAATATGTAATATTATTCCTATACTCCTAAAATTTTTTAATTCCAATTTTACCTATTGGTGAATTTTTAGTAAAAGATATGAAAGGAATCTTTTCTCATTTTCAGTATGAGATACTTTTTGACTTTTCCGGCCAAAGTACTAGAAGAGTGTTCTTTTTAACTTATACGGCATGAATGGATTTTTATGATTTCATAGAAAATTATTTCCATGAAGCTTCCTTTAAATGTTTTCAAGTTTATTTTTAATCAAATTATTTTTGTTTACAATTTTATGACATGTTAAGAAAGGAAAACTGTTTTTGAAGTAGAAAGGATATTTTCCTCAAGAATGGAGTTCAAGTGTTTTATCAAAATTATTTTCTATCTAAGATAATATAGGGTTCTGTTTATATCCCTATTTTTACATTGATTTGATTATGTTTTGATGGAATTATTTTTATTATTTCCTTTTATGGATTATGTTATGATGACATGATGTTTAAGAATACCATTTTAATTACATGGGTTTTGTTATGATGTATTATTTATGATTTTGTGGCACACATAAGAATGGTTTCATTTTGAGATGGGTGGGACCTATATCTACCTCCAATGCATTGGGTAAATATTTTTATCTCTTGAGATAGACATGGCTGGAACGAGAAGTTAATCCAGTTCAGTGATACAGGACTGGAACGAGGAGGGAACTCAGTTCAGTAATGGACTTTGTCCGCTATGATGGTCTTGGAAAAGAGCCTTGACTAATATGAAATTATTATCTATAATTATGTGTATACACCACAAAATTTCATGTTTTATGTTATGGTTATTTGGGATTACTTTTCAGTACTATGATTCATCCCATGTCATGATATTATGATCTCTTTTTCCGGTTAATATTTTCAAAATGTTATGTTCTTATGGATACGATATGATTGATATTTCCTTTTTTTACCCTTTACTGAGCATTTGAGCTCACCCTTTTGTATGTTTTATTTTCCGCAGGTCTGGAAGAAGGGTATTAAGTAGAATAATCTAAAAGGGACTCTATATATGATGAAATAAATGGGAGACAATGTAGATGATTTATGAACCAGTTGTTTATGTTTCCCAGTTTCTAAAGACACTATACCTATACGGTCCTTTCATGGTTTTTAATATGTTGTAATAAGTATGCTTCATTCTGAAGTAATAACAATGTATGTAAAGTATGGGTCGTTATAGTTGGTATCAGAGGAAAGGTATAGTCAACCTTTGGAAACTAGGATGTGAAAACCTTAGTAAGAACCCTAAGGATAAGTCTAAGCATAGAAAATAATCTCAGTGTTTTAGAAATGGCCATGAATAACCTATCATAAGACCTAAAGTGTGAATTTTTATTACTGATTATGTGGTTTCCCTATTGTAATTAGTGTTTCACACACTATACTTCTTGGTTTTAGTCAATGGCTGTAACCCAAAGGAACCGTGTTAATGCTGAATGCGATAGACAATGAAATGATTTTCCGCCGGAGCAACAAAATGTTATGGGAGCCGAAATGAAAAATATTATAGCCATGCTCACACAACTTTCTCAATCTATGAATCATGCAGGTCTTCCAAAAGAGCAAAGAAAGGAGCAAAATTCTGTTGAATCCTTCATGAGGCAGCGTCCACCTTCATTCAGCGGGTATTCTAATCCATTAGTGGCTGAACAATGGATCAGTACCACTGAAATGATATTTTCAGTCCTGCAATGTTCTGAACATGATAAATTCATCTTAGCAGTATATCATTTAGAAGGTGAAGTTGAACAATGGTGGAATATTATTAAGAATATGAGGGAAAGGGATGAATGTGAGTCCATGGAATGGGATGAGTTCAAGAACTTATTTTTCAATAAGTACTTCCATCATATTCTTCGAACAAAGATGGAGAAGGAGTTTCTTGAACTGAAACAAAAGGATGATGAATCTGTTGGTACCTACGAAGAAAATTTTACAAGACATGAAAGGTACGCTTCTGGAATTATTATCCAACCTGAGAGTAAAATCGATCAATTCTTTAGTGGCTTAAAACTAAGTCTTTGATGGTAATTAGACATAAGGGACTTCAATATCTATGAGGAAATTGTTCGATGCGCTCTCAAGGTTGAGATAGATATTGGAGTAACCCATCAGTCATATGGGTTTGATAAGAAGAGGAAAATGGAATTGAAAGGAAAATCTAAATACCACACTGAAAAGAAGATGAGTTTTCATTTATGCTCAAATTGTGGAAAGAAACATGGGGGGAATTGTCTTAAAGGGACAAGTAAATTTTTTAAGTGTGGAAAAGAAGGTCATCAAGTAGTTGAATGTTGAAATAATCGGAAGAAGATGTCTATTGATACGAACAAAGAATGGGATATACAAAATTCACCTCCTACACTTCAATGTTTCAAGTGCAAGGAGATGGGGTATTATGACAATAAATTCTCAAATCCAAGGGTTGTTGATGATGATCTCCGTTAACAAAATCTTAAGGCCAAAGGAAAAGGAAAGTAACATGCAATTTCTATGAGTGATGTGGAGTATGATAAAGAAGTGGTGAAAGGTACACTTACCATCCACTCTAAAGTAGAAAATGTTTTATTTGATTCTGGATCCACCCAATCTTTTATTTCTGAAGAATTTTCTAAGGGTATCGCCATATTACCTCAACATTTAGATATTGAGTTAGCTGTGACAACCCCTAATGACACAACAGTTTCGTCAAAAGTTTACAATTCTTCTCTAATTGAAGTTTGAGGGAAAGTGCTTCCTGCAATCCTTGTAATCCTTCCTATAGTGGATTTTGATGTGATTCTTGGCATGAATTGGCTTTCTTTATATGGAGCTCATATCAATTTCCAAAGAAGTGAAATCACATTTAATATTCCTGATCAATCTAATATCATCTACCAATGCAAGGATGAATATAACCTTCCAATGGAAAAGTTTCCATCTTATTGGTCTTGATTCCAATAAAATAAGGTTATTTATCTCAAATGGTTGGAGAGAAACTCAGGATTACGAATATTCCCATTGTATAGGAGTTCGATGATGTCTTTCTGGATGAATTTACAGGTCTTCCACCAAATCATGAAGTTGAGTTTTCAATTGAACTCATATTGGGTGCTATACCTATTTTAAAGACACCTTATAGAATGTCCCCAATTGAGTTGCATGAATTGAAGAAGCAACTCCAATAGAATCTTGATAAAGGATTCATATGCCCTAGTGCGTCACCTTGGGGAGAACATGTTCTCTTTGTTAAGAAGAAAGATGGATCAATGAGACTCTTCATCGATTATAAAGAACATAACAAGATCACTATCAAGAACAAATATCCTCTCCCACACATTGATGAAATATTTTACCAACTACACGGAGCTCAATACTTTTCCAAGATTGATCTTCGTTCAGGGTATCATCAATTAAGGTTAAAAAAGGAGGATATACCAAAGATGAATTTTCATACAATGTATGGACACTATGAATTTATAGTGATGCCATTTGGTCTTACTAATGCCCCTGCTGTCTTCATAGATCCGATGAATAGAGTCTTTAGAGACTATCTTGATCAGTTTGTGGAAGTCTTTATAGATGATATTCTTGTATATTCAAAGAGAAAGTAAGAACATGAAGATCACTTGATAATTGTATTAAAGACCCTAAGAAAGGAGAAGATTTATGCTAAGTTTACCAGTTGTGAATTTTGGCTTCAAAAAGTTTCATTTTTGGGTCACATTATCTCAAAATAGGGGATATCTGTGGATCCAGCAAAAACAGAGGTTATTGAAAGATGGTCGAGACCAACGACAGTAACTGAGATCCGAAGTTTCCTTGGTCTGGCTGGATATTATCGACGTTTTGTGAATGATTTTTCATGATAATCTAATACACTCACCAGGTTGACTCGAAAAGGAGTTAAGTTCATGTGGATGGAAGAGTGTGAAGAGAATTTCAAGGAGTTGAAAAGAAGGTTATGTAGTGAACATGTGCTCACACTGCCTTATAGTGGAGAAATGTTTGTGATATACAGTGATGCATCCAAGAAGGGAATGGGGTGTGTTCTCATGAAAAATGATATGGTGATAGCTTATGCCTCACAACAGTTGAAAATCCATGAGTAAAATTACCCAACTCATGATTTGGAGTTATCCGCGGTAATCTTTGAATTATAAATATGGAGGCATTATATTTATGGTGAAAAGTGTGATATTTATACTGATCATAAAAGTTTAAAGTATATTTTCACATAAAAGGAGATGAATATGCGCCAAAGAAAATGGTTGGAGCTGATTAAGGATTACAACTGCTCAATTCATTACCACCTTGGGAAAGCAAACAAGGTGGCAGACGCATTAAGTCGACAAGACCATGAAATTTTATCCATGATGAGGATCACAAAAGATCCAATATTTATGGATTTACAAAGGATGGATCTTGAGATTATAATGGAAGGAAAAAAATCTTATCTGCCTTAAATGAATGTTCAACCATTTATTCATGTGAGGATTAAAGAGGCACAGAAAGAAGATGTAGAGTTACAAAAGAAGGTGAGAAATGTTCCTGAATTCAACCTTCATAGTGATGGGATAAGAAGGTTCCGTAATCGGGTTTGTGTTCCTCCCATCCTAGAATTAAATAAGGAGATGGTGGATGAGGCTCATAGTTCTTCATTCTCTATTCATCATGGAAGCACGAAGATGTATAGGGACCTGAAAGAGTATTTCGGGTGGGATGGCATGAAAAGAGATGTTGTGAATATGTCTCTCGATGCTTGGTTTGTCATCAAGTTAAAGCTAAGAGACAGAAGTCTAAGGGGATGTTACAACTATTAACCATACCCGAATGGAAATGGTAAAACATCACTATGGACTTTGTCACCGGACTTCCTAAAACATCCAAATGCAATAATGCTATTTGGGTCATAGTTGATCGTCTTACGAAGTCGGCACACTTCATTGCTATTAGAGAAGATTTCTCTTTGGATCAGCTTTCCAAGATATATGTAAAGGAAGTGGTAAGATTTCATGGAGTACCACTTTCCATTATATCTAATCGGGATCCGAGGTTTACCTCGATGTTTTGGTGAAGTCTTCATCATACTCTAGATACAGAGTTGAGTTTCAACACTACTTATCATCCTCAGACAGATGATCAGTCTGAGAGGACAATTCAAACTCTAGAAGTCACGTTGAGAGCTTGCTCTATGGATTTCAAAGGTGGCTGGGCTCAACACCTACCTTTGGTGGGATTTTCTTATAATAATAGCTTTCACTCCAGTATTCAAATGGCTCCTTATGAATCTCTCTATGGAAGGAAATGTAGGACTCCAATTTGTTGGGATGAAGTTGGGGAAAGAAAGCTATTAGGACCCGATCTTGTTGATGAGATAGCAGAAATGGTCAGATCTACTCAACAACACATAAGAGCAGCTCGGTGTTGACAAAAACGTTATTCCGACAACTGAAGAAAAGACCTAGAGTTTGAAGTGGGTGATAAAGTGTTCTTACGAATATCTCCTTGGAAGAGAGTAATGAGATTTTGAAAGAAGGGAAAGTTGAGCCCTAGGTATATCGGTCCTTTTGGAATACTGGATCGTGTTGGGAATTTAGCTTACTGATTGGTGCTTCCACTAAATCTCTCTCAAGTTCATGATGTGTTCCATGTATCACTCTTGATAAATTACATACCCGATCATTCACATGTACTAAGCTCAGAAGTTGTACCGCTGGATCAAGATAATTCTTATGAAGAACAACCGATAGAGATTCTGGATCGTAGTGAAAAAGTTCTATGGAACAAGACCACTCTCTTGGTGAATGTTTTATGGAGTAACCACCAATTAGAAGAAGCTACATGGGAGCTTGAGGATATTATGAGGGAGAGGTATCCTCATCTGTTTGTTGCGAAGTGACGAATTTCAAGGGAGAAATTCCTTTTAAAGGGGGTAGAATGTAACCCCCTGATATTTTATGAGAAATATTTTTTATGTCTTATGTTATACGCAACATCAAAGGAATCTTTCACTTCACACAACACTATCTTGGCTTGCGTTACACGCAATCACGACCTTCCTCGATAGCGTGTGTAGTATGCAATATCGAGATTCACTAAACAACGATATATTATTATAATATTATAAACTAGAAGTTATGAATATTATTAACTGAATTATGAATTTTATAACAATATTATACATCTTACATATTTTCTAGAACATGGTCTGTGAACAAAATAAAATTTTCGGGTAAAAAAAGTATTTTTCAAAAAATGCAGTTTTGCGGCCTTTTGAGGGCGCACCCACTTTAAATATAGTTTTTGACAAGATTATAAGTTCTATTTGACAAAATAAAATTCTTATTTGGTATCAAGATGTAAAAATTAACTTTGGATAAATTTTTCATGTTATTCTGATAACTTTCATATTTTAATGAATAGTAAAAACACGCTATATTTTAATTAAAAACCTTTTTCATCGTAATACTTTATATGGTTTAATTATAATATTGAATGGTTATAAAGTATAAATAAAATATATTTTTACCATTTAATATAATTTATGTCATTAGCATTAATTTGACATGTAATTCCTAGGTAAAAGCATCTCAATCTTTGGCAATGTTTTAAATTTTAAAACCCATTTGCTTAACAACGAGATTAATTTTAAATTAATTAATGAAACTTCTGTGTTTTGAATTTTGAAAAATGGATTCCATATTTGGATTCAGTGGGTCCAAATTACGTTAATGGGTTATTTTTATTTTTTTGATATTATGAATAGTAAATACGGTAATTTTTATTTACTCTAGTTAAAGGTAAATCGGGTAATTAAGGGTACAAATAAGATTATAAAATTACCCTAACACCTGCCAAAATTCTATTGGATGACTAAAACTAGACCCTTATCACCTAAGGGTCGGAATAAATTAATTTTATGGACTTTTGACCACTAATATAATTTAATTATTATTAAAACCAAAGAAAGTGGCAACATGTCGCTCTCTAAAATATTATAAGTATAATAATTTTAATTTAGTGATAAACTTCATGAAACTTCAAAAATGAATAGTCCAAAGAAATCCAATAAAATTATCTACATCATGAGAATTTATTTATAATTTTTAGGGATTAAATAATTATCATTAATTATGACACAATAGTGCTTTTGAAATTATTTTATTGATTGAATTATCAAATAAATGATTTTAAAAGTATTAAAATAAATATTATATGAACTATTTATTGTGATAAACTAATTTTCTAGATAAATATGACATGTTATGAATCTATTAAATCTTTTAGTTCGAACATATATCTTGTGTATATTTTATTTAAATTCAAATAAATAAATAGTGTCAAAATTGACACTATTGTTATTTTATAAAAATATCATATTATAAAGTTGTTTAAAAACCACAAAAATATTTATAAATAATAAATTTAAATTTATATGGTCTAGAATTTCATAAAGTATCTAATTATTAATAATTCACATCACATAAGTAATTATTTATATCAATTTAGAATTTATAATCTTATTACCACAAATAAGATTAAATAGATTATATAAGGATAAATCAAGTTGATAATGTTTAAAATAAATTCACAACTTGTCTAAATTTTATTGGTTGATTATATTACAACCCTATCTCATCTAATCTTCTGATTTGAGTCATTTTTAGAGTTTTTTAAGTGGGTTTGGAATTTATTATTAATTAATATTTCTTATAATTCCAAAGGTGCCCATATCCTCCCTTATAAAAGGGAACCTCCTCCCTCTCCTCCTCACACCAATTTTGTAGAGACCCGAATCTTGATTTACATGGAAATTAAATTACTTTTGCGGAATAATTAATACATAACAAAAACAGACACACAAGGATCGTAATAGTTTAGTTTCTTTGGATACTTGGAATATAAACTTCTAATCATGTTGAAAGATCTTCAAAAACTCCCATAATGATCATCCCCTTTTTGTTTCCTTACCTAAAACATTTGTTTATTTCCTAGGGAAAATAAAACATAAAAAGGGTGAGCTCAAATTCTCAGAAAGGGAAAACATAGAGAACATAAAACAATCCATAAACATTTGAAAACAAAAACTTGAACATGAAATTTAAACATCAAAATCTTGAGCAAAGACATAAATCGTGGAAGTATGTAAGGAATATATCATAATGGAACATCAACCATGATAAAATATAACGGGAATAAAACATGTAATTGTGGAAACCATTCAGAACATGTTATGATTTCCATAGAAGCCAAGGCATTACTGCCAAGACCATCTTAGTGGACAAAGTCCCTTTCTGAATCAAGTTCACTCCTCGTTTCAGTCCTGTAACACTGAACCAGATTAACTTACCATTCCAGCCATGTCTATCTCATGAGATATAAATCTTTACCCAAAGAATTGGAGGGAGATATAGGTCCCACCCATCTCATAATGAAATCATTCTTACTTGTGCCACCAAATAAACATACATCATTCATAATAACCCAACGAATAAAATGGGTTTCATAAACATAATCCCATCATCACATAATCCATATAAAAGAAATGGATATCATTTCATAAAAAGAAAAGTGAAACCATGTAAATCATAGATACATTATACTTGAAACATACACATATGAAATAATGTCATCTTAGATGGAAAATGGTTTTAATAAAACACTTGAAATGAATTCTTGAGTAAAATATTCATTCTTCTTCAAAATCATTTTATTTTCACAAAATGTGACGCAATTATAGAAGAAAAGGATTTTTTTGAAAAAATTAATGAAATATTTTGGACTAAGCTTCATGAAAATAAGGTTTTATAAAACTGTAAAAATCCTTTCATGACGTATACGTTAAAAAAAAATTATTCTCGTACTTTTGTTGAAAAAGTCAAAAAGTACCTTGTAGGGTAAATAAAATAAAGATTCCTTCCATACCATGGGGTACAAGAAAAAATGGGTAAAAAGGACTTTAAAAATACATGAATACACTTTTATAAAACATGTACATGGATGATAGAAATAACCCCCAGTAAATACTTACGAATAAGCAATCTCAGATAAAAATGATATTTGCAAAATTATCCCTTACCTTAGGTCTGATATACTTCCCACGTATCCGAACCTCCTGTATAATGATTTAAATAATGTCATTTACTTATTACAGAATCATCTTCATTGTTATGATATCATATATGTTTCACTTATGACTTTATATTACCCGTTCTTTTGTAAATTCCATGTTAAAGAAGCATTTTGGGTAAAATCATTTCATTTATCGTATGTGTTTCGACTTGTCGTTCTTGATATTATTACTTATATCATGATTTACATAATTCCAGAATCTAAAACATGATTTATATATAATATATATTCATCATATACATATATATTATAGATCGATAAAAGGAATGAAATACACCGTTCATGGAGACGGTAGGCCGTACGTACGCATGAACGCTGTTTTCGTTTCCCTTTTGAATTGAATGGAATTCAGTAAATGAAATACATATATATATATATATACATAAATCCAGTATCATTATTATGTCATATATTTCATTATTATTCATTAAATATAGTTTATAATCATTCATGAATGGTTAACATGGAGAGTGAATCTCATCGTGTCATGGAGACCGTAGTCCGTACGTACACACGAGCGATGATATCATTCCCAAGATCATGGAATTGTATTAAAGTTTATGTATAATATTAACGAATAAATATCACTTTACAATAATCATATATATTCATTAATTTCACCCTTATACCCATCCAAGTAAGGTGGTGGTGGAAAATAGATTACACCACTGCGTGGAGACGGTATTCCGTACGTACGCACGCGCGGTGATTTCGTTTTCCGTAGGATATATAGATGGTGAAATAGGGTTGTTTCATACTTATAATAACATATCAGTATATGAGTGATACTGATGTTATTACTTCATAATGAAACAACTAAATAAGAATAAGTGGAAGAAGAAATAAAGTTGAATGAATCGGTAATGGACATTACCTCTTCTTTGAAGTGCCTCTTTGAAACCTCCTCTTAGGGCAATAAAATTGGTCTTTGAAGAAGACCAGGACCTCTAGGATGTTTCTAGGGAAGTGGAGAAGATAAATTGACAGGGGTTGGCCGAGCATGAAGGATCAAAGTGGTGTGAGGAAGAGTGGGAGGAGGTTCCCTTTTATAAGGGAGGAGAGGGGCACCTTTGGAATAACTAAAAATATTATTTTATTATAAAGTCAAATTCGGTTTTTAATAGCTCCAAATTGATATATTTCTAAGATAAGGTGGGGATGGGTCGAAATCCTCTCATAAAATATAATTTAGACAAGTTTAGGTCATTACATTAACCTTATATTTTGGTTTTAACTCTTAGTTAATTAGATTGACATTTACCATGTCACTATGTATTTTTATATTATATAGTTAATAAACATACCATATACATCCAAGTGACCCCCATGTGGTCCATTAATGATACAACTATCATGATATAAGTATCTTGGCCAAACATTAGATTTTTAGGAATATAATAACAATTAATAATATAATATTTGTTTTAAAAACTATTTTATGTCAATTTTGACACTATTTGGTAATTGATTTTTGTGAAAATCATAACAGAATGATTAGTTCAAAAAAAATTAATTATATTAATACTAACATGTCATATTAACATAGAAAATTATTGGAATTACAAATAAAATACCATTATGTTGCAAATATTTTTATCTTTCTAATGAATATTTATAGTCGAATTTATCTTATGTATAACCCTATATTAAAAATGATGTAGTTATTAAACTTTGATTTTAATTATTTTAACCCTTCTTTAAATAAATTGATAATAAATGTCCTAATCTAATCCAAGTGGGCCTAAATGGTCATATTTTATTCCTAAGGTTGTTTTTGGTCTAATTACACTTATCCAATAGAATTAGGACATGTGTTAGGGTAATAATAATAACACTTTTACCTTTAATTACCCTATTTACTTTTAACCGTGGTAAAAAAAGTAAAAAGTTACTATTCACCAAAAGTTATTTTCATCTAATTGAACCACATTTTAGTCCTTGATATTAACTGTGCCTCTCGGATTTTCAAAATTCTACTCACAGAAGCGGTAAAATTAAATTTTATGAAAAATTCAGTTTTTTTTAACTACCACTTAGTGGTTTCACTATTCATCAAAAAATGAAAGTTTCCAGAAAAATACAAAAAATTAGGCCTAATCTATATTTGAAATTATGAATTCAAAACTAATGTTTATTGTACCAAATTCAAAACATATCAGTTACATTAAATAATTTAAAAATTAATTCCCGCCGTGAAAACAAATAGCGTGTTTTGAAGAGATAATAACTATCAAAAGGTTGACACTTGTTTACGTCTGGTTTAAATGTGAAATTACATCCAATGAACAAAATTGTATTAAATTGTAAAAATATATTATAAATATACTTTAAAACCACTCAAATTAATAATTTATCACTATTAATTATTTTGATTAAAAAAGTTGTTTTTAATTAGAATTTAGTAATTTTCACTATTCATCAGAATATGAAAGTTATCTGAAATGTACCAAAATTTCACCCTAAGATAATTTCGATATTCTGAATCCAAAAATGAAGTCCATTTTGAAAAATAAAATTTACAAATTTTCAAAAAGTGGTTATTACTATTCATAACGGCTAGTTTTAATAATATTTTAATAGCATATCGTTGTTTTGTGAAACTCAGTATTGCCTACGACGCAAGCTATTGAGGAAGGATGTGGTTGCGTGTAAAGCCAGCCAGGATAGGGTTGCGTGTCATGCACGACTCCTTTTTCATTGCGTATAACAAAATACATTGAATATATATATATATACTCAATGTTTCGTAGAAAAACTACTATTAAACAAACATGAAATTATGTGTAACACGATCCAAGATTAGTGTTGTGTATACTGAAAGCTAATACGGTATTGCGTATAGCACAAGATAATATTGGTGTAGCATACAACAGATGATATGAAAGAAATTAAAATAAATATATATTATAAAATCTCGGGTTGTTACATTCTACCCCCCTTAAAATGAATTTCGCCCTCGAAATTCGTCGGGGTTATAAATCATTTACTATTCATAGAAACCCACATCATAAAAAGGAATACAAAAAATTAATTTTAAAAACTAAAGTATGAAATGTAACGATTGCCCAAAGAAACTCATCACTGGGTTTCCATATAGAAGAACATAGGTGAAAATATGGATATGGAAGAAAACTCTAACCATCAAGTTCTGAAGGAGAGTGGTAGAGAACATGGCTATGAAAAAGCCATAAATCACAAATCCATAAATTTGTGACGATCTAAGGTACCATCTGATTCATCGGATATAAGAGCACTAGGACAACATTTTTGGTTTTCAAGATCATTTCCTTAAAGTTGTTGAAATTGGAATTAGAAGAAATACTTTCGTGATTTTGGTACAATCTCACCGTTGATCGTTCTTTGGAAAATTTCTACTTCATCTCTTAAAGAAATGAAGTTGAATTTGTCATTCGTGATGTGTTAGAAGATCATGTGATAGAATGATGGGTCATTCCATCTGTCTCAAACAAATGGTTAGAAAATTTATCAAAAAATACATAAGTCCGTCTATAGTGAGATTAATCATATATGGTTCATAAAATAGACTTATACTTCATATATCATACTGCTTAATATAACAAAACTAGTTTATACTAAACAGAGACTTCCTATAGGCCAGTGGTAGGCAATAAAGGCCAGTCGCACTTCGGTTGTGGGTTCGATTCCCATAGCCTTGTCCGACGCGATGGGCTGTCGCCCGTCCTGCAGGTTTTCCTTTTTCTAAAACTACATTACTATAACATCCCATAAACAATATCGAAAAAAACTTCTATCCTTAAACAATACTAAGTTATGTCCAACATAATCCATTCCAATCTTTAGGCTTATCAATAATACTGCAGTCCACTCTCAAATTATAGTGAAAATTATTACTAGAGATTTCATATAACAAGCATGTTAATACCATCGTTGATCCCCATATATCATAAGATATGTCTTGTTGGTCACATTCCAAACATTCGAAGGCCTTAATCATGTATTCTCTTGAAAAAATGAATACCCATTGAACCTTAGAGAAAACATGAATGTTGTCAAAGGTTAACTCTTTCCACATACCAAAATCCAAAAATTCTATATACTCAAACCATGATATAAACTTCTCCTTATATTAGTCATGAGCTCATGAATATTGTCAAACATTTCATTTTCTCCTTATCCCTTCATTATGCGCATATCATCTTCTTTCCAAAAAATATCTGAATAACCTTTCATGGTTACTAGTACCATTAATAATTCACTTTCAAAACATAGGAAAGACAACAGTGTAACAATCCTTATATGTCTCTTTATTCCATAGTACCATGAGATTACTTATACAACATTACACTTGATAAACATGTAATCATTCCACTACCTTCTTAAACTATTGACCGAGATTCAACAATTATTTCATCTCACATATCATTTGTAGTCTCTTCATCATTATTAACATAAATACTACCCATACAACCATACTGATTCTCTTCATGAGACTTTCCCTTAGGGCATTGGTTTGCATAATGCCCGTACATTCCACATTTAAAACATTTAACCATTTTTGATGTCGTAGCAATACCATTATCCTCATCCATGGGGTTAACTGAACCTTTTCCTTTTCACTTACTGGATTTGTGTCCTTCTTTTCCACACCCAAATCATCTTCCAGTTCCTTTGAAACAATATCCCCGATGCCTCTTCCCACATGATTTACATGAGGTAAATTGAACTTTCTTTCCTCTATGATAATCATGAAACTCCATATTTCTCTTATTATCTGAGTCGGGAAACTTACCAAAGTTGAGATTATTTATCATATTATGAGATTGTCGATTCGGAATAATAACTATGTATGGACTTCCAAATCCCGTTTCATTTGGTTTCTCATGAATAATATCATTCCATTGTCCGTCATATCCTCCATTATCGTGAATCTTCCTGTTTCCATCCATTTTTAAAAACCCAAAAAGAATAGTGTGAGAGGAAAAAATCATGCTAGGGAAAACAACATAGTAAAGGGGGAGTACACTAAATATCTAACATCTTAGGTTAAATTCTAATATCGTTGTCGTAGTTCTAGGACTATATCCTATACGTATACTTATCCTTAGAGACATCCCTAGACATACCTTAGAAATATCTCTAGGGATCTCATTAACGTTTTCGCATCCTAGTTTCCAAAGGTTAACTAATCCTTTACAATGACAACAACTGTAGAGACCCGAATCTTGATGTACATGGACATTACATTACTTTTGCGGAATAATTAATACATAACAAAAACAGAGACACAAGGATCATAATAGTTTAGTGTCTTTGGAAACTTGGAATATAAACTTCTAATCATGTTGAAAGATCTTCAAAAACTCCCATAATGATCTTCCCCTTTTTGTTTCCTTACCTAAAACCTTTCTTTATTTCCTGGGGAAAATAAAACATAAAAAGGGTGAGCTCAAATGCTCAGAAAGGGCAAACATAGAGAACATAAAACAATCCATAAACATTTGAAAACAAAAATGTGAACATGAAATTTAAACATCAAAATATTGAGCAAAGACATAAATCGTGGAAGTATGTAAGGCATATATCATAATGGAACATCAACCATGATAAAATATAAGGGGAATAAAACATTTAATTGTGGAAACCATTCAGCACATGTTATTATTTCCATAGTAGCCAAGGCATTACTGCCAAGACCATCTTAGTGGACAAAGTCCCTTTCTGAATCGAGTTCACTCCTCATTTCAGTCCTGTAACACTGAACCTAATTAACTTACCATTCCAGTCATGTCTATCTCATGAGATATAAATCTTTACCCAATGCATTGGAGGGAGATATAGGTCCCAGCCATCTCATAATGAAATCATTCTTACTTGTGCCACCAAATAAACATACATCATTCATAATAACCCAACGAATAAAATGGGTTTCATAAACATAATCCCATCATCACATAATCCATATAATATAAATGGATATAATTTCATAATAAGAAAAGTGAAACCATGTAAATCATAGAGACATTATACTTGAAACATACACATATGAAATAATGTCATCTTAGATGGAAAATGGTTTTGATAAAACACTTGAAATGAATTCTTGAGGAAAATATCCTTTCTTATTCAAAATCATTTTATTTTCACAAAATGTGATGGAATTTTAAAAGAAAAGTATTTTTTTTGAAAATAGTAATGAAATATTTTGGAGGAACCTTCATGAAAATAAGGCTTTATAAAACCGTAAAAATCCTTTCATGCCGTATACGTTAAAAAAACATTATTCTCATACTTTTGTCGGAAAAGTCCAAAAGTAACTTGTAGGGTAAATAAAAGAAAGATTCCTTACATACCATGGGGTAAAAGTCAAAATGGGTAAAAAGGACATTAAAAATACATGAATACACTTTTATAAAACATGTACATGGATGACATCAATAACCCCCAGTAAATACTTACGAATAAGAAATCTCGGATAAAAATGAGATTTGAAAAATTATCCCTTACCTTAGGTCCGATATGCTTCGTACGTATCCGAACCTCCTGTATAATGATTTAAATAATGTCATTGACTTATTACAGAATCATATTTATTGTTATGATATCATATATGTTTCACTTATGACTTTATATTACCCGTTTTTTTGTAAATTCCATGTTAAAGAAGCGTTTTGGGTAAAATCATTTCATTTATCGTATGTGTTTCAAGTTGTTGTTCTTGATATTATTACTTATATCATGATTTACATAATTCCAGAATGTAAAACATGATTTATATATAATATATATTCATCATATACATATATATTATAGATCGATAAAAGGAATGAAATACACCGTTCATGGAGACGGTAGGCCGTACGTACGCATGAACGCTGTTTTCGTTTCCCTTTTGAATTGAATGAAATTAAGTAAATGACATACATATATATATATATATATATATAAATAAATACAGTATCATTATTATGTCATATATTTCATTATTATTCATTAAATATACTTTATAATCATTCATGAATGGTTAACATGGAGAGTGAATCTCATCGCATCGTGGAGACGGTAGTCCATACATACGCACCAGCGATGATATCATTTCTAAGATCATGGAATTGTATTAAAGTGTATGTGTAATATTAAAGATTAAATATCACTTTACAATAATCATATATATTCATTACTTTCACCCTTATACCCATCGAAGTAAGGTGGTGGTGGAAAATAGATGACACCACGACGTGGAGATGGTATTCCGTACGTACGCACGCGCGGTGATTTCGTTTTCCGTAGGATGGATAAATGGTGAAATAGGGTTGATTCATACTTATAATAGAATATCAGTATATGAGTGATAATGATTTTATTACTTCATAATGAAACAAATA
This sequence comes from Viscum album, assembly GCA_963277665.1. Taxonomy (NCBI): domain Eukaryota; kingdom Viridiplantae; phylum Streptophyta; class Magnoliopsida; order Santalales; family Viscaceae; genus Viscum; species Viscum album. The sequence continues at coordinate 302,614,735 of OY728130.1, forward strand.
AAGAAGAAGAAGTGGAAGAAGAAATAAAGTTGAAATAATCAGTAACAGCCATTACATCTTCTTTGAAGCGCCTCTTTGAGACCTCCTCTTAGGGCAATAAAATTGGTCTTTGAAGAAGACCAGGACCTCTAGGATGTTTCTAGGGAAGTGGAGAAGAGAAATTGGCAGGGGTTGGCCGAGCTTGAAGGATCAAAGTGGTTTAAGGAAGAGATGGAGGAGGTGCCCTTTTATAAGGGAGGAGAGGGGCACCTTTGGAATAACTAAAAATATTATTTTATTATAAAGTCAAATTCGGTTTTTAATAGCTCCAAATTGATATATTTCTAATCTAAGGTGGGGATGGGTCGAAATCCTCTCATCCAATAGAATTTAGACAAGTTTAGGTCATTATATTAACCTTATATTTTGGTTTTAACTCTTAGTTAATTAGATTGACATTTACCATGTCACATTGTATTTTTATATTATATAGTTAAGAAACTTACCATATACATCCAAGTGACCCCCAAGTGGTCCATTAATGATACAACTATCATGATATAAGTATCTTGGCCGAACCTTCGATTTTTAGGAATATAATAACAATTAATAATATAATATTTGTTTTAAAAACTATTTTATGTCAATTTTGACACTATTTGGTAATTGATTTTTGTGAAAATCATAACAGAATGATTAGTTCAAAAAAAATTAATTATATCAATACTAACATGTCATATAAACATAGAAAATTATTAGAATTACAAATAAAATACCATTATGATGGAAATATTTTTAGCTTTCTAATGAATATTTATAGTCAAATTTATCTTATGAATAACCCTATATTAAAAATGATTTAGTTATTAAACTTTGATTTTTACTATTTTAACCCTTCTTTAAATAAATTAATAATAAATTTCATAATCTAATCCAGGTGGGCCTAAATGGTCATATTTTATTCCTAAGGTTGTTTTTGGTCGAATTACTCTTATCCAATAGAATTAGTACATGTGTTAGGGTAATAATAATAACACTTTTACCCTTAATTACCCTATTTACTTTTAACCGTGGTAAAAAAAGTAAAAAGTTACTATTCACCAATAATTATTTTCATCTCATTGAACCACATTTTAGTCCATGATATTAACTGTTTCTCTCAGATTTTCGATATTCTACTCACATAAGCGGTAAAATTAAGTTTTATGAAAAATTCAGTTTTTTTTAACAACCACTTAGTGGTTTCACTATTCATCACAAAATGAAAGTTTCCAGAAAAATACCAAAAATTAGGCCTAAGATATATTTGATATTATGAATTCAAAAATGATTTTTATTTTACCAAATTCAAAACATATCAGGTACATTAAATAATTTAAAAATTAATTCCCATCGTCAAAACAAATAGCGTGTTTTTAAGAGATAATAAATATCAAAATATTGACACTTGTTTATGTGTGGTTTAAATGTGAAATTACACCCAATGAAAAACATTGTATTAAATTGTAAAAATATATTCTAAATATACTTTAATAACACTCAAATTAATAATTTATCACTATTAATTATTTCGATTAAAAAAGTTGTTTTTAATTAAAATTTAGTAATTTTCACTATTCATCAGAATATGAAAGTTATCCGAAAAGTACCAAAATTTCACCCTAAGCTAATTTCGATATTCCGAATCAAAAAATGAAGTTCATTTTGAAAAATAAAATTTACAAAATTTCAAAAAGTGGTTATTACTATTCATAACGGCTAGTTTTAATAATATTTTAATAGCATATCGTTGTTTAGTGAAACTCGGTATTGCGTAGGATGAAAGCTATTGAGGTAGGCCACGGTTGCATGTAAAGCAAGACAAGATAGGGTTGCGTGTCGTGCACGACTCCTTTGTCGTTGCGTATAACAAAATACATTGAATATATATATATACTCAATGTTTTGTAGAAAAACTACTATCAAACAAACATGAAATTGTGTGTAACACGATCCAAGATTAGTGTTGCGTATACTGGAAGCTAATACGGTATTGCGTATAGCGCAAGATAATCTTGGTGTAGCATAAAACATAAGATATGAAATAAATTAAAACAAATATTTCTTATAAAATCTCGATTTTTTACAACTTTGACCCTTCAAGCCTGGGAAAACCCAGCCAATTTATCTTCTCCACTTCCCTAGAAACATAATAGAGGTCATGTTCTTCTTCAAAGACCAACTTTAGTGCCCCAAGAAACGGTTAAGAAGAGGTGCATCAAAGAAGAGGTAATATCCTTTACCGATTCTTTCCATTTTATTTCTTCTTCTACGTCTTCTTATTTATTTGTTTCATCATAAATTAATAACATCAGTATCACTAATATAATGATATGTTTTTATAAATATGAAACAATCCTATTTCACTTTCTATCCATCCTACGGAAAATGAAATCACCGCGCGTGCGTACGTACGGAATACCGTCTCCACGCCGTAGTGTAATCTTTTTTCCACCACCACCATACATGGATAGGTATAATGGTATAAATAATAACTATATATGATTATTGTAAAGTGATATTGACTCTGAAATAGTATACGTACACTTCAATACAATTCCACGATCATGGGAATGATATCATCGCTTGTGCGTAAGTATGGCCTACCGTCTCCACGATGTGATGCGACTCGTTCTACATGATCTTCATTGAATAATGATTATATAAATGAATTGAATGAGTAAATATGACATATATTACTCTAATACCATTATGGAAATGAGGTATATATAAACTAAAATGAAGAATAAGAATTTATTCGACAAAACACGCATAAGAACATAAAGCAATAAACACCCAAATAACAAGTAGCAATGAAATATTACTAATAAGAAGATAAGAATATGACCATATATGATATCATAACAATGAGTATGATTCTGGAATAAGTAAATGAAATTATATAAATCATTATATAGGAGTTTCAGACACATACAAAGCATATCGGACCTAAGGTAAGGGAAGATCTCACAATCTCATTTTTATCTGAGATTGTTTACAATTCAAAATTTAATGGAGAATATTAATCATCCACATCCATGTTTCCTCAATATGTAATATTATTCCTATCCTCCTAAATTTTTTAAATCCAATTTTACCTATTGGTTAATTTTTAGTCGAAGATATGAAAGGAATCTTTTGTCGTTTTCAGTACGAGATACTTTTTGACTTTTTCGGCCAAAGTATGAGAATAATGTTCTCTTTAACTTATATGGTATGAATGAATTTTTATGATTTCATAGAACATTATTTCCATGAAGCTTCTTTTACTAGTTTTCAAGTTTATTTTTAATCAACTTCTTTTAGTTTAAAATTTTATGACATGTTAATAAAGGAAAAATGTTTTTGAAGTAGAAAAGATATTTTCCTCAAGAATGGAGTTCAAGTGTTTTATCAAAATTATTTTCTATCTAAGATAATATAGGGTTCTGTTTATATCCCTATTTTGACATTGATTTGATTATGTTATGATTGAATTATTTTTATGATGTCCTTTTATGAATTATGTTATGATGACATGATGTTTAAGAATCCCATTTTTATTACATGGGTTATGTTATGATATATGATTTATGATTTTGTGGCACACATAAGAATGGTTTCATTATGAGATGGGTGGGACCTATATCTCCCCCCAATGCATTGGGTAAATATTTTTATCTCATGAGATATGCATGGATGGAACAACAAGTTAATATGCTTCAGTCATACATGACTGGAACGAGGAGTGACCTTGGTTCAGTAATGGACTTTGTCTGCTATGATGGTCTTGGAAAAGAGCTTTGACTAATATGAAATGATTTTCTATGATTATGTTGGTATGCCACAATGTTTCATGTTTTAAGTTATTGTTATTTGGGATTACTTTTCACTACTATGATTCATCCCATGTCATGATATTATGATCTCTTTTTCAGGTTAAGATTTTCAAAATGTTACGTTCTTATGGATACGATATGATTGATATTTCCTTTGTTTACCCCTTACTGAGCATTTGAGATCACCCATTTGTATGTTTTCTTTTCCACAGGTCTGGAAGAAGGGTATTAAGTAGAATATTCCAAATGGGACTCCATATATGATAAAATAAATGGAAGACAATGTAGATGATTTATGAACCAGTTGTTTATGTTTCCCAGTTTCTAATGACACTATACCTATATAGTCCTTTCATGGTTTTGTTATATTTTGTAATAAGTATGCTTCAATTATGAAGTAATAACAATGTATGTAAAGTATGGGTCGGTATACCTTTGGTCAGGCTATAACTTTACCCATAAATGGTCTTAGGCAACTGTGTTCACTACACACGTTCACTACACATTCATAGAGTAAAATGTGGAGCTTCACCATGTCAGAATGTATGTAGTGGTGTGGATGTCGCAGTTCCACTTTTACCATCAACAGGAGCTAGTGTTAGATCTTCTCAACTAATGGTCCCTGGATAGGAACACGTTCCATCTTCATCATGCAGAATTCAACATCCATCCATGGGACATCCATTGCATTGGTGTAATTCCACTAGAAGGATTCCAGTATAAAAAGTTAATTCCATCAAAGAACACATAAAATGATAGGTAGTTGACTCCTCTCCTTGCATAATACCTTTTAGAGGTGCTAAAGTATAAGCTAGGTCATTCTTTTGTTTTTCATAGGGATATCATATTCATGGAATAGTTCAACATGTTTCTAAACAAAGACCTGAAAGTGAGGATACTGGTATGGGGAAAATAGTTCCCAAAAACACCACATAGGGGGAGGTCGGGATCATTTTGGTTGATCTTGGAAGAAGGGTAGTTTCAGAAATGGGGGTATAACATGGTTGGAGACTAGGATCCATTGGTCCTATACACCATGTTTCTTGCCACATTCCTATGAGGTCGGCTACTACCGGTTAGGGATATATGGATGGGAAAGTACCTAGGGACACTGGTGATGGCAGTGATTCTAGGGGATGACAAAAGAGTCACCTTTGGGGTAACTGTGTTGACCTGGATCTACAGCCTATTGGGCCGTATTGTGTAGGGTAGTACTCTGAGGATGATTCACCGACCAATATAGTTATTATATGGATGAATCATAGCACATCCAGAGGGTTATGAATTTCAGAATCACATGAGCCCTCTAAACACTGGTCTAAGGTCGTCTCTATTGGATATTGCTGGGCTTCATCCATTGATGTTTGAGAAGGCTGGGATCATCATTTGGATCAATACCCATGCGAAATTCAACTTCCACCTCTTCTCAGCTCTTGTTAGTCAAATGGAGGATAACCACCAATGAACATGGGAAAAGAATTAGAACATTGAGAGTTTCATAGGTGTAGTGTCGATGCCTAGGCTTGATATCCATGTCTATAGTGAACCATAAATTCCCTACCACTTTTCAATGATGTTTGGGTGCCTTCAGTGAGAGGAAAAGAAATTCTACATGGGGGTCCCTAATAATCGGAACCCCCTTATAATTAATCAAATATAGTGTATACTGGTGAACATGGTTTGGGGTGAAATAATTAGGTTTCCACCAACCAATGTCAATGATGGCCTATCGACAGATTATGCAAGAAATCGGGTGGCAGCATATCTGAAGGCAATCTTGTGGAGGCATATCTATGTGGTTGATCATGTGGATGAGGAGTTAAAACAATGAGGAGGTAAGAAGGATTCTTCTAGAAGGTAATGCTGGGTATCCAATGTAGTTCAAACTGGAGTCACAGCTATGATGCCACAAGGCACAATCTCACTCTTGCCCCCAGGGGGGGAAGTGCCTTTGAAAGAACCTTGGGCGAAAGCATGTGGCTTACATACTAAGATAATTATTTCTTGGGAAGATCTTGGAAAGAATATGAGGTAAATAAAATTTCAAGATAATGATTCCATATTCCCCTATCTTTGTTCATATTGGAGGATTCTTTGAACATCACTGTCAACAAAGGACCTGTGGTGATGGATGCACAAGAAGGAATCAAGCTGCTAGAAGTCAGCCCCACTCATATCATGGCCAGGGAAAAATTAAACTAGAGGCATGTATATATGATGTCTATAGACACTTTCACTTATCAGTGGGGGTAGTATGAACCTCCATCCACCCATGTGCAGGTGATTTTTGGTGACAGGCCAGAACGGGAGGAGACACCAACTATTGATGTCTCATCATCTGATGTGGAATCAATCAATAAAGAAGAACATGATTCCAACAATAAAGAATCATAAGGGTTATATTCCAATTAATTTATTCCTTTATATAGTAGTGATATCATGGTATTCGATGAAGACTTAGTCAAATTCATTATGAAAAGTCTTAATTTACTTTCCTCCCTTGATCCTTTCCCTTTCATTATCTATAATATCTTACTGATGCCTTTTTTTTGCATGGAAGAAACTTGGATATGGGAAAGGGGCCCCTATTGAAGGGGTTAAGGTGAACCAATAGGGGATAAAGGTCATGCTATGGGGAGGAGGTTAGGGTAACGACCCTTTTAGGAGGTTAGGGTAATGGCCTCGAAGCCCTAGGTCCTCCCAGTTATCTATAGGGGACAACATCCTAGTATATAAATGAAGGTGCCCATGGATAAGGAGTCTATGCACATAGGGTGTAATATAATCAAAATACCTATTCCTCACGTTTTGAATATATTGGGAGTCACTTGGTCCACATCTTATTTTCACAGAGCCATTGCATCAACATGTATGTCTATTTCATGCATCTCCCACCTAGTCAACATAGAAGGAGCTGATTCCTGATATTTAAGTACCAAATGGTGTCAAGTGGTATCCTATGGTGGATCTCCCTATTGGTAATTAGGGACTCAATTTTCTAATGCTTAGCTCCCGTAAGTTTTTTATTATCATGTAAATTTAACTGGTCATTCATTGATTTAATTGATTTATGTGTTCCTACTTTAAGAAGTGCTTGAAAGATTTCGTGTTAGAAACAAATATGGCCTTAGAACATCTGAGGGGCCCTATATGATATCCACACTAGTTCTTGAGGAGATAGTCATTCAAACTGACCCAACCAAAGTATTGGGTGAAAATTATATGGGGATGCCAGTGAAGCCATTGGTTGGATGTAACTTGAGGATGGAAGGGGAGAAGTTGCTAAGGAAGATTTTATTGAGGATGAATGAGCTCAGGATCTAGTTCCCATCCTGTGCAAGAGGATTACAAAAGAGGACCCTTCTACTTTATTCTTGTGGTTTTCTTCAAATATGATTCTTTAAATCCTGCAGAGTAAGAGGATTCTGAGTTTGAGGCCACTGATGAAAATCATGTAGTCTAGTGCAGAGCGTAAAGGCACACACATCATTTCATCACGCAGACCTGGTGAGTTAGATGGGGTCCCTCCACCAATATCTATATAGCATGATCACTAGAGTGATGGACACTCATAGTCACCACACGATGGTCCATGAATTTCTTACTGAGAGGATTCATAATGAAGTGTCTCATTTAGAGGATTCTTGGCTAAAACGGAGGTATGATAACATTAAGAAGCTCCTATAATTATATAAAAAAATCTATCATATAGAGGAGAAGAAAAAAAAGTGTTCTAATTTCATCAATTGTCAATTATAGGCCTCCATAATAAAAAAAAAAGGATTGTGGGGGGGGGGGATCCATCCAAATTGAGGGCCCAAATGGAGTAGGTGGAGAGGGAAATGAGGTAGGTGATACATCAAATAACCATTTTCATGGTTGTACTGAATTGAGAATAGATCAAAGTTGATGAACATCACCCTATGGTAGATGAGGAGGAAGTAGATCTTGAGAGGTCTCAGTAGGTCCTTGATGCCAAAAGTAATAGGTTAACAGAGCTACAATGATTAATTGATGGTTTAGACCCATAGGGGGGATTTTTTCAAGACTCGAGAGAGGCTCTAGGATGTGGATGGCCCTCTCCACTACCGTGGTTTTCGTGGGTTTTTAAAAACCATTCTGTGTGCATGCAAAAATTTATTTTTTTTTCTCTTGATTGTTGCATCTCAATCAAATTTGTAGAATGACCAAAAACTAATCCCTATGATCACATGAGTCATGATGGGTGTGATAAATAAGGGAAAATCACATGATTGGTGGTTTTATTAGAATTTAAAATAAACATAAAACACTCATGGTATGCTATTTTTGACTAACCCATGATAGTGTTTGGGATGGGAGAGGTCACCACTGGAGAATGTGTCTCTCAGAATAGCCAACATGCCTTTCCATCGTGTGTTAGTGAAAAATAATGGTAACTCAAGGGGTATTGAACTTTACCCAAACAAAGGGGATTGAGGAGTTTGAATCATAATACCCAAGATCTAGAAAATAAGAAGAATGACATCATGATATAGGATAAGTGTTCACCATGTTCAAATAAAAATATCCACATCACTTAGTCAATGAATGGGGGAAAAATATGTGGGTCACCCACTCACCATATTCAAAATGTGGGACCAGTCTCAGAATTTCATCCAAATTATTTTGGGGTGTTAACCCAAAATGGATGTTGAGACTTAGCCAAGAATAATTCTATTGGGGGGTCTATTCAGACATGGAGGGGGATTAATATCCAAACAAGGGGAACACAAAGCATAGAGAATGATGTGATGGAATGTGAGAAAGGATTCCAACACTCTTGGGATTACGCTAACATGTTTTAGATCAAATTGGGGTAGGTGTATCAGTCTAAATGAAATTAAAACTCAATTTATTGGGGAGAATCACCTTGGATGATGATGTAGGATCGAAATAGTGATGTAGATGCTCAATTAACAAGAGGGGGGGGGGGGTGAATTGTAAACTTTAAAAAATTCATTTGGAACCTTTAAAGTTAGTTACAAATAACTATGTTTTCCTTAAGAAAAGGAAAGAGCTAAGTTTAACAAAGTTAAACTAAGCAAATTCACAACACCTATAATACCGAATGCAAACTTGGAAAGAGATTCCGAAAGTAGGTTCCGGAAATATGGTTTCAGAAATTGAAACTTAACAAAAGATTACAATATGAGATTATACCTTAAAGCGTATAGAATCTAAATGAAATAGAGTATAAGTAAGGAAGTATAAGAAAGTTATACTTTCCTTATAAAACAAAATGCAGCGGAAATTAAACAAGTAGTTAAACTACAAGTAACAAGATAATAGTCTTTTAACCCAAAGAGAAGGGTATCCAAAAACCTTGAATAAAGGTCCCTTGATTTATACTTTAAAGCAAGTTTGTCTTACCCACACCAGGGTAAGCCCTCGATACGAAGATCGAAGTCTCTGTCTTACTATCCCCGCAAGCCCTCAACTTCAAGGTAGTTGGAAACCTCTGTCTTCCTCAGCAAGGAAGCCCTCGAACTTCAAGGTAGTCGGCACCTCTGTCTTCCTATCCCCGGAAGCCCTAGAATGTAATAACCGACATTCGGAGTCGCACGAAGCTTTGAGATTTAATAAGAGCCTCTCTCTCTTGAAATCACTTTAAGCAGATTAGTCAGCCTTTCAGCAGCACTTCGACACCGAGCTCTTCCAAATGAGCTCCTATTTATAGGTATGGTCGACTCCATCTCCAACGGTCATATTTTTTTTCAAGATCGGAAGGACCTGTACACGTGTCACTTAGACAACGGTTAGTTTATAACAAAATAGACGACATCATTTTATAACAAAACAAGTGTAACAGAATGTACGACATCATTTTAATTCTAACTCAAAAGTTCGGAATGAAAGATTCAGAGTGAAGATTCGGAGTGTAATAGAAATAATAAAGAGTAGACAAATTATATAAATGTAAGAAGAATAAAAGTTCGGAGTCTAACCAAAATATTTTTCGGAGTCTGAATTAATTCAGAGTGTATAAAACAAAGATGATCAGATTTTGTTTAATAGGTGAATTTGGAATGAGAATTTGGAATGATAATTCGTCATCAAAATTCGTAATGAGATTTCATCATCATAGTTCTCAATGAAAATTTATTATCAGAATTTGTAATGAGAATTCTTCATTATAATTCTTAATGAGAATTCAATATCAAACTTCATAAGAATTCGTATCCTGAATCTGGAATAGAACTTAGTCAGAGTTCATATCCGGAATTCAGAATGATACTTTATTATAGTTCTCATCTGGAATCTGGAGTGAAACTTCCTTATAGTTCTTATCCAGAATTCGGGTCCTCAAACAGAATACTTTATATCAATGTTTTGAACAAATCCGAGAAAGCAGAAATGAATCTGAATTTTATACTTAGGAAAAATATGGATGAAAATATGATAAGGATAAATTTCCTTATGAAAGCAATTTTCCTTATAAAATCAATTTTCCTTAAGAAAGCATTTTTCCTTAAGAAAGCATTTTTCCTTAAGAAAGGTGTTTGCGATTTTCAAAACAAGAAGGAATGAAAAATTCATAAGGAAAACCTTATTGACTCAACAATCTCCCCCTTTTTGGAAAGCACAAACATCCTTACGAAAAAGAAATTATAAGAAGAAAGAAAAACATTAAGGCTTATATTCCTTTTATTTGAGGATATTGATGAATACGACTAACTCACCCTTCGGCTTTGAAACACTAAGGATCGTATTCTAGATTTCCGGAGTGGAATTTCATTATGAATAAGAAAGTATTCTTAAATGAAAATCCCCCCCTTAAATAAGCTCTTATTAGTGTTCTTTTTCCTTAGGGATCTTTTCCTTCTCCCCCTTTTGATAAACTCTTATTAGAGTTCTTCTTTTTCTTAAGGATATTTTCCTTCTCCCCCTTTGTGATTTTCAAAAAGAGATCGAGGGAATGGAAAAAAATAACAAAGTACCTGAAAAAATAATAACAACAAAAGAAACGAGAGGCACAATTTTCATTAGGTTTAAACTCTCGACAACAGAGAAAATTAGATACAACAAAAAGATCGGATTTGATTATTTCGGATCTTTTTCCTTCGAAATGAGCCCCTTAATAATAGTCTTGATCTTTTTCAGGTCTTTATGATCTTTTTCAGCTTGCTTCTCTAAGACAACTATTCTTGCAGATTGAGCTTCAATCTTTTCTTCCTGGGATTTCAGCTTTTCTTCATGAGCCTTGATCTTTTCTTCCTGGGACTTCATCTTCTGTTCAAACTCAATCCAATGATCCCTTTCAAACTTCCAGTTTTATGAAACAGAATTGAGCTTCCCATTCAGATCTCTGACTTCTTGGGTCCGAAAGTTCTTTTCATCTGTCAGCTTCTCTTCAAAGGAGGAAGTTGGCTCATTTATCTTCCTGTCCTCAGTCTCAAAGGCATCTTTAACATTGTCTTGAAATTCGTCGAATAACCTCATCTCTTAAACAGTCTTCTTCGACCAGTTTTTCATCCACTTGTAAGATCTTCTATGAGCTTCGTAGACAACAAAAAATGTTTTGAACTGAGCCTCAATCTCAACGCAGTTTTCCATAACCATAGATACGGAGTCTGTTTTCTGATTTAAAGCATGTTGGAGCATCTGGCATCTTGAGTCAATACTTGAGAAGGTCGGAATGGTTCCCACCAACTTCTTTAAGTACTGAACAACAAAATCATGCCCCAACGAGGATGACTCCGAATCTGAAACTTTGCTAGGAGAATTTTCTTCCTCAATAAGCTCCAACTTCCTTTTAGATGAATCACCATATTCTATTTTCTTGCTAGCCACTGATTTCGGAGTCTCAACAAGGATTTTCATTCCCTTGTCTTTTTTCGGAATCGATTCTTGATCAGGAGTTTTCTTCTCGACAGTAGACACTTGAACAATATCATCAACAACTTTTTGAACAACACCTTCCTCATTCTTATCCTTCTCAGGAGTTACTAACTTAGAGGATTCAGCCTCTGAAGTTCGGAGTGACCGGTGTTCCGAAGGCGACCCATTATACTCATCTACTTATTTCAATAAGTCTCTTGTTTCACCACTTGCTTCAGCAACTTGTTCTTCCTCTTCCACTTGTTTAATCTGCTCGAGTTTCTCAACATGTTCGGTTGTAATATCTTTCAGAAAATCAAGGTTTCTTCCTGGAGTCTCAGGTAGAGATTCCAAGGAGAAAGATCTCGGAACTGGAAAGCTTCCGGATACCATTTCATTAAATTTTAACAACGCTTGGACTTCCTCGGCTTCTGACATCTTCTTCTTGAGCTTCTTCACCTTTACTTGTTTTTCAAGCTCATCAGCAGTTTTCTCCTTCAAAGCCTTAGCCTCCGCAGGGTCCAATCCGAACTGCGGATCCCCTTCTTTTCTTTTCTCTTTATCTGCTCTCCACTTCGGAACAACTTCATCAGGATAGGCTTTCTTCTTCTTTGGTTTGGGAGGTGCGGTTTGAGCTTCCTTAGATTTTGGATCCCCAACTTCAGCTGCAACTTCTTTCAACTTTCTTTTCTTTACTGGCTTAGATGATTCCGGTTTAGTAGCCTTCAGAGCCGCTTCTTATTGACTAGGCAGATCGAAGAACTCACCAGTATCCTTGTTAAAAGCCACATCCATCCTCTTAAGGGTATCATCACTGACCAACAAAATTTTTCAAACCCTTGGCTTAGATCTGCAGGCTTCCTTGAAATACTCAAGGCACCGAACTATCAACCTCGATAAAATTTCTGGGTACATTACGATCTGGGCTCTGAGATTTCCTTTCTTAAGATTCTCAATGGTTATAAGAATGTGCCTCATGAAGTTAAACTTCCTTAGATTTATCAGGAAATCTAAGATATAGATCTCACTTTTCTTCAAACTGTCTTTATCACCTTTCCTCGGTACGATAAGCCCTTGTACCCACAACTCTAGAATCCGGAAATTTGTAGGCAAACTAGCAATCTTAGAAGATTTGTCATCTAAGATTCCGAGAGTTTTCAGGGATTTTTCTTTGTCGAAGCTACCCTTAGAATCCGGCAAAACATGAGATATAAACTCAGCTTCTCCTTCATAGGACAGCCCTACCAAGCTTGCTGCCTTGGTATAAGAAAGATTGTAAGTCTTACCATAAGACTTAAAAGAACATTTCTCCCTATTATCTTCCTGAAAGAAGGAAACTGTTTCATAGAACTCAACAAGTAACTCCGAAAAGACATCGTATTGATTCCTCGGTTTGGATACAGCAATATCTTCCCACCCATTCAACTTAATGTTCTTCGAAATAAGAGAATCATAGTTGTTAAAGAAATCCGGATGGACTAACCTTTCTCTGTAAACTAACCATTGTGAAATAGGCTTGGTGGATGACATTTCTTAAGACGCTAACTCCGCAGACATTCGGATCTGAAGTCCTCTGAGAAGTTCGGAACAGAGAAATCTGAAGTTCGGAACGGATTTAAAACAGAGAGGCAGAGATTCGGGACGCGAGATCTTGAGAACCGATGTGGGACAAGTATTTGGGTCCCCTTTATATAGGCAATGGAGCGACGGTTCAACTTCCTCGGTTGATCTAACAGTTGTGATAAGGCGAGATCAGATCTAACGGTTGAAAACTTGAATCCGATCTTTTTGAGGTTTTTATTAAAACAAAAAATTAAGAAAACTATAATCTGAAAACAAAATATAAGAAAATTCCAGCAAGTAAAATATGATTATGAAAACTTGGATAAGGAAATCATACCTTTCGGATTGGTTTCGGAGGATTATTCTCAATGGGTAATATGAAAAAGACTACGAAAAAATCTTTATTATGAAAAGACAAAGTTCTCAAAACATTACTATGGAAAAAAAACTCAGTACGAAAAACAAACTCAGTACGAAAAACAAACTCAGTACAAAAAACAAACTCAGTACGAAATTTTCCATTCCGGATGTTTTCAATATGAACACTTTCATTCCAGAAGTATTTTGTACGAAAATGTCCATTCTGGAAAATTGTAGTTCCGTAAATTCCATTCCGGAAATATTCGATCCGAAAAGTTTGAAAACAAACTTTGAAAAAAAACTTTGTTATTCTATCAAACATATGTACTCCCCCTATGAAAAGGAGTTTATTGTTGTAAGGAGACTTTTTAAATAGAATGTTAATTAAGAAAGATTACCTTACGGTTATCATTCCTAACTTATGTTTAATATATTCAAATCTATCAGAAGGCAAAGATTTTGTGAAAATATCGGCAAGTTGATCTTGCGTTCCGATAAACTGAAGAATAATATCTCCTTTGATTGTGTGATCCCTAAGAAAGTGATGCCTAATATCTATGTATTTTGCACAGGAGTGATGTGCATGATTCTTACTGAGGGAAATGGCACTTGTGTTATCACACGAAATTTGAGTTTTAGTAAAACTCAAGCCATAGTCTGTGAGTGTGTGTTGCATCCACAACACTTGAGCACAACAACTTCCAGCTGCTACATATTCAGCTTCAGCAGTGGAAAGTGCTACAGTATGTTGCTTCATGCAGGACCAAGAAACTAGTGAATCTCTTAAGAAATGACAAGTTCCAGATGCACTCTTTCTATCCATTCTACATCCACCAAATTCAGCATCAGAAAATCTTTTTAGAACAAAATCATTTCCAGAAGTATAAAATAATCCTAGATCCATGGTTCCCTTAAGGTAGCGAAAAATTCTTTCTACTGCCTTTAAGTGAGATTCCTTAGGATTGGATTGATATCTTTCACATAATCATACTGAAAACATTAAGTCTGGTCGACTAGCTGTTAATTATAGTAGGCTTCCTATCATACCTCTAAAAGATGTTTGATCTACTGGTTTCCCAGATTCATCAAGATCTAAAGAGTTTGAGGTACCAATGGGAGTACTTATACTCTTAGTGTTGTCATAACCAAACTTTTTAAGAAGATCTTTAATATACTTATGTTGAGATATGTAGGTTCCTTCTGGTTTTTGAGAAATTTGAAAACCAAGAAAAAATGTTAACTCACCCATCATACTCATTTCAAACTCAGATTTCATTAGACTTGCAAAATAGTTGGTCAAAGATTTCTGAGTTGAACCAAATATGATGTCATCAAAATAAATTTGAACAATCAAAACATTTTTCTTATCTTTCTTTATAAAAAGGGTTGGATCTGCATTTCCCTTAACATAGTTATTTTGAATCAAAAATCCAGTGAGTCTATCATACCATGCTCGTGGCGCTTGTTTAAGACCATACAAAGGTTTGGTAAGTTTAAAAACATGATCAGGATGTTTTGTATCTTCAAAGCCAGGAGGTTGTTCAACAAAAACTTCCTCTTAAACATAACCGTTAAGAAAAGCACATTTTACATCCATTTGGAAAAGTTTGAAATTAAAGAATGCTGCAAAGTCAAGTAAAATACGGATAGATTCAAGTCTAGCTATTGGAGCATAGGTTTCTTCATAGTCTATTCCCTCTTGCTGATTATATCCTTTAGCAACAAGTATAGCTTTATTTCTAACTATGACTCCATTTTCATCGAATTTATTTATGAAGACCCATTTTACTGCAATAACTGAAGTTTCCTTATGTCTTTCAACCAAGGTCCAGACATTATTCCTTTCGAATTCATTTAGTTCATCTTGCATAGCTTTAATCCAATCATCATCACCTAAAGCTTCATCAGTGCTTTTAGGTTCTAATTGGGAAAGAAATGCTAGATGTTCTACTTAATTTCTTAAGGAACTTCTAGTCCTTACAAGTTGATTTACATCACAAATGATACTATCACTGGGATGATTCTTAAGAAACTCCTGATTTGGATTTTGTAAAACCTGTTCATCAACATAGGGTAGAAAATCTTCTGGGGTAAATGTTTCAGAAGTATCTTCTAGAACATCATCCTTATCAGAAGGTTCTTCTATCAAAGGTTGATAATCAGTTTTTGAAAACACATCTGAAGATGTAGGCTGGGATGGTTTGAAAACAAAAGGATCGGACTCATCAAATTTTACATGTACTGTTTCCTCGACAGTACAAGTGTTTTTTATTAAAAACTCTATAAGCCTTAGATGTTGTGGAATAACCTAATAAAATTCCTTCATCGGATTTTGGTGCGAATTTATGTAGGTTATCTTTAGTATTAAAAATGAATACTTTGAAACCAAAAACCTTGAAGTAGGAAAGTCTTGGTTTTCTACCATTCCATAACTCATAAGGAGTTTTATTAAGAAAATGTATAATTAAAAATCGATTTATAGTATAGCAAGCTGTACTTACAGCTTTAGCCCAGAAATGTCTATCAATAGAATATTCAATCAACATGGTTCTAGTTATCTCTTGAAGAATTATATTTCTTATTTCAACTACACCATTTTGTGGAGGAGTTCTAGGTGCTGAAAAATTGCGAGTAATACCTTTCTTACTACAAAAAGTTTCAAAATCAGAATTTTGGAATTCTCCTCCATGATCACTATGAATAGTTTTCAATGGAAGGTTTTTCTCATTTTTAACTTGATCTCTTAATCTTTTGAAATAGGAAAAAGATTCATACTTCTTTGCTAGAAAATAGACCCAACTAAACCTAGTGTAATCATCAACTAGAACAAACAAATAGTATTTGCCTCCAATACTTCTAGTTTGTGTTGGACCAAAAAGATCCATGTGCACTAACTGTAATTCATTGGTTGTTGAGACTTCACCGATTGATTTAAAACTAGATTTATGTTGCTTGCCATATTTACAAGGATCACAAACTTTAGAAGAATCAAATCTAAGCTCCGGTAGATCCTTAACTAGTTTCTTCTTAGAGAGTTTACATCAGTTCCTAGGGTTACAGTGACCTAGTCTTCTATGCCATAACCAAGAATGATCTTCCATTGCACTTAAGAAAGGTAAATCTTGGCTTCTGAGGTATTCTAAGTTCAGAGTGTAAACATTCTCTTGCCTATTGGCTGAGAGAATAAATTCTTCCTTGGAATTGTGAACTAAGCACTTAACATTCCTAAAATTCACAAGGTAACCTTCATCACATAACTGACTTATGCTAATGAGGTTGTGCTTAAGACCTTTAACAAAAAGAACATTTGAAATCAAGGTTTTACCAAGAAGAACAATATTACCAATACCAACAATCTCTCCCTTAGCATTATCTCCGAAAATTACCTTTCCTCCTTTCGTTTTGATAATCTTTTTAAAATAGCTTTTGTTACCAGTCATGTGCTGGGAACATCCACTATCCATGTACCATGTATTTTTGCTGGTACTCTATTCACCTGAAATCAAGAAGAAAATTAGACTTTCGGAATCCAAACTTGTTTGGATCCGAGATTTCCAGACAATAAAATTATTGGAACCCACATCTTCTTAGAGAAGTAAGCTTTGTGAAATCCTAAAGATTGGGTTTTGTTTAAAGAACAATTCTTTGCCCAGTGACCACCACATTGACACTTGGTACAAAATGGGGCACTTTGAGGAACAAAATAATTGTTACTGAAAATTGGTTTTGCATGGGTATAACTAAATCCAGATTTATTTCTTAAAGCTCGTATTTGGGAATACATCCTATCAAAATTTTCCTTACCATGGGTAAAGTTTGATAAACACTTCTTTAAGGAAAAAATTTCAGACTTTAGTTTTACAACCAAGTTTTTATCCTCAAAATCATTAGTTTTAGAACTAGAGAAAGGCTCGAAAACATTTTTATTAGAAATTACTTTTTCTAATTCTTTAGAAAGTTTGTTCTTCTCAGAACTTACTTCCTCAAGATTTTTTGAAATACTTTCAAAATCAGTATTTTTCTTATCAAGACCTTTAGAAAGATCTGATATCTCTTTTGTAAGAATAAAATTCCTAGAGTTTTCCTTATAAAGTTTCTTATTGAGTTTGGAATTCTCAATCTCAAGAAGTTCAGCAAACCTAGAGACTTCTTCATAAGTAGGTAAAGTATTTTCTTCATCAGAAGAAGATTCTTCATCAAAAGAGTTATAATACTTAATATAATTAGAATTTAAAGAAACATTGGTCAATGATTTAGCATTTCGTACCTTAGCCATGAAACAATGATTATCAATAGGTAATCTGGCTATAAGACCAAGATTCTTCTGTCCTGAAGATTCATGCTCAGAAGATTCATCTGAAGAGTCACCACCACTGGCACTCTAGGTATCATTGGATTTCAAAACATTCTTAGCTTTAGCTTTATAATACTTCTTTTTGTTCCTGTCTGAATGTCTTTCTTTTCTTTCTTTCTTTTTGAGCATAGGGCAATCTGGTCTAATATGTCCAGCTCTTTTGCATTCATAACAAGTAACTTCTCCATCTTTCTTATCTTTCCTTTCCTTTTTCTTATACTTGGATTGGAAATTTCTCTGGCCAGCTATCTTGTTCATCCTTTGAGAAAGATTTACTAATTCATTTTCAAAGATTTCACTCTCACTAGATTCGGATTGGAAAATAACTTTCTTAGACTTGGATCTGGTTACTCTCTTAGGAGTCTTAGCTTTCATCTGATTTGAAGTTGTATTAAAAGCAACAGTACCATTTTTATTCTTCTTCTTGATGTTGACTGCATCTCTCTTCATTCTGGTTTCATGTTGTAGAAGAGTTCCAAAAAGCTCATCAAGAGAGATCTGAGTGACCTTCCTGTTTTCATCTATAGATGTTCTTTTGGATTCCCACTCATTGGGCATAATATCAATTATTTTATCCACAAGAGCTTCATCATCTAGACCTTTCTCTCCCATAGATTGTAGACTGTTGAATATAGTCATAAATCTCTGTTGAACTTTACAGATAGGTTCTCCATAAGGAAAATTGAAGCCATGATATTCAGCTCTAAGCATAGCTCTCCTCGTCTCAATCACTTTAGAAGTCCCAAAGTGTGTAACCTATAACTTCTTCCAGATACTGTTAGCTGCTTCACATGAAGAAATTTGGCTATATATATTTCTAGTAATTGAACAAAGTAGAGTATTGCGTACCTTATAATTGAGTTGATATTCTTGCTTTTCCTGGTTAGTGAAAGTTCTAACTTCCTTGTCAGGAATTTTATAATCTCCAGTAAGCATAACAAAATTGTCTACTCCAGTATTGATAACAAAAGTCTTCATCCGATCTCTCCAGTACTCATAGTCATTACCATCAAATATATGTGGTCTTGTAGGATTTAGATTATCAATCGAACCAACATTAATTCCTGCCATACTAGAAAAACTTTTGGCACACAAATTTGTTAGTAGAAAAAGTATGTAATCACAAAGTTCGGATTGGAAATTTTCGGAATGGGAAAGTTCGGAATGATAAAGTGAGCAAGAAAAACTTATTCGTGAGTATAAGTATTTCAGAGACATTCTCTGATACCAATTGTAGGATCGAAATAGTGATGTAGATGCTCAATTAACAAGAGGGGGGGGGGTGAATTGTAAACTTTAAAAAATTCCTTTGGAACCTTTAAAGTTAGTTACAAATAACTATGTTTTCCTTAAGCAAAGGAAAGATCTAAGTTTAACAAAGTTAAACTAAGCAAATTCACAACACCTCTAATACCGAATGCAAACTTGGAAAGAGATTCCGAAAGTAGGTTCCAGAAATATGGTTTCGGAAATTGAAACTTAACAAAAGATTACAATATGAGATTCTACCTTAAAGAGTATAGAATCTAAATGAAACAGAGTATAAGTAAGGAAGTATAAGAAAGTTATACTTTACTTATAAAACAAAATGCAGCAGAAATTAAACAAGTAGTTAAACTACAATTAACAAGATAATAGTCTTTTAACCCAAAGAGAAGGGTATCCAACAACCTTGAATAAAGGTCCCTTGATTTATACTTTCAAGCAAGTCTGTCTTACCCACACCAAGGTAAGCCCTCGATACGAAGATCAGAGTCTCTGTCTTTCTATCCCCGCAAGCCCTCAACTTCAAGGTAGTTGGCAACCTCTGTCTTCCTCAGCAAGGAAGCCCTCGAACTTCAAGGTAGTCGGCACCTCTGTCTTCCTATCCCCGGAAGCCCTCAAATGTAATCACCAACATTCGGAGTCGCACAAAGCTTTGGGAGTTAATAAGAGCCTCTCTCTCTAGAAATCACTTTAAGCAGATTAGTCAGCCTTTCAGCAGCACTTCCACACCGAGCTCTTTCAAATGAGCTCCTATTTATAGGTAAGGTCGGGTTCTTCTCCAACGGTCATATTTTCCTTAAATATCGGAGGTACCTGTACACATGTCACTTAGACAACGGTTAGTTTATAACAAAATAGACGACATCGTTTTATAACAAAACAAGTGTAACAGAATGTACGACATCGTTTTAATTCTAACTCAAAAGTTCGGAATGAAAGCTTCGGAGTGAAGATTTGGAGTGTAATGGAAATAATTAAGAGTAGACAAATTATAGAAATGTAAGCAGAATAAAAGTTCGGAGTCTAACCAAAATATTTTTCGCAGTCTGAATTAATTCAGAGTGTATAAAACAAAGATGATCAGATTCTGTTTAATAGGTGAATTCGGAATGAGAATTCGGAATGAGAATTCGTCATCAGAATTCGTAATGAGATTTCATCATCATAGTTCTTAATGAAAATTCATTATCAGAATTCGTAATGAGAATTCGTCATTAGAATTCGTAATGAGAATTCAATGTCGAACTTCATAAGAATTCGTATCCTGAATCTGGAATAGAACTTAGTCAGAGTTCATATCCGGAATTCGGAATGATACTTTTTTACAGTTCTCATCTGGAATCTGGAGTGAAACTTCCTTACAGTTCTTATCCAGAATTCGGATCCTCAAACAGAATACTTTATATCAAAAGTTTTAAACAAATCCAAGAAAGTCGAAATGAATCCGAATTTTATACTTAGGAAAAATATGGATGAAAATATGATAAGGATAAATTTCCTTATAAAATCAATTTTCCTTATAAAAGCAATTTTCCTTAAGAAAGAATTTTTCCTTAAGAAAGAATTTTTCCTTAAGAAAGCATTTTTCCTTAAGAGAGCATTTTTCCTTAAGAAAGCATTTTCCTTAAGAAAGGTGTTTGTGATTTTCAAAACAAGAAGGAATGAAAAAGTCATAAGGAAAACCTTATTGACTCAACCGATGAGTGATGAACAAAGAGCATGAATGATGCAGTAGATGACCAATATTAGAATAAGGGCTTCTCAGGAAAGATCCTATCATGAATTGCAATTTTATGTTGTGAAATAGTACTATAGACACAAAATTTATTATCATACGACAAGGAAATGTTTTTTCATAATTTAATATCATGTGACCAGGAAATCGAGACACTGCACACGGTTTAAGGTAATGCAGCCTAGACCATAGAAAATATTATAAAGTCATGTTCCAAGGACTGTAAGGGATGTTTTTGAAAGGGATGTATGTGAAATCAAAGGAAAATTAACTGAAGTTAATAATGAGACCTATTAGATCACTTGGTGTCACATAAAACACCCTTGAGAAAAATCATTCACAGTCTATAGTCATGATGTTTGCACATGGTCTTTGTTCTGTGTTTAACATCAAAGAATTTGGACCATGGGGAACTCCAGAAGGATATGTGTAGTGTGGTGATTTGAAAAAATTGACATGAATGGGGGTCTAAGAGACCTAGTTACACACAACATATTTCTAAAGAGACTTATTTCAAGCTTATTGTCATGATAATTGGCCTAAAAACAAGGCATTTTCATCAAGAACACTTGTGAATAAGCCAAAATGTAAAATTTTATGTGAATGAGTCAAAGGTGGCTAACATACCAAAGAAGTATTTAGAGAAAAATAAAGCAAAGTTTAGGGCCATAAGGCTTTGAACTAAACTTAGGCTAAGTGGCCTAAGGGTTGGTTATTTTTTGGTTGGACTGAGATATGAGAAGTATGGGCGTCACTACGTATCCCATAAGGATGGGAATCAAGATACACATTGTTTTCAAGGTGGATTCACATAGTTTATGTTCATACAATCTGGACCATGGGGTAAAAATGGGTATTTGAGGGTGCTCAAGTGGTAAAAGAGTCAAAATCCAATGTGAATGAGGCATAGAATCCCTGTACCAAGTGATGTGATGTTGAAGCTAGTTTCCCACAGTTTAAAGTCATACAATATGGACCCTGGAAAATATTTTAAAGTCATGATGCTTAGACTATGGGGGAATTTTTTTCCAAGGGTATATGTGTGGAATTCAAGAGATGAAACATTATATAAATTAAGAAAAGGAGGCTCAAATACCACATACACATCTTATAAAAAAACGGAAAATAGTTTAAGGTCATAATGCTTGCACAATAATTGAGGCCTAGGGGATTAAGGGTTGGTGAATTTGTAGCTAAACCTATATATGAGTAGTTTGGGAATCACTATGTATACCATAAGGATGGGAATCAATCCACACATTGTTCTAGAACACTACATGGTGGAAGACCAACATCAGTAGGGGTAATCCTTTTTAGAGAGGGGAATCGAGGCTCCCCATGGTTATCCTAAGGCATCCCATTATCAGGGTAAGGGGTTAGGTTTGTCTACTATCGCATAATTATCATATGAGGCATCTCGATTTGAGATGGTGTAAGGTCATGGTTTAATTTCATACAATGAGGACATCAACGAGGATTCAAATAGTTTATGTTCATAATGTTTTGACCTACTTAAAATAGTTTCAAGTCATGTTTCCTAGACTATAGTATCTTAGTTTAAGGTCATAGAGTTTAGACCATTGTGTGGATATTAGTTTAAGGTCATAAAGCTCATAACAAGAGGATGAAGGGACTCAAGAAGATATGTGCAGTTTTCTGTTTTGATAATCCCAATGTGAATGAGGGACAAGGATACCGAACACCTCATAATATAATATAGAGAGTAAACTTGTACATTTTTTAAAGACATGATGCTTGGAATTAAACTCCTAGTTTAAGGTCATAGAGTTCAGAACAAGCACATAGTTTAACATTTTTTGTCTGGGACATGAAAATGTTTTTTAACATCGTATGGCGAGGAAAAATTTGGTTGTGAAGTTTACTTTCATGAAGCTGTGATGATGGTGCTACACAGTTTATCGTTATGCAACTAGGATACTGGTGGTACATTGTTTGTTGTCACATGAATTGGATGATGGTGCTACAAAATTGGTCTTCATGAAGCTAGGATAGTAGTGATATGTATTTTATCATCATGTTGCTAGGATTATAGTGCTACACAGTTTATCTTCATTCATCTAGGACACTGGTGGCTTCTCATATGAATTACTACTTGAGAAAAATTTCATTGGTGGGAGGAGTGATACGTTCTCTATCCATGGTGATCAAAGAGTATGAACCATTGGAATATACCTTATGAATTATGTAAGTACAATCCCACTTGGGATCCCACATTGGTGGATTCTTTCTAGGTATCATTGGAGTCTTAAGAGCCAGTACTATGTCACCTAGGATAAAGGAGAAGAGTCAACCATTCTTGTTGAACACTCTGGATTTCTTGTCCTGTTGCCTCTCTATATTATCAAAGGCCTAGATCATCTTCTCTTTGATGAATTACAGCTTAGTAAGATGAAATTATTCCAATATAACTAGAATATAGTAGTAATATAAAACGTTTCGGAGAAATGGAAGATAACCTCGATGGGCAGAACTTCCTATGTTCTGAACACTGGGGAATATGAAGTCACCTAGGTGGAATTTTGAGTTGACATTCGATAAGACCAAAAGAAAATGGGGATTTTTTCTAGCTAAATTTTCTTATTCTAGACCACCATATTCTGTATAATGGAATAGAGGGTCTTATTTAACACCTTTATATTCCCATTTTCGTACATGTTATTTCAATAAGTATGGTTTGACCAAACACTATACTTGACATACAATCTCTTCATCTCAGATTCACAAATGTTTGTAATATTTTTAGTGAGAATTGTGTGAGTGGATTCAGATCGATGGATGATGTGAAAGATCAAAAATTCAATAATGGATTTATCCTTCAATTCCTTAATTGGTATCTCTACTTCCCACTTATATATGAAATCCATTGTGGTCAGAATAAATCTGCACTGTTGAGATGTTGCTGGTGGATAAGGTCCTACAACATCGAGTCCCCATTTTAAAAATGGACAAGAATATTTGGCGGTGTGGAGGGGATATAGTGGTTGATGCACAATATTGGAATGGATATAAAATGCATGTCACCTCTTGGAATACACGATGATATCATAGACCATGGCAGTCCAGAAGTATCCCATCAACTGAATCTGGTGGGAGAGCTTTAACCCTACATGATGGGTGCCACATGACCCTACATTAACTTCCTGCATAACCTTGAGAATCTTGTATCATTGTATGAAATGGAGGAAAATTCCATAAAACTCACATCTATAGAGAGTCTTCTCATGGTTAGGCCTTATTTAGAGGGAGAAATGTGTTTCACAGTGATGTATTTTCTCATGCTCAGCTTGATCTGATGGGATAAATCCATGTTGGAGATACTTGATGAATGTAGTTTTCTAGATAGTGGTTTCTTTAACTATGGGGAACTCAGAGGTCTTAATATAGAAATTCCAAAAATTAGATAGTTTAACTTTTATTCATCATCACCTCCTAGAATGATGGGAGCGATGACTCTCCGAAGCACCACATGAATGAACATATCATCCTAGTCAGGTTCCTAAAGAGATGCAGTTAAATTGGAGAATGAATCATCTCAAAAATTATTTGACCGATGTACATGAGTCACTTCTGACTAAGAAGGGAATTGGGCCAAGGATCTGATATGGTTTGAAAGTTCCTCAGTAGGACATGAATCCAGAGAAGTGTGAATGGCTGTTGGGTCATATGGGAATCTCCACTAGGTGGTCTGAAACTTTATATCGATGGATCCTGTAGGAATGATGTTATGAGGGCCGGTGGGATTCTCATAGACTTTAGGGGTTCAGTAATGTTGTGGTTTAGTGCTAATTATGGTCTGGGAAACTCCTTAGGTGCGGAGGAACGTGCCCTTCTTTCAGGGAATTTGGTTTGTAGGGGACACAGTCTTCTAGTAGTAGAGATTGAGTCTGATTCGGAGTTCCTAGTTAGCGTAGTTCAGGGGAGTCACACATTTCCATGGAAATTGAGCTATATCATCTGCAGATGTGATATGGAATCCAAGAATGAACAAATGCTCCATCACAATCGGAGGGAATAGAACTTTTTGGCGGACTCTCT
Source organism: Viscum album (assembly GCA_963277665.1). Classification (NCBI taxonomy): domain Eukaryota; kingdom Viridiplantae; phylum Streptophyta; class Magnoliopsida; order Santalales; family Viscaceae; genus Viscum; species Viscum album. The sequence goes on from OY728130.1 coordinate 302,639,744, forward strand.
AACACGTAGGGGAAATCAAGAGGAAGCCTTGATTATTTATGATAATCTAGGATCTCTTATGGATGAATGATAGTCGGTCATTCATGGAGATGCCTTGGGTCTTCCCTACTTTCGGCCCCCCCTGAGAGATCCTGTTCAGTTGTTTTTTGTTTGATCCCTCTTCTACGCTTAATAAAATAATAATTAATTTGGTTCCACTATAGCAAGGGAATGAGCTCCATCTTTCTAATGATATAGTATCCATTAATATATTTTAGGAATAAATCAGATTCTCCATTCACATGAAAATGGGGTACATCAATCTTGAGAGAAAACTCTGGATCAATGATGAGAGCCTAATACTCTGCATCATTATTGGTGTAGCCTTCTGAAAACATGAATGAATACGAAAAGACAACTTATACAAGAGTGATGAAGATGATCCCCAGACCTACTCTGTTGAGCTTGACATTGTTGATACTTCTAGCAGTTTTACTTAGGGAGGCAATGTCAAAGTTTATATTCTAACATGGAATTTTTAGGGCCATGCTGATGATCATGGTGATGAAGGTTTCAAGTGTTTTTTTTCAAGGTATGTTTTGAGGAAAGGAAATCACATTACTTTTTTTTGGGGAAACAATTAATTTGGGTTTGTTGTGTAATTAATTTGACCCATGTTAATTGGGATAATGCTTTGCTGATTTTTATTTCATATAAATCATTATTTGTATTGATAACTTGATATGCAAGCTTGATAGGAGAAAGGGGGAGTGAATGAGATGCTACCAATATGAAAATAATCCTATTCATATTGTTTTTCAAAAGAATCAAAAAAAGAATCATATTTAAATTTATCATATCTGGATGGCATAGAGAAAGAATTGGTGCTAATTGTTTTTCAGAATAATCATATTCAGATTGAAGTGGTGGTGTCGATTGTTTTTTAAAACAATTACATTCTCTGTGAAAGTAAGAGGTGGTACAAATCAAAGGTGGTACCGATGACAAGAGGTACTGATAAAAAAATTGATGCCAATGGATAGTGGATCCTATCTAAGTGGTTCCGATGGAAGAGGTGATGCCGATGGAAGATGAGAAAATGATTGTTTTTCCAAACAATTTTATTCAGATAGAAGAAAAGGAATGAGATGGTGTTAATAGAGAATGAATCATATCAAATTGCTTTGCATCGTATCTAGGCATACCATCCTTATTAGATTGTATTGTATCATATCCAGTAATCATAAGAAACAATCATAACCAGAATGATCATAACTAGAAATAATCATATCCAGAATGATTATATCTAGAATGATCGTATCTAGAATTATCATAACCAGAAATGATCATATCCAGAATGGTTGTATCTTGCATGATCATAACTAGGATGATCATATCTGGGATGATCATAACCAGTATGATTGTAACCAGAATGATCTTAACCAGATATGATCATATTCAGGATAATAGTATCTAGACCATTTGTATTCAGAAAAGATCATGCATGGGTGGAGATGGAAAGAAATAATCAGGAATGAATGGAAAGTTATAATATATTCAAATTGAATTCAAATGATGCTAAAGCTGACCCTCAATGATTTCATAGTCCTGAAGGTAGTCATGATACAAGCACATGTTGGTGAATGAAGTGTGTTATCTCATGTGTGTAAATAGAAAATAAAATATAAGGAGACTACTAAATGAATTGTAAAAGGGAGATCCTTTCATTAAAAGGAATGATTCTATCTCAAGTGGAGAAGTGCATTTCATCAAACACATTCAATTGGTATTGTATCAAGAATTGTTTTGAATAAATAATTATGAGAGTATTAGATTTAGACCCATGTATTTCTCATCAATGGTAATCATATTGACATTTTAAATGGGAGTCTGGAAAAGGAGAGATAAATATTGTAGAAGATTTGAGAAGAATCGAGAAGCATTGATGAAGTCATAATTTCTCTGAGATTTTAGGAGAAATTCAAATTTTAGGGAATTTAAGTGAGCAGGAATGTGTTTTGGGATTCCTTCATAAACATGATTTCAGTCACCTATAAAAGTAATGAAGTACATTGTACTTTTGTGACTTGCAGAGAGAGAAGCTCTGAGTTTCTAGAGATAAGGAGAGTTCAATTCCATTTGGATTGACAATTGTCTTGGGTGGTGCTGATTCATTCACATTCTATTCGGCATGAAAATTGTATTTGGGAATTGAAGTGGGGTTGATTCTACTCTATTGTTTTCTATCTGAAAATAATATTGGGAGCTTTGTTTTGAAGGAATAAGACAGGAAGCCTTGTTTTGAAAGAATCAAACTGGGAGCTTTGTTTTGAAAGAATTGGGCAGGGGAGCTTTGTTTTGAAAGAATCAGACTGGGAGCTCTGTTTTGAAATAATCGGACTCAGTAAAGTTCAGACTCAATGCTTCATAACAAATTCCAGGTGGTTCTTACCTTTCTTATGGGTAAGGAATTGATGAATTTTATTACAATTTGAATACATCTGTAGAAATTGAAATGAATCCCTGGAAATATGGGTTGTTACAAGAAAACTATATTGCTCTATTGTGCTAAGAGAGAGCACATTATCATGACTGAATAATGTGTGTCCTATTATACACCATTAATAAAATCAAAGATGTGGTTCATCTAGTTTTTCCCTATCTAAGTGATGGAAGTCACCCCGACATTGTAGAGGATGGTGTGTGTTAGTATTGACCCTACTATTTGGGAGTTGGGGCTAGTCTCCTGATGAGTCTAGGGTAGGAACAAACTAGTGAACCTCACATTATATAAAGATATGGATGACTGAAATCCACCTGGCGAGGAGGGGGTTGGGGTGCCGCATGGGTGAACCGCTGTTCTGAAATGCTAGCCCATAACTAGTGGTATCATAGGGAATGCACCTAGTGGCGATTCAGAATGCTGCCGGTTGGACCTTGGTGGTGGGAGCAAAGTCCCAAGGTGTTATACGGAGGTGACATGACATAAATGGTCGCAATTGAGAGATGTCGAAGACATTGACTCCACTATGAAGGGTGGATTTCATGGAGGTGGTTTTATCCCCTGAGAGAGAGGGTGGACCATAGTGGTTTGCAACCTGAAGAGTGGGTGGACAATTTATGACAATGAAAAAGAAGGAGCATCCCCCGAGTCCATGCTTGGTATCCAGTTACTTGGATGCAGACCATTTCAAAGACACACATAAGGCCACGATACTACATGCATGAGGACGTGCATGGAATGTTGGTGGGATAATTTCATGACCCAATCATGGGGGTCCTGTCCCACACCAGCAAGAATATGAAAGCTGTGGTTCATTTGGTTTGTCCCTATCGAAGAGATGGGAGTCGCCCCAACGTTGTAGAGGATGATATGTGTTAGTATTGAAACCACTGGTTGGGAGATGGGTCCACTCTTCTGATGAGTCCACAGTAGGAGGAAACCAGTGAACCTCACCCAATATGAAGATCTGGATGGCTGAACCCCGCCCGCCTTGGAAGGGGTTGAGGTGCAACATGGGCGAACTGCTGTTTTGAGACGCTCAGCCTATGAAAAAACACAATAATGTTATTGTTTCATAATGCTACACGAGTAAAAGGGTACATCGTACTCATTGAAATCCAAGGATTGTTTTCTTAGTGGATTGTAATGTATTGGATCATTTCCAAACTATAAAAAGGACGTAGATATTCTTATTGAATAGTGAACCTTGTAAATCTTTGTGTTACTTTGGATGTGTGTTTATTTTTTTCTCAGTAAGGAATTGAAATTATTAATAGGTGGTGAATGTTGTTTCAATTGAAAAAAAAAACAGAAAAGAAAAATGGTATCAATAATTTTCCCTACCCCTCTCAGTGATACAGTACTCAGATTGGGAACTTTAATTTGGTATCAGAGGAGGTTTCCTTCTCTATTATTTGATAATGGAGAAAGTGAACTATGTGAATAGTAAAGGTATTCTGGTCTTTAATGGAAGGAACTATCATATCTGAAAATATATAATGGTGCCATATCTTATGTCTACCATTTATGATGTTCTGGAAGCTGCGACAGTTGAGTTTCCTCCCATTGATGATAGTTATCCACTTAAACTTTATAACAAGAAGTTTCTCAATAATAATGGAAGGGATAATAATGCTATATTATCGTCACTTTTTGAAAGTCAATTCTTGAGAGTGAAAGGTGTTGCCACAACTAATGGTATATTGGAAAAGTTGAAAAACATAGACAAAGTAAATAAAAAAGTTACAAAGAAAAAGTTACAAATATGGATATTGAAGTACAAAGATTTGAAGATGGGTGATCATGAATCTGTTAGGGAATTCTTTACTAGGGTGAATGACATTGTGAGTACTATTATATTTCTTGGTGAAAATATGTAATACTCTTCAATTGTTGAAATTGTATTGAGAATCCTACCTGAAAAAATCGATGCAAAAGTTTCTTCACTGGAAGACAGAGATCCTGATACATTGTCTCTTGATGATTTATATAGAACTATTATTACCTATGAAATGTGAATAGAGAATGATATGAAGATAAAAACAAAGGTTTATAGTGAAATTTATTTCAAGGATATAAAGGAATAAAATTCAAAAAATATTGTTATTGAAGAAAAGGATGGTGATTCTAACTCTATAAATGACGTATATAAAAATCTCAATGAAATCATACCCTTGTTTTATAACAATGTGAAAATAGGTACATGGTAATAAAAAGGGAAACATCCCTTGAAATGTTTTGAATGTAGGGTTTTTAGTCACATTGTGGCTAATTTTCCGTGAAGAAAGAAATAATAGGAAAATGATATTGAAGAAAGAAAGACAAGATGATCGTGGAAGAAAAATGGAGATAGGGGAAAGGAAAAGAAATTCTTCAAAACAAAAAGAAAAAATTTCTTGTCCAAAGATGAAGAATAAGAAGAGAGTGATGAAGAATCCAAAAAATACATTGATAATAGTTATGAAAATACTTTCATTTCTATAGTGAATGATGAATAATTCAGAAGTAGTTGTTCTGAAGATAATGAAACTCATCTTGAAATGCATGTGAAAGAAGATTTGAAAGGATGTCTGAGAATAGTCAGAAGGATTGGAAAGCAAAAAAAAAGATGGAATACAAATGCTCAAGAAACCAAGAATGTTTTGCTGATGAGAAAGAAAATCTGGTCAAAGAGACTGATTATTTGAGGAAATCTGTTAAAGGAGAAAATAATCGTAATGAGCATTTAGAGGTGAATTTGAAAGAAAAAGAAAAAAGAGTTGGACCTTGTCCAACAAAAACTCCCTAAAGTGGAAAATATTAGTCTATGTTTCCAAAACAATATCACTGAATTTTGTGAATGTTATTGTAATGAAAAACTTTGGATGGTTCAACAAAAGATACCTTCAAAATGTTAGAAGAAGAATGGAATTATTTTTGAAATGAAGAAAGATAGGAATGTTATGTATGTGGCCAAGACCAACAAGGTTGGTAATGTTTTGAAACAATCTTAATTTGTAAGTGTTTCCAATACTTCTAGTTCTGATAATTTAGAAAGGAAAATAAGGAATCCTATTGATAATAGAAAGGTTGCTGAATTAGAGAAGAAAGAGAAGAAGGTGGATGAGAAAACATTCACAATTATGATTAGTGTGGAGGTTTTAGAGGCAAATATTCTTTCTATGGGTATTTTTGGTATTGTGGGGGATTCAGGCACACAACAAGTATGTGTTTGTTCAATAAAAAACATTACTATTGTCCCACAGGTTTTGAAAGGAATAGATTGTGGGGGAGTCAATCGCCTCAAAGAGAGAAAAATGAGAAGGTTGTCTTGATGAAATATGAAAAGAATGAGGTGAGGATTGAAAATAGGTTCCAACCCCTGGATATAATTTCCGAGAGATGTGAAAAAATTAGACACCTTTCAAATGGATGTCTTGTTTTGTTATCGGCTTAGCATATGATTCTCAGTTCTCAAAATCCGAAGGAAAAGAATGAAAAGAATGAAGAAAATACGCTTGTTTTTGAAACTACATTAAAATATGTGAAAGGAGAATGACCCTGGATACTTTATAGTGGGTGTTCTTAACATATGACAGGAGACATGAAATTGTTGAAGGATGTGAAAGATTTTAAAGTAGGCACAACGACATTTGGCAATGAGAATCATTAAAAATCAATGGTGTTGGGTCTGTCATCCTTGGAAAATAAAAGATGATATCTAAGAAAACATTGTATGTTGATGGGATGAAGCAAAATCTACTAAGTGTTTCAAAATTTTACGATGTGGGTAACAAGGTTATCTTCCAGAAAGATAGATTTTTTTTAATGAGTGAAGAAGATGGTAATATTGTTACAAGAGGACAATGTACAAAAGGAAACTTGTTTCATGTTGGTGATTCACAAAACTCTTGTTACATGAGTATGGTAGAAGAGAATCAGTTATGGAATAAAATTCATGGAAACATGTGTTAGAGAAACATGATAAATTTAATCAAAATAAAAAGTGTACAAGAAATTCCTATTTTTCCAAGAAATAGATATTTGTGTTGCACTATTTTCTAGAAAGGAAATATTACAAATGTTGTGCATAAGAAATTTGATATTTTTTCCAAAAAAACCCATGGATATGATCCATTCCGATATATATGGGCCAATGAGAAAACAATAAACATATATAGATAAGTACTTCATTACTTTCATTGATGATTTGACTCGCATTAATTGTGTTATGTACATGAAACACATATCAGATTCTTTGAAAATGTTTAAAAGTTTCAGAAGGAAAGCTAGTAAAGAAATTGAGAATTTTGTAAAGAATTTGAGAACTGATAATGGTGGTGAATACAAAAATGAGGTTATTTATAACTATATTGAGATTTATGTAATTCTGTATGAGTATATCTCTCCATACACTCCCCACCAAAATGGGGTTGTTGAAAGAAATAATTGTACCCTAGTGGAAATGGGAAGAACCATGTTACTTGACCATGGACTTTCTCATTACTTTTAGAGGCAATCCATGAGTACTACTATTTATATTCAGAACAATTATGTCTACAGGACTCAATCAGGTATGACCCCTATGAATTGTTTAATGAAAAAACACCATGTTTTAATAACTTTAGAGTTTTTGGGAGTCCTTGTATTAAAAAAAAGAGGTGGAAACTATGGTACATTTGAGAAGAAAGGTAAGGATGGAATCATTATCAGATAATATTCGCAAATAATAAGATACAAATAACACAACAACAAAATAAAAATAATTGTCAATTTTTTTGATGTTAATGTGATTGAAGAATCTAAGAAATGGAAACATGTTCAGACAGACAAAGAAGTTGAGAAAGTTGATGAAGATAATTCTAATAAAAATATAAATGATTAAAATCCTAATAAATGTGAAGAATCGGACTCAGATATTTCCAATGATGAGGAAGAAAATCAAAAATCACATCCAAGGCTGAGGAATCATGTGGAAGCATAGAATATAATTGGTGATAAATATCAGAAAGTTCAAAAAATAATGAAAACCAATTCCATTACACATGCTTATTTGTATTCAAAAGTGGAATCGAATGATGTGAATGAAGCTTTTGGGAATTCATAATTTGTTCAAGCCATGAATGACGAATTGGATCTAATTGAAAAAATAATACATGGGAACTCATACACAATTCTGAAAACAAAAACACCATTGGAACAAAATGGTTATTATAGAACAAGATGAATGAAAAAGGTGAAGTTATAAGAAACAAAGCAAGATTGGTTTGAAAAGGGTATTCAAAGAGTGAGGGTATTGATTTTGAGGAAACCTTTTCTCCAGTGGAAAGACATGAAACAATTATAATCTTTCTTGCTCTTTCTGCACAACGAGGCTACAAGATCTTTCCAATGAATGTTAAATATTCTTTCCTAAATGGTGATATTGAGGAAGATGTTTATATTAAACTACCATGTGGATTTGTTATTGGAAAAGATGAAGGTTTTGTGTGCATATTTCAATAATTAAATTTATGGCCTAAAACAAGCTCCGAGGACATGGTATTCTAAATTGGATACATGCTTAAAGAAGATGAATTTTAACAAAGGAAGAGTGGATAAAAATATTTACATCAGAGAAATTCAAGAGTATTCCCTCACTGTAACTGTTTATGTTGATGATATTATCTTTTTTGGGAACTATGGTGTATGTTGTGAGTGATTTTATAAAGAAATGAAGAATGTATTTGAAATGACCATGTTGTGAGAAATGAAATACTTTCTTAGGATACGAGTCTAGAAAAATAAAGAATTCATTTTCCTCTCCCAAGAAAATTATTGAATAGAACTTCTCAAGAGGTTTGGCATGGAAAATTCAAAACCTATTTCCACCACCATTTCAGTGGGAACAAAGCTGAGTAAAGATGGTGATGGAAATGAAGTGGACCAGAAAGAGTATCAAAAGATTATTAGAAGTATATTGTTTTTGAATACCTTAAGAACTGACATTGTTTATGTTGTTAACTTATGTGCATGATTTTAGAGTGCTCCAAGAGAATCACATATTATTTTTGGAAAAATAATTCTCAGATACATCAGCAGAACAATAGAATTAGGAACCAGGTATTGCAGCTCAGATAGTATTGATTTATTTTGGTATTTTGATGAAAATTTGGTTTGAAATGTTGATGATAGAAGATCTACATATGGTGGTGTATTCTTTTTGAGAAATAATTATGTTTGTAGGAATTAAAAGAAAAAAACTCAGTAATTATCAGTACGGCTAAAGCTGAGTATATTGTTTCTACTCTAGCCGCTACTCAACTTGTGTAGATGAAAACACATTTGGAATATTTACTTGTAGAAGTGAACTTAACCTTGCTATTGGGTTATGACAATCAAAGTACAATCAATATCACTAGGAATCCAGTGTTACATTCCCTTTCAAAACATATTGATATCAATTATCATTTCATAAATGAGAATGTGGAGAATAATGAATTGAAGATGGATTGTGTTCCAACATCAGAACAAGTTTTTGATATTTTCACAAAACCATTATCGAAGGAATCATTCTAAAAAATGAGTTTGAACATGGGTGTACAACCTATTTATCTTAAAGTTTTTTGTATGTGTATCTTTCCCCTTTCTCATCTTACCTTTGGATTGTTTTTTTGAGGGGGGAATTGTTTTGTTTCATAAATCTATTTCGAAAAAGAGAGAGTTGTGGGTAAGCTGTGATTTCAAAATTGTATAGTGTGTGAACTGTTCTAACTGTATGTTGGAGTGGTTTTAGAAAAAGTAATTTAATTGTTTTATTGTAATAATGAAGAAAAAGTAGGTATTCATGATCAATATTTTGGACAGCATGGTTTTCCTATTAATAATTATTGTTTTTTACAGTGAGTTAGCTCACACAGGCTTAGAATTGTTGATATGTAATCTATTGCCTTATTTTACAATGTTCGGGGATTTATGAAACTTGGTTGAAAAAAAAAATACAAGGGGGAGATTTTTAGGACCAAGCTGATGATCTAGGTGATGGAGGTTTCAAGTGTTTTATTTTGTGGTCAAGGTATGTTATAATGAAAGGAAATCACTTCACTTTTTTGTGTGGAAACAATAGTTTTCGGTTTTTTTGAAAATAAGTAGTCCCAAGTTAATTATAACGACTATTTTCTGATTTATATTTCATATAAATAACGATTTTTATTGAGAACTTATAATGCAAGCTTGATAGAAGAAAAGGGGAGTAAAAGATACACTGCCAATATGAAAAAAAAATCATATTCAAATTGTTTTTCAAAATAACCAAAAAAGAGTCTTATTCAGATTTATCATATCCAGATGGCATTGAGAAAGAAGTTGTAACAATTGTTTTTCAAAACAATCATATTTATATTGAAGGGTTGGTGCCGATTGTTTTTCAAATAATTGGATTCTAGGTGAAAGTAAGAGGTGGTACCGACGAAAGGTGGTTCTGATGAAAAGTGGTACCCATGAAAATATGTGCTGATGGGGAAAGTGATGTTGATGGAAAGTGGTGCTAATATAAGTGGTGTTGATGGAAGAAGTGATGCCGATGGAAGATGATACACCGAATGTTTTTCAAAATAATCGTATTTGGGTAGAAGAAAAGGAATGAGATGGTGTCAATTTTCGAATGTATCATATCAGATTGTTTTTTATCGTATCTTGGAAGGTCATCCTTACTAGATTGTATTGTATCGTATCCAACAATCGTAACTAGAAATCATAACCATAATGATCGTAACTAGAAATTATAGTATCCACAATGATCATATCTAGAATGATCATATCAAGAACGATCATAACCATACATAATTGTATTCAGAATGATCATATCCAACATGATCATAACCAGAATAAACGTATCTTGGATGATCATATCTAGAATTGTCATAACCAGAATGATCATAACCAGATATGATAGTATTGAGGATAATAGTACCCATACCATTTTTTGTTCAGAAAATATAATGCTTGGGTTGATATGAAAATAAAGAAGTGGGAATGAATTGAAATTTATAATACATTCCAATTGAAATTAGACAATTCTAAAGCTAATCCTAAATGATTTTAAAGACATGAAGGTTGTCATGATACATGAACATATTGGTGAATGAAGTGTGTTTTGTCATGGGGTAAAGAGAAACAAAAAGAGTAGGAGGCTAATGAATGAATTGCCAAAGGGAGAGCATTTAATTTAAAAGAATGATTTTATCTCAAGTAGAGTAGTTAATTTCTTCAAACACATTCAATTAGAATGGTATCAAGCATTATTTTGATGAAATCAGTATGAGAGAATCTAATTCAAAACCATGTATTTCTCATCAATTGTAATTGTATTTACATTTGAAATGAGATTCTAGAAAATAATAGATGAAGATTATATAATATTCGAGAAGAATCGAGAAGCATTGAAGTAGTCATAATTTCTCCGATATTTCAGGACAAATTCAGATTTGGGTGAATTTAAGTTAGCGGGAAAGTGTTTTGGGATTCCCACTTAAACATGCTTTGGGTCACCAATAAAAGACATGAAGTACATTGTACTTGTTTGAATTTCAGAGAGAGAATCTCAGGGTTTCTAGAGAGAAGGATAGTTCAATTTCGTTTGGATTGACAATTGCCTTGGGTGGTTTCAATTCCTTCATATTCTATTCGGCATGACAATTGTATTCAATAATTGAAGTGATGTAGATTCTACTCTATTGTTTTATATCTAAAAAACAGATTGGAAGATTTTTTTTGAAATAATCAGAATAAGATCCTTGTTCTAAAAGAATCAGACTGGGAGCTTTGTTTTGAAACAATTAGACTGGGAGCTGTGTTTTGAAAGAATCAGACTAGGAGCTCTATTTTGAAAGAATCAGACTCAGAAAAGTCCAGGATCAATGTTTCATAACAATGTCCGGGTGGTTCTTCATTTTCTACATTAGTAAGTAATTTAGGAATTTTATTACAATTTTGAATACATTTTTTCAATTGAAAAGATGTACAGGTAACATGAGTGGTTACAAAACAATTTTATTAATCTATTGTGCTAAGAGGGGGCACATGCACTAGTGGGATTTTTTTATAGTTCTACATGAGTGAAAGGGTATATCATACTAATTTTAATCCATGTATTGTTTTGTTATTTTATTGTATTGTATTATATCATTTCCAAACCATACCAAGGATGTAGCTATTCTTATTGAATAGTGAAACTTGAAATTTTTTGTGTTCCATTGGATGTGTGTGGATTTGTTTCTCAGCATGGAATTGAAATCCTTAATAAGAGAAGAAGGTTGTTTCAATTTTAAAGAAACAAAAAAAGAAAAAGAGTATCACTAATTTACCCCATCACCCTCTCAGTGATACAATACTCCAACTGGGCACTATCAGGCATAGCCTATTCCACCAAAAGGATATACTTATTAGGGAAATATAAATCCAAAGGAAATTCTTCAAGAGCTGGATGGGTGGCCAGAAAGTTTTCCAACACTTGAAACTTGACTACCTTATGTGGAATGAATCAGATATCTAACAGTTGAAAGATCACCAACTAGAGTTATATTAATCCCATTAGTATGGGGAAATTTAGTATATACTTTTTTGGGTCCACATGATATACCAACTGTATCTCATGATGCTATAAATAATCCAGTTACTTATTCACTATGAAAACCAATGTGGTTCATCTCTTCGTGAAAGGGGAATATTCAACCTCTATGTCAAGGAGTATGTGAATGATATATTTCATGATTTTCTTTCTACCTTCATTATTTTTCTGGTCTAGAAGTGCACTGAGGGTCATTTTGGGGATTTCATATAGAGGAAAAAAGTATTTCCAATGAAGGGTGGCATCAGAACCAGAGGATTCGTTACAATTGATTAATTTCCAAAAAGGTGGGATGGTACTCCTCATCCCAATAGTAGATGTGACCCTTATTTTTTATCCTAGAAAAGGGTTTACACATTCCATCCAGATTTTCTAAGAGTCAGAATATATAGTCTAATTGGCCTTAGAGACCCCAAAAATCCTAGAGGTTTCTTGGGGGAGGCATCTGACTGATGACCCTGATCTTCTCTAGGTCAATCTCAATGCCTCTATTTCTGATGAAGATGGTGAGAAACTTCCAAGAGAAACCTCAAATTCACATTTCAATTGGTTCATCTTCAAATTCTATAAGTAGAGGATTCCGAACACTTTCTCAAGAGATCTAAGATAGTCATATTGTTGGAGGTATTTGACCATTAAGTTATCCACATAACATTCCCCTAACAAAACAAGGATCAGCTTGAAGATGTACTATATAGACTACTAATATGTGGATCCATCATTTTTTTGGCGGAAGGGAATCAAATGATAGTAGAAGGTCCCCTGTAGTTCCCTAAATGTGGTAGACTCCTCATCTTCAAGGGCAATCTGAATATTGTTTTATCTAGAGAATCCTTCCATGAAGGACAGATCTTGAAACCTAGATGTGGCATCAATCAACAACTCTATCACTAGAAGGGGAAAATAATCTTTCATAGAATGGTGGGTGAGGTCTCGGATGTCAATAAAAACTCTGATATTCCCATTCTTTTTTCCGAATGGGATGATGTTAGATAGCCATTTGTGGTATTGAACTTCCCTGATGAATTTTTCATTATTAATCTTATCAACCTCAGCCTCAACCACAGAATCATGAGAGGGATGTATTTTTCTAGGGGGATCATTGAAAGTGTGATGACCATATGCGAGACCAATATTTTGGATGACAACCTTAGTGTCTTTTACTAAAATCTTGTCACAAATCTAGGAAAATGATTCGTGATTATTCTTTATGAAATCTACATACTTTTGTTGTTTCTCTAGAGGCATGGTTGTGTTGATGAGTGTTGGCATTTGATTTTCCCCAATACTGAGGTTCAATTGAATAAACTCATCAATAGTGGTAGATTAAACCTCTTCAGATTTATGGGGAGCATCCTCTAAACCCCCATCACCATATGAGGTGGGAGAATTGGTAGGGGATGTTCATCAAGACCAGCTAGTTAAGGGGGAACATTGGATGACTGCTTTGGTGGATATAAAATCCTTTCTTGGGGACTTCATCTCTAATAAAACCATGGATACAGAGGCTTTAAAACAAATTCCATTAGATCTTCAACCATGAGGTCCATGCTTGATGTAGAATCAATAGTGGTGGGTTAGATTTTTGTGATTCAACTCTGATATATGGAATATGTGGTAATGTCCCAAAATTGTGGGCATAGGGTGAACCTGTGGAAACTTAATAAGGGTAGAGGATTCTGGTATCACTCGATCCTAAGCCATGTAGTAGTACGAGGTAATATTTATACTATATTTATACTTAGGGATGCAACACACTTTTCACCTAGAGAAAAAAAATAAAATTACCAAATATGGTGTCATGGATTCCAAGTGGTGAGTCACGAGGATGAAAGCATCATCCATGTTTTCCCATAGACTTCCTACAATATTTTTGTGATCATCCTTATTGGTAGGAACGTACTTTCTATTGCACTTGTAATCACCAACATCTAGGTAGTGGGATTTAATGTAATTAAAGGGATATTAATCACCAGGAATTAAACCTACTTGATTGTTGAGGGAGTAAATGAGGCATTGGTGATATGAATAGGGTACTGCTACATGTAGATGAATCTAGGGCCTACTCATCAAAGCATTGTAGGAAGTATCTTATAAGAAAACCGTGAATTTAGTACTTGCAATCAATCTCCCAAAATGGGTCTCCAATCAAATCCTTCCACATGATCTCTATTATACCCTATCATAACCCTAAATATTCAGGTTAGAGGGACTCAAATATAGTTATGCTAGTCTAATCTTGTCGAGTGACTGGGTTGGGATGTGATTAGATCCGGAACTTATATTGACTAGATAGTGATAGATCACCATTCCATTGAACTTTTATTTTATATAATGTGGGAGGATTTTACCTTTCATGAGAGACCCCTCATATTCTCTAGAAAATGAGATGACGACCTACAAGTCCCAACACTCAACCACTTCAACATAGAAGGTCTCTACGATAGCTACATCTGCTACAAACTGGAGGGTTATCTTTAAGGCCTCTGTTAGAGCCTCATTCATTCCAACGAATAGGTGGAGGTCCTTGAGGATTAAGATCCATACAATTATGTTGGAGAGGATCTTCAACACATCGTACTTCTATTCAAGTTTCATTTTCATCATGTAGGGGAATTATCTTTGGTGGGAGTCATGATTGAAAATTATGTTGGATATAACACTTGTTTCTGGTTGGTGATGCATATATCATGTTTCTCATCATCTAACATGACCAAAACCACTGTTGTATGACTGTAATCTAGATGAGGCATCACTTTAGATGGATGCGGATGATCATGATGTGGTTGTAGTTGTTCTTCCTGGTCAGTTAGTATAGTTAGTTGTGGAGGCATGTGTAATGGAATGGGATAGAAGAAATGTTCCTACTATTATCTGTGAAACACCTACTGCTAGGTCTTGGTTGAATTCATAGTTCAGTTCGAGGTTCTGGATTGAGTATTGTAATGGTCTTCAAGTCCTATACATCCTTTTTGATAGTTTTGACCAGAGGCACGCAGGGAGCTCACATGATATTCCTCATTGTTGGATAGTGTGAATTGGTCTATTAAATCAACTACATTCCCAGATGCATACTCTTATTCATCATCAGATGGGTCTTCTAGTTCTAGGTGGACCCTAGTCATGAAGGACCTCTAAACACGCTGAGAGGGGAGGGTGAATTAGGGTGTCAAATTTTTCTTCAAAAGTGATGGATCATGTCCCCAAATTGGTAGGAACCAATTAAGCCTATCTGAGGGGAATGTTCAGAAAAAATAAAACCCTACAAAATGAGATCACAGAATAATTTTACTTGGCTCACCACTAAGGGATAGTCTAAGGAACATAAAATGACAATGGATCAGTTATACCTAAATCCACTAATCTTTACTAGTGGTATAATACAATATTTTAGACATAGTCTCTATGTACTAGGAACATTTACTTGAAAAAATTTAGGGATAGAAAACAAAATCCCTCATAATTCTTTTGTCGACTCCCCCTAGCTCACTACATTGTGAGAAGTAAAACTATGTGTTTTGAGATCAATGTATCTTCAAAGGATTTTCAATAAAGACTTTTTTCCCTATCTAGCATGATACTCTTCTTACACTGTAGACATGAGTTGATTTACATTGAAAATACTATTCACTGAAAAATTGATAGTCAAAATTGCCTTTCATGAAGCTCACTACCTTCACAAAGAACCCTACCTTCACAGAACAAACTGTGATCATGAAGCTCCCTATGTCAATGTGGAATTCCCCATCATCATGAAGCACTCACTAATCAAAAGCATTAGAATTATTGAAGACTAAAAAAAATACCTTTTCATAATTCTTAATCACATATGGATTTTAAATTTTGTGGAGCTCTCCAAGCTTCATCAAATCAGAGAGATTCATGAATTTCCTTAGAAAAATCAATGTGAAATGATTAGGGGTATCCTTGTATTTATAAGGTCGTCTATTTTCAATGCTCCATTTCTTATAAGAGGATTTTATGGATCTTTCATAACCCCCTCCTCAAAGATCATCCATTCATGATACTCTATTATGATTTTATGTAGTCTCAAATCTTTCTATCAAACCATCATGTTTTGTTATGCTTCAATTCTCAGAATCATAGATATCACCATCTCTATTCTTGATGTTCAAATTATTCTTCATTTGTGATGCTCATCATTGACATGTACAACACCATAAAATTCTATGATTATTCGTGAAACACCATTCTCATAGACTATCTTCATGAAACTCAGGACTTTTCCATATTTTCATAAGGCCATAATAAAATAAAATTTTCGTGATGCAATCAATCCCCCAAATATTAGACCACAAAAATTTGGAAAACATTGGGAAAGGATGCCACCTTCAATACTTTTTTCAGCTTGAAAAATAATATCCCTTACTATGAAAATTACCCGATCATCCCTGAGAGGATTGACAACAAACAAAAATCATACTCCATTTCTAGAAAATAAAATCCATGTTTAAAACAATATCCATGTTTGGGTTTTTTGGAAACATACAGATAAATTCAATAAAACACAAACCATTATCAAAACCTGATATGCAAGAAAAAACTCAGCGAACACTCCACGTATATGTATGAAATTCTCGGTATAGAAAAAAATAGGGAAGCATGAATTGGGTTCTCATGTTTTGGAATGATTAATGATATACAAGCTATGCTTTGAGTATTTACTCATAATGTCCAAGCTATGCTCTAATTGTTTCCCCATAATGTCCAAGCCATGCACTGACTATTTCCTCATAACACTAATTTTTTTTATCCATAATCATTATCCCCATTTTAAATTTATTCCCTATCTTAGTAACATTGAATTTCTTAATTTTTACATTCTAACCCTTTATTAATAAACCAAAAGAATCTAATTTTTTTAGAGTTCAAACATGCAGACTCCCCATGGATCGTATCTCCCCCATAAACCAACATCACTTCAAAAAATAGATTAAAATAGTTAAAAAAATGGGGAGAGGGGATCATCCATGACCTCATCATGCAATGGGAGGTGGTTGAGCACTAAGGTTCAACCATTGTTTCTTGAATACATGTGCTTCAAATGGATTGGTCATAATGTTAGCCAATTGGTCATCATTTCTAACATGATCCATTTTAATGATACCATGTTAAACTTTTTCCTTGATGAAGTGATATATGATTTCAATATGAATAATACTAAACAAGATTTTTTATAATATTGATCAAACTCTTTTTGTCACAGTGAATAACTAATGGTAATTTCACCTCATCGCCAATATCAGTCATTTGTTGCTTCATCCATAATAACTAATTGAAAGCCTCTGTATAAGATATATACATGGCTTCAATAGTACATAAAGAATTATGTTTCTATTTCTTACTCAACTATACCACACATTTCTTTCCAATAAATAAAGGTCCACCCCTTAAGGACATTCTATCAACAAATTCGCCTGTGCAGTCAGCATAAAAAATGCTGATAGTTCACTATATCTTCTTATAGAAAATTAGAATCCATAATTGTGAGTACCTTGAATGTACCTCATGATTATTTTCACTGTGTCCATATGTTATTACTTAAGATTATATTGAACGAGGGCCATTAATAATTTTTCAATATATATATATAGACATGTAAATAATAGATACAATAAATTTCCAATGATTCTCATATACATTGTGCGATCTG
Organism: Viscum album; assembly: GCA_963277665.1. Taxonomy (NCBI): domain Eukaryota; kingdom Viridiplantae; phylum Streptophyta; class Magnoliopsida; order Santalales; family Viscaceae; genus Viscum; species Viscum album. The sequence goes on from OY728130.1 coordinate 302,657,486, forward strand.
TAAACGTCCCATCCTCATGCTTTCCCAATTTTTTCCCCAACCACAATCAGTGTCGACATTGGTTTGGAGTCATACATATTGGATTTCTTCGGTAAATATCTGGCATATGTTTCCTGAGAAATAAAAGTGTCTTCTTTCCTCTAAATCACATGAAACCCCAAGAATTATGTGAGTTTACCAATCATAGACATTTCAAATTCGGATTTCATGTTATTAGAAAATTAATCTACTAATCTTTTCCTGCTTCCTCTAAATATAATATCATCTACGTACACCAGTGCCATGAAATGATCTTTTTTAAAATTATTCACAAATATATTATGATCCACTTCTCCTCTTTTAAATTTTTGATTATTTAGATATGAATATTTTTGATAGTATAGTGCTTTTGGTTAAAGTTTGAGACCATATAATTCCTCCTTTAATCTGCAAACATTCATTTCACCATTACCAATAAAAAAACCATTGGTCATTCAATGTAGAATTCATCTTCAAGAACACCATTAAAGAAATATATTTTAACATCCATTTGAAACACTATGTATCCTATTTGAATTTCCATGGAAAGAAATGATTGAATCTAGTCTATATACCAGATAAAAATTTTCTTCAACATCAACACCTTTAATATTTAAAAATTCTTTACACACCAATCATGCCTTATTTCTGATCCCATTACCATGATCATTGAATTTATTCTTGAAAATACTCTTTGTACCAATAAAATTGTAACTTTAGGGTCTCCTAACAAGATCTCATGTCTGGTTCTTGTCAATCTGATATAACTCTTCATTCATGGATTTTACCCATGATTTATCCTTTGAAGCTTTTTCAAATGAGGTTGGTTCCATAGTTGATAAGATGGAATATTGTGTATTATTTCTCATTCTCCACATTTGTGTGGGTGTTTTACACTACCCAATGATATTGGATTGATCAATTTAAACACTTCAATTTTTCTTGTGATGTTCAAAATTATTTTCTGCAGACATGGTTTTCTCTTCTGAGTATTCTTCTAAATCAGCATTGTGTTGTGGCCTATAAATGTTTTTCACTCTTTAGTATACTTATATATTTGAATCTATTCCATGTCCACTATCTTCTACATCTTCATTCACATCAAAATAAGATCCCCAAAAGGTACTTGTGGTATTATCTTCAATGATCTTGACATCATTTCTTTCCAAAATTCAGCTAATATGGTTATTGAAACATTTGAAGGATTTTAAATTCATTGATTATCGGAGGAATATTCTTTCATCTGCAACATCAACATACTTCCCACAGATTTAATTCTTTGTTTAGAATGAAACATTTATTTCTAAAAACACAAAAATACTTCAAAGAGGGCTTCCTTCCATGAGACAATTCATATTGTGTGTCGGTTTCTCCCATATAAATCCCTATATGATTTTAAGTATATATATATTGCTAATTGAACAACCTCTTTCCAGTAATGGTAGGAGATACAAATCTCAATCAGTATAGTTCTGGACATATTGTTCACCTATCGATTCCTATTCTCAACAACTCCATTTCTCCATAGGGTTATCACTACAACCACCTCATGTTGTATTCCATGTTTCTCTAGGTAATTTTCGAACTCAATGGATGTTTATTACCCTCTATTATTAGACTTAAAAAATTTTATTTTCCTCCTAGTATCATTCTTAGTTATTCATCTATACATTTTCTTGCAATCAGGCACTTGTCATTTCCAATGTATAACAGTCACAAATTCTATTATACTATAATCATCAATTAAAAAAATGATGTAAAAATCTATATATGTTTCAAAAACATTTATCATAAAACATACATTTGTATTGATTAAATCAAGAATATTTGATTCCTTTTTCTTCTTTGGTCGATATTAACTGCATACCAACATCCCTCATATGAAATAATTACAAGTATTTTCCTGTTCAAACTTGAGATTATGGATATCCATGATTATATTCATCTTAGATATATTTTCCATGTCTTGTTTATTAATGTGACCCAACCTCCAGTGCCACAAGCTATTTTCTTCTTCAACTATCAAGTTGAAAAAGTTATCTTTATTTTAAACATGATATAAGTTGCCATATATTATGCATCATTTTATTAGATAATTCACAATCTTTCCACTGCTAATGAACCAATTTTGATTAAATTTCACCATCATTCCTGAGTCAAATAGTTGAATTACACTTAAGATATTGTGATGCAAACCATCCACATAAGGAACTTTAGTTTTCTTCATCTCACCATTAGCCAGTTCAGTACTTGCACTACCTTGGATCTTCAAATAACCATCATTACCGAACCTCACTATTCCATAAACCCATTTATTAACATTAATTAATTTGTATTCATTTCCCTTTGAATGGTATTATAAGATGATATCAAGAATCTAGGGGCTACTATTCTTTGTATTTTTGATTGAGACTTCTACAAGGTTGAATTTTGGACATTCTTCTTTTCCATCCATGAAATATTATATTGAGTGGAAGATAAAAATCATCCTTTTACTCTATTTTCCATGTGTATTGGTTCATTATACTCATATTTTTCTTCTAGAGGAGAAACCCTATTTATAAGAGCAACACCATCAGGTTGGTGAGTATCGACTTGTCTATGATTTCTATAGGTATCATTTTCACATTTACTCTATCTGCAGTGAATAGATTAATGTCCAAAGTCAGAGAAGTGAAATAAATATCCATAAAAGTTATTTATTCTATAAGATATAGGATAATAATTCAGTCTCCTTTGTTGAATCCCTAGATCTTCCCCATTATAATATCTTCTTTCCTCTTCATAGTATGACATAATGTGACCTAGATAGCCAAAAAATTGAAATTTCATTAGAATAAACATCTTCTCACATATATACCTCCTCTTTCACCTTTACTTGGGGAAGTGTTTGGTTACTGATATTTTTTAGATAACTGGGGATAGTTTATAGTTCTACTTTTATTTTTATCTGATATTTTCTTTGTTAGGACTTCAGGTGACTTTGTGATATGTCCAAATTTCAGCTTTCCTTTATTTTGTCCTATTTTATTTACAACATTTGATATTTCATCATCACATCCAATCCCACTTATTTCCATGAATTTGGATCTTTGATCATTCAAAGTATTCACGAAACCTTTAGAACCATTCTTAGCTCTATTCAGTAGCTCCGTATATGAGAATCTTCCAAACTGCATTTTCTTCCTTATTTCTTTTGAGTTTAATTCAATTTCATGTTTACTCCTAAGAGTAAAAACTTCTTATTTATGTCCCTCTATAGTCTTGGAACAATCCTCCATTATTGATGTAAGGTTATTGATGTCTTCTACCTGTTATTAAATATTTAGCTTATGTTTGACTACATCTTCTAAGATTTTAAAGGATGTTAAATGTTCTTTTACTACTTCTTCTATTCGATTAATTTCAGCTTTCATTTGATCAACATATTCTGATGACTCTTCCACAACTTATCATCACTTTTTCTTCTCTTCATTTGATTATAATGCTCACCAATAGAATTATAAAGTTTTATCTTGAGATCAGCATCTGAAATAAATTGATTATATTAAGATTTATCATTTGTTGTATTTGGATTTTCAACTATAGCCATCATAGATACTTGGGTTCTAGATTTAAATGATATTTATTCTTCCTCATAGAATTCATTGTCTTCATCTTCTTCTTTATATACAAAACTCTTTATCTATAATTTATTTCCTGATTTTAAGTCTCAATTTTTTATAAATCATTTTCTGAGGGTTCTATGAGTTTCCTTCTTCACTTTTTTCATCATCAAACATCCTTGTGCACCAGGAGGCAATGTACCCACCTCTACCACAAAAAAACATACTAAGGTTAGCTTTCCTTCAAATCTCCCATTTCCTCTATTTAATTTCATAAAAAAGAGAGAAAAGAGTTTATCTTTTTCATTACCTTCATTAACAATATATCCTATAGTATATGGCTTTTTCATGACTTTGAATGCCATCTCCTTGATAACACATCTTATTTCATCCTCTAGTTTCACTTTCATTTCATATGCTACTAGACTAATTAGAATATCATCCAAGGGAATTTCGGAAAATATCTTTCCTCAAGGGCTAAAATGTTTGGATTACAAAGAGGTTTACATATTATAAATATCTTTTTAAAAATGTAAATGAATTTAATCTCTTTACTAGCACTAAAATTTATCCTATGAATTTTGTAATTCAAATGAAAAATGCACATGTATTTTTATCATGATGCATCTTCAGATCATCAAACCGATTATGTAGCAGTTACAGTTTGGACTCATTCAGTTTTTTATAACCTTCATCTATATTTATAGATTTTCCCACATAGACATGACTATGGTGAGACTCATTAAATTTATATATATTGATTAGGCAGTGTTGTGGTAAGGTAATTTTCCTCTTTGGCATATGCATCAAGTATTTTCCTATATGTTTTAGTCATAGATGGTCTTGTTTCCTTAGTTACCTAAATCCATTGTCAATTAGAAAAGAGTACTTACATTCTAAGATAACTTAGATAAGATATCATCATATTATTCCAAATCTATAAGTTTATTATATCAAATAGGGGAGTCCACTGACATTAATTGAGTTCTCCATGATAGAAAATAAGGACAGATTTAACACCAACAACCTAACTCTGATAAAACAAGAAGGTCCCCAAAACACCCAGAGAGGGGAGGGGTAAATCAGAGTGTTAACCTTTTCTTAAAAATTAATAGATATTGTTCCTACATTGGTAGTAACTGGTTAATCTTATCTGAAGGGATTGTTCATAAAATAAACAACCATATCCATGGAGATCACACATCAAATTTACTTAGTTTACCACTAAGGGCTAGTCCAAGGAGAACACACCGATAATGTGTATATCATACCTAAAATCCACATACCTTTAGTAGTTGTGGAATAAAAGAGTTCAGATAAAATCAATTTTTTCTAGGAACACTACCTTTTCAAGATTTTATAGATAACACACTACATCCCTTGAAACACTTCGGTTGAATCCCCTAGCTCACTGTTTTGGGAGAAGTCTTACTCAGTATATATATTTTATGGTGACTTCAATGGATTGGAAATAAAGACTTAGTCCCTTTATAGAATGATACTATTCTTTCACCATAGACCTAATTTGATGCACTTTGAAATCACTATTCACTAAAAAACTGATATTCAAAATTGCCTTTTGTGAAGCTCCTTCACGAAGCATACTATATTCGCAAAGCACCATGGCTTCATGGAACAAACCGCTTCATGAATATCAATAAGTTAAAAAGGAATACCCCATTATCATCAAGTACTCATTAATAAAAATAATTGGGATCATTCAATGATTAAAAAAGTCTTTTCACTATGCTTTGGATCACGTGGAATGTCAGTTTCTTGAAGCTCCCATGGCTTCATGAAATCAGATCAATTAAAGATTTTATTTGGAATAATTCATGTGAAATGAAGAGGGGTAACCTTTTATTTATATGCTTTTCCATTCATGTTGCTTCAACACCTCCTAGAGGATTATATGGATCTTTCAAAACCACCTTCATGTAGCTTTTATATTCACGATACTTTATTGTGATTTGACATAGTCACAAAGCTTTCCATCAAACCATCATGTACTATGATTCTACAATTATTTTAATCACATATATCACCATCACCTTTCATGATGCTCCAATTCTTCTTCACTCACGATTCTCATCAATGTCACATAGATCATCATCAACATTCATTGATTCTTCACAAAACACCATTCGTGCATACCATCCTCACAAAACTCATGCCTTTTCCATATTTTCATAAGGCCTTCAAGAAAATCAACTTTTTGTGATGCAAGACATCCTACAAATTTTGGACCCCAAAAATTTGGAAAACATTGGGAAAAAATGTGACTTCAATAATGTTTTCAGCTTGAACTATAAGATCCATTTCCTTGTAATCTCCCGGATCTTCCATGAGAGGATTGAAAACAAACACAAACCATACTCCATTTCTAACAAAGAAAAACTTTGGTTCTAGTAGGTCATGATTACCAACTCTAGAGGCATGAAATCTCCAAGAATTCAGGATTCCTATGACACTAAAAAGGGACTCTTATTTCCCTTGAGACATGGGTGCCTACCATTATAATATTTGGAGGGCTATGACATGGATTAAAAAATATCAGCTGGGGAAAATGCCAAAACTTCAAGAGGTTCAGGACAACGTAAGAGGTAATGGATGACTCCATGGGTGTGATTGACTGACCTGCAGGACAAATATTTCGTATACTTTTGAGTCCCATGATTGGAATATTTTTTCCATTCACTTGGGCCCTCATAGTTAATTTTAGGCTCTATAGTGATTTGTGCCACCTGTACCGAGATATTTCCCAACTTAACCAGGTCATTATCAACCTTCTCTTGGATTCAATCCTTAAAAACACAATAGTACTTGATGGTATGTCCAAGGATCCCATGGTAAGGAATGTGATTAGGGTATTTGGTGTGTTTGACATCATTTGTCCTCTTTCACTATGGGGGATTCAGAATAAACTACTTTAGGGAATAAAGGAAAGAACCCAGGACATGTGCATCCTTAAAAGAATAGTTTTGATTCCTTCTATCTGAGAGGAGTTCTCTTGAATCCTATCCCTAACGAGGGGATAAATCTAGATGAGGGACCAGATCCATATTCTATCATCTAGGTGGCTATTCTTGGTATGGTAGTGCATTATGATTATGCACTGAGTGAGGCTAATATTGATGAGGTTACTATAGCTGGTGAGGCTCTACTGGATAAGGGAAAGCCAACACTAGGGGATCTGGGGACTCTACCTATATGGAAGAGACAGTCTCAACATTGGAAGATCTTCTCGGGGGAGCTGGAGGAGGCAACATACACAGTTTCTTAGCCTACTACAAAGCTTCCTCCAAACATTGGGCATTGTCAAAAAAATCTCAGAACCACCCTGAGAATTTTTTCATGATGAGTTTAGGGACCATTTCAGCCTTAAAATTTTACATGCTCATCCTTAGTAGATTCTCTTGAGTCAGTGACATGTCGAGTGAATATGTGAGTCCTTTCCACACAGTTAAAAAATTTGTGACCCACTCCTCATGATTTTTATTACAATTGATGAGGTCATCAATGCTTGTCTTTAAAATGATGGAGTTGAATTGGTAGAGGAACTACCTAAAGAGTAATTACTAAATAGTAATCTACATGATGGGAAAAGGTCTCTAATAGAAAAAATAGGTCCTTCCAATGTCTAGATGGAAACTTAGAGCATGACAGCCTCCTACTACTCTATGGTTCCCAACATGGTCCCACAACTCAAGATAAAGTGGGAAAAATGCTATAGTGGGTCACCTATCTAGTTGAAAGCAGAAATATAGGGTTTCCAAAATCTTTTGGTTCTTTCATTTCTTCTACCCTTACTAGGTTTTTCTTGCCACTATGTGGGATTTCCACCTTTCATGTTTCCATTGCTTTGAGGTGAGCAGTGAGAGTAAATATAAATTAATATTATAAGGGATATATATATTGATGAGGATTCCAAACTATCAATGCATTGGTAGGTTCTTGACTTGGTGATAAGGATCGGTAGCTCATGGAGTGGATTGATCTAGGTCCTAAAGAAGATGAACACACTGATCGAGAGGGTTTGATAACTCATATTGTGGTTTCTTTCCATGAACTCCTATGTATAATCTATCTATATATGCATGATGACCAAGATTGACTAGGGGAAAGTGGATAAGGATGACTTTTTACTACCATATTGGGGGAGAAATGGGATCCAATTGAGGAGCGCCATAATCTAGGCACCGATCAGCAAGGATTGCATCGATGATCTTTTTTTGATTTGGGACATGTAGGAGAAATGATACTTCTATGAGATCAATATATGTCTTTAGAAAAATCTTAGAATTATTGGAGGGATAAATATTTTCCTTTCCCTTGTTGGTATTCTGATGGGTAGGCAATGAATCTGAGGGACCTCTAAGGCTGAGTACCTTCCTCTGCAAGAATGTACATACACCTTTGTGAGGGTGTACCTAGTATTGTTCTACCCTAGGGTGTGTGTTTTCCCCGTAAGACCCTATGTTGGAGTCCCTTCCCTTAGAAAACTATTGATTTTTTCCATAACTATACTTGGAAAATAATACAAATTATCAATGGGTAGGTCAAGCTGTAGTAGGATAAAGATGAAGTGGAGAGCGGTGTACTATCCCCAACCATGGATTTGTACATGTCGAGATACCTCCCCCATAAAATCGTAGAGCACTATGAGGCTCTTGATGAATATCTATTAGAGGGTATGGTTGTAGCTAGCTGACATGGGGTGTTGATCCACTGGGAGTTCTTCCAACTCAACCACTAAAAACTACTGATCAATGTTGTTGAAGTACTGATAGCTTCTTGGGTAGAACAACATATGATTAAAGAGGTGGTAAAGAATCACCTAGATGGTCTTGAAAAAACACATGGTTTGTACCTCATTGAGGTACTCTACGATATAGATGTCCGAATTTTCATTTTCCAATGTACCATTGAAAAATGACTAGAAGATGGAGTCTACCATAAGTATTATTACTCATAGGCAGGGCTCTGTTCTTGGTTGGTCCATGGTTTGATCATCGTTGGCTGAGATATGGGTAGTGGAATTGATATAGATTGGTTTAGTGGTTGGTTGGATGATAGAGGATCCACGACATGAGTTACCAGCTCCTGTATGTCAGGTCGTCTCTTGGAGTTTGTACTGACCGCATCATCACATCCTTATAGGATCGAGTACTCACCATTGCCTCATGTGCAGGGGTGGCATATCTGGTCGACGGGTCTTCAGGTATCCAACCATCTAAAGGAGTTATCCCAAACTATAATAACTCTCCCTGATCTTGGGTAGCGGTTGGGAGGTAAACTAGAAAATATGGAGATGTTTGCATCATGATCCCCTAGAAAGGAGCCATAACTTCTTCAACCTACATATACCTGCAGAGGAATCTAGGGATCCATTTGATATCACATTACAAGATGATGAACTTCACATATTGGGCTTATGACCCATACATGGATGCTGACAACTAGGGTGAAGGTTCAATCACTATTTTTCATTCCCACTAAAAATCTAATAGGTGGATGAGATCAGATATGACCTATATTTCTTGGGGACTTCCTATTTGGGGAGGTTTTTAGTCCTTCTACCCTTAGATGGTTCTTCAGGGAAGGAACATTCTTCGGCACAAGAAGGACCTCTATGTTGTTGGGAGGTAGCATGGGGAGGAACTCCTTTTTGGTTAGTTGTGGTATAGGTAGGGCCTCTGTATCAGTTGTTTTTATAGCGGGTATAACCTCAACATTGACTAATAAATGAGTGTGGAAGACCTCAACTCTAGCTATTGATAAAGTGGGGATGACCTTCACTTTGGTCGATGGGGAAATGGGGAGGACATCCTTGATTAATTGTAGTAAAAGAAAGAGTAAAACATCTATACCGGTGGGTTAAAGCCTGAGGGGGACTTGCAAAATGATCAAAATGGGCACGGGGAGGACCTCCTTGTCGAGGAGTAGGAATACTGAGAAGACCTCAGTACATGTTGCTGAAAGTAGAATGAGGACCTCCTCTTTGACTAGTGGAAACATGGGGAGGTCCTCCATGTTATATTTTTATGATAGGATTAGGGAGACCTCCGTACTAGTTTTTGATGTAGTGGGTAGTACCACATCTTTGATCAATGTAGGAGTAGGGAGGACTTCCACATGAATTAGGGATGACATGAGGAGGACCTTCACACTGATTGGATGCAGGTGGGGGTGGACCTATATCTTGGGAATCATGGGTACATAGAGGATCTCGGTAATAATTGATGATGAAGCATGGGGGACAATTTATTTGATTGTTGGGAGAATCAGGAGGAACTACAGGTCAATAATGAGAGTGGGGAGGACCTCCACATTTGTTAGTGATGGTATATGGAAGAACTTCACAATTAATATCATCATCACAGGATAGTATCGAATGACTATTGGTGGTTCCAAAAATTGGAAGATTCAACCCAAATAGCCTATAAGGAATCTGAGGTATCGATCCCAATAGGGTGAAGATATATCCCTACCCGTCTTTCGTAGGGATCTGGTGGAATGCACCAATAGTGGTGGGGGCCACTGGAGCTATGGAAGATGGTGCCATTTGTTGAGAATTCTCTGAGGACTATTCCCGATGTTTATGATGGGTGGTTTGGACTTGGGCCAGAGGAGCCTATGTATAGTTCACCTATTCTTTGTCCTTATGGACCGGTCATTACTGGTACTGATAGGGCCTAGTGGGAGCCTCCATGGCAGCTCTCGGTGAATGTACCAACATGCAGTGGAAGCCCTAAAATATAGAATTTTAAAAAGTTTCACTGACGAATGAAATGAACTCATCTATGTACGAGAATCACTACCTAATTTAATATGAGTATCTCACATGAAGAGGTTTCAGCAAAAAATAAAACCATAAACACATATTACATGATCTGAATATGTGAATTCCATTTTTTCATCATTGGTGATTGCTTCTCGAATAATTTGAAGATCAATTCCCCTAGATCATCCAAAAATGATTCAAAAATTGGTGGGAGTGTCGATTGTTGAATTATGGGTGATATAATGGAAATAAAATGATTCCTTCAATGCTCCAATGATCGCCACGTCGCTTTTCTTGCGATGAAAGAGAGGGAACTTGATCAGAACTCCATGGATCTAGAGCCACTATCTCTCGAACATGGTAGAGATAAGAAATGAGATTAATACCATAAATAGTATTTGGAAAGTGCCTCTATTCTTCTATTTATTGATTGATAGAAAAATACCCATTACTTCCTCCATGAACCCCTAAAAAATTAACACTCTATACAATTGATATTATGAATACTATATTGATCCATAAATTTAATTTATTATTATTATCACTTACCTGTAATATAATAAATATATTACAAGATAATAATTGAGCCATTAAATCCTCTTGTACATCCCGTAAATATTAAATGAACCATGAATATTTTAAACTAATATTCATTCAATTAATATTTTCATGTTTTTACTTTAAAACTCAAAAATACATTTAACAAATATATTCAATGCCAATTACTCTTAACTTGGATAATATTAATTAATTTATTAATTTGGTGTTTGTATCTCTTGAAAAATCTCAAACCCCAGTGGTGTGACCCACCATATCCAATTTACCTATTCAACTAAATAGGTTAGATTCTTGAATACAAAATTGAGAATGACCCTCTAAATATTTATCTGGATAGTAGTTAATACTATTTACAGACCAAGAGTGGGATATAGCAACCCATTATGGCTTCTTAAGAGATAATGACTATCACATCAACAATAACCAAGCTACGTACACACATTGTGTAATATGACATCTTTATCATTAATATCTCATAAGGCAAGATGCATACTCATTTCATCACCCTTTTCATAATTTATTATTTTTGGTCTAATATGATAGATTTACGCTATACTTCCATGGACATTGTCTTATGAAGGTACTGCCATCCTAACTAACGTGGCCATAGATATATAAATTCCATAACCTGGAAGTGAAAAATGATTTCTTGACCATTAAACCAATGCCATACCACCAATGGCACACCCAACAAAAGCTACCTCACCATGATTTCATTATCATGTTTTTCCCTTGCATCAATGTGCATGACCAAATGGCACACATTGGAAATGATATCAAGCCAGGAGACCATTACACGTTTTCATAGATAGGAACAACCAATGACACCCAAAACATGTGGTATTTCTATTGGAGGGTCTGTCCTCATGATCTCACTACTGGAGATCAGCATGTGAGAACATCATGATAAGATGTCTCAATGTTTATGAGCCACCAACACCTAATTTTCAAACATCTTCTATGTCCATTTAAAAAGATATATTTATACCATAAGACATATATTTAAGATTAATGTCATAGTATCTCAAGGTTCTCATTATTTCTTAGTATTTACTATAAACTTTGGATTTGACAATTAATCTATAAACATTACCATTTCCACAGTGGATGTAAAAAAGTGTAAACTATAATGGTAAGTCAACATCTTGTATATATAACTTGTATACACAATATGGTAGTCAAAATCATCATATAATTGGATCTAGGGAAGACACTATTCTGATACTACCACTTTAACTAGTGCCAAATTGCTAACCAAAATTGTTTTCTCTCATATTTTAAAAACATGTTTCTAATGAGTAATGGCATTAGCTGATAGGCCTTCTAGGATTCCACTACGTGGCCATTTTTCTATTTGCAACCTCATCTGCTTAAGTAAGACTTCTCAAGTGATGTTATCCTTGAGTATATCTATTTGTACACTATCATAACTTGACATCTTAACTAGTAGTAATATCATTATTTACCCTATGATAATAATTTAGTTACTAGGTGTGATTCAATGAACTGTAACCAATTTTTACATTTAACTGTTTCATAGTTTCCTCAGAAGCTGCAACAGAATCAGTATTTGTAGCTATGGATACTACTATAATATATGATCATGTATCTCTCATAACCTAGCATAACTATGATATTAGATCAAATGGATCTAAGGAAGACTAGTTTGTGTCCCCTCATAACTAGTATTCTTTCTTCTACTCTTACCAGGTACATATATTTTTTACATGTTGAATTAAAATCACATAGATTTGACTACTTCACTAGGAATACTCTTGGATATTACTACTATTTTCATACTATCCAAACAATATAAATTCTTGTACATGTCATGGAATAGGTTACTAATCAATTTTTAAAGAGAAAGGATTTCATCTCACCATGTTGATATTCTCCAATGTCTCTAACATATCAACCTAGAGAGATACATTCCATTTTACATTGGTAATAATTCCTCTCTTTAATTGTTCCAGATTTTATTTTTCAATACTATGTCACTATATATATGTGTACTAGGTACAAGCAACCTGTAGATCTACCCTAGTAGACCTTGTTCCCTAAAACATAGTCTGTTACTTTAAATAAATCATTGGAGTATAAATTTCATCATAGTCATATCTAACTATAAGACCAATATCCATTTTCCATATTTTGTCGAGCATATTTCACATGGAAAACTATGGCGCTCATACTATCCTATGGCAGACCCATGGAAAAAATTTATTCCAAACATTTATTCCATGATCCTATTGCTTACGTCAATCATAAACTGCACTTCATTAACTTACAAACTTTATTAGGATTCTATGTTCTGACCATCCCTTTTGGTTCCATTGTACAGACACCATCCATGATTAGAAGTCATGAAATCCAATTCTAAATAATATGATCATAGAAAATAGATATGATTAATGAAATTATAATTTTTTTAGGCATACCAACTTGGTATAAACAATATATCCTTATTGGTACTATGTTTTTACCATCCCTGTATCTTTTCACATGAATACCCACCATAGCATTCAAAATAATAATCCCCTATTCACTTTGAAAAATGGAATCCATTATTTAATTTTATTGATCTTGTATATCTCAGCTAATTTAGATATGCTTCATACTTATAGGAATTATTTTTCTCAATGAATAATTTATCACTGGCCATGGTGAATATAAAACCATAACTGTGGTTTTATCTTTCCTATGCAGTATGTTTCTCGGGAACATTCTTGTTTCACATGCACTTGTGGAACTATCTCCTATTCCAACTACATGTGAATCTCTAGAATTGACTAAAGGCATGTTAAACTTTCTCCTACTATCTCAAGTAGATTTTTTCACCTTTTAATAGAAATGTAGTCCATCACTTGACTACAAATATTTTATCTTAGGGATTTATGTAATATTTGATGAAACTAATAGGATATTTACATTAGATGAACTTTGTGTTTTGACTTATGCAAGGTTTTTTATATCGTAACAAACTCATTACATCCAAACACATGTCCTTATTACATAATGGATGTTCCATCATAATACAATTGTTATGATATACATTAGTCATTATAGTTGTAATGTGGTTATGGGATATCACTATTATTTTCATAGTATGTCATGAAATGAAATGGAAGTTTATGCATGGTGAAAAATTGATTCTATTTACATCATAACATTGATGTCTAAAATGTCCATTTAGGAATTATTCCACACTATGTTTTATTTATTAATGTTATCATGTAAGACATCATCATAAATCCTCCTTATTAATATCAATGTTGTGATGTAGATAAGGTAATGTTCATTTAGGAATTACTCCACACTACATTACTTTGATCGATGGATTCTTGATCAAGATATTATTTGGCATGATAGAACGAAGCTAATCATATCCTATAACAATGAAAATAATTCAAATTACCATTCCTCAATTACATAAAGGAATGTTATGAAGTATATATACCTCTAGCTTACTCTTGAAATAGTTCACACTCACTTGTTGAACTAATTCCAAAAGTTTTGTGGCTTACCTTTATTTTTAATGGTTTCTTTGTACAAAATAAATATGTCTATAATACTAATGGTGTTTAGATTTACCAAGCCTAAATACCAAAATGGGTATAAAATGACATCCACTATTAATTTTACTTGAAAAATAATTATCTTTCCACAACTACATAAATAAGTCTTACAATTTTATATTCATCAGGTATTGCCTGTGATTATTTTAATTCTGAACTATTGGATGAGTATTAAACAAAATAAACCACATTAATCCCTGAAAAAGGAATTATATCTCCTTTTTTCCAAACTAATTGTGATATAAATGTTTTGGTAATACTCAATAATAGTTTTTACAAGAATCATTCACTTGGAAATAAATGAGTTTTTTACTTCTCACCACTGACATAGGAAACTCCCTGTCTTAGCATCTTGGAGAATACACGTGAATTCTTATAACGTTTCTATACTTACTTGGTTACTATATTTAAATACACATATGTGATAGGAATATTGTATTTAATACCCAAGTAGTAGGATGGAAACATCACTTTTATAGGATGAATATTCTTGAAGAATAAGCGGGTACTTTCTTATTTAATTCAGTTTATTGCAATTTAACTTCTATAGAATTATTTCATGATATGCGATGAAAATAACCTCCTATTAAAAACTCTTTCTTGGAGGAAGTTGAAAATGTGCACTTGTCAATACTTGGATTTTGTATTTTTTCCTTGTATTTAAATTTATTCTCCATAAGAACTAATGATTACAGTATATTTAATATTTTTATTAACATGGATAACCTTATATTTATATGTAATGATGAATTTAATAAAAAAAGTTCATTTTGTAACCTAAAATGAGACTTGAGTAAATAGTTGAAAATGATATGAGAAAGGGATCGATTGAAAGATCAGGATCTATCTTTCAATTTACACATTCTAGTTTAACAATAACCTTAATAATATCTGTGCTTATCTTTCTCCTTGAATACATATCAGAGATGAGACATCAAATTATATCATCAATGTCCAAAGTAGGGACCACAACTAGAATCAGACATTGGTGATTTCATAATGACACAACCATCATATGCATTGTACATTAGTCTCCTATAATCTATTTTTATACCATCCATTCCTGAGGATGTTTAACAGGTTTGGGGACACTAGAACATTGGATTTCCTATATCATAGTATTTTTTGCAAGTACACATTCTACTGTTGAATGATTTTTCTAGTGAGGACATTTTCTTTTCCCATTATTTATCAAAGTATTTAAATATTATGGTATAACTTGATATTTTTCTACAAAAAAAAATTTAAGTAGATTAGTTCTTTTTATATGGATTATCAATTTAGAAAATTTTATTAATTAATTAAATCATTAAATATATCCCACTATTTTATCGAGGTCTAGGAACCCTCTATGCTAGAATTGGAATAATTTGTCGCCTGAGTATTCTAGTGGAAAGGATCCTTGAACCTCCCCTAATATTCTACGAACTGTGGCTACACCACTACTTAGAGGGTTCAAGGTCAGTGTTTGGCTGACCGAATACATTAACTCGTGGTTCTTTTGTATGTTGATTGATGTGAAATCTTCTAAAACCATAAATTGGTTTAATCAACACTTGACTCTAAAATGATAGTAAGTTAGGTGTGCCTATTGCTTACTACAACTTTTGTTAAGTTTACCCACTAATGTCAAAAGAACTCCTCGGTAGTAAGAGGAACCCTCAGCCATGACATGACCAACACCCCAAACAGATAGTTTTGTCCAAATTTGAATGGTGGAAGGCAGTTAAGAGTTCATTTATTAAGGATTTTATTGATTTTAAGTGATGAATGGAATCTTTTTATATTTTATATTCATGTACTGTGTGATCACACTCACAGCTGACAATGCAAAAGAAAATATCCATCGCGTCACATGTTCATTTTAGATGTGCAAGATTGTTCATTATTCTATTTATTCGAATATTAACTACACATAAAAAATAATAATAAACAATGACAAAATAAAATGATAACCTGATCATGAGCCAATTCTAATGGTTTATCCATTGTGTGAATAAAGGATCAACCTTGACCCCAGGGGAAATACATTACGCCACTTCTCTAGAGGACCGAGTTGTAAACCTCCTCTCCAATGCGTCAAAGTCTGATCTAGTGTGTCTCCATATCTTTGTGTGAAATATATCACTCCTCATCTCATAATTATACAATGTTACTCTCTCGTAGGTGAGGGGAACATGGGAGTATAAAATAGAACTCTAAAATGGACACACAGGTCCTTATACATATAATGACTCAGACAACTTGAAGATCTTCATTTATTTAACTACATTTTACAAACCACGCAATAATGAAATTAATAATTAAAAAAACACCATAAATACGTTGGGTAGTATCAGACTCATGATTAATCAATATGCATTAACTTATATATTTAAAAATAAATGCATAATCAAAAATTAAACTTGATTTAAATTATTGTTTCAAGGGCCTTTTATTGAATTAAAATTTTCACTCTAATTTTTAATTCAATAATTACATTGCTCGGTCCGAATTATTTAATTTAATTCTAAATACCAAAATTAAATTAATAAATTAATTTAATTTAACACTAAAATTAAATTAATTTATCTCATAGATTAAAATTAATTTTTAAACCAAAAATTAAAATTTATTTATTTATTTTTGAAAGAAAAGAAAATTAAATAAATAAGTTTATTTTTGGATTATATTAAATAATCGGGCCTTGAAAATCCTGATTTGGGCCTGTACAGTTCCAAACGAACCCGTGCATTCTCATTTCAGGTTGTGATGACCCCGTGCAAGGGAGATATGGGAAAATAAAGTCCTCCCATGCCCATTTAGAGCTGGGCTAACCCGTAAGAGGCCATTTCACAATGAAAATGGTCCTAAAAATAGAGTCCCTCACTAGCTGTGATAACTGTAGGCTAGAGGAGGTTGTAACAACCCAAAGTTTTTAATGGAAATTCACCTCTTATAAATATTTCATATAATAACATGAAATCACAACTTAATGAACTACTATGTTCTATGTGACCTTTAAGCATAAGTTTTTCACTTCTATATTTTGAATTTTGAGAATCTAATATATACGGTTACGATCTGTAAGTTATTTGGAGTCTGATAAAAAAACATAGTTTTTTTTGTGAATAGTAGCATACCCTTATGAATAGTAACATAAACTTATGAATAGTGATATAACCTAATGAATAATTACCTTACCTACGATAGTATAAAGATAATATTCATGTGAAAGTATGATGTACCTATATTTTAGAATAAGTAAATGAATGTTTTAAAAATGGTTTTTAATAAATTATTAGTTTATTTAAATATTAAATTAATCATATTTATAAAATCATATTTTAAAAATGGAATTCATTTTTGGATTATACACATCAAAAAATGGTTGGGGTGAATTTTTGGGATATTTCTGAAATACTCGAATTTTTGATGAATAGTGAAATATCATAATTTAAAAAATAAGCTAAATAATCTAATTATAGAGTAATTCATGATGTTATAATGATGTAAGCCCAATTGGTTCGGGTTCACATGATAAAATTACTATTCTTGGTCATGGAAGACTCCCTATTCCTTGTCTTTTGGGGAAATAATAAATTAATGAATTTTATATTGAGATATCCCCTCTCCCCTCCACTATAAATACCACCCTTCACACCCTCATTTCGTCACACCTATCAAGATTCCAGCCTTGTCTAAACTCTAACCAACCATATTCCTTATACCCCCCATGTACAAGAGCTTCTGGTCTCATCAAAAGACTAATCCTAGGTCCATTAAGGAGGATCTCAAGAGGAGGATCTCAAGAGGTAATTTCTCTTCCTCTTTTCCATTAATTTCCTTTCAATTTCAGGTTCTTTCCTTATTATATACCCAACTATATTCATCCACATGGTATTTAAAATCCATTATCATACAAATACTATAATTTTATGACACTAATGGGATATTATATCATCCAAACCCTTTTTCCTCTTCCTTTTATTTTATAAAAGAAAACGTTGTTTGTGAGGTGTTAATCTGTCACCTTCAAAAAATGACATGTTTTCTTTTTTCCATTTCTACTTTCAGATATGGTCATGAAACCATTTTTATGGTTGAACCAGAATATTTTATATTTATTATTTTATATTTAAAGTTCTATAACTAACTTATTTACATATTACTAAATGATTAATCTAGGCAAGTTCGTTGTGGTCGAAAAAACCACCCAAATTTACCCAAACAATCATCATTTAATTATTATATAATGATTCATCCACATGGTATATAATATAATTCATTATAAGATCATTTAAAATTATATAATTTCATTAATAACATGAAATATTAGTTCTGGATGTTTATCCATTTTCTACACGATCTTTTATTTATGAATACAAGTGAGCCACTCAAGAAAAACATTAAAACAAACATTCCCAAACAATGTTTTTTAAACTCTATAACTCATCCAACGGCCCATAAAATAACTTAATAAAACCATAATGAACCATATTCATGTATACAAGGTTTTTTAATTGCCTATTAATGAATATAACATGGTTATATTGGACATTAAAGTGAATAAAGCATTCCGATACACGGTAGGGGGAAAATCTCGAACCCAACCTTCTTTCTTCGGGTTCTCCCTCTTTCACTGCATTTTTCGTATGGTCACTCCATAAAAATAATTTTTTACATCATTATCATACATTTTATTTAATATATGTTTTTTCTACTGAATTTTATTTCAAACAATGTTTTCCAAAATAACCGTTCTTTCATAAACACACCTTTTACTTATCACTCAAGGTAGATGGTTATCATATCAAGTATGTTATTCCCACTTATTTTTGGGAACCCAATGTTTATGAATGTGTTATTATGAGATCAAAACCATTAATTTAAATGGGTTATTTATTTTCATTTTTCAAATATTTTCATTATGTCATGCATGAAAAATGATAATGTTTTGATGTGATGGGTTCGCCCGGAATTATATAGCGCAATATGAATGTTTCAATATGATAGGTGCGCTCAGAATTATATAGTATCCGAATGCATTGGGTAAAGTTATGAATCTAATGAGTTAATGTGAAATGATGTGTGAACAAGATGCTAGATTTTTTCACAATTATGTGTTGTAGTTAACCACTAAGATATGCTGTTTCATTTTTATGCATTTCCATATTTCAAGTATCTTATTAATGCTTCCTCACATGTTCATGATTCTTTGCTTATGTTATGGTTATGCTCACACATTTTTATATTGTTATAATATATCTTATTAATGGGTTTTAGATCACCCATTTTTATGTATATCATCGTGTGACTACATGTACTAAAGAGAGGTCATGTGCCAATAAGAAACTATAGAAGAAGGAATCAAATAAATGTTTATGATTGATGTTGTAATTGTTATGTATGGTCCTAGTTTTCCCAAGGAACTAAAACTTTGGTTCCCTTATGTGTAATAATAGTATGTTTTTTATATTTAAAATTATTTAATAGTAATATAAGAAAATTTTGGATCTCTATAGTTGGTATTAGGGACTACGTTTTGTTAATTTGGGAATTAGGATTAATGAACCCTAGAGAAAACCTCTAGCATGAGACTAGGTACGAATATGCACACAAGAATCTTTACATAGGGATACCATATGTTATTATTTGAGTATAAATGTTACAAATTAATAAGTTATTTATTCATGAATTGTTTACTTATGTTTTTTTCTAACCTTTTCTATTTTAGAAAATGGTGGGAACTAGGAGAAACCAGGACAACAACTCGTGCGACGACCAATGAAAAAATTTACCAACCAATATCACCAATGATTTGGGAGGTGGAGTTAAAAACTTCTTGGATATTATTAAACAAATATATCAGGTTTTTAACAATAACCATAATAATGAGTAACATCCTCCTTCACCAAAGATGGAGCAACTTGCTGCCAAATATTTTTTGCGGCAGCGACCACTGATGTTTAGTGGATCTTTCGATCCACTAGTTGAGGAATAGTGGGACCACTCCATGGAGAAGATACTTTATATAATACATTGTTCTGAGATGTACAAGGTGACACTATACATGTATTGTCTAGATGGAGAGGCCACTCAATGGTGGGTTTGGTTAAGAACACCAAGAAAAGGGAGGAAATTGAAGAGATGGAATATGAATAATTTTAGATCATGTTTATTAATAAGTATTTACCAAGAAATATTCACACGATGATTGAGAGGGAATTCATAGAGCTCAAGAAAAAATAAGTAGAATATTTCACAACCTATGAAGCAAATTTCACATGGATTTCAAGGTATTATTTGGGTTTTATTATCAAACATGATAGATTAATTGATAGATTATTCAGTGGATTAAAACCACAACTTCGAAAGGCTCTTGAAATTAAAGACTTTGGGAGTTATGAAGAAGTTTTTCGATGTGCTATCAAAGTGGATATGGAGTTTTGAGAATGGTCCCATGTCTATGGTGATAAGAAATGAAATTTAGAGTTTAAGTCTCGTGGAATTAATGAAAATGGTGGGAAAAAATTCAACAACCCACATGCCAACAATGTGGGAAGTTGCACTATGGGAACTGCCTCAAAGGGATGGGGAAGGTCATAAAGTGTGGGAAAGAAGGAAACCATGATCAGGAGTGTCAAAAATAAATGAAAAGGATGGAGAATGTGGTGAAAGATATAAGAGAACCAACCATGGTTCAATACAACAATTGTAGGGAGTTGGGGCACTATGCAAGCTAGTGCACTAAACCTCGAGTTCTCGAGGGTAATCAACGTCAGCAGCCACCAAAGGCAAAGTAACAAGGGAAGGATTATTCAATCACTATTTATGTAGAGAAATACAATGAAGTCGTATAAGGTACACTTCCTATTTACTCAAGAATTTAAAAATTCTTATGTGATTCTAGTTCTATGCATTCCTTTATATCTTGCATGTTTACTAGAACTATTGAATCGAAGCCCTGAAACCTTGAAGTAGATATATCTGTAAAAATACCAATTGGTTCAATCATTGAAACCAAAAGGTTTGACTCTTCACCTGTTGGCATATGTGGGGAAATTCTTCCAGCGAATCTCATAATACTTTCCATGGTGGAATTCGACACTGTAATGGGAATAGATTAGTTCTAATTATATAGAGCACATATCAAATGCCAGGAGAAAGAAATATTTTTTCATATTCCAAACCATCCCATGCTCCTCTAAAAATGAAAGGAATATCATGAATCTCCTTTGAAAAATCTTTGAATGGTGTGGGTGTTGATTCCATATGTAGAAGCATACCTCGCCCAAATGGTCGAGTCAAAAAATTGTACCAACCTAGTAGGAATGCCCATCGTGAGTAAATATAGTGATGTATTTTCTGAAGAGTTACTCAGAATCCCCCCATATTGTGAGGTATTGTTCTCAATAGAACTCATACCCGGAGATACTCCTATCTCAAAGTGTCCCTATAGGATGGATCCTATCAAACTGGAGGAGTTAAAGAAGTAGCAACAAGATCATATGAACTTAGGGTTCATATGCCCTAGTGCATCACCTTGGGGTGCGCCAGTGCTCTTTGTGATGAATAAGGATGGAACAATGAAGTTGTGTATCGATTAATGGTAACTCAACAAGATCAGAATAAAGAACAATTATCCTATTCCAAGGATTGATGACTTGTTCAATCAATTAATAGGAGGTCAATACCTCTCAAAGGTGTATATTCATTTTGGATATCATCAACTAAAGTTGAAGAAGGAAGATATTCAGAAGACTGGATTCCGTAAAAATTATGGGAACTAAGAGTTTTTGTGATTCCCTTCGGACTTACTAATTCCCTGCTATCTTCATGGATTTGATGAAATGAGTTTTTAAACATTACCTCGACAAATTTGTTGTAGTGTTTATTGATGATATTCTCATTTAATCCAGAAGCAAGGAGGTAAATGAAGAACATATAAGAATTGTTTCGGTAACATTGATAAAGGATAAGTTGTACACCAAGTTCAACAAGTGTGACTTTTGGATGAAGCAAGTCACATTCATGGGACATGTGATCACAAGTGAGGGAATTTCTATGGACCCCTCCAAAACAAAGGTGATTGAGGAATGGCCCAGGCCCTCTAGTGTCACAGAAATCTGTAGTTTTCTTGAATTAGCTGGGTACTACTGACGTTTTGTGAGAAATTAATCATGATTGTCAAGCCCTTTAACTAAGTTATCATGGAAAGGGGTAAAGTATGTCTGGATGGAAGAATATGAGGGAAGATTTAAGGATCTAAAGAGAAGGTTTATCACTGCACCTGTACTCACACTACCGAAAAGTGGAAAATGTTTTTTGATATATATTGATTCTTCAATGAAAGGCTTCGGTTGCATACTCATGAAAAATGAAAATGTTATAGCCTACGCCTCATGAAAGGTGTAGATACACGAGAAGAACTACTCGACGTGTGATCTAGAGCTAGCAGCTATGATTTTTTCCTTGAAAATATGGTGGCACTACCTTTATGGAGAGAAGTGTGACATATACACCGACCACAAGAGCCTAAAGTATATATTCACACAAAATGAGATCAACATGCATCAAAGGAGATGGTT
Organism: Viscum album; assembly: GCA_963277665.1. Lineage (NCBI taxonomy): Eukaryota > Viridiplantae > Streptophyta > Magnoliopsida > Santalales > Viscaceae > Viscum > Viscum album. The sequence goes on from OY728130.1 coordinate 302,680,596, forward strand.
AGATCTAATCAAATATCACGATTTCCCTATTCACTATCATCCTGGAAAGGCGAACAAGGTATCTGATTCTCTAAGCAGAAAAGAACCCACTACTCTATCCATGTTGCATATTGAGAAAGACCATGTCTTCTGGGATATGTGAAGGACAAAATTAGAAATCATAAGGGTAGGGGATATATCCTACCCTACCCAAATGATTGCGCAACCATCCATCCAAGATTAGATTAATGAAGCACAAAAGGATGATATGGAGATACAAAAGAGGGTGAATGCAGTAATGTAAGGGAAACTACAAGAGTTTAATATCGATGATGATGGTGTGATTTAGTTTGGAACGTGGCTTTTTATGCCTTCACCACCTAGAATAAAAAATGATCTATTGGAAAATTCACATAGCTCAAATTTATCTATCCATCCTAGGAGTACCAAGATGTACCGTGATATCCGAGAACAGTTTTGGTTGGATAACATGAAGAAGGAGATTGAAAAATATATATCAGGGTTCTTGGTATGTCAGCAAGTTAGTGCAAAGCAACAAAACTCCAAAGGGATGATAAAACCATTGCCTATACCCATATGGAAATGGGATAATGTTACTATGGAATTTTTCATGGGTCTCCCAAAGACGTCGAAGTGAAATAATGTGATATGGGTTGTGGTTGACCGACTCAATAACATTTCCCATTTTATCTCTATTTGGGAAGACATATCGCTTGAAAAACTTGTGAAGATATATGTGAAGGATGTGGTGAGACTTCATGGAGTTCTACTCTCAATTGTCTCTGATCATGATCCAAAATTCACATCTAAATGTTGGAGGAGTCTTCAATATGCTTTGAGTACTGAATTAAATTTTAGAATGACCTATCACCCCCAAACTGATGGCCAATCTGAAAGGACTATTCAGATTCTTGTAGATATTCTAAGAACCTGCTCTATAGAATTCAATGGTGGATGGTATCAACATCTCCCATTGGTTGAGTTCTCATACAAAAATAGCTTCCACTAGAGTATTCAGATGGCTACATATGAAGCTCTATATGGAATGTGATGTAGAACTCCAACCTATTGGGATCTAGTTGGAGAAAGAAAGCTACTTGGACCCGATCTTGTGCAAGAGATGACAAAGAATGTTCAAGTCATCCGGAAAAACATTGAAGCTACTAAGAGTCAGCAAAAGAGCTATGCTGAAAAACATATAAGAGACTTGGAGGTTGATGTTAGCGATAATGTCTTCCTTCAAATATCACCATGGAAGAGATTCTTGCAGTTTGGAAAGAAAGGGAACCTAAGACCAAGGTATATTGGCACCTTTGAGATCCTTGATGACATAGAATTTTTGTCCTATCTGCTTTCAATTTTAGCAAATATGCCTCAAGTTCATGATGTGTTTCATGTATCAGTCCTGAGGAATTACATATCTGATCCCACACATGTACTGAACTTAGAGGTGGTATAGTTGGAAGATGATATCCTCAATGGGGATCAACCAGTAGTGACTATAGACCAGAGAGATATGGTTCTACGAGACAAGACAACCCACCTTGTAAAAGTGTTTTGGAAGAACCATAAGTTTGAAGAAGCTACTTGGGAACTGAAGGAGGTAATGGAGGAGAAGTACCCTCACCTTTTTGTGTAAAGTGAACTTCCAAGGGTGAAATTTCATAAGGGGGGAAGAATGTAATGACCCAAAGTTTTTGATGGAAAATAATCTCTTATAAATATTTCAAATAATCAAATGAAAGCACAAATTAATGAACTACTAAGTGCTATATGAACTTGAAGCATAATTTTGTCACTTATGTGATTTGAATTTCAAAAATCTAACATACAAGGTTTGCGATCATTAAGTTATTTGGAGTGTGATAAGGAAAATATAATTTTTGGTGAACAGTAACCTACCCTTATGAATAGTAACATACCCTTATGAATAGTGATATACCCTAATGAATATGAACATTACCTATGATAGTATAAAGAAAATATTCAAGTGAAATTATGATGTAACTATATTTTAGAATAAGTAAATGAATGTTTTAAAACTTGTTTTTTAATAAATTTTGAGTTTAATTAAATATTAAATTTATCATATTTGGAAAATTAATTTTCAAAAATGGACTTCATATTTGGGTTCTACACATCAAAAAAATGTTGGGGTGGATTTTTGTGATTTTTCTGAAATACATGAATTTTTGATGAATAGTGAAATACCATAGTTTACAAAATAAGCTAAATAAGCTAATTATAGAGTCATGAATGATTTTATGCTAATGCAACTCCAATTGTTTTGTGTTCACATGATAAAATCTCTATTCCTGGTCTTGTAAGACACAATATTCCTTGTCTTGTGGGGAAATAATAAATTTATGAATTTTATATTGAGTAACCCCCTCTCCCCTCCACTATAAATACCACCCTTCACACTCTCATTTCCTCACACCTCTCAAGCTTCAAGGATTTTCTAAACTCTAACCAAGAATCTTTCCTATCCATTCCCCCACGTCCAAGAGCTTTTTGTCTCATCAAAATACCTATCCTTTGTCCCTTATGGATGATCTCAAGAGGAGGATTCAAGAGGTAATTTCTCTCCCTCTTTTCATTTAATTTTCTTTCAATTTCAAGTTCTTTTCTTATTCTATCCCCACATATACTCATCCATATGTTATGGTAACTATATTATCATACATATACTGGAAGTTTATGATACTAATGTGATATTATTTCACCCAACCCCCTTATCCCCTTCGTTTTATTTTATAAAAGAAAACGTTGTTCGTGAGATGTTAATCTATCACCTTCAAAAACAACATGTCTTTTTTTTCCATTTATACTTTCAGATATGGTAATGAAACCAATTTTATGGTTGAACCAAAATATTTTTTATGAATTATTTCCAATTTAAATTTCTTTAAATAACTTATGTACGCATTACTAAATGATTAATCAAAACAACTTTGTTGCGGTCAAAAAACCGCCCAAATTAACCCAAACAACAATAATTTAATTCTTATCTAATGATTCATCCACAAGGTATATAATATAATTCATTATAAGATCATTTAAACTTCTATAATATCATTAATGACATGCAGTATCAGTTCAGTATGTTTATCCATGTTATACATGAACCTTCATTTATGAATACAAGTGAACCACTCAAGAAAACCATAAAAACAACCATTCCCAAACAATGTTTTTTTAAACTCTATAACTCATCCATAGGCCCATAAAATAACTCAATGAAACCATAATTAAAAATATTAATGCATTCAAGGTTATTTAATTTTCATTTAATGAATCTAATGTGGTTATATCGGAAATTAATGTGAAGAAAGAGTTCAGATACAAGGTAAGGGGAAAATCTCGAACCCAACCTTGTTTTTTTGGGTTCTCCCAATTTCACTCCATTTTTTGTATGGTCACTCCATAAAAATAATTTTTTCATCATTATATTACCTTTTATGGTATATTAATTTTTTCTACTAAAGTTTATGTCAAACAAATATTTTCCAGAAGAACTCTTCTTTAAAAAACACACCTTTTACATCTCTCTCATGGTTGATGGCTATCGTATCAAGTATGTTATTCCCACTTAATTTTGGGAACCCAATGTTTTTGAATGTGTTCTTATGAGATGAAACACATTCCTTTACCTGGGCTAATTATGTTCATTTTTGATATACGTTCATTGTTCCATGCATAGTAAATGATAATGTTATGATGTGACGGGTGCACCCGGAATTATACAGCGCTCCAATGCATTGGGTAAAGTTATGAATCTCATGAGTTAATATGAAATTATGTGTAAAAAAGATTCTATCTTTGTTCAAAAGTATGTGAGGTAGTTTACCACTAAGACATGACGTTTCATTTTTATTCATTTCCAAATTTCAAGTCTCTTATTAATGTTTCCTCACATGTTCATGATCCTTTACTTATGTTATGGTTATGCTCAACCATTTTTATATTGTTATTATCTACCCTATTATTGGGATTTTTTCTCACCCATTTTTAGGTATATCCTTAGGTTACTACATATAATAAGGAGCGATCAAGTTCCAATAATAAGCTAGAGAAGAAGGAATTAAATAAATATTTATTCTTGATGTTGTAATTGTTATGTATGGTCCTAGTTTTCCCAAGACACTAAGCCATTGGATACTCTATGTGTAATAATATTAGGTTGTTTATCTTTAAAATGATGAAGTAGTAATGTAAGAAAAGGTTTGATTACAATAGAGGTGCAGGTTGCAGTTGTCAGCGGTCCTTGGGGAGGTGCGGTTGGATTAAGATAGTGGAAAATCTGCCGGATGACTGGATTTGGCATGTTGGGTGCAGCCGCAATGAGATTTTGTTGGAGCCACTCCAACTAGCAACAGAAAACAAGGTTTGTTGATGGGGAGATCTGACACCTCATCAAGGTTGACCAGATGGTTCGAGTTAGCCATGAGGTGGGAGGCTTCACTGGAAAACCTGAAGGGGGGCCACTGCCAAATCTGGGTGGTGAACATGTTATCATGACACATCAAGTCGATTATTATTTAAAGATGATATTATAGTCTAGGGAAGTCCCTAGGTCATCTATTAAGGAGTGTTGGTGGATTTTAGTGTGTATTTTTAATAAAAATTATTAAATGAGGAGGTGGTTTTGAAAATAGTTTAAAAAATGAAATAATTTAAAGTGTTTAATATTTTAAAAATCAAGGTATTTTGACAGATATATAATAAGTATGAGATCATTTCTAAGTTACCCCATCACTTTAAAAGTTCCTTGTTCTTAATTTATTATTAGGGCTTAGTCTAATCCTTTGGATGAGGGTTAACCAATATCCTAGAAACCCAAAACCCTCTTAAGATGATGAAAGTAGCAATAAACCCCGACATAACAATCTAATTGTAATGCTTAAACCCCTTATAATGATTAAAGGTTTTTAAAGGAACATTGAAATCTCAAATTGTTTGGAATGAAGGGGATAATTCTGTTTTTTAATCAGACAACACAATTCGAACACTTAAAATTGCACACTGATCGGTTATGAAATTTAAAGTGTTTCAATTAAATGTATTAAAAAAATTAAGATACATATAAAAGAAAAATTACATGACATAATATACACCAAACGAGTAGGTAATTATATTTTGAAACTCCCTCTTCAAATGTTTATCTCCCTAATATTGATCACCCACCATTTAGCACGACATTGGGAGGAGGATGAAGCTCGGGTGGATCTCCTTCTACATTTCATCTCTCCCTATGAGGAAAGGGAGTTTCCAAACCTCCAAGTAGATGAGATGAATTCTCTAGAGCTCCAAATTGGCATCACTTTAATCCCTTGGCCGAACATCCAAATGGGGTGCTAATGGTGCCCTTTTATAGACAAAATGAGAAGTGGTTTTGAGAACCTAGTTTTGGATATACAAATTGAATCTCGATTTTTTACTAGTAAATGGATATATAGTGACTTTAAAAAAAGATAAGAGTTGTTTTTTGGCCTCTTTACTATCTTCATTTCAAATTTGGATGCCATTGAAAATTTTTATTATGATATATTGTCAATATAAAGAACAAAAATTTTGAATTTGTACAGAATCAGTCCCTAGGACAGATCAGTTCTTATAGGCCACCAGATAGAGGAATTGGGATTTTTATTATTGATATGAGTTATATCCCATGAAATACTGAAACCGGTCATAAAATTTCTTCCCATTTGTAGGCATGGATTTCATGTAATTTTCAATACAGTGGACATGTGTCAGTGGGCCTTAATGCAGTTTGGACCATTTTCCTTCTCGGTCATCTCCGACCCTCCAAATCACCTCCACCTACAATAAAATTATCAAAATAAGTAGAATATAGCCTTTTAAATAGACAAAAAATAAATTATTTAATCAAATAGGAAGTGAAATTTGTTATTAAATTTTGAATTTAAAATAAAAGACCACTTTAAAATAGAAGCGTCAGAGTGAAATAAAGTAGGGAATCATGATGAGATCACACCCCCACCTAAACATTTTCACTACACGCAAAAGTCACATATCAAAAAATTATGCATAGAAATATTCTCAAATTTATGAATATTTAACATTCAATGAAAATTTAATTCATAATAGAAGTGTGATCAATGAAAAAATCACACTGAGGAGTTATTCTTAGTGATCATGGAAAAATATGTCTCATAAAATTATATTAGATCAAAATTGAAAGAGATGCATGATACCAATCTAATTTTTTTTTCAAAATATAATCATGACACAAATTATACATGTGTGTGTATGACAACCATTTCATGCTATTCTTTTCAATTACAATATAGTAAATGTAAGTTATTTTACATTTTTCCTTAAATGATCATATCCACTGAACCCATCCTATATCCTTTACAATCAAATTTCAAATCCCACTTACATCAGAATTCCTAGAAGACAAACCATAAGCTCCTGACCAAGATATTTGAATATGTATTACATTTCATCACTCCCCTCAATGTTTATTTGTTTTTTTGGGCGTACCAAATTTGGATAATAGGTATTGAAGCATAAGTAAATCTGGTACAGTAATGAAATACATCAGATAAGGAACGAATGTTTGGAAAAATAATTTTGGAAAGTAGGGAAAAGTTAACCTAACTTATATTTATCTTTTATCAAGTAAGAAATTTTCACACTTTGAGGTTGGGTGCAAAGGTTTTTGGAGAAATTATGTGGCAAAAGTTTCCCTCAAAATACTCACACAAAGGGTAACATTGATTGAAAAGGTTACAAAATGATACAACCATTTATATCAATGGAAAATAACCAATTTTCAAGAGAATGTAACACTACAATGTTGAATTCATGCTAAAATTCACATATAATCAGTGAAATTTTTTAGAACTTTAAAACAACATGAAATAGGAAAATTCCTCATGAATGTAAGATAATTTACATGATTAAGTGTGAATCATTTTACTTGATTAATTGGGTATAAAAAAGAATATTACGGCCCAAAAGTGAGTGGAAATGGGGGGGGGGGGGAGTAACAATACTATTCAACAATCTAAAAAGAGAAATGTATTAAAGATGATGAAAATTCCTAACTAACCCAGGAATGTTCCCATCCTCCCACTAGTAGATTATACAGTTTCCTCACTATAGTAAAATAGAATGTGTTAAGGAAGGATAAAGCCTAGGGGTTTTATTGGTAGTTAGCTTCATGAACATAGAGTTCCTCTATTGGGGACTCTGAAATGGCTCCAGGAAAGTGCTTCAGCCGCAACCGATTGATAGTGGAAATTTGTTTGGTTTCTATATTTTGTACCTAAACAACACCAAATGGGTCCAAATTAGTAACATTTTATGGTCCAAAACAGCAAAAACATAGCATACCTGGATGAAACTACAACCTTTAATTATAAATTAAGACCTCTTTCCAAATGTGGAATTGATGATGAAGGATGAGAAAGTCATGGTCAGACATGGTTATATACTTATAAATCTAAGAGTTATCATAATAATATTTACACATTTCATCCAACTCCTGAATATGAAATTTTCTTTGAGCACCTGCACTAGAAGTATTATAATTTCATTGTTTGATATCCTAGTGGGATCAGTTCTCTATCTCAATAAGGAGGTGACAAATCTTTTAAAAAACTAGCTCATATGGTGACATGCCAAATGGAGTTTGAAGGTATTATGATAAGCCCATAATGAATCAGAAAGTCTTTGAATCTAATCTTTTCTATTGAGTTGGACTATTTTTCTCAATAATTTGTTTTACCTCTCTATTTGACACCTTAGATTGAACATTGGTTTGTAGGTGATATATAGTATACACTATAGAATCAACCCCATACTAAACAAATGTGACTGCAGTTTTTGGTTGTATAAATGGGAACTCTAGTCATAGATGACAAACCTAGTTAATCCATACCTATAGAAGATTTGGGTTCTAAAAAATTCAATAACGCTCTTTGAATTGTCTCTCCTTGTGGCTCTTGTCTCTACCAACTTTGACACATAATCAACATCCATAAGAATGTAAAAGCATCCAATGTAATTGGGAAATGAACCCATAAAGTCAATACCCCATACATTGAAAATGTCATGGAAGAGAAATGGTTATTGTGGAATTTTATTTCATTTAGAGGTATTCCTCATTCTATGACAGTAGGGAAAAGCATTAAAAAAATCATGTGCATCCTGGAATAATGTTGGCCAAAAGAGACCAGAATCGAGGACCATGTGAGCAGTCTGTTTAGGACCAAAGTGGACACCACAATCAAGAGTGTGGTAGAACCTAAGGATCGACTAAAACCCTCTACCAGGAACATAACACCAAAGAATTTAATCACTACATGTGTGCCCAAGGTAGGGGTCATCCCATATATACCAAGTGGACTCATATTTTCAATGAAAAACTTTGTTTTTTTGAAATCAGTAGGAATACAAGATGCTACTAAATAATTTACAATTTCACCATACCAAGGAATATCATATTTCACCTGATATAGTTTCTCATCAATAATCATGTAATTTATCGGAATACATGGGGGATGTGTCAATGTATGAGGATGGGAGGATCCCACTAATATAGTCACCCACTATATTCTCTACTCCTTTAAACCCTATTCTCTAGATTGAATTCTTTAAGGAGGATCATCAGGTGAATAATACATGGTTTGGATTCTGGTTTCATAAGGAGACATTGGAGGGCTTAATGGTATGAGAATACAATAAAATTGGACTCTAAAAGGTTTAACCTGAATTTTTCCAAGGAAAGAACAATGAAAATGAATTATTTTTAGTTTTTGTGTAGTCTTCTTAGGTAGGGTCCAAAGTACATGATACATAGGCAATGACATGTAGATCCTAATCGACCCTTTATGATAAAAATTCCACAACTACATAGTTATAGGCAACACATATGAGAACAAATGGTAAATCCCATCAAGGTGGTTGGATTATGAAGAGTGATGTGAGACTCATTTTCAATTTATTAAAATATTCCTCACATTCTTTATCAAACACAAATATTTTTTATTTTTGGAGTAAGAAGGAGTGGGTGAGTGCAATCTTATTAAAGTCACAAATGAAACGATGGTAAAATCCAACATGTCCTAGGAATGACCGCACATCTCGCACATTTATTTTGGGAATGGTAGGGATGAAATGAAATCAAATTTTGATTTATATACTTGGATACCATACCCAGAAATGAAATTTCCCAATACTATACCTTTTTTCACTATGAAATAGAATTTCTCATAATTTAATATGAGATTATTTTTAATATGGTGATATAGGACTTAACCAAGACTACTCAAGCATTTATCGAAAGAGGATCTATAAACCATGAAACAATCCATGAAAAAATCCCTGAAATACTCAAGGTAATCTAAAAAATACTATCCATGAATCATGGGAACGTACTTGGAGCATTGCATATACCAAATGGAATCCTCTTATATGAAATGTTCCAAAGGGGAAAGTGTAGGTTTTCTTTTTCTGATCCTTAGGGGAATTATGGATTTAAAAATATCCAGAACACCCAACAGTGAAACAGTAGTGGAAATTCCAAACTAGACTCTCTAGAATATGGTCAATTAATGTAAATATTAAATGATCCTTCATAGTGCATTGGTTTAGTCGATGATAGTCTAGGCAGACACACCAACTATTCTGCACACAGGTAGGAACAAATTCATTGTTTTCATTTTAAATTATCGTAAGATCGGTTTTTAGGATCTACTTGAACTGGAATAACCCACTGGATATCAAATATGGGATAATAATTCTAGTAGCCAATAATTTTTTACCTCATTCTTAACAACATCTGGGAGGTTCGAGTTCAGTCGGCATTGCGCCTGCCTCACTAGTTTTGTAACACCCCGAGATATTGTAATTTTTTTGAACTAATTTATTATTCTTATATTTTCACAAAACACTAAATATAGATTTTTTTTATTATATAATATCACTCTGTTTTGGATTATGTTATATTCAACACCAAGAAAATATTGAACTACACACAATACCAACTTGGCTTGAGTTACACACAACACCGTGTTTCTGTGAAACAACACTTTACTATTATAATTATTTAAATAAGATAGTTATAACCTAGTTGTTAAAATTCAAATAAAAATAAAAATAAATACTTTTTAAATATTAGTTATAATGGTTTTGCTAATGAAAAATACTATTTCTAATAAAATCTTTATATGTTTTAAACTATTATTTTCTAAAATGATATGTTTTTCATGTCCTTATATGAAAAACAATAAAATTAATTTTATACACTAATAGAAATTAATTTTGATAAAAAAAATTATTTGTGAATTCATAATATCAAAATTATCTTATGGTGAATATTTGGTATTTCTCAGAAAAGTTTCAATTTTTGATGAATAGTGAAATTACTGCATTTTTATTTAAAAACAGAATTTTTCATTTAAATAATTATTTTATTTTAAAATTATTTTAATGTACCAATAGGTAAATAATATACGTATTTATTCAATTTAGTTCATCGGAATATTTTTTATAATAAAATTAGATATAAAAATTCATTTAATATTTTAACATCTCTTTTACCCTCCTTCTTAGAACATTTGTGGGATTAACATTATATATAATTTTACCTATTAATATTTCTCCACTAATCTTGTTTTCCTATTTACAATTTTTTTATCAACACATTATCTTTACAAATGGTTAAAAAAAGAAAGGTATGTTTTTGTTTTTGTTTTTCACTACCTAGTTGGACTGTTCTAATTATTTATTCTTTTATCACAATTTTACCATTAAATTGGACAGTTTATGTGGTGTATTTTAATTACCACCATAAAGGTCAGTTTATCACCTTTTCAGATGGTTTAAATTTATTTATTTTTCACTTCAATATTGGATGGTATAACTAATAAATCAATACTTGCAAGAAATTTTTAATCGAGTAATGTGATATATTAATGTATTTATTTTCAAATCCCCACATGAAATATTTATTAACCAATTATGGTGGGATATATATATATATATAATATTAAATGATAATATTAAATGATTTTAATGTTTTCTAGTTATCATCATGTCAAATCTCATGAATCTTGAATTCACTGCTCTTGAAATTACTAGAAGTAATTACATTCCATGGATGATAGATGTGGGAAGGCATCTAGAATCAATGGATATCATAGGAAAAATTAAAGAAAATAATTTTAAAACCTTTAAAAATAAAGAAAAGACGACGATCTTCCCCAAAAGACATCTTGATGAGGGTTTGAAATGTGAATACCTCAAAGAAAGTGATCATTGTAAGCTCTAGAAGAGTTTAAGAGAGAGGTATGATCATCAAAAAGAGGTTGTTCTTCTAGAAACCCATGATGAATGGAATGCTTTATACTTGAAAGACATTAAAAGGGTTAGCGATTACAACTTTTCCCTATAGAGAATTGTATCATAACTCAATTACTATAGTATTGGGATAACCGATTCTAATATTCTTGAAAATAAAAATATGACATTTCATATCACCATTACTTGTAGAAGAGAAAAACCGTGAGATTTTGATTAAAAATCATCGGTCTTGTCCTTCTGGTTCAGGGTTATATTTTCTTGATAAAAATGCTATATTTCATGAAAATAATCACGGAAGTAGTAAGGGGCATGATTCTCATGGTGGAAGTGGTTTTGGTGGCAGGCATGATCATGGACATGGTCATAATTATGAGTCTTCTCAAAATGAATATCATAATCAAAGAAATATCAGATCAAACACTCCAAGGAATCCTGACTATTCCTACTACAGGTGTGGTTCTAAGGGACATTGGTATCATGTTTTATGAACCCCATAACATATTTGTAATATCTATAAAGAATCTCCTAAAGTAAATAAGAATAAACCACATTTTTTGGGACATCCTATAATGTGAAAGAAAGGTAGGTTAATTTTACTGAGCATCATGAGCCATCAAATGATGATTTCACATACCTTAAAGTGGGTGATTTTACTTGCCAATTTGATGAGATAATATATGGAAATAATTTAGAAAAATAAAAGTAGTTATGATATATGATATTTAATTTTGTTCTGTATGTTTTATATTTGAGATGTTTTATTATTTAAATTTCTCTAGGTGATTCATTTAATGTTATTCTCTTTACATTGATACATTGGAATGGATTTCTTAAATGAGATAGATATTTGCATTCCAGATAGTGGAACAACACACACAATTCTTAAGAATAAAAAATATTTTTTCTGACCTTAAATCAACAAGACCAAATGTGAATACTAATTCAAGTCTAGAAGATCTGATATAAGGTATTGGTAAAGAAAGTTTTTCTTCACCCAATCGGATGCAATTTTTTATAAAATATGTGATGTTTTCCCCATTGTCCAAAAGAAACAGTTAAGTTTCAATGATATATACCAACATGTGTATGGTACTCAAACTATATCTAATATAAATGAAAAGTACATGTACATTTCAATTAATAATTTTAGTAAGAGTTGTGTACTAGAAAAACTACAAAAATAATCATCTAGATTGTATTATACATATATAAGTGCAATCAAAACATATAGGGTAGTAAATAATGGACCACAAAACATTAATTTTTGGAATGAAAGATTAAACCACCATGGTTTAGAATGGATGTGAAAAGTAATTGAATGTTCTCATGGACATTCAATAATGGTCCAACAGATCTCTCTACTAAGAAAAATTCCATGTGAGGGTTTTTCTCATGGAAAGCTGATCATGAGAACATCTCCTGCCAAAATTAATGCAGAAATTACATCATTTCCAAAAGAAATTGAAGGGGATATATGTGGACCAATTCATCCATCATGCGGTCTATTTAAAAATTTTATGGTATTAATTGATGCATCTAGTAGATGTTTACATGTATGTTTTCTCTCAACTTTTAATGCTACATTTTCACGTTTTCTTTCCCAAATAATTAAATTGAGATTAAAATTACCCGAACATTTCATTAAGAAAGTAAGGATCGATAATCCTGGAGATTTTACCTTTCATGCTTTCAATGATTATGGCATGGAAATGGGGATTACAGTGGAGTATCTAGTCACCCATGTGCATACAAAAAATTGTTTAGCTAAATCCCTGATAAAAGACCTCCAACTTATTAATAGACCATTAATAATGAGAAAAAAGATTCGAAGACCTGTATGGGGTCATGAAATATTTCAATCCTCGACATTAATTCACATCAAACCAAGTACCTATCATAAACACTCTCCACTCTAATTGGATTTTGGCTAAGAGCCTGACATCTCCCACTTAAGAATATTTGGTTGTGTATTATATGTACCAATTTCTCCCCCACAATGCACAAAGATGGGACCTCAAAGGGGGATAGAAATATATGTAGGATATGAATTCTCATCTATCATTAGATTTCTTGAACCAAAAATTGGTGATGTATTTACTACACATTTTGCTTATTTTCAATTCAATGAAGAAGTATTCCCATCATTAGGGGTTGAAAAAAAATAAAGGGAGGAGATTTCATGGGATGTGAAAATTTTATATTTTCTTGATCCCCCCACCCAGTAATGTGAGATGAAAGTGAAAAATAATTTACATTTTCAAGAACTATAAAATCAATTACCTAATCCATTTATTGATTCAAAGGGCATGAATAAATCACACATACCAGCTATAAATGCACTGACTAGAATTGATGTCCCAAACACACAATTACATAATGATGTTATAGAAATATCAAAAACATACCTCAAGTGTTGGAGATCAATTGGATCTTAGGATATAAATCCTTAAAAAAGAAAAGGGATGAGTATAATTGAAAACTCTATTTTGAAGGCATTTGTTCTAAAATAAATATATAATTTAAGTGTTATTCAAGAAACACATGATGAGAATCATGAATAGAATCCCTAGGATATAAATAACAATGAAGGCTTGGAAAATAATGAAACATCTCTTAATTATACCACTATAGTTGATATATGGAATCAGAGTAATATGAAAAATATTGATGAAATATTTTCATATTCTATGTCACATGAAATCAAAAATGAAAAACCTGAACCATGGTCTATTATGGAATTACTAAAATGAACCGATTGGAAATAATTGAAATACACAATTTATGTTGAATTAAATTCACTTAATAGGCGAATAGTTTTTGGACATATCATGATCACACCAAAATATGTGAATCCTGTTAGATATAAATCGGTTTTTGTGCATAAGCGTACTATAAAAAAATGAGATTATAAGATACAAAGCTCATCTTGTTGCACAAAAGTTTTTATTAGAGACCTAGAATTGATTATGAGGAGATATATTCTATTTTTTAGGGTTGCTATTACTTTTAAATATATAATTATACTTTTAGTAGTTGAGAAGGATAATATGTACCTTATGGATGTTGTGACAACATATTTGTATGGGTCACTTGATAATAGTATATATATGAGAATCTCTGAAGGATTTAAAATCCCCAAAGTGTTGAAATCAAAACCCAAAGACCTTCATTCAATTAAATTACAGAAATACCTGTATGGATTAAAAAAATCTGGTCATATGTCATATAATAATTTAAGTGAATATTTGTTAAATAAAGGGTTTGTAAATAAAACCAAATGCCCATGTGTTTTTACTAAGAAAACAACATTTGGATATACAATAATTTCTGTTTATGTTGATGATTTAGATGTCATCATAACTCCAGAAGAGATAGATGTACCAATGATAAACTTAAAAGATGAAATTGAAATGAATGAATTAGGAGAAATCAATTATTTAATTGGAATACCAATTGATAATACACCAAACAAAATATTTTTACATTATTAAAATTACAGTGAAAATGTATTAAAATGCTTTAATACGGATATAGAAAATATTTTATGTACCCTAATGGGTTTTCAGTATTTAAATACTAAGAAAGATCACTTTTGACCCTTGAGGAAAATGAGGAGTTAGTTGGTCCCGAAGTACCATACCTTAGTTCTATCGGAGCACTAATGTATCTTACTAATATTACTCATATAGATATATCTTTTTCTACTAATTTTTTGGAAGGATTTAGTTCATCCACTACACGAAGACACTAGAATGGTATTAAACATATTTTTTGTTATATTTGTGGCACAATTGAATTTGGTTTATTTTAGTCTAAAAAAATACAAATGAAGAAGGATGGTTTGGAATATGTAATTTATTTATTTGATCAGCATAATTCACAATCAGAAACTATTTATGTTTTCACAATTGGAGGTAATAACATATCTCGGAGATCACAAAAGCAGAAACTCATCACCACGTCTTAAAATATTAAAGAAGTGATAGCATTAAAAGAAGCACATTGAGAATGTGTTTGGTTATTTCTTATGAATAAACACATTTGAGTGGAAAGTGGATTTCCTATGTATCGTAGAACAAAAATTTTATTTTAAGACAATAATGAGTGCATCACACAATTGAAGGAAGGCTTTATCATGAATGATCAGACAAGGCAAATACCACCAAAACGTTTCTCCTTAACAAACGCTTTAATGAAGAATGGAGATATCAACATGAAATATGTCTGATCTAATGAAAACATTGTATATTTATTTACAAAGGAACTTCCAACCATTATGTTTAGAAAGTTTGCACATAATATAGGGATGCATAGATTGAAAAATGTGTAATGTAATGTTACTTTTTGGGGGATTCTATGCGATTATACTCTTTTCATTATTCTGGTTTTTATCCTAATGGGTTTTTCTAAAAAAAAATTCTAATGAGGTAATATAAAAACATGTATGACATTGCTATGGGTGTGCATCCAAAGGGGGATTTTAGGCAATCACTGATTGTGGCTGTACACTTTAAGGGGGGTGGGACTCCCACCCCCACCAATTCCCTTTACACTACCTATAAAAGGAAGTACAATCATTACCCAAATAGAAATATGTAATAGCTAAAGGATTTAGGAAATTATTATAAATAAAATACTTTTCCTTATTTCTCTTAATATTTCACCGCGATTCTAGTTTTTCTCATTTCAAATTTTTATTCTCAAAAATATTCATAATTTAATAACTATTTTATTTTTTATATGTGGTTATATAAGTGACATGGTTTAATATAAATATTATACATAAGTATAAGAAATATATATACACCATGATAATTTGTTTATATTTTTTAGACCTTATATAATTAAATTAAATGGTGACATAATGATGATGTTGTAATTGTTTAATTAATTGAGATATCAAAAAAATGATATTAAAAAATTAAAATAAATATAATTGGAATTAATTAATGATATCTATTAATTTAATATATACATTATAAATGTTAGTGACATATTCTAATTAGTGGTTTGAATTTATAATTTTGGTTTGATATTTTTAAAAATGCAAATATTGAATAGTATTAAAATTGAAATAATTGATATTTTAAAATAAATACTATTTTATTAAATGATATAAAAGTCATAAAAATATTTTTTGGCCAAATTACTTGGATAATGTCCAATATGTCATAAATTATCCAATTGGGGTTCATTTAGAATTTTATATTAACTATATTATCCTTATATTGTAAACATACAAGAAGACACAATAAGAGTAAAATTGTTTAAATAAGGGTTAAATCCAAAAGATAGGGTTAATTATATAACCTACACATGTATAAAATTTATTATTTGAGGGTATTTCGATAACTACTCATTTTATCACTAAAATAAATCACTTTGAATCTATTTGAAACCGAAAATAAATTTATAATACATTAATATTTTAAGATCTTCTAAAAGTGCCCCCACCTCTCTTATATAAGGGAACTTCTCCTTATCTTTAATTCACACCACTATATCCCTTTGGATCAGACAAAACCTACCCATTTCCTCTAATAAAATCCATCTCTACATCTTAGAGGCCATAATTTTGTTATAAATTCATTCTATGATGTTCTTTTGTACAAATTAAAAGAAGATTCCTAAAAAAGATGTAATAATTTTATCACCTCTTCAATGTTTTTTTCTTCTTATACTTACTATTTATATGTTGTTTACATACCAAAGTAATAAATCCCGAATCTAATAAATTTTGATATGTTTTTATGATTATTGGGAAACCACATTACTTCTTTTTCACAACCTTTGAAAAATAATTTGACCATGTGTCCGTATGTACGACTTACCGTCTCCAGGCTATGGTGTAAACTATATTTCATATAAACTTTATTTCTATGGATATAATGATTAATATAAAGTATGTAAATAATAAATATAACACGACATTGTTTCTTTAAAATTCATATTCCCTCCAATTATATAACATCAAACCCTTAAGGAAATGATATCATTGCTCATGCGTATGTACGGCTTACCGTCTCCACGACACGATGAGATTCATATTCCACATTCTCCATTCAAGAACGATTATAAAAATACATATTATGAATATTAATTTGATATATTAAAAAATAATTATACTATAATAATATATATATATATACATATATTTCATTCACTTACTTCTATTCAATATGATATGAAAATGGAAACATCGTTCATGCGTATGTACGACCGACCATCTCCATGAACGATGTACTACTTTTCTTATATCTATCTATTATATATATATATATTCTGAATATATATGATATATCAATCATTCTAAACATTCTAGAATTATGTAAATGATGATCTAATCAATAGGATCAATAATAACAAGTTAGAACATGTACGATAAAGAAAGCAATTATTACTCGAAATGTTGCTTTAACTAGGAAATTGTTAATAAACAGGTAATATAAGGTCATAAATGAATAATATATGATATCATAAATATTATTATGACTCTTTTAGAAGTTATTAATATGTTTAATACCATTATACAGGGGTTTCACACACATACGGTGAGTATCAAACCTGAGGTAAGGTATTTTTGTCTCACTTTTAATTTCCATGAGATACATGTTATGTTCACCACTCTTTCCTCTGGTGTGGTTTATATAATTACCATAAAAATATTCTATTTATATTAAACTTAAATTTATGGGTATTCACATTCCCATTTTATTATCCTTCTTTCATGGGTTTTATGATTCATAACTTACCAAATTGGTAAAATGTTTTGTCTCAAATTCCTTTCTTTGAGATTCAGTTTTGTTATGCACTTAAAATCTTCTTCGAAGTGAATATATTTCCATTTTAAATGATATATTATGAATTTAAATATTTTCATGTTATTATTTTTTTCATTTATATTAATTGATTACATGGAGTGTAGGATCCCAAGTTACCATGTTATAAGAGTTTATTGAGAGAATTTCATGAGTTTGTTTCTGTTTATGCTTACCTTGATAAAATATTATGATCCATATCGCCAAGAAATTAATGAATTTTATTATACTTAAGTTATTCATGATATAATAATGTTTTATTACGATATTTATACTCTTTGGTATATAAGAAAGTGTTTTTATGAAATCCTGACTTTACCCTCCCTTCAGTCGAAAATCTATGTTTTCAAAAAAGGGGTTTTTAAAGAATATTATACAATTATTGTATAATATTTAAAAGATATTTTTATCTTTTTTTATTTTATGAATCACTTCAATGGAATAATCATTTAATTTTCCAAAAAATAAAATTTTTAGACTTTTTTATTGGTCAAAAGGAATTTTCTTTTGATCTCATACAACATGTACAGATTTACCCGCCATCATTTATTCAAAGCTCCCATTGAATTTTTAAAAGGTTAATCTCTAGGAAAATGTTTTTTAAAATTAATTTAAATTAAAAAGGGTTTTTGAATTATTTAAAGTCTTATTTATATGTTTTCAATGCTAGTATATTTTAAAATTATTTTCAAATGGTTTTATGCATTAAAAAACAATTTGTAACAAGAAATGATATTTTCCTCAAGAAATGTTTTTGAATGATGTTTCAAAATTATTTTCCATCTAAGATGAAATATATTGATGTTACTCATTCCCTTATAAGAAATTTTAAAAAGGTTCTATTCATATCCTTTCTGTGAATGAGTTATGATTAATGTCATGGTCATTATAAAATCAATTTTTTCCATGGTTTAAAATCTTTTGAAACCCAATTCTTTTTTCATAGTTTATGCTTCAACTAAATGATTATGAAACCTATCTATTTTTCATAGATTATTATGTGATGAAATTTTATTGATTCCCATTTCAAATTTTTATGGGTTATGATTTGTTGCTTATAAAACCAATAACTTTTCATGGGCCACGATATGATGAATATTTTGTGAAACATGAATGTATGATTTCATTACATCATAGGTGGGATAAATCTCTCCCTCCAATGAACTGGGCAATGATAAAAAATTTATGATCTCCAAGGGAATAAGAGTGAACATCCCAATCCTAAAATAAGAGGGAACATGGGTGAACATTCCCATCCCGAACGAAGAGGGTACACGAAAGGACATCCCAATCCCAAAAGAAGAGGGTATATGGAAGGACATCATAATCCTGAAACAAGAGGGTACATGGGAGGGAATCCCAATCCAAAAGAAGGTACATAGGTGATTAACCCAATCCTAACTTGTCACAAAGGCCTTGGTAGGATTTATTTACATAGGTTTTCATGTGATTATGTGTTTTCCACAATTGTATGTATTATTCCTTTGTTATACTCTTGTGGATCTTATTCATTAATTCCTTATGATTCATTTCAATATTAATTATGATATCTAATATAAAAGGCCTGATCGTAAAATATTATGCCCATTTTCCATACCCTTTTGTTCATGTTATGCTTATAAATTTATTTATTTACCCTTACAGAGCATCTGATCTCACCCCTTTCTTATGATTCCTCTATCTAGGTTATGGAGAAATGTTTTAGGTGGAAGTAATAAAGGTGTAGATATTTATGGGATATATTGAAGATATTTCACTATGATAGATGATTTTGTTTCCATGTTTTCAAATACAGTAAACTATTACAGTCCTCAGGCATGTATTTTCGTAATGTACTAAATATTCATCTAAAATTACATAACATCCATGTACATAAAGCCTGGATCACTATAGTTGGTATAAAAGGAATGGTTTACTCATCCTTTGGAAACTAGTATGAGAGAAATTTAGTGAGATACCATTGTATATTTCTAAGGATATGTCTAGGGATGTCTCTAAGGATAATTATAATGATGAATTAATGTTTAGAAAAATGTACTAGAATTTTGGTGAAAGATAGAGTAAGTTGTTTTCTAACAACCCATATCTGTCTGGATACTACAAGTGGATGTGGATCTGGAATAGATGTATGTAGGGGTAACAACTCGGACAAGATGTTCTAGTCCTGACTTGGGGTAATCTGGTACATGACAATGGGCCTTTATACACACCTAGTTTGACACTCTCAAGGGATATTATTTGGGAATTAACAAACTCTTCATGAAAAATCATGAAGGATCTGATTAAACGATATCTATAAATAACCTAAGATAAACCTAAGGTGTTTTAGATTAATGAAGGTGTCATAAATTAGACATCTTATAGGTGAATTATTATAATATTTTTGTTCTTCATTATGATAATTGTTTCATACAGTATGCTCTTGGTTTTAGACAATGGTTGGACCCTGAAAGAACAACAATAATGGTGATTGCAATGTCTAATACAAATAATTTCTTCTTAATGATCATAATTCTATTAGGGTTGGAATACAAAAACTCATTTATATACTCTCACAGCTTTTAAAAGCTATAAATCATGCGGAGTTTCCAAACGAGCAAAGGAGGGACCAACATTTTGTTGATTACTTCATGAGGCTTTGTCCACCTTTTTTAGTGGATCATATGATCCAATTGTTACTAAACACTGGATCAGTACCATTGAAAATATATTCTCTGTTCTCAAGTGTTTGGATAATGAGAAATTCATTCTGACTATTTATTACTTAGAAGGTGAAGGAGACCGGTGGTGGACTCTAATCAAGAATACGAGGAAGCAAGATGAAATTAAATTAATATTTTGGGATGAGTTCAAGAATTTATTCTTCAATAAGTAATTTCCTCATGTTCTTAGTATGAATATGGAAAACAATTCCTTGAGATGATGAACAAGGATGATTAATCTATCAATACCAATGATGAAAATTTCACAAGACTTGTGAGGTGCACTTATGGTATTATCTTTCAACCTTAATGTAATGTTGATAGGTTCTTCAGTGGATTGAAGACAATTCATAGATGTGCATTGTCTATAAGATATATTAGTAGATACGAAGAGATTTTGAATTGTGGAATAAAAGTTTAAATGGAGGTTGTAGTTACTTATCAATCTCGTGGTTTTAACAAGAAAAGGATGATGGAGTTAAATGGAAAATCTAAAAACCATGGAGAAAAGAAAATCAGCCTTTAGTAATGCTTAAATTGTGTGAAGAAACATGGACAAATTTTTCTTAAGGGGAATACTAAATGTTTTAAGTGTGGAAGGGATGTTCATAGAGCATCTGAATATAGAACTGATAGGAGAAAGTTAGATAATGATTCAAATAATGAGAAATTCCCATAGAATGTACCACCCACACTTTGGTGTTTCAATTTCATGGATTTTGGCCATTATAACAAGTTCTCCAATCCAAATAATAATGTGAATTATAATCCACAAAAACATATAAAGAAAAAGCGAAAAGGGAAACATTTTTGTGATCATAAGTGATATAGTGAAGCAAGATAATTAAGAATTACTTATCCTTCTTTAGTTGGGAATTTTATTCTGGATTTTGTTTGAATAATCCCTATGAAAGTCTAATTGTTCACCACTTGGTGGGATTTTATGTGACTATATTTCTTAACATGAATTATAGAATAATAAAATCAAAATTAATGTCCTATCAGTACAATGATAAACCCATGTATCCAATAAAAATGTTTATTTGAGCATATTTAAGGAAGAAATGGTGAATTATATTTTTGAAGGGTTATAAGGTTAACTATTTATGTTAAAGTTAGTATTTTATTAGTGTTTGTGAGATTAAAGTGTTATCTCAGCATATGAGATTTATGCATATCTGATAGCCTCTTCAAACTAAATTTGGTTGATGGTAACTGATGATAACTGGGATGACATATCATGGGTATCTTGATATGTTAGCAATTCAGGAATGAATAATTATCCTTTTTAGAGGAAGAGGTGAAGTGGATTAATGAACAACAAAGGATTACATTGTTCTGAAATCATGAAAGTATATCTTTCCATGAAAATTATTTAACTTTAGGGTAAAGGATCATTATGCCAAAAATGATTCTCTAGTACCTTCATTTATTATGAATCAGATGGTCCCTTAGATCATCGCAGATTTTTGGCTTTGTTATTGTTAGATTTTTCCAAACCATGTTCTCTATCACTCTCCTTTAGAACCTGATAGTTTGATTTTTATTCTATATCAATGTTTTCTCTTCCCGACTATGTTCTCCTATGTGGAAACCAAATTATGAGTTACTTTGGCTAACCGTTATGTTTCTAACATTATTTTTTTAAAATGATGTTTTAATATCCATTTTTATGATTTGGTTTTCTATGAATGATACTTTCTAGTATTAAACCCTTGATTACCCAGACGAAATTGAGGGTTAAATTCATTTTATGGGGGGGGGGGGTAGAATGTAACACCCCAAGTTTTTTAATTTTTTTCAAATTAATTTAATAGTTGTATATTTTCACTTCATGAAACACTGAATATAGATTTTTTTATTATATAATAGCACAATGTTTTGGATTATGTTATATGAATCACCAAGTGAATCTTACACAACAAGAAATACCGACTATTCTTGCGTTACATGAAGCACCGAGTTTCTGTGAAACAACACTTTAAAATTTTAATTATTTAAATAAGATATTTATAACCTATATTTTAAAATTATAATATGAATAGTAATAAATACTTTTTAAATATTACTTAAAATGGTTTTGATAATGAAAAATACAATTTTTGGTAAAATCTTTATATGTTTAAAACTATTATTTTCTAAAATGATCTGTTTTTCATGTCCTTCTACAAAAAATGATAAAATTAATTTTAGACTGTAACACCCCAAGATTTTATGAAAAATATTCTTTTAATTTCATTGATGTCTTGTGTTGTAAGCTACAACAATATTGCCTTGTGCTATACGCAACACCGTATGAACTTGCAGTATACACAACACTATTCTTGGATCATCTTACACCCAATTTTGATAGTAGTTATTCTACGAAACATTGAGTGTGTATATATATATATATATATTCAATGTATAAATGAAATATGGTTAGATTCTATTATACGAAACTACGGGGGATTCTTTCCCAACACGCAACCCTGACTTGGCTTTCATTACACCCAATCGCGACCTTCCTCGATAGCGTGTGTTGTACGCAATACCAGGTTTCACTAAACAACGAAATATTGTTATAATATTATTATTTACTAGTTCCTATGAATAGTATTAACTAAATTTTGAATTTTATAACATTATTATTAATCTTACACATTTTCTAGAATATGGTATGTGAACAAAATAGATTTTTCTTGTAAAATATGTATTTTTAAAAAATTGTGGTTTTCTCGCCTTTTGATGATGCACCCACCTTAAATATTGTTTTTGACATGTCTATAAGTTCAATTCGACAAAATAAAATTTTTCTTTCGAATCAAGATATAAAAATTTACTTTGGATAAATTTTTCATATTATTCGGATAACTTTCATATTTTAATAAATAGTAAAATCACGCTATATTTTAATTAAAAACAAATTTTTTCATCACAATAATTTATATGGTTAGATTTTCTTTTTAATTGGTTTTAAAGTGTAATTAGAATGTATTTTTACCATTAAATCCAATGTTTTTTATTGGAATTGATTTCACTTTGAAATTGGATATAAACAAGTATCAATCTTTTGATTGTTTTTGTTTCTTAAAAACACGATATTTGTTTTGAGAACGAGAATTAAATTTAAAATTAATTAATGCCACTTATAAGTTATGAATTTGGAAAAATTTACATCAATTTGGAATTCTGAATATTAAATAATTCTTATGCTGAATTTTTGGTATTTTTCTGAAAACTTCAATTTTCGATGAATAGTGAAACCACAAAGGGGTAGTTAAAAAACTAACTTTTTCATTTAAATGAAATTTTACGACTTCTGTGAATTGAATTTCAAAAATCTGAGAGACAGGGTTAATATCAAGGACTAAAATTTGGTTCAATGAGATGAAAATATTTTTTGGTGAAGGGTAACTTTTTACTTTTTTACCACGGTTAAAAGTAAATAGGGTAATTAAGGATACAAATGATATTATTATTACCTTAACACATGTCCTAATTCTACTGGACAAGTGTAATTCGACCAAAAACAACCTTAGGAATAAAATATGACCATTTAGGGCCACATGGATTAGATTAGGACATTTATTATTAATTTATTTGAAGAAGGGTTAAAATTGTTAAAATCAATGTTTAATAACTAAATCAATTTTAATATAGAGTTATACATAAGATAAATTCGTCTATAAATATTAATTATAAATATAAGAATATTTCATACATAATGATATTTTATTTTTAATTTTTAGACATTAAATGTTTTAATTTATTTATGACACAATGATGATGCAGTAATTATCTTATTAATGAAATATTGACATAATTGATGTTATAAATACCCAAATAAATGTAATTAGAGTCTTTTATGATTTACAATACTTTTATAGTTTAATTTGACATGTTAGTATTGATTTAATTAACTTTTTTCGAACTAATCATTCTGTTACAATTTTCACAAAAATCAATTACCAAATAGTGTCAAAATTGACGTAAAATAGTTTTTAAAACAAATATTATATTATTAATTGTTATTTTATTCCTAAAAATATACGGTTAGTCCAAATGATTAGATAAGGTTATATATATTAATAATATACATCTTGAGGTCTGTTTGGCTTGTTATAGTAAGTTTATTAACCTTATAGTGTAAGAAAACAATAAGACACGGTAAAACTAATATTATTTAACTTAAAGTTAAATCTTAATGATAGGATTAAAATAGATACCTAAACTTGTCTAAATACTATTTAATGAAATTATTTCAACCCATACCCACCTTATCTTTGAAATAAATCAATTTTAGGCTATTAAAAACTGAATATGACTTTATAATAAAATAATATTTGTAGTTTTTCCAAAGGTGCCCCTCTCCTCCCTTATAAAAGTGCACCTCCTCCCTCTCTTCCTCACACCACATTGAGCCATCAAGCTCGGAAAAACCCTGAAAAATTCTATTCTCCACTTCCACAGAAACATCCTAGAGGTTCTTGTCTTCTTCAAAGACCAATTTTAGTGCCCTAAGAGTAGGTCTCAAAGAGGCGCTTCAAAGAAGAGGTAATGTCCTTTACCGATTCTTTCCACTTTATTTCTTATTCCACTTCTTCTTCTTTAGTTGTTTCATTATGAAGTAATAACATAAGAATTACTCATATACTGTTATGTTATTATAAGTATGAAACAACCCTATTTGACCATCTATCCATCCTACAAAAAATGAAATCACCACACATGCGTACGTACAGAATACCGTCTCCACAATGTGGTGAAATCTGTTTTTCCACCAACACCTTACATGGATG
Source organism: Viscum album (assembly GCA_963277665.1). Classification (NCBI taxonomy): domain Eukaryota; kingdom Viridiplantae; phylum Streptophyta; class Magnoliopsida; order Santalales; family Viscaceae; genus Viscum; species Viscum album. The sequence goes on from OY728130.1 coordinate 302,706,234, forward strand.
GGTATAATGGTGTAAAGAATAACAATATATGGTTATTATAACATCATACTGATTCTGATATATTATACCATCCACTCAAATTCTATTCAATAATTATGGGAACGATATCATCGCTCGTGCATACGTACGGACTACAGTCTCCATGACGCGATGAGATTCATTCTCCATGTTAACCATACATGAATGATTATAAAGTTTATATAATGAATAATAATGAAATATATGAAATAATAATGCTACTGGATTTATTTACATATATATGTATGTCATCTATTTAGTTTCTTTCAATTCAATAAGGAAACGAAAACAAGGTTCATGCGTACGTACGGCCTACTGTCACCATGAACGGTGTATTTCATTACTTTTATCGATATATAATATATATATGTATATGATGAATATATATTATATATAAATCATGTTTTACATTCTGGAATTATGTAAATCTAGATATAAGTAATAATATCAAGAACGACAACTCGAACACATACGATAAATGAAATGATTTTACCCAAAACGCTGCTTTAACATGGAATTTATAGAAGAATGGGTAATATAAAGTCATAAGTGAAACATATATGATATCACAAAAATGAATATGATAATGTAATAAGTCAATGACATTATTTAAATCATTATACAGGAGGTTCTAATCCATACGAAGCATATCAGACCTAAGGTAAGGGATAACTTTTCCAATCTCATTCTTATCCGAGATTGTTTATTCGTAAGTATTTACTAGGGTTATTGTTCTCATCCATGTCCATGTTTCCTAAAAATTGTTTCAAGTATTTTTAATGTCCTTTTTACCCTTTTTGGACTTTTAATACATGGTATGTATGGAATCTTTCTTTTAAGAAGTACTTTTTGTCTTTTCCGACAAAAGTACGAGAAGAATGTTTTTTAACTTATACAGCATGAAATGATTTTTTACTGTTTTATAAAGCCTTATTTTCATGAAGCTTCCTCCAAAAGATTACATGAATATTTTCAACAAAATAATTTTATTTTAAAATAGCATGACATTTTGTGAAAAGAAAATGATTTTGAAGAAAAAAGGATATTTTCCTCAAGAATTCATTGCAAGTGTTTTATCAAAACCATTTTTCATCGAAGATGACATTATTTCATATGTGTATGTTTCAAGTATCATGTCTCTATGGTTTACATGGTTTTACTTTTCTTATTATGAAATTATATCCATTTATTTTATATGGATTATGTGATGATGGGATGATGTTTATGAAACCCATTTTATTCATTGGGTTATTATGAATAATGTATGTTTATTTTGTGGCACAAGTAAGAATGATTTCATTATGAGATGGGTGGGACCTATATCTCCCTCCAATGCATTGGTTAAAGATTTTTATCTCATGATATAGACATGGCTGGAACGGAAAGTTAAATCGGTTCAGTAATACAGAACAGGAACGAGGAGTGAACTTGATTCAGAAAGGGACTTTGTCTACTAAGATGGTCTTGGCAGTAATGCCTTGGCTACTATGGAAATCATATCATGTGATTAATGGTTTCCACAATTAAATGATTTATTCCCATGATAATTTATCATGATTAATGTTTTTTATGATCTATTCCTTACGTACTTCCATGTTTATGTCGTTGCTCAAGATTTTGATGTTTAGATTTTATGCTCATGATTTTTTTACATTCAATTGTCTAAGGATTGTTTTATGTTCTCTATGCTTACCCTTACTGAGCATTTGAGCTCACCCCTTTTATATTTTCTTTTCCCTAGGATATAAATAAAGGTTTTAGGTAAGAAAAAAAGGGGTAAGATCTCTATGGGAGATGTTGAAGATCTTTCACCACGATTAGATGATTATATTATGAGTTTCCAAAGACACTAAACTATTACTGTCCTTATGTGTCTGTTTTTGTTATGTATTAATTATTCCGAAAAAGTAATGTAATTTACATGTAGATCATGATTTGGGTCTCTACAATTTCTATCAGTGGCAAAGGAGGTAGGAATGTATCCGATCCTTGGGAACTCTCACATGTGAGCATTAGACGAAGCATGGCTCTCCGCCCAAGGGATTCATGAGGAAATGGCTCCCACTAGGGATGGTGGTGTGTCCCGCCCAGGGGGTGTAGCCACCCATGGAGTGCCCTGATAGGTATCAATTATAGTCCACTGGAAGTAATTCCAGACCGTTACAATTGGGATCAGAGGAAAGGTTTAGTTAACCTTTGGAAACAAGGATGCGAAAACGTTAATGAGATCCCTAGAGATATATCTAATGTATGTCTAGGGATATCCCTAAGGATAAGTATACGTATAGGATATAGTCCTAGAACTACGGTAACGATCATAGAATTTAACCTATGATGTTATATATTAAAGGTACTCCCCCTTTACTATGTTGTTTTCCCTAGCATGATGTTTTCCTCTCATACTATTCTTTTTGGGTTTTAGAAAATGGCTGGAAATAGGAAGATTCACGATAATGGAGGATATGGTGGACAATGGAATGATATTCTACATAAGCAACCAAATAAAATTGGATCTGGAGGTCCACATATAGTTATTATGCCTAATCAGCAATCTCATAATATGATCAATAATCTCATCTTTGGTATGTTTCCTGACATAGCTAATAAGAGAAAGATGGAGTTTCATGATGATCATAGAGGAAAGAAAGTTCAATTACCCTCATGTAAATCATGTGGGAAGAGGCATCAGGAAGAATGTTTCAAAGGAACTGGAAGATGCTTTGGGTGTGGAAAAGAAGGACACAAAGCCAGTAATTGCAAAGGAAAGGGTTTAGTTAACACCACAGACAAGGATAATGGTATTTCTAAGACATCAACAACAGTTAAATGTTTTAAATGTGGAATGTACGTGCATTATGCAAACCAATTCCCTAAGGGAAAATATAATGAAGAGAATCAGCAAGGTCATATGGGTAGTATTTATGTGGATGATGATGAGGAGACTACAAATGATATATGAGATGAAAGAAGTGTTGAAGCTCAGTCAGTTGTTTGAGAAGGAAATGGAATGATTGTATGTTTGTCAAGAGTTATGTTGTATAGTTAATGGTACTATGGAATAAATAATCATCTAAGGATTGTTAAACTATTGTTTTTCCTAAAGTATTTGAAAGTATATGTTTAATGGTACCGGTAACCATGAAAGGTTATTCAAATATTTTAGGAAGTAGATGATATGCATATAATGAAGGGATTAGAAGATAATGAGATGTTTGATTGTATTCATGATCTCATGACTGATATAAGGAAATAGTTATATCATGGTTTGAGTATATAAAATTTTGGGGTTTTGGTAAGTGGAAAGAGTTAACTTTTGACAGCACTTATGTTTTCACTAAGATTCAATGGGTATTCATTTTTCAAGAGAATACATGATTATGGCCTTAAAATGTTTGGAATGTGACCAACAAGACATATCTTATGATATATGAGTATCAACGATGGTATTAACATGCTTGTTATATGAAATCTCTGGTAATCGTTTTCACTATAATATGAGAGTGGACTGCAGTATTATGGATAAGTCTAAAGATTGGAATGGATTATGTTGGACATAAGTTAGTATTGTTTAAGGATAGAAGTCTTTTCGATATTATTGATGGGATGTTATAGTAATGTAGTTTTAGAAAAAGGACAACCTGTAGGATGGGCGATATCCCATCGCGTTGGACAAGGCTGTGGAAATCGAACCCACAACCGAAGTGTGACTGGCCTTTATCACCTACCACTGACCTACAGGAAGTCCCTGTTTAGTAGGAACTGATTTTATTATTTTAAGCAGTATGATATATGAAGTATAAGTCCATTTTAGGAACCATATATGATTAATCTCACTATAGATCGACTTATGTATTTTTGATAACTTTTATAACCTTTTGTTTGAGACAGATGGAATGACCCATCATTTTATCACATGATCTGCTAACACTTCACGAATGAAAAATTCAACTTCATTTCATTAAGAGACGAAGTGGAAATTGTCCAAATAACGACCAATGGTGAGACTGTAGCAAAATCACGAAAGTATTTCTTCTAATTCCAATTTCATAAACTTTAGGGAAATGATCTTGAAAACAAAAAATGTTGTCCTAGTGCCCTTATATCCGATGAAGCATATGGTACCTTAGATCATCACAAATCTATGGCTTTGTGATTGTTTGCCTTTTCATAGCCATGTTATCTACCAGTCTCCATCAGAACATGATGGTTAGATTTTTCTTCCATATCCAAATTTTCACCTACGTTCTTCTATATGGAAACCCAGTGATGAGTTACTTTGGGTAATCATCACATTTCATACTTTTGTTTTTAAAATTAAGTTTTAGTATTTCTTTTTACGATGCAGGTTTCTATAAATAGTAAATGATTTATAACCCCGACGAATTTCGAGGGAGAAATACATTTTAAGGGGGGTAGAATGCAACAAACCGATATTTTATGAAAAATATTCTTTTAATTTCATTTATGTCTTGTGTTTTAAGCTACAACAATATTTCCTTGTGCTATACGCAACACCGTATGAGCTTGCAGTATACACCACACTATTCTTGGATCATCTTACAGACAATATTGATAGTAGTTATTCTACGAAACATTGAGTGTATATATATATTTAATGTATAAATGAAATATAGTTGGATTCTGTTATACGAAACAACGGAGGAGTCTTGCACAACATGCAACCCTGACTTGGCTTGCATTACACGCAATCGCGACCTTCCTCGATAGCGTGTGTTGTACGCAATACCAGGTTTCACTAAACAACGATATATTGTTATAATATTATTATGTACAAGCCGTTATGAATAGTATTAACTGCATTTTGAATTTTATAAAATTATTATTCATCTTACACATTTTCTAGAATATGGTATGAGAACAAAACAAATTTTTCGTGTAAAATATGTATTTTTAAAAAATTACAGTTTTCCTGCCTTTTGATGACGCACCCACCTTAAATATTGTTTTTGACATGTCTATAAGTTCAATTTGAAAAAATAAAATTCTTCTTTGGAACCAGGATATAAAAATTTACTTTGGATAAATTTTTCATATTATTCTGATAACTTTAATATTTTAATGAATAGTAAAAACACGCTATATTTTAATTAAAAACAAATTTTTTCATCGCAATAATTTATATGGTTAGATTATATTTTTAATTGGGTTTAAAGTGTAATTAGAATATAATTTTACCATTTATTCCAATGTTTTTCATTGGAATTAATTTCACTTTAAAATTGGATATAAACAAGTATCAATATTTTTATTGTTTTTGTTTCTTAAAAACAAGCTATTTGTTTTGATAATGGGAATTAAATTTAAAATTAATTAATTCCACTTATATGTTATGAATTTGGAAAAATAGACATCAATTTTTAATTCAGAATATCATATAATTCTTAGGCTAAATTTTTGGTATTTTTCTGAAAACTTCAATTTTCGATGAATAGTGAAACCGCTTAGTAGTAGTTAAAAAACTGACTTTTTCATTTAAATGAAATTTTACCACTTCTGTGAATTGAATTTCAAAAATCTGAGAGACACGGTTAATATCAAGGACTAAAATGTGGTTCAATGAGATGCAAATATTTTTTTTGGTGAATAGTAACTTTTTACTTTTTTTACCACGGTTAAAAGTAAATAGGGTAATTAAGGGTAAACATTATATTATTATTACCCTAACACCTGTCCTAATTTTATTGGACAAGTGTAATTCGACCAAAAAAAACCATAGTAATAAAATATGACCATTTAGGCCCACATGGATTAGATTAGGACATTTATTATTAATTTATTTAAAGAAGGGATAAAATAGTTAAAATCATAGTTTAATAACTAAATCAATTTTAATATAGTTTTATACATAAGATAAATTAGACTATAAATATTAATTAGAAAGTTAAAACTATTTCCTATATAATGATATTTTATTTGTAATTTTTATACATTAAATGATTTAATTTATTTATGACACAATGATGATGTAGTAATTATCTTATTAATAAAATATTGACATAATTGATGTTATAAATACCCAAATAAATGTAATTTGATACTTTTTATGAATTCCACTAATGGTGTATGTTAATATGACTTGTTAGTATTGATTTAATTAACTTTTTTTGAACTAATCAATATGTTATGATTTTCACAAAAATCAATTACCAAATAGTGTCGAAATTGACATAAAATAGTTTTTAAAACAAGTATTATATTATTAATTGGTATTTTATTCCTAAAAATATAAGGTTTGAGAAACTGACTTATATAAGGTTATATATATTAATAATAAACATCTTGGGGTTATTTTGGCTTGTTATAGTAAGTTAATTGACCTTATAGTGTAAGAAAACAAGAAGACACGGTAAAAGTAAAATTATTTAACATTAAGTTAAATCTAAATGATAAGGTTAAAATAGATGCCTAAACTTGTCTAAATTATATTTTATGAGAGGATTTCGACCCATACCCACCTTATCTTCTAAATAAATCAATTTGGGGCTATTAAGAACCGAATATGACTTTATAATAAAAAAATATTTTTAGTTTTTCCAAAGGTGACCCTCTACTCCCTTATAAAAGGGCACCTCCTCCCTCTATTCCTCACACCACTTTGAGCCTTCAAGCTCGGAAAACCCCTCAAAATTACTTTATCCACTTCCAAAGAAACATCTTAGAGGTTCTGGTATTCTTCAAAGACTAATTTTAGTTCCCTAAGAGGAGTTCTCAAAGAGGCGCTTCAAAGAAGAGGTAATGTCCGTTACCGATTCATTCAACTTTATTTCTTCTTCCACTTCTTTTGTTTAGTTGTTTCATTATGAAGTAATAAAATCAGTATAACTCATATACTTATATGTTATTAAAAGTGTGAAACAACCCTATTTCACCATCTATCCATCCTACGGAAAACAAAATCACCACGCGTGCGTACGTACGGAATACCGTCTCAACGCCGTGGTGAAATCTGTTTTTTCCACCAACACCTTACATGGATGGGTATAATGGTGTAAAGAATAACTATATATAGTTATTATAACATCATAATGATTCTGATATGTTATACCATCCACTCAAATTCTATTCAATAATTATGGTAATGATATCATCGCTCGTGCGTACGTACGGACTACCGTCTGCACGACGCGATGAGATTCATTCTCCATGTTAACCATACATGAATGATCATAAAGTTTATATAATTAATAATAATGAAATATATGAAATAATAATTCTATTGGATTTATGTATATATATATATATATATATGTATGTTATCTATTTAGTTTCATTCAATTTAATAAGGAAACGAAAACAACGTTCATGCGTACGTACAACCTACCGTCTCCATGAACGGTGTATTTCATTCCTTTTATCGATCTATAATATATATATGTATATGATGAATATATATTATATATAAATCATTTTTTACATTATGGAATAATTTAAATCAGGATATAAGTAATAATATCAAGAACGACAAGTCGAAACACATACGGTAAATGAAATGATTTTACCCAAAACGCTGCTTTAACATGGAATATACCAAATAAAGGGCAATATAAAGTCATAAGTAAAACATATATGATATAATAACAAAGCATATGATAATTTAATAAGTCAATGACATTATTTAAATCATTATACATGAGGTTTGTATCCATACGAAGCATATCAGACTTAAGGTAAGGGATAACTTTTCCAATATCATTCTTATCCGAGATTGTTTATTCGTAAGTATTTACTGGGGGTATTGTTCTCATCCATGTACATGTTTCCTAAAAATGGTTTCATGTATGTTTAATGTACTTTTTTACCTTTCTTGACTTTTACTACATGGTATTTATGGAATCTTTCTTTTACGAGGTACTTTTTGACTTTTCCGGCAAAAGTACAAGAAGAATGTTTTTTAACTTATACAGCATGAAATGATTTTTTACGGTTTTATAAAGCCTTATTTTCATGAAGCTTCCTACAAACGATTACTTGACTATTTTCAAAAAAATCATTTTCTTTTAAAATTGCATGACATTTTGTGAAAAGAAAATGATTTAGAAGAAGAATGTATATTTTCCTCAAGAATTCATTTCATGTGTTTTATCAAAACCATTTTTCATCTAAGATATCATCATTTCATATGTGTATGTTTCAAGTATCATGTATATATGGTTTACATGGTTTCACATTTCTTATTATGAAATGATATACATTTCTTTTATATGGATTATGTGATGATGGGATGATGTTTATGAAACCCATTTTTTTCATTGGGTTATTATGAATAATGTATGTTTATTTTGTGGAACAAGTAAGAATGATTTCATTATGAGATGGGTGGTACCTATATCTCCCTCCAAGGCATTTAGTAAAGATTTATATCTCATGAGATAGACATGGATGGAATGGAAAGTTAAACCGGTTCAGTAATACATGACTGGAACGAGGAATGAACTCGATTCAGAAAGGGACTTTGTACACTAAGATGGTCATGGAAGCAATGCCTTGGCTACTATGGAAATCATATCATGTGATTATTGGTTTCCACAATTACATGTTTTTTCCCATGCTAAATTATCATGATTAATGTTTTTCATGATTTATGCCTTACGTACTGCCATGTTTTATGTAATTTCTCAGGATTTTTATGTTTAGATTTTATGCTCATGTTTTTTTTACATTCAAATGTCTAAGGATTGTTTTATGTTCTCTATTCTTACCCTTACTTAGAATTTGAGCTCACCCCTTTTATGTTTTCTTTTCCCCAGGATATAAAGAAAGGTTTTAGGTAAGAAAAAAAGGGGAAAGATCTTTATGGGAGATGTTGAAGATCATTCACCACGATTAGAAGATTATATTCCGAGTTTCCAAAGACACTAAACTATTACGGTCCTTGTGTGTCTGTTTTTGTTATGTATTAATTATTCCAAAAAAAGTAATGTAATTTTCATGTATGTCAAGCTTTTGGTCTCTACAGTTGGTATTAGAGGAAAAGGAGGTAGGAATGTATCTGATCCTTGGGAACTCTCACATGTGAGCATTGGACGAAGCATGGCTCTCCGCCCAAGGGCTTCATGAGGAAATGGATGCCACTGGGGATGGTGGTGTGTCCCACCCAGGGGGTGTAGCCGCCAATGGAGTGCCCAGATAGGTATCAATTATAGTCCACTAGAAGTAATTTCAGACTGTTATAGTTTTTATCATAGGAATGGTTTACTTAACCTTTGGAATCGAGGATGTGAAAACGTTAGTGAGATCCCTAGAGATATTTCTAAGGTATGTCTAGGGATGTCCCTAAGGATAAGTATACGTATAGGAAATAGTCCTAGAACTACAATAACGATATTAGAATTTAACCTAAGATGTTAGATATTGATGGTACTCCCCCTTAACTATGTTGTTTTCCCTAGCATGATGTTTTCCACTCACACTATTCTTTTTGGGTTTCAGAAAATGGCTGGAAATAGGAAGATTCACGATAATGGAGGATATGATGGACAATGGAATGATATTCTTTATAAGAAACCAAATGAAATTGGATCTGGAGGTCCACATATGGTTATTATTCCTAATCAGCAGTCTCATAATATGATCAATAATCTCATCTTTGGTAAGTTTCCTGACATAACTAATAAGAGAAATATGGAGTTTCATGATGATCATAGAGGAAAGAAAGTTAAATTCCCCTCATGTAAATCATGTGGGAAGAGGAATCATGGAAAATTTTTCAAAGGAACTGGAAGATGCTTTGGGTGTGGAAAAGAAGGACACAAAGCCAGTAATTGCAAAGGAAAGGGTTTAGTTAACACCATGGACAAGGATAATGGTATTTCTAAGACATAAAAAATGGTTAAATGTTTTAAATGTGGAATGTACGGGAATTATACAAACCAATGCCCTAAGGGAAAATCTCATGAAGAGAATCAGCATGGTCATATGGGCAGTATTTATGTGGATGATGATGAGGAGACTACAAATGATATATGAGATGAAAGAAGTGTTGAAGCACAGTCAGTTGTTTAAGAAGGTAATGGAATGATTGTATGTTTATCAAGAGTTATGTTGTATAGTTAATGGTACTATGGAATAAATAATCATCTAAGGATTGTTACACTATTGTTTTTCCTAATTTATTTGAATGTATATGTGGAATGGTATCGGCAACCATGAAAGGTTATTCAGATATTTTTGGAAAGTATATGATATGTGCATAATGAAGGGATCAGAAGATAATGAGATGTTTGATTGTATTCATGAGCTCATGACTGATATAAGGAAATAGTTATATCATGGTTTGAGAATATAGAATTTTGGGGTTTTGGTATATGGAATGAGTTAACTTTTTACAGCACTCATGTTTTCACTAAGATTCAATGTTTATTCATTTTTAAAGAGAATACATGATTAAGGCCTTTGAATGTTTGGAATATGACCAACAAGACATATCTTATGATATATGGGGATCAACGATGGTATTAACATGCTTGTTATATGAAATCTCTGGTAATCATTTTCACTATAATATGAGAGTGGAATGCAGTATTATGGATAAGCCTAAATATTGGAATGGATTATGTTGGACATAAGTTAGTATTGTTTAAGGATTGAAGTTTTTTTGATATTATTGATGTGATGTTATAGTAATGTAGTTTTAGAGAAAGGACAACCAGCAGGATGGGCGATAGCCCATCATGTCGGACAATTCTGTGGTAATCAAACCCACAACCGAAGTGAGACTGGCCTTTATCGCCTACCACTGGCCTACAGGAAGTCCCTGTTTTGTAGAAACTAGTTTGATTATATTAATCAGTATGATATATGATGTATAAGTCCATTTTAGGAACCATATATGATTAATCACACTATAGATGGACATATGTATTTTTGATAACTTTTATAACCTTTTGTTTGAGACAGATGGAATGACCCATCATTCTATCACATGATCTGCTAACACTTCACGAATGACAAATTCAAATTCATTTCTTTAAGAGATGAAGTGAAAATTGTACAATGAACGACCAATGGTGACACTGTACCAAAATCACGAAAGTATTTCTTCTAATTCCAATTTCATAAACTTTAGGGAAATGATCTTGAAAACCAAAAATGTTGTCCTAGTTCCCTTATATCCGATGAAGCAGATGGTACCTTAGATCATCACAAATCTATGGCTTTGTGATTGTTTGCCTTTTCATAGCCATGTTCTCTAACAGTCTCCATCAGAACATGATAGGTAGATTTTTCTTCCATATCCATATTTTCACCAATGTTATTCTATATGGAAACCCAGTGATGAGTTAATTTGGGTAATTGTTACATTTCATACTTAGTTTTTAAAATTAAGTTTTAGTATTCCTTTTTATGATGTGGGTTTCTATAAATAGTAAACGATTTATAACCCCGACGAATTTCGAGGGTGAAATTCATTTTAAGGGGGGTAGAATGTAACACCCCGAGATTTTATGAAAAATATTCTTTTAATTTCATTGATGTCTTGTGTTGTAAACTACAACAAGATTTCCTTGTGCTATACGCAACACCGTATGAGCTTGCAGTATACACAACATTATTCTTGGATCATCTTATGCATAATTTTAATAGTAGTTATTCTACGAAACATTGAGTGTATATATATATATATTCAATGTATAAATAAAATATGGTTGGATTCTGTTATACAAAACTACGGGGGATTCTTTCCCAACACGCAACCCTGACTTGGCTTTCATTACACGCAATCGCGACCTTCCTCGATAGCGTGTGTTGTACGCAATACCAGGTTTCACTAAACAACGAAATATTGTTATAATATTATTATTTACTAGCTCCTATGAATAGTGTTAACTACATTTTAAATTTTATAACATTATTATTCATCTTACACATTTTCTAGAATTTGGTATGAGAACAAAATATATTTTTCATGTAAAATATGTATTTTAAAAAAATTGCAGTTTTCACGCCTTTTGATGACGCACCCACCTTAAATCTTGTTTTTTTACATTTCTATAATTTAAATTTGACAAAATAAAATTCTTTTTTGGAATCAGGATATAAAAATATACTTAGGATAATTTTTTTATATTATTCTGATAACTTTCATATTTTAATGAATAGTAAAAACACGCTATATTTTAATTAAAAACAAATTTTTTCATCGCAATAATTTATATGGTTAGATTATATTTTTAAATGGTTTTAAAGTGTAATTAGAATTTATTTTTACCATTTAATCCAATGTTGTTCATTGGAATTAATTTCACTTTGAAATTGGATATAATCATGTATCAATCTTTTGATTGTTTTTGTTTCTTACAAACACGCTATTTGTTTTGAAATGGGAATTAAATTTAAAATTAATTAATGCCACTTATATCTTATGAATTTGGCAAAATAGACATCAAATTTGAATTTGGAATATCAAATAATGCTTAGGCTGAATTTTTGGTATTTTTCTAAAAAACTTCAATTTCCGATGAATAGTGAAACCACATAGTGGTAGTTAAAAAACTGAATTTTTCATTTAAATGAAATTTTACCACTTCTGTGAATTGATTTTTGAAAATCCGAGAGACACGGTTAATATCAAGGACTAAAATGTGGTTCAATGAGATGAAAGTATTTTTTGGTGAATAGTAACTTTTTACTTTTTTTACCACAATTAAAAGTAAATAGGGTAATTAAGGGTAAAAATGATATTATTATTACCCTAAAAATGTCCTAATTATACTTTCCAAGTTTAATTCGACCCAAAACTACCTTAGTAATAAAATAAGACCATTTAGGCCCACATGGATTAGATTAGGACATTTATTATTAATTTATTTAAAGAAGGGTTAAAATAGTTAAAATCAAAATTTAATAACAAAATCAATTCTAATATAGAGTTATATATAAGATAAATTCAACTATAAATATTCATTAGAAATATAAAAAGATTTCCTACATAATGATATTTTATTTGTAATTTTTATACATTAAATGATTTAATTTATTTATGACACAATGATGATGCAGTAATTATCTTATTAATGAAATATTGACATAATTGATGTTATAAATACCCAAATAAATGTAATTTGATTCTTTTTATGAATTAAACTAATTTCATAGGTTAATATGACATGTTAGTATTTATTTAATTAACTTTTTTCTAACTAATCATTCTGTTATGATTTTCACAAAAATCAATTACCAAATAGTGTCAAAATTGACATAAAATAGTTTTTAAAACGAAAATTATATTATTAATTGTTATTTTATTCTTAAAAATCAAAGGTTCGTCCAAATGACTTATATAAGGTTATATATATTAATAATAAACATCTTGGGGTTCTTTTGGCTTGATATAGTAAGTTTTTTAACCTCATAGTGTAAGAAAATAAGAAGACACGGTAAAAGTAAAATTATTTAACTTAAAGTTAAATCTAAATGATAAAGTTAAAATAGATACCTAAACTTGTCTAAACTCTATTGTATGAGAGTATTTAGACCCATCCCCAGCTTATCTTCGAAATAAATTAATTTGGAGCTATTAAAAACAGAATATGACTTTATAATAAAATAATATTTTTTGTTTTTCCAAAGGTGCCCCTCTCCTCCCTTATAAAAGGGCACCTCCTCCCTCTCTTCCTCACACCACTTTGAGCCTTCAAGCTCGGCCAAACCCTGAAAAATTATCTTCTACACTTCCACAGAAACATCCTAGAGGTTCTGGTCTTCTTCAAAGACCAATTTTAGTGCTCTAAGAGGAGGTCTCAAAGAGTCTCTTCAAAGAAGAGGTAATGCCCGTTACCGATTCTTTCAAATTTATTTTTTCTTCCACTTCTTATTATTTAGTTGTTTCATTATGAAGTAATAACATCAGTATAAATAATATACTGATATGTTATTATAAGTTTGAAACAACCCTATTTCACCATCTATCCATCCTACGGAAAACGAAATCACCACGCGTGCGTACGTACGGAATACCGTCTCCACGCCGTGGTGAAATCTGTTTTTCCACCAACACCTTACATGGATTAGTATAATGGTGTAAAGAATAAATATATAGGGTTATTATAACATCATACTGATTCTGATATATTATACCATCCACTCAAATTCTATTCAATAATTATGGGAACGATATCATCGCTCATGCGTACGTACGGACTACCGTCTCCACAACGTGATGAGATTCATTCTCCATGTTAACCATACATGAATGATCATAATGTTTATATAATGAATAATATTGAAATATATTAAATAATAATTCTATTGGATTTATGTATATATATATATATATATGTATGTCATCTATTTAGTTTCATTCAATTCAATAAGGAAACAAAAACATCGTTCATGCGTACGTACGACCTATCGTCTCCATGAACGGTGTATTTCATTCCTTTTATCGATCTATAATATATATATGTATATGATGAATATATATTATATATAAATTATTTTTTAAATTCTGGAATTATTTAAATCAGGATATAAGTAATAATATCAAGAACGACAAGTCGAAACACATACGATAAATGAAATTTTTTTACACAAAACGCTGCTTTAACATGGAATTTACAAAAGAACGGGTAATATAAAGTCATATGTGAAACATATATGATATCATAACAATGAATAAGATAATTTAATAATTCAATGACATTATTTAAATCATTATACAGGAGTTTCAGATCCATACGAAGCATATCAGACCTAAGTTAGGGATAACTTTTTCAATCTCATTCTTATCCGAGATTGTTTATTCGTAAGTATTTACTGGGGTTATTATTATCATCCATGTCCATGTTTCCTAAAAATGGTTTCATGTATGTTTAATGTCCTTTTCCCCCCTTTTTTACTTTTACTACATGGTATGTATGGAATCTTTCTTTTATGGGGGTACTTTTTGACTTTTCCGACAAAAGTATGAGAAGAATGTTTTTTTTAACTTATACGGCATGAAATGATTTTTTACGGTTTTATAAAGCCTTATTTTCATGAAGTTTCCTCCAAAAGATTACATTACTATTTTCAAAAAAATCATTTTCTTTTAAAATTTCCAGACATTTTGTGAAAAGAAAATGATTTTTAAGAAGAATGGATATTTTCCTCAAGAATTCATTTCAATTGTTTTATCAAAACCATTTTTCATCTAAGATGACATTATTTCATATGTGTATGTTTCAAATATCATGTCTCTATGGTTTACATGGTTTCACTTTTCTTATTATGAAATGATATCCATTTCTTTTATATGGATTATGTGATGATGGGATGATGTTTATGAAACCCATTTTATTCGTTGGGTTATTATGAATAATGTATGTTTATTCTGTGGCACAAGTAAGAATGATTTCATTATGAGATGGGTGGGACCTATATCTCCCTCCAATGCATTGGGTAAAGATTTATATCTCATTAGATAGACATGGCTGGAACGGAAAGTTAAACTGGTTCAGTAATACAGGACTGGAATGAGAAGTGAACTCAATTCAGAAAGGGACTTTGTCCACTAAGATGGTCTTGGCAGTAATTCCTTGGCTACTATAGAAATCATATCTTGTGATTAATGGTTTCCACAATTACATGTTTTATTCCCATGACAATTTATCATGATTAATGTTTTTTCATGATCCATGCCTTACGTACTTCCATGTTTTATGTCATTGCTCAAGATTTTGATGTTTAGATTTTATGCTCATGTTTTTTTTACATTCAAATGTCTAAGAATTGTTTTATGTTTTCTATGCTTACCCTTACTGAGCATTTGAGCTCACCCTTTTTATGTTTTCTTTTCCCCAGGATATAAAGATTGGTTTTAGGTAAAAAAAAAGGGGAAAGATCTTTATGGGAGATGTTGAAGCTCTTTCACTATGATTAGAAGATTATATTCCGAGTTTCCAAAGACACTAAACTATTAGGGTCCTTGTGTGTCTGTTTTTGTTATGTATTAATTATTCCGAAAAAGTAATGTAATGTCCATTTATGTCAAGATTTGGGTCTCTACATAGACAGTAATAGATTTTTTTCTAAAATAACATTAAGTTTTAATTCATAATATCAAAATTTTATTAGAGTTATTTTTTTCTATTTTTCTGAAAAGTTTCAATTTTTGATGAATAGTGAAATTACTACATTTTTGTTTAAAACCCGAATTTTTCATTCAAATAATTATTTTATTTTAAAAGTATTTTAATGTCAAATTAGATAAATAATACATATATTAATACAATATAGGTCATTAGAATATTTTTTACAATAAAATTAGATATAAAAATTCATTGATCTTTTTAATGCCTCTTTTACCCTTCATCAAGGCACATTTGCAAGACTAGCATTAAAAAATAATTTTACCACATCTATGAGTTGAAGTTAGAAAAATAGAAATAAATGGTTGTAATTAGTTTGAAACATTTTGTCTAATAGGGTCATTATAATTTTTTATGAATAGTAACTTTTGAATTGTATTTACCACGATTAAAGGTAAATATGGTAATTAAAGGGAAAAATAATATTATAAAAACATAAAATTATCCTGAAACTTGTCCTAGTTTCATTTTATAAGTATATATAGACCCAAATAAACCTTATGTAAAAATTTATATCCTTTTTATGCCACATGTGTTATATTAGGACATTTATTATATTTTATATAAAGAAGAGTTAAAATGTCATATTCAAATATTAATAACTATTTTATTTTTAACAGGAGGCAATATAAGTGATATGGTTGACTATAAATAGTATTAAAAAAACAAGAAATTTATCTACACCATGATGAATTATTTATAATTTTTGGACATTAAAGAATTAAATTAAATGGTGACACAATGATGATGCAGTAATTCTTTTATTAATTGAGATATCAAATAAATAATATTAAAAATATTAAAATAAATATTATTTGACCTAATTAATGGAAAAATATAATTTCATATATATCTTTGAAATTTTATTGATGTATTTGAATTATTTTTTTGAAGTTATCATGTTGGTTTGATATTTTTAAAAGTGCCAATATTGAATAGTATTAAAATTAACATAAATGATATTTTAAAATAAATACTATTTTATTAAATGATATAAAATTCATACTAATATATGGTTCATCCAAATTACATTTATAATGTCAAATACTTCCTAAATGATCCAATTGGGTTTCATTTGGAATTTTATAATACCCATATTAACCCTATAGTATAAACATACAAGAAGACATGGTAAGATTTAAACTATTTAACTACGGGTTTAGTCCAAAATAAAAGGTTAATTGTATGGAATATAAATGTATAAAATTTATTGTATGAGCGTATTTAGATCCATTATTATCTTATCCTATAAATAAATCACTTTGGATCTATTTTAAACCAAAAATAAATTTATAATAAATTAATATTTTAAGAACATCCAAAAGTGCCCCTCACCTCTTTTGTAAAAGGGATCTTTTCCTTGTCATTAATTCACATCTCTAAATCCATTTTCCTCAGCCAAAACATTCCCATTAAATCTCATTACCTTCTTCAATACATTCTAGATTCCATAATTTGGGTAGAAATCAATCCTATGAAGTCCTTTTGTACAAATCAAAAGAAATACTTGAAAAGGATGTAATTGTTTTATCACCTCTTTCAAAGTTCTTTTCTTCTTCTACTTTATATTTATATTTTGTTTACATACCAAAGTAATAACTCCAGTATCTACTATATGATGACATTTTTTTATGATTATGGGGAAACTGTGTTCCTCCGTTTACCTATTCTTCGAAAAACAATATCACCATGCGTGTATACGTACGACTTACCGTCTCTACGTCGTGGTGTAAACTGTTATTTCCTGTACACTCTATTTCTATGGGTATAAGGATGAATATAAATTATGTAAATAATAAATATAACATGACATTATTTCATTAAAATTCATATTCCATCCAATTCCATAACATTTAACCCTTAAGGAAATGATATCGTCGCTCATGCGTACGTATGACTTACCGTCTCCAGGACCTTATGAGATTCATCTTCCACATTATCCATTCAAGAATGATTATAGAAATATATATTATTAATAATTAGGTAATATAAGAAAAAATAATTCTACTTGATAATATATATAGGTATGTATATATACTTCATTCACTTATTTTCAATCAATACGATAAAAAAACAGAAACAACATTCATGCGTACATACGACCTGCCATCTCCAAGAATAGTGTATTCCATTACATATATCCATATATTATATATATTATGAATATATATTATATATAAGTCATGTTAAACATTCCATAAGTAAGTAAATCATTATCTAATCAATATGATCAAGAATAACAAGTCGAAACATATATGATTAAAAAAGCGATTATTACCCAAAATGTTTCTTTAACATGGAAATTATTAATAAATGGTAGATATAGTCATAAATGAATCATATATGATATTATAAATATTATTGTTAATCGGTTATAAGTTATTAATATGTTTAAAACCATTATATAGGAGTTTCATATATGTTCAAAGAGTATCATACCTAAGGTAAGGGAATTTTTGTCTCACTTTTAATATCCATGAGATACATGTTATATTCCCCACTATTTCATTTGGTGTGCATAATATCCCTGATTGTATTCTAATTATATTACAATTAACATTATGGGTATTCATATTCCCATTTTATTATGTTTCTTTCATGTGTTTTACGATTTAAATGTTACCAAAGGAGTAAAATGTTTTATCTCAAATTGCATTCTTTGAGACTCATGTTTTGTTATACACCTAAACTCTATTTCGAAGTGCATATATTTCCATTTTACATTATATATAATGAGTCAAAATATTTCTATGATATTATATTCTTCATGTAATTTAATTTCATACATTGAGATTATGATCCCATGTTACCATGTTATAAAATTTTATTGAGACAATCTCATCGTTTTTCGAAATTATTTATCTTTATGATTACTTTTATGAAATATTATGATTCATATATCAATGAAATTCATGAATTTTCTTATCCTCTAATTATTAATGATATAATCTTGTATTAGTACCATATTTATACTCTTTGGTATGTAAGAAGTGTTTTTAATAAATCCAGACTTTACCCTCCCTTCGGTCGGAAATCTATGTTTTCAAAAAAGGGTTTCCAAGAATATTTTACCATTATCCTATAAGTTTAAAAATAATATTTTACCACTTTTTGTCTTTTAAAAATAAATTAAATGCAATATTCTTATATTTTTCTTAACAATTAACTTTTCTATCCTTTCTTACCATGCAAAATCATTGTTCTTTTGACCTCATATGACATGTACAGATTTACCTGCCTTCATTTATTCAACGATATGTTTGAATTTTTAAAAGTTTAGACTGTGAGAATTTTTTTAAATGTAATTTCAAGGAAAATAGTTTTCCAAATGATTTCAAGTCTTCCTTATATTTTTTAAAAGATGTTATATATGAAAATTATTTTCAAATGATTTTATGCATTAAAAGGCTTTTTCAAATAAGAAAATATATTTTACTCATGAAGTGATTTTGAAAGATGTTTCAAAATTATTTTACATATAAGATGAAAAATGTTGATTTTACTAATTACCATATAGTAAATTTTCTAATTGATCCATTCATATCCTTTTTATGAATGGGTTATGCTTAATGTCAAGGTCTTTACAGAATCTATTTCTTTTCCACGAGTTATATTCTTTTGAAACCCACTTCTTTTTGATGGGTTAGGATTGAATGAAATGATTATAAAACCTATCTATTTTCCATTGGTTATTATGTGTAGAAATTTTATTGAGTACCATTTCATTTTTTGGGGTTATGATTTTATGTTTATAGAACCCATATCTTTTAACAGGTCATGATTTGATGAATATTTTGTGTAACATGCATGTATAATTTCATTATGTGAAGGATGGGACCTATATCTACCTCCAATGCATTGGGTAATGATAAATGTTTTATGAGCTCAAAGGGAATAGGGGAGAATATCCCAATCCCAAAATAAGAGGGAAGAAGGGAGAAAATCCCATTCTCGAACCAAGAGGGTATAGGAGAGGACATCGCAATCCTAAAAGAAGAGGGTGCATGAGAGAAAATACCAATCTTGAAACAAGAAGGTACATGGGAGGGAATCCCAAGCCTGTAGTAGGTACATTGGTCATTAATCCAAACCAAATATGTTACAAAGGCCTTGATAGGATACCTTTACATAGGGTTTTTATTTGTATATTTTTTTTCCACAATTCCTGGTTTTATTCCAATGTTATGCTCTCATGGATCATGATCATTATTTCTTTATGATTCATGTAAATATTTATTATGATATATGATATGTAGGGTATGATCTTAAAATGATATTCTTATATTCCATACCCTTTTTTCATGATAAGATTATGAATCTCTTTATTTTTCCTTACTAAGAAAATGAGCTCACCCCTTTCTTATGTTTACATTGTCCAGGTTATGACGAAATGTTTTAGGTAGAAGTAATAAATATGTATATCTGTATGGGAGATTTTGAAGATATTTCACCAGAGTAGATGATTTAGTTTCCATGTTTCCTAAGACACTAAACTATTACGGACCTCAGAAAAGTATTTTTATAATGTGCTAAATATTATTCTAATATGATGTAATATCCATGTATGTTAATCATGGCTCCCTATAGGTTAGGCCTCATACTTTAACAATACATGAAGTGTGAAAATTGATGGTCTAATACCATGAATTTTAGCAAGTGTCCATCCTAAAGCTTCTTTATACTCCCTTAGAATCTCAGGTAGTCACTTATCATGCCCTGAAGGGAGTGAACTAGAAATGATGATAGGAATCTTGTTTCCATTCTCAAGATAAGAAATATTTTAAATCTTGAGGTAGTTGTTTCGGATTTTGGATATATGGGACTAAATGTGGTAGTCGAAGGTAAATGATCTCATCTAAATGATAAATGGTGTAATCCATAGAATATGAATGAGATTTTACAAGAATAGAAGTATCCTCGATGGTCATGAGATACTAAGTGTTCATAAAATCATCAATTAACAAATATACAAGATAGTTTTCTAAATTGGCACAACATTCTATACATGATTAATTACCTAGAATGTATATCATGGATGGAAACTCAAAAAAAATTTGGGGAAATAAAATAATTTTTATAGTTTAATGGATTATATACATTAAATTAATTGAATGTGTGGAATTCTATTTTAAGTGGTGATTCATGGAAAAAGGATATTGAAGTGGAAAATGTCACAACCAATCTCCAAAGATAATGTACCTATGCAGAAATTAATTATGGGTTTGGAATTTTTCAATAAAGGACTCCCCAACATAATTAGGGAATGTCCATTCCTCCTATCATATTCAATTTTAACCTAATAAAAATAGGTAGTAATAATTACAAATTTCACCCTTACAAGAATATCCTCAAACACACTAGTGAGGTGTGATATACTACGGTTTACGAGATGAAAAATAATTCTTATGGGATTTAGTTATCTGAACTACGATGTAGAATAAATGTATTGAGGTGTCACATTTAAAAAAGCACCCAAATCAATCATAACTTTGGAAAAGGAATACACCCCTATGGTGCATGGAATAAAGAATGTTCCAAGATTATTGTATTTGGTCGGAAGTTATTTCTCGATCATTACTGAGACATTCCTCCCTAATTTCACCTTCTCATCACCATGGATTTTCCTTCAGTGTGTACACATTTCCTTTCTCTAAGTAAATTGGATTTGTTAAAGCCCTATATTTGTACTAATCAAGTGATCACGGTTCAACGACTATATTTTCAACGATAACAATTCTTAATGGTATAAAAACATAAAACCAAGGAACTTTTTATGTTTCACATAACCATTTTACAAAATAATACATTTAATTAGATCAAGAGGAATTTAATTAAAAAAACTTTGGGTCATTATAGTCTCCCCCCTTATAAAATTTCACCCTCAAAATTTCCTTTTCCCACACTAAAACAGATTTGGGTAACTTTGCATCATTGCTTCCTCCGATTCCCACATTGCTTCTTCAAACATTTGGTTTCTCCAAAACACCTTGACGAGGGGTATCGTATTATTTCTTAGAACTTTTTCCATATGATCTAATATCTTCAATGACTACTCTGTATTGGAGAGGTCATTCTCCAATGGTCCCACCTCTTGATTGAGTACAAGTGATGGGTTAGGAATGTACTTCTGCAAGAGTGATACATGGATTACATCATGTACTTAAGACATGTTTGGTGGGAGTGATAGTCGATTGGGAACTACTAAAATGTGATCAAGGATCTCAAAAGGGTCGATGTACCTTGGACTAAGATTTATATTCTTCCCAAATCTCACAAATATATTCCATGCTGATATACCGAGAAATACCGTGTCTCCAACATCAAAATCTAGGTCTTGATGATGATTACCAGCGTAGCTCTTTGGTCGACTCTGAGAAGCTTTAATGTGTGGCCGAATGGTATTAATGTTCTCCACCATTTCCTCGACCATTTCTTGACCAAGTAGTTTTCACTCCCCAACATCATCCCGACATTCCGGTGTTCTGCACCTCTTCCCAGAAAGTGCTTCATAAGGAACCATTTGGATGCTTGAGTAGAAACTGTTGTTGTAAGAGAACTCAACAAGAGGAAGATGTTGATCCAATCCTTCTTTGAAGTCCATTGAGCATACTGTCAACATGTCCTCAAGTGTTTGGATAGTCCAATGAGATTGGCCATTAGTTTGAGGATGATAAGCCCAAATGATAATCAGATCAGAATTTAGAGTGTGTTGGAGACTTTTCCAGATCATAGAGGTGAATATTGGATCTTGATAATATACAATAGATAATGGTACTCCATGAAGCCTTACCATTTCTATGATATATATCCGTTCCAGTTTATCCAATGAGAAATCCTCTCAAATTGCAATTAGGCTTTCAGTATTTGTAAAATGATCCACAACAACCCAAATAGAATTGTTTCCTTTTGATGTCTTTAGAAGTACAGGGACAAATTCTATGGTGATGTTCTCGAATTTTCATTTTGGTATGGGTAATGGTTTCATCATATCCTTAGACTTTCTCCTCTCAGCCTTCACTTTCTAACATGATAGACACTTTGATGAATACTCAATGATCTCCTTCTTCATGTTATCCATTCAATAATTCTCTTAGAGATCTCAATAAATATTTGTGTTTTCGGGGTTAATGGAGAACTTTGATCTATGTGCATCATCAAAAAGTTCTTTATTTAACTCTAGATTTTATGGATCACATATTCTTAACACAAATCTCACAATTCCATTTTCATAAACATTAAACTCTGAGGATTTTCCTTTTTTGATAGTTTCCACTTTCATCTGAATTCCCATACCATCCATTTGAGCGTATATTAACCTTTCTAAAAGAGGAAAATGAGAAATAATTTGTGAAAGGATTGATGATGTTCCCTTATTTATGATTCCCATGTCTATATTCACCAAATCTATAAAGATTGGATCCTTTTAAATTCTCATTAATGATAAAATTGTTGGGTCCATTTTGGCTTGAGAATCCGCCACCTTTTTCACTTTCCCAAGGTGGTAATGGATTTAGAAGTCATAGTTTTGATCAGCTATAACCATCTTCATTGTCACATGTTCAACTTTTTCTGTGTGAATATATACTTGAGGATTTTATGATCTGCATATATTTCACACTTCTACCCAAAGAGGTAATGCCGCCATGTTTTTAATTCAAACATTACTGCAACTATCTCTAGATCATGTGTTGTATTGTTTTTCTCATGAACATTCAATTTCCTTGAATCACAGGAAATTACATTGTCATTTTTCATCAACATAGAGCTTATTCCTGTCTTTGAAGCATCACTGAATACCACAAAAGTTCTCCACTTGTGAGTAATGTGAGCACGGGTGCAGTGATAAGTCTCATTTTAAAATCCTTGAAGCACTTTTCGAATTCATCACTCTAATAAAACTTGACTCCCTTCCGAGTTAAATTGGTAAGAGGGTTGGAAAATCATGAAAAATTTCTCAGAAATCAGTGATAATATCCAGCTAACCCCAAGAAGCTACAGATATTCATAAAAGATATTGGCCTCGACCATCCCTCAATTGCCGCTATCTTGGAGGAATCCATAGATATCCCATTGCTTGTGATGATATGACCCAATAATGATACCTCCTTCAACAAAAACTCAGACTTTCTATACTTTTTATAGAGCTTCTCCTTTCTCAAGTTCTCTAGTAAAATGTTTAGATTCTCCTCATGATCCTCCTTGGTTTTGAATTATATTAGAATATCATCTATAAATACTACCGCTAATTTGTTGAGGTAATATATTAATAATCAACTCATCAAGTCCATAAAACTTTCTAGAGAATTAGTGAGTCCGAAAGGTAGTAATATGAATTCATAGTACCTATATCTTGTATGAAAAGCTGTACTGGGGATATCCTGCTTCTTCACCCTTACTTGATAATATACAGAATGCACATCCACCATAGAGAAGTATTGTGCTCCATGAATCTGATCGAACAAGTCATCAATTTATGGAGGATGATATTTGTTCTTTATCGTGATTTTGTGGAGCTCACAATAATCAATGAAAAGGAGCATTGACCCATCCTTCTTCCTGAAGAATAGGATTGATGCACCTCATGGTGAAGCACTTGGGCATATAAAACCGTTATCTAAATTCTCCTTTAGTTGTTTCTTTACTACCTTAATCTCATAAAAAACTATTCTATATAGATTCTTGGATATTTTCAATGCCATAGGTATAAGATCAATCAAAAATTTGACATCTCTTCTATATGGAAGACCAAGAACTTCCTCAGGAAACACTTCAGTGAATTCCCTCACAATAGGCATGTCTTAAAGAATGGTTTCTTCCTTAAACTCAATCATCTGAGAAAGATATGCATTCTTATAGGGCAGTAATATCTATTCTTGAGATGATGGTTCTAAAAGAAGATCTATCCTCCTACTTGAACTTGTACAGAATCAGGAATTGATTCTCTATATGAAGAGTGATTTCCCTCTCATCAAAATTTATGTTGGCTCTATATAGGGAAATCCAATCCATTCCAATAATTCCATCAATTCCCAGAAGACGGAGTATATTGAGGTTCGTTACAAATTTAAATCAACAAATTGTGATAGGGGAGGAGTTATATTAATGGGTTGCAATGATTTCCCCATTTTCCATTCTCACTGACATCTCTACTACCATGAATTTTTGGTGCTATTGGGATTGTTATACTAAACTTTCAGGCTATAAAAGAATACGTGGAACTAGAATCAAAAAGTATGTTCTCTATTCTTGAATGAATAACTAGAGTACCCGTCACCACTTAGTTATCGGGGTTTTCTTCAGTGGTAGTGATGGAAAATTCTCACCCTTACTTCCTTGGAGGTTGGTGGTTTCCTAAAAAAACCCTTGTCCTAGGGAACTGGTTTAAAAAGTGCCTTAGTTATTTGTAGTTAACGAAATGAATAGTCTATTGAGGGTTGAACAAAGAATTCCTCTCCACTATCGTAGTAGTAGGTTTTTTCTTGTCTATAGTTAATGGATAGGTTCCCTTCTCTTCCACACCTAAATCATTTTTTCAAACCCTTTAGGAAATTTCCAGGGTGCTTCTTTCCGCACCTTTGGAAAATAAGATGTTAGAATTTCTTAGAACCATAGTATTTATTCATCAGACTTCCAAAATTAAAGTCCATTGTATGCTTATTATCCCCATGATTCCCCTTATATTCTATGATCTCCATTTCAATTTTTAGGGAACATCAGACAATTTCTTCATAGCTATCGAAGTCACAGATTGGTAGATATTTTTCGTAAACTAGGTTTTATCTCACCAAAGAAGTGACCAACCTTGCATTTTTGGGTAACTAAAAATCCGGATGTGTATCTCACAAGACTTATGAATTTTTCATTGTATTCCTTGATGGATTCATCATCTTTTTTTCTTGAGGGCAAGTAAGTCCCTTTCCACCTTATGTTGGAGGGTGCGAGGAAACTATTTTTTGAAAAACAGTTTCTGAAAATCCTTCCATTCCAACACATCGATCTCTTCTTGAGGTTTCATATTTTTGATCACTGTCCACCATTTATCAGCTTCACCCTCTATATGATAAGCATCCAGAAGTACCTTCTCTTGTTTAGAACTTTGTGGGATGTAGAATATCTTTTCAATGGAGTTGATCTATTGTTCGACAATTGAGGGATCGTATGATCCATTAAAAGTTGGAGGCCTTTTTCTCATGAAAATCTTGATTGCAACTTTTTCTTTCTTAGGGGGGTTGAAAATTCCCCTTGACCCGTTTTTATAATAAAAACTTGAGTTAACTGAGAGAGTATTATGACAAATTTTGAGATTACAACTCCCATCAGATTGGGTATCTCATTAGAGAAATCATCACATTGATCTTCACATCAGTTTCTAGACTGAGTCCTCCTATTACCAGCCATTGGCTGGAATAAAAGGAATGTTTGGGGTAACACATTAAGGGGAATACAAAGACAAAAAGGGATAACTTATAAATTAGTTTTACTTCCTTAACTTATGAATTTATAGGCTTCAATATTTGTTATCCATGATAAACTTCCCAAAAAATATTCTTAGGGAAGTTTTTTCATTCCCTCTAATAATGGATCATAATAATATTATGAATTTACCAAATCATATTCCTCAAGAGTGTCATAAACAAGAGTGCAGTAAGGCCCACTGTCGTCCCCCGGTTCTGGTTCGAGTCTAGCACAAAGTGGTGTTTTTGGGTTTTACACCTACATACATCTATGCTAGAGCCGCCTCTACTGCTCGTATCCAGAAAAGTATTTATTTTCATGATAAAACACATACTCAATACTTAAAAAAATTTAGGGATGTTTTTACCAAACTTATTCTTATCCCTAAGGATATCACTAGGGTTTTCTAATCATAATCCCAAAAATAACTAAACTTATCCTCTGATACCAACTATAACAACCCTGATCGTTATTACACACTTAAACATGATTTATTACATAAACCATTAATTTATAAAACTCTAAGGATTGAGAGGTATAGTTTATTGAGAAATTAGGAACACTACATGACAACTTAAGACATAAAATACAACATCTTTATTTAAAACTTCTTTTACCTGACCACAACATTCCCTCATACATTGCATTGCATGGGATAACCTGATGACATTAATAAGAAAATGGTGAGCTATAAATCCCATTAATGGAGTAAAAAATGAATAAATTGAATAATATATTACATACAAGGAAATAGTAATAACAATGGAGCACAAGAGAAACATGAACCTAAAGCCCTGATGTATCATGATTATCATAACATGGAAATGGGACAACAACATTTAACATGATATAAGCTTGATCTAAGGCTCATAGAATGAGGAGAATGATTAAACCCTCATTGAAATTGAATTATATTGTTTAAACCCTCATTGCACTTCATATATCATGATATTAATCTTCACTCAATGCATTGGAGCATTATCCGGGCACACTCTTCTTAATCATTTAATTTCATGCATAAGTGTGCCACATAGATCATAGAACATGGATTCATTAAACATCATAATTTATTACATGATAATCATTTATGAAATTTAAACATGAAACACTATAATCAATAAGTAAACATGAATAACGGTGAATACCCTTGATAGATAAATGGGCATGGTATTCACTACTTAATTAATGTGTCTTGGAAAATCGCGGTTCAATTTTGGTAGCATAACGACATGACATAAGAATTCATAAAAATGGTGGATGAGAGAGAAAGGGGTATCTCATCATATATAAATGAAATGGAAAGTCAGGGGGTCATATAGATACATGTCCCAAAATATGAACTGGAATAACCTTCGTAATACAAAAGAATTGCTAGAATGTAAATGAGGAGAGAGAAATCCCCTACGGAATTTCAGTATGGTAACAGGTGTAAATGGGAGGAATTAATGATAGAGAAAGGGGTATCTCATCATTAAAACCCAAGGGGTTTAGTATATGGGAGGTTTGAAATCATACCACAACATTTTTAATTTAAAATACTTGGGTATAGAATCATAATGAAATGTGGAAAAAATGAAAGAGGAAGAAATCCCTTACTTGGAAGTGTGATCCCAAAGGATTGGGAGAGGCTTGATAGTGGCTTCTTAGGATATCGAGGCACCTTGGGAGGATTATATAAAGGGTAGGGAAGATTTTGGTCAAGCTCCAAATAATTTTAGTGAAGAGGAATGGGATATTTATTGGGTTTATATAGGAAAAAGTGGCAATTCTTTATTATTTATGTTTTGGACACCACACATTACACTAATCAAAACCAAAAACCAACCCAAGGTTTTTTCCTATGATTTTTAAAAAGGGGAGTGGAAAAAAGTATTTTATATGTATATTTAATGAACTTATAAAAATATTAGTCGTGCTTACGGGGAGGTGAGTCACACTCTAAATGAAATCATTTTAAAAGATAAAATGTATTATAAGTCTTGGAGGGTCCACTAAGGCACCATAAAATTAATAAAAAAACTCTAAAATCAAATTATTTTAAACTTATAACATATATTGGCCGAAAAACCTTTTTATAGTTTTTTATTACATAACTATTGGGTCATTATGATGTCATAAAACACATTATATATAAACGGTATTTAATTTTTACCCAACAATTCAATTATCTTATAAAATTATGAAAAATTCACCATTAGATAATTTATACATCATAAATCCCAAAATATTATTCATTTTATCAAAATAATTTTTCAAATATGTGAATTTTTACTTTTAAAATAAAAACTGAAATTTATCGAAAATTCATGGGTTTTGACAAAAACAATTTTCAAACTGTAATAAAAGTTACAATTGTATTATTAAAAATTATGCCATTATTTAAATTTAATTAAAAGTAATTTTGAAATAATATGTTATTGAAATATTATTTTATTAAATAATCTATTAATTCACAAAAATAGATTTCTTAATTGAATATTGACTAGAAATAATATTTTTCCTTTAAAAACATTTACAAAGTAACAATAGTAAAATTAATGTATATTTTTTATACAAAAAATAATTCACATAATCATAGTGTTAGGGTATTGTTACATAACACCTTATAACACACTCATAAGACCTATGGGTAAGGTGTGCGATCGTAATAGACTCTTGGGGTCACTCAGATAACATTGCTCGGGTGGTAATCTCTATTAACTTCCACTGCTCTCGTAGGCGGTTCCGTTCAAGCTTAACGTGTTAACGCTTGGCTTGGGCTTGGTTAGGAGAGAATCCCAGTGATGTCATATCCTTCCCAAAATCTATCAAATGGGATTCATATGAAGAAATTATACTAGATAAGGCCATCATTTCCTTTTTCTATGTAAATTGGATTTGTTAAAGCCCTACATTATTACTAATCATGTGATCACTCTTCAACAGATATATTAACAATATTAACAATTATTAAAGGTATTTTAAAATCCAAAAAACATAAAACCAAGGAAGTGAATATGTTTTATATGACCATTTTACATTATAATACATTTAATTAGATCAAGATAAATTTCATTAATAATGGTTTGGGTCATTACAATATTCCCCATTAAAAAAAATTTCACCATCATAATTTCCTTTTCACACACTAAAAAAGATGAGGGTAACACTGCTTCCTCACTTCCTTTGATTCCCATGTTACTTTTCGAACTTGTGGTTTTTCCACAACACTTTGACGAGGGACATTTTCATATTTTGTAGAATGTTTTCCCTAATATCTAATATCTTCACTGTCATCCCTTCATAGAAGAGGTCATTCTCCAATGGTAACACCTCTGGATTGAGTACATGTGATGGGTCAGGTATACACTTCCTCAAGAGTGATACATGGAATACATCATGTACTTGAGACAGGTTCGGTGGGAGTGCTAGTCGATAAGCCACTTCTCCAATGCGACCTGGGATCTCAAAAGAGCTGATGTACCTTGGACTAAGCTTTCCCTTCTTCCCAAATCTCATAACTCTCTTCCACAGTGATATGCGGAGGAATACCATGTCTCCAACATCGAACTCTTGGTCTTGACAATGATTATTATCATAGCCTTTTTTTTAATCTGAGCAGCATTAATGTGCTACTGGATGGTCTTAACCTTCTCAAACCATTTCCTGGACTATTTCTGGACTTAAAAATTTTCTGTCCCGAACTTTTACCCACCATATCGGTGTTCTTCTTCTCTTCCCATAAAGGGCTTCATAAGGAGCCTTTTGGATTCTTGAGAGAAAACTGTTGTTGTAATAAAACTCAATTTCTGGAATATTTTGATCCCATCCTCCTTTCAAGTCCATTGAGCATGATCTCAACACTTCCTCAAGTTTTTGGATAGTCTTCTCAAATTTGCCATCTGTTTGAGGATGATAAGTCGTACTGATGTTCATCTCAGTATTCAGAGCATGATGGAGACTCTCCCAAAACATAGAGGTGAATCTTGGATCTTAATCTGATACAATAAGGTGTGGTAATCTATTCACCCATACCACTTCACTGGTACATATTAATTCCATTTGATCCAATGATAAATTCTCTTGAATTGTAATGAAGTGTGCAGTCTTTATAAGATGATCCACAACAACTCAAATAACATTGTTTCCTTTGGATGTCTTCAGATGTCTGGTGAAAAAGTCTATGGTGATGTTATCCCTTTTCTATATTAGTATGGGTAATGGTTTTATCATCCCCTTATACTTATGCCTGTCAGCCTTCACTTACTAACTTACCAAGCACTTCAATATATACTCAGTGATCTCCTTCTTCGTGTTATCCCACCAATAATGCTCTTGGATATCTCAATAAATATTTGGGTTTCCTAGGTGAATAAATAAATATGATCTATGTGAATTATCCAAAAGGTCTTTCTCTAACTTTGGATTTTATGGAACACATAGTCTTGACCTAAATCCCACAATTATTTCTTCATTAATATTTAACTATAAGGATTCCCTTTTTCTAATAGTTTCCACTTTCTTCTGAATTCCCACACCATCCTTTTTATAATCCTTTAACCATTCCAAATGTGATGTTTGAGAAACCATTTTTTAAATGATTCATGATGTTCTATTATTTATAATTCCGATGTTAATCTTTATTAAATCTAATAATATTGGATTCTATTCAATTATCATCAATGACTGAATCGCTGGGTCCTTTCTACTTAGAGAATCTTCCTCCTTGTTCACTTCCCCATGGTGTTAATAGATTGAGAAGTCATAGTCTTTGATCAACTATAACCATATTCTTTTGAAAATGTTTAACTCATTCTATGTGAACATATACTTGATGATTTTATGATCCATATATATTTCACATTTGTCCCCTAAGAGGTAATGCTGCCAAATTTTTAATGCGAAGATTGTTGCAACCAACTCCAGATCATGTGTTGGATTGTTTTATCCATAAACATTCAATTAACTTGAAGCATAGAAAATGACTTTTTTATTTTTCATCAACGCATTTCCCTTGACCTTCTTCAAAGCATCAATAAAAACCAAAAACAATTCTACACTTGTGGGTAATGTGAGCATGGGCGCAGTGATATGCCTACTTTTCAACTCCTTTATGCTCTCTTTGAATTCATCACTCCATGAAAACTTGACTCCATTCAGATTTAGCATGGTAAGATGGTTGGAAATTCATGAGAAATTTCTCAAAAATCAGCGATAACATCCAACTAACCCCAGGAAGCTACAGATATCCCTCATCAATGATGGCCTCATCTCTCCCTCAATTGTAGCAGTCTTAGAGGGATCCATAGATATACAATTGCTTGTGATTATATGACCCCATAATGAGACCCCCTTAAACAAGAACTCACACTTCCTATACTTTGGATTGTGCTTCTCCTTTCGCAAGGTTTATATTACAGTGATTAGATACTCCTTTTAATGCTCCTTGGTTTTGGAGTATATTAGAATATCATCAATATAGACTACCACAGATTTGTTGAGGTAATATATAAAAACTCTATTCATAATGTCCATGAATATTACTAGAGCATTAGTGAGTCCAAAAGGAATTCCTTTGAATTTAAAGTGCCTGTATCTTGTACGAAAAGCAGTCTTGGGGATATCCTCCTTTTTCACCCATAATTGATAATATCCTGAATGCAAATCCACCTTTGAGAAGTATTGTGCTCCACGTAGCTGATCGAATAATTCATCAATGTGTGGTAGAGGATACTTGTTCTTTATCGTGATTTTTTTGATGTCAAGATAATCAATTCCAAGGTGTGTTGACCCATCCTTCTCCTTGATGAAGATGACTAGTGCACCCCATGTTGAGGAACATGGGCATATATACCCTTTGTCTATATTTTCATGTCATTGTTTCTTTATCTACTTAATCTCAATAACAACCATTCAATATGGAGTTATAGATATTTGAAACATCCCAAGTATAAGATCAATTGAAAATTCAACATTTCCTCTAGAAGGAAGACAAGGAAATTCCTCAAGAAATATTTCAGAGAATTCCCTCACAATAGGCATGTATTCAATGATGGTTTCATCCTTAGACTCAATCATCTAAGAAAGATATGAATTATCATAGGCCATTAATATCCATTCTTGAGATGATGGTGCTAAAGAAAATTCATCCTCCTCCTTTCACTTGTATAGATTTGGGGGTTAATTCTCCATATAGAGACTGATTTCCCTCTCACAGATATTTATGTTGGCTCTATATTCGGAAAGCCAATACATGCTAATAATTCCATAAAATTACTCCATTGGGAGTATTAACAGGTTCTCTAAGATTTTCTATCCACAAATTGTGACAGGGGTGGAGTTATATTCATGGGCTTCAATGATTTCCCCATTTTCCATTCTCATTGAAATCTTTACTTCCCTAATATGTGATGATGTTGGGACTATTCTACTAAAATTTTAGGATATGCAAGAATTCGTATAACCAGAATAAAAAATTAGGTTCAGTATTTTTGAATGAATAACTAACGCACCTGTCACCACTTTGTTTTCGGGGTTTGCTTCAGTGGTAGTGACGAGAAAAGCTCTCCATTGCTGCCTTGGAGGATGTTGGTTGCCTCTAAAAACCCTTGAATTAGGGAATTGGTTTGAAAAGTGCCTTTGTTCTGTGCAGTTGAAACATTGAAAGGTTCATTGAGGGTTAAACTAATAATTCCTATCCTCTGTCGCAGTATTGGGTTTTTCTTGTTGGCAGTTAATGGCTTGGTGCCCTTATCTTCCACACCTAAGTAATTTTCTTGTCCCCTTCAAGCAATTTCTGAGGTTCTTCTTTCCACACCATTGAAAAGTGGGATGCTGAAATTTCTTAGCACCATTGGATTTATCCATTAAACTTCGAAAATTAAAGTCCAAATTATACTTCTTATCCCCATGATACCCATGATATTTTCTGATCTCCATTTCAACTTTGAGGACACATCAGACAATTTCCTCATAGCTATCGAAGTCACGGATAACTAAGGATTTTCATAGGCTAAGTTTTAACCCACCAAAGAAGCGGTCAAGCCTGTATTTGGGGGTAACAACATAGATGAAGGCATATCATGAAATACTTGTGAAGTTTTCCTCATACGCTCTGATGGATTCGTCATCTTTTTTCTTGAGGGAATGGAAATGCCTTTCCATCTTGACTCATAGGGTGCGAGGAAAATATTTATCAAAAAAAGTTTTCCATAAATCCTTCCATTCCAACACCTCGATATTTTTCACTAGGATTCTTATTATTGATCAATGTCCACCATTGATTAGCTTCACCCTCCATATGATAATAAACCATAAGAACGATCTCTTATTCAGTACACTAAAGGCTGGAGAATATCTTTTCAATAGAGTTGATCCATTGTTCTACAATTGAGGAATCAGATGATTCATTAAAAGTAGGATGACTTTGTCTCATGAATCCCCCAATTTTCACTTGTTATTTCTTAGGGGGGGGGGGGTGAAATTTCATCTTTACCCATGTTTCTATTCAAAACTTGAGTTAACTAAGTGAGTATCGTGTCAATGTTGGTGATTCCAACTCCCATTGGATTGGGCATGTCATTAGAACTGTCATCACATTGATCTTCGCATCATTTGTTATCCCAAGTACTCATACTACGGGCCATTGGATAGAATAAAAGGAAATTTAGGGGTAACATATAAAGGGGAATCCAATAAAAAAGGGATAGCTTATTAATTACTTTTATTTCCTTAACTTATGAATTTATAGGATTTAATCTATGTTATCCATGATTTACTTCCCAACATATATTTCTAGGTGCATTTTTTATTCCCTTAATAATGGTTTATACTAAGATTAAGAATTTACCAAATCAAATCCCCCAGGAGTGTCGTAACCAGTGTTCAACAAGGCCCATTTTCATGCACTAGTTCCCATTAAAGTCTACCTCAAAGTGGTGTTTTTTTGTGTTTTACCCCTAGATTCATCGATGCCAGAGCCGCATATAGTTTCTTGTATCTATATATGGATGTAATTTCTTAATAAACCACAAAATAAATTCTTAACAAAATTTATGGACGTTTTTATTATACTTAGTCTTATCCCTAAGGTTTTCACTAGGGGTTTCTAATCCTAATCCCATAAGTAACTAAACCTATCCTTTTATACCAACTATAATAACCCTACTTTTTATTACACACTTAAACATGACTTATTACATAAAGTTTCACTTAAGATAACTCTGAGGATCAAGAGATATAGTTTCTTGGGAAATTAGGAACATTACATGACAAATTAAGACATAAAATACAACATCTTTAGTGAAAACTTCTTTTACAAGACCACAACATTCCTTCATACTTAGCATTGCATGAGATAACCTGAGGACATTCATAAGAAACAAGTAATATATAAAGACCAATAAAGGAGTATAAGGCATAAAAAGAGGAATATAGAACATTCTAGGAAATAGGAATATCAATGGATAAAAAAAATAAACATGAATGTAAAGGTGTGATATAGCATGATTATCATAACATGGAAGTGTGACAACAACATTTAACATGATATTAGAATGTCCCAAGGATAATTGAACATGGAGCATGAGTAAACTCTCATTGAACATAAATTATCATTTGTAATCCCTCATTGTACTTGAATCATCAAGATATAAATCTTTACACAATGCATTGGAGTGCTATCAGGGCACACCATTCTTTATCATTTCATTTCATGCAAAAGTGTGCCACATAGATCATACAACGTGGATTCATTAAAAAAAATCATTTATTACAAGATAAAAGAATGTGTAATTCATACATTAAACTCTATAATCAATAAGTAAATGTGTATAAAGGTGAATACCCTTGACAGGGAAATGGGCATGGTATTCACAACACAATGACTTTGGCTTGGAAAATAGCAGTTCAATTTCGGTAGCATAACAACGTGACATAAGAATTCATAAAAATGGTTGACGAGAGAGAAATGGGTATCTCATAATATGTACTTGAAATGGATAGTAAGGGGGCCATATATATATATATGTACCATCATATGTAATGGAATTTAGATTCATAATATAAAATAATTGCTTGAATGTAAATGAAGAGAGAGAAATCCCTTACGGAATTTCAGCATCGTAAATGGTGTACATGGGAAGAATAAATGAGAGATAAAGGGGTATCTCATTATTCAAACATAAGGATGGAAATATAGGGTAAGTGAGAAATCATATCCCAAATTTTTTAATTAAAACGAAGAGGGTATAGAAATAAAAAGAAACTTGGAAGAAAATGAGAGGAAGAAATCCCTTACTTGGAATTGTGATCCCAATGGATTAGGAGGGGCTTGAAAGAAGATTATTGGGAGCTTGGGGCGATCTGGGGGTATTATATAGAGATAAGGGAAGAGTTTGGTCTATCTCTTAATGGTTTTAGTGAATATTAATGGGAGATTGAGTGGGTTTATATAGGAAAGGAGAGGGAATTATTTATTATTTAGGTTTTGGACACGACACATTAAACAAATAAAATCCTCAAACCAACCCATAGTTTTTGCCCCTAGATTTTTCCAAAGGGGAGTGGAAAATATAATTTTATAAGTCCAATGGACTAAATTATTAAAATATTATGTTTCACTATGTGGAGGTGAGTCACACTCTCAAGGAAATATATTTAGAAGATAAAATGTTTTATAAGTATTGAAGGGTCCACTTAGGAACCATAAAATTAATCAAAAAAAATCGAAAATTGCATTATTTTAAAGTTAAAACATACACTAGAAGAAAGATATTTTTATAGTCTTTTATTACATCAATATTGGGTAATTATGATGTCATAAAACTCATTATATATTTAAATGGTATTTAATTTTTACCCAAAAAATCGACTATCATAGAAAATTATGAATAATTCACCATTAGATAATCTTGACCTCCTGAATCCAAAACTAATATTAATTTTATCTAAATATTTATCAATATATGTGATTTTTTACTTTTAAAATAAATGCTGACATTTTTTGAAAATTCATACGTTTTTATAAAAAATCATTCATACATTAATAAAAATTACAATTGTATTCATAAAAATTATATGATAATTTATATTTAATAAAAATTAATTTACTAATAATATTTTATGAATATATTATGTAATTATAAAATCAATTAATTGATCAAAATATCTTTCTTAATTGAATATTAACTGAACATAATATTTTTTTCTTTAAAAACCATTTCAAAGTAACAATAATAAAATGAATATACATTTTTTATAAAAATATTAATGTAAATAATCATAGTGCTAAGGTCTTGTTACATAACATCTTATAACACTCTCATATGACCTAAGAGTAAGGTGTGCAATGGTGATAAACTCTTGGGGTGGCTCGCATAACATCGCTCGGGTGGTAATCTCTAGTAACTTACACTTATCCCATAGGTGGTTCCATTCATGCTTAACGTTTTAAAGCAAGACCTGGGCTTGGTCAAGAGAGAATCATAGTGATGCTACCTCCTTTCCAAGATTAGAATAAATTTCCATCATATGGATCAATTCTATTGGATGAGGCCATCACTTCCTTTGACTGAGTAAATTGGATTTGTTAAAGCGCTATATTTATACTAATCAGGTCATCACTGTTCAACCATTATATTAGCAAAGGTAAAAATTCTTAATGGTATTCTAAAATCCAAAAACATAAAACCAAATAAGAGAATTTGTTTTATATGAAAATTTTACATAATAAAACATTTAATTAGATCAAGAGGTATTTCATTAATAAAAGTTTGGGTTGTTTCAATGTTCCCCCCTTAAGAAATTTCACTCGGAAAATTATTTATCCCACAATAAAACAGATGAGGGTAACTATGCTTCACCACTTCCTCGAATTCCCACATTGCTTCTTAAAACTTTTTCTTTGTCCACAACACCTTAACGAGGGGCATTGTCTTATTTCATAGAACTTCTCCCAACAATATAATATCTTTACTGGATTGTCTTTAATGGAGAGGTGATTCTCTAATGGTACTTCCTCTAGATTGAGTACATGCGATGGGTCCAGTATGTACTTCCTCAAGAGTGATACATAGAATTAATCATGTACTTGAGATAGGTTCAGTGGGAGTGATAGTAGACAGGACACTGATCTACTACGATCAAGGATCTCAAAAGGGATGATGTACCTTTTACTAAGCTTTCCCTTCTTCCCAAATCTCATAACTCTCTTCCACATTGATATGTGTAGGAATACCATGTCTCCAACATCAAACTCTAGGTCTCAATGACGATTACCAGCATTGCTCTTTTGTCGATTATAAGCTACATTAATGTGATACTGGATGGTCTTAACCCTCTATACCATTTCCTCAACCATTTATGGACCTAGGAGTTTTCGCTCCCTATCTTCATCCCAACATGATGTTGTTGTGCACATATTCCCATAAAGGGCTTCATAAGGATCCATTTGGATGCTTGAGTAGAAACATTTGTTGTATGAGAACTAAATTAGAGGAATATGTTGGTCCCATCCTCTTTTGAATTTCATTGAGAATGCTATAAACATGTACTCAAGTGTTTGGATAGACCGCCCATATTGGACATCATTTTGAGGATGATAAGCCATACTGAAGTTCATCTCAGTATTCAGAGCATGATGAAGACTCTTCAGAACATAGGGGTGAATCTTACATCTTGATTAGATATAATGGATAGTGGTACTCCATGCATCCTTACAACTTATCTGATATATATTCGTGCCAGTTGATCCAATGAGAAATCCTCTCGAATTAAAATGAAGTGTGCAGTGTTGGTAAGATGATCTGCAATAACCCAGACAACATTATTTCCTTTGGATTTCTTTGGCAGTCTGATGACAAAGTCCATGGTGGTGTTCTCTCATTTTAATATTGGTACGGGTAATGGTTTCATCATCCCCTTAGACTTTTGCCTCTCATCCTTCACTTGAAGACAAACTAAGAACATTTATGTATACTTAGTGATCCCCTTCTTCACATTATCCCACCAATAATACTCTTGAATATCTTGATACATCTTTGTGTTTCATGGTTAATGGAGAAATTTGAACTTTGTGCATCATCCAAAAGTTCTTTCATTAACTCTGAATTTGATAGAACCTATAGTCTTGACCCAAATCTCAAAAGTCCTTCTTCATTAACAATAAAATCTAATTATTTCCCTTTTTTGACAATTTCCACTTTCTTCAGAATTCCCACATCATCCTATTGAGAATCCTTTAACCTTTCCAAAAGGGCCATTTGAGAAATAATTTGTGAAAATGATTAATGATTTTACATCCTTTATGATTCCCATGTCTATCTTCATCAAATCTAAGAAGATTGGATTCTTTTCAATACTCATAAATGATAGAATCGCTGGTTCCTTTCTTCATAGAGCATCTGCCACCATGTTCGCTTTCCTAGGGTGGTAATGGATTGAGAAGTCACAGCCTTTGATCAGCTCTAACCATATTCGTTGGCGCATTTTCTGCTCTCTATATGTGAATATATACTAGAAGATTTTATAATCCGTATATATTTCACACTTCTCCCCAAAGAGTTAATGACATCAAAATTTTAATGCGAAGATTAGTAAAACCAACTCCAAATCATGTGTTGGATATTTTTTCTCATGAACATTCAATTTCCTTGAAGTAGAGGCAATGAATTTTTCATTTTTCATCAACACACAACCCAATCCCTTCTTCAAATAATCACTGAATACCACAAAAAGTTCTCCACTTGTGGGTAATGTGAGAAGGGTTGTAGTGATAAGCCTCATTTTCAACTCCTTGAATCTCTCTTCTCATTCATCACTCCAAGAAAACTTGACTCCCTTCCAAGTTAGTTTTGTAAGAGGGTTGGAAAATCGTGAGAAATATCTCAAAAATCTGCGATAATATCAATATAACCCCAGGAAGCTATGGATATTTGTCACCAATTTTGGCCTTGACCATCCCTCAATTGTAGTTATCTTAGAGTGATCCACATATATCCCATTCCTTGTGATGATATCACCCAAGAACAAGACCTCCTTCAACCAGATCTCACACTTGTTGTACTTTTCATAGAACGTATCCTTTTTCAAGGTCTCTAGTACAGTTCATAGATACCCCTCATGCCCTCCTTGGTTTTTGAGTATATTAGAATATCATCTATAAAGACTAACAAAAATTTGTTGAGGTAATATGTAAAGACTATATTCATTATTCCCATGAATATTGATGGAGGATTAGTGAGTTTGAAAGTCATTACTATGAATTCTTAGTGCCCGTATCTTTTATAATAAATTAGCCTTGGGGATATCCTCCTTCACACTTACATGATAATATCCCAACTACAGATCCTCCTTAGAGAAGTATTGTAATCCATGTAGCTAATCGAACAAGTCATCAATTCATGGAAGATGATACTTTTTCTTTATCATGATTTTTTAGCTTGCAATAATAAGTGCAAAGGCCCATTGACCCATCATTCTTCCTGATGAAGAGGACTACTGCACCCCATGGTGAAGCACTTGGGAGTATAAACCCTTTATCCAGAATCTATTGTAGTTGTTTATTTAGCTCCTCAATATCCATAACATACATTCTATATGGAGTCTTAGATATTGGAAATTCCCTAGGTACATAATCAATCGACAATTCACCATATCTTCTAGGAGGAAGACTAGACAATTTCTATTGAAACAATTTGGAGAATTCCCTCAAAATAGGAATGTCTTTGAGGATGGTTGCTTCCTTAGACTCAATCATCTAAGAATTATATACATGCTCATAGGGAAAAAATATCCATTCTTGAGATGATGGAGTTAAATAAGATTCATCCTCCTCCTTACAGTTGTATAGAATCAGGGGTCAATTCACCATATGAAGAGTGATTCCCCTCTCATGGAAGTTTATGTTGGATCTATATAAGTAAATCCAATCCATGCCAAGGATTTCATCAAATTATACTAGAGGGAGTATGAAGAGGTTTTCCGGGAAGATCATTACACATATTGTGATAGGGGAGGGGTTATATTCTTGGTTTGCAATGATTTCCCCATTTTTCATTCTCATCGACATCTATACTTCCATGATTTGTGGTGAAATAGGGATTGTTCCACAAAAATTTTGGGATATAAGATAATTCATAGAACCAGAATCAAAATGTATGTTCACTATTCTTGAATGAATAAATAGAGTACCTGTCACCACTTCATTGTTAGGGTTCTCTTCGGCAGTAGTGATGGAAAAATCTCACCCTTGATGCCTTTGAGGTTGTTGGTGGCCTCTGAAAACCCTTGTCTTAGGGAAATGGTTTGAAAAGTACCCTAGTTCTTTGTAGTTTAAGCAAGGAACAATATGTTGAGGGTCGAATGTAGATTTCCTATCCCCTTTCGCAGAAGTGGGTTTTTCTTGTCAGCAGTTGAGGGTCAGGTTCCTTTATCTTCCACACCTAAATCATTTCCTTGTCCCCTTTAGGAAATTTATGGGGTGCTTTCTTTCACACCTTCTGTAAGTGGGATGCTGTAATTTCTTATCACTGTTGCATTTATCCATCATACTTCCAGAATTAATTTCCACCTTATGATTTTTATCCCCTTGATAACCCTGATATTCCCTGATCTCTATTTCAACTTTGAGGGAACATTGGAAAATTTACTCACAGCTATCGAAGTCAAATATCGCCAGGGATTTCCATAGGCTAGGTTTTATCCCACCAAATAAGTGGTTAACCTTGGATTCAGGGGTAATGACAAAGCTGGAGGTGTATCATGCAAGCCTTGTGATGTTTTCCTCATAAACCCCAATGGATTCTTCATCTTTTTTTCTTGAGGGAAAGGAAGTCCCTTTCCATATTAAGTCAAAGGGTGTGAGGAAAATATTTATCGATTTTTTAAATGGAAATACATCTATTAAAACTACTCAATCTATTCCTATAGATTCATATTTTTTATCAATGTCCACCATTGATCAGCTTCACCCTCCAAATAATAAGAAGTGAGAAGAACCTTCTCTAGTTAGGAACATTGAAGGGTGTAGAAGTATTTTCAATGGAGTTTATCCATTGTTCGACAATTGAGGGATCAGATGATGCATTAAAAGTAGAATGCCTTTGTATCATGACGCTCTTGATTGTAACATCTTCTTTCTTAGGAGGGTTGAACGTTTCTCTTGACCCATGTTTCTCTTCAAAACATGAGTGCACTGAGAGAGTATCATGAAAAAGTTTGTGATTCTCGCTCCCATCAGATTGAGAATCTCATTAGAATAGTCATCACATTGATCTTCACATCAGTTGTTAGTCTATGTTCTCCTATTACCGACCATTGGATGGAATAATAGGAATTTTATGGGTAACACATAAAGGGGAATCCAAAGACCAAAAGGGATAACTTATAAATTACTTTTATTTCCTTAACTTATGAATTTGTAGGCTTCAATCTATGTTATCCATGATCTACTTCCCAACATATATTCTTAGAGGAATTGTGTTTGTTCCATTAATAATGGTTCTTACTGAGCTTATAAATATACCAAAGCATATCCCTATGGAGTGTTGCAATCTAGAGTGCCGCATGACCCATTGTCGTGCCCCAGTTCCCGTTCGAGTCTAGCTTAAAACGGTGTTTTTGGATTTTACCCCTAGATAAATCTCTACCAGAGCTGTCTCTACCTAATCCTATATAGATAGGGATGTATTTTCTTGGTAAACTACATAATCAATACTTAAAAAAAATTAGGAATGTTTTTATTATAATTAGTCTTATCCCTATGGCTTTCACTGGGGTTTTCTAATCCTAATCTTAAAAATAACTAAACCTATCCTATGATACCAATTATAACAACCATTCTCTTTATTACACACATAAACATGATTTTTTACATAAAATTGCACTTAAGAAAACACTGAGTATCAAGAGGTCTAGTGTTTGGGAAATTAAGAACATTACATGACAACTTAAGTCATAAAATACAATATCATTATTGAAAACTTCTTTTACATGACCATAACATTCCT
This sequence comes from Viscum album, assembly GCA_963277665.1. Taxonomy (NCBI): domain Eukaryota; kingdom Viridiplantae; phylum Streptophyta; class Magnoliopsida; order Santalales; family Viscaceae; genus Viscum; species Viscum album. Next base: position 302,748,781 of record OY728130.1, read on the forward strand.
TCGTACTTAGCATTGCATGGGATAACCGAGGAAATTCATAAGAAAATGGGGATATATAAATCTCAGTAAATAATTAAAAAATATATAATATGAATAATATAGTACATAATAGGCTATAGGCATATCAATGGAGCACAAAGGGGAACATGAACATAAAGGCAGGATATAGCAAGATTGTCATAACATGGAAATGTGGATAAAAACATTAACATGATATTAGAATGAGCCAACTATAATTACACATGGAACATGTTTAAACTCTAATTTCCCATGAATTAGAATGAGTAGACATTCGTTTCACTTGAAATATCACGATACTAATCTTTACCCAATGCATTGGAGCTCTATCAGGGTGCACCCTTCTTAATCATATCATCTCATGCATAAGTGTTCCACATAGATCATACAACATGGATTCATTAAACATCATAATTTATTACACGATAAAGGACTGTTTAATTAATACATGAAACTATATAATCAATAAGTAAATGTGCATAATCAGGAATAACATTAATAGAGAAATGGGCATGGTATTCACTACACAATGACTTTGGCTTGGAAAATCGCGGTGCAATTTTGGCAGCATAACGAGGTGACATAAGAATTTATAAAAATGGTAGATGAGATAGAAAGGGGTATATAATAAAATTTACATGAAATGGAAAGTAATTGGGCCATATATAAAATAATTGCTTGAATATAAATGAGGAGAGACAAATCCCTTACAGGATTTCGGCATGGTAACAGTTGTACATGGGAGGAATTAATGAGAAATAAAGGGGAATATAATCATTAAAACATAAGGATGGAATCATATTACAGGTTAAAAATAATACCCAATTTTTTTTAATTGAAAATACAAGGGTATATAAACATAATTAAACTTGGAACAAATGAGAGGAAGAAATCCCTAACTTGGAAGGGTTATCCCAAAGTATGGGGAGAATCTTGAGATGGGCTTCTTTGGAGCTTGGGGAGCCTTATTATGATTCTAGAGAAAGTAGGATAGAGGTTGGTCGAGATCCAAATGGTTTGAGTGAAGAGGAATGGGATATTGAGTAGGCTTATATAGGAAAGGAGAGAAAATTATTTATTATTTAGGTTTTGGACACCACACATAAAACTAATCAAAACCGAAAACCAACCCATGGTTTTTTCCCATGTTTTTTTCCAATGGGGAGTAGAAAAAATTACCTTATATGGACAATGGCCGAACTTATTAAAATATTAAGCTTTATATTGTGGAGGTGAGTCACACTTTCAAGGAAATCATTTTAAAAGTTAAAATGTTTTACAAGTCTTGGAGGGTCCACTAAGGCACCATAAAATTAATCAAAGAAATATAAAATCACATTACCTTAAAGGTAAAACATATATTGTCATATAAAACTTATTATAGTATTTTATTACATCACTATTGGGTCATTACGATGTCAAAAAACACATTATATATTTAAACGGTATTTAATTTGTACCCAAAAATTTGACTCTCTTTGAAAATTTTGAAAAATTCACTGTTAGATAATTTTGACATCCTGAATAAAAAAATAATATTCATTTTATCTAAATAATTTTCTATATATGTGGATTTTTACTTTTCAAATAAAAACTGCAATTTAAACAAAATTCATGGGTTTTGACAAACATAGCTTTTAAACCTCAATAAAAATTTCAATTGAATTCATAAATATTATACCATCAATTATATTTAATTAAAAATATTCTAGTGAAAATATTTTATGCAAATATTATTTAATAAAAAAATCCATTAATTCATCAAAATATCTCTCTTAACTGAATATTAACTAAAATACTATATTTTTTCTAAAAACCTTTTACAAAGTAACAATAATAAAATGAATGTATATTATTTATACAAAAAATATTGAACATAATAATAGTGCTTGGGTATTATTACATAACCACTTATAAAACCCCCATAAGACCTAAGGGTAAGGTGTGTGATGGTGACAGACACTTGGTGTGGCTCAGATAACATCGCTCTAGTGGTAATCTCTATTAACTTCCACTTCTCCTGTATGTGGTTCCATTCAAGCATAACATATTGAAGCTTAGTTTGGGTTTGGTCATTAGTGAAACCCAGTGACACCACCTATTTTCTAAGATCTAAAAAAATGGACTTCATATAGAGAATTTATATTGGATGAGGCCATCACTTCCTTTGTATGAGTAAATTGGATTTTCTAAATCCATCCATTTATAATAATCATGTGATAACTATTAAATGGCTCTTTTAAGAATGGTAAAAATTCATAACAGTATTTTAAAATTAAAAAAACCATAAAACCAAGAAACTGTATTTGTTTTAAAAAACCATTTTAAATAATAAGACATTTAATTAGATCAAGTTGAATTTCATTAATATAAGTTTCGGTCGTTGCACCAATGTTGTGGTTGAGTACTTATAGGTGGTGGTAGTTGACTACTATAGATCAGTTGGTTACCTGGTTTCTATGGTTGGTTTGAATAGCCCATTTTTATAGGCTTGGTTTTTCTTTCCATATAGGGTTGGATGGATAGTAAGGTTATTCCCTAAAGGGTAGATTATAGGGACAACCTAGAACGATTTCCTCACTAATCTTAGTTTTTTCTTTCAGTTTAGGGAATTAGTCAGAATAGTGGAAATCAGAAGAACATATATCACTATGGATGGGAGGATGAGACTGGTATTTCCCTTGGTAAATAGAGTATTGTCGAATAGGGGTACTTACCTCTTGAAAATTCATGTCCACCTTCTATTCAAATATAGTACTTTGCACCCCGTGGACACCTTGAATAGGTACACTAGACCTTGAACCAAGTTTTTTAGTTTTCTATACCATGTATTCAATGATCTTCCTATAATAAATTGGAGTTTTACCAACTATCACACCTCTTGTAGCATTATCAATTATGTTTCGATCAATATGAATGAATCCTTTATAAAAATATTTTATTAAACTTTTATCACTCATTTGGTGGTGTTGGAAACTTGAATAAATCCTTTTAAGTATTTAGCAATATTCATGAAGTGTTTCAAACTAAGATTGTCATATACCATATATTTCATTCCTTATTGTTGTGGTTCTAGTCACTGGGAAGTAGTTTTTAAGAAAAACGTGTTTCATGTCTACCAAACCTCTAATTAGTGAATTAATATAGTAAATCCAATAATTTTTAGTTTCTTATATTAAGAAATGGAGTTCCCTATGATTTACTTATTCTTCATCCAAATTTTAGGTTTTAATGTATAACACATAGTATGAAACTCTTTTAAGTGATTATGTGGACCTTCTCCTATGATTCCATGGAATCTTGGTTATAATTGAACTAAAGCAGATTTTATTTCAAAATTCGGTGCCTCCCCTTGTATTTGACTATATGCAGGATGAATCTATACATCATGATAAGTAAGTTTTAATAATGTTTAGTTATTTTACTACATACATTGAATGTTTATTTTAGTTTTAATGATGGTTATATAATAATAAGAAGGATCAAAATGAGTTTCTTTGTTTTGTGTGTCCTCCTTTAATAGATCATTCAGTGCTTCCTGGTGTCGGTGACACAAGATCCTCTTAGGTTTGTGTTTAAAAGGATGTAGTTACTCTGATAAATATTATATAATGCTTATGATATAAAAAAAATATTTTAGAAGTCAACTGATAAAAATAAAGGATAAAAATAAGTGAACAAATAAGTAGAACATACACAATATTTTTATAAAAAATAAACACTAAAAACAAAATCACTCCTCAAAAATAGTGCCAACATTTGAACATGTTCTCCTGCCACATCAAATTGATTATGACATAAAGATGATTTTTCAGTCCATGTAAGATCCTAGTTCATCTATCAAGGAGAAATGGTGGTTTATAGTGTGTATTTTTAATACAAATGATTAAAAGGAGTGGTTTTAAATATTTTTTTTTAAAATGACACAATTTAACAATTTCAATAGATGAAAAAGATGTGTATTTTAAAAATTATATTATATGTATGTGATAATTTCTAAGTTATTATAACACTTGAAAAGTTCCTTGTTCTAAATTTTTTATTAGGTTTTAGTGTAATCCTTTGGTTGAGGGTTAACAAAGATCTTGGTTAGCCACATGCCTCTTTAAACGATGTAAATAGGAATAAAACATGACATAAAAATCATTCAGTCATGTTCCACACCCTTATAATTCTATAAGGAATGTAAAGGAACACTGAAATCTAAAATTTTTGAGAAATAAAAGGATTTATATGTTGTCCAATCAGAACAAAACAAGTCACACATTTAAAATTGCACACCGATCCATTATGAAATAAATTTTTTCAATTAAATGTATCAAAATAGTTAAGAAACATATAAAAGAATAATTAAAAAACAAAATATACCCAAAAAATATAGATAATTATATTCGAGAAATCCATTATCAATTGTGTATCTCCCTCACAATGATCACACAGTGTTTAGTTTGACATTGAGAGGAGGAGGAAGCGCATGTGGATCACCTTATTCATTTCAGATCTCCCTATAAATATAGGTAGATATAGACCCTACAAAGAGATGAGAGGACTCCTTTGGAACTACAAAATGGTATCAATTCAATACCTTGGTCGAACATCTAGATTGGTTTCCCAAGGTTCCCTTTTATAGACAAAATGGGAAGTGGATTTTGTAACGTAGTTTTGGTTATACCAATTGTATCTATGTTTTTTACAATTAAATGGCCATATCATGACTTGGAAAGAAGAGGAGAGTTGATAGAAGACCTCGGGAATGTCTCCTTGTCAAATATGGCATCCATTATACTCCTTTATTGGGAGATATTATCAATATACAGAACCTAAACTTTGAATTCTTGTAGATTATGTCCCAAGGAGAGATCAGTTTGGATTGGCAACCATATGAAACAATTGGGCCACATTTTCTTGAGATGAGTAGTTTCTAATGATGTTTTGGATCTGACCACAAAATTTCATCCCATTTAGAGGAACTTATTTCCCATATTGTAAAATAAAATGGACAGATGTCCTTGGGTTTCAATTTAGTGTGTCCCATTTTCCTTCTAGATCATCTCCAACACTCCAAATAGCCTCCTCCTAAAATAAAATCATCAAAACATGTATAATTCCCTTTAATAAAATGATAAAAATTAAATTATTCAATAAAATAGGAAGTGAAATTTGTTATTAAAATTGGGATTTAAAATACAAAACAAATTTAAAAAAGTTTTGTAAGAGTGAAAAAAGTAGTGAATCACGGTCAAATCCCTTAGTGGGGCACCAATTTGGAAAAGAGGGAAGATATACTAGTAGAGGTGCATTGTCTAGGGTCACTCTGACTCACGGTGGATGAGGTGGAGGTCCATTGCTGGTTTTGGATATGATATTTGGCTCTCCCGTGAAAAGGGGGTGATGCAGCCTAGTGGGTTGGTTTTGGAGGAGGAGCAGCCAGTAGGGCAATGCCACATGGTGGGGGATACCTCTACCGGGAGAATATTAAAGCTAGTGGTTGGCAGGGCCGATTCCACATAGGTCTATATGGTGGCGCGCTAGGGAGGTCTTCCTAGGAGTTCTCTGATAGGATCAGATGAGGGGTAAAGAGATGCCCTCAGTGGGTTGGGCACTTAATAGGAGGTGAAAAGGACCAAGACAAGACACTGGTATGGGTTGGATGTTCACCATGGATCAGAAAGAAGAGGGGACAACCACGGAAATACCCCTCACATGTCTTATTCCTTTTTTTCTTTCCATATTTTGGAGTTTAGTTGATCCCATTTCTATTTCTTTTTGAAAACCTTACTCCCACTCAAACCTTCTAAACCCTAATATATTAGGTTTAAAAAATAATAATAATATAATAAAATTATTGTTATTATAAATACCATATAATTTTATGAAATTGATTTCAATGCTAAAATAATTTTCTGGTGAGTATTCTGACCATAGGATCACCAACTGGAAGAATACAGATCACCAAAATTCAAAATTCTGGATGGTTTCAGATAAAAATTGACATATATTCAATATAAATATGTGTGTGATTCTATTTTAATCCATAAATTAAGTTCAATCCATATTATATCATTTGGAAGACCATAACATGGTCATATTAATTCAGATTGAACCACCATCAGCGGTGTCGGGACTGGAACGACGCCCTCTATTAAATGTAATGAAAATTTAATATTTTCTTCGCATAAAATCATCACGTTTCCCTTTGATACCAATTTAAGGTTCCATGAATGCATCAGATGCCCATAAATATTGGAATTTAAAATTTTTCATTGATGAACAATATGAACTCGTCGATGTTGGTGAATCACTGCTACGTTTTAGCTAAGGATATTGCATGAAGAGGTTGAAGCACAAAATCCAAACCATAAAATCTTTTTAGAAGGTTCAAATCCATGAACAATTTCTTACCATAAATGGTGATCACTTCTTGAAGAATCCAAATATAAATTCATCTAAATCATCCACAGGAACTGAAACAATTTGGGGAAGTGACGATCATCGAATTCTGGGTGCTAGAATAGAAATATAACGATGCCTTCAATGCTTCAAAAATCACCACATCTCTTTACATGATATTCAATAAAAGAAAATTTATACGAACTCCATGGATATAGAGCCTATCTATCTTGAAAATATTTGATAGAAGAAGAGAGAGATATCGATGAATAATCTTTTTCATGTGCCTATCTTATTCTATTTATAGAGTGCTATAAAATTATCCGGTATTGACTCCCCGGACCCACAAATAATTAAACCTCTATAAAAATGTTTTTAAGAATACTATAATAATCCATAAATACCATTTATTATAATAATCTCTTACTTTTAATATAATAAATATATTATGTGATAATAATTGAGTCTTTAACTCGGGTCATACTTCCCGAAAATGTTAAATAATCCATGAATATTTTAATCTAATATCTGTTTAATTAATATTTTCATGTATTTACTTTAAAACCTATAAATAAATTTAATAAACAAATTCAATGCCAATAATTCTTAACTTGAATAGTATGAATTTAATTATTAATTGTGTGGTCGTATCTCTTTGGACAAATCCTGAAACCTAGTGGTGGGTCCCACCATGTACAACAAACATATTGAACTGAATAAGAAAGATTATTGAATAATATATTGTTTTTGATCCTTTAAACCCTTAGCTCGATAGTACTGATTGCTATTCATAGACCAAGATTGGGATCTAGCCACCCATCATGGCCCCTTAAGAGATAAGGATTGTCACCATAGCGACAACCAACCCACGATTACACAATTTACATTATAATCTATTTGTCTTTAATATCTCATATATTAGGATGCATAGTTGTGTCCTCATCCTTTTTTTATTATTATTTTTTGATCTAATTGGATGGATTTACCCTCGAATGCCTTGGCCATGACCTTATAAAGGTACTTCTATACAGATCAATTTGTCCCAATATATATAACATCATTAATCTGGAAGCATCAAATCCTTTCCTGACTATTCAAATAATGTCATACCGCCAATGGTGAACCCAACACAAGCCACCTCACCATGATTTCATTATTATAGTTTTTTCCTTTCATCAAATTACATGATCAAATGACACACATTGGAAATAATCTCAATTCAGGAGACAGTTACACATGTCCATAGATATGAACACAAAATGACAATTGAAACATGTAATTTTCATATTGGAACCTCTTTCCGGAAGATCTAACTACTAGAGATCACTCAGTGTGAAATTCATGAGAAGATGTATCAATGTTTATGATCCCACTACTCCTGATAGTTAAAAATCTACTATGTCCAGTCAGTTAGATGTATTTAGACTATATGACAAATAATTAAGATTAATGTCATGGTATTTCGATGTTCTCATTATAGCCTAGAATTTTCTATAACCATTTGATAAAAAACATAATCAATGTAAATTACCATTTCCATAGTAGATGCAGAAAAGTATACACTGAAATGGTAATTAAACATCATGTGTATATAACTTGTATACATGATAGGGTAATGAAAATAACTATTTAGTTGGGTCTAGGGAACCCACTATTTCAACACCCAGGTGGTATTCATGGTATGGGTGACTTGGGAATACCCCACCACTTCATTATAGGGGAGTGAGTCAAAAGAAATATCAAGGGACAAAATCTTGATATTGTTTGATATTGGAACGGGGATGGGCTTCTCTCTGAAAGACCCTTGGGGGTGGTGGTGTCGATGAGACGCTAAAGATTCCAAGTCCCGCTAAGCTATATGCATTATAGTAATGACCCCTTCCCACTAGTAAAGATGTACGAGGGTGTCCATCACACTCTATTATATGATCTACAAGGGTGATATGGGAATTGGGTCATGATATGCATAATCACAGAAAAAAATTTGGTGAGGGTGGAGTCATGTGGGATTTCTGCATTAACATTTCTCTTTCCACGATGCCAACAGGTGTTGGGTGGTTGATTTCCTATGGTTGGTGTCCTGAAAAGTAGTAGGATTAAACCATGAGTATATATATATGGGAATATATGTACAATTCTCCAATATTTCTAAGTATTATATGGATGGAGGGAGAGATAGATTCACACTGAAAATTTCTCATAACGAGGATTCCCAACATTTAACATCAAAAATTTCGAGTGAGTTCCATGCTGGGCCCACTGTTTTTCTTGATGGGAACTAGTGTGGGATATTTGGATATAGTGAAATGATAATCTACCAATTTCTTAAACACAACTAGTCCCCATGTTGATAAGAAGAGTTTCATGTTAGGTTCACCATTAACACTTTCGATGCTTTCACTAGGATGCACCTGGATGTCTGCAACATGGGTTTTGCGCATCAGGGATACTCTTGTTGCACCACATTCCCTACTTACAATGGTTGGATACTTTTTTCACATTCAACATTGATGTATTTTACTTGATCGAAATGGGATGATGGGATTCCAGTTCCTCTTACCATGGATTCCTCTATAGAACTCATCTCTTAGTCTGAGTGTCCCTCATAGAGTTAAGTAATTTTTTAAAATGTATTCCCTGTTCCATATCGTTATGTATGATAGTTAATTAAAATGATTCTGATTGGAAATTTTTTTTCTATCTTGACTAGGAACCAAAATTCGGTTAGGGGAGTAGTCATGTTGGGAATCTCTTTTATGTATGGATACTAGGAACATTGGTCTTTTGTATTCTTCCTCTTAGGTGGGCATCTCATTTAAGTCATCTTTGACATGGAACCCAAGGAATCTTAGGTAAAACATGAAGTAGATATTCTAGAGGTGTATCTGTTCCATGTTTTTTTACCTCAGGAATCCCATATTTTTTATGAGGTAGATGATGTCATGGACATATATCTTACAAGGATTTCGCCTTAGGAATCTCATGTTTTGTATGAGGTATCTATTTAGGGACATGTAATGATTTTAATTTCCTATGGATATGGATCTGGATATCTGGTTGAGATATGCCAAGACATGTGTTTAAGATCTTTTGGAGACAAATTTTATTGATCAAGACTCCCCATAGAGGTGGATCAAGTTAGAGTGTCCCTCGAAGGGAAGATGTCACATATGGAATTTCATAGATGGGTGGATCAGAATGCCATGTAGATGCAAGTTCGAGACATGTGTCCAATAAAGAGAATATGTCACACCATGAAGACTTTATCTCACACCCCATGAAAGAAGAATCGGGATGGTACATATTTTGGAGGGATCCATACGTTTACCATTGGTTGGAATTGGGCATCAGGGAGGCATCGTACAGAACCCATTTAAAATACAAGGATCCAAAGACACATACTTTGATTCCATAGTTTAAGGTCATGTGATAGGACTGGTTTTTGTTGTTTAAAATCATTCGGTGAGTATTCTCATGTCGTGAAAGGAGAACTGACAAGGGATGTTGTGGGGATTACCCATCGAGCTGAGAGTCGCAAGAGGATTGCTCTTTGTTGGAGTTAGTGTGGGTTTTATGCATTGAGCTACCCATGGGACTGGGAGGAGATATGGTCTCCCATGTCAGGGGCATGATCTTACCAGGGATGTGGCTCAAAGAAAATTATGATGGATGTGGATGTCGAGTTTTGAACTTGCAGAGGCTTCCTATGTATCATAGTTAGTTTGGAATCAATTCCCCCATAGTTTGGAGTGGGATTGTGTATTATACCAAGTAGGAGACATATAAGGAGGTTTGGGATCATGAAGATGTCCTGATCACCACTAACCTCTAATCCCACATGAGTCATGATCGGTATGAGAAAAAAGAGGAAGTGGTAGATACGAAGATCACGCGATCCACTTCTCCCATTAGTGAATGAATTCTAGACATAAAGGGAGATTTAATAGACATGAAAGTCCCCATAACCTCATTTTTTTCGTATCCCAGGGAGGAAAAGTGGAGAAAGTGTGATGAATCTGGAAATAAATACTGGGGTATACTCCAAGATGGATGCCCTACGAGGATCTCATTGCATGAGATTCATACATAGAGCATCCTGTGCTTATCACACCAGGAAAGTTAGGCTTACGCATGGAGAATTTAGGATGGAAGAGGATCACTCGATGGTGGGGGCTTGGAGGAATCCCATGATAATTATACATGGGGAATCCATTTTTTGTTGCATAGGGTAAGACAATAGTTTAATTTATTTTTTGAGGATGTTGTTGTGCATTTTAACATCGTACAACTAGGACATGGAACTGAGAAGTTGTACGTTATGTTCCTCAGGAATATAAGGACTCACTCCATACCCTCAAGGATTATGTGACCATATCTCATACACAATTTGGAGGGACATGGATTTGGAACTACCAAGGTAAAAAAATCGGAGGAGTGGTCTCTCATGAGGTCTAGATTATGGTCCCTATACTGAAAAAATAGGGATTGTTTTACCAATTCCAAGAAGTAAGTGTTATTGCCACACATGAACTAGCAGAATACGGGACATCACATGAGGGACCATGAAATTATTTCACAAAAGTTTAGAGGGGTGTTATCAAGAGATTAGTGCAAGGTCTAGGTGTTGTGAACAAAGGTTTCTCAATCAAGGTGCTCTAAAGAAAGGAAATCCATGGTGTCTCAAATAGGGGGTTCACACAAGATTTAGATTCTCACGCATGGCTAGGGTTGCTCATAGGAGGAGTCATTGCATGAACCCAACATGGGTTTAAAGTGGTTGTACAAGGATTACTCAACCATGGGACCAATCAATCATGGATGCATAGGGAACCTATCATGTAGGAGTCGCTACCTTGAGGGTTCAAGGATTTCATGATGTCAAAGAAGATTGTACTTACGTATAATAGAGTGATAATTTCTGTTCTATAGAGTCACCTTAAAGAAGCAGTGATATTATATTTATTTTTTAAATCTTTAGTAATGGGTGTGGAAGATTCCAGTCACGAAAGAGGCTTTGCTCATGGCTTCAGACATTAGTGTGGGATTCCATCTATGCAAGTCCATGGTTTGACATCATATTTTCTATGGAAGAGGCTTTCATACAGATGTCCCTCTCACATGTAACATTGATTTTTTTGTGCGAAAAATTTCTTACTTTCACATGTTTGACTTGGCTGTCCTGTTGGGATTTAGGTAAGGAATGTGAAATCTCCTCGTATTTGGAATGCAATGATTTTTATCATTGATTTCGTTCTTGTGCAAACATGTTGATCCTTTCATACACCACCCTTTTTTTCTTCAAATGGTTTGTTGACACTTCCTTTTTTTTCCTGGAATGGTCTATCATGTCATATTGTGTCTTTGGTTTTCCCAAAGCATGTTGTTTATAGATTGAAGTGGAATTTTGTTGGTAAAATTCATCGATTATTGACATTAATCATTTCACTTTCTCAAACATGAGAATCCTGAGTCAATGATTTACAATATTTTTTCTCAAAACTCAGATGATATTGGATATATCCTCACCGGTGATATAATTTTTGAGGAATTAGAGCCCTTAATGTTCATTCACATTCCCCATGAGCCTACTTTATACTCATAATGTTTAATTCAATATCATCCAAACATCAAATTGGTTTTTCTTTTTGGTTTTCTCTATCAAAATTTGTAATAAGTATGTATTGAGTGTGGTGTTGGAAAATTTTCTCACTATACGTGTTTGTATGATCTCATATTATTTTTCCATCATTATTAACTATAATTCTATTCACACGAATTTTTACTCTCAATTTAATTGGGCCTTCATAAAGGGAAACCTGAAAAAATGAAGAGAAAAAGTAATAAAATTATTATTTCTATTCATGGATCCAAAATAATATAATTATTTATAGGTTGGATTCCCTCCCTTTCCTAAATTCTCACACCATAATATTCTATTAACATAGTTTTTGAGTTTCAAGATAGATACTAGGGATTCAATGATACTCTATAGAAATTTGGATAATGTTTTATCCTATGATTCCTAAAAATGATGAATATTTTACATCATAGTAATAATATAATATATTATATGGGCTTTAAAATCTTCTAATGACCGATGATGTAGTAGGAGTTCTCCCTTGGAAACATCCAATTCTTGTTGGATACACATCATTCATATATCTATCTCATAAACTCATTGTTTAAACTATTATATCTCTAGGGAAAGTTTATGTTTTGGCTTGGATAATACATCACGATGATCATATGATTTGGTATGAAACTTCTCTTTGATGAGAAGTTGTTGTTACATTTTCTCCTGTTCCCATTTATGAATGACATAGTTCATGTTGTAATGGATTTCATGAATGTCAAACCCACCATATCCCATTATGGTGAACATGATTTTGTTTTAGTAGAGTAGTGAAGATAGAACTTCCATAAGAATATCTGAGACCATCCAGCAAATATCTTTCAAAATAAATCAATGACATAAATGGAAAGTGTTTGGGACATAAGTTTTCCTCATAATCACTCTCAGGAGACACATAACCCAATAATGAATGACTAAATGAGTATCTTGTTTCTATCACTATATAGTGACTTTATCCTCCCTTGATGATGAGAAAACAAGAGTAAAAGAATCCCCTTTGGGTCTGATTACTGAAGAAGATTCCCCTAAAATCAACATAAAAGAATATCATAACCATTTAAAATGACAGATAGTTAGAGAAAAGGAATCAAAACAATTTTTATTTCTCACCAATGGGTTGATCAGTAAATGGTCCCAAGATGGATGACCACTGAAAATTTGCCTCAATAGCTTTGGTAGGAACATGAACTCGATAAAGAATGATTTCTTCACCACTACCCCATATCTTCTTCATCAGTTAAAAATATTTCTATTTGTGGGGTTTGGAAAAGGACCAATCTTTACCTTGATTTTATTTTATCAACTTGTTATAGTACATCAACTTCAGTCATTTCACCTTGTCCACCACCAAACAATCTATAAAAAATTTTAAGATTATTTAAGATGAAATCATAGAATGTGTTCATGTCAAAAAAATAATCATCTCCCTTCTTCTAAGTGTAATTGAGAATCACCTTAAGGATCAAGATCAAAAACTTATTCTTCAAGAACTTCTAATCCTTCCCATTAGACATCTCCTAAACAAGCCACTTGGTTCCATGTGGAGGCTTCACTAGAAAAGTAGTGATTGTAGCCTCAAATCTAGGTTTCTGAACCATGGGTTTTTTAGTGAATTTATATTTAATTATTGAGGGTTTCAAATCAAAAGGATTTATTATAGGTTTCCACAATCCTGAGTGGCACCAAACCCATTCATGGGATGAATTAGAGGTAGATATAAAAAGCTAGTGTTTTCAATCGTATTCATTATTACATCGAGGAAGAAACAATAACATTTAAATACATAAATCATCCTCCAAACTAAAATCATATCAATCCTTTTGAAATTAAAATAAAATAATTTTTTACAAACTAATATAGATTAAAAATAGTGACACCTCATTTACCTAACCATATACTATTTTTTAAAAATTGATATTATGAAAATATACTTCCCAAATCATAGTGTGTTGTAAAATTGAGGTTAAAATGCTATTTAAATGTGTAATTTATATCCCTATAAAATGTGATATTGAGAAATTATAATTCAATGATATAGAATGATAATTTTATAGTCACAATACAAGAAGAATAAACAGAATAATAATCAAAAGTTATTGTTTCACTATTATCTCACCAAATATATAATCTAAAATCATATATGACGAACGATGTGGATTAATCCCTATTAACTATGAAATAAATGATTGGTATAATCAATGATATGGTATAATTTTTGTAAATTAATTACCATCGAAAACTATACTCATAGTAATGGAGGTCATGAGAATCATAAACTATGGTAAATTGATGCATATGTAATTATATTTTAACACATCTCATTAGATTTCATCCGTTTCATGGAATATTATTTGAATTTCACTTAAGAAAACTCTATGAAAAAACAAATAAAACAAAAATAATTTAATTTCACATAAATTTTAGAAACATTATTAAAAACTATACAAAAAAAACCTAGTGGTAAAATAATAATGAAGGGAAAAGTGAATAATATTCTCAACTCCCCCTGATTAAATCATGATAGAATTTATAGTCTTCATATCCTAAATTTATAATTTAATTTTCTCAAAAAGTTACTTTTGGTAATAGAATTGTGAATAAGTATTCAATATTATCACACAATCCAATTTGGTGAAACATTCCTTTGAATCTTTGTGTAAAAAATAAATTTGATGTGATATAATTTTCCTATCATCTTTTATATACCCACCTTTTAACTACATTACACAAGCACTATTATCTTCCTGTAAAGTATTGTATTATTCATATTTAATTCAAAATAATTTTTTTATATGAAGAATAAATCATATACCCCAAACATGATGTATACTTTCCTCAGGAATTGGAATACGATCAACATATTTTGAGGATGTTGTGAAAATGGTTCATTGTGTGAAATGTTATTTTATGTTCGTTCCAATACATGTGAATATACATATAGTTTGATATTTGGTTTTATGTGTGTTAGGGAAATATATGGAATCAATATAAATAACCAATTTTGAAATTCATTGGTGGAATAATCTATCATATATACCCTTAAAATATCAATGATTAAAATAATAGAACTATCATATCAATTACTTTATGAAAGTAATTTTATCTCTACCAAACATGTTGTTTACATTCCTCATGAATTAGTAGATCATTGAATTCTGAAAAGGATTACATACAAAATGTATTTGAATTAGTATCTTATTTTGACATGGAATTATAATAAACTGATGTGAAAACTACATTTATGAATGGTAATATAGATTAGGAATATTACATGAAACACCATAAAATATATCTCTCTTTAAAACAAGAACCCAAAAAATTGTATTTATGATTTCATGTTGTAATAATATCATTTGGATTCAAAGGGAAAATTTTATATTAACACATATACAATAGTATCAATATGAGTAAATTATATTTTCATTTATATATATATAGATGATAGTTTAATTGATATCTATAATAGGTATTTGTTATAAGTTGTAAAAAAGTTACTCTCAAAAACATTTTACAAAAAATATATGGGTGATGGATCATATTTCATTAGCTTAAATATTCATAGAGATATGTTGAGGGGATCACATTCTTTCCTGAATTAACCTATATCAATAATGTTTTAGATATATTTCATATGAAAGACTATTCAATACATAAGGAACCTATTTTTAAGGGTGATAAATTCAAAATTTACCAATCCCCTTAAAAATATTTGGAATTAAAACCAATGAAATATACCATGTATGATTATACTTTTGATTGTTTAATGTATACTCAGGTCTAGAAAATTCCTGATATTGTATTTGCAGTAGGTATATTGGGGAGATATCACAGTAATATTGGAACAAACCACTGAATGGTCATGCATATGGTATTCAATTATTTAGTAAGCTAATATTCCTGAATATGTTAAATATTGTTAAAATTTAACATTTTAACTTTTGAAAGATTAATTAAAAAATAAAAGTACATTCCTTGAAATTTTATGATCAAATGTTCCACTAATATAAGTAAATCTTTAATATTTTTTATATAATTTAAAATATCGTGATAATATGA
This sequence comes from Viscum album, assembly GCA_963277665.1. Classification (NCBI taxonomy): domain Eukaryota; kingdom Viridiplantae; phylum Streptophyta; class Magnoliopsida; order Santalales; family Viscaceae; genus Viscum; species Viscum album. Next base: position 302,764,877 of record OY728130.1, read on the forward strand.
TGATTAATTTAAATACATTAAGTTATACAAAGAAAGGAATGATAAAAATATATTTTATATTCTTCCTTATGTGAATATTAATTTAAATGGATATATCATATATATATTATTTATTTCATCCCATATAATAATTTATCTAATTGTGTGATGCATTAAAATTTTAAATATGATTTTGGAATTTTTAACCATTTAGGGATTCATATAAATACATTTTAATTAATATTACTAAAAATATAAAAAATTATAAGCAATTGGGAGGAAATTTTTTATCATAATCCAATCAATATTTAAAATACTTAATACTTTGGATAACCAATCCAAAATTTCATTTGTTGAACATATTAAAAATTCCGCTGGTTATTTTTATTCAATTATTTTTATTGATACATCTCTCAAAATTCATTATTATTGATGATTTTTGATATAATTTTAAAAAATAAATCTAAAATAAAAAATATGTAATGATAACTTTTCATTTATTTGGTACTAGTGCCAGTTTTGAAACAAAATCTTGAAAAAAAAATATTGTTTTTAGAATATTTATTTTTCACTTTGGGGGAACAATTAATTTATTACTCATGATGACCAATGATTTTATATATTGAGTTTAGCCTCATTTTTCTTATGTATAATAAGAAAATATAACTATTAATTTTCAATACATTATTAATAAATTATGAAAGTAACTGTTGTGAGAATCTTATAAATGATTCCAAGGGATCATTTTATATAAGGCATGTGATTATAAATATTTATTTTAATCAAAATATAAAATGAAATATATATTCACTAATAAGTAATAACACATGTGACCATTTAATATATGCACCACTCATATATCATTTAAATAGTTCACATGGTAGGAAGACACACTGATATATATTTCATAATTGATACTTCATTTAAATATTGATATTTTTTTCAACATAGCTAGTGATGATATAAATAATTTATCATAATAATAGGTAACCCATGGCATATTTTTATATAAGGGAATTTATAATATCTTTATTAGAATAAAAGATTCTCTTATAAGTTAAAATTTATTAGACATAAATCCCTTAAATAAAATTCATGGTCCTCCCCTAGTGGATATTTAAAATTTTATAAATAAGTTGATATTGATGTATACATTTATAAATATTTTTTCATCATAATTAATCATGGATGAACCCGATAATCATGTCATACAATTAATTTATTTGGTCCAGTAATGTTATCATTCACCATAATTGAGCCACCACTAATACATGATTTTTGTATTTTAAGTAAACACTTTTAGGGGTTGAGTGTGAAATATCCCAAAAGTAGAAAACCTCCTAGAATGATATAACCCAATAGACAATAAAATGGTCATAGTTAGTATATAAAATTAATAAATAAATCTTCAAATAGAAAAACCACTAAATATTCCCTCTCACTAGTGAAAAATTAAATTCAAATAAAAAAATATAAATTTTATACCTTTTTTGTAGCCTGACACTGATAGATTAGACCTCCAGATCTTAACCAACTTCATCTCTTGTTGATAAAATTCTTCCTAACTTTGAGCATCGGATGTTGTTATCATGACCACCACTTATCATCTCTAACTTCATCATTTTTTGGAAAAACAATATGAAATTATTAGAACATTTTTTCTAGATCATCGTTGATTTATAAAAGGGAATATGAATAAATAAAACCACTGGAACCAAGTAAGATGATCTCACCATCACCAAATTGGGAAATATAACTAGAACAAGATGAACATTCACCGAGATAACATATAGACAAATAAATTCACTGAAATATATTTTTTCTATTATAAATGATTGTTATATATAAAGGAATTAAATATCACATTCATCCATGGTATTTATATGACATTCATTATTAAGAATATATTTAAAGATCAATAGATTTTATCAAGACATAAGATAAAAATAAAAAATTATTTATTGTTGGTATGGTGTTAGTCAGGTGGTAATTCAACCCTGTAAGACTACATTAAGTCTATGTTTCAATCTTGGATGGCCCTAATTTTGGCATCATTGTTGGTGGTTTATTCAATAGTAGGGGGATCGATGAAAATGTTTGTGTGGGAGAATATGCGGTGATGACACAATTAGAGGGTTGGCCAGTATTTGTGATGGAAATGCCACGGAAAATGATACAACATAGGGGGTGAGTCAGGGTAAAAGGAGGAAAACTCGAGAGGTTTAGGTTAGATGGAAGAATAGTGGCAGGTCATCTGGAAGTGGACGCGACATGCTTCATTGAGCATAGGCAGTCCGACGGTGAACAGGAAATGGATGCTAGGGTGCATGGATGGGCACACTGTGTGGCACATGGCACTGGAAGGTATATACATTTTTCCTATGGGACAAGGATTTTGGGTTCCTTATTAGTTGTTATTTGTTATCCTGGCCTCTAGCCCATTTAATGGTTTCCCTTCTACCTATAAAAAAGGGTTTCCATTATTTTAAAAATGGGGGGTGGGGGGGAGAAGGCTTCCTCACACTAAATTAAAAATAATAAATAATCATTTTTTTAAAATGTTATACCTATATGTATACATATATTTTTTATTCCAGAGCCTTAAATTAATCTTGTACTTCCAATTAAGGTTCTTAAATGAGATTGTTCTAACTCGTCAATAGTTTGTATTAATAATTAACATATATGAGTTCTTTTAACCATTTAATTAAAATAATATTTATAAAAGGTATACTTAATGATTGACTTATAAGATCTTCAAGATATCACATGATGGATTTTTAAAATATTCAAGGTTATTAGTGAAACCTCAAAATACTAAATTTTTCATTGTTATAAAAATTTAACCTTATGGTGGGTTATAATTAATTATTGAATTCATAATACAATGAAAAAAGGTTAGGACCATCACTTAGTAGATATTTTTTTCTTATGTACTTTTGAACCAAATGTTCTTAAAATGTATACACCCAGGATAAGATCCCCAATGTATTTGAAGGCATATAAAAATGGAGAAAGAAGTGACATGTAAAAATCAGATGGATTCATCAAACATTCCCCCTCATGACCATGAATATAAATAATTAAATTATTTATTTAATAATATTCAGTTTGGGGAATGAAGGAAAAGTTATTTGATGAAGATGTATGATTTATCAAACATTAATGGTTGGTATTATAAATTCTATATTTTTTATTAAAAAAAATCATTCACTTCTTGGAAAGAAATAAAAACAAAAAAATTAAATTATTATTGAATGATTTTGAGAAATATTTTATCAGGTTTCATCATTCCTAAAAATTCATTATTTATCAAAAAATATTATTTTGTGAAATACACTTAATATATTTATAAAAATGATTATTTTTAACAACTTTTTGAAGTAAAATTAATAGAATAGAATATATTTGATCCTAAAGGTTTTGAGTCTGTCATGAAGTCTTTGAAAACAATGGTAGTTTTAGGGGATAGTATCGAGCTAATTACATGACTACTTGAACTTGGGATGGGGTGGGACAATGCTTGATTGAGAGGGGATGGGTTTGGGTGCACAATATTTTCATTAGGTCACTACTTCTATCTTGGATGGTTTCCAATGAGGTTTATTAATGGAACCAAAATCTCTCAAGGACTCCCACATCTCTGAAAAGATATATACCATCATTCTAAAGGAAAAAATTCATTAAGGTTTCTTACAAATGATTCTTAGGATCTAAAAATAGTTTAGAGGATGAGAGGTTGGGCTCATCATGCCCTATTGGGGGAAACTATTGCCTAATTTGAGCTTTGATTATAGATTAAATTTATGTTCATGAATCCTTCCAAAATCCTAGTACTCTAATGGTTACTACTAATTCCATAGTCCATTTCTTATTTTATTTATAAACAACTTTTAAAGGTATGTAGGAACCAAGAAAACATCCTTCAGCATCAGGTCACACCCTCACCCATACAAAATAAGCATCACAAAACCCAAATTCCAAAAATCCATTCACCCTGCAAAGACCGTAGCATGATACCTATCTCAAAATTCAAAATATACCAAATCACCACCAATCCCATGAGTCGACCCAAGATCACCAACTTCAATGAGTACTGTACATCCCAGCTAGCATATGCATTACCTTTCTGTCATCTCGACACCAACGTCCGCCACCACAAGCCGCATCAAACACTATCTAAGCATCATTGCATCCAACATCCTCATCATTGACGACAAAACACCACCTTATCAGAAATCCAAGGACAACCAAACACCAGAAACCCTAACCACCACCAAGAGAAACCAAAACAGAACACCAAAGGAACCGAAAAATAAAACAAAAGCCCAAAATCACAACTCTGGAAGCACCTTGAAGCCCTTTGAACCATGAACCACAATCCCAAAACCATGTAGTTACCATTGCTCTAGATCCAACTCGAAGAGGCCTGCATGAACTTGGGGTCAAAGGTGGTTGAACGACCAAAGAGATCTTTGGCACATAGCCATTATAAAGTCCAAAAAGCCATCTGGAAAGTAACAAAAAACCTTCTCCAAGATCAGAATATTCACCAAGAATGGGACCATTAGCACATCGAAAAAAACAAATAGAAAACCACAACCACAACCTTCCAAATAGGGATATAAAACATATCATCTGAAAGAAGAATCAAACACATGACCAGGAAAATCACCATCAAGAAATTGAGAAAGGAGAAATTGTGGTTGAAACCCTAAGTGGAAAAAATGCGAAGGGAAAGAGGAAAAGATGATGAAAGAGGAACATGGGGCTAAAACCCTAATAAGAATCCACTAAATAGAAAGGCACATGTCACCTTTACTCCCACCGCCACAATCACAAACCCAATTGAAAATATAATATACCCAACCAGTATGGGGTCATTTGTGTCGGACTAGGATGATAGAGTAGGGGAGGAAAAAGGTAAATGAGACCATTCTGAGGGAGGAGGAATGAACAAGCAAGAACGAAGAATATGGTGACATAAGCGAAGAATATGGGAGTAGATATAACCTTAATAAAGAAGTAAATGAAGCTGAAGGGGGAAGAGAGATCTGAAGTTGCTAGAGTCTCTCAAACCCTTAGTGAGGGAAAAGCTGAGAGTGAAGTCGGGAGTGACGGCCAGGAGAATAGGGTGCCATCGCTCCACTAATGGTTACCCTAACTCCAGTAATCAATTATTTTAATATACTAATGTAAATGTTTGTACATATCAGAGGAATCTCATCAATGTGAAAACCTATATGTATAAGAGGATATCTATTGATAAAACCATTTGTATATATCAAAGGTTATCTATATTTATATTATTAGTAATTAGTTATTCTTGTTTATAGTTCATTATTATTTAAATCCACACATATGGGTGTTCTAGATTTTATCGTTGTCTAGGAAGACGTCAGTTTTTAATGGTGTCAGGATCAGGCCTATAAAGGGGCTTCTTGTTGAATGTGCGCTAAATTTTACATGCATGAGATTCTTTTACACACACATATGATGTATAAAATACATATATATTTATATAATATGATATTATATATAGTGTAAATTTAATATATGCATTAAATTCATGTATTTTTCATGCATGAGATGTGTGAATAATATATATGTGATATATTTGTTTTTCATTTTCTCCTCAATGGTTTCATTAGTTAAAATCCATTTAAGATTGGATTAAAGGATTTTAATTAATTCATTGAAACCATTCAATTAATTATATCCCAACTGACTAAAACACATATAATGCGTTAGAGGATCCACAGGCTTTGGCTATATAAGATGATGAGATCCACCTATTGGGGTGTTATATGAGATGTATAAAATCCTATATTAAAACTATACTATTCCCAATAACCTTTTATCCCATTTTTAGAAGGAACTATATCCCCTTATTATATTATGTATCCACATTATATGATCATGTATTCATGTGGCTAGTGTATCCCCCCAAGGAATATTGTTTTTTTCACTGCTCCTCATGATATCCCTCAAGAACTCTCTTCTAAAGGATGATGGAAGCTAATGTATATTTCAAAATACCTGATAGTATGTTTACAATATTATTTTTGTGTTATTTATTGAAGATACATCCCTTATGTTCTGGGTTTTGGAATCAGATGATTATAAAAAACCCATCAGTCGTATCCCAAGCAGTTTCTTCAAGAATTTAACATATTTAAATCATTGGATTTTGAAGGAAAACAATTTTTTTAATTTGGAAAATATTATAGTACCTTACGATATATTTGTAAAGGTAAATATGATTTACCACTACATAGGTAGACTACGCAAAGGCCACACCCTTATGTAGAAGGCCTGCATATGGGTAACCTATACACTACCTTTTTTCCAATGAGTTTTGTAAAGGTAGAACACTTACACAAATGCGTCTACATAAGGGTCATTGGATTTTTACGCTTATGCATAAATGTGCCTGATGTTTAACTATTCACTATGTATGAAACCATGAAAATAGGCTTACACAAATGATTGGTGTAAAGTAAATACCTTTATGCGAGGGAGATGCATAAAGGTAATAGGCATATAATATTTATGTAGGAGTGTTCAATTGGGAAACATAAAGGTAAGATTTAAGTTAACTTGACACAATCTATTAATAACATGAGTTTCCCTTATGTAGATTGTTTTTATAAGGGTAATATGGGCATACCATTAGGTAGCATAGGGTTTCATCATAATGGTAAAAATAATGTCCTTAAAAATTATTTGTTAACATATTAAATTATTTTTATGATTTATAAAATTATTATAAATCGTAATAAATTCTATTTTGAAATATTTAAATTTATAAGGATTTTAAAATTAATTATTTCATTATCTTTTTTAAAAAATTAATTAAATAAATGTTTATGTATAATTTTATTTACATATTAATGGTTAATATGTTGAAATAATTTTTTAATAATTAAATGGAATTTCGTATGATATAGAAATAAAAGATTTATTTATAAATCATAATACATGATTTAAAAAAATTAAAAATTAAAAAATATATGATATTTATATTATATATAAATTTTATATAAAAGATATTGAATTATAAAATATTTATACTTCATGAAATATCATATATTTTCAATTGAATATATAATATGGATGGGTTCATATTAAAATGATTAAAAAAATTTATAGTCTCAGTAATTTATAAAATTTTTATAGTTATAATATATGTATGATTAGTTCATAAATATCTCATGTTTTAGAAAATAAGTATGTTTTAAATTTATTTGTTAAATTTTCCATTATTTTAATGTTTAGTAATTTTTTTTGAAATATGATTATTCTTTGTGCCCATTTATATGATAAATTGCTTTAAGGATATATCCTTTCATAGCATTCTAGGTTTGATATCATAAAATTTATTTTTCATATACTTAGACCTCAGTTTGTATTTTTAGTTGTGAGCTTGAGAATAGATTTTTGGAATAGGATTTTCATATTAGGTGTTAGAGTTTCCCATGAATTTAATTCTCTATTGAGTAATGTATCCCTAGGTAGATGGACTTGAGGTCCGACAACCTACTTTGATAGAGGATTTCCTTAGATAGGAAAGTGAATGGTATTAGCTACATGTTGCTTTGGGCTTACTGGTGTGGATTTTTTCAATCCCACACAACTCTATGCATTTACATGATTCATTTATGTACCTTATGAATATGATTAATATTGATATATATATATATATATGAATATACTTGACTTCTTTTCATGGGTGATTAGCACAAACATCTGGTTTGTGTAAAGAGTTACACATTAATGTTGTTTGAACACATTAATTTTGTGCTTAGAATATAGATAACAAAACTAAATAATTATAATCAGGAAAACATAAAAAGGTATTCAAACATGAGTATATAATGATTACATATGATGTATATTAAATTCATGAGAATAATAACCCCTAAAATAAAAAGTTTGAGATTCCTTCCAAAAAATCACTTTTCAATAACTTAGTCATCCAACCTGGTAGGTCTTTATAACATTAGTTTCCCCTATATTATCTTCTGTAAGTAAAGAAATTAGTGATTGGACCTATATTATTCTTTTTCATGGGTCATTATAAAGTTAGATGCACCTAGATCAACATTTTTTATCTTGTTTTTGGGATTTTCTTTGTGTTACACTATATAGGAGACCCTAATAGGATAAGGTTCCAGAGGAATAAAGTTGAGTGAATCCATATAATGAATTTGGATAAAGGGTAATCCTTTAAACTATACAAGAATCATAACTGTTATGATTGAGATTATTCCCAACCTAAATAGATTAGTAATAGGAGAAATTATAAATTGGACTCATTTATTAGGGAATATGGATCTTGGATCACTAAATAGATATAAAGTAAGGTTTTATCATTTTTATTGGGATCAATTTCATTTAAAATCATTGATGAAATTATATTAGGCATGATAATTATTCGATAAAAATATCTATTATAGATAAACACCTAATCATCATGAAACTAAACTTTATATTAATTTTTTAAATGTGAATCCTAAAGTATGAAACACCTAAGACTAGTAGCTTAAGAAAAATTATTAAGAAAGTGAATTGATCTATGTGTCAGAATGGTTCCTTCATGAGTAACCAAGTGCCGAATTTTCTCAATAAGAAAATCAGGATGCTTATGGAATCATGGAATGATTCATTTTTGCTTTCAAAGGTACTAAATTAAAAATGACCAAATTAGTTGTAATCTCTTATACAAAATATGATTGGATATTCTAGATAATATTAAATATGATTGAATATGTTATTGAATCAAGTTATCATTAATATTTGTTGGTTTAAAATTCAACACTATAATTATCACGGATTTATGATATCAAATTTATATTTCACATATTTTTAAAAACATATGAAGGTCAGAATATGAGAAAGAATAGATGGATAGATCTTGATGATGTCTTTAAAGTAATGGATAAATGGTGTTACTTAATTAAAACCATGAAGTCTTCATGTTTGAATTTATTTATATAACATTCTTTAACGGTGATTAAAACACCTTTTCTGGTTAGAGAATTCATATTAATTGCATTTATGGAAATTTTATAAATTGAATGAATCCATGAAATGTTTACCTGAGATTCTCAAAGTGTCGAGAGTGGATGAATTTGGAAAATTATGTCAGTTTTATGGTACAATATGGAACGTACAAGTGGGTAATAGTTCATACCTGAAGAATAAACATTAGTTAAATTTTTTCCAAATGTTTTTCCGAGAATAAAATCTAGGTCATTGAAACCTATAGTTTTCAAAAAGGAAGAGTAATAATTAATTAGATTGGATTATTAAGGACATACTATAAGGAGTTTTGGAAACTTTATGGAACTTCCATTTTAGGTATTGATGTTATAGAAATTAATTATTCAATTTTGAAAGGTATATGACATTGAATGTATAATTTAAAATTTTTTAAATACAAATGTGTCCAAAATCAATGTAATAATTTATTGTTTTTTATAATATTCATATGATAAAGAGAATATTTACTATATCAAGTATTTGAATGTAATAGATTTTATCAAGATCAAATGAATCTAATTAAAAGTTTTGTATCTTCATATAATTTTACTTATGAGATATGAGATGGTGTTTGATAATAATGATTTGTTATAAACAAGTTTACGATGATTAATTGAATAAACAAGGTTTTTGATTCATTAAATTATATAACATGATCAAAGAAGAAGATACAGAATAAAGTGTATCTCTAAGAATGAAGTTCGTATCCAAATGGTTATTAAAATTTGTTTGAATATGTTCCAGAACCCATTAGGGTTATATTTTAAAACATTCTTCATTACAAATGAATATTTTCCAAAAACATTGAAAAAAACATATGAGATAAGAAAACTATTGTTTATTTGTTATATATTCCTACTAAAATAAAATAAGTTTTATTTTCCAACACAAAGAAGCTTTCTTTGATTCATAGAAATATATTTTGTAGAGAATATAGTATTTAATAGGCTACTGGGAGTTTGATTGAACTTATATAAGTAAAAAATTTAACAAATAAAATATTATACCAAAAGTAGTTAAAGTGATTATTTAATCTATATCCTAAAGAGATCAGATTTTTAGTAGTAAATATAAATTTAAAGAGTTACATTTAGTTACTATGAGAAAGTGAATATCACTATTAACATAAGGATTAAACCAATTTAATATTGATATATTTTTCACATAATATCCTAATTGGTTTTAGGATATGTGATGGTAAAGAAAAATTCAAAGATCTTCATTTAGATACCACAACAATTGAAGATCAAATTCCCCTAAATGATTATACTAGACAATATAAAAAAGTACATCACTTCACATCCTAAAATATTTTAGGATGTGTCAGTAAAGATAAATGTAATGAGTAAGAGTATTTACCATAATGAAGTGGATGAAAATTTATCTTAAAAGAGTTTAGGTTGTGATTTTAAAGATAAATATAAATTATTACTATTATTTACCATAGTATAGTGAATATCACATTTTCCTAAACATGTTTAGGATATACTAAATAAAAATGTAAATGGTAATAACATTGATTTCAAGGAAATTGTTTTATGGGAAGGGTGACAATAATAAAAATGATGTACTTGAAAATAGTTATACGTAGAAAACATTAGATAAAATTATAAAATTCGATGTTATGATGTAAAGGAGTTTGAATATGTGTTCAAGAGTTGAACATAAGGAATGAGGCTCCTTATTCATACCATTATTCAAATTAAATTGATACATAAATGATAATCCTTAATAGGTTAGTGGACATATTTTTTAAAATGGTCACAAAGGGATGTGATAGGAATTATATAGGGATTGAATGTTCAAAAACCATTACTGTAGAAATGACACGAGATCCCTGTATAATTTAGGGTTATTTAACACTTCAGAGATTGATAATAATGTCTCTAAACATATAATAAAATTATAATACAGGTAATATCCAATTATCATTTATTTATGTGTGCTAAAATTCTATTATAAATGAGTGATAGAATGATAATATCCCTTTAAATAATTACATTGTGTTTTCCCTAACCAATGATCAATGCAAATGATTTTTTTGTGGTAATGAAATGATAAGGTTAGAATTAATTAAGTCTTGTATTCATTACAAACATTGGTATATGAGATATTAAGAATATATTTATTAGATAATAGGTAGATATTATTACTTGGACTGATCAACTAAGTTATATATCATGGAATATCGTATGGTAATAGATATACATAGAATTGTATTCATATTATCAATCCTTTTTACTCGAGGTTGGTGAGATACCTTGAATATGAAACTCATAATTTAATACCCTACATACTCAATTCAACATATGAACATAGTTAATTTTGGGTTGGATGGGTATGTTTCTTGACATGTAAATGGTTAAAGTATAACAAAGATGGGATTTTTCCAATTGTTTGATAAGAAATAATTTTTAGGCCCGTGAGTGAATTTGGCAGAGGAAATACAAGGACATGCTTATTTGTTTGACATATAATGTGTTCAACTACTTGGATAAGTGACATGAGAATTAATTATTAGATAGATGAATGACATGATATGTATTCATTGACATGGTCAGCCTTTTTCATAGAATAAAGAAATAATGAGGGGCTAGTACTTGATTGACTTGTTCCATGTCTTGTGGTTTCTAGAAATCTTGGAAAAAGGGTTAATATAGATATATATAAGATGTATATGATACAAATTCTGGTGGTAATATTCATATAGATATACAAGTATTTTTTATAGAGATTACACCAGACCCCTTAGAAGCTTGAGTAGCACTGATGATTCGCTAGATTTTGATCACTGATTAAATCAATGAAATTGGGACTTTATAATTGTTTTCAACACTGATAAGGCTCATAGGGTCACAGAGTTACAACCTTGGATAATGATAAAATTTTGGGAAAAGTGTCTCTTCCAAATTAATATAGTTCGATGAAAACAAATATCCAAAAGTGTTTTGATGGATTCAGGAAGAGTTGTGAAGTTTTTTTATAAAGTCCCAATGGGATTTTTTGGAAATGGGATATTTTTGGATGTGCACTAAAATAAAAATGCATGAGATTCATGTACACATGCATATGACACATTAGATACATACATACATACATATATATAATATAATATAATATTTTATCATATACAGTATAAATTTAATATATATGCATTCAATGAATGTATTATTTATACATGCGATGCGTGAATAATATATATATATATATATCTCTGTGTGTGTGTCTATATATATATATATATATATATATATATATTATTTTCCATCTTCTCTTGAATGGTTTCATTAGTTACGATTCAATTCGGATTGGATTAAATGATCTAAATGAATTCATTGAAACCATTCAATGAATTATATCATAACTATAAGAAATGAATATGATGTGCTAGATGATACTTGGGCTTACGCTATATAAGAGGTTGATATCGTCTTGTTGGGGTGTTATATGTGATGTGTATGAGCCTCTAGTAGAATTTTATTATTATCAAAAACATGTTATCTCATTTTGAGAAGTTTTTATCACCCTTATAGATATCACGTATCTTCATGATATGATATTGTATTCAAGTGTCCATTGTATTCCATCAGAGGTATATATCTTTTCTTCACATCTCCTCATGATCTTCCTTAATCACTCTCCATAGAAGGATGATGGAAGCCCCTGAATCATTCTAATAACAGGTGATATGTTTACACTATTATTTATGTGTTATTTATTAAAGACAGATCTCCCCTATTTTTTATTATCTTTTACTATTTATGGTAATTAGATGATCATATGAATCATATCACTTCCTATGCATCCTTGTGAAAGGAATCAGAACCCACGTAATACACTTTTGCTTAATAGTGAATTGTGTACCATTTAAGGTCATGTGACATAGATCGATCCATGAATTTTAACATTTTTCAGTAAGAAAATCTAAGTGAAAGGTGGATAATAATGGTTGATGTGATAATTAAACATGATTTATCCATTTTGAGGTTGAGTTAGTTTGGAAAATAATGAAATCCTACAAGTGTAAGTGTGATCTCATTAGAAATATGGCCTGAATGAGGCAGATATGATTTTCACCAATATGGAATATGGACATATAAGAGGGTGCATGATGTTATCACGAATATTGATCAATGAGGATATTAATGGAATATTGATGACTTTGGTTTCAAACTTCAAGGAGGATCCCTATATATCCCTTAAAAAAAGAATACAATCTGATATAGTTTGACTCATAGAGTTTAAGGTTTTATTATAGGGGCATACCCTAAATATTTATGTCAAGTGATGAGTATGTTATTGTGTAGTTTAACACCATCTGACTAAAACATTAGCCACATAGCTTAAATTCAAGCTAAAATGATTGTGTCATGAAATATGTGATAATAGAAGATCAAGGAGGTCTGATGCATATAAGGCATCCAATTTACACATAAGAATGGAGGAGAGAAGGGAAGAACAAAGTCACTATTAATAGAACCATCTTTATGGATTAAAAATCAATTATACATGTGTGATTGGAAAATAGAAGGTGGAGATACCATAAATTTTAGGTAGTATTCCTGAGGCTTTCTCTAAGTTAGAGTAATAAAAGGGTGTACATATGGGTTAATTTTGGATACCTCTTTCCTCAGGTGGAATTAGTCATCCACCAGGATCATGGAATGAAAAATATATGTTCAAGGTCAACCAAGTTTTTCATGTTTTTGGGGAACTCAGATTAAAATCATTAAGATTAGGACAACTATTATAAGGGAAATTCAGAATTGAAAACTCCCTAAGGACTCTATCTGGAAAGAGAGACACATGGGAGACACATTTAATCAAGGGAAAATTGGATTAAAAGAAGGCCACAATGGTGTGCATACCCTGAATCCATGAATTTGGTGGCTCTTGAGAAGGCCTTGATAATTTGAGGTCAAAATGGAAAAGTTGGGGTAATGAATTCACTACTATTGAAGTCAAGGTGTTCATGATGCCTTAAAATGAGAGAGGAAAAGGACGGTTCTCCATTGAAAATTTCTTTAAGAACACCTCAACAAAATATTTTTTTGGTGAGTAACAAGGCTTTGACCAAGTGACACTGGGGTAAAGGGATGAGAGTTTCTCATAATTCATCCTAAGGGGAAGTGATTAGGGATTTTCTCAAGTGATATTTTGGAGAAGTTATGAGGTATTTTCCCTAGTTATACAAGGGGAAGTGATAATTAATGCTTCAAGTTGTCTATGAATATTTTACCTAGTTATTGGGGGACTCCATAGATGCCTCTAGAAGTGTGGAACACAAGTTTATGGTAGGTTATTGTTATTTAACCCTAGTGTAGTAAGACTAGGTAGAATGTGGTTCCTCACAAAGGTTATTGGAGTTTTAGGATATTGGGAAACCCAAATTGCCTCAATTTATATGAATTTACTCCATTTTAGGGATTAAATATGCTACATAGGGGATTTAAGGTGTTGGGTGTGAGACTTGGGAGAGTAGAGTTTCCAACCAAATCTTTACCTTACAAAAGATGAAAATAAAGAGTCCAAAGTTCCTATTTGTCAGAAAAATCAGAACTATATGTGATGATAGTTTTATATGCTAGTAATTCATGAAGATAAAATCTATGTAATGTTAATGGTTTCACTAGTTTTGTGTAAAAGTTAATCTTGGGATCACATTAAGAGTTCTAGGGAATTTTTCACAACCCTTACCTATACATTTTCCATCACAAGTTTCATGTATTATATTTTTAAAATCAATTTTTTCTTTTATAAAAGGAGAGAAGAAATAAATCCCACCCTCAAAATTGGATATGATTGGAATAAAAAGGATTTAATCCTAAGGTTAAAGTGACTCTAAAATGAATTAATTTTTTGAAAAGAATTATTTTCAACATAAATATTGAATGGGTCATTCTAGTGTTACATACAAATATTAAACATAAGTCATCCACAAAAATGTTTCATGCCACCATCGTGTATAAAACTTCAATGCTTATAAATTGTGGATGGGGGGACCCCATCATTCTTTACATTATCTTAAAGTAATGAAATTATCAACATCTATGGTCTATAATATTGTCCACTAGATAATTTTATTCATGCAAATTTTGTTTCTCCCTACCTTTAAAAAAAATATTTAAGGCACAAAGGATCTCTCCAACATAAGTCATGTTTCAAACTTTTGTTGTTACATCTCGCTTATACATCCTTCTTGAATGATGAAAAAATATATGGGTTTGTTTTATCAAATGACCATAAATGGTACATCATTTCTTGTAATGTGACACCAAACTTGGTAGGTTATAATTCATTCCACAAGGATATGTTGGATTCCTTTTCATGAGTCCAATCATGATATAAAAAAATATCTTCCTAGATGATGACAAATTATAGAGATGCTAGTTACACAGATTGAAAATAGTGTTAAGAATTAATAAATGTTATAATAATGGACACCCTTTGATATATATAGATGGTACCATCATTGGATAACCTTCTTTACATATAGATGGTTTCATTGATATAGAACCTTATCTAAACTCACATGTTCACAAACACATTTGTATATGATTGATTGGAAATGTAAAGGGAAATTATCCTTATGTTATGTTTTATAAAGGATTCATGAAAATGAATTAAATAAATAATATATTCTCAAATTATGTTATAATTATCCCCAAAAGGGTGTGATGAACCCGAATTCCCATCCACTCAAAAAATGGCTTCCATAACTGTCATCTGAAAAGTTTCCAATGATTATCTTCCTTTGGAAAGTAGGTATGTACCCTGAATATGGGAACTGTTGGTTGTTTATTATTCTAAAAATAAAAGCCATTGGAAACCATCCAGAAAATGGTGAGGGGAAAATGGTGAACCCAACATGAATACCTTCACTAAAATAAATAACTATGTCTTCCACATGTCATTCCATTTTGTGTCATGTATTCATATCACATGAATGTGGGATCAATATCGATATTTAAAAGAAATAAATCAATATGGGGTTTTGTACTTGTGATGCTACTTTGATTCATTCCTTTACTTGTGAATGTTTAATTGATTCAATAACATTCACAATAACTACTTTCAATCCAAAATGTCAAGCTATTAATTGAAATTGACTTAGGAATTTTCTGTTGAATTATATGTATCCTCATCATGTTAGAGGATGTTATCACTTACCCAATGACTTTAGTGTTTGGATGGGAATTCTCCGATCAAGGAGTACCAAATTAATGGTACTATCAAGGAATAGGATGTTTCACAAAAATCCCTCCAGGACATGAATCCCTAGAATCTATCCACCCAATAAAGACTTGGGGTAATGAAAAAGTGGCACTCATTTCTGTTTTAAATCATTTTTCGATTACCTCACTGGAATGTTGCAATTGGTTCCTACGTTATATAAGGTAGGTATATCTAGTTGTAATCAATGGTAATATCACCTCGATGTATGAGTTAACTTGAAGGGATCCTACCATCAGTCACCACAATCAATTTATCCCAATGTCAAGTCCTCTACATGATGACGATGTCACTACACTAGCCCTGACTCAGGCCACACAAGCTCGGGTGATGAGGAAGGATCACTAAGGTAAGAAAGTAATAGACCCGGTGTGGTAACAAAAACCCATTCCCACCATGGTAACTTTACAATATATGATGTCCATCTATGGGAAAGAATATTTCTTATCCCGCACCCCACAATCCTACCAGCATATTCAGGAAGCACCCAGATAAGGTCATCGACATATTTTGACAAAAAAATAGGTGGAATCCATGATTCTTCCCCCCCACAAGATTCATTCAACAAATTATTGAACTAAATTTAGTATAAGAATAGTCATCTAACCCTCTTTAGACATGGAATGTGCATGTATTCTCGATCCAACCATAGATATCAGAAATCATATCCTAGTTTTAATAGAAGGGAATGTGTCTATTTGTACCGATATTCTATAGAATTTCATAGACATAATGATTTCCCTGACATTAGTTAAAGGTAATTCACCTAACTTCCCCCCTAATTGGGATATCTCATTATCACAATAAGACAAATACTGAAGAGTAGGCACATATTCCCTCTCCCATTCGGGGGGGGGGTCATCGGCATGTTCCCTTCATAAATAGATGATAGGATCATGAACACATACCAATTAAAACTATATTTTATTGGTCATTTTCAATGGACACTCAATTTTAGACACGAATCCTTTTTAAAACCACAGAAACCTATCAAAATACTCTAACTACAACATGATATTTTTTCAGGTGGGCTCTATATCTAAAAGTCTCTATCAACAATATGTGAATCGAACTACTTGATGAAGACCATATAAAAATAAACCTCACAAAAGGATATAAAAAATATAGATGAAGGACCACAATCTTTATTTTCTCAATGCTGGTGTCCTAGAATCCCTCAAATATTGATAAATGGTAGCATGCGATTCAGATAACTTGTCTCCAATTATAGGAGTTAATAGTTGAAGTTTTTAAGGCCCTCCTCACACCTTTCTATGAGTATCTCTAGAAGCCCTCCTTAGAAAATTTCCATGAAGACCTCATTTATGGACATGCTAATATCGATAATGATAATTTTTCTCTTGATGTGAACCACAAAACTATCAAAATAGTTAGAAGATCAAATGGTGTGAAGTTCCTCCCCTTTCAAATGTCCACCTTGAAGGTCTTTCCCATGTTGTACTCCATAATAATTTTCCATGTGGCCATAAATTAACCCATAATGGTAGTTCTCCCCATGATGGTGTTCACCATGAAAGTCCTCTTTATAATGAATTTTTATTTTGAAAAGAAGGTCCTCCCAATTTTGAGTCAATAGTGGGTAATCCATAATATCATGAGACACTAGGAAAGCTTAAGATAAAATTTTTTAATTCCTTTCCATTGAAAATTTATATTCTTTATCAATTAGAAGACTACTTGAGGCAATAACAATTTTTGAACCACCCTTGGATCACCTGACTTTCATCACAATAGAGGAGACTCCTACCGATCCTGATACTTACAATAAGCATGTTGGGAAGCACCAACAATGTATGGATCAAATGGAGTAATATACCATATAATATATAGACAATATATTTCTCATGAGGAAAAAAACTACTAAAGATAATGTAAAAATAGTGTTTTGGCCCATGGAAACTCCCCATTATGATATTCTGAAATCTTTGTTAGAGGGATTCATACATCCCATTCATCTAAATCTATAGACCACTATTCAATATTTCAAATAGAAAATGACTTATAAAGGATATAATAATATGTTTAAGTCAATAGAATAACAACATCAACATACTAACTCAAATACCTTTCATCTTTCATAATCCTATAATGTGGAAAATCAGTGTGAGGTCCTTTAATGTTCATGTCTATAAGAATTTTACAAACTATGTCAACTAATTACTAATTCTGCATCTGGTGTCCATATCAAAGGATTTTGAGAGCACATAGGGATGATTTTTACTTCAAACTCTGGTACATTGTTTTGACCAGAATTTGCATCATCAAATTTCATTTCCAAAAGAAGAATTTTATAAGAAAGTAATACCCATGATAGAGGGAATGCTCAGTAAGAGTCATCCATGAATAAATATTATAATAATTAAGCTCATTAGGATCAATACACTAAAATAAAATTATGCGAACCATCTAAAAAGATAGGAAAGTATCTTTCATAAGAAAACCAAATCATTGAGTAACAATGATGTCTTCAGAAACATGTATCTAACGTGAAGATCATAAATTACATCTTCCTCATGTCTAAAAAAAGGTAATAAAATCTTGATAGTAGCCAAACTATCCATGGATATGATAATAAAATAGCATACCACACCCACATTATTGGGGGATGTTTTATGACAATAGAATCCTTCAGGATCACATAATTATGTTCTAAGTGATATAAGAGTAGAACATGAGAATTAATTTTTCAATCTCTTCCCCCATAGAGGTCAGTCTTCTCTTATCTAGGAGGCATGTCAAAATAAGGATCCTCATAGTATTCTTTAGATATTCCCCACCTTCATCGGGTTATATTTATACAAATGGGTTCTTTAGGGACTCACTTTGGGTCACCCTTCATAATAAATCCTCAGAAGAATCCTCAAGGGAAATGATGAGGTCCCTAAGTTTTTAAAAGATGAAGGGATACTCTAAGGGATTAACCACTTCAGAAGATTTTTACCTCTCTGATGATTATCCAAAAGGAAATAAACCCTCTTATTTTACTATTAGTGACACAATAACCTCAACACATTATACATCTATAAATGTAATTATCACTATCTCTATAGATGATACTGAACATAAAAATAATATAGGAGAATAGGGATAAGCTATTTTTATTGAAAACATGGTCTACATCTCATGATTATGGAGGGAATGCATACCAACAATCAAAGGATTTTGAAATATTTGATGCCAACCATATATTCCATTCCACCACTCCCTCAATATTATTCAACCAATTAAAAGGATAAGGCAATGACCAAATCCCACCCTTTTTTCTAAAGAAGATGAATTACTTATGGTTGAGGAAAAATTCACTCAATATGAGGAAGAGATTGAAGGAGTTGAAGAAAATTAATGTAGAACTTATCAGAGTTAATATAGGGTTTGTTATTTAAGAAGGTCCACATCTTCCCCTCCCAAATGATATCCCTCAATAAGAGGATCTCTTAATTCCAATGAGATTAGGGCCAAAAAATATTCTAAAATTGGGGACTAGAAAACCAATCTATTTAGACCCAATGATGGTGACATAATAGGAGTTCCCTAAAATAGAGAAATAACTAGACCCTTTTAGACCAATTATTAGATTTCATACCATGTGGATTAAAAACCAAAAGTATAGGTAGAGATTCGACATCAGGCCCTAACGTTCCTTTCCCCTATTCAAGATCTCATTCATCTGAAAGACCCCTTATAGATCACCATCACTATTGAATCATTGAAGGCTTTATTGGAATCTAAGGATGGGCAATGTGAATAAGTAAATACAAAAAGGAACCCTTACCTCAAATGGGTATATTCAACTCTTACATATCACAACTTCATTAAAACTATTCATTAAACATTAAATGTTTTTGGGGACCCATAACTATATTTGACGCATTTCATGTCCCATTTCGATCCTATGATTATGACCATTGAACAAAAAGACACATCTTAACTCTGGTTCTTAACACAGACCTTAAAAGGAACAACCTTTGTATTGAATAACAGTTTACTAGCCTAATCAATTAATGTATGGGATGATATCTATTAAAAATACCTCTATCAATTCAATTCAATGCTTCAAAAGAAAATAATCCTTAACTTCTAAAATTTCAAAAAATATGAGAGTGGGAGGGAATCTTATTTCATTTCTAGTTGTAAGGGTTTAAATTAATTTCAAAAAAAGTGTCTTCATATGGTAGATTTATTTTTCCTTTATATAGAGAACATCCATGATGAGTTATAGACAGCTCTCATTGAAATGAAATATACTAGTTGGTTTTATGATCTTTTCATTGTTTAAATTTTTTTGTAAGACTCCATATTGTAAACCAAAACCAGGCCTTGTCCCATTACAACCACCCATGAAATGATATTGGGTAAAGTGGAAAATTCAAATGTCACTCTTAAGTCATTTACTATTTCTCTTCTGTCTAAATATTGAATCCTATCACATGAAACCACCATTTGAATAGAAAAAATAGTACTATTCTCATTAATATGAGTGAATGGAGAATATTTGAAATAAATTTATAGAAAAAAATAATAATACTTATTCTTTTTTCATGATGAATAAGTCTCTGAATACTTTTTATTAACAAATAAAAACATATAGTTAAAATTTACAGATCCCAAGAGGCTTGATCAGGTTGGCCTTAGAGGTTTCCCAAATTAATATCCCTTATGTCGAGTGTTCAACATTTAGGATTTTATTTTTATCAAATAAATTATCACGAAAATAGTTGATTCTTGGAAGGTAAAATTAGGTTAGCCATTGGTACAAGTGGTATTTGTTTTACTACAACCCCAAAGGAAGAAGGTGAAAAAAATGAGATTACCTGCAAGGGTGTGCCAAATTTAAATTATTCTCTAAATTGAAATATGCTCATTTAGACACATGTAATACTCAGGGAATATTTAAACTATCCAATTCTACCCCTTGTCACATCTTCCAAAACATGAACATCCTTATTGGCATCACAATCCTCCAATATCCAATCTTTTAAAAAGAAGATGTCACTAGAATAAAGGGTTCTAATCTGATTATAGAATTGTTTCAATTGAAAATCCATCCTTGACACTTTTAGACTTGATACCTCTAGTTTTTCCACCTCAGTCACTGCCACATCAAAAAAAACCTTCCTCAGATGAAGAATTTTTCTTCCGTAGATGAACGCAATCTTCTAGCTAAGACCCCACCAGAGCTACTTACTCTATTGAAACTAATTGTAAATGCCTTCATCATGCACAAAACAGGTAGGAAAATTAACCCATGTCTTCTAAGCATCATCTATACCGGATTTTATTTTGAGGATTGGATAGAGAGGGTGTAATAGTCACATCAACCCAGCTGGGTAGGCATACCAAGTTGGCAAAATTTATCAGTGAAGGGGTTGGATTTGACTTCTGTTTAAGAGTATGACCTACCAACATCAAGCACTTTATCTCTTATTGTGTCTTCCGGGGAACAAAATCATGTTGCGAATACCATACCTTTGACTCAACAGTATGAAATCATTATAAAATTTGACTTGGTTCCAACCAAGATATCAATTCTAGATGCTCTCAATTTATTGAAAGACCACATGGAATCCATCATAGATTCCTTAATAATCCTTCAAGAGTTTGAAGATTAGGTCACCACTACTAAATTGTATCATGTAGATATTGATCCAATTGAATGACACATCATTATCTATTTTAAAAAGTAGGTTAAGTATGCTATTATACATGGGAACATCATAACTTTTTTGTGTTTGCTAAGCTAGACAACATTGAAATCTAATGATTTTTCATTAATAATGTCTTATGAGTCAAAATAATTCTATTTTGAACACTTCTTCGATTGGGTTATAGTGAAAATGATTTATACTAATCCACAATGACGTTCTAGGGTTATGAATAGATATAACAGAATTCCCTCAGTTAGGTCAATCTCAGAACTCATTTCGTGAACCTCGTGTCTAAGTTTGGATTCTTGGTATTCCGATAGGATACAAATTTCAACTTCCTTATAATAAGGTCCTTATTACATCAACATGTGATAATACCCCATTATACCATCAATTTATTATGTATTGTCCCAATGGAACTTTAATACCACTATATGGTGACAAATATCAATTCAAATATTTTGAATCTTAGTAAATCGATGTAGAGTTTACGGTAGAGAAGACAAATGACCCATGGTTGATAAAATCTCTCATGTCACAACCCCAAATGGTCTTGATATGGCCTTGAGTAACCTATTCAAATATTTTTTTGATGAATATGTTCTACTAATTAGCCAAGTCAGAATCACAAGTTCAGAATTCAGGGTGATTTCATCAAATCTGATGATATCAGTTGTATCCACCGAACCTGAAAACACCAAGTAGATATTCATACTCTATAATGATGAAATAAACCCAGTTGAAGATGTCCCATTCTTACCTAAGAGCTTTAAAAATCCTCTCTATTGAAGGGTGAATCAGGAGAAACTCTTACACCACCCATGGGGGGTGGGGACACCCCAACATCATCTTTCGAAAGACATGATGTTGAAACTCCCTCCTCCGTAGAATAAATACCCTCATCACTTACTCCCCCTAAGGGTGAGGCAAAAGTGGGAGTGGAAGAATAAGAGGAATAGGAAGTGGAAGATGATCTCAGAGACACCCATCTAGCATTTAAGGAAGGTGTCCCTATTACCATTTATGAACATCAATAGATAAAGGTGGGTATATAATAATTTAATCAACTTATATTTCAATAAGGATTCTATAAGAACATATATAACTTTTACCACCGATGTTGAATCTGAATTTTATATTCAATTCAATGGTAATTTCATTTGGGAGGTCCATTACCTTAAGTGGATCCTTAATATTTTCATTCTCAAGAATAAAAATGTGGATACTATAGTTTTCATTGGTTTTAAGGATCATAAACATTATTTTATAAATGTTTATTTCTGAGTTACCATCACAAAACATCTCATTGACACAATGACTGGCTATGAAGACCACTCTTATATATATGGATATTTAGGGTATAACCAAATCTAGATTGATATTGAAGATGAAAAAGCTACTTCTTTTAGGGAACCCCAAGATATATATTGTTATTGGGTAATGAATTTTTGTTTCAAGAATTTTTATGCCACATAGAAACATTCCATGAATGTTATTTTCAAAAACATCCTAGGAATGTTCCTTGAATTCTACATAAATGATTTTGTGATGAAATTTCAGTAGGTCTATGACCATATTGTTGATCTTGATATCATTTCCAACAAGTTATGAGAGTATTTATTAAAAATTAATACATTGAAATGCGCTTTTCGTGTAACCATAATAATTTTTATCTGCTTTATGGTACACCCCCATGAAATCTATGTTTACCATGAGAATACTAAATCTATCCTAAAATTATCACCATAAAATTACCATAATGAGTTGAGTGGATTTGAAGGGCTCTTATCCTACATCCAGTGCATTATGGAAAATATGGTATGAAAATGTCTACCTTTCACTAGAATAAGGATTAATGGAGTCAATTATCAATGGAGATATGACTATCATGAATCCATTGATAGTCTCAAGAATTTTATTTTGAATCCATTAGTGTTAACAACCATATCAATGGAAATATAATCATTGTGTATGTGAAAACCATAGAGTGATCATTGGGAACTTTCCTCACACATAATAATTACACAAAAATTGAGAAAACCTCTATTACCTACATTTAACCATGCTAAAAATTGAGACTCGATATTTACACATCAAGAATATTTTCCTCACAAAAATCATTGTAGTAAAGAGATTGAGGCACTACCTATATAATCACAAATTCCATTTAGTCTCCCGTGGAAACTTGCTAAAATACATCATCAACAACCCTATGTTGGCTTTGAATTTGACATGGTGGGAACTCATATTTTAGATGTTTGACATTATTTTTATACCATAAAAAATGATAAAAGGTCCGACACTACAGATTTCCCTGTAGAACATCCCACTATAGAAACAATGCTGTTAAATACTGAATTTTCTGGCAATCAGATTTACTATGTTCAAGGTGGACCCCATACATGAGATATGTATTTTGATGGTGAATCCATATTCCCAACAAGAAAGATAATGGAAGTCCAAATTATAAATAGTGTGGGTTTTGGAGTCATTCCTCTCTCTAGGGTAAATGTTTTATATCGTATTCCTTCTTTTTGACAGAACGATGCACCAATAATGAGAGAGAGTACCACACCCTCATTGTAGGTATAGAACTTTCACTTCAAAATACAGTGGTCCACGTGAGGTTAAAAGGTGATTCAAAGTTTGTGATCAAGAATATCGTTGTTGATTATAATACCATATAGTTAGAGATGATCCCCCCGATTTAATATGTGTGATGATTTATGGAAGAACTCCCTTTGAAGACAACATTAACTCACATCCCACACCCATAGAATGATTAGGAAGATATATATTAGTAAATTCAGCTACAATTTTGGCAGATCCAAATAAAGAAAAAACATTCATCTTCATTATGAATTGTAGGATGGTATCACTATTTGTTCATGATAGCATGAAAGAGATCAACGAGGTCAATTCCCTCCACAAACCTAATAGTCCAATCTATGTATGCATGATGATCAAAGTAGGTTACCTCCAAAATAGATTTCTTCTATCAGATAGGGCTAGATAAGATAACATATGATGGTGGGTAGTCAAAATTACACTTTATGACATTGTAAATCATTATAATATCCACTACAAACATTTCTTTCATGGATTCCATCTTATGTGTATTTATGGAGAAGAGATTGTTGTTATTATGAAAGATGCACATATTAGAGCCTAGGGTTCCCGCCAATCAAAAATAAATATTTCACATAACATCATAAGACATGGGTATTTCCAACTTTCAATGACATTTGATATCATGAAATTTACCAAGAGATTCCATTCCTGTCAAATACAGGTGAACATTATCCATCAATCCACAGAGTTGTTAAAAACTTCCAAATAATAATATCCAATTTCATTATGGGGGATGGATTTAGTGGGATCATATACTCTAGATAAATCTAATAAGGTGATGATTATAATTACCATTATTGAATTATTTTATAAATGGTCTAGGGAAAAACCCCTCAAGGAAGTTGGGACAATGCGTATCATCAATTTCATGAAGTCTAATACAAACACCAGATTTGATGTCTGTCACATAATATTAATATAACAACAACACCAATTTGTGTTATTCCAAATTGAAAAATCTATAATTGGAGTAAAAATTGAGTCTAACCATTTTTCCCATTATCATACAGTGTCGAACATACAAATAAAGGCTTTTAATAAAACTATGTCCAAAATAATCTTGAAAAAGGTGGAAAGAAATAATTATTACCTTGAAACACATCTAAATTCCATATGTGATTATTATACTATAACCCATACTTTCACATAGGCAAAACCATATTCACTTGTGCATGGTAAAGAAGATACATTCCCCACCAAGGTACAATTTCCTTCACTTCGCATTCCCATTTAAGACCAGTTATCCCTAGATGATCAATATTAGAAAAAACTAGATGAAATTGAAAAAAATGATGAGAAAAAACTATGTACCTAGAAATATTAAGAGTATTATAAAAATTAAATAGTTTGAGATTTTAATAATAATGTTCCCCTCCATTCATTTTGTTAAGGGGAACTGGTGTTGTCTCTCAAGACCCCAATGATACTTGGGAAGAAACCTCCAAATCTAGATTCAAATTGGGATGGACCTTTTTCAATCCATATGTTCTACTCTAATGGTGTCTATTCTATAATTATTATGGACAGTGAGGGGATGATAAACCTACCAAATTATTGTTTCTTAGGATATATTTCATATAATCAATGAAAATTCATCTTTATCACATGACCTTGAAAGGCATGAAAATTGATCCTTATCAAATGACCTTAAAATTTAGGAAAATGGTCCTTTTCACACAACCTTAAAAGTAGTGAAATGGTACTTGTTTCAGGATGATAAAATTCATGAAAACTGATCCTTGTTGTACAATATTTAAAGGAATGAAAAATTATTATTTTTTCAAGACCTTAAAAGGAATAAAAAATATTCTTTGTTACATGAATTTAAAAGGCCTGAAAAATGGTCGTTTTTACACAACCTTAATAGGCATGAAAAATAGTAATATAAAATTATGTGACACTTTGTCCCTCACTTGAGAGGAAACCCAACTCTTGGTGCCATTATCCAACTGAACCACATTCTTAGAACTACATGTGTCTTGATTATCATTCCAATGAGATATGTAGTGGTGTTGGAACCTACATCCGCTTTCATATGTAATATGATAAAAATCCATAAAATAATTTTATTAGTGTGGTAATATAAATTATGTGAGATTTTATTAGAATAATTCTCATCCCAATGAGACATGTAGTGAATTTTAGAATATATGCATTGGACCAAGACTTGAACAAAACAACATTCCCCTATGTTTTATGTATACGATCCAAGCCTATATTGGGTATTTTACACTCAATAATGGTCAATGATATTATAAATTCATCCTTCATAATAAGTCTTATTAATTTCAAAAATAAAAATCCATGTCTCATGAAACTTAGATACCCATAAACCTTCATTGGATATTAGTCATAAGGGAATATGACTGTGAAGGAAACATTTATTTGGACTATGAAAACTGCACTACAAAATGGATCCTTATAATATTCCCCAAACACAGCTTTTTAACCATAGGTATCTTCATCCTTATGTGAATATCATTTTGTTTTTTGTATGAAATGAAATCATCATAATTGATGAAGAATTTTGAAAATATTTTTTGTTCATTCCTTTTTTTCTTGTACAATTTCATTTCTTCATATACAAGTACCTCAAGATCATGGTTTACTACTCCTCCCCTCACATCCAGACTATGTTGGATCATTATTGTCATAGAATATCTATTTTGGAAGTTATTCATATACCATTGGTCAAATATATGATAACCCAAACTGTGAAAAAATCTACTATATTACCACATGAAATTAATCTCTGTGTTCAACATCCTAGAAAAAAACATTAAACTTATTGATTAAAATCCATTTAACATTGTTTAAAACTATAAATCCTTATGACCCATACCTTAGAGGACCCTCGTTTCTGGTGTCGGTCTCTTACCAAACCAATTATCATTTATTCACTTCAATGTGATAAATTAAACTACCACCATTTCATGTTTTGCAAACTGATAATAGCTCATGTGAGCTTGAAAATAATTGTAGGGGCTTTCCCTCATGGTCTAAGTGCATCAATTCATCTTATAGTCTAAGTGTGATGATATTAAATTTTGTGAAACCTACCCCAGTACTACTTGTTGGGAATGAAGCCTCTATGGATCTAATTCATGTCATGTTTTAAACTATTTATCACTAAAAAAGTCTTCCTAAAGTACCACCCATTTATCAATTCTCTAAAACCGTAAACTAGTATTGGACCATTTCTAAGAATTATACCCATAAAATATGTGCAATTAGCCCTAGTAATCCCCTAATATGCATCTGGTTTTCATCTCCTTGATCTTTTTAGAAAACCCATTCCCCCTATTTCACCACATCCTCACTTTAGAGGACTTCCCCCATATGGTACTTCTCTCCTACCATGACATATTCAAGAATTATGTGTGTCTGGATACCCCATTTAGTGGGATGTATACAAATTCCTAGACCCTACATATTGGCCCAACATCAACATAAGAAAAATTCATGTTCCCCTTACTGATATTCCATTTGTGTGAAAGGAAGTACCTATGGGCACCACATAGAATTTAGTCTCACCATCTCAATGGGATTTTAATTGTCATGTCTTGATAGACTCATTTATAAATTCATCCAAAATTATTTCAGAATATCGAAATTTAATAAACCCCACCTCATTGTCCTTCAAAGATCAGATCCTCAATGCCCTACCTTGGATATTAGGGATATAATAATCCAACTTCTGAGGAAACCTTTTTTTACTATGTTTACAATTCCCCCAATGTGGGTCTACATAATACTCCCTTAATGCGACCTATGAACTGGAGGAATCATCATCCTCAGGAGAAAATTCTTTTATTTTTGTATGCTCTGAAAGCATGATAATGGAATTCATCTTCAATTGTTGTCAATGGCCACCCCTTATGTACCTACCCCATATAAATTTATCAAATCTAAGAATATCTAGATAATTATTAACTATTTTCAATCTCAACACTAAAAATATACTTGAAGCATCATCACCCATGATACAATAGCTGAGTTATGGGATCCCTTCCTATGCATTCATGTTCCCCACGAGCTTATTTACATCTCTTTATATCTAATTCAATACCATCCAAACATTGAAATGTTTTTTATTTTGGTTTTTCCCAATTAAAATCGGTAACTGGGCTAGAATGACCGTGGTGATAGAAAACTTTCTCCCACCAACCCCCTTTACTTGAATATGGATTCGTTTTTCATCATTATGAATGATTATTCTATTCCCATGAGTCCTTAATTTTAATTAAATTATACATTTGTATAGGGAATGGTGAAACAAAGAAGAGAACAAGAAAGAACAACAATCTTTCAATTCATGATAAAAAATAATCGGATCATCCAGAATTTGGAGTTTATCTCTATTCTGTAGTATCATATTACAATATTCCATTAAGATATTTTTAGATTTTCCAAATAGATACTTAGTCTTTAATTATACTATTTTGAAACTCATATAATTCTCTATCCTATATTTCTTTATAAAGATGAATTTTTTACATCACAACATCAATAATGTCTCTTCCTCCTGATTTAACCACCTCCAATGAATGGCGAAGCTATAGGAGTTATCACTTGACAACATGCAATTCTTTTTTGATATGTATTACTCATAGAGATGTAACTCATCATTGAAACTCTGTAAACATTTTGGTAGAATTAAGTTCTTTATGGGATATTGAATCATGAAGATCATCAAATTTGGTATGAAACATTTTTTTGATGAGATGTTGTTGTGACTTTTTCTCCTTCCTCCATCGATGACTGACCACATTTCCAGTGTAATGTATTTCATGATAGTAAAATCTATCATATAATATTGTGATAAACATGCTTTGGAGTTAGTATAGTTTCAATAATAGATCTTCTAAGGGAACCTCTCTGAACAACCTCCACATTTCATTCAAAAAAATATTGAGACATACGAAAAGAATTTTGGGTCTCTATGTTTTTCATTATTACCACTCTCAGGAGGAGACAAATACCCCGAGATTGAATCACTCAAATAGGTAGCATTTTTTATTCCCTCTAGAGTGACTTTAGCACCACCTAGTTCCGCAAGATGAACTATAGTAAAAAAATTATCTTCAGGTCCTAAGAATAAATAAAATGATATATAGATATAAAAACAATCAATTTAGTTTCCTTTCATCACCCATGGGTTGATCAGCTAGCTGACCTATGTTCCCCTTAACATCTCTTATTTCTTCAATTCATATAATGGAAACCCTTTAAGTAAGTACATCTTCTTAGATATTGTTTGGGCCAATATTGGATGACCCTTATTACTTTCCCACTTCGTGATCCCGAGTCAGTGTATCCTTAGTTAAAGGAGAATGTGGAACCTCAACGCCCTGATCATGGATCTCCTTAGTGATATTATTTACAGATAATGTAGTATGAGTAAATATTTTTCATTAATACATAAAATAATATATTCAATGCATAAATAAATAATCCCTCCCATATAACTCTTTATTGATGTCCTAGAAACCCTATTGAGGAATGGGGATATCAATGTGTGTGATAATTTCTTTTTGTTTCATCGCATAGTTAAATAATGCCTCAAGTTTCATAGCATCATCAGTAATGGTAGTGCCTGAGGGTCATGGATTAAGGAACAAATCCACCCCTCCATCAATCTCACCCAAAATTATTTTTCCATGCATCCCCTCAAAATGTGAGGGATTCATAGATGATATACGGGATAACATCCTACGATTTTTGGAATAATATTTTTCTAATGACTGCACTTATTTACATATATGAATATTTTCTATGTTCCAACACTTGGAAAACATGATTGGCACATGAATCTTCTATGAAGGACCATAAGTGGCTACTTTTATGGTCCCCATTGAATTGGTGTCACCGTTACCCATCGCATTAGAGGGTTGAAGATCCTGGTGAGCCTTCTTTGTGGTTAAATAAGGATCTATATTGGTTACTATGTTATCATCCGTTGTGTGCTATGAATTTGGAAATTTCATAATGAGGAAATTTAATAATAAATTCTTGAAATATTCATATGACTAATTTTAATTACCAAGATATTATTCTCCCCTAGGGTTAATGGAAGTATGTAGAGTCTCATCCCATGATATCACTCCCACTGAAGGTAATGATTCTCTAGTAAGGGTTTATGCTTCACCCGGGGCATCTACCTCAGTTCTTTAAGGTTCAATGCCATATTATTTAATAGGAGAAATATATTTTGTTTCTGCAGTACATTTCTATGGATGGAGTGACATAAAAAATGTATTAGAGGCAATAAGTGTTGTGAAAGAATGACCATGACTAGTGAAATACTTGTACAATAACTTTTACTTATTACCATGTCTTATCATAGAAGAGGGGATATTAAAACATGGTTCCAAAAATACGGGTATTGGGGGTGTAGGTTAGAATGTTAATTTTCCATTTATTTATCCAAGATACTCTAGCCAAAGGATATGTCCCTTGACTCAGATAGAGTATATCTGTTGAACTTTTTAGGGATCTATTCGAGTCATATCTTGTGGATTCTAGTCTAGGCGACTATTCCTCTTCCTCTCCATCTTCCATCTCCAAGAAAGAATTATATATTATCCTCATTAATATTAACTCGTTCATAAAAATTTGTGATGAGAGGGGGTGATACAGAAATAGTATTACATTCTTGGGATTCTGAACTCACCCCTTTCATTTGTGGTTTGATCATCCGCCCCTTTGGAGATGTCCCGATTAATCATATTAGTCACCCATTCCCTGGATAGGATGAAACTATTGACGAATTAGAAAATAATATATAGATCATAGATATATTTTTCTATATCTATGGGATTAGTATCGTAATTAAAGCTTAAGGGTTCTCT
Organism: Viscum album; assembly: GCA_963277665.1. Taxonomy (NCBI): domain Eukaryota; kingdom Viridiplantae; phylum Streptophyta; class Magnoliopsida; order Santalales; family Viscaceae; genus Viscum; species Viscum album. The sequence continues at coordinate 302,796,282 of OY728130.1, forward strand.
AACACCTCTCAGATAAAGAATTTCAAAACCATATTGATGAAATGTTCATAAATCATTTTTACTAGAAGGAATGTCTTTACAAAATGGAACTACCTTAGGTCATAAATAATTTTTTCCCTAGATGGATCTAGAGAAGACTTGAAATATATAAAATCAATGGGGTTTCGAAGCCTAACCTTCCCAGTAGATGTTTGAAACATCAGATCCCTACTCTCTTCATGTTGATGTTGACTCGATGGCCTCATATTAGCTTCAGTAAGAGTATCCCTATGAACTCTAGATCACTAAGAATCCTATGATTGGGGATATAGAGTTGATCTCAAATCATCATCACTCTCTTTCTCTCTAGAAAACCCAAAATATCACTCTTTCTCTGTCCATTGGTTTTTTTATAATTGACTTGGGGAAATTATTTGTCAAAATACCCAATGGATATGATGAAATCCAAGAGTTTTCATACCCAAAAGTCAACCTGATTGATGTGGTTAGTGGTGACAACAAGATCAACCCCTTGGAAACTTGCAGGGCCATGAGTACCTAGAGCTACCTCACCAACATCTGATTCTTCTCTTCTTAAACATCCATGAGAGGTGATATTATTTTTTCTATAGTCACTTCAATTGGAATGAATATATATATATATATAATATTATTCAAAAACAAAATCCCCATCTATTCTCATCGCCATCACACCAATCCCTGAAGGTCGTCATATAAGATCACAACTCATAATCATTGAGGTCAAAATTAATAATTGTTTGAGTTGATGGATCACGGTATAGGAAAAATTTAATCTCTAGGGATTGAATCATAATATTACATTAGGATTAGAGGTCCCATTATTTATAGAAATTTGAGAAATGGATGAAATTTTAATCTAATAATAACATATTTAGTAAGTATGGAGTAAGAGTTGTAGTGTTCTATTATACATCCACAATGTTCTTATAATGGCCCTAAAATATAATAACTGGACTTCCTAAAGTAAAAATGTATCAATCACTATTATATCCTTGATTGGATGGGGGATTCCAACCCCATTTGCAGTACCTATGCTATCTTGACCACTATAGAGATCGTCCCTAGCCTCACACCACCATTGGAGTCATGAAACTGTAGAATGTAGGTACTCAACCACATTACTGTAAATCTAGAAAGGTGGGTTTAGACATGGATTTCAGACTTGATTTACTACACCCACTTTTCATATTGGCTGTGCTCTAATAAATATCAATATTTTCCAAGGATTCCTCTCTTTTTAATTGTAGGACACCCAATCACGTTTTTACAGCTAAGTCCCCATCCTCTGGTCTCTAAGAAAAAATTCATCCATACGTTTGAAAAAACATCATCCCTTGAGAAGGGTTCCTTCTATGTGACCTCAATTTTACTTTCAATAATTCGCAATCCAAGATGATAATTCATTTAACATCATCCCATATTACCTTCAATGGGATGAATTCATCTTACATGGTTCCATGGATAGGCACTCCTACTATCTTATAGACATCCGATAAACTAATTTTAAATTCACAATAAAATAGGTGGAAAGGGTTAGCATGTGTACTAAATCTGCTGGTAAGCTCCGAGATTATATCTGGATGCTTATATACATATGTATTGGACACCCAGACATCTTTTTAGATGCTTAAATCCTTTATCTTGGACTCAAAATTAGTGTACATTTGACATACTCAATAGGACCATATCCATTCTTGTTGTACTCCTCCTCTGACATATAAATCAAAATCTTCATTCCAACCCTACAATTGGTTAGTGGTAGAATAGTGAACAATGGAAGATAAATGGCGCATCTTTGGATCAATGATGCAAGGCATCAGGTATGGATCTCTCTTTTTTTGGTGCATCATGCCCAAAGAGGCTTTTTTCCTTAATTAAGGCATGATCCCTTAGAATAAATAATTTCTATCATAATATTTGTATATCCATCTAACTAGTTGTGTGGGTTATACTCTTTTATCCTTAGGATGACCACATCACTTTAAATTATGAGGTTGTATAATGTTAATTTTTCACTCTCTAGATATTCAAACTGGTACTTTTTGAAATGCTTCACTAGGTTTATAAGAATATGATCATATAATTGAAAACATCCTAGGTAAAAATATCCAACATTTCCTCTATAAAAGTACAATAATAGTATTTAGAAATGGAATTCACTTATCCAACCATTGAAAAATATTGAGAAAATGATTTCCTTCACTATAATGAGTAGAAATGTGCAAATAAATGTGTGGAGGTCCGCCATGAAATAGTTACTATTTGTATATGAGCCTATGAACCTCAGAAAAAACATGTGGAAACCACTCTCCAAAAATTAATATAGGAAATAATTTCATGAAATACATATAAGTTAATGTTGATCCTGGACAAAATGCATAGTTTATATAGAAAATAATGTTTCAAAAAATATAAGTGAAAATGAATAAACTCAATTCAAGCCAATCACGGAGGAATAAGTTTCCCTTTCCGAAGGGTTAATCTCTGTTGATATATCTCCACTTTAGGACTAGATCCTCCGATTCCAAGCAAGTCCAATACTGGGGGTGGGGGTATAGTTTTTTAACACTACCTTTTTACATAAGTATAAGAAATTTAAATGGAAATTAACTCTAGAATATGGACGAGGAAAAGAAATAAAAAATGAGAAACAACCTTCTCCCAAACCCCCCAGAGTTCACCTAAATAAAGCTTGTAAAAACAATTACATGATCATACACCCCACAAATATTTGACCTGTACAACCCACTAGTGTCGAAGAATTTCATTAATTGCCTCTTTTACCCAAGGTACAATATTTTACTATAATTTGACCCATTGGTCTCCTTATTTGGGAATCATCGAAGTACAATATGACAGTTTCTGCTTTGCACACCCAAATCCCTCATCCATGTCTGCAATCCTCTTAGGTGTATTCCCTAGCTTACAAAATAATAGGTAATCAACAAAAGGAGTTGAGTATATAGTCCTCTAAAGTTCTAAAAAATAAATACCTATGAAAGGAAACACTTCCCGCTTTGTCCAAGCACATTAGGTTGAAGGACCCCTCCATATCTCAAAAACCTGCATGCCATCCTTCTAAGAGAATATGAGGAGACCCATTACCATCAAGGCAAAGGCTCACCCAAGTCATGCCACCCATATCAATCCATTCACCCAAGTATCACTTGGGAGATAAACCTTTAAAATAATTATGTATCACATGGATGAATTATAACATATTCTCCCAAGTATCACTTGTGTGAGTTCCATTATGAACACCTAGGTATCACCTGGGGGATGTTCATTCTGACTTCAAAGGTCCCACTTGAGCGAATTGAATTTATATTACCATGATTTTACCTAGGAAATTTCACCTTCTACAAATGTTTCCTATAAGAAAACTCTACCTCTTAGGACTCCAATACGTTCACCATATCTATATGGCTTGGCTATAGATGCACCAATATATACTTTCGATCATGGATTTTATTAGTAATGGATGGCCTTGAATTTTTCCTCCATATTAGTTAGGGTCCTCATGATATTCACAATCATGGATAAAATTGGTAAAAAGGATCTAGACCTTAGGGATTGTGGAATTGGTTTAGGAAGAATAATTCACTTTCCACACAGTTCATGAAATGTGAAGTGAATTAGGTAGTACTCATCATCTTACGAATAAATTGTCCATAATTTAGGGTTTAGAAATACACAAAAAGAAAGGTGTTGGAATACCTCCTGGAGTTAACCCCTAGTTAGCCAAAACACCCCCTCATCCACCAGTGGATGAGGAAATACGTGGTCTTTTATGGGAATCCTTCTGTGAGTAATCCCCTATAATTTTCTAAAGGATTCTATATGTTTCCATCCATCCATATATCCACCATCATCCATTAGTGGATGATGAATAGAGTTCCAATGCAGGCTTCCAATTGAGGTGTATGTCCCTTCCTGGACTTTGTGAGACATTCCAATCTTCTATCACCTCTTTTTTCTCAAATACATGAATTGTCACTTGGGATTATAGGTTAGTGGTGATCATGACACTAGAATTGCCAAAAACACCCTCATCCTCCTATTTGGTTTATGCCCCAATTGTTTTACCATCTTCTTAAAGGGTCATATTCCATATGAGACAATCCTTTATAGTGTCATATTCCCAATTTAGAATCCATAGAAATCCTCCATTTTATTATGCACCAAAACCTTATGGAACTTATGGGGTTTTATTCCCATCTCGGTGGAATTTGAAGGAAGCCTCTAAGAGTTTCCAAGCCGACATCTTAAATCCACCTAAGAGGCCATATTCATTTCAGGTCCTTTTCCATATCATCGTAATTGTCCCATATTATCAGTTAGAGCTATCGTAATAGGTCCATCTCTTATGTAAGATCCATACATTCTTGTTGGGTTATATTCTATATAGGGGAAACCAAAAAGGGAAGCTCCAGTATAAGTCCCAAATAATCTCACCTAGAAGTCCTTTGGGAATGGTGGCAATCTACATGGTCTGGTCCTTGTAACACAACCTTAAATGGTATGATGCATCAGGTTAAGTGACACCAAACTAGTTGGATTCTAATTCATTCCATGAGGATCCATTTTAAGACCTTTCATGGACCCAATCATGACATAAAAACAAAAATCATATTCTTGTATGATGATAAATTCCAGAGAAACCAGTTACATGACATAAAACTAATATCATGAAATAATAATGTTGATAATAATGGATAACCTTTGACATATATAGATGGTATCATCAATGAAGATCCTTGGATACATATAGATGGTTTTATTGACAGAGAACCATACATACAAACAAATGTTCACATTCAAACATGTATATGATTGATTGAAAATGTAAAGGGTGACCTCCCTTATGTTATGGTTTATAATGGATTCATGAAACTAACATAAATATATAAGAGATCCCTGGAGTAGGAAAAAAAATTCCCAAATGGATGTGATAATCCCAATATCCCACCCCATCAACTAATTTGGGTCCCTAGGTGTTGTTGGAATATATCCCAGTGATCGCCAACCTTTGGAATGTAGGTTTGTACCTCAAATATTGGTATCATTGGGTGTTCCTATTCCACAAATAAACCCCATTATAAATTTCCCAAATATGGGTGTGAAAAAATAATGCACAGTAAAGTATTCATTTGTTTAGAGGATGTTTAAATTGTTTCTGGGGTTCCCATAATTGGGGTCATGTATGATGAATTAATCCCTCCAATGGAAATGTGGGGGGATTCTTAAGGGATTATTTATTTAGACTAAAAATTACTAAAACTTAATTTGATGGTCATGAGGGAATTCCATCACTAATGAGATAACATCCTCCCTAAATTATTGATGGATTCTAACCTGAAGCCCAAGGGGAAAGGACCAAGTTTTTAGTACTTGACATGATGCCCATAATGGAAAATCAAGGAATCCAGGATATGTATTGGCATATATTTGAATAATTTTAATATGAAGAATCATGTTATATTATTAATTATTATATCCCTATAAGGACCCAATTATATGGATTTCTAGAAATATTGTTATGAAATTATTTTATTCTTTTTCATTATTTTAATGGTGGTTTGATCCTAAGATAATTTTTCATGGAGGTAATATTAGAATGAGGGGAGTACATGGGATTAAGAGTTCATATCTTAGAAAATATATTCTTGTATTTGATGCATGTTATTTTTGGAAATTATCATTTTTTATTTCATGGTCATTCTAGATGTTTTGGAGGATATTTAACGGTGTATTTTAATGCCTATATAGTACTCAGTGAAGTTGGTATTTTTTGGACTCACAAGCAAATGACATTTCATTCACTACGAGTCATGGTTGCTCGCTATAGGGGTTTCAGGACATGACATATGGGTTTCATACCGTGAAACCAATTTACTTATCCCACATCAGAGACTGGATTGGTGTTGGGAATTGTAAAAAATCCCCATATATCCCCCTCCACATTATAAGGACATTTCATTGGGGGTTGGGTAGTGATCCACTAATGTGGGATGTGAGCCTTGCCGAAGAAAAAATCTGTGAGGGAGTGACTCAAAGAGGAAACTATTTTGATATAGGTTCATGTTTCCCCAATTTATATCAAAAAATTGGTATCATAGGGAAGAGTTAAAAATAGTGATTATCTATCAGTGGTTTCCATAGAGGTTATTAACCACAAAGAGATCCCGATAATCTATGGAAATGATTTTCAATTGTGGAAGAATCAGATGAATCACTAATTCAAATTATTAGGTATTGATGTCTTTATATCTAATATTTATGGTATTTATGCTAGTGTGGATAATAGAGTTCTATTAAAAGAATAAATAATATAATTGGATAGTGATTCAAAAGGAATCAATGCCTTAGGAGGGGATTTATCTAACTCAATTTACATAAAGGTTATGTTATAAAAGTAAATTCAAGCCTTGTGGGAAATGATGTTAAATATATATGAAGGTTATCCAAAGGTTGGAGAATAAAAAGTACAGGTTCTGTTGAAAAAATATGACGACATTGGAATGCACCCCCAATAATTTTATTGATGCATTCTTTGATCAGGTCAATGTTTTCATATAGGACATGAATTGTCTTGGAGAAATTCTTAAATATGTAAATATTGATAAGAAATTATTGAGAATACTTATACCTCTATTCAATATGAATGTATTTTACATGGATGATAAAGATCTAAAGGAGTTGACATTAGATAGTTTACACAGTACTCATGTTGTATATAAGATGAGAAATGATGATAATGAATCTATGGAAAAAGGAATGTCCAAAGAGGTGTAATTAAAGTCCATAACAAAGCTCACTATCAAATATATCTAGGAATAATAATAGGCAGATGAGTTCATGTTATTCCTTTCCTAAAATAAAAAAATATTAAAAGGAAATCTCAAGGTAAAAATTCCTCTAGCATGGTTTCATTGTTGAAATTTTGGACATATTACTGCAAGGTGCCCCAAACAATTCCAAAATAATGATGATATTGTACTGAAAATTACCATAAATAAGTATTTAGAGAATGTGAAAGATAATAAAAATGAGAAATAAGATTTTTTCCAAGAAGAAAAACATACTATTTCTAGAGAATTATTGTTATGAAAACTATGATATAGAAGAGATAGGGGATGGAAAGGGTCTTGAAGAAAATACTACAATTCTAGTAGTAGGTAACTCCAAGACAAGGGAAGAAAGAGATAAAAAATGGGGAAATTGAAGGAAGAGTTGACCTATAGGTTAAATTAGAAGCTTATCTTGAGAAGATGGACATTAGAAGATCCAAATCAAAGAAAACCAACAATGTGGTTCCTGGTGACAATCTCTATATGAACCAGTAAGAAGAAGAAAAGTCTATGATGAAGGATGAAATTCAAAATTTCATACATGAGAAGGTAGAAAACTCAGAGAAAGTTGTTGACTACATGTTCATGGACAAATGATAGACTAGGTTTATCAATATTTTGAGTAACATAGTAAAAGATAATGTCAAACATATCAAAGAATATGAGGAAAAAGTTCCCAGCTATTAAAGAAAAGATAAATATCATACGAGAATATCAACTATTGGTATGAAATCGAGAAAGAATATCACTCTGGAATATATGGGATGAATTTAGAGCACATTGGTGTAGAAAAATAGAAGTAACAGTCTTATATGCATGATAATCCCAATATGGGTCCGGGTCATAAACTAAATTCATTGATAATTGATGTAACACCACAATCACCCACTTTAAAGTTAATGATCGATTTGGGTATGAATTATATTTATAATATTTCAAGATCCAAAGTGATGACTAGTGGTAATCAAATTATGTACATGAATACACCTCATATTAGGTGTTATTGTTGTTGAAATACAAGACATTCCCAAAATGTATCTTCTATAGACAAAAGGTACTCAAGGAAACAAGATAAAAAAATGCATCCATTTAGAATTTAATATTCCAAGAATTATTTTTATGATCACTATTTCTTGTGTGAAGGATTTATATACATGGACAGATATTTTCTTATAAAAAATGCAAACGAATGTGCCAAAGAAGGCCCAAAGTGGTCATATAAAACAACTCAAAGAATCATTGAATGATATTAAATCCAAAATTTATTTCCAAGTATTCATGATGAATTTGGTATATTATACTCTGAGGAAGATCAAAAATACCATTCTAATCTAAATCTAAATCCAAAGAGAGGGTTCAAAAGAAAAAGAGATGAGAAAGAAGTGGTTTCATAGATCTCCCTTAATGCATCATATCATTTTTGTGTATGGATCCTTGATAGTTGATTCATATCCCATATGATGGTAAATTAGGATCTTATTACAAGCATAAAATATGATAAGGAATGTGTTGTCAAATATAGAAATGAGTAAGGAAATAAAAATAATAATATATGGTTTGATATAAATTAACATGGTTCTATATTACCAGTATAATAATATAATATTTATTATATAGGTGGATTAAAGGAGTACAGTGAAAGTCAAGACTTAAGGTAAGGGATTTCCATCTCACTTTTATTTTCCATCATACACAATAAATAGTCACCATTTATTTCTTGTATGTGGTGTATATACACCCCAAGAATTTATTTTGTTATTTGTCTACTAAAAATTATTGGGATTTTCATATCCATTTTAGTATCTATATTTCATGATGTTTATGGTTAAAATATTACTAATGTTGTAAGTGTGTTTGTTATCATAATATTATTTATTTCTGATGTAAATTATGTTATGCACCTATATTCTTCCATGAGGTGTATATACAGTCCTTTTAACATATAATATCATGAATGTTTTCTTTTTAATGATATTTTATGTGTGTTCTAATGTTATGCCTTCTCGGTATTTATGGTTCATAGTTACCAAAGTGGTAACAGTTTATTAATGAAATCTCATTGTTAATTGGGATTGTTTATGATTATTCCTCCATTGATGAAATACTATGATTTATATCTCAAGAATAATCTTTAATTTTTTTCTCTATATTTTATTCTAGATATATTTATTTAATGGTACCATTTATCTACTTTTTTGTACTTATTACAATTAAGAAAATGTTTTTGATGAAAATATAACTTTATTTCCCTCTTTAGTCTAAAATTAGATTTCTTTCAAAACCATGATTTATAAAAATATTTTCAAAATCTTTTTTATCCATTTCAAAATGACTTATTAAAGGAATTTTTATACCATTTTATCTATTTTTTTAATTCGTTTCTAATGAAACTTATTATCACTTTCTAATCAACACACAATTCTAAATATTCTATAGTGAAAAAGGAATGCTCGTTTAACATGTAAAATAAGTAAAATTTACCCAATATCATTTTTTTGATGCTTCCTTTGATAATTATAATGTAATTTTTAAATAAATTGGTTTCACTAATGTTCTATAAATTCATAATTTTTATATTGGTTTTGAAATAAAAAGTTTTTCGATGTTTTTTAAGTTTTAAAATGCTTGTTTCAAAGTGAAATGGATATTTTCATGAAGAAATGTTTTAAATGATCTTTGAAAAAAATTCATCTAAAATTAAATATACTGGTGTCACTCATGCCTTAATTGGGATATGATTCTAGGATACCATTCTTATTCCTTCTATGAATGGTTTATGTTTTTATGGTATGATGTTTATGAAACACCTTCCTCTTCCACAAGTTACACTATGAGGAAATGATTATGAAACCCACTTCATCTACTGGGTTATTCAATGATGAAATAATTTTAAAACCTATCTATTTTCCATAAGATATGATATTATTAAATGTTTATTTAACCCATTTCATTTCTTGATATATTATATAATGAATTCTTATGATCTTATGGCACACATATGTATGATTTCTTGATATTATGGGTGAGACTTATATCTCCATACAATGCATTGGGTAATTATTTATATATCTTAGTAAATAGAAATTAATGGATTGGGGAGTGAACCCAGTAATGTAATATAGGGCTAGAATGGGGAGTGACCCCAGTACAGTAATACAGGGATGGAAGGAGGAGTGAACTCTATATAGTAATACATGGCGGGAATGAGGAGTGAAATCAGTATAGTAAGAGAATTTTTCCACTATAATTTCCTTAGTAGTAATCCTTGAATAATATGGAAATTATTTTATATTACAATGTGTATTCGACAAATCCATGTCTTATTCCTAGGTCATTCTCTCATGGATTATGTTTTTTTGACTATCTTATGATGCATCTCTTATGAAATACCTATATTTATTCCATGATTCATGATTGGGATTTTTATATGAAAGGTATGATTATCAAATGTTATGATCATGTTCTCATAGCCTTGATATTATGTTATGATTACATATCTACCTTTTTTCCCCTTACTGATTATCTTAGTTCACCCTGGATTACATTTTCATTCCATAGGTTATGAAGATATGTATTATCTATGATTTGTATAACAAGGGTGGATGTTTTGATGAATTTAGTGTGGGATGACGTAGTTCACTAATGGAATAGTGTTGAAGTTTCTATATTCCCAAAGACACAAAACAATTTTTTCCCCATGAGTATATTTATGTAATTTAATAAATATTAATCCAATATGATTTAATATAAAGGTATGTTAGCCTGGTTCGCTAAAATCATGTTGGTTAGGAGGTAATTCATCGGTTGGAGTAGGAGAAAATGTCATTAGAACTACTCATAAATGTGATTTTACTTACCAAATATAATGATCTAAAGGCTTCATTATCCTTGGAAGAACATAATATTTTCATAGAGTTGGAAGAGTTCCAATGACATGTCGATTAGATATCTCAATTAATCATATGTAATCAATAGGAATTAGATGTCATCAATGGTGAAATCCTATAACATCACTAGTCATTGGAGAAGTGTAAATCTAGGGGAAGATATATTTTTGTTTTCTAAAGAAAAATAGTCATCATACCAAAGAATAAGAGGTAAAAATGTTTTCCAAGATTCAATAGACAATCAGTGAAGTTCGATAATCAATTTATTAACTCAAATATTATGTCATTGGAATATTTTTATACACGAATTTAGAAAATATAGAGACCAAAACTTGGGGGTGGTCAACATATTTTTTATCCAAGAATATAAATAATCATGTTATTTATTATTCTCTTCTTTGTTTCTAATTTCCCTATGTGAATGTTTGAGTAAATTGGGAAAATGACTCAAAGGAATAGAATGATAATTAATATTGATAAAAAACCAATCAAAACTAAAATAATTGGGGCTAGTGGGAGCAGGTTGGCTATCACCACACTCATTCCATCCATGTTACCGCTTTTGATTGAGAAAACCTAAAGGAAAGATAATTATGATGTCTAGATTCTATTGAATAAAATATCAGGAGCAGGAAGTTGGCTCATGGGGAACATAAAGACACATGAAGGGATCTTGTCCCTCAAAAATTATATCATAGGTGATGATGCTTCTAATAATTGTTTTTTATTTGTGAGAAGAAATATTATAAATCATCGTCTCAAGATTCTCATTTTTGAGGAAGTGATATGGTGTAGGTATATAATAGAGGACCACCGACCACATTATAAATTTGTATTACATTATGATGATATTAGAGAATATGGAGAATTGTTTTTCGCCTGATGATGATGATACCTCTTGTTCCAAGACCACATTTAGGAAATATTATATAGATCCACATTGAAGGCATAGTATTAATTGAAAAAAAAATTGTCCTTTGGAGTTATAAGCTTCTATCATTGAAATCCATGGGAGGTTAGTGAGGATCTAACCTTCTCAAAACAATGAGCTATGTTTGATTAAAATAATGTGTTTTTAATGAATGATAGAAGCATTTGGACCTCATTATGTCATGATAATATAGTTAAAATCCCATTGAGATGATGAGACCAAATTTTACAATGGGTCTTATAGGGAGTTAATTTTATATATATAGAACATAATCAAGAAGAATGGGATTATTTTATTATGGCTAGGCCAAGATATAGGATCTGGTAATCACTAAAAATCCCACTAAGTGGGGAAAAAATCCACATGTAGTTTTAGAATGCAACATTGTAGTGGATAAATTCTTGATATGGTAATTCCAATCTAGTGAGGATTCGGAAAAATAGGGGGGTGATTGGGTTTCCAAAACACTAGATATGATGCAAACCAAATGCATATTGGTGGACATCTATGGCTAACTGCACATTTTTTAGGTTCATGATTTTTGAATCCTTCCAAATAATCTTCGAAAATATCAAAAAGGAAGAAATACTTAAATATGGGAATTATTTTCCAACAAAAAAAAAGAGGTGGAGGATGGGATGAATCCCATAGATCACATGAGTCTCTGAGGGGCTTGGGATCCCATGACCATTTAGAGGTCATGAAAAGGCTCCATGAATAGAGTATAACCCATGGCATGTCCCATGTACCCCCTTCAACAAACCAATATGCTCTTGTGATGCCCCCCACGGAGAATCGAATTAGTTCCCCCAATCCACATAGTTTTTCATTGCAAAGTGCTTAAAAAACCACCAAAAATCCTTCAAAAAAACAAGGATCATGTTACTTACCCATCTAGATTGGAGTGGGAATACATGTCTACTCTTGAGTAGTAATATCTTTAAGTTATTGAGAAACCCCAATTATGGGGGGGGGGGGATTTGTGACTTCCCATTAAAAAATGTTGATGCTAAAATTATGACTTGGTAGGTCTATAGAATTTGGGATATGATATACACATGCCCTTCTATTATTGCTACGACGTGTTGGAAGACATTTTTGGTTGGAATGGGAATATATTCCCAATATGTGGTTGGGTTGGGGATATATGTCTACTCATATCCTCCATTTTATAATATAATATAATGTCATGGGTCTTGTGAGGGTGAGGTATCATAGTTCCCCCTCCCCCCATTTGTCAATGGGATACACCCATGATCTTCATTAGGTGATGTAGGATTGATTTTTGTGGATTGTTGGGTGAGGGAGGGGTTATATGCCTTCTCCTAGATTACCTCCATATATTGTCATGCATCCTTGGTAGAAAAAACATTGTGTTCCCATTTTTGGTCCATTTATTTCTTCCATTGGACGTCCATCCTTGGTACATGATCCCAAGTGGATTGATTCATGGTTCATGAGGTGGAATCCTATTAATGTTGAGGATTTTTCAGTGTGTAACATTTTCTGTGGAAACCACTTATAAGATCACTTTTTGGGAACTCATATGTTGAGGTGATGAAGATTTTGTTTACTTTTAGATCCACCTACCGTAGATTGTGGAAGAAATATTGTTGAATTTTGGGGAGAGGCTTCCAAAATTATTTGAAACATGTATGGGCACCTCTTTTTTCATTAACACAAGATGCAATTGGGTGGATATTAGAAGGGATTTATTTCCTTGAGTGATTCACTTGCAACCTCTAACATAGGTATTATATAGTCCATGTGTTAATCCCCAATTATTGAATACTTCAACTATAATTTAATCCCCTAAGTAGGATATAAAATCCTATGACTTGATGAGAATCCATCTTATTTGACCACCAATGCATAATTTAGTTTTGGTTCATAGGACTACATTTTGGATTATGGGATTTCTAGTGAAAGTTCCCGACTCAAGTAAAAATTCACAAAAAATGAATTCTCTAAAATGGAATAACATTTATTAAAACACTTATTAATAGATTAATTTAAAATATCTATATTGGGCCCACTTTTATATTGTATGGATATGCGAGATGAAATGGACTGACATGTGGGTGAAATAGTTATTTTGTCTAATGAATGTATTCATGTTGGGTTGATCATTTTTTTCACACCAGTTTCACGGTGGTTTCTAATGGGTATTATTCGAGGAACTAGAAACATCCAATGGTTCCCATATTCTTGGTATAGAAATTATTTCCAAGGAATGAAATCACTATGTAGTTTTCCAATGACACATAGGGAAATTACATTGATTAAAGGGATGTGAGGTCAGGCTCATCTCACCTTTTTGGGGGGAATTATTTCCTACTAAAAGAATCAATTATATATTTAAATCATGTTCATGATTCCTTTATAAAATATAAAAGTGAACATCTATGTGTATATAAGGTTTTATATAAATGAATAATCTGTACGTATTCAAGGTTCTCCATTTATGCCATGATCTGTATTTATCAAAGGCTCTCCATTCATGTACTGCTTATTATTCTAGGATACTAGTTTTATGCTATATATCAAGGAGCTATGGAATTTATCATCTATACAAGAGATAATTGTTGATTTAATGTTATGATTGGGACCATGAAGGGGATTCTAGCAGATCCACATGGAATAAATTGAAACCAACATAGTTCGGTGTCACATAATGGGACACATCCTAAATTTTAAGGTAATGTGACAAAAACTAAGACATGTAGATTAACATCATGTTTAATGGAAATCTTGGAAAGAGGTCCATATCAATGATTAATATAGGACTTCTTATATAATGGACCTTTTCATTTGTCCCTATAGGGAATATATATACAGATAAATGGATTGATCTTATAATGTATAAGGACCAGTCAAGATATCTCTCCCCAGAAATATGGTTCGATGCTGAATAGATGGAAAAGTTCCTAAAAATGAATATGGACTCCCATGAATATTTGATATTTTTTAATTGAACCTAATGGAGTCTTTCTATGTATCCCATTGAGATATGAAGAAAATCCAACATATTTTATAATGTTATGGGGAAAATATATGGGGGAGGCCCATGGATACTTCATTAGGAATGTTTCCCTCTAAATAATAGGCCCATAGGAAATATTTCCCTTTTAGATGATGGAAATATGGGTGGATATTACCACTACCAAGAGGCCAAATATATTTTTGGTTGTTCTAGTGTCAGGTTCACCATTGACCTCAAAGACAGTGTGAGTCTTAGATGGTGTGGGACACAAGAGGAAGCATCAAATTGACATGTCACATGAAGTCTGGTAGTGGACATACACCTATATCAAAATCCCTTTTTGACCTCTCTTCCTCACCCATTGATGGTCGATGGTGGAGATATATAAGGGATGACAGCCATGTAATCCTATTGGAAAGGATAAGGGATTAATTTAATAAGTATTCATATAAAATAAAACATATTTTATCATTTTTTTGTGGGTTATGGTGGGGTTTTGGCTGACTACAGGTTCAAACCAGAAGGGATTTCCACTCTCATATTTAATTGTGGTTTTAAAAACAAGATAATTGATTACGTATCCTCAAAAGGAGAGTTTATTTCCAGATTCACTTCACACTTAATGTAGCATGAGGGATGTGAATTTTTCTGCCTAAACTGATTCAACTATACCTAAGGTTAGGATCATCATTACATTGGGTATTCATGATTGTGAATATCCTGATGACCCTATATACTAGGGAGGTTATATGTCGGGAATTCCATTACAATGGGATTTCATGATCAAAAGGACACACAGGTGCATCCATTCCTTGGATATATAGATATGGTGGTTATAGGGGAGGATTGAGTGGAGGTATTTTCATATGGGAAACCTAGGTGGAAGGTGGAATTAGTTAGAAAAATTCTAGGAAAGATAAAGTGTATTCACTCAATTGGGATCTAGGAGGTCAAAAATAACATAACCCATGTCATACTCAATAGTTTAGAAGGGAACTAACCCAAGTGACATTTGGGAAGACATATTGGTCATCACCAAGGTGATACCAGAGTTGTCAAAAGGGACATCTCTGAAGTGATACTTTGGTGAATCGAATGATTCAGGTAACACGACTTGGGTGAGGCTTTTCCTTGGTGGTGATGGGTATCCTTGGATTCCCTTAGAATGTCCGGGAAATTTTTTTGAGTTAGGGAGAATTCCTTCACCCAAGTGTATTGAGAATAAGGGGGATGTGGGTTCAAGTGAATAAGTTTAGTGATTTAGAAATTTTTAAAACTCTATATCCTACTCCTTTTATTGGTTCCCTCTTATTTTGTCATCATTGGAAGATGATACAGGGATTCAAAGAATTGGCTGAGAATGTAGCGTAATCAGAGCTTCAGTTTTCTTATTTTCATTAAAGGGTCCCAAATATGTAGTATAAGGGATATATTTATAGATAAATCTGGGACCCATTACGAATGAGATTATTTATGCAACTCCATTATCTAGTGGGTTGCACAAGTCGAACTCATGATAGGTGTCTGATCATGCAAGCTTAATCTGGGTGAACTATGAGCGGTTTCAGAGAAGGTTTCTACACAGATTTTGGGACTTTTATTAATTTTTATACCTAATTTACATTCCCTTTAAACGTATTTATCCTAATTTAAAATGGAAGTGATAACATTTAGATAGAAAGTGTTTGTGTGAGGGCTCCATGGGCTCAATAGCTCTAAGACTAATTATAGATTTTTATATATTTATGCATGATAAACCTTGATCGATTAAAAATGGTGACCAAATAATTCTCAAATATAAAATTGGTCCACATCCTATGATCCCAGTAAGCCCACATCCATTTATGCTTTATTCCTCCCCATCCAAAAAAAGTCAAAATTATCATTTTTCATAGAGGTTAATGTATGTAAATATCTAATTGATTTTATATGTATTTCGGTTGAAGATGAATTCAGATGTACTCATAAGGTACACATTGAATCATGGTATGATTTTTGTTATTACTATAACATTTTGGTCCACCTTAGTGAAGAATGTCACCTCACTTCCATCAAACATGACGCATTTTTTGATTTTCAAGTAGTTGGTCCTAGTATTGGAGGCAGTGGTGGGGTCCTAATTGATGGGCCACCAACTCTCCCTGTCATAAGAGTTTCTACATGGGTAATATCATCTTATTGAAGGATATGGAGGGTATAGAACTTAGCTTCTCCAAGTCCTTCAGTTAAGGGTGGTGATTCGGTCCAGAAACATCCTATTACATGGTTTTGTGGCATTTTCTTGTTCCAATTAGTGGTCATAGGAAAAATTATAACCATCTTGTAACTAGTCCTTAAAAATTGTTTGTTACATGTATGAATATGATTATGAGAATGAAATTGATACTCATAAATGCATTTATGATAGAAACGAAGCTAATAAGGAGGATGATTTTATTAAAACCGCTACCAAGAAAGGGATGAAATTAGTGGTGGACTTTGATGGATTTACCAAGGCAGTGAAAAGAGCATGTGCACAAAAGACTATTCATCTTTTCCTAGGCCAATTGTCACCAGATCACCACGAAATAGTCTCCCCCATATAGAAATGTTCCTTAGAGTCAATAAATCTCTAGTAAATGAATTGTATGTGAAACCAAACCAGCATACATATTTCCCTAAAACCCATTAATGAGGGACTATGGAAGTTGGAATAATGGGATTGTTTATTTCCCCATAATTTCTCTAGGAAAATGAAGTATTTGTAACTATGATTTGGTAAATCATATCCTAAGGAATGCTCTACAACTCATACGACCACCAAACCAACTATGGTAGAGTGTACCAAATTTTCTATGGGGATATATCATCAGGGGCTTGATGAATAATTCAAGAAGTGGTTTTATTCACAATATAATTATATTTCACTTGATGTTGATGTTTACCTATTCCTTAGGGACGATTACTTGATGGTTTTGAATATTTTAACCTCTAACATTGATGAGGGTATCCACCTTTTTTCTACAATGTATATTAGAGATATATTCTAGAAATATAGGGGTGACATCTCCATCTTGAAGGGTAAAAAATATCATATATTTCTATAATCATTATCTAAGGAATGAGAAGTAAAGGTACCATCTCCCCTGACTAAGCATGATGCAGAATTTTGTTAGTTTTTCATCATAGTTTTGATATAGTTTTCTAGATAGAAATAGATAAATTGGTTTATTGGATTTTTCCATTACTTGTTTTTCATTTAATGCTGGGTGATTTGTGAGGGATCCAACTTCACCCTCAAAAATTGTCTTTTCCTAAAAATAAAAATGAAAGAATTAGTGGTAGTAGAATGTTTCTTTTTTATTATCAAGATGATCATGACCATAAAAATTCCATGGACATATATTGGAAGAAGTTAACATATTATATGCTCTTAATGATTCTTATTCAACGATTTTGTAAGTCATAATAGAAAAATGTTGCATGACCCGTAGTATCCTAGTCCAATAATCTCAAGCATTTCATCGATTTGAGTGGAAACCACCTCATCTAAAACATGGATTATGATATTATCCATAACATTTATTCAATAAAAACATGATGGATCAATATAAATGAATTATGAATATAATGAGAAGTACTCATGTGAATTAGATAACAAGATAGAACTACATAGAGGAAATTGGTCTATGTATAAATTTTTCTCACCCAAGTAATTCTCCCAAATGTTTTTCCTAAATCTAGAACATCTCCTACATTCTCTACTTAGTTCCCTCACCCTGGTATATCCCTTATGGTTTGAACTTATGTAGGATCTTCTCCAAACATTTACCTCAAACCAGAATGTGATAATGTCAGGTAAAAACCCAAAGTTAAGTGTTTTCCCTGAGCTGGTGCAAAATACTAAGGTGTATAGATGTTGATAAGTCAATTCATTTAAGAACATTTACAAATATAGGGTGTCTCCCACACATAATTTATTATAGTTGATAGTTATGAATGAAAACAACATTTTCATAGAAGACTTACGTATACAGTTTGTGTGTAAAACTAGCATTATTTAGTCATGTTTTTTATCAAAAATATTTTTTTATCAATTATGTCATTCCATTTTCAGTTCAACCTCTAGATTAAATACACATATTCAAATAATAAAAAATTATGGGGGGATAATTTATTAGTTCCATCCTTATATAAAAATAAAAATATATTAAATAACGAATACTTGAATTATATGAAGTAAAATCTATATGGAAGAATGGTGTTATCTTCCGTAAAACACCATAAGTGTGACCATGTTTTCCCTATATGATAAAATTTCACAACCAGGTAGTTCACATAGGTTTCACCTACATGAATCACTAGAACAAAAAAAAAATCATCTAGAGTTCTAATTTTTCCAATAAATTGGATCCTTGGTATCCTCATTCGAACCATTCAAAAGATTATATGATTGACCAAAGCATTGTGTTCCCAAGTATGAAAAAATTTTTATTTATTAAATAATAATTCATGATTTAGTACATACATGTACACATAATAAAAATCATAATATCAGGAAATATAGTGACTTTTCAAATTAGTTACATTACATAACAACTTAAAACAAGAAAAACATATTCATTATTGAAAACCTCATTAACATGCTCATACTTAAAACTACTTGGGATAACCTGGGGACATACATAATAAATGGGTGAAATATAAATCCCATTATGGGAATAAACATTTAATGACATGATGAAATTAATACATGTTAGAGAATACGAATATAAATGGGGAATACAATGATTAAGAATCATAAACTTAAACAATAATACATGTTATAACATGATAAAATAAAGTCAACCTGTGAAATGTGGAAACAAATTAAAAGACAACAACAAAATCATATGAAAAGGGTAACTGAAAAGATATCATGACGGAAAAATTCCCTTGGTGGATTAGGTTCACTCTCTAATACCTTGAATTTTGCCTCGTGATACTAAAACATTATCCAATGCGTTGGTGCACTATATAATTCTGGGTGCACCCATCACAATCATTTCATTTCCCATGCATAAGTGTGCCACATAGATCATATAAAATGGATTCATTCATCATCCTATTTAATTACATGATAATGGAGTGTGGAATATATAACTTTAATTCCCCAAAAAAATAAGTATAAATGTATAAATTTGAACACCCATGATAGGAAATTTGCATGGTATTCAATGCACAATTGTTCTAGCATAAAAAATAACGGTGAAATTTTGATAGCATAACTGAGTCACTTAATGATTCATAAAATGGGTTGATAAATTTTAAAGGGGTCTCTCATAATTTTGAAATATATAGGATAATAATAGGGATATCAAAAAACATATCCCATCATTAGGAATTTTAAATAGAAGGCATTTGATAATGAATAATCTTGAATAAATAGGGCAAAGAAAAGAACCATTACTTGATTTTGTGACTCAAAATTCATGGGAGTAGCTTCTTGAGAGATTGGGGGCACATTTGTAGGAATATATATAGTGGAGGGTAGAGTACGCATGTCCTACAAGGATTTTTAGTGAAGATAAATTGGAGATTTGGATGGTTTATATAGTAAATGAGTGGGGATTTATTTATTATTTCTCAGACTTGGGTTTTATAATTTGTATAATAAAATAAGAAAAACTGTAAAACTTCAAATGGTTTCTAAAAAACAGGATTGGTTTTAATTATTTTATATTTCCCAGCTCCAAACTAAAAAAATAATACCCTTGTTATTGTGTAAGGGAGTCATAGTCTTAAAAAAATTATTTTAAAATATTAAAATATATTAAATGTTTTTGAGGATTTATAAAGGCTTTAAAAATAATCAAATAAAGTTAAAATTATATTATATTAAATCATAAGGGAAATTTTATTTATAATAGTTTGGGCCATTAGGCCTATTCTATCACCAAATTCCAAAAATATAATGAGTATCTTATTGAATTCCTAAATTGAAGGAAATTAAACTAAAGAGGTGAAATTTAAGTATATAAAAGTTCTAAAACACCTGTAACTTTTGAGAGGAACCACTTACACCCTAGTCTAATAATACTAGTATAAACTGCACCTATCCAACTATACACTTGGACAACACACTTCCAAAGGCATATATTGACACCCCTATAACTAGGGAAAATATTATTCCCAAGTCCTGATGCCTAGATCACCACACTTCCCTAGTATCACATGGGAAACCCCAACATAACTTCACCCTAATATCACCTTTGATAATCTATAATCACTTCTATATATAAATAATTAGGAATGTATATCATCCCTTCAGCCCAGTGTCACTTCGTAAAAGCCTTGTTAGTCACCCTAAAAAAATTTGATGAGAGGTTCTTCAATCCCTTTAAAATAGAAATCCATTATTTTTCTCTATCATTTCGAAACACCCTAAACACCATTTCTTCGATTTATGATAATTATTTCCCCCCAAAGATTCCATTTGGACCAGATATTATCAATCCCTACTATAAAGGCACCGAATTTACGGATTCAGGTTATGCACACCAATGTGATATTCTTTTAATCATGCATTCCCTTGATAAAATGTGTCTTTAATGGGTATCCCTTTCCAGATAGTGTCTCCATGGGGTTTTCAATCCCACATTACAATGATAACATGGGCCTTAATATTAAGGATATCAATGGGAATTCCCCCAAAACATAAAGAAACGCTTGGTTGACCCAGATTTCAGCTTGATTAGTTAGGGAAACTGGTGGACACAAAATTACACATAAATAAAGAGGTATCCACAATTGTCTTAACCCTCATATCCACCATTTCAATCCTCTACAAAGGAGAATGCTTCCTATATACTACTGAAAAGGAGTATAATTTTCTTATTGTCTTTTATAATATCACTTGTACAGTGGATGTGTAAGACGTAATAATGGAACTATTAGTGGGGTTTATCATATAAAATTATATCTTTCACTCCTATGTGTAAATGGGAAGATTCATATGTGTAATGCCCCCTAAATATTCTACTGTTTCATATTTCATGACACAATAATCCTTAAAAAAGTTAGTTAAAATACATTCTTTATTTTTTAGTCACACACTTTTATATTACTTGATAACATCCTCACCACATGATGAAAAACTATATAGTACAGTCGTATCATATATCACTGAACTTTTTTACTCGAACTATATGATATTTTATTCATATTTAAATTGGATATGCAGGATTCCTCTCTAAGGTTTAGACCCAAATTTTTCAATCTTCCATTTCCATCCTCATCGAGAAATATTCTTGATAACATCATACACGAACATAAAAAACTTATTGCATCTTGAAAAAAATTAAATCATCCTCGTACGGTCCATATTCCCAATGATATCAGACTTACCCAAGTAGGGTTCTATTCCTTTCTAAAATATATCAACATTATATAGGATCTATCATAGGTTTATCCCATAAAAACCATTACTAGGATTTTTTACTTAGTTTTCCTTACCATGTTATGATGAACTGGATTGATCATGCATTATCACATGAACTTAAAATTTATTACAATCCCCCATGAAGTCAAACCAAATTAAAAGGGTTCTAATTCATTTAAAAAATAAATGAAGAAAATAATGGGTTTTGTATGATCATCTAATGACAATAAACAGCGGAAGACAACACAAAACACATCAGATCTATTTTAAAGAAATAATTTTTAAGTAATATTTTAAATCGAGTACTTGGTATTAGAAATATGAAATGAATTCCATTTTCCTTTTGTTGAGTGACCTTGAAGAATAACCTGAGGAGTAGTGAACAAATCACCCTAACTCCAAGGGAATACACTGAGAACTTTATTCCATGATCATATCATGAGGATACCCAATATCTGAATGATTTTTTACACGATTTCAAAATTATATACGATTTTCTTGAGAAGAATAGAGTTTTAACAAAGGCACAATCACATTTCATAGAACTACCCAATTACAAGATCTCTTCCTATTCTATAGCTGAAGCCCAAGGATTCTCTAATGTATAAAAATTATTTCTATCAATTGAAATTTAATTCATTTAAAGGTTTCATGGAATTATTTAAATACTTTAACCCATTCACAAATAGATTTTAAATGATGAAACTATTTTGGGTAAAATGAATAATATATATATATATATATATATATATATATATATTATTCATGAATCACATGGATGAAAAGATAGACATCGATTAAATATATTAAATTTACACTATATGATTTATTATATATATATATATATATCATGTATTATATGAATGTGTACATGCATATCATTAATGTACATTTAAGTGCACGTCAAACAATCTCCCACTTTCACAATAATATAATATGAGATTTATAAAAAAACTTCACAAATCATTTTGAACTCATCAAAAATCTTTTGGATATAGTTTTTCATCAATATCTCTTAATTTTGAACAAAACAAATTCAAAAAACAAAATATCCTTATCCAAGGGACAATAGTTTTTATACTATGGGCCTTAGTAGAATTGAGAACAACTATGATATCCCAATTTCATAGATGAATGTAAATAACATCCTTTAGAAAAGAATTATTTCTTCTCATTCTACAAATGGGTATGCTAGGATATCCAACAAGCATACTCGTATCTCAATATGAACATGGAAACTAGAAGAAAAATTATATAAATCCTATATGTACCTATATGATCCCATTTTTCCATGAAATCAAGAAACCAATAGACATGGAAAATGACTATCTAGTATTAACCTCTAATTATTTCATAATTCTCTAAAAAAGACTAAGAAAGTTGATGAATACATCACATTTCAGTCATATATATGATAAGAATATCTCCTTTCACCTATCTAGGTATTTGAACACATCATACGAGAAACAACTAAGCATGGACAAGAACTTTTTTGGTTCAACTCAATCATGCAGTACATGTATTTTCATATCATACAAGTCAAAAAATCTAATCTTGTTTGCAATACAAATGATGAAATGATCAACAACCTTCCCAATCACACTATGATTATTTAATTTCATAAATTTACTTGGGCATGTAGTGAGTCAAATTATAAAGGTTCTCATGCATGGAATCTCCCCCACCCAGGGAAAAAGTATTTCTTGTAAAAATACAACCCAAAGTATATCTTTGATCAAATGAACTTCCATGAGATATACTTTAATAGATTAGTCTAATTAATATGTCTTTATTTATTAACTCATGAATCCATTCTTCATATCTCACTTATAACCCTTTTTAATTAAGACAAGATTCTAGTCATTCTAGCCTTGTCATATAATTTCAACCTATAATAATACACAATTATCATTGGTTAGGGAGAATAAAAATTCATACTCTGAGGTGATATTCTTATTTGATTTTTCATGTAAAATAAAATTTTAATAATCATGAATGGATGATAATTTAAGAGTGAAATTATTATAATTTCATGATATTTTTAGATCCCTTACTTGAAATATCTTAATTTCTTAATATACATAAATTCTGAATGACTGTCATGTTGCTGCTTTGGTAATTTGTTTTGAATATTACATCCATATTTCATTGTTGTCACATCCCTATGTGACCATTTGATAAAATACTCCCACAAAAAACATAGTGAGTATCATTTAAGAAGATATCTAGTCCAAATATTGGATAGAATTATGAATCCCAATCCCGATGTTATACTCTTGAATATATATTCAAACTCCTTTACATCAGAACATCAAATTTTATTACGTTATCTTCTTTTTCCTACTAAGAAATTTTTACGAGTACATCATCTTCATTTTTTGAATCCTTTAAATCAAATTTTTTTCCTTTGAATCAATGTAACAATTTCATTTTTTATCAAATGTATCCAAACTCTTTTAGGAAAAAGTTTTATTCCCTTCACTATGGTAAACACATGTATAGATTTGCATTCCTCTTTACCATCACATCAAAAACACTTTTAGGATAAATTGTATTCCATATCTTTATGGAAAATACTATAACTCATTATATTTATCTTTACATCCACATCCTAAACTCCTTTAGGATACCTAATGATATATTTTTTGTTTTGGGTGGAATAAACCATTAGGTAACGGTGATTTTCAATTTTTATGGTAAAAAAATTAAACACTTTACATTTTTATTTACTTTCATATATCATAAAAGTATTTATAATATTACAATAAGCATCGCTAAAATGTATAATAATGAAATCCTTCAGTTTAAAATTGTATTCACTCTCTCAGATTAACTTAATATAGATATTTACATTTTTCATTACTATCACAAATCACAAATATTTAGGATATAAATTAAATAACCAATTAAAATAAATATGGTAAAATCTTTTAATTGTTTTCTTTGGAAATATATATGTTAAAAAATACTCCCACTAGCCTCTTAGAAACTATATTCTATTGAGAATATCGTTCCAATTTTCAATAAACACATATTTTAGTTAGGAAATGAAACTTTTTTCAATTTAGTATGAATATCTGAAAAATAAAATATTGTTTACATTTCTCATATGTGGTTTCCATTGGGTTTGGAACAAATTAATTGGAAAATAATATTTTATTAAAATATTCCACTGATGGGTGGAAGGAACATATTCCCACATATTTTAACAAATATTTTACTATAAACTTTTATCCTAGATGAATTTTTTTCAATATAATCATCTCTTCTCATGTTATAGAAATTTATGAATCACAAAACTTGTGTAATCCATTAATCATCTCGAACACGATAATAAAAAATATTTATTATAAAATATATTATTCTATCTCTGAGCCTAGACCTCCCTAGGGTACCCCTCAAGATTTGTTCGTGGCCTAACTAGCTCCCCCTACCCCAGAGAACAAGATTATTCCCTTTTTTACCCCTCCAGATGATGGTTCTAATAGCCAAGAGATGGAGTGCATTGCTCTGATGGCCTCATCAGTGGACTAGGTGTTCTTTGGTCACTTCTGCAAACCAAGCCAGTTTCTTTTAGGAGGGATCCTGCTGGAAATAGTATTGGGTCGCCCCTTAGGCTCTCAGTGGATCCAAGGCTACCCTCACCAAAGGCTAAAAGATCCCTAAGTTCTACTGGATGGCCAAAGAAAGCCAGACCAGTGCTTTTCCTTCCACCTTTAGTTGATGTCAGTGTGCAGAAAGCTGACAGTGTGGCCCAGTTGGATATCCTGGAGCCTAGGGTCCAATGACTAGAACCTCCATCACCTCTTAGTGTCGTGAGTGGTAAGACTATTAGGATGGACCCCTCTCTGGACCTGGCTTCAAATATTCACCATGCTTCAAGTCCATGAGTTTGTACCCATTTTAAAATAAGGCAGATTAGGGAAAACTCTTCCTCCCAATCCCAAGAGACCGAGGGGCTAGGGTTAAAACTAGGTGTTTTCATGTTTAATGCTAACCTTAATCATATGGAATGCCAGTGTCCTTGGAGCCCAGGTTAAATCTGCCTTCATTTCTACAAAGTTAAAGAAGAAAAAAGAGGATGTGGTTGTTGTACAAGAACATAAGCAGAAGCCTTCTAAAATCTAGGAGTTTTGTCGCAAGATCAATCTGCATGGTTCCATGTAATTGAAGATGGTTAACAAGAATATTTGGATATTCGGGTCTAAGAAAGTCTTGTTTGATCTAATATGTTCAGGTGACCAATTCATTACCATGAAGGTATCAAAGTGTGGGGAAAGTATGTTGGTCTCCTCCATGTATGGCAACTACGACACCCACAAACATGAATGATTGTGGAAATATCTTAGTTCCTTTGATCTGGGGGACTCTCCCTGGATCATGGGAGGTGACTTCAACATCGTAGCTGATTCTACGGAGATGAAGGGCAGAGGGGAATTCCCCGGGATGTCCATCTTGGATTTCATCGGCTTTATGGCTGAGAACAGTTTAATGGACTTAGGCTTCTTTGGTGATCCCTTCATGTGGTGTAATAATCAGAAAGGAGGAAGAAGGTTTTGGAGCCGGCTTAATCATGGCCTTGAAAATATCAATGCTATTTCCATGTTCCCCAAATCCAAGGTAAATCACCTTGTCTGTGGTATTTCAGAAAACTCACCACTGCTAGTTTCCCTATCCCCCATGACGGAGTCTTCAGAGGGCTTCAGGTACTACCACTACTGGACCCGCATCCTTGGCTACAAATAGATCATTAGTGAGTTGTGGTGGGAACTGATGTAGGGGCATTTGTGGGTTGCAGTCCACAACAAGCTATGTTGGCTGAAATCTGGGTTGAAAGCATGGGCCAAGGATCTCCCTCCCCCAGACCAGAACATAGAGGCAATGAAACTGAGCATCGAGATTCTAGAATCTATTCTAGAAGAGAGCTGTAGCAACATTCTTTTTGAGGAGCTCTTGGCCATAATGAACTCATGGGCGGAGATTATACTCAAGCAAGAACATGTGGCACGCGAAAGAGCCAGGATCAAGTGGTTGCATGAGGGTGATATGAAATTGGCCTTCTTCCAGGCCCATTTGAAGGAAGGAAGGTAACCCATGGAACCAAACATTTTTTTTCTAAGATGGGACTTACACACCTGATAGGGACTTGGTGGGAACCATGGAACACTCATTATTCATGGATCTCTTGGCTGGCCCCAACCCAAGGATGGCCATGGGGTACCCTTGTGGCAATTCAGCCATATGGGAGGTAGTGATCAAATCTATCTCGGTCAAGGAAAATGCTTATCTTGAAAGGACCCTTGGCGTGGATGAAATCAACTTGGCTATGATTAACCTCAATCTAGAGAGCTCCCCCGTCCCTGATGGCTTCCCTGTCTCTTTTTACAGGGATGTGTGGGAGGTGGTTAAGAATGATATAAAAGCAACGGTCCAGGATTTCTTTCAGGGTTGTAGCCTCCTGAGGGTTGATTGTGCCACAAACATAGTGCTCATACCGATGGTTAGAGACCCCTCCGCTCTCTCAAACTATAGAACAGTGAGTATGTATAATCTTCCCTAAAATATTCTGGCCAGTATCATCAACCTAAGGCTATCCAAACTCCTTCCTCACTGGAGTTCTATTGAACAACATGGCTTTATTAAGGGTCGGTCAATACAAGGGGCCACTGTCTTGGCCCAAGAACTTATGATAGATATTAACACAAAGATTCATGGATCAAATATGGCTATCAAATTGGATATGAATAAGGCCTATGATAGAATAGAGTGTGGATTCATTAGCAGAGTCTTTTCAAAGATGGGTATCTTTTATAAGGCCTTAAATCTCATTTTCATATGTTTCAGCTCCTCCTGGATGGTTGTGTCCTTCATGGGAATGACTCATGGCTTTTTCAAGTCCCCCCGAGGGCTTCGGCAGGGAGACCCAATCTCACCCAGCATCTTCATTATTGCTTAGGACACACTTAGTCGTCTCATTAACATGTGTTTATCCAATGCTGACTTACTCCATTATCACAGAAAGTTAAAAATCCCTCTAATTTTACATCTGATTTTCATAGATGAAACTTTTATTTTCATCAATGGTGGATGGAGATCTGTTAATGGAATTAAGAAAATTCTTGAGGAATACTGTTACTGGAGTGGGTAGGTTTTCAATAATGCGAAACATAACCTTTACATCTCCAATAATTGTCTAACTAGCAGAGCTTCTTCTCTTTGTATAAGGCATGATATGCACCGTGGGTCCTTTCCCATGGGTCACCTTGGAACCCCAATTTCCTCAGGGAGACTCCGGATTTGAGACTTCTTCCATATTGTGGGAAAGATCGCAGGGAGGGTCCTTAACTGGAGGAACCATTTCTTTTACTTTGGGGGATAGATCACTTTATTTAATAGTGTTCCGGCGGCTATCCCCATTCATGCAATGGGCTCTAATGTTATGCCAAAAGGATTCATTAGAACCATTGATAATATCTTGGCTCACTTTTTGTGGGATGCTCATTCTGAGGGGAATCGTCAATGGGTTTCGTGGGAAAGAATGGAAAAGCCAATCCAAGAGGGGGGAGTTTAAGTGAGGAGCCTTGATTATACACTGCACTATATGCATGCCAAGATGGCATGGTAAATGATCGAAGGGAAATCTAAATGGGGGAAGTCCATGTCCTACAGCTGGGTGGGGGAAGAGGAGTACACTGGTGAAAATGGTTACCCGTTTGTTCTAGAATTTCTCCTATCATCAATATCCTAAAACCTCACTCCTGCTGGATTGTGGGGCAGGGAAAGATCCACTTATGAAGTCATAATTAGGTTGGCTCTATCATTGGATTTCTAGGCTGCCCAGCCCCCTTTATAACCTTTAAAGAAGCGAGTCTCCACCCCTCTTTTACCAAAGTTGTGCTGGACACAGAACAATAGGAGATCCTCAACTCAATTGGTATTAACGCAGACCCAGATACATGCATATTCACTGGTGCATCCTTAGGTTGCTTCTCTTCCAAGGATTATTGAAGGATCTCGGCTTCGCAGGACCCTTGAGATATCTGGAACACCACTGTTTGGTTCAAGAATATCCCTTCTAAATATAATTTCCTGACATGGAGAATCCAGAACTATGAGGTAACTAAGGATGAGTAGGTCAAGAAAGAAGGAATCAGTCTGGCCTCCAAATTCCATTGTTGTTGTAGCCAGTGTGAAGAGAGCACAACCCACCTATTCTTCGAGAGAGAGTGGGAACACATAGTATGGTTGTTCTTAGAGCCTTCATGGTGTGATCCTTTGGTTTTCAAGGTGATTCACCTTTCTGGACAGGTGGTTCCAGAGGATGGATTGTTCGGATATGGAAAGGATAGCGCAGTCTCTCATTTTCAGTGCAGGGTGTTGGAGCTTGTGGCATTCCAGAAACTAGTCCCGTTTTGAAACCTCCACTCATACTACACGGTCCATTATAGTGAGCATGCAGAACCTATTGCTGGACATAGTAACACTCATACACAATTGGCAGGAGGCTCCCTCGTTGAATTTGTTGTAGGTATGTTCTCATGTGGTTAATCCTCCCTACAACAGGCCGCAAGGGAAGTGGATATGCTGGTGCCCTTCGGCATCAGGCAACAAGCTCCACATGGATGGTTCCTACATACTAGGTGATATGAGAGGAGGGGGTGTGGTTCGGGACAGGTGTGGAAGTGTTGTGCTGGTGTTCCCTGCTTTTTATGGGAAAGGCACCCCGCTTCATGCAGATGCCAAAGCCCTACTCACCGGAATATCCCTTTGCGACCAGAGGGAAATTGTGATCACTCTAGCAGAGACAGATTCTCTAATGCTTTATAAGTCTCTGAATGGAAAAGGTAACACACCTTGTTCAATATCCTTCACGGTTGGGAAATGTCACACTCTCCTCCACAATGTCAGAGTGACTCACACATGGCGGGAGGGGAACATAGTTGCGGATCACCTGGTGTCAATAGCAATCTCAGGCTCTAAAATCACCTGCATCCCTTTGACCAATCTCATGAAACCCAAGGGGGTAATTTCATAAGAGGATAATCTCTTGGTTTACATTACTTTAGACCCCATAGTTCATGGGTTCCTTGGTGCTTGTCTCTTGTTTTGTTTTTCTGTATGCTTTGCTTGTTCCCTTTTTCCTCCTAATAAAAATTTGATGATGATGATGATTTGATCTTGATAAAATACATTACATTAAAATCTTTGATATATTAACTATTAACTTTATCATAGGAATATAATTTATATGATCAATCAGTTATTCCTTTGATTTTGAACTCCTGTATATTTACAACACTTTGAAAAATATGCATTCCCTATCATATACCGTTTATAATTGATGACTTAATTTCAATAACATCCATACCTGATGTATAAATTCCACAGAGTTTCGCTAAATCCGTCAAGTATGTCCTGGATAATCCAATAATTTTAATTATTAATCTTACGTACTAACAAATATAGGTTTCAATGAACATGATTGGCATCTTAATGAATTTTTTTTGTACATTTCAACTAACATTTTCACTTCCAGTTTGAAATTTTAACCACTTGTAATATAAAAAGAGTTCTAGAAATCAGACATCATATACCCAGTTAATCCATTTTCATAACATTAATAATATTAGGAAAACATTCCTTGAATTCATTCAATTTTTTCTAAAATTTTCATAAATGATAATGGTATGAATTATATCACAAGAAAAATCCATTTTAATTCTCATTAAATCATGTTATATAAATAAATCCAACCATAAAGAATTCATGTTATTAATGTAGGACTACCATTTCTCTAATACTTGAGTTCCCTCATCAATCTGTATGCCTCAATTCATAATCATCTTTTGACCATTATGTGATTTAAAAAAAATAAAAACTTAATGATGATATCATATATCAATTAGAATAATAGTTTTGAATTCAGAAACCATATAACATTATGTAAACCTTGAGACAATAACATATTCAATAATATTGAATATTATTTGACATACACAATCATATTATGTGTATGAGAGTAAGAATACATTGTTAATTTTATATATAATTCATATGAAACCATAATTTAATCATTCAATCATTCCATAAGAATATTGATATTATTGTTGAAAAACTTTAACACTTTATTTCTTGGGAAGGATCTATTTTATTACATATAATATTACTCTTGCTGAAGAATTTTTCTTAAGCTACCAGTCTTATGAGTTTTTTATTTTAATCTTCTCCTTTAAGTGGTTAATATAATGTTTATTTTGAAGATTATGCTGCATTTTTATACAATATATATTCTTATCATATTAATATCATGAATTATATCCTTTCATCAAGGAATTTTAATGAAAATGGTCCCACTAAAAATAGTGACCCCTACCATCATATCCATTTATTTAGATAAGATCCATATTTCACTAAGAAATGAGTTGTCATTAATGATTCTACCATTACTAAGATATTTTTGTAGGGCATCATCCCAATAAAAATATTCATGATTATTGGATAGTTTATTGGATTACCCATTATCCACATTGATTATATGAATTCAGGTTACATTATTTCTTTAGTGAGATAATAATATTAGGGTCTCCCTACAAGTGTAACAAAAAGAAAATAACAAAGAAAAGCTAACAAAGGATGATCAAGGGGCTCAAAAATGTAGAATGACCTACCCAACTATATAATCCAATGTTACAATGAACATTCCTGACCCAAGATAATCCAACAGAATATAGCTTTAGTATGACCCACCAGATCAGATAATCAATCTATTTCCATGTTTTTTGTTGGAAGGAATCACAGACATAGTATTTGAGGAGTTTTTAGACACATCAATTTATATAAATCATATGTATATTAAATTAATATTTTAAATCATATATAATCATTATCATAATATATTTTATTCCCTTTTGTGTACGAATTATTTTAAGGATCTAGTTTTGGAATCCATATTTCAACTACTAAATGAATGTGTTCGAATGAAAATAATGTGTAAATAGTTAGAAAACTGAATAGTCTATGTAAACCACCCAAAAACTATAAGTCAATTACATTCACATATATCAATATGAATCATATGATTAAAGTACATAAAAATTTCTTTTAAATTCATAGTGTTATATTATTTTTATATACACCACATGTGTATGTTCAGAGTGACATATAATCTACCCCATTCATTTTCCTTGACATAGAAATGATAAAAGAATGGTGGTGGTCCAACCCCATGTCCCTCTAATTGGGGGTATTTAATCAATAAATAATTCAATTAATGAAAGAATATAACAACATATTTTACCATATTATTCCCAAAAAATATTATCAATATCAAAAATAAAAATACAAACTGTGGTCAAGGTAGTTCAGAAATAATTTTTATGGTTCGAAACCTAGAATAATATGCAAGTCTCTATCTTAGAAATGATTTATCATATAAATGGAAATACAAAATATTCCTATTTAATAAACTATATACTAAACATTAATATCATTTAAATGTAACAAATTAATAATTAATTCATTTACTTTCCTATAAATGATACATTTATGAACTAATCATAAATATATGCTAATTATAAATATTTTAAAACATAGTAATAATATAAAAATTTATACTAAATTAAATAATAAACCCTTTATTTTTTACATTAAATGGAATTTATATGATATTTCTGAAATTATAAACATTTTATAATTCAATATTTCTTATAAAATCATTTTATATAATCAAAATATTATATATATTTTTCAATTTAAAAACATTTTATAAATCCCCACTTGTGATTTATAAAACTTTTATTTCTAGATGATAAGGTATGCCATTTAATTTTCAAAATGTATTTTCAAATTTTAACCACTAATATTTGGGAAAAATGTTTCATTAAGATTTATTTGACTAATTATAATTTTTTTAATTGATTATTTTTTAGCAAACCTATTGTAAGAACTAGAGTTTCCATTTAAGGTAAAGATCCCTTATTTTTTAGTTTAAATACTTAAATATAGCCGAATGTGAATACACATTTTGTTCATAGAAGTTTTGGGGGTTTCTGGGGCTTATTCAGAGCCTGGAACCCATGTTTAGAGTGATTTAAGCATGGCACATTGTAAGTGTAAACTATGCATGACAGACCACATAGTCTAACAAACCCTGAAAGGGGTGGATAGTTAGCAGATGTATGAGGCCTGGTTAGTCCAAACCATGTGTAATGGGCCACATGTCCATTTGGATAGGTTTGAAATTTATGTAGATATTGAAAGAGGATTTTCACATGGTTTCCACATTGTTGGTCAAATAGTGTGAGGAAACAGTGAAAGGTGCCCTTCTTCGACAATATACCATTCTATTTGGCTCACAATTTGTCAAACTATGCACCTTAAATGTGAGGAACCTATTAAATTGAGAAATTTTATATTTTAAATCAATTTAATCTCATTTTTAAACCTAATTTTAGGTTTTCATTCAACAGAAAACAACATGAAACTTTAAGATCCCTCTTCGAAGACTATCCTTAGATTTGAGGATTCTTTGTGACAACCTAAACATTTATGAATAAAATTCCCCTTCTTCTAATTAAATGTCTTGTGGATATAGAAAACACATGAAATATTTTTGTTTTATTATATTCAATTGGATTTAAATGAATGTTATGTATCCTTACTATTGATAATATAATCGTTGAACAGTGATCACATGACAAGTATAAATATATGGTTTTAATAAATCATTTTGACACATACAAAAGAAGTGATGGCCTCAACTAGTAGGATCATACCCTATGAACCCCATTTATCATATATTATGAGGGAGATAACATTTTTGGGCTTTTCAGTAGACCATGCCCAAGCCGATATCAAACAACTTAAGCATGAGAAAAACCCATTTATAGTAGAATTTCAAGATCATCAAGATCAAGTCCCAAACCATGTTCACTGAACGCCCCCATGAAAGAACCACCATCAGACACCTTACTGTTAGAGTGTATCCTAGTGTAACAAATGGATATGTAACAAGACCCTATAATTATGATTTTGTTAATTATTTTTATATATAATAATGATCATACTTTCATTTTATTATTGTTACTTTGTAAATGATTTTTAAAGCATAAATAGTATTATTGGTTTTTATTCAAAGTCAATTAAAAAATAAATTTTGATGTATTAATGGATTTTTGAGTTAAATAATATTTTAGTAAAATATGAGTATTAAATTAATTTTATTAAATAGAAATGATAATATATTTTTTTTGAAGTCGATTATAATTTTTATTAAGGGTTGAAAACTGTTTTTGTCAAAACCCATTAATTTTCAATAAATGTCAGTTTTTATTTTAAAAGTGAATGTTCACATATTTATAAAATTATTTAGATAAAATGGATATTATTTTTGGAATCACGATGTTGAAATTATAGAATGGTTAGTTTTTATTAATTTTTTGAGACAACTGAATTTTTGGATAAAAATTAAATACCATATAAATATATAATGTGTTTTATGACATCATAATGAACCAATGATGATGTACTAAAATACTATAAAAGGTATCTTCTACCAAATATATTTTTTATATTAAAATAATTAAATTTTGGGTTTATTTTATTTATTTTATAATTCCTTAGTGAATCCTCCGGGACATATAAAATATTTTAAGATTTTAAGATCAATTCCTTTAAAGTGTTATTCACCTCCACATAAGAAAGGAAAATATATTAACATATTTTCCCCTTGAATTTTAAAATAATTTATACCACTCCCCTTTCTAGAAACAATGGTCAAAAACCATTGGATGGTTTTTGGTTTTGAATATTTTACTATGTAGTGTCCAAAACTAAAATAATAAATAATTCCCCCACCATTCCTATATAAACCCACCAAAGAATTCATTTCTTTTCACTAAATATATTTAAAGATTTACCACCCTATTCCCCATACTCCCTAGAGTCCTCCCAAGGTTCACCAAGCTCCCAAGAAGCTTCCCCAAAGCCTTTGTGATCACACATCCATGTAAGGGATCTCCCCCTCTCTTTTTTTCTTCATGAACATCTTTTATGTCATGCCTTTTAATTTCCATTTTTTTGATTTAGGATATGTTCTTCCATAATTCATTACTATCTATTTAACATATACATGATGGTATCTTCATTTTACTCCCTTTAACTCCCTTATTATCCGTTAAACCACCTGTTACTATGCTGAAATTCTGTAAGGGATTTCTCTCCTCTCATTTCCATTCAAGAAATTATTTTAAATCATGCATATAAATTCAATTTCACATATTGGGATATTATTTTACATGATACCCTTACTGTCCATCCCATGTATAAATTATGAGAGGCCCCTTTCACTCTCATGATTCCACTTTATGAATTTGTATATAACGTTATTATGCTGCCAAAATTACTCCGTGATTTTCCCTACAAAAATCATCGTGTAGTGAATACCATACCCTTTCCTCTATCAAGGGTGTTCACCTTTATAAACAAATACTTTTCAAATGGTGACTTACACGTATTAATTCCACATTCCTTGATCATTTAATAAATAATGATGTTGAATGAATACATGTTATATGATATATGTGGCACATTTAAGAATTAGATTTAAATGATTATGAAGGGTGTTCTCTAATAACACTCCAATTAATTGGGTAATGATTAGTATTATGACATGTAATTTTGGGATAGGGGTATACCAGATTCTTTTTTTAATGACTCGGTGTTTTAATTTTTTTTCCACATTTCCTTGTTATGAATATCATGCTATATCATGAATTTATGTTCATGTTTCTTTTTTTCTCTATTTGACATGCCTATTGTCTAACATGTATTATATTCCTCATGAAATGCCATGTTTATTCACTTACTGGTCTTTATAGCTCACCCCTATCTTATGTCTTTCATCAGGATATCCCATGCAGTGTTATGTATGAAATAATTTTGTAGTCATGTAAAAGTTGTTTTCAATAAAGATATTGTATTACATGTTTTATGTTGTTATATAATTTTCCTATGCCCCAAATACACTAGACCAATCGATCTTACAAGTTGAATTAATTTAAATTTAATGTAATAAATCATGTTTAAATATGACATAAATTGAAGGGTTGTTATAATTGATATTATAGGATAGGTTTAGTTATTTTTGGGATTCAAATTAGAAAACTCTAGTGAAATCCATAGGGATAAGACAACGTATAAAAAATAAATCCCTAAATTTTGGTGAGTATAGAGTAAGTGGTCTTTCAAGAAAATACATCTCTGTTTAGATACGAACATGTAGAGGTGGATCTTGTACAAATGTATCTAGGTGTAAAATCTAAAGACACCGATTTGAGCTAGACTTGAATAGGAACTGGTGCATGACAATGAGCCTCGCATCACTCTTGGTTCTACATTCCTTGGGGATATTATTCTGAAAATTAATAATCTTAGTACAAAAAAAATATTATCGGAGAAAAAAATCCCCTAAGAATATATTTTAGGAAGTATATCATGGACAACCTAGATCAAAGCATAGAAATCCATAAGTTAAAGAGATAAATTTGATTTATAAGTTATCCCTTTTTTCATTGGATTCCCCTTTATGTGTTTCACTACATAAGATACTAATCCCTATGTCTATATCAGATAAAGTAGAACCAGAACAAAAAATGTTAAAGGTAGGGTTATCATCCATAGTTCTACACATTCTTTTATATCCTGAATGTTTAGAATAACAATATAAACACTACCACAATGAATAGATATAGTGATGTTGGTGAAAATGAAAAATGGAGGAATTATAGAATCCCATACATAGGAATCCTACCATATCACAATTTTTTGATTGAACTTCCCGATGAACCTCATCATACTTCCCTTGGTGGAATTTTATGAAATTCATGGCATGGATTAGCTTTCCATATATAGATCCAACATTAATTTCTATATGAGTTAAATCACAATCCATATGGTGAATCACCCCCGATTCTACACAAGTTCAAGGATAAGGATGAATCTTATTTAGCACTATCATCTCAAGCATGGATATTTATACCCTATGGGCCTGCATATCTTTCTTAGATGATTGATTCTAAGGAAGGAATAATCCTCGAAGACATGCCTATTGTGAGGTAATTCATTAATGTGTTTCACAAGGAATTTCTTGGTCTTCCTTCTAGAATAGATGTTGAATTATTGATTGATCGTATACGTGGGGTGCTTCAAATATCCAATACTCCATATATAATTGTTATTGTGGAGCTTGAGGAGCTAAAGAAACAACAACAGAATAATCTAGATAATGGTTTTATATACCCAAGTGGTTCACCATTATGAGATTTTTTTAATCATTAGTGTTTCTTAAAAGAAGGGAATGGGATGTAAGTTGATGAATAATGCAAACTTCATTACCTATGCATCAAGGTAGTTGAAGATTCATGATAAAAAATACCCCACTCATGATCTGGAGTTGGTAGTTGTGATCTTTACATTGAAAATCTGGTGGCATTATCTCTTTTGGGAGAAATGTAAAATATATACGGATCACAAAAGTCTCAAATATATATTCATATAGAAAGAGCTCAATATGAACCATCAAATATGGTTAGATCCCATCAAGGATTACGAATTCTCAATCCATTACCACCCTGGGAAAGAGAACAAGGTGGAAGATGCTCTATGTAGAAAGGACACAACAATTCTGTCATAGATTAGAATTTAAAAGGATCCAATCATCATATATTCGATGAAGAAGGAAATGTGAATCATAAAGAAAGGAAAATCATCAATAATTTCACAAATTATTTATCAACCATCTCTTTTGGAAGGGTTAAAGGATGCTCAAAAAGGTGATTTCGGAATTGAGAAGAAAGTGGAAACTATCAGAAAAGGTAAATCCTCAGAGTTCAATGTTAATGGAGAAGGAATTGTGAGATTTGGGTCAAGACTATATTTTAAATAAAATATAGTGTTAAAGAATTAAATATTTGATGATGCACATAGTTCATATTTTTCCATTCACCCAGGAAACATGAAGATGTATCTGTATCTCTAGGATCACTATTATTTGGATAACATGATGAAGGAGATCACTAAATATTCATCAATGTTCCTGGTATGTTAGCAAGTGAATTATGAGAGGCATAATTCTAAGGGGAATCTACAACAATTACCCATACCAATATAGGAATTAGAAAACATCCCCATAGACTTTGTCACTTGACATACAAAGAGATAAAATGTAAATAATTCTCTCTGGGTTGTTATGGATCGT
Source organism: Viscum album (assembly GCA_963277665.1). Taxonomy (NCBI): domain Eukaryota; kingdom Viridiplantae; phylum Streptophyta; class Magnoliopsida; order Santalales; family Viscaceae; genus Viscum; species Viscum album. The sequence goes on from OY728130.1 coordinate 302,834,609, forward strand.
CTTATAAAAACATCACACTTCATTACAAATCCAGAGGATTTATCACTATATGAACTAGCACAGATATACATCACATAAGTGGTGAGTTTGTATGGAGTACCACTATCAATTATGCCTGATCAAGATCCAAGATTCACGTCTAAGTTCAAGAAGAGTCTCCAATATGCTCTAAACAATTTGTTGTACTTCAGAATGACCTATCACCCTAACACTGAGGGTCAATTTGAGGGGATTATCTAAACACTTGTGGAAATGTTGAGAACTTGTTCAATTTACTTAAAATTTAGATGGTACTAACATATTTCTTTGGTGGAGTTCTCTGAAAATAATAGTTTGCACTCAAGCACCCACTTGGATCCTTATGAAGCCCTTTATGGGAAAAAGTATAGAACACTGACATGTAGGGATGAAATCTGGGAATGAAAACTACAAGATCTGGATATGGTTGATGAAATGGTGGAGATAATAAAGACCATCCAGAAACATATCAAAACTACTAAGAGTTGACAAAAGTGCTATGCTGACACAATCGTCGATGAGACCAATATTTTGATGTTGGAGACATGGTATTTCACCACATATTTCCACATAAGATATTTACATGATTTGGGATGAAGGGAAATCTTATTCTAAGGTACATCCACCCTTTTGAGATCCTTGATTGCATCGAGGCAATGGCCAATCGACTAACACTCCCATCAAACCTGTCTGAAGTACATGACATATTCCATGTATCACTCTTGATGATGTACATACTAGGCCCATCACATATGCTCAATCCATAGGTGGTACAATTAGATAATAACCTCTTCTATGGAGAGAAGCTGGTGAACATCTTAGATCATACATAAAAAGTTTTATGAAATAAGACAATTCCCCTAGTCAAAGTGTTGTGGAGAAACCACAATTTTGAAGAGGCAATGTGGGTACAGAGGAAGTGATGACGCATAGTTACCCTCCTATGTTCTAGTGTAGGAAAAGGAACTTTCAAGGGAGAAGTTACTTAAGGGGTATGGTTGCAACGAACCGAACATTTATGAATAAAATTTCCTTTATTTTAATTAAATATATTATGTATATAGAGAACACATGGACTCATTTTGTTTTATTGTATCCAATTGGATTTAAATTACCACTATGTATCCTTACTTTTGATTACATATCCATTTAATAGTGATAACATGACTACTATAAATATAGGGTTTTAACAAATCCTTTTAACCCAAACAGAGGAAGTGATGGCCTTAACAAGTGGATCATACCATATGAGCCCATTTATTAGAGATTTTGAGGGAGATAGCATTTCTAGTATTTTCCCAAGACCAAGACCAAGAATATATCCATCAACTTATGCCTGAGCGAAACCATTTACGGGAGAAGTTAATGATCATCGAGATCACATCCCAAACCATGTTCACCAAACGACCCCATGAAATCCCCACCATAGAACACATTACATTTAGGAAGTGTTCTAGTGTAATAAAAGGATATGTAACAGGACCCTAGAATTATGATTCTGTAAATTATTTTCTAATTGAAAAATCAAAATACGTCCGTTTTATTATTATTACTTTTTAAATGAATCCTAATGAAAAAATTGTATTTTTGGTTAATATTCAAATTCAATTAAGAAATATATTCTGATGAATTAATGGATTTTTGAATTACAAAATATTTTAAAAAATATTATTATTAAATTACTTTTCTTAAACTCAAATGATCATATAATTTTTATGATGTCAATTGTACTTTTTATTAAGGTTTGAAAACTATTTTTTCCAAACCTGTCAATTTTGAATAAATGCCTATTTTTATTCTAAAAGTGCAAATTCAGATATATAGAAAATTAGTTAAATAAAATTAATTTTATTTTTGGAATCAGGATGTCGAATGTATCCAATGGTGAATTGTTCATATTTTTTTGAGACATTAAAATTTTTGGGTAATAATTACATACCATATAAATATATAATGTGTTTTATGACATCATAATGATCAAATAGTTACGTAATAAAATAATATAAAATGAATATTAGGCCAAATATATGTTTTCCTTTTAAATAATGTAATTTTAGGTTTATTATATTTAATTTATAAAATCTTAGTGAATCCTCCATGACATATAAAATATTTTATGATTTTAAAATCATTCTCTTGAAATTCTGACTCACCTCCCCATAAGAAAGGTCAATATTTTAATATCATCAGACCTTAGCCTTTAGAAATAATGTATACCACTCCTATTTTATAGAAACCATAAAAACAGTGGGATGGTTTGTGTTTTTGAATATTTTATTGTGTAGTTTCCAAAACCAGAATAATAATGAATTCCCCCACCTTTCCTCTATAAACCAACCCAAGAGCCCATTTATCTTCACTCAAGCTCATTTACTCTTGACAACCATTTGAAACCCCCTCCCTATAGTACTCTCAAGCTTCCCCTAAGCTCCCAAGAAGCCTACCCCATGCCTTTGGGATCACACATCCAAGAAAGTGATATCCCTCTCTCATTTTTCTTCAAGCACTTCTTTTATGTCATGCCATTTAATTTCCATTTTCTTTACTTGGGATATGTTCATCCATACCTCCTTATTATCCATTTGATGAAAATTTTTGGATATTCCTAACCATTATATGGGGTGAATAAGTGTTTGGGAATTTTTAATTCAATTACAACTAGTTATCCCTTTACCTCTCAGAACTCGTTGGATCTTGATTCTCTTTCCCCATTCCCTTTAACAAGAATATATATGAAAAATATTAATTGATATCACAAGATATTTTTACAAGTTTTACTACTTAATAATATTAGATAGTCCTTGTAACAGTATATAAATTCTCCAACCACAAAACCAATAGAAAATAATCCTTTGAATGTGGTTATAGTATGTAGGAAATTCCCTTTCACTTGTAATGAACTATATTCAATTTCAATTTGATGTTTAACATATCTTGGAATTATATTTATACAACCTAAGATTATAGTATCCAATTTCTTTTTATAGTTATTTATAAAAATAAGACTGCATTCCACCAAATGATACATCTATTGGACGTCAATGTGATGCTTTGTTCATCCACAAACATCTTATTAACGTGGTTACTTTCATAATAAGAGGAAAACAACCTTCATATCATTTACAGTAGAAAAATATAATCTACGAATTCTTCTTCATCACTTAGTCACATTAATATGAATATGTTGTGGATAGAGAAAAGTTGAATTATTTCTACACCAAATGATATTCAACTGAATAAAGATAGTTCACTCACATCTTCTTATAACTCCGATCTTGGACACACATAAATATTAAATAGTGTATAGAGGGGTGTTTATCTCTTTCTTATTTAGTTTAAAAATAGACTTCATTGAATATTATTCTTCTTAATACTAGATTCACAAACATAATTGATATTATTAATGAAATGATAGATCATCTCATCTTAGCATCATCACAATTTTACTACTCTGAATAAGAAGCAATTGATAATCGAGAAACCTCTTTCCCTTCTTCAGTCTCGATGATCTAAATGTTATTTTGGAATTAAATCTCAGACATAATTGATACAAAATAAAAATAATTGTGTGTAGTATTGACTCTCTCTTAATGAAGTTGATTGTCTGTAAAAAAATCATACAATTAACTGAACATTTCACATCATCTTTTTCATTTTTAACTATTTTTATGGGTTTACTGAAACATGTAAACCTTATCACATGATTTACATTTATTAAGAGTTTATAAATATATAACCACATGTGCATATGGTTTTTTGTATGCATACATGTAATTTTTCATTTATATCAATCCCCTTATTATTATACCTTATTCACACAAGTTCACACATTGTATAAAATTGTTATTCTTGTTCATATCCATTCACATATCAAAGCATGCATTCACTATTACTTCTCTTCGCATACATTGATATATAAACACAATGTATTTTTGTGCTCACTTTATTGTCTGAACTCCACCTTCTATTCCCTTCATGAAATTATAGTTGTGTGCACACTCTATCCATAAATATTACACCTTCACAAGACCCGAATCCATTTAAGGTTCGGTTCCCATTCATAGGACCTTCAGGCTAGTATTCAAGGAGGCCTCTACCATTTCACAACACAACATTGTGCTTATGTTTCTTCCTTAACAAAAGATATAATTCCTTCACATAGAAAACATAGAGCACTAGAATCATGTGTATACACAGAATAATTATTAATTATTAATTACTAATGGGTCCGAAATATGTGCATGGAAAAAACACACAAAGACCACAACAATGCCAGAAGTGGTTGCTTTCCGAAGCACCTTTGTGTAGCTCTTCAACACCATGGCCAGTGTAGAGCCCTTCATCACCATGGATGACTCAATTTAGAAGCCTCCTCTGTGAATATCATAGAGGAAAGAGACAGTCAACTATGTGGTTATGGTGAAATTGATGGAAGTCTGCACGCCATGGAGGGAAGATGATCAACTGTTGGATTCCTTGGAAATTGAAGTAATCCTCTATGAGAACTATGGAGGGAATGAAGGAAGCCTCTATGCAACAGAGGGGATAACGGTCAACTTCATGGTTATGAAAAACATGATGCAATCTACCTCCAATAGAGAAGGTAAAGCGGCTTCGTAACATGCTTTCATAGCTTCACGCTCCCCTAGCACCTATAAATACCTTTCCCCCCTCACTCTAAAGGAATCGACACCATGAACCTTCACCTTCCGAGATACAAAATTCAAAAGCCCCATTTTATTTGAGAACCATCTAAAAAACGAATCATCTGAGGTACCTGAGCATTGATTTTTTTTTCTTTACTCATGTTTACCCTCTCTTCAAATATGAATTCCCTTCACAGATATTACGAGCCATCTCCTATGAAGAAGACCCCCTTGGGTACTTGGGACTTTACGAAGCACCCACGCTTCACGAAGCACCCTCCAAAAACATGTTTACTCCATGTTGAATCCGAGATGATATACATTTGGAAGACCTCCTCTTTGCAAATACATAACTATTGTGACCCTTTGTGCTTTTCAAAGCCCAATGTTTGGTGAAACCAAATTGTAATGACTCAAACATTCATGAATAAAATTCCCTTTATTTTATTTAATTAAAAGTATTATGGATATTGAAAACACATTCATTTTTTTATTTTACCCAAATTTATTTAAATGATCGTTATGTATCCTTACCATTGATAATATAGTCGTTGAAAAGTGATCACATGACTAGTACAAATATACGGTTTTAACAAAACCTTTCGACACAGACAAAAAATTTGATGAACTAATCTGATATACTTGAGCCGTACGAAGCTCATTTTTTGATTCTCGGAAAGGTGGTAGAATTATTGGGCTTCACTCTTCACAACTCCCAATTTTATCATCAATAAGTTAATCTTGAACCGAATTTCCTATGAGAGAAGTGGAAGTTAATAGAGACCCAAGAGTCTATCATCATCTCACACCTTACCCTTAGGTCATATGCAGGTTTTACAAGGGTTTATGTATCAAGAACTAAATTAATTTTTTGTGTAATCCATTCTATAAATTAAAATATTATTCCATCAATTCTTGTATGAGAATAGTTTCTCTTAAAAATATAATGAATTAGATAAATTGATTTTTTTGGGTAAAATTGTACTTTTTAGAAATATAAAAATTATTATATTAAATAGATGTGTTATTAATATTTCTATTATAATAGTGTTATAATAAAAATCCTTTTAACAATTTTTGGATATTATTTTCTTTATTGTTCTTACTCTATAAATGATTATGTATTCAATTTGATAAGAATTATATTTTTATACAACAAATCCAAAAATTTATTTTTAATTAGAGAATTTATTTTTAGGAATTATTATATTTTTGGAATAAATAATATTTTAATAATATATTATTATTATATAATTTTTAAATATAAATTATCATATAAATTTTATGAAGTCAAATGAAATTTTTATTATGTGTTGGAAATTGTTTTTCTCACAACCAATTAATTTGTAATAAATAATAGTTTTTATTTTATAAGTGTTAATCCAAATATTTAGAAAATTATTTAGATAAAATGAATATTATTTTTTTAATAATGATGTCAAAATTATCCAATGGTGATTTTTTCATAATTTTCTGACATAATCAAATTTTTGGGAAAAAAATAAAATACAGTATAAATATATAATGTGTTTAATGATATTATAATGACCCAATAGTGATGTAATAAAATACTATAAAAGGTATATTAGACCAATATATGTTTTACCTTTAAAATAATGTGATTTTATATTTTTTTCTTTATATTTATAATGCCTTAGTGGACCCTGTAATTCATATAAAATATTTTAACATTTTAAAATGATTTCTATGAGGTTTTGACTCACCTCCACATAAGAAAGCCTATTATATTAATAATTTAGGTCATTTGAATTATTAAATAATATTTTCCACTACCTTTTTTAAAAAACCATGGGAAAAAACCATGGGATGTGTTGTGGTTTGGAATATTAAATTTTACAGATTCCAAAACCTAATTTTGTAAAATATTAGAGAATTCGCCTCTCTTTTCCTATATAAACACACCCAAGATCCCACTTATATTCATTAAAAATCATTATAATACATCCCCAATCTAACCTCCTCTCTCTAGAATCTTCCCAAGGCTTCCCAAGCTCTCAATAATCCCCTCCTCAAGCTCTTGAAGTCACACACTCAAGTAAGGGATTTTTTCCTTTCTCATTTTTGTCCAACTTTCATTATATTGCTATACCCTTTTATTTATAATTAAAAATGTTGGGGTGTTATTTATCAACTCCCCCATACTTCTTAATTATGTTTTAATTATTAGTGACCTCTTTATCTATCATTATTATCTCTTATGTGCACCCGCTACAATGCCAAAATTTCATAAGAGTTATCCCATTTCTCCTCTTTATTCAAGTTTCTTTATTATGTTATGCCTTCTATTTCCAAATTCCATATGTTGGGACATTTATCTATATTAAACCATTAATTTACATTTCATTTAAATGTTATGAGATATCCATTTCTCTCCAATAAACCCTTTTTATTAATGATTATGTCATGTCCTTATGCTGATGAAATTGCACCATGATTTTCCATGCCAAAATAATCTTATAGTGAATACCATGCCCATTTATCTCTTAGAGGTATTCACCTTTATGTACATATACTTATCGATTTTAGTGTTTCATATATGTATTAAAAATTCGTTTATATTGTAATAAATTATGATGTTGAATTATTCAATGTTACATTTTTCAAGTGGCGCACTTATGCATGAAATGAAATGTTTATAAAGGGTGCACGCTGATAGCACTCCAATGCATTGGGTACTGTTTAGAATCAAGATAATTCATGTGAACTGAGGGTTTAATCATGATAATTCAAGTGAAATGAGGTTTTACTCATTCTAATTCAAGTGTAATGAGGGTTAGCTAATGCTAATACATGGGCAATGAGCCTTGGATCATGCTAATATCCTATTGTATATCGTTAGAACATTTCCATGTTATGATAACCATGATATATCATGCATTTATGTTCATGATTCTATTATGATCCATTTTTATGCCTATAGCCTAAAATTTATTGCATTCTTAATTTTATGCCTTTTTTACTCCCTTACTGGGCTTTATATCTCCCCCTTTTCTTATGTATGTCCTCAGGTTATCCCATTTAATGATAAGTATGAAGGAATGTGACAGTCATGTAAAAGAACATTTCAATAATGTTTTTGTATTTTAGGTCTTAAGTTTTCATTTAATGTTCCTAATTTCCTAAGACACTAGACCTCTCTATCCTCATAGTTTTATTAAGTGCATGTTTCGGTAATAATTCATGTTTATGTTTGTAATAAAGAGAAGGGTTGTTATAGTTGGTATCAAAGGATATGTTTTGTTATTTTTGGGATTACGATGAGAAACCCTAGTGAAAGCCTTAGGTATATGTATAAGTATATGAAATAGATACCTAAATTTTGGTGGGTATATATTAAGTGTTTTATCAAGAAAATACAATGATGTATGGATACAAAAAATTAGAGGTGGCTCTGGCACAGATGTATCTAGGGGTAAACCCCAAAAAAACCACTTTGATCTAAACTCGAACACAAACTGGTGCTTGACAATGGGGCTTTCTTCACTCTTAGTTAGGCACTACTGGGGCATATGCTTTGATAAATTCATAAGCTTATTATAAACCATTATTAAGGGAATAAAAAAACTCACAAGAATATACATTAGGAAATAGATCATGGATAACATTGACTGAAGACTATAAATTCATAAGTTAAGGAATGAATTTAATTTATAAGATATCCATTATTTTAATTGGATTACCCTTTTTGAGTTACCCCAAACAATCTTTTTATTCCATCTAATGGTTGGTAATAGGAGGACTTGGGCTAACAACTGATGGGAAGATCAATGAGATGACAGTTCTAATGATATTCCCAATCTAATGGGAGCAGTAATCACAACCTTTGTCATAATTCTCTATCAGTTAACTCATGTATTGAAAAGAAACATTGGTCAATATGAATTTCCACCCCCCTAAGAAATAAAAATACGAAATCAAGGGCTTCCTAAGACAAATGCCTCCTACTTTCAATGGATCATATGATCCCTCAATCACCTAAAAATGGATTAACTCTATTGAAATGATCTTCTACATCCTTAAATGTTCTGAACAATAGAAGGTTCTTCTGGATCATTATTGTATGGTGGGTGAAGCTAATCAATGGTGGACATTGATAAAAAATATGAATCCTGAGAAAGAGATCGCGACATTTGAATGGAAGGATTTCTATAAAAAATATTCGATAAATATTTTCCTTACACACTCCGAATAAAGATGGAAAGGGTCTTCCATGGACGCAAGAAAAAATATTATGAATCCATCATAGTGTACGAGGAAAACTTCACAAGGCATTCCTGATACGCCTATGGATTTTTCGTTACCCTGAATGCAGGGTTGAACACTTCATTGGTGGGACAAAACCTAGCCTATGGAAATCCCTAGCGATCTGTGACAGTGATAGTAATGAGGAAATTGTTTGATATTCACTCAACGTCAAAATGGTTATTGGAGAATCTCAAGGGTATCATGGGGAAAAGCAGTGGAAATTGGACTTTAATTTGGGAAATCTAATGGATAAAAGAAACAGTGCTATTAAATTCCCACACCACACTTTCCAATGGTTCAGAAAGAAACACCCCAAAAATTCCTAAAGGTACAAAGAAATGATATAGGAGTTGAAGAGAAGGGAACCTAGCCATTAATTTCTGATAAGAAAACCCCACTGCTTCAGCAGAGGATAGGAAATCTCCATTTGATCCTTAGTGCACTGTTCATTTCATTAAATGCAAAGAACCATGGCACTTTCAAACCAGTGTCCTAATCCAAGGGTTTACAAAGGAAACCAACAACCTCAAAGGTAGCAAGGGAGAGCTTTTTTCCATCACTAATATTCAAAAAAATACCGACAATGAAGTGGTGACAGGTACACTAGTTATTCATTCAATAATAAAAAAACATACTATTTTACTCTGCTTTTACACATTATTTTATATCCCTAAAGTTTAGTAGAACAATCACTATACCACCACAAATTATGGAAGTAGAGATGTCGGTGAGAATGGAAAATGGGGCAATTATTTCATCCCAAGAATACAACTCCTCCCCTATAACAATTTTTTGATTTAACTTATCATAGAACCTCATCATACTCTGTCTAATGGAATTTGATGAAATTATTGGTATGGATTTTTTCCCTATATTGAGCCAATATAATTTTTCATGATAGGGAAATCACTCTCCATATATAGAATCGACCCCCTGATTCTATACAAGTTAAAGGAAGAGGATGAATGTTATTTAGCACCATCATCTCAAGCGTGGATATTACTTCCCTATGAGATCTCATATCATGATAAAATTATTGAGTCTAAGGAATCAACCATCCTTGAATACATGCCTATTATGAGGGAATTTGATGAAGTGTTTCCCAAGTAATTGTCTGGTCTTCCTCCTAGAAGAGATGTTGAATTCTTGATTGATGTTATGCATGGGGATTTTTGAAAATCAAAGACTCTATATTGAATGGTTGTTGTAGATCATGAGGAGCTAGAGAAAAAACTACATGATAATTGGGATAAAGGGTTTATATGCCCAAGTGCTTCACCATGGGGTTTACCCGTCCTCTTCGTCAAGAAGAAGGATGGGTCAATGCACCTTTTCATTGATTATCGTGAGCTCAAAAAAATCACGATAAAAAACAAGTATCCTCTACCATGAATTGATGACTTGTTTGGTCAGCTATGTGGAGAAAAATACTTCTCTAAGGTGGATCTGTGGTTGGGATATTACCAAGTAAGGGTGATGAAGAAGGATATCCCCAAGACTGATTTTTGTACAAGGTACATGAACTATGAACTCATAGTAATGATTTTAGGACTCACTAATGCTCTATCAATCTTCATGGACTTGATGAATATTGTCTCCAGAGATTACCTCGACAAATTTATTGTAGTCTTTATAGACAATATTAAAATATAATCCAAAACCAAGGAGGAGGATGAGGAGAATATAATCACTTTACTAGAGACCTTGCGAAAGGAGATGATCTATAAAAAGTATAGAAAGTGTGATTTATAGTTGAAAGAATCCTTGTTCTTGGGTCATATCATCACAACAAATTAGATATATGTGGATCCTTCTATGAAAAATGAAATTGAGGGATGATTCAAGACAACATTTGTGACGGATATCCACAGATTCCTTGGGTTAGATAGTTATTATCACCGATTTGTGAGAAATTTATCACGATTTTTAAACACTCTTACCAATCTTACTCGGAAAAGTGTCATGTTTTCTTGGAGTGATGAATGAAAAGATTTATTAAAAGAGTTTAAAAGGAGTATTATAATTCTGTTCATGCTCAAACAACCCACAAGTGGAGAAATGTTTGTGGTATTTAGTTATTATTTGAAGAAGGGTCTGGGGTGTGTACTGATACAAAATTACAAAGTCATTACCTATTCTTCTAGGAAATTGAATTTTTATGAGAAACGCTATCCATCACATGATATAGAGTTAGTTGTAGTAATATTTTCTTTAAAAATTGATAAATTACCTATTTGGGGATAAGTGTCAAATATATAAGGATAAAAAAATCCTCAAGTAAATATTCACGAAGAAAGAGTTGAAGATTGATAGATCTGATCAAAAACTATGACTACTCAATCCATTACCACCATAGAAAAGTGAAAAAGGTAGAAAATTCTCTAAGTTGAAAGGATCCAACAACTGTTTTGTTGATGAGAATCGAAAATGATCAAATCTTTGTAGATTTGATAAACATGGGCATGGGAATCATAATGAAGGGAACATAATCAATACTTTCACAAATCATTTATCAACCGTATCTTTTAGAAAGGCTAAAGGAAGCTAAAAAGGATGATATGGGAGTTCAGAAGAAAGTGGAAACTATCAAAAAAGGTAAATCCTTGATGTTTAATGTTAATGAAAAAGGAAGTGTGAGATTTTATTCAAGACTATGTGTTCCCACCAATATAGAGTTAAACAAAGAACTTTTGGATGATGCACATAGTTTGAATTTCTCTATTCACCCAAGAAACAAAAATATGTATCGAGATCTTCAATAGAATTAGTGGTGGGGTAACATGAATAATGATATCATTAAGTATACATCAAAGTGCCCAGTATGTCAGCAAGTGAATGATGAGAGAAAGAAGTCTAAGGGGATGATGAAACCATTTCCCATACTAAAATGGAAATGGGAGAAAATTACCATGGAATTTGTCACTGGAATTCTGAAGACATCCAAAGGAAACAATACTATATTGGGCTGTTGGGGATCATCTTACAAAGACAAAACACTTCATTTCAATTTGAGAGGATTTATCATTCGATCAAATACATGAATATACGCCAGATAAGTGGTAAGGCTGCAAGGAGTACCATTATCAGTTGTATTCGATCAAGATACAAGATTTATCTCTAAGTTCTGGAAGAGTCCCTAACAAGCTAGGAATACTAAGTTGAACATCATTACAGTATATGATACATAAACTGATGGCCAGTCTTATTAGACTATGTAAACACTTGACGATATGTTGTGAGCATTATCAATGGACATCAAAGGAGGATGGGATCAACATATTCATTTCATTGATTTCTCTTACAAAAATAGTTTTCACTCTAGCATCCAAATGGCCCTTTATAGAAAGAGGTGCAGAACACTAGCATGTTGGGATGAATTTGGGGAGCAAAAACATCTAGGCCTAGAAATGGTTGAAGAAATGATGGAGAAGGTTAAGACTGTCCAACAACACATCAAAGATTCTCAGATTCAACAAAAGATCTATGCTGACTATCGTCGATGATACCTAGAGTTTGATGTCGGAGATATGTAATTCCTCAGCATATCACCGCGAAAGAGAGTCATGAGATTTGGGAAGAAGGGAATTCTTATTCTAAGGTACATCAACCCTTTTGATATCATTGATCGCATTAGAGTAATATCCCATCGACTTGTAATCCCTGCGAACCTATCTCAAGTACATGATGTATTCCATGTATCACTTTTGAGGAAGTTCATTCTTGACCCATTTCATGTACTCAATCCACAGGTTGTACCATTGGATATTTTCCTCTCTAATGAAGAGAAGTAGGTGAAGATCTTAGATCATATTGAAAAACTTTGATGAAATTGTACAATACACCTCATCAAAGTGTTATGGAGAAAAACAATGTTTGAAGATGCAATGTGAGAACCGGAGGAAGTGATGAGGCAAAGTTTCCCTCATCTCTTTTAGTGCGGGAAAAGTAAATTTCGAGGGAGAAATTTATTAAGGGGGGAATTCTATAACTACCCTAAATTTCATGAAAAAATTCCCTTTACATTATTTAATTAAATGTCTTGTGGATATAGTAAACACAACCACTTTTTTTATTTTATCCAATTGAATTTAAATGACAATTAAGTAACATTACTGTCGAAAATATAGTCGTCGAATAGTGATAACATGACTAGTACAAATATATGGTCTCAAAAAATATTTTATACATTGAAAAAGGAGAGTATGGCCTCTTAAAATAGACTCGAGCTTTACAAATCTCATTTTTCGGAGCTCAGAAAGGAGGTAGTGTCACTGGTATTTTCTCATGACCACTTCCAAGCCAAGCTTCAACACATTACACTTGAACAGAATCACCAATGGGAGAGGTGTAATTTAATAGAGATTACCACCCGAGCGATGTTATCTGAGCCACCCCAAGAGTCTGTCACCATAACACACATTACACTTAGGTCATATGAGGGTGTTATAAGGGGTTATGTAACAAGGAATTAGTTACTTTTTGTGAAATCCGTTTTATAAATAAAAGTGTTATTACATAAATTCCTGTATAATAATAGTTTCTCTTAAAAATATAATGAATTAGATAAATTTATTTTTTTGAGTAAAATTGTAGTTTTTATAAATATATAAATTGTTATATTAAACTGAGGTTTTGTTAATATTGTTACTATAATATTCTTACAAGAACAGTCCTTCTAATTATATGTGGTGGTTATATTCCTTATTGTTTTTACTCTATAAATGATTATGTATTGAGTTTGATAAGAATTATATTTTTATACGATAAAACAGAAATTTCATTTTTAATTAAAGAATTAATTTTTTTGAACTAATGCTTTTTTGGATTAAATAATATTTTTAATAAAATATTATTATTTTATAATTTTTAAATAAAAATTATTATATAATTTTTATGAAGTCAAATGTAATTTTTATTAAGGTTTGGAAACTGTTTTTTTCAAAAAAACAATAATTTGAAATAAATGACTATTTTTATTTTAAATGTGAAAATTCATATATTTAGATAATTATTTAGATAAAATGAATATTATTTTTGTAATTAGGACATCAAAATTATCCAATGATAATTTTTTCATAACTTTCTGAGACAATCGAATTTTTGGGTAAAAAATTAAATATTGAATAAATATATAATTTCTTTTATGACATCACAGTGACCAAATAATGATGTATTAAAATAAACTAAAAGGTATATTCGGCAAATATATGTTTAAAATTTAAAATAATGTGATTTTAGAGTTTTCGGATTAATTTTAGAATGACTTAGTGGACCCTATAAGACTAATAAAATATTTTAACATTTTAAAATAAATTCCTTGAGAGTGTGACTCACCTCCACATAAGAAAGCCTGATATTTTAATAATTTAGGCCATTGTAATTATAATATAATGTTTTAAAATCTCCTTTTCCAAAAACCATGGTCAAAAACCATGGGATGGTTTCTGAGTATGAATATTTAATTATATAGATTCCAAAACCTATGTTTTTAATATATTAAAGAATTCCCCTCTATTTTTACAATATAAACCCACCCAAGCTCCCACATCTATTCACCCAAAATCCTTGAAGCACATCCTTATTCTTCTCTCCTCTCTATATAATTCTCTAAATGCACCACAGGCTCTCAAGAAGACCCTCCTCAAGCTCTTGAAGTGATACACTCAAGTAAGGGATTTCTTCTTTCGAATTTTTTTCGATGTTTCTTTACGTTGATATACCCTTTTATTTTCAATTAAAAATATTGGGGTATTTTTTATAACCTCATACATACAAACCTATTAATGTTTTAATTATGATATACTTTTTTTTCTCTCATTAATCCCCCTCATGTACACCCATTACCATGCATAAATTTCATAAGAGTTATTCCATTTATCATATTTCTTTATATTTATTTATTATGTTATGCATTCTGTTTCCAAATTAAATGTATTGGGACATGTATATATATGAGCCCATTAATTTCCATTTAATGTACATGTGATGATATATCCCTTTCCCTCTCATCAACAATTTTTATGAATGATTATATCATGCCATTATGCTGCTGAAATTGCACTGTGGTTTTCCATGCCAAAATCATTTTGTAGTGAATACCATGCCCATTTATCTATCATGGGTGTTCAACATTATGCACATATACTTTTTGATTATATATTTTCATGTATTTATTACACATTCCTTTATTGTGTAATAAATTTTGATGTTTAATGATGCCATGTTATATGATTCATGTGGCACACTTATGCATGAAATGAAATGTTTGTAATAGGTGCACCCTGATAGAACTCTAACTCATTGGGTAATGTTTAGTATCATTATAACCCATGTGAAATGATGGTTTAATCATGATAATTCATGTTAAATGAGGGTTTACTCATTCTAATTCAATTGAAATGAGTTCTTACTCATGCTAATCCATGCACAATGAGCATTGGATCATTCTAATATCATGTTGTATGTTATTGCCACATTTCCCTTTTATGATAATAATTCTATATCATGATGTTATGTTCATGTTTCTATTTCTCTGCATTGATATGATTATTTCCTAACATGCATTATATTCTTCATGTTATGCCTTGTTTACTCTTTTACAGGGCTTTATAGGTCACCCTTTTCTTATGTATCTTCTAAGGTTGTCCCAAGCAATGCTAAGTATGAAGGAATTTTGTGGTCATGTAAAGGAAGTTTTAAATAAACATGCTATATTTTATGTCTTAAGTGGTCATGTAATGTTCATAATTTCCAAATCCACTATACCTCTCTATTCTCAGAGTTGTATTAAGTGCAATCTTAAGTAATAAATATTGTTTAAGTGTGTAATAAAGAGTTGGGTTGTTATAAAAATGCTCCGCCAGTCCTTATGCTTTACGAATCCCTGAGCTATGTGAATCCCTATGCTCTACAACCCCTTGAGCATTGCAAATCCCCTCTCTAATAGGCCTTTTAATTCAGAAACCTCATTTCTGCATGACCCTCTAGGCTTGTATGAAGTGATTCCAAGGACCCTTGGGTGGTGCTTCATGCTGCGTTGCTTTTCCCCATGCTTCTTCGCATAGACACACTAATGTCTATTACTTCATCAAATATCCACGCTAACGTGAGCCCCTCAATGGATCACCCAACAACCCTATCTCCACACAGCATTTTTGGTGCCCTCCATTCACCATGGGTTAAAGTGTGCATGTTATATAAGTCCTAGGGGTGGGGAGGGAATCCTCATCGTCTGAGTTACAAGATGTTAAATTGCCAAGCATCATCTTCCTCAGCACATGACATTAAACTGTAGCCTTAGCCCGTGCAATATACATAGGGTGCCCCATCAAGGAAATTTTTCACACCCACTGGTCTTCACAAGAGTAAGATTTTCCACACATGGAATGAGATCCTCCTTGCATAGAATTAGATTTGTCTATGGGAGAGAGTAACCATCCTAGTGTAAGACCCTATCCTTTATTACATGAGGTAAAAACTTGCTCCTTCTCTCTTATTCCATGTGTAAATACAAAAGGAGATATGAGAATAGGGGAATATCTATACCCCATCCCTCTCTCTTTGGGCTTCATCACCACCGGGCCTCCATCCTAGAGTAAGTCTCAATCTCCATCTCCCTAGGCCGCTAACCATGTGTAAGCCCCATTCCATTCCTCACAGACTCGCCTTTCATGACACGATCATTAGGTCTTGGATGCCTCTTGTTTCTCACACTAAGCATGACTCATCTGGGCTTAGAGTATGTATAAACCATGGAATCCTTCCCGGGATGCCTTGGTGTGTATGCTCTATACCTAACCATTGTACTACATGGATATTGATCCTTTACCTTTCCAGGAAAGTTATATAGGAATTCTCCCTAAGATTCAAGCCCATCATCCATCGGTCCCAACCACTTCACGTTGGTTCACCCTCATCCTGCATGATTCTAAATTATATTCATTCGAACTACGTGGGTTTTGATCCTTGTATCCTTGATAGGGTATGTACGAAGACTTCATGTGGTTCTACCCCAAACAATTTCTCACCATTCAAACTACGTGGGTTTTGATCGCTATCTCCTAGGTTGGGTACGTAGGAATAATAATTGAGTTTCAAGCCCAAACATTGGTAAACTCTGGTGACCTGCTTTCTGGTACCCACATCTTTTGTCTATCCCTTATTGACATCAGAATAACTCTTGGGCCGCTAACTACGCGTAACCACCGACACGTCATCAGGTCACTGTTCTTTGCATACACCCTGATTCGATGCCCCTCATAAACTATGTGGACATTGATTACCTACCATGGGGACATTTTGGAAGCCTTCTAAAGGTTCAATCCCATCACTCAAGTCTCATCATAGTCTCTCCCTTGATCCTTTTTGTTTCAGGATGGTCATGCCCCAACCCAGAGGTTCTACTTTCTTTAGGTCCCATACATGTGTCCATTCTAATGGGCCGCCTACTCAGGTATCCCATGGCCCCACCAAACAATGTGGTCCTTTATTCCCTACCACGAGGATACGTAGGAAGCCTCACTGAGGTTCAAGCCCAACACCACTATTATCTCCACGTCGATTCCATCCCATTCCACCCATCCACTTCGTTCAACCATCCGTCGTCCATCCTTATTCCTACCCAATCTACCACATATTGGTTAAGTCATGTCATAAACCCAGGTAGGAAACCATGCATAATCCCCACACAATCCATTACCATACAACCAAGATTGTCCCTCTTTTGATGGGCCGCTATCCATGCGTAAGCCCCAACATGTCTTTGGGTTTTTCTCCATCATGTAAACCCTGATCCCCTTATTCACCATATTGAACTACATTTGTTTTAATCCTATTGTCTACATAGGGTAGATAGGAAACCCCCCAGAGGTTCAATCCCAACCACTGGAAAACCATGGTGTCCCCCATTTTTGGGGTGCACTTTCCCCGATTCACCCTTAGTGGTGTCCAGACCACCCTTCATGGTGTGATATCTTCCTTTTATGGGACACACCACATCAGATCCATCCTCATTGAGAATTCTGGTCCATCATCCAATAAACCTCCATGATGTTCCCTCATAGGGATGTACCTATCTGATTCGTCTCTAAGGAGTGTTATGATCACTCTCATTCCATATCTACAAGACATTAAACTCACTGATTACCTCTTGTTAAATATGAGATTCGTGAGGAAAACCTCAAAAGGGGTACCTCTAGAATAACTGTCTCCACAAGATGTTAAACTCGTAGATTAACTCATGTTAAACATGAGATGCCTGAGGAAAACCTTAGAAGACGCGCCTCTAGCGTAATCGTCTCTACAAGACATTAAACATGTGGAATACCCTATGTTAAACCTAAGAAGCTGAGGAAACCCTCAGGGAAATTCCATTGGAATACAATTCCTTGCACTTGATGTGGGATGCCTCAGGCTTCCGCAACCTCAATATTCCCTATCATAAGGGGACGAAACCCAAGTTCATTAGTGTTTCAACATCCGACATGCCAGCGATGTCCAACGTGACTACTCCTCGATTGAATGTTTCTTCTCTGACTTGACCCCTTGGAATTTCCTGACATAAGCATTGTAATTAATCAGTGTCGATAAAGATATGTCATTTGGGAAGAGTTTTAGGACCACATTTTTTAAATTTAATGGATTCCCAGACTAGGTGATGAATTCCAAGGGCGATTCCATGGACGTAGAGGCCGACATCCCATAATCCCATTTTGATCAAGGAGAAAATGTCCTTGAATAAGAAATAGATGTCACCTGCCTTCGGATAGTGGGAATGTGGGGCAACATCCATCACATCTCAGCATGATGATGTGCACCCTAAGAAAGCATTGGAAACAGAAATGGTGAACCTGATGTGAATATTATCCTCAATGTGGAGATTAGTAGTGATTGAGACATTAGTAGATAAGTGTGTCACCAGATCCAGTTATCCAACCCCAGGTCTCGCCCAGAAAATAGTTGGCCTGGCATGAAACTCATCAGAGATAAGGGTAGTTGAACATTGGACATTCCAATATGCGATGTTTTCAGTGTGGATACTACTTACCAATAATTAAAGACAGAACGACGTTGGGAAAATAGACGTCACTTTTCTCTTTTCAGTTCTAATGGTCGAATCTTTCTGCTATACAAGACCCAATCTAATGTGCCTGGAAACTGATCACCACCCACTTAATGATGTAGGGGCCAGGGAAACCCCAATATAGAAATCCCCTGTGGCTCCATCTCTTCAAAAATGGCCTCTACATCAATGGATGATGGGTTCCCACACCCATTCTCACTATATGAACTCATTCAAAGGAGGCTGATCAATGACCTTGTTTGACGGTATGAAGAAGAAGGGATTATCCAAACTTGGGATATGGCCCATCAGGAACTAAATGCTTCTACTCATTGTTGTTGCCTCCACTACAAGGGCTGCATAGGGTTCTACTACTCCCCACTACAACATACAACCATTTTAGGAGTCTCTCCCCAGATTGCTTTGATGACTCCCTCCCATACCCCAACGAGGTTAGGGAAGTCCAAGCCAGCCCAGCTATGATCCCATCTCGAGGGCCACCAAGGAGGGATCACACTAGGTCACATCATTAACTCCACCCGCTCCCATAGGCTAAGGAGTATGTGAGTTACACACCTGCACCACTAGGCCTAGTCTGATTAACCTGATGCCAACTTCAGGTGAAAGCTAAGGAGGACGCCTGTTAGGGGATTTCATCATCAACGGCTACAGTGGCTTGTGCCACTGCTGACACATACTATCAATTCCCATTTTATAATAAACTGGGGAACTTATACATAGAACCTGAATTGATTCCCCAATTGCCCCATGGGTAGGTTGGGATGACTCTCTTGGTCACCGACACATGTAACACCCATCATGGGCCAACCCAGGATGATGAAATATAGAAAATAGGTCCTCCCAGTGCTACCATAATTGAGAGAGAAGGCCATCCCCCTCCAAATCTCAGCATGGGGGTCCTCCCCATACCACTATCTGTCTAGGTGAAGTCCCTCCCCACTACACTGACATCCATCACGAAGGTTTCTTTCACACCTTTGATCCCATGTATAGAGTTTTTCCTCCAGTTAGAGGTTGGTGATGTGAATATCATCCTTGCTTGGTCAACCAATATCATGAAGGTCTTCCCCATGTTCTTACCAAAGATGATGAAGGTCCTACTCATCCCAGAAATCAGAGACGCACTGGCCTTCCTTTCTTCATTGGAATCCAATGTGGAAGTCTTCCTCGTGTTCAGTTTGACCGATACGAAGTCACCCCTCGTACCGTCACCGCCAAGGGAAACGGAAATGGAAGCATTGATCATGCTCCCACCAGCTCCAGAGGAGGTTCTAACCACTCTAACACTTCCCTCATAGGGTTCCCCATGCACCAGATAGTAGAGACAAAGGCCCTCCATGTGTCCCATTTGATATTTTTTCGGGTGCTCCTCGCACACCGACTCACCTCAGTGGAAGACCTCCTTGACCCAGTAAGGGTTCGGTCGAAGGTCCTCCTCATGTTGAAAACATACCATATCCTGAAGAACCGTCCTGGGCTAAGAGGGAAAGTAACCAACGTCAAAGGAAGAATACTGAGAAGTATCATACTATGATTAAAGCTGTCTACTATTTAGACTCTGAGGCGGAGTGCAATTAGGTGATGAAACCCTCACCCCAATCTTCTAGGTCGGTAGCCGAAGACGATACAAGGAATGTAAGCCTCATTATTCTGCGAATTGAGGTCCCCCAAATCCATGAATCCATCCAATGATACATTATAGTGGAAACCTGTTTGGCCTATTTCCAGGGTCTAGTCATGAAATCATTCCTATCATCGACATGATCATTCTCTTCTTCATCCAGAGATCACAGAGAGTTGTTCTGGGGACCAATAGTGGATGAGAAAAAGCATGAACCACCATCAGTAACTACAGCCCCTACACAGGAAGCAAGTGGTCACTAGTACATCTTATTAGGATGTGGTGGCTCATTCGTTTCATTCTTCAGAAGACAACCCATGATGTGGCGTCTTGTCAACTGATGCGCCATACTCTCCACTAACTGTTCTACCATTGAAAAATTACAATTCAGTGTCCTTACTGGTCCCTATGATACCCCATTAAATGAATGGGCCATCCAAGGGCTAGATCCTGAGTCTCAGCCGAGGATCTTGTGGGACATCCTTGCAGCAGACCAGTTCCCAGAGATGCTTTGGCCCATTGTAACCGCAAGTTTTAGTCTTCCGAAATATCCTACCCAGGAGGAGGACATGTGATTCTTCCAAACTCACTGGTAAACAAAAATCTATCTCCATCATTGAAGGATGGCATACCCCAAAATAGAGGAACAATTTGATGATATTTTCCAGCAATGTCGCATGGTTGACTTTCCTGCGCTCCTTGTGGCTTAGTGCCCTGAGTCAACCAGTCGCCATCTATCCTCCAATAATGAAGTGTCCAGATCTTTGCAGTGCTATGTAGAATTATTAAAGAGGATTCCCCCCCCCAGTGTTCAGATCCTGGATTGGCGGAAGTATGTTTCCCTTCATTTCAATACTATCCGGCACCATCCTAAATTTCTAGGAGATATTGAGGATATGCCTTCAGGTACAGTTGCAATTAACATGGCTAACCTATCAGAGAATAGATCGAGGTAGGGATTCTTGATGATAGCACACCCCCTGGGGTGGTGCCACACCTGTTGGATCCTTTTGGAAGGATTACTCACTAACAAAGAAATTTACTAGTCCTTCACACACCTTCCAAGTCATTACCCATTGGTCGAGACCCCAATAAGGGCAAAGAGCATTGATGACCTTATTATTGAACGTGCTGCGGAACGACATCCAGATTATGGTTATCCTTGACCAGGGCAGTAGGGGAAGTTACATCCTCTCCCAGTGAGTTTCCTCTTAGTGACCTTGATCATCCTGCCCACATAGAAATGGTAGAGGTGAGAGTTTATGGAAAGAGGGAACGATATGGATAACTAAATCCACCCGAGTTTCATGATAACCCTCCTTGGTGAAGTTCCCATTCAGGATCTAAGTATCACTGAGAGGGGGAGGGGGTGAATCAGTGATATCTTGTACTTTTTAAGTTTCCCCCTTTTTGAAACAACCTTCGCCTCCTGTTAAAGAGTTTCTTCCCTGCTGAACACACACAACCACAGGAACACAAGATTTACAAGGTTCACTACTCAACAAGAGTAGCTACGTCCTTGGTATGGTATGGAAACAATCCAGTACCACACAATCTACTAGAAAACAATCCTTTGATGTGGAATACAACGAGTAGGATATACCCTTACACTCGTGAAGCACTTTAAAAACAATCTAATAGTGCATGTGCTCCCTCTTAGCATGAATAGGGTAACACAATGTTTCAGTGCTTCTTTACAATTGAACAAATGTATTCTCTGAAGTACAAATCTTCACTTTCTTACCCAAAATCTGGTAAGAACCCTCTTACGCAAAACTGAATACGTGCGAAGACCCCAAATGTTTCGTGCAGCCTTTAGGGTGACTTGTGCGCAATTCAAATGACTTGCGCGTAAAACCCTTTTGGCGCGAAAAACGTTTTCGCGCACCTTTCCTTTTGCGCGCAACTTTTTTCTCTTTTCGCGCAACTTCTCAAGTTTTCGCGCAGCTATCCTCTTTTCATACAAACTTCTTCCTTTTCGCGCAACTCACTTAGCGTATAATTTACGCGCACCAGAGCTCGAGCTTTCTTCTAAGTGTCGAGCATTAACAACTAACAAGGGTTAGCCTCATATTTATAGGCATTTTTGAACCCACGCGAAAAACACTAATCCGCACGTAAAACCTCCTCCATGCGCGTAAAAACTCTTTTATGCAACTTCATATTTCGCGCCATGCTTCAATATTCCACGCACCTCATGCCTTTGCCATCTTTCATCGTTCTAAGCATGAAGCACCAATTGCGCGCAAAATTCCGCACCACGTTCCACATTGCGTGCAAACCCAATCTTTCCTGCAACATCAGATTTCGCGCACTGATCCAATATTTCGCGCATTTTATGCCTTTACCAATTTTTGATCTTCTGATCTCTAACCATCATTTGCTCGAAAACTTCATTCCTCAATTTCGTGCACCATGCCAATATTTCGCGCATCCCGCAGATTTTTCACGCAACCCGCTACTATTTCGCGCATCCCGCAGATATTGCGCGCACCACTTTATTTTTGCACGAAACATGCCTAAATTTCCGCGCACTCCATTAGTTTGTCATTTTTCATCGTTCTGACCTTGAATAACTCTTTTGCACGTATAAACCATCTTCAATCTTATGCACAACATCCATTGCCAAGCACATTTCTTCATCTCCCGATTTTCAGGCCCTACAATTTTGCAAACACT
This sequence comes from Viscum album, assembly GCA_963277665.1. Taxonomy (NCBI): domain Eukaryota; kingdom Viridiplantae; phylum Streptophyta; class Magnoliopsida; order Santalales; family Viscaceae; genus Viscum; species Viscum album. The sequence continues at coordinate 302,857,920 of OY728130.1, forward strand.
GGAAAACGACGCCACCTTAAACTGTGCTTTTCTGCCATCCCCAGATTGTCTATTGCTTTTCCATTTTGTCTCTTTACTGCTTCCCATAACCATTCTTCTGCTCTTATCACGAATCCCACTATCGTGATACTTATCCTTTGATAGACTAGCTTAAGCATCGTTAGAGTTACAATGGAAACTGAATCTTTCCTATCTTCCAGCAGCATCATTCCTTCCAATCAAAACATTATATGACTGGCATCATCATTTCTCCCCCTTTCCTTCATAAGACTTGCATCACAAGTTCTCCTAACTCATGATTTGTGTGAAATACATACCATCAAAGCATCGTCTGATTTATGATCCTTCTACAAAGTGAATTGATTTATCGCCTTTGACAACAAAATACAACACTCTGCAAAAGCTAACTCTTCAAACTTTCATCTTCATTCAACCTGGTCCCAACACTTGGAACCCATCTCAGTTTCCCCCAACCGCTCAATAGGTCTTTCCCCCAAAAGCCTCAAAATTCATCACACCAGCTGCTTCATGAGTCTCTGGGCCTACTTATCATGTTGAAGAACCTTCAAATGCCCTAGTGTTCATAGATTCTCATCAATACAGGAATCCCCATCAAGATGATTTAATGACAGCCCTCATCTCCTGCCTGGAGGCTCTAGAAACTCAACAGGTGGAAATCCCACCAGATGGAAAGTCGTATCCAACATGGGTGGATGATATTCTAGTACCTCTTGCTTTTAGAAATCCTACCTTCTCCCCCATTAATGGGATGAGACACCATCTACAACATTTGGCCCACTTTATTTCAAGGTGTGGACCCATGCTGGGAACTCTAGCGCAGCAGGAGGCCACCAAACATTGGTGTTTCATATAGACACTGGAAGGGACAACATTTTTTTGGTATAGCTAGCTACCCATTCGGTCAATAGGGTATTGGGAGGAAATTCATAGGTAGTTTCTCTCACATTACAGTTCCACCACCCAGAAGGAGAGTATTGCTAACATATTCAAATTCAATCAAAGGCCTGAAGAACGAATTGCAGACTTTATCGCTTGGTGGAATGGCCTCACACACTCCCTTGATATGTAATTGAATTAAGAACAACTACTAACAATGTGTTTTCAGATTGTTAAGACTGATCTAGTCACTTCTCCGGTCACTCAAAACTTCCCAGAGGGATTTCCGGATTTGTCTGAAAAAGCCTAATATATAGAGGAAGGCTTTCATCAAGCCAAGTAGGAATGTCCATTACCTCCATTAGTTCCTATGAGAAGATCCTATAAGGCTAAGCCCACTATAGTAGCACAAATAGAGGCCATCAGGAAACTAGAGTTATTTCCAGTTGATCCACCACCACATCCTCTGTGAGGCTCACCACCTCAGGCACAACCTTCGGCTCAGTAAATCCCACCTCAGAACAAGTAGGTGCCCCTGCATAGCGTGCTTCCACCACCAAGGTGAGATAATCAGAATCCACCTCTTCGACATGCTCCTACAGCCCCTCGTCAGGTCCAGGCTCCTAGAGACCCCTTCCCAAACAAAAGGTACCAGACCTACTCATTTAATGAGGCTCGGGTCCTCAGTTATTTTTGAAGTTCCTTGGACTAGGGGATCATACGGTTTCCGGAATATAGGAGGCATAAAGAGGAAGATCCCACTAATTTCCCCAATTACTACCCCATATCACCGGATCCTTGGGCACACCCTCAAGTAGTGCTATGTGTTTGAATACTGGCTCCAAGACCTATTTGATAACAACATTTTCAAGTTTGGTCCAGCCCCGACATAGGTGGCATGCATGTTCATAAATATTGACCCTAACAGTGTCAATGAAGGTGAGGGGCAACAGGTTCCTAACCGCAGGTCCCAAAAATATGACGATCGGATGGCTCACAAGGTAGTTTCCTATTACCATTGTATTATCCGTGCATGTTTGAACCAACCCGAGCCTTTAGAAGTCACCATGATACCCGCGACCACTTATTCTATGCTAATATCTCAATATTCTTCCTCCCAGAAAGGGAAGAATTGATGACACAAGGGAAAGAAAAGTCCCCCCACCAATACTATCATCATCCCATACTCTTGGTGATATCATGCCTCTAAAGATGAAAATTACCCCCATAACCCCCCCAATGACAGAGGATTCCCCAAGAGGTGATCAATGGAATGCTTTGGTTAAAAACATGGAGTTGGTAAACCCCTACATTATTCCTGATGATGAAGAGCACCAGAAAAATTCACACAATGTCCCCAATTGATGCCAGCATTGATGGGGTCATGGTTATGTGAGTCCCCAGAATGCATTGTCCAGCACTTCCAGCAAAGATGTGCATGCCACTGAGACCATGTAGCAGGCCTAGTATAGAGATCATCATGCACAACCTTATCATATTGATTCATCAAATTTGACTCCACCATTGTTTGTGCTACTCGATCATGAAGAACCACTGTGATCGTGCTATGATCAGCCACATTCTGTTATGGATGAACCTCATTCACCTAGCCCTCAGCCGGTATTCACTCCATGCGGTTTAACTAGTAAGGGGTGGAACATTCCTAGAACTATTCAAAACCTGCTGGTCCACCCAGTAGTTCCCATTATACCTCCTGCCACAGAACGACATCCTATCATTAGAATTTAGTGCTTGTCATGGAAGTCAGATATTCTCGAAAATCTTTCCAACATTCCTGCGAATCTATCTATCCTCGAGGATCTTCGTCTATCAGAAGATATGCACGAATCCATGGTTGTGTCTTTAATAATCCCATATAGTATGAGATAGAGGTAGTATCCATAGAATCCTTCCATGCTGAGGTAGTCGAGCTTGTGGAACGTCACGTCATTATCTCTTTCTATGGAGAAGATGAAGGTTCTCCCATACAGGGGTACATTCAACCACTTTACATCACTGGCCATTTCAATGGAATTACGGTTCACCATTTCCTTGTCGACATAGGCTCTAGGATCAACCTTAACCCGACCCGAACACTCCAAAATATGGGTCTATCTGAGGCAAATCTGAGTCTCTATAACCTGAAAATTCCAGGTTATGATAGGACAGATCATACACTAGTTGGAATGATTTGCATAAAGACCCATTTATATTCCCTAGTTTCATTCACTGATATCATGGTTGTCTCACAATACACCACTTACAATGTGTTTATGGTTACACCACGGCTCCACCTGTATGCATTGGTCCCTTCTTTATATTAACAAAGACGTAAGTAATCCCTTAATGGTCGAGTAGGCGTACTCTAAGGTGATGCATCTCCCTTTGCCTCTATTTAATCCCACTACCTAGATGATGAATACTATAAGAGAAAGGACATCAAGATTGAGGCTGATGAGGTTGAACATGGTATGGTTGTGACTGACCTGTGAAAAGACTTAGATGACGCCTATATTTTCCCAATCCACTGATTGCAGGCCAAGAACCCAGATTTGGGAAAATGTTGTGTTGTCTTAGGAATGAAAGGAAATTTCATTCCCAAGTCTAAGGGATATCAGAATATCACCTCGTATTCCAATAAAAATTAGTCTCAAGTGATCACAAACCCCCTACTATCATAAGGGACTAGGATGTCCTCCCCAGTTCAATGAAAATACATCATACTTTCTTGTTTCTCCGGGCTGGGATAAACTAGATCAAGATGAATCGCCACTATTGTTTTGATATCGTCAAATGTGTCCCCTTAGGTTAAATGTCACATGTGATCAGGTCAACAACTTTTGTATCTATATTTTCGGTAGTACAGGAGCTCTCCAGGGAGGTTACCACTACTGCCCAGGCTGTTCTTAGTATCTCATCAAGATCTATCGACTTAGAAGAATTGCCTCCTACCAATGATCCTCTCATTGTTGAAGATAAAGAGGATTTGAAGGATGATCCTCCCACATTCAAAAAAGGTGTCTCCACCATAGTTGATGAGTTGGCACATGTCAACCTCAATGATGAGACAGATCAAAAACCAATGTTGATCAGTGTCGTTATGCATATCGAGGTTCAATAGTGATACATGGATTTATTGAAGTAGCATTGGGATGTATTCAATTGGAGTTATGATGAGATGTTAGGGATAGATCCTCAGGTTGTCTTCCTCCATATTGGTCTTCCAGAAAATCATCATTGGTTCAAACAGCCTCCCAGAAAGATGCACCCTTCTCAAGGTGCCATGGTCAAGGCCGAGGTTTATAAGCTCATCAAAGACAATTTCTTTAAGAAAATCCTATACCCTAGATGGTTGGTTAACATCGTGTCTATCTAGAATAATAAGGTATAGATCAGAGTCAACATTGACTTATGGAATCTCAAACTTGGCTGTCTGAAGGATGAATTCCCCAATCATGTGATATAACTTTTGATTGAAACCACCACTCATTCCAGGGTCTCCCCTTCATGGATGGTTTTTTCGGATATAATCAAATCCGAATGGGCCATGAGGGTGAGGATTCTATAGCTTTCAGGGCCCCATAAGGTAATTTATTATACAAGTTAATTCCTTTCATTATAAACAATTCATGTTCCACCTGTTAGAGTTCCATGCACCACATATTCAAGCCAATCCTTGGGACATTGGTGGAAAGTTACATGGATGATTTAGAGGTTAAATATTTCAAATTCCAGGACCATCTCAAAGATATTGATAAAGTGTTCATCTTCCTCACTTCCTTCCACCTGAAGATGAACCCATTGAAGGGTTCCTTCAGGGTTACCTCTGAAAAGTTTCTTGGCGTTGTTGTAAGATATAGAGGCATTGACATCGATCTAGAAAAGTTTAAGGCCATCAGTCTGATGTCTCCTACGAGAAACATTTTGGAAATCCGAGGCTTTCAAGTCCACCTATCCTACATATGTTGATTCATCGCAAATATGGCTGGAAAGTGTAATATATTTTATCTTCTTAGGAAGAAAGGTTCCAATTATTAGTTGTATGAGGAGTGTCATACTGCTTTTGAAGAAATCAAGTAGTACCTATTACAGCCCTCAGTTATGATGCCACTAGTTTCTAAAAAACCACTGGTCCTTTATGTGACTACATTGGAATGGTATATTGGATCCCTTCTCACCCAAAAGAACTATGAGGTAATGAATAATATTTTGTACTATCTCAGCCACATTCTCCTTGATATAGAGTCAATATATTCCACTATCAAGATGAGTTGCCTTGCGCTGGTATCCGCAGTATAGAAATTGCTACTTTACTTGTATTATAATGAGATTCAACTAGTGTCTTGAGTGGATCCAATAAAGTGAATTCTGAACTACCCCATGTTTATAGTCCATCTAGCTTAGTGGGTAGTGATCCTACAATAGTTCAACCTCCCTTTTATTCCCTATAATGCTATTAAGGGACATGCATTGATAGACTTTGTTGCTTCCCATATAGCTCCCGCAGATTAGTATATAGATCATGATTTTCTAGAGGAGTAAGCCCTCTCTATAGATCAAGCCATTGTTTTTTTGGAAAATGCACTTTGATGAAACTTCCCAAATCCATACTGACAGAAGACTCAATGACCCCAGACTCAACACAGTGGTCCTGGGTATCATTTTCATCACGCCTGCACAAGCTATCCTACTATATTCATTCCTATTGTTAGAATGCAGTACTAAAAATGAGGTAGAGTACCAGGCTCTCATTACTAGTCTCAAGCTGTCCCTTGATATTGACATCACCCACTTGCATGTGAAAAGATACTCCCAACTATTTATAAATCATATCAACGGTGACTAGGTCATTAGGAAGCCGGTGCTTGTACAACTGTTAGAGCATACCCACCAGCTGATGGCCCAGTTCCATTCTCGACGAAAAGTTACTCATCTCCCTTGTTCACAGAATGGTTGAGCTGATATCCTAGCTAGCCTTGCAGTGTATCTTGTAGAGACTGACTAGAATGATTTGATTATCCATGTGGTGCATCGGAGATTCATCACTCTTGTGGATCCAGACAATGATGATAGCTTATAGGTAAACCACCTTTCCATAGTGACTTCTTGTCAGGACCCTCAGGTCCCCCCATCCATGGTGGAGGAAGTGACTCCTAACTAGAGGACCCCCTTTATTGAAAATCTTAAACATGATAATGTCCTCGAAGATCGAGCCGAGTGTGAGTAAATCTGATGGCACATAGTACAGTTCACCATCCAGAGTGGTCCCAGTCTTGAGTGGATCCTATACGGACATGGTTTTGATGAGATTAACCTCATTTGAATTCAAGGAGCTGAGGTTTAACAGGTCATGGAGGAAGTTCATGTTTATTCTTACAGGTCTCATCAGACAGGGCCAAAACACTCTCATCAGATCCTATGATTGAGGTATCTTTAGCCCACAATTAACTGTGACTATATCCAATTTATGAAGAGGTTTCATGTGTGCCAAATCCATGCTATTTCAAACATCGGCTGCCAGGACCTCTCTTTAAAACCAATTACTCTTGGCCCTTTGTGGCCTGGTGACTCAATGTCAGGGGACCATATACATTGGCGACATCTTGCTAGTGCAGGTTCATCCTGACCACTATGGATTTCATTCCTTGTGGGAAGGGGCGGTTCTACTCAAGTAATTCAAGTTATGTTATATCATTGAGTTTGTGAGCTCTAATATCATCTACCAATTCCGAGTCCCTCATTCCATCCTCACTGATAAAGACACCAATTAATGTGCAGTTGAGCCTATGAAGTTATATTCTAATTACCACATCCATTTTAATCATACCTCTCTCTATCATGCCCAAGAAAATAGGTAGATCATGGCTTTCAAAAAAAACTCTCTTACATTCTACTGAAGATGGTTGGTCAGAACAAGAAGTGTTGTCCAAAAAAACTCCCCAATGGTCTTTGGTTTTATCAGACGACAACTCATAATTCCACTCTGGTGACCCTATATTCCCTAGTGTATGGAACAGAGGCAGTCCTGCCCATTGAGATTCAATTACCCTCCTTATGCATATATTTCTAATATCACCAGACACTATAAAAAGTGGCCGAAATCCTTCTAGATGAACTAGAATCTCTTGAAGAGAATATGACTTATGCCCTAACCAATAGATAGAGGCATCAGAACAAGTTACCCATATCGTTCAACAAGAATGTTCTCCTCCACTATTTTATACAAGGTGACACAGTATTGGCTCTGAGAATGCTAATGATACTCAACTAGAAGCCACTGAAGCTGGAGCCCAAATGGGAGGGGCCTTATATCATTCACAAGGTTTAACCAAATGGTGCGTACTTCTTGTGCACAATGGGTGGTGAGCATATTACTCTTCGAAACAATTATAAATTCCTCTATCAGTATTTCACTTAACAGTCTCACATGACTTTAAATTGTACTTTCTTTACCGCATGACGTTAAACTACGTGGTCCATCTTGGATGAAGGACGTAAAACTACCCAATAGTAAACATTCATGTCATTAAAATGTATTTCCATCCTGAAAGTTGTTATGTTTCTTAAACGTATCCCAGAAGACATTAAACAACCACCCTCATCCTACACGACAATAAACTACAAAATGGTCTGAGCTCTATGACCTTAAACTGAAATCTTCAATTTACTTGTCAAATAATGTTAAACTATGTGACATTGAAAAACTACATGTGGATTGATTCACATCATCATGGGATACTCAAGAATGGCATGACATTTTTCTGTGGTCCAGCCTTAGGTCCCGTGACCTTTCTGACCTCCTGGAACATGTTCTCACTAAGGATTGTGCAGTGTGGTATGGAATCTACATTCTCATTCACATCGAGCTATTTTCTCCATGCCACACACATCCCCTTGATACAACCCTCATTTATACATGGTACTTACCACAATATGTTAAACGGCATGGGTACCACCATGTTTCATGTTTCCCTTTATTTGGGTTTTCATCATCTTTCACATCTTAAAGGTCTCCCCTAGCATCTTAGTATCACATAACCTTGGATCACTTACCGTTAGGGCCAATGTCCTGGAGGATCTAAAACACCAATTTGACACAGTTCCTACATTGTGAATATGGTTAGCAGCCAATGATCAATTGTTTTTCCTATTATAGGTCACATGAGATGGATACTGTGTTGCAAACATGATAAACAGTTTTCCTAAATTGTTATTTCTTCCCAATCATCTCCCGAATGGCCTGCACAGTGATTCCCCTTTTTCCCTTCTATCCCAAACACACGACATTAATCTGGTCATCTACGGTATGATCTCTATGACCAAAAACTAAGATATACCACATCCTTGTCCCATGATGTTAAACTATATGTATTCTCAAGAACTACGTTCGACTTGATTCTCATCCTAATGGGATATATAGGAAAACCCGAATATTTCATTTTTGGGTCCATCCCAGGTTTATCTATTCTTTCTCTTGGCCACTCGTCCTGAGTTATCTCCTTTAAATAAAAATGGTGTGTCATATGTGTTCTTATTTCTTCATTCACATTACGGTATTTTCCATGCCATACACATTCCTCTTCAAAATACCCCATCCCCACGTCGTTGTCATATGATGTTAAACTGCATGACACTTCAGAACTATGTATGGATTGATTCCAATCCTCAAGGGATATGTATGAACGCCCAAATATTTCTCCTTTGGGTCTAATCCTATTTCTTAGAAACCATCCCTTCCTTCTCGAAACGTGATATAAATCTTCTGAGGGGGGTTTGGTGTGGGATTATGTCCTCATCCGTATCAGATTTACAACATCTATGACACGTACATCTCTCTTGAGGGATCTCCATCCCCATTTCCTTCACTCACCTCCATGAGTTGTATTATCTCAAATTGGTCCCCTCTACCCTCTTTGGCAATTAACCAATGTGCCTAGATGCACTATGGTTTGGGACCCCGAATGTTGGGTTCTACATAGACATATTGGCATCTATTTCCATACATCATTCTTCACTTTATTTGTTTTCCATCATATTTCACATTAAAAAGGACCCCAAAATGGAATGTATTCTAAGAATCAGTTCTCTCTTAATATATTGGGACAACATCCCTGAGGATTTTGAACGACAATTTGAAACAAGTCCCGCATTGCAAAAATGGCCAGCGGTCTATTCTCATTTTTTGTTCCCATTTCAAGTCACACGATATGGATGTTGTGTTTTGAATATGGTCGATAGTTATCCTACATCATTACAATAGACCCATTAAGATTTAAATAATAGTTTCATGATTCACATCCCTTTCAACTCCATCACGTTTAGGTGTAATTTCGACACTCTTGGTGTTATACCTTAGAGTAAATTTATGCTTTAAGAGGAAGAATTCACGAATTGGTGTCATTCAAGGCTCCATGATATCTCACCATTAGCTATATTCCACACATTACGAAGATCTTATCCACCCATGTTTCCTGTGTCGATCACAGGTCATGAGGGCTTAGGGACTTTGTCAAGGTTTACACCCTTATGGAAGAATATCACTTATTTCGGTCTGATCTATACAACAATAAGCTAAGAACCCCCATCCTTTTCACATGATGTTAAACTACATGACATTTTAGAACTGTGTATGGCATGATTCCCATCCTTAAGGGATACATAGGAGTTCCCTGCCAATTTTTCTTCGAGTCAACCCCCATATCCTATGATCATCCCTTGCCCCTTGGTCTAAGGATCCCCCTATTATTGCATGATGTGGTGCATGTGGAATTATGTATTCATTCATGTCGGGTTTTTAATAGCCACACCATGTACTCTCGCTTAAGAGCTAGCCTCTTATATCTTCATTCTCATTACACGACGTTAAAACGCACAACATTTCAGAACTACACATGGCTTGATTCCCATCATTATGGGATACGTAGGAATGACCATATGTTTAGCCTTTAGGTACATCCCTATATCCATTGATCTTTTCGGGCCTCTTTTACCAAGGTCCCCTCCCTCTGGGGTTGCATATGATGTGGTGTGGACTTATGTCCCCATTCGTGTCAAGTATTCTTTATCACACCTTGTGCATTCCGTTTAGAACCTCGTTCTTCTATTAGAATCAAACCCATTGGACATTCAACTATACTGTTTGGTCCAAAATGAATTTAAATTGTTACATCTTTTCCACATGATTCTGAAAATTCATGGTTTGTTCCTATCACATGACTCTAAACTGTGACACTATCATCCTGGCCGCACAATAAAAAATTCCACAGCATTGTGGTGTCCTCGCTCGAGGGGACATCATGTTTTGTATATGTCATCCACCATGCCTTTTGTCAATTCCTACACATGGATTTATTCCTAAATTTATTCATAGATTCTCTATCCTAGGTTCATTGCTTCACAAAAAACACATCCACCTGAAAGAACAAACAAGATTCATCAAATGCTTCTTCTTTTGGTGGATGCGCCAAACCTGCAAGACAATATTGCCCCTAAAATTGGCACCCTTCTATGTAATGTTTCTATAACTATGTGTGTCTTGATTCTTATCCTCATGGGATATATAATAATACTTGGGCATTTAGTTTCGAGTCCATCCCATGGTATCTCAAATCCTACCCTCATTACGACCACCTTGGCCTAAACTCTACTGAAATCATGTGATGTGGTGAGGACCTCTTGGTTCCTCATTCACGTCGTGTTTATGAAAACGATTACATATATTTCCCTTTGAGGATATTCTTTAAATTATCTTACATCGATGTTTAATGATGACAAACTGCAAAAATATTTCCAAAACTATGTATGGCTTTATTCCCATCCTCATGGGATACGTAGGAACACCCAAAAAATTTGTCTCGGGCCCTGTCCGAATTCCACTTTTGGTCCCCAGACCTAATGTTTCACCTAGGAGCATGTGGTATAGCAGTGAATTCTACAGTCCTTATTCATTCTAGGTTTTGTAACAACTGCTCCATGTGTCTCCCTTATCTCTTCCCAGCCTGGTCTTAGTTCCATGACCATAATCAAACATCTTCCCCCAAGAACTACATATGGATTGATTCGCATCCTCATGGGATATGTAGGAACTCCTGATTGATTTTTCTTCAGGTCCCACCCCATGTTGGACCACCTATGGTCTAAATAATCCCATTGCAAACATGTGGTGTAGTGTGGACTCTTACGATCCTCATTCATGATGTGATATGTAATGCGCCACACATTTCCTTTCTAGCTAACCCCGTCCTCACCATACGATGATAATATATATGTCTATCATCCTCATGGGCATGAAATAAAACTACATGACACACCAGTTTCACTCAGAAGATATCATTTTTGGAAATAAGTACATTCCCTGATCATAACGATGTACTCACCTAATGTGTTTTCATCACATTGGTGTAATTTCATGAGTGTTGGGCTCTATTTGAGAAACCCATCACTCCAACCTCCATGATTTGTGTTCCCATTATTTGGATCCTCATCCTCCTTCAAATATATAGGAACACACTAATAGTACGGATGCTTGGCCTATTTTTCACCTACTATCATGGGCCAACATTTTGTAAGGCTATGGATGAACTTTTGAGTCAAGCCTTGTGCTTCGTACTTGGTCAGCGGTCAGCCGTAGTTTTATTATCCCCATTCCAGGATAACTCTATAGGGATACTGTGTTTTGAACATGGTCAATATTTATCCTTCGTTTTCATTCCATCCCTACTGTGTTCCAAATTTTGGGTATCATGATTCACACATTCTACTCCCCTCGGTTTGGATTAATTTCGATGGCCCTGTCGTTACCTTGATAATTCACTAGATCATGTTAGGAGATGAGAGGTTGGTTGTTTTGAGATTATTTTTCTCTAACCATGACCCCCTTGTCATTTCTAGAAACCTAGAGGGGTGTTTTAAACCCCATATTCCTAGAGATTTGTTGACACTCTCGTATTCAAACAGAATAATGAGGCAGTCATCCATTATTTCTCACATCGTGCATGACCCACATGAAAATAGGGATTGACCATTCTATATATCATGGATATGATAGAAATTAATCAATAAAAATTGATAATGGAACTCAAGCACACAAATAACAGAAAAAAGGAAAGTATGAAAGTAATTTTATGAGTTCACCCAAATTACAATATCTACAGATTGGCCCCTCCCATAAGTGGGTTTCCATTTTCAATAGAGTGTCTAAGCTCCGCTGCTCTATGTCTTGTGGCATATAGGATATTTTTTCACCAATTAAGATCCCACTTATCCCTGATGGAAATGGGTTGTAGTTCATTGGCCTTGATCTGGGCCTACTTTTCATTAGCTTAGATAATAGCCATATCTAGAGAAGCTCACCTCATCCGTTATTCAGCCTCTTCCAGTTAGACATTCAATCATGTTATGAGTCCTGAATGTGCATCAAGTAAAGTGGAATGCTCATTATCCAGCAGCCTCAACCATTGGATCTCATGCTCATCCTGCTAAAGTCTCATGATGCGGATGTACCTCCTCCATTTCCATCCCACATCAAGGTTTCAATCATGTTCATGTATTTTCTATGCCATATAGTCTCGAATGAGCATATGGGGATGTTGGGAATCTAATAATACAACACATATTTCATGCAGTTGAGAAAAAATCCTCCCCATATAATTTATCCATTATGCTTGGGGGGTCTCCCCAATGAAGCGATTGATCAGCTTCCATGACCAGCAATGGATTACCTTGCTATCCTATTCATCAGAAATCGTGTCGTCCCAATCCTTGGGGTCGGTAGGTTCATATGTGGGGAACGCCTCTAGGAACCCATCAGTTGGATCTTCCTCCGGTGTTTGGATGGGTAGGCCAGGTCCCATGTCATCTGATTGATTCCCGTCGTCAGATTCTACCTTGATGATCTCAAGTTCCATCTTGCTGATTGCCCCAACAGAAATTAGTAGCATTATGGTTTGGTCAGTATGGGCATCTGCTTCCCCATCCATCAGTGTTCCCCTAATAAAGTAACCACCAGGGGCCCTATCCATCCTCTATAATGCATCCCATTCCATTTGAAGATCCGTGCATATAAAAATGCATAGACATCAGTTGGCATGGTTCAACGGAAAAAATTTAAAAATCTGTAAAGAAGACTTACATAGATAAAATATTATGTCTCTCCCTTAAGCTTCTACCACCGAAACCCCAAGGCATGGAACCCCATATATGGTTGGAAAATATGACGACTATAGGAGAACCACCTAAGGTGTCTCAACCCTACTAGATGTGGAAATTGTTGTTGTCACAGGTGTCGAGCCTGAAGCTGCATCTACTGAAGTGCTGGAGTAGGTTTGGCGTATGGGTCTCTGCAACACAAGGAAAATGTCAATTGAGAAGGACTAACTTACCTGAATGAGGACCACACAAAAATCATTTTGGGTTTACCTCAAGATCCTCTGTAAAATCAACCAGCTCTATGTTTTCAACTTCACAGTCCTCCAAGGGGATCCCTCTACCAGCCTCTTCCCCCCTTGGTGGACTCTTCTGATTATGACAATAGAGGTAACCACTCTTCCAATTTAGTGGTAGACAACTCTGGAGGGACTATTTGATTGAGCATCACTTTCATATAATTCTTCATTGGACGAAGAGTTCCTCAAGAGTGCATGAAGTCCTTCAGATCAGTGATGTACTCCTCCCCTTCCAATTGAGATACTGAAAGTATTTCGCTAGAATGACCGATCTATAACAAATCAATCCCGAGATAGTACAGATGGTGCCCCATCTGGGAAGGATTATGTAATTGTCTGTTAACATCATAGGTGTCCTAATCCCTTGGTAAGGCAACGTCCTCATGCATATCTATATAACGTAACTACTTCCACATATCCTGAGTGTGTATCCTACATAACCCCCTATTTGTCCTCACTTCTTGATTACTTTTCTCCTCTGGGACCGTCGGGTCTACTTCTATCACATTCTTCTCGATCAGTGTAGGTCTCACCACTACTATGGCCCCACCACCATAGCATGTTCTCACTGATTTTTGGACCCAACATCGAGGTTGAGGAGGCACCCCTTCACTATCATAGATGATCCACTACTTCAGTATCTCCCTTAGGGAGGCTTCATCAAAAATCATGGGAAACTCTTTTACAAGACCATAGATAGATTTGGGTGGATGAAACTCATTCTGTATCTTCCCATCCTCCCATGTGAACATGATCCACATCTTCCTCATCACACATGGATGGTCCTTGTGGAATACTCCCATGTAGACCTACAGGGTCAACCTCTTTATTCACCAGAACTGTATCACGGAGTGGTGAGAGGTGTACGACTCATAGATAGGATCGCAATCATCCCACACCACTAGAACTCCACCCCGAAAGGCCAAGAGATAGGACATATTCTCCTTAGTTCCCGGGACTTCATCAGTGAATACACATGTTGGAAACGAAAACGAATGAATGTTTAATTCATCCTCATTCCAGACTCGGTTTAACACCAGTGGTGGGGTTAGCTTGGCTGGGTAACTCCCCACAACATTCAAAATAGATGTTCGAAAGTCTACCCTAGAGGGTAAATGAGGCTCATGTATTCATAAATGCCCATATTCACTGCTATCCATCCATACAGAAGATGGAGCGGCCCACACATGATATATGGATTATTCCCCTCACTGATATTCCACAAGACTTTGTATAGCTTGGCCCACATTATGATCCCCAAATTGCTTTATTCCCCCAACACTAGTACGGATTCCATAATGAACATTCTTGGTATCACATTCGTGTTTGTGTCCCGAAGAGGCAACATAGAACCGCAGATCAACACAAAAATTAACCCATCCATCCCTACCATTAGCTGACACTAAATGATGACATTGTACCCCCTCAACATCCATCAGCTGTCTTCTAGGGTTCTCTAATAAGATTTCTATTTTCTACATTGGGCTCCCTTAGGATAGGTGGGAGTCCTAACGGGTATCCTCCTAGGTGCTTACTCCCCTTCAGGGGAAGGCCCTGAAGGGAATTTGATGAAGAGTTTATACCACAACTTGAAGTGGACATAACTCACTGACTGCTTGTCCTCACCCAGCACTGGATCCATTGATTCCATTACTAGTAGTGTCATCTACTCTGGATCCTCCCATGTATTCTTGGCATGGAGGAACTCGTCATACATCTCCCCCAATATTGGAATTACCAATATCTTTTGAAGTTATTAGAGGATAATAATTACCTCCCTATATTGAGGATGAAAATTGTTGGTCCTCGATGACCACATGCTCAACAAATCTATAATCAGGTGCTTCGATAGGTAAATATGGAATTGGGAGGCCATGTAGCTTCATAAAACCCTACTCACTTTTGTTGGAACCATGGCTATTCTATGTAGGAATTGGATTTTGGTTTGTGTTTGTTGTCAATCCTCAGTGGAAGTTCAGCATGGGTTCCATCAATGTGATCATACAGTTCAAGCAGAGAACAGTGTTGAAGGTGGAAAATAAGGTTTGTGCGTGAAATACTTGAGTTGGGCATGAAAAAACAGTGTGGTGCGCGAAATAGCCATACGAAGTTTTTCACGCAAATAGTGTTTTGGAATCAAAATGTTGAAAAATTGCAAAGGCATGGGATGCGTGAAATATCTAGAGAGGTGCGCACAAAACGATACCTGCGTGAAAAATTTCGCGCCAGATGAGAGGTTTTCGCACCAAAGGGGATTTTGCGCGCATGTGTCTTAGATGCCTATAAATAAGAGGTGACCCCCGTCATTCCGCATGGTTGAAGTCTTAGAGAAGATTCGAGGTCTGATGCATGAAAAATAATCATGTAAAGGGGCTTGCACAAAATATTCTGGATTGTGTGGAAAATTTCGAGATGTGCGAAAAAGGAAATGTTGTACGTAAATATTGGCGTTGCACGTAAAATATTCAGTTGCATGAAAACTGGTGTTGTGGCACAAAATATTTTTCCACGCGAAAAAGTAAAGATTGCGCGCAATAGGAAGGTTTTGTGCAAAAAGGGTTGGTGTTGCACACAATTGTCAATGAATCTTGTCTGTACGTTTTGGTTATCCGATTCAGTGGTTTTGTGCGTTCTAGTGCATCAATTTCGGACTTGGATGCAAGCATTGTCTCATGCTGAACAAGAGACAAAGACTTAAATGCAAATCTATTGAAGAGACCATCATGTATATAAACTAAGTGAGACTTCACCAAAGGCAGTGAGCCAGGGTGAGTTAACGGGAGTGACCCAAGGGAAGTAGTGAGTTATCCCTGAACATTTGTAAAGGCAGTGAGCCTGGGACATGGTGACTATTCCCGAACCATTGTAATCCACAACTAGTGAAGATTAGTGGAATTTGGTATTACCGACAACCAGTCGGCGTATGCTTTCTGGAGGTAGCACTCAGTGGTGAACCAAATAAAAAGTGATGTGTCATCTTTATACATGTGAATGTTTGCTTTATGATCCTTTTCATCATACAGGTTTAACAAGTTCCTACCAACGTGGGCACAAGATCCTTCACTTTAAAAGAACAAGTTCTCACCCTGTTTCACCCCTCCCCTCTCAGGGTGTCCCGAGGTCCTACAACTTTAACTCTATCTAGAACTCCTCACAGGAGGCACATACCCAGTAATCCCATGCCCAATATTCCATAAAATTTCCGCCCTAGAGCGAGTCCGAATAAGCAGTCCACCCCTTCTGTAGGTTCCCCAAATCCATATTGAGGATGGTGTGGTACTATGGGGTAGATACCTCTGGATCCAATGCCTGCCCATCATGATTCATAATGTGATTATACAAGCATTGAATGTTTACTAGTGTGTGATCCTCTCATATATGACAATCGGTAGACCTGAACCATTTTTGCTAACATGACATACTCATGAACCAATAGGCTAGCTCATTCGTACATGCTTTAGGGATGAGAACATCTTCTCTCAGACCAAGGCCATACTAAAAAAATATTTTTTCAAAGATGATAATTCTTTGGGATTTATGAAAACTGTTCTACCAGGTATTTGTCGTCTGAATCACTCCGCACACATTCCCCAATTCCTAGATAATATGACATCTCTTCCCTCTGGGAAGCATCCTCAATGAACACTCTAGCATCTTCTATGTGAGCCATTCCATCCCTAGAATATAATAGTTTTCCCTAGATTGCATAGCTCAATCATAGAGCATGATAACATAGCTTTGTCATAGAGCTAGATCATAGAAACTTGTCACAGAACTCTTCCCTGTACCTTGTAGAAATGACTCGCGGAGCACACAATCATAGAGTCTGAAGACTCGATGTGCATCGTAGAGAAAAAGGTAGCCCGATTCACAAAGATTATTTGTAGAGTGCATTAATCTTATCAAATCAAGATCTCAAGCACAAATCTTTGGAGATTGTTAGGGAAAAAAGAGGTGTCATCCACCCCTATTTTTAGTTTAAAACCTTTGAGCTTCGTGGTGGGCCTAGCCATGGTGTTCTTCATGGCGTTCTCAACCCGTACATCACCTATTCGCTTTTCAACCTTGCTTAGAAAACTCTCTTCATGATCTGCCAAACATTTTGGGGATCTACCCTTATAATTTGACCCTCTTTTTATACTCAACTCTGTTTCTGAGGGAGGAATTTGTTTACACCAAAATATGTGCATGGAAAAAATACACAAAGAGCACTGTAATTCTAGAAAGGGATGCTTTATGGATCAACTTCATGAATCTATCTAGCACCACAACTAGTGCATATCCATTCATCACCACGGTCGGTGCAAAGCCGAAGCCTCCTCTCAGACCACCACAGAGGAAAGTGATGGTCAACTTTCTAGTTATAACGAAATTTATGGAAGTTTACGCATTCTGAAGGGAAGACAATTTCCTTTTCAATTCCATGGAAATCGAAGGAAGCCTCTTCAAGTGACATGGAGGGAATGAAGGAAGACTCTTATCCATGGAGGGGATGATAGACAACTTCACAATTATGATGAAATTGATGCAATACATCTCCAATGGGGAATGATAAGTGGCTTCGAAGTGCATAGTAAAATTATTGCACTCCCCTAGTGCTTATAAATACCCTAATCCCCTCATTATAAAGGATTCGAGACCCATACCTTTTTCCTTACGATCTCCCAAATCACAATACACCCTTTTCTCTGTGAACCCTTGGTAAAATGAATCATATGAGGTACTTGATCATTGCAAAATATTTTTCACTTTACTCAGGTTTACCCCTTTTGGAAGAGGGGTTCCCTTTTCGGAGCCTATAGGCCATCTCCTAGAAAGGAGACCCCCTCAGATACTCAGGGCATTATGAAGCACCCAAGCTTCATGATGCACCCTAAAAAACATGTGTACTCCATGTTTATGCTGAGATTATATGCTTCATAAATCCCTCATATTTTCAAATTCATAACCTCTACAAGCCTTTGTGCTTTGCGAAGCCCTGTTCTCAGTGAAGCCAAATGCTCTATGAGCCCTTATGGTATGCGAGCCCTTATACATTACAAATCCCTACGATATGCAAAGCCCTATTCTCTATGAACCCTTTATCTTTGTAAATCCCATATCTTCATGGACTTTTTCATCACAAATAGAATTTTTGTTTGACCCTACGGGCTTGTAAGAAGTGATTTCAAGGTCCCCTGGGTGGTTCTTTGTGTTGTGTGGCTTTTCCCCATGCTTCTTAACATATGAATGCTAATGAAAATTTCTTCTTCGCATAGCCATGAAAATGTGAACTCCTCAATGGATCACTCCACAACGCCATCTCCACATGGAATTACTGGTAACATACCTTTCCCAAGGGTTAAAGTGAACCAGTTATGTAAGTCCTAGGGTTGGGGAGAGAATCATCATCGTCCGAGAAGCAGGACGTTAAATTGCCAAGCATCATCATCGTCAGCACATGATGTTAAACTATAGCCTCTCCCCATGAAATATACACAGGGTGCCCCGTCTTGGACACTTTCCACACCCACTAGTTTCCACAAGAGTCATATCCTTCTAACAGGGGATGAGATCCTCCTTTCATGGAATTAAATCTATCCATGGGGGAGGGTAACCATCCTAGTGTAAGCCGATAGACTTTCTTCTAAGAGGTAGAACCCTTTATCCTCCTCTCTTATTCCATCCGCAAAGTCCAGAGCAGAGATGGGCACATGGGGCTCTCGATACCACATCCATATTCCTTTGGGATTTATAGCCATTGTGACTCCATCCTGGAGTAGGTCCAAATCACCATCTCCCTTGGCTACTAAACACGTGTAATCCTTTTTCCATTCCTGGTGGACATACCATTCACAATGTGATTGTTAGGTCATTGTTGTGTTTTGTCTCTCACACCAACATGAATCATATGGTCTTAGAGTAATCATCAACTATGGATTCCTTTTGGGGCCACCATGGTTTTTAATCCCCATCCCTCTTTATTGAACTATGTGGACATTGATCCTTTTCCTTTTCATTAAAGGTATATAGAAATTCTCCCTGAGATTTAAGCCCATAATCCATCATTCCTGACCACTTCACGTCAGTTCACCCTCATACCACATGATGCTAAACTCTATGTTGACGAACTACAAGGGTTTTTACCCTTGCCTCCTAGACATGGCACATAGGAAGCCTCCATGAGGTTCAACCCCAAAAACTACCACAATATTCGAACTACATGGGTTTCGATCCCTGTATCCTAAACATGGTGAACATGAAGCCTCATTGAAGTTTAATACCAACACAGGTAAACTTCGGTGTCCCCCTTGTTGGGACCCACATCCTTGGTCCGTCACTAAGTGGTGTTAGAACAACTCTCAAGCCACTAACCACATGTAACCCCCAATAGGTCATAATGTAATTGTCCTTTGTGTACACCCTAATTCAAAAACCCCCTCCTAAACTATGTGGACTTTGATTCCCTACCATATGGATATATAGGAATCCTCCTTGAGGTTTAAGCACATAACTCATGTATCATCCAGGTTTCTCCCTTGATCATTCATGTTCCAATAAGGTCATTCCCCAACCTGGAGGTTATACTTCCTTTGGGTCCCATCCATGCATCCATTCTCATGGGACACCTCCTTAGGTGTCCCATCACCCACCAAACTACGTGGACTTTGATTCCCTACCATGGGGATATGTAGGAAAAATCTATGAGGTTCAAGCCCAACATCAACATCATCTCCATGTTCATTCCATCGCATTCCTCCCATCCTCTTTGTTTAACCATCCATCATCCATACTGATTCTTTCCCACACCGCCACATCCCAGTGAAATCATGTCATCCACCCAATCATTTAACCATGCATAATCCCCATAAATTCCATCTCCATCCAACAAAGAGTGTCCCTCTTGTGATGGGACGCTATCCATGCGTAATCCCCAACATGTCTTTGGGTTGTTGTCAATAATTTACACCATGACCCCAAGATTCACCATCTCTAACTACATGGGTTTTGATCCCTATCATCTACACATAGTACAAAAGAAACCTCCCCGATGTTCAATCCCATCCAATGGTAAACCTTTGTGTCCCCCATTTCGGGGCTGCAATTACCCAAATCCACCCTCAATGGTGTCCAAATAAACCTTCGTAGTTTGATAAATTCCCTTTATGGGAAACACCACAACAAATATTCCTCATTGGGTGTTCTGGTCTATCATCCAATAAACCTCTTAGATGTTCCATATTAGGGATGTAATAATCTGATCCGTCTTTATAGAATGTTATGATCAATCTCATTTTATCTTTGTAATATGTTAAACTCGCGGCTTAACTCATTTTAAAAATGATATTCTTAAGGAAAACCTCATAATACACTAATTTTTCATAACCATCTCTACAAGATGTTAAAATCGCGGCTTGCCATGTGTTAAACATGAGATGGATCATGAAAACCTCAGAAGATGCACCTCTAGCATAATCATCTCTGTTAGACAATAAACATGAGGCATACCCTGTGTTAAACATGGGAAGATGAGGAAAACCTCAGGGACATGCCTATGACATATAATTCCCTGCACTCAACGTGGGATGGCTCAGGATTACGCTCCCTTGAGAAGCCCTATCATAATGGGAAGAAACCCAGGAGAAACATTATTCCAATGTTTAGACACATCAGTGAAGTACAACATGACTACTCCCCCGATCGAACGTTTCTACCCTGAATTAAGCCCTTGGAATGTCTTGATAGATAGAGTGTAATTAACCGGAATCAATAAAGATATGGCACTAGCAAAGAGTTTCATGAAAAACGTCTTAATATTTAAGGGAGACCCGAACTAAGCGACAAATTTTGAGGAGGAATCCAAAGAAGGGGAGGTTGAAATCCAATCATCCCATTTAGATCAAGGAGAAAATTTCCTTGAATAAGAGAAAAATGCCCCCAGCCTTTGGAATGTGGGAATGCAGGGAAATATCCAGCGTGTCACTACAGGACAATACACGCCCCGTCGAAATCATCATAAACAATTACCAAACTCAATGGGATTTATCCCTTATACACTATTTTTTGGATTTTTTCGTCTTTTCAAAGAACAATATTGGTGTATAAACACTAGTCACATTTCCACAACTCTTATCATCTCCTTCGCATAACAGAAGATGCTACATGATAGGTTTTCATCTTCAGAGAAGAATAATTTTATTTTTATGTTCTCTTCATTAAACGGAATGGTTCAAAGTTTTTTCTTATAAAAAAGATAATTGAGGAACTCCCGTTATTTTGTATCCTTAAAGGATCATGGATCTCATTTCTTACTCACATAAGTGAAGGATTGAGATGCATTATTTTTCCCAAAAAACCATAGATCTCATAAATATGAGAGCATAAAAATCTTTCTCCCCGGGGTTTTTGGAATATAGAGGAAATATTCACCGACTATTCCTCAATTAATCATAGAATAAAATCCCCACTAATCATGTTGTTTGAATAAAAATTCAATGAGTAGGATATATAAAGTTTTAATTATTCAAATGTTGGTATTATTTAATGTAAAATATGACATCAATTTTTATTACATGATGAGGCTCTATTTAGTTTTAGAGATGAATCATTAAAATGTAGTTCGATGAGGCCGCACACATGCCTAATCTCAAACAATTTCATGAATATTTGACGTATGAATGGCCTCTACGCTTTTTTTTTCATTTTCAACAATTTTTTCATCGATTACACAGTTACAAACTCATCAAAATATATATACATGTCGATTCGTATGGTGATCATTGTCTCAAAATTATGAGAGATAAATCCTATTGATCTTGGTTTTATTATTGGAGATTATCTCTACTAAAGAGTGATGGAGAAGGTCATAGAAGAGGAAGATGATCGAATAAAATGATCATGAATCTATGATCAATCTAATCTGACAGCTACACTTGTATACACATATTTTTAAATGCATAAAAAGTTAAACTCAATAAAAATACCACATCAATCTCCATTTCAGTTAATACATGATATATTAAAGATCTCATTCTCATTGCACTATCGAGCGAACATAAGGGTGGGCACCTGGATTCACAACACACACCCTTCCCACATGGCCCACACCACACGCAATCCACTATCTTTTTTCCCAATGCATAGACAGTTATGACTGTGTGCTCTATGGGCCTTAGACACTATCCCTTTTTCCTATTGTGGAAACTATACACCACTATATTGTAAAACCCTGAGATTTTGTGATTTTTTTTCAAATTAATAAATTTTTTTTTATATTTTTCATTTCACACATAACTCATTTTAGATTTTATTATACGAAAGCACTATGTTTGGCTTGCGTTATACGAAACACCATGTTAATCTTGTGATACATGAGAAACATTGATTATTTGGAGGTACATTAAACACTATATTTGGAATGTGTTGCACACAATGCTGAGTCCCTTCAACATGTTTTGTTTCACGCAAGACCTAGTCTTCCAAAACTACAATGTACTATTAAGAATATTATAAAATATTATTTTAATTTTCCACTATCCATTAAAATGGATATTATGAATAAGATTAATTAATTTATTAACATATTGTTCACTCATTTATATAATAATTATTATTTGGTGACCAATAAACTAGAAATGAAAATAAATCCCTTTTGAAAATATAAGAAATCTTTTGTTGGAAATCTAGATTTATAGACTCAAACACATTTTACCACAATAAATTAATTAATAAAATTTTGACAAATTATATTAATAATATATATTATATTATATTAATTTAACTATTTAACATTAATCTTATTTTTTTTCTAGAAAAGATATAATAATAAATACAATTTTATTCATAAAGTTGTTTATTTTTTCTAAAAGTTATTTTTACCACCTTTTAATGGCGTACATATTTTAAATATATTTCGTTTGATTTTTGTAAAAGAAATTCAAATTAATCTTAATTTTTTAAATAGGAATATGAAAATTTTCTTTGGTTAAGTTTTTGGTTTTTCTCAGAAGTTTCATTTTTTTTATGAATAGTGAAAATTGTTAAGTTTTAATTGAAAACTGAATTTTCATATAATGTATTTATATAGTTAAATTATATTTTAAATTATTTTTAAATCACATTTAGATCAATTACACATATATTAATATAATATATGTATTCGGAATAAATTTCACATTGAAATTTTATATTAAACCATGTCAATATTTTGATCATTTTCACTTTCAAAACCTATTGTCTCATCCCATCTATAGGATTAATTTTAAATTAATTTCTTCACCTTATGTTATTATAATTCAGAAAATATGTATTTAATATTTTTAATTATATTAATTTATAATTTCTATTAAGGTTATATTATTATTTTACCATAGTGATATGTCAAACTAGTTAAAATTTATTACTATGATTAAAGTAAAAACAAGATTAATTAATGACTAAACATGGAATTTAGGTTTAAAAGCTATCCTATAATTTAATTTTTTGTGTGTAAATATTTAGATATTTAAAACTATAAGTATCTATAATGATCCATTTTATCCATTGAGTTACATGTAAATCATGGGGAGCACACAATTCTTTTCAAAAAAAACTAACTGTGTCCTTTTCCCCGCTTATTAAAGTGCACCACCTATTCCCCTCAATTAAAATCCCTAAATCCAGTAATATCATAAAAAAATGCCCAAATAAAGTCCCAAATTTCTCTTAACATCCCATAATACTCAATTTGGGTAGAAAGAAAACCATGTTAGTCCTTTGGTGCAAACCAAATAGAATTACCCAAAGAAGAGGTAACATGCTTCAACAAGCACTTTTGGTTTATTTAATTATACACCCATAATGTTTTATATAATAACCTTAGTATCCTCAATATACTGATATATTTTTATGTTAATTGTTCTTCTTACACCCTTACAACAAATGGGATACACACTCATCATTCATATTTACGACGGACAACTGCCTCGCGAACCGATGTCACTCTTTATTCCATTACCACCCTTCAATGTTTGGAATAATGATGTAATTAATATTTTTATTAGATATGTATGATGTATTTAAATTTTTTTAATTATTATATAACAAAAAAATTTCATGACTTATAATTTTTTGGAATATTATAACTTGGTTTGTGGACACGTGGACTACCGCCACCTGAAAGCGATGCATTTCATTCACATATTAGATGGAATGTATTAAAGATGGGTTTATTAGATTTATATGATATATAAGGAATAATAATTATACAGAAATTATATTATATATATTTATATACATATATTTCATTTACTTCATTTCTTTCAAAAATACAATAAAACAGAAACAATATTCATGCGTACGTACGAACTATCGTCTATCGGAATGGTGTATTCCATTTCATATTTATATCATTTATAGATTTTTATAAGAAATAATATATTAAATATAAATTATATTTAAATAATTTTTTAAATTATATAAATAATTATATAATTATAAATAAAAAAATTACATGTCAAAACATATACGAAAAACAAAGAGGATATTAACCGGAACGTAACTTTAACATGAAATTGTTAATAATCTGCTAATATAAATTCATAATAAAATAACATATATAATTTTATATAATTATATGGTTCTTTGTTAGTTTTATAATAAAATTATATTTATTATAAATTATGTGTGCACATGAAAAAAACACATGCAACACTTAAGGTATGGGTTTTCTTTTCTCACTTTTATTTTTGTGAGATATTTAGTATATTTACCACTAATTATTATTGTGCGGTGTATATACTTAATTATGATATTATATATAATTAATTTTATTAATTTAATGATTCTAAAAGTTTGAATTTATGTTATCATTTCATGGATCTCATGATTCATATTCTACTTAAGGGGTAGGGGGATTTCTATTCTCAATATTATTTTCCTTGAGCCACAAACCTTGTTCCATACCTGTTTATTATATGTTGTGTGTATTATTCCCATGTTTTTATTTTATTATTATTATAATGATAATTATTGGGAGTTAAAAATAAATTTTAGGATCTCTCTTTCATTGGTTTTAATGTTCAAATGTTTCCAAATATGCAATGGACTTTTGTGTCAATTTTCCTTCATTGAGACATATATTTTGATTTGCAACTATATTATTTTATGAGGTGTATATACTACCTCATTGACATGTTATATCATGACTATAATTAATTTAATGAAATTGTATTCTTCATTTAATTTTATTCTTTCAAGGGGATTATGATTCAATGTTACCAAAGTGGTATGAGTTTTTGCTAAAATCTCATCATATATTGGGATTTTTTACGATTTTATTATAATTGATGATGTATTATGATCAATACATCAATAATTGTCATAAATGTTCTTATAATATGTTTATTTGTTATATAATAATGTATTTTATTCATTTTAAACTATTTTTACCTAACATAATTAAGAATTGTTTTTATGAAAATCCGACTTCAAGTCTCTCTTCGTCTAGAAATCTATTTTCACCCAAAACTTTGCCTTCCAAAAATATTTTTATAAATTTTGTTTATAAGATATTTCAATATAATTTTAAAATAAAAATAATTTCAATGAGTTTGAAATATTATTTTATATTTTTTCAAATATATTTTCAAATAAATTGGTTTTCAAAAATGTTTTACTTTCAAGAACATTTTTAAATGATTTTCAATGAATGATTTATATGTTTTCAAGGAAAAATGTTAAAAATAAGGATTTATGTTTAAAAAGATTTTTAAATTATTTTAAAATCTTCATTTATAATTTTTTTCAAATTGGAATTCAAATAAAATTTTTTGGAAAATATTTAATGTTTTTTAAAAGTGATTTTCAAAGAAGGATTATATTCCTTAAGAAATGTTTAATGTGATATTTAAAAATACTTCATTATATAAGATGTTATCAACTTATATAGTTTATTATTTACATGGGATATGATCCAAGGAAAACATTATTATCCTTTATTTTAATTGTTTTTTGTTTATGATGACATGTTTTTTTATACCTATTTCTCTTCCATGGGATATATCTTGATAAAACCCTTATAAAACATGATTCCTTCCAAGGGTTATTCTATGACGTAATGACTATAAAACCTGTCAGTTTTCTATAGGTTATTAAATGATGAAATATTTGTGATACCTAATTCATATCTTGGGTTATCAAATGATATTTATGAATCCCACCCACTTTTTATGGGTTGATGAATGTTTTATTTTGTTATGGAACACATATATAGGATTTCATTGAAAGATAGGTGGAACCTATATCTCACTACAATGAATTGGGAAAAGATTTATATCTCATGAGGTAGACATAAATGGAATGTGTACTAAACATGGTTCCGTATAACAAGTATAGAATGAGGAGTGAAGGTAGTTCAGTAATACAGGGATGGAATGAGGAGTGAACTCAGTACTTTAATACAAGTCCAGAATAAGGAGTGAAATCAGTTCTGTAATATAGGGATTTAATGAGTAGTGCACCCGGTTCAGTAAAGGAATTTTTCCACTAAGATGATATTTTGAGTGAACCTTTGCTGCTAAGTTTGTTTGGCGTGTAAAACCATTAAAATAAGATGGATTTGTCTTAATATATGAATACCATAGAAATAATTTTATATGTCTATGTTTCTTCCACAATACCATGTCTTTTTCTTATGTTATTATTTCATGGTTTATTCTCCTAATTACCTTATGATTTATTTCTTACGAACTACCAATCCTTAGGATATGATTTATGTTTATGTTATCTGGAATAAAGGGAATGCTTTTCCAATGTTATGCTCATATTATCATACCATTATGATTATGTTATTATAATGTATATACTTTATTTTTACCCTTATTAAGATTCCAGTCTCTCTATTTATTATGTTTCCATTAACCAGGTTATAAAGAAAGGTTTTAAGTAGGAGTAATAAAGGGGAAGATATTTTCTGGAGATTTTGAAGATCTTTTAAAAAATTAGAATAATGAGTTTTATGATTCCAAAGACAAAAAATAATTAGGGTCCTTGATTATGTAATTTTGTAAGGTTTTGAATATTCGTCAAGAATAATGTAATAACTATGTATGTTAATCCTGGGATGTAATGGTTGGTATCAGTGTAATGGTTCAGTAAACCAGAGGAAAATAGGATGAAAAAAAATTAGTGATATTCCTAGGGATATTTCTACGGATATTTCAAGGGATGTATCTACGGATAAGTCTAAGAACGATTTAAGTTATAAGAAAATATATTTAAATTTTGGTAAATTATATAGTGAGTGGATTCCTAAAAATAAATCATTGTCTAGATACTGCAAGTGGATGTGGTTCTAACACAGATGTACTTGAGGTAAAAAATGTAAAAACACTTTATTAATCTAGACTTGATCAGAAACAGGTACACGAAGATGATCCTTGCTAAAAACATAGTTTGGAACTCTTTTGAAAGACGTATTGAAGGATTTAAATATAAAGTGACTATAATAAACCTAAGATAAACCAAAGGTATAAGATATTAATAAAGTAGGTTTCATGATTTATACATACTTATGTTATTTTTCATGATTTTTTTTCTTATATGAATTGTTTTTCAAGCACTATGATTTCTGGTTTTATTCTATGGTATGAACATAAAGGAATAAAGTTAATGTTGAATGTGAAAAAATATTTGATGTTAAGAAGTCAAATGGGATGAGGACATAAGTAAAGTACATTTTGATCTTTCCAAATTCATTTTCACAAAACATGATTAACAATGCGTACCTTAACCAACTCTCAGACTCACCAAAGAGGAGAAGAAAGGGGTTTACTAAGAATTTGAAAAATGGAGACCAAAGAGGAAAGAAGTTTCAGTTTGATTTGGGTCAAGAATGTGGGAAAAAAAACCTATTGGATATCTTATAGTAACATGGATATGTTTTTACTATGGAAAATATGGAGACAAAGAAATTAACTACAGATGGAAAATGAAAAGTTCATTTAATGTAATAAATGGGAATATAGGAATCCCTATGCTATTATATATTGATGAATGTTTTAAATTTGGAATGTATGAAAATTATGAAAATAAATTTCCTAAGTGGATGTATTGGGAAGTGAATCATCAAGGTGGTACAATTAATGGTTTACTGTTGATGATTATGAATCCAGAAATTCCATATGGATGGTACATGTTGTTCTAATAGTATTTCTTATGAGCATGATTAAAATTGAGTTTGAAAATTTTTAAGACATGATTCAAATTTCATATTTCTTGAAAGGGTTATTAACGAATAAGATGAAAAATCTTATTTAATTATTTGTGAAGGGAGAGGGACGAATGAATTATTTATCTTTCGGAATTCAAGGATTATGTTTTACGAATCATGAACCAAAATTTCATCTTCAATATATATTTTTTATTAATGATTTGAAAGAATAGTTTAATAGTGATACTGAAATTGAAATGTATTGTAATATAAATGTGATATTTTAATTATGCTAAGGCACCCCATAATATTTTGGACAATGAGATGATTAAGGATAAAGTAAATTGGATAGTAATGATTACCATGGAACTAATTATTGAATTGTTAAAAAGGTGGTCTATGTTAACATGGATTAACTTTAAAATTTTGTTGGATATAAGTAATATATAAAATAATCTTTTCAATATGATATCATGGATGTTTTCAATATGTTTTTAAGGAAATTATGGTTATTATTATGTTTAATGAGAAAACATAATGTAGTTATTCACATGTTTGGTTCAGGATAATACTTATATACATTATGATCTATGGGGGATCATTGCTAAGCTATTTTTAAGAAATTTAGTGACATTATTTTTAAAATTTTGGACATTCATCTTTTTGAAGTATAATAATGATAACCATTTATGGAATAGTTTATGTCAAACTTTAGATGAGGTTTTAGAGATAAAAGTATTATTAATCCCCTGAACTATTTATGAATTTTAGATAACACATTCTAACCATTTTTTTATTATAAAGACAAATGGAATGATCTATCATTCTATTTATGGATCTAATGATATTGTAATGCATTAGGAATGAAAAATTCACCGTCATTTCTTGGAAGAAGAGATGAATATGAAATTGATCATGGTACAATGAAAGGTGATATTTTTATAAAATCAATCATATATTCTCATTACAATTAATCAAAATTAGAAAAAAGGGTGTTGAAATAAAACAATTCCACACTATCATCATTTTTTTAAGATATAAAAGATCTTTTTAAAACCACTTTTTTATGGCTTTGTGATCATTAAATTTATCCTGACCTTGTTCTCTATCACTCTCCATAAAAATAGTGGGTAATATTTCTTTTACATGTCCACTTTTTTACTTTTAACCTATTTTATCTTTTGTGGAAACCTATTTTCGAGTTAATTTCGGTAACTATTATGTTTCAAACATTCTCTTTTTAAATTATGTTTTTTTATTCATTTTTTTGATGTGGGTTTATATGAAATGAACTTTTTTTGTATTAAACCCTAGATATCCGGCATGAATTTTGAGGGTTAAAATCCTTTTACATTGAAAATGGATAAGAAATCATTTTAATATTTTTAATACATTCAATTTAAAAACCCATTTTCATGTCCCATCCATGGGATTAATTTTAAATTAATTTCTAGAACTTGTATTGATGGAATTCATAAAAATAGATTCCATATTTTTAATCCTAATTATTTATAATTTCTATTAAGTTAAACATAGTTTTTGACCAATGTGATTAGTGAAAGTCTTTAAAATTAATTACGGTGATTATGGTAAAAGCGAACTTAATTAATGACTAAACATAGAATATAATGTGTGAAAATGACTCTAAACACTTATAAATATTATTTTATATCCATATGTAGATAATTACACATTTAAGTATCGTATATAGTCTATTTTTATACTATTGGGGGTCATGTAAAACATGGGGAGCACACAATTCTTTAAAAAAATACCAAGTGTGTCCTTTTCCCCACTTATAAAGGCCGCCAACTCTTCCCCTATTTTCATACCTCAAAAGACATTTAGATATTGAATTACCAACAAAAATAAGCTCCCAAATTCCATCCTCTCATCCTAGAATCTGTAATTTGGGTATAAAGCAAACCAAGTTAGTCATTTGGTGAAAACTAAAAATAATTACCTAAAGAAGAGGAAACATCCTTCAATATGATTTTTTTTATTTATTTATCCTCCAAAAAAATTGTTATATAATAACCTCAGTATCCTAAATATAATGATTTTTTTTTGTTAAGGTTACAACCTACAACTACACACAATTACAATAAATGGGATACACAATCATCATTTGTGTGTACTACATTCTTCTTCCTCACGAGATGATGGCGTTTGTTGTTCCATTACCACCTTTCATAGATGGGAATAATGATGGAATTAATTTTTTTATATAATATATATAGATATATAGATATTTAGTTTTCCTTTATTATTTTTTAATTAATATATAATACATACCTTCATGATTTCTGTTATGAGGGAATACGATAACTTCATTTGTGGACGTGTGGACTTCCACCCATTCAAAGCGATTTGATCCGTCCACACCTTACATGAAATGAATTAATGATGCGTATTATAAAATTATATGATATATATGACATAATAATTCTATTTTAACAATAATATATATATATATACATATATTTCATTTACTTATTTTCTTTCAATATGACAAGAAAATAGAAATAGAGTCATGCATATGTATAACCTACTCTTTCCATGAACGGTGTATTCCATTTCGAAGTTATATATATTATAGATCATTACAAATAATTATATACTGAATAAATATGAAATTATTATCATTTTTTAAAATATTTTAATAATTAAATCGTGTTCGTAGTAATAGGATGTATAATAACATATCAAAAGAAATTTGAAAAACAAAGGAGTTATTACAAGAAACATAACCTCAACAAGAAATTGTTAATAAAAATTTAATATAAAGCAGTAATAATATAATATATGGTATTTTATATAATAATATGGTTTTTTTATAGATTTATAATGTAGTTATATTTATTATACAGTCGGTTTTAGTGTTTGCGAGGAAAGTCAAGACTTAAGGTAAGGGTTTTCTTATCTCACTTTTATTTTTATGAGATATATGCTATATTCATTACATATTATTATTTTTGTTGTGTATATACTGATATATGAAATTTTATATCATGATTTTACATTATATAATGATATATAAATATTCAATTGATGTTATTATTTCTTGTATCTCATGATTCAAAAGTTACTCAAATAGTAAGCAGATTTTTAGTCTCACTTTTATTTTTTGTGAAACACAAGAATTTTTCGCCACCTATTTAATCTATGTGATGTGTATACATAACATGTATGTATTTTATGATTTTTATAATGATAATTCTTTTTATTTACATATAAATTTTTTTATCTCCCTTTCACGGGGTTTACGCTTCAAAAGTTTCAAATCATTGAAGGACTTTTGTTTCAATTTCCTTTCATTGAGACATATATTATAATAAAACTCTAAATTGTTTTACGAGGTGTATAAAATTCCTATTCGACATGTTATATATAGAATATATTTATTTTATTTATATTTTAATCTTCATTTAATGTTTTTGTTTCATGGGGATTATGATTCAATGTTACCAGCGTGGTACAACATTATTTCTACAATCACATCATCTATCAAGACTATTTATGATTATTCATCAATTTAGGAAATATTATAATCCAAATCCCAATAATTATCATTAAATTTATTATAATATGGTTATTAATAATATATTCATGTATTTTTACCATTTCCCACCTCTTTTGTACCTAATGTAGTTATGAAAATATTTTTGAGAAAATCCATCTTCATGTATCTCTTTGGTCAGAAATATATTTTCATCCACAACTTTTCTTTATAATAATGTTTTGAAAAATTGTTTTTCAATGATATTTAATGAATATTTAAAATGAAAATTATTTCCATGTTTTAAAAAGGTTTCTTTATAAGTTTTCAATGATATGTTTCAAATAAAAAGGTCTTTAAAAATGTTTGATGTTCAAAAAGTGTTTTAATTAATTTTCAAAGCCTACTTTATATGATTTAATGGAAAAAGGATTAAAAAAATATGTTTCAAAAGTGTTTTAAAATTATTTTAAATTATTCATTTATAAGTTTTTAGTAGTTTTTCTCAATGAAATCGATATTTAAAATGTTTCATGTTTTTAAAAATTTATTTTCAAAGAAGGATTATTTCCCTAAAGAAATGTTTCTAGTGATATTTCAAAATACATCCCCATATAATATGAAATCCTTTTATATAGTTTATTATTTAATTGCTATGTGTTCTAAGTAAACCATTATTATCATTTATTTGAATTATTTATGTTTATGATGACATGTTTTTGTTTAAACTAATTTCACTTCCGTGGTTTATACCATGATAAAATGCTAATGAAACCCACTTACATTTACGAGTAATTATATGATGAAATGATTATGGAAAAAATATTTTTTCCATAGGAGATGATATGATAAAATATTAATGATACCCATTTTATTTCATTGGTTATGATATTATGTTTATGAAACCCATCCCATTTTTCTGGGTCATGATATGATGATTGTTTTATTATCTTATGGAACATGTATATATGATTTCATTATGTGACTAGTGGGAAATATATCTCTCTTAAATGAATTAGGTAATAATTTATAAAAAATTATATAGACATGGATAGAATGATAAGTATACTCGGTTTAGTATGAAGAGGTTGTAATGATAAGGGAACTCGATTCAATAATACATGGCTGGAATGAGTAGTGAAGTTGGTTCTGTAATACAGGAAGGGAATGAGGAGTGAACTCATTCTAGTAATATTATACTAGAATGGCGAGTGAACCTGGTTTAGTAAAGTAATTTTTCTACTAATATGGTATTGATAATGAAAATTGAATAATAATGTGGTTTGGGGAGTGAACTAATTCCACTATTATGTCCTCAGAAGTAATCCAAGACTACTATGGAAAAAAATTTATATTTTGTTTTTGTCTTCCATGATCCCATGTGTTACGCTTGTGTTATGATTTAATGTATTATGATCTTTATTCCCTTAGGATTCATGTCTTATGAACTTCAAATATTTAATTCATGATTAATGTGTAACTTCTTTGATATGAAGGGTAAGATTTTCCAATGTTATTATCATGTTATCATAACATTATGCTTATGTTATGCTTATGTATCTACATTATTTTTACTCTTACTAAGAATATATGATCACTTATTCTTATTATTCCTTTAACCAAGATATAAATAAAGGTTTAATGTAGGCATACTAAAGGGTTGGATCTTTATTGTATATGTTAAAGATCATTCACCAAAATATAATAATGAGTCTCATGTTTCCAAATATACTAAACTATTAAGGTCCTTGGGCATGTACTTTTATAATGTGATGAATATTCATCTAAAATGATGTAATAT
The DNA here is from genome assembly GCA_963277665.1 of Viscum album. Classification (NCBI taxonomy): domain Eukaryota; kingdom Viridiplantae; phylum Streptophyta; class Magnoliopsida; order Santalales; family Viscaceae; genus Viscum; species Viscum album. The sequence continues at coordinate 302,891,729 of OY728130.1, forward strand.
ACATGTATGTTAAGCCTGGGTCACTGTAAAAGTACACCCACTTCCATGCTTGGTAGCTTGATCTAACCATCCAAGGGCATGGTTGACCATTAGGACCTAGATAATCATTGGTTGAGGTTTATGTGGCTACTATGTGTGGCTAGCCATATTTTTTTATAAAACTCCCCAATATAAATTCTCATAAAATATCCAAGTAAATAATGGAATTCAACAAATTTATGGTCATATATTCTTAAAATATCTATTAAAATTATTTTAACTTCAATTTTTTCATGGCCACTGTTAAACCTTATTCAAATAATATTCTTGAAATTAAATACATCCTTGTAATGTTTTAATTTCTCTTCCTCTATTCATTTTGGAATATAAATTCTAAATAACTTCTTCACCATCAAAACCACTTTATTCTTTATTGTAAACAATACATCACCTTTGATAAATTTATTTGACATTTATACTAGTTCATCAATCATCTGACTTGCTAGGATAATTTTTCAAGCATCACATCCAATGTAATTTAAATAATCCATAATAATTCTCCTGATATCACCTTTGAAACTCAATGTCTTCAAAACATTTTATGTTTATTCAAATTACAAGACATGATAACTTCAGCCAAGCTCTATTATATTTGGAACTTCATTATAATTATAACGCCAACCAAATATTTTTGTTTCATTGAACACCATTTAAGTCCAATGTAAATCATTGAAAATAACGTAAAATATATAAAATTTGGTATTTTAAATATTCCCTTTTTATTTTTTGGAAATAATTTTAAATATCATTCAAAATAAGTGTTTCAATGTGTGAATCATTAAATTCTCTATAGCCTTCACTTTTATAGCATTCTATTTTCTTTCTCTCCCACTTATTCTTATGAAATACAATGTTCATGGGGAAATGGTATCATTCAATACTTAATAAATGTTTCATCCATAATTTTATTCAATTTTTACATGAGTTATGCATGGTGAAGAAAGAAATTGTATTTGATTTAGACATAAAAGATATCCCCTACAAAATGATCATGATACCTCATGAAAGGAGTACACATATATATGCTTTCCAGGGTTACTCACTTTTATTCGAAGTAGAATATGCTAAATGTGATATTAAATTTATTAATAACAATAAACTTGAAACAAATGAACTCACATAAAAATATATATAAAAAACATTCACGTGAAACATACAAGATAAGTGGACTTCAATCACTTTTATATTTTATTATATCATTGATTAATTCAATTACTACAACATTTTGGTAAATTTAATTTTTGATATCTAAGGATGAGTAGTCAAGATATACATACCTTTAAAAATGACATGATATTCATGAAATTTCTAGAATAATCATATGTGACACTAGTTGAAGTAATGATTCTGGAAGCTTCTTCATATTTCTTCATTTGTATCCCCATCAATGGAAATTATCCTAATCATTTCCCTAGTGATGTATCTCTTCATGAATAAACAAGAAGATTTTCCATTTTAGGAGTACGAAAAAATGGGTCTTCACCTAGGGACTATCCAGATGGAAAACAATCACAACATTACCAAGGATGATCTTCTTGAACGTTTGTTCTTCAGGATACCAAAAAATCAGATCAGTCCAAGAAAGAATCTTCATTATCCTAGCTATATAAAACATGATATAAAATTATTAATCTTTTTTATATATGATCATCTATTGTATTTTAATTTTAATATGAATTTGATGAATCATTGAAAGATGGTAACATCTATAACTTTTCTATCAAGAATTTATAGCACTCACTACTTCTCAAGATGTCACCTTCAGATCTTGATTCACCTTAAATTCCATTCATTATAAGCATAAATATGATACTCAATGATTAATGGAATATGGTGGATCCTTCTTTTTTCATCAATGTAAATAGTAGGGTTGAGTTGTTTTTCTCAAATGAGCTTCTCCACTTACTCTAGTATTCATGATTACACATATGAACATCAGTTCTGATTTTGGAATGGGTAGTATAGATCACTTCACATTCACTTATGATTTATGCAGAGAATTATTCTTCTCAATAGACTTCAGGGATGATTCATTGTTAAACCTCTTAATGACTTATTATTGTTATTTTTATATTGTAAAAAAACATATTAAAATGTGATCATCTTTCAAAATTCTCACATAAAGAACTTCTTTAAAAAATTGTTGTATTTATTTAAGAAATCCTTATATACATAACTTTATTATGTGGAATCTTTTCTTTTCCTTTTCAACTATCCTTCGTTTTTTAATCTTCCATATTTTTATTATTTCCAAGCCTTATGGCTAGATAACTAACATGTAATTAGGAACTATGGAATCAAGTTTGAATCATTCACATGGGTTCTTTTGAGAGTCAAACCTTTTATTTTGTTTATTTTGAATGAATCACTATCATTAAACATCTTTGATTTAGCACCCAAGTTACTCTCATCTTCCTCACATGAAATCTTCTTGGGATAAATTTTTTTAACATAATTATTCTAATTTCACCTCAAGATATATTATTTATTCATAGAAATTTTTTGTGGTCTTATTTTCTTATCATCTTTGGATACATGCCGAGATGAGCATACACCAATATTGTGACCACTTCCATTGTATACATCAGATATGTTTTTAACCATTAAAATTATATTTGAAGTTTACTAATTTTTATAGACTAATGGATATTTCTTATTCATAAATGGATTTATCCCCCTAGAGATGGGTTTCCTTTGTTATATTTCATTTAGAATATTTTAACAACAATCCTTTGAATAATGTCGGAATCTATCACATCACTAACATTAACCCACAAATGTTGATTTCTAATTCCATTAATATGATATTTTTGGGAATTATTCATAGATTTTTGGGCTCATTATGGGGAACTATATTCCAAAACATTTTTCCTATGTAGCATAGTCATGGTTGTAGGATTCTCATCACCTTTCTTTATCCATAATTGTTATGTTTTTTTTTCAAAAATTCACTTTTCATGAATGAGTATTTAAGAAAATTATTACATATTTGAACATGTGGAACCTTTTTCATGAAATATTCTTGAGATAGATAATCAAAATATTTCATGACATTCTTATCACATATTAAAGGTATTTATTATTAGAATGCACCAATGAGAATTATGTACCAATAGAGACTATCACTTTCCTTTGGGAAGAATAAATACGCATCTTCTCAAGATTGTCCAACTCAACATCTAATTCAAGACATTTTTTTATGGAGGATAATTTCAGGATATTCATTCATAATCAACTTCTCTTAAAATTATTACATCATTCATACAACTTGAAAATAATGCGTATTAACATTGTTTTGAATCAAATAGTCAAGTTAATTTTTCTTCATATCTGTTATTTTAAATTGGGAATCCTTGAAATCAATGTTGTTTTTAAATTTTTCTTCCATAACATGGATATTTACATTAAAAGTACTTCTAACTCGATCTTTCTCTTAAACCTATTGGATCCATTATTTTGATCTTATTTCAATTTTCATCTTTATTTTGACAAAGGATTCAACCTATCTTGAGAGATATAATCAGTCATTATTTTTCCCTTAAAATACATTCTCCAAAACATATGCTCCTCTATCCAGATGGGTTATATATTCCTACATGGATTAGAACACTCCAATATCATGGAAGACTATTTATTTGAGAATACCATCCAGAATATCTTTTAATGTATCAAATTGATATATTTTTTGAAATTTTACCTTGATCTTTATCAACACTTGTGATAGAATCTTTATATTGAGGAATATTTTCAAAGGTACTAAAACATACCTTTTGATCCCTAGAGGTACGAAGGTTGTCCTTCTCTTCTATGGAAACTTGATACAGCCACTTTTTACTCTCCAAGAATGTTTTGTCTTAATTTCCATCAAGCCTTGGGGAAACAAGTACTTCTTCTAATATGGATAAGAGGATATTATTCATTAACTTTAAATTATCTTCATTTCTCATTTTCATAATGATCTTGGTAGTTATAGACTACTTCTTAGAGATAACTAAATCATCACCAGAACTTCACTTCATTGTTGTCTCTGGAATGAAACTCAAATGTTTAAAAGAAAATAGGTTCCTCTTAGATATTCCAATATTGGTGAACATTCCCTCTTATACCACTTGAAAGGAAATGTTTTTGATATTCCAAACAGTGAAGGGTAGGGGTCATCGGTGTTGGGTTCATTTTCATTCAATTATAGCTTCTTATTATTTTACCTCGTAAACTTGTATGGATATTGAATAACTTTCTATATTCACTACCACATGAAACTATATAAAAATAGTAAAAGATATCACACAATATTTTTACATTGTTAACAACTCATGAAAAGTAGCTAGTCCATGGAATGGTATATAAATGATCCAATGACACAACCATTGGAAAATAATCCTTTGAATGTGGTTACAACAATATGGAACATTATTTCACTTGTAATGCACTATAATTAATTGATAGTTCATGTTTTATGGATCATGGATAGATATTCATACTTTCTATAATGATATTTCCACCTTCTTGTTAAGGTTATTTATTACACTAATAAAGTCTTCCACAAGATTATTCATCTGTTGGATGTCAGAGTGATTCTTTGTACATCCACAAACATCTTCGTCAAAGGGTTACTTGAACAATAGCAACCAAGAATCCTTAATCTTCTTCATAGTAGAAAACTTGAAGCTACATCTTACTCTTATTTTATTATTCACATTAGTATGAATATGTTGTGTACTGATAAATAATGAATTATTTTTGACCCATATGATAATAAAAAGATTATAGATTAGTTAGTAACTTATTATTCTACCTATGATCTTTGAAACACAATAATATACAATAGTGTATAATAGTTTCTATATCACTTTCTTATTTACTGAAATAATAGGTTGCACTAAATCTTCTTCTTCTTCTATCTAGATCTAAAAACTTCTTTGTGAATATTGATAAAATAATAGATTAACTCATCTTACCATCGTACAAATTTATATTTCTTGAAAAAAAATCAATTGAAAATTAGTAATCATATTTTTATTCATTAGTTTCAATGTTCTAAATTTTATTATGGATAAAAGTCCTAGACTTATTTAATACATAATACTAAAAATTTATTGATGTATTTAATTCCTCTTAGTGAAATTGATTGTATATAAACAAATTTTACACTTCCGTAAACATATCAGATCATAGTATGCATGTTTAAATGTGTCTTCTAAAACATGCAAAGAGAAACACATAATTATAATAGATTAATAGTTTATCAATATATAATAGCCTAAGGATACATGGTTACATTTTCATGAATTTACTTTTTAATTTTATTTTTGTTACCTTTATATTTCACCTTCTTCACAAAAGTGCATAGATATCAACATTAGTTCTTTATGTGCATGTGTATATACATTAACATAAGTGTTTCAATATTCCATTTTTATTTTTTGGAAATAATTTTAAATATCATTCAAAATATGTGTTTCAATATGTGAATCATTAAATTCTCTATAGCCTTCACTTTTATAGCATTCTATTTTCTTTATATCCCACTTATTGATATGAAATACAATGTTCATAGGGAAATGGTATCATTCAATACTTAATAAATGTTTCATCTGTAATTTCATTCCATGTTTACATGAGTTATGCATGGTGCAGAAAGAAACTGTATTTGATTTAGACATAAAAGATATCCCCTATAAAATGATCATGATACCTCATGGAAGGAGTACACATATATATGATTTCCAGGGTTACTCACTTTTATTCTAAGTAGAATATGATAAATGTGATATTAAATTTATGAAGAACAATAAACTTGAAACAAATGAACTCACATAAAAAAATAGATCAAAAACATTCACGTGAAACATACAGGATAAGTGACCTTGAATCACTTTTATATTTTATTATATCATTGATTAATTCAATTACTCCAACATTTTGGTAAATTTAATTTATTATATCTAAGGATGAGTGGTTAAGATATACATAACTTTAAAAATGAAATGATATTCATGAAATTTATAGAATAATCATATGTGAAACTAGTTGAAGTAATGATTCTGGAAGCTTCTTCATCTTTCATAATTTGTATCCCCATCAATGGAAATTCTCCTAATCATTTCCCAAGTGATGTATATCTTCATGAATAAACAAGAAGAATTTCCATTTTAAGATTACGAAAAAATGGATCTTCACCTAGTGACTATCCAGATGGAAAACATTCACAACTTTACAAAGGATGATCTTCTTGAACACTTGTTATTCAGGATACCAAAAAATCAGATCAATCCAAGAAAGAATCTTCATTATCCTGGATATATAAAACAAGATATAAAATTATTAATCTTTTCCATATATGATCATCTATTGTATTTTTATTTTAATACTAATTTGATGAATCATTGAAAGATGGTAACTTCTATAACTTTTCTATCAAGAATTTATAGCACCCACTACTTCTCAAGATCTCACCTTCAGATATTGATTCACCTTACATTCCATTCATCATAAGCACAAATATGATACTCAATTTTTAAAGGAACAAGATGGATCCTTCTTTGTTCATCAATGTCAATAGTAGGGTTGAGTTGTTTTTCTAAAATGATCTTCTCCACTTACTCTATTATTCATGATTACACATATGAAAATCAGTTCTGATTTTGGATTGGGTAGTATAGATCACTTCACATTCACTTCTGATTTGTGTAGAGAATTATTCTTCTCAATAGCCTTAATGGATGATTCATTGTTAACCCTCTTAATGACTTCTTATTGTTCTTGTTATATTGTAAAAAAACATTTTAAAATGTGATCAGCTTTCAAAATTCTCACATAAAGAACTTCATTAAAAAATTGTTCTATTTATTTAAGAAATCCTTATATACTTAACATCATCCTATGGAATCTTTTCTTTTCCTTTTCAACTATCCTTGGGTTTTTAATCTTCCATATTTTTATTATTTCTAATCTTTATGGCCAGACAACTAACATGTCATTATGAACTATGGAATTATGTTTGAATCTTTCACATGGGTTCTTTTGAGAGTCAAACCTTTTATTTTGTTTCTTTTGAATGAATCACTACCATTAAACATCTTTTTATTTAGAACCCATGTTATTCTCAGCTTCCTCACTTGGAATCTTCTTGGGATACCTTTTATTAACATAATTATTCTAATTTCACCTTAAGATAGATTCTTTTTTCAAAGAAATTGTTTGTGGTCTTATTTTCTTATCATCTTTGGATACATACCGAGATGAGCATACACCAATATTGTGACCACTTCCATTGAATACATCAGATGTGTTTTTAACCATTACAAATATATTTGAAGTGTACTAATTTTTATAGACTAATGGATATTTATTCTTCATCAATGGATCTATCCCCCTAGATATGGGTTTCCTTTATGCAATTTCATTTAGAATATTTTCCCAACAATCCTGTGAATAATGCCAGAATCTGTCACATCACTAACATTAACCCACAAATGTTGATTTCTGATTTCGTTTATATGATATTTTTGGGAATTATTCATATATTATTGGGCTCATAATGGGGAACCATATTCCAAACAATTTTTCTTATGTAGCATAGTCATTGTTGTAGGATTCTCATCACCTTTATTCATCGCTAATTATTATGTTTTCTTCAAAAATTCACTATTCATGAATGCGTATTTAGAAACCCTAATACATATTTGAACATATAGTACTTTTTCATGAAATATTCCTGAGATAGATAATCAAAATATTTCATGATATTATTATCACATATTAAAGCTATTTAATATTAGAATACACCAATGAGAATTATGTACCAGTAGAGACTATCTCTTTCCTTTGGGAAGAATAAATAGGCATCTTCTCAAGATTGTCCAACTCAACATCTAATTCAATACATTTTTTATGGAGTATAATATTATGATCTTAAATCATAATCATAATCTCTTAAAATTATTACATCATTCATTAAACTTCAAAATAATTCATATTACCATTGTTTTGAATCAAATAGTCAAGTTAAATTTTCTTCATATATGTTATTTTAAATTGGGAATCATTGAAATCAATGTTGTTTTTTGATTTTTCTTCCAGATCATAGATCTTTACATTAAAATTATTTCTAACTCGCTCTTTCTCTTAAACCTCTTTAAGCCATTATTTTGATCTTATTTCAATTTTCATCTTTATTTTGTCAAACAATTCAACCTATATTGAGAGATTTAATCAATCATTATTTTTCCCTTAAAATAAATTCTCCAAAACACATGCTTCTCTATCCAGATGGTTTATATATTCTTACAGGGATTGGAACACTCCAAGAACATGGAAGACTATTTATTTGTGAATACCATACAGAATATCTTTTAATGTATCAATTGATATATTTTTGAAATTTTACCTTGATCATTATCAACACTTGTGATAGAATCCTTATATTGAGGAATATTTTCAATGGTAATAAAACATACCTCTTGATCACTGGAGGTATGAAGGGTGTCTTTCTCTTCTGTGGAAACTTGATACAACTGCTTTTTAATCTCCACAAATGTTTTTTCTTAATTTTCATCAAGCCTTGGGGAAACAAGTACATCCTCTAATATAGACAAGAGTATCTTCTTCTTTAACTTTAAATTATCTTCATTTCTCATTTGCATAATGATATTGGTTGTTATAGACTACTTCTTAGAGATAACTCAATAATCACTAGAACTTCACTTCATTGTTGTCTCTGGAATGAAACTCAAATGTTTAAAAGAAAATAGGTTCCTCTTAGAGATTCCAATATTGGTGAAACATACCTCTTATACCACTTGAAAGGAAATGTTTTTGATATTCCAAATAGTGAAGCGGAGGGGGTCATCAGTGTTGGGTTCATTTTCATTCAATTATAGATTCTTATTATTTCACCTCTTAAACATGTATGGATCAAGATTATCTTTCTATTTTCACTATCACATGCAACTATATAAAAATAGTAAAAGATATCACACAGTATTTTTACATTGTTAACAACTCAATCAAAGTAGCTAGTCCTTGAATGGTATATAAATGATCCAATGACACAACCCCTTAAAAATAATCCTTTTAATGTGGTTACAATAATAGGGAATATAATTTCACTTGTAATTCACTACAATCAATTGATAGTTCATGTTTTATGGATCATGGATAAATATTCATACTTCATATAATAATATTTACAACTTCTTTTTAAGGTTATTTATTACACTAATAAAGTCTTCCACAAGATTATACATCTTTTGGATGTCAGAGTGATTATTGGTACATCCAAAAACATCTTCGTCAAAGGTTCACTTGCACAACAGCAACCAAAAATTCTTAATATTCTTCAGAGTAGAAAACTAGAAGCTAGAATTTACTCTTATTGTATTATTACCATTAGTATGAATATGTTATGTACTGATAAATAATGAATTATTTTTGACCCATATGATAATGAAAAGAATAAATATTAGTTAGTAACTTATTATTCTACCTTATGATCTTTGAAACACAATTATATTCAATAGTGTTTAATAGTGTCTAGATCACTTTCTTCTTTACTGAAATAATTGGCTACACTAAATCTTATTCTTCTACTATCTAGATCTAAAAAATTCTTTGTGAATATTGATAAAATAATAGATTAACTCATCTTAGCCTCGTACCAATTCATATTTCTTCAATAAAAATCAATTGAAAATTAGGAAACATATTTTTATTCATAGTTTCAATGTTCTGAATTTTATTATGGATATAATTCCTAGACTTATTTAATACATAATACTAATAATTGATTGATGTATTTAATTCCTCTTAGTGAAATTGATTGTATATATAAAAAATTACACTTCCCTAAACATATCACATCATATTATGCATTTTTAAATGTGTCTTCAAAAACATGTAAACAGCAACACATAATTATTATAGATTAAGATTTTATCAATATATAATAGACTAAGGATACATGATTACATTTTAATGCATGTAATTTTTAATTTTATTTTTGTTACCTTCATATTTATCATTCTTTACAAAAGAGAATAGGTATCAACATTAGTTATTTATGTGCATGTGCATATACATTAACATATAAATTCGTTCATGCACACATTGTTATTTCTCTTCACATACATAGATATATGTTCACATGGTATTTTTGTGTACACTCTATCATGTAAAATTCACATTCTATAAAATTCATGTAAGTTGGGTGACTTAGAAAACTATCCATATAAATTATACATTTTCTGAACCCTGAGTCCCATAAGGGTTGGTTCACATTCATAGATCCTTCAGCCTAGTATCCACAATTTCCTCTTCCATTTCAAAGCACAATATTTCACTTCTATTTATTCATTCATTCAATCCATAAGTACATCACATAGAACACATATAATACTATATTCATGTATATACATAGAAATATTATTATCACTTATTCATGATACCCATTGGGATTGTAGAACTTATACACTGAGATTAATTTTAAATTAATTTCTAGAACTTCTGTTGTTGGAATTCATAAAAATAGATTCCATATTTGTAATCCTAATTATTTATAATTTCTAGTAAGTTCATCATAGTTTTCGAAAAATGTGATTATTGAAAGTCTTTAAAATTAATTACAGTGATTATGGTAAAAACGAGCTTAATTAATGACTAAAGATAGAGTATAAGGTGTGAAAATGACTCAATTCATTTATAAAAATTATTTTATATCCATATGTAGAGAATTACACATTTAAGTATCTTATATAGTCCATTTTTATACTATTGTGGGTCAATTAAAACATGGGGAGCACACAATGCTTTAAAAAAATACCAAGTGTGTCCTTTTCCCCACTTATAAAGGGCGCCAACTCTTCCCCTATTTTCATACCTCCGAAGACATTTAGATCTTGAATAACTAACAAAAAAAAGCTCCCAAATTCCATCATATCATCATAGAATCTGTAATTTGGGTATAAAGAAAACCAAGTTAGTCATTTGGTGCAAACTACAAATAAATACCTAAAGAAGAGGAAACATCTTTCAATATGAATTTTTTTATTTATTTGTCCTCCAAAAAAATTGTCATATAATAACCTCAGTGTCCTAAATATAATGATATTTTTTTATTTTATGGTTAAAACCTACAACTACACACAATTACATCAAATGGGATACACAATCATCATTCGTGTGTACGACATTCTTCTGCCTCGTGAGATGATGACGTTGGTTGTTCCATTACCACCTTTCATAGATGGGAATAATGATGGAATTAATTTTTTTATAAAATATATATAGATATATGATATTTATTATTCCTTTATTATTTTTTAATTAATATATAATACGTACCTTCGTTCTTTCTATTATGTGGGAATACGATAACTTCGTTTGTGGACGTGTGGACTACCACCCCTTCAAAGCGACTTGATCAGTTCACACTTTACATGAAATGTATTAATGATGTGTTTCCGACGCTTTCGTCGGGGCGCGCGCGCATCCGTCCGCGGGGGAGGGGGACGCGCGGCTTTGTTGCCCCGCATTCCCGCTTTCCAAAGGCGGGCGGCATTCGTTCCTTGTTCAGGTACGTCTGCTCCTTGATCGAAGCGGGATGATGGGATGTCGGTTCTTCCTCCTGTGGATTCCTCCTCAGAACTCGTCACCTAGTCCGGGTCTCCCTTATAGATTTAATACGTAGTTCGTGAAACTCTTCCCGGTGTCATGTTTCCATGGACGCCGGTTAATTACACTGCTTCTGTCGGGACATTCCAAAGGGTCCAGTCGGGGCAGCAACCTTCGGTCAGGGGAGTAATCACGTTTGAGGCATCAGTAGCATGTCTGGATGCTGGGGTACCTGGCATGTCTGTCTGTTATCCTCAATCATAAGGCTTCTCGAGGGCGTGGAAGCCCGAGGCATCCCACATCGAGCGCAGGGAATTACATGTCATAGACACGCATATGAGGTTTTCCTCAGCTTCCCATGTTCAACACAGGGTATGTTGCAAGATTAACGTCTAGCAGAGACGGTTGAGAATGAAATGGGACCATCGCAGGGGGGCGACAGTGAAGTTGGGCTTGAGTCTTGAAGAGACTTCCTACGTATCCCCGTGGCAGGGAATCAAAGTCCGCGTAGTTCGGGATGGTGCCGGTAAACCGACGTGAAGCTGGACCTTAGTCCGAAGAGACTTGGGCTTGAACCTCTGGGAGGATTCCTACGTACCATGCCTTGACATGGATCAAAGTCCCCGTAGTTCGAATGATACAGTTTAACGTCATGCGGGACGATAATGAACCCTGACGTGAATAAACGACGGGTGAGCTTGAACCTCGTGGAGGCTTCCTACGTACCATGCCTTGACATGGATCAAAGACTTCATAGTTCAAGAGGTCACAACGGCTTACCGCTGGACTGGAATGGGACCCGACGTGAAAGAACGACGGGTGGGGTGTATCGGTGAACCGACGTGAAAGTAGACCTTGGTCCACTGATGGTGGGCTTGAACCTCATGGAGGCTTCCTACGTACCATGCCTTGACATGGATCAAAGACCTCGTAGTTCAGAAGGGTTTGGTCGCAATGGCTTACCACTGGACTGGGATGTAGTTTAACGTCATACTGGACGTAGGTAGAACACGACGTGAATTGGGTGATGGGTGGGCTTGAACCTCGTGGAGGTTTCCTACGTACCATGCCTTGACATGGATCAAAGACCTCGTAGTTCAGATGAAAGTAGACCTTGGTCCACTGAGGGTGGGCTTGAACCTCGTGGAGGCTTCCTACGTACCATGCCTTGACATGGATCAAAGACCTCGTAGTTCAAAATGGGTTTCGCCGGTGAACCGACGTGAAAGCAGACCTTGGTCCACTAATGGTGGGCTTGAACCTCATAAAGGCGTCCTACGTACCATGCCTTGACATGGATCAAAGACCTCGTAGTTCAGGTGAAAGTAGACCTTGGTCCACTGATGGTGGGCTTGAACCTCGTGGAGGCTTCCTACGTACCATGCCTTGACATGGATCAAAGACCTCGTAGTTCAAAATGGGTTTGTCAGGGTCGGTGCTCACTCTAAGCCCACGTGAGTCATGCTCGGTGTGAGAAACAAGAGGTTGCAAGGACCTGACGATCACGTCGCGAAGGGTGCGTCCGTGAGAAGCGAAGAGGGGCTTACGCGTTGAGCGGCCCATGGTGTTGGGACTTACTCCAGGATGGAGGCCCATGGTGCGACAAAGCGCGGGAAAGATGGACCTTGGTCCGACAATGGGAGGTGCCTCATTCCCTATCACGTTCCCCACTAACCTTGGTAGTGGGGGAGTACCGAGATGCACGGGTGCAATCATCCGTACCAAAGGTTAGGGATTTACGCTCTGAGGCGACCCTTCCCCTGCGAACATACACCACTCCGACAAGGAGGATCTCATTCCATGTGCGGAAGAGTTCCATTCCCGTGGAGACGAGCGGTGTAATGAATGCTCGAGCTGGGGGGGACCCTTCGTGAGGGAGACGAGGTTGGGTCACAGTTTAACGTCATGTGTTGAGGACGCGGTGCTTGGCAGTTTAACGTCCTGCAGCTCGGACGAGGTGGGTTCACTCCACACCCCTAGGGCTTACATAACCGGTACCCTCTGGTCCTTGGGGAAGGGAAGGTACCAGTAAGGCCATGGTAGAGGGGGGTCGAGGGAGGAGCCATCGAGGGGTCCACGTTAGCGTGGCTATGCGAAGAAGCAATAGCCGTTAGCGTGCCTATGCGAAGAAGCATTGGGCGAAGCAACGCTACGGGAGGTGTCGTCCATGGGACTTTGAAATCACATCGTGCAAACCTGGAGGGTCGCACGGGAGGAGGGATCACTAAGCAGAGGAGTGTGCTTTGCGAAGTGGGGTGCCTTGGCCTTAGCATGGGGCATAGGTGGGAGTGGGTGGTGCTTCGCGAAGTGGAACAGTGTTCGCGGAGCACTGCCTCGCGAAAAAGGAGTGGTTCGCGAAGCAGGGTCCTGCCAAGCAATGTGCTTCGCGATGCATAGTTATCCTGCCTTGGCATAGGGATTACTAGCATGGGTTGGGTGTTTCGCGAAGCACGAGTGCTCCGCGGCTGCCCGGGTTCCCTTGGGAATCCCCTTCCTTTGCGAACGCCCTTGGGCTTCGCGAAGGGCATCCCTCTCGGAAGAGGGGCTCAGGACGAAACAAATCAGAGTCGTCTCGCGAAGTAGAAATACCTCGCGGAGCTCATGATTCCCGGGGCAAAGCTTGCTTCGCGATTCGGGAGAGGAGAAGCCGAAAGGTCGGGTTGTCCGTCCCCGGGACTCAGGGGGAGTCGAGTATTTATAGGGAAGGGGCGCCGCGATGCAGGGCTCGCGCGCCGCCTTCTGGGCTTCGCGGCGGCTCGCGAACGTCAAACCGGTTCGCGGGGGATTACCGCCTCCGGAGCTTCGCGGGGCCGCTAAGGTCGGGACGCTTCGCGGCGGGGCTCCGCGGACGGGCTCCGCGGCTGTTCTTCGCGGCTGTGCTTCGCGAGGCAGCGCGCCGGCTGCCTTTTTCGTTCCTTCCTTTCGGGCCATATTTTTGGCGCCAACAAATGCCCCCCCTCAGACTTGGAGCCGCGGAGGGCGAAGGGTCGAAGTCTGAGGGACAATCGCCAAAAACTGTCGGTGGTTCGCGATGCGTCATCGCGAAGGGGGACCGCGATGCTCATCGGGGCCGCGGATCTGGACGCGCCGCGATGCTTCGCGCGGGTGAGGCGCGCCGCGATGCTCCGAGGTCATCGCCTATAAATAGGGGGTCCGCCCTCTTTTGTCTTCACGCGTCTTGTCTTTTTGTGCGCTCTCGATTTGGCGAAGCTCCGCGTACTCCGCGACTGCACTCCGTGAATCGAGCTTCGTGGCGAACCGCGAGTCTCCGACTCCGCGTCCGCGCCAAGCGAACCTCTGTCTGCCTTGGCCAGACTTCGCGGCTTCGTCTCGCGGCCGATCTTCGCGATCTGACTTCGCGGCTGAGCTTCGCGACCGAGCTTCGCGGCCGGGCTTCGCGATCCAGGGGGAAAAACTTTTCTAAGGGTCGACATTAATGATGGCCCATCAAGAAGCTTTGCTGGGAGTGCTCGCAGATGATGCTCGCCGGGATGAGATGGCCAACCGTCCAGGCCTGGGGGAAATGGTCCGCAGCCATTCAGACCACACTTCTCTGACAGATCTGCTGTCGGAAGGTCAGAAGGATTATCCACAGTGCAAAAAGCTGTCGTTGTACGGCTTCGGGCTGAGAGATGACGTCTTCATCCCTGAGGCGGGAAGGGATGAACCAGCTTGTTGGTTCAGGAGCACACCGTGCCAACACCAATGGTTCAGGGCGTCCGATGGTCACGCACGGGAGGATTTCACACCCGTCACCGCCAATTGTCTCTACAATCATGTGAACGACATTGACGGGAGGCCACTGCAACCGGAGACATCCCCTCCTCTCTACCGCACCGTGCTGAAGGCGGCTCTGCAGGATCCGAAGAAGGGATAGTCCGATGAGTGGGACCTGCGCCAGGGCGGAAATTTTACCGACGACTGGGCCTGGGCCTACTGGGTAGGCGCCTCATGCGAGGAGTTCGAGGCTGAGCTGAGGAGAGTGGGATTGTACGAGGTGGCATGGGCCTCCCAGTTCCACATTTACCAGCCAAAGCAGCTGATGCCGGAACTGCTGAGTAGATGGTCGTCCAGGACCAACACTTTTCATCTGCATCACGGGGAGGTGGGCATCAGCCTGTGGGATGTCCACCAGGTTTCTGGGGTCCCGATCTTGGGGGCCATGTACGACGAGTTCCTCCCCGTCATCAGTGCGTGGGGAGATGCTGAGCAAATGCCACGGCTGGCGTCAGCGCTGATGGCGCTTGTCCCTGCAGAGGACAAGGAGGCTGTGAGGGACGTCCACTTCAAGAGGTGGTTCAAGTGTTTCCTAAACTTTCCAGAGAATCGGGAGTTCCCTCCAAGGCCTCGCACTTGTCCGAGGGCAGCCCAGCGGGGTAAGGGGCACTCGTATTGGCGGGTTTTGGAGGACAGTAAATGGAAGACTTGGGGTTTCAGCGTCAGCACCGAGCAACAGCCAATAGTTAGGCTGGCGGCGTTCATCGCGGCTCTCATATGTGGGTGGATCCTACCAGTGAGAGATACAAGCATGGGGGTACGGCCCAGCTCGTTCATCATGGCGTCGATGCTGGCCATGGGGCAGCGGATCAACCTGGGGATCCCGATGCTCGCCAAGCTATACAGAATGCTGCGACGTATCAGCGAGGGCAAGAAGCCGCCAAGAATATGCGGGCCCTTCCACCTCCTGTATGGGTGGATCGCGGCGCACATCAGGGGGATTTACGAGTATCCAAACCCCATTTCGCCGCCGGGATCAGACTTTCGCCCTTCCATCCTGAACGCAGTTGGGAGCTTCCCATTCAAACTGGTCGTTCCGATGGTGCTGAATAGGGTGTGGAGGGCGGACGAGTTCAACTTTCATCCCTTTCCACTGCCGACGGGAAGGCTTACTGATGATGGACGGGGAACGGAAGAGCATCGGGCTTACCTCCTGGCCTTCCGAGGTGGAGTTTTGGTGGCTCGGATAGATCGTGAGCCGATCTGTGAACCGTACACCCCACACTGTTTTGCGAGGCAGTTCCGGTGCCTCCAGCGGCTGACCCCGCAGGTATACTGGGAGGTGCGTCACGAGGAGCACCCGTGTGTGATGAGGCAGTTGTTGCTCATGTTCACACGTGAGGATGGAAAGATGCATATCACATTACCTCCACCCACCGCCGCCTTCGGCTTAGTGAAGGAGTACGCCATTAGCTGGGAGGCCGCTTATCCTGGGGAGATGCTGAAGCAGCCAACAATCCGGGTCGGTGACGGTGGGCCTCCTTTATCTCGAGGTCGGGGTTGGAGGGCAGCTAGGGCCGCCCGTGGCAGCGGGGCTGCCATGGCAGAGAGACCCGCACCGGCCGAGGGTATGGCAGCAGTGGCGGATCCGGTGGTTCCGGGAGAGCAAGGTCATCCGGAGGGGCGGCCACCGAGGGGATTCCGTCGGGTATCCGCTCAGGCTCCGGGGAAGCGGCTGCGTCACATTGACATGGCAGAAGATGCTGTCTTTCCGGAAGCTTGGGACGTCTGGGACGTCAACCGGCAATTCCTCAGCCCATCTGAGATGTGGGCCCACCTGAATCGCCTCGGGATGAGACTGCCGGGCATAGGCCCAGTCCGGGCTGGATTCATGGTGTCTCCGGCAGAGGCGGAGCAATACTTGAACGAGCTGGAGGATTACATCCACTCCAGTGGTGCCCCTCGCCCAATGACAGACCGGGTGAGGGTACTGTTGAACCAGAAGGTCCCTCCACAGCCATCGGCTGCCGATCTGAGGGAGCGCTTCCCCTTGCCGGAGGAATCAGGGGACTCTTCTCAGGGGGACGAGGCTGGAGGAGGGAGCCCGTTGGAGGAGGGTGAGGTCGGAGACCGAAGCTCAGAATCCGACGACTTCGCGGAGGCTCTCGAGGTAACATTCTGAACTTCTCTTCTTACAATCCCCTCTTTTTTTTTGAATCCCTACGGACTTCTTACCAATGTTTGGGTCATGCAGGAGGAACTTGTTCGTAGGCCTCGTTCTCGCTCCTTGGTGGGTGACGATGCGGGACCTTCAGAACCCGCGCCTATGGCTGCGTCCAGTTCTGCATCTGGTGGGACCAGGGGGTCTGAGGTGGCTCCTCTGGACTCTCCAGCCCTTCCAACAGTATACGGGGGGCCTCGTCTTGGAGTCCCATCGGTACCGGTCCGGGAGCAGCGCTCGGAGGTCAATCTTCGTAAGTCTCCTCCACCGGTCTCTTCGTTGCCACACGTGGGCCATGTCGACTAACTTTTATGTCTCTTTCTGTCATACAGTTCTCCGACTGGCGTGGGCTGCTGCGGCGAGGCTGGTTGGGATGTCTGGCGGCGTCCCTCCCAGGGGCATGCCGGTGATGGTGACGATAGTCCCTTCACCTCCTCCAACTACGGCGCACACCATCACTGGCGGGACCACCAGCAGGGTCATACCTGAAGTCATCGAGGTGGACTCCGAGGAAGAGGATCAACCGGTCAGTCCCCGTCCTGTCGTGCCTATGCCGGCGTCAGGTGTCGTACCAGATTCAACACCAGATGCGGATCCCACTGAGGAATTCCTGCAGGCATATCCTGTGTACGAGCCCGCTGACCGCGCGGATTGGGATGAAACAGCCTCTGACGAGGAAGACAGCAGCATAGTCCGCCGCTGGTCGTGGAAGCTGATCACGCGCTTTATCAGGGACACTCCCCAAGTGCAATGGCTGGCCGAAATGAATAGGCCCCGCTCACGGTTGCGCGAACTGTGTGCCGGGGGAGTGGATGCCCAACGCCCTCACGCGCTCATCCGAGACCTCATGGCTGAGAAGATCCGGGAGCATGATCGTGGGCTGAGCGTGGGATGGCAGCGGAGGAAGGCGACCAGCCTCAGGAAGCTCCAGGAGGCTGAAGGCGAGGTCCAACAGATGCAGATCCGGGCCAACGAGCTTTCAGCCACTCTCGATGCACAGTCTGAGCTGGTCTTACGATTGAAGGCCCAGCTGGCAGAGGCTGAGTAGCATATGGAGCAGACCTCTGGAAGGATGGCTGTCATCCAGGCCGAGGTGGAAAGGGCCCAGGCCAGGGTTGACGGATTACGCCCCGCCGCTGCTGAAGAGGAGCGGGAGTTAAATCAGCGGCAACAGGCTCTGGACGCCGCAAGCCAACGGGTGGCGGAGCTGCAACGCTCTTTTGACGGAGTCAACCCGTCCATGGGGGAAGTCAACCCCCGAGTATTGTAGCGAACTCGAAAGAAGCTTTTATTAACACTTTTGTGCTCCAACTCTTTCTTTCTCCTTTGTTTTGAGTTCCGTAGTACGCACAATTTCCACTGTTGAATTGCCTTGTTGCATCCCTGCAATGTTTGCGGGACGTTTGACGACAATTCCCTCAAACCAGTCCAGATTCCCGAAAGATGGGGAAGGCTTGATCGGAGGAGGAACTTCCAGGATAGCCGAATTACCGTTTCTCCAACGTGCTCTTATGCACGATCGGGGCGACACCAGGGGCGCTGAAACCGGTTCAAACAGGTGAAAATGGGAAGTGTGAATCACGATGCCCAAATTCGGAACACTGTGGGGATGGCGTGACAATAAAGGACAACCGCTAACCGTGGCGGACAAACGGTATCCTCACTGCGTTAGCCTGAAATGGGGACAACAAATGAGGGTCGACCGTTGACCATGTTCGAAACACGGGACCGCGTCACAAATGTTGTCGATCAATCTTTCAGGGCGTTGGCCCAGGACAGTTGGTGGACCATAGGTCAGACATCCATACTGTTAGGGGGTCCTTCCAGACATTAAAGAGGACAAGAGTCCGAATAAGGGACACGCAAAGTGTGGAACATGGAGTGGTGGCTTGTTCAAACATAATCCAATACCTCGGTAGTTGCACCACCGCGGAGGGAGCACGCCAGATGGGCGCATCGACCTGATCACAGATCATTCCTTCTTGGGACAGGGCCTCTCTGGTGAGGGGATCTATCGCTTCCCAATGGGATCTTGGGGCATCCTGAACTTGTTCAGGGTAAAATTGTAGCTACATAGTTCTCCCCGAGGGGTCAGGCCAGAGGGCTGGAAATGAGGAGGAACAGGATTTTGTGATTCCTGGGGCTGAACCCTAGGCGAAATGCCTGGGCGTCTCTACGTATCCCACGTGATGATGGGAATCAAGCCGCACGTAGTTCTGGAAGCGCAGTTTAACGTCGTACTGGACGAGGAGCGGCCTAACCGTGTTGGTACACATCCGGCCAAAACTACTAAGCCCACGTGAGTCGTGCTCGGTGTGGGAAACAAGTAGTAGTGGTGGGAATTTCCCGACGCAGAGAGGGGCAGGTTGGGGCAAAGGGATGCTCGGTGACTACCGGCCCAATGACACTAACACGATCATTCAGCGCATCTAGATGCGCGAAGAGAAAGAGCCGAGTATGGTGGAGTTCCACTTGAACATGAGGGAGTGGAAATGTGTGAATCATGACGCTCGAGATTCGGATCACGATGGTGACGGCGTGGCGATGGAGGACTACTGCTGACCATATTCGCAACACAGCATCCTATCGCGTTAGCCTGAAATGGGGACAAACAAATGAGGGTCGACCGTTGACCATGTTCGAAACACGGGACCGTGTCACAAATGTTGTCGAATATCCGCAGGGACGTTGGCCCAAAACGATTGTAGGGCCCTTAGGTCCAGCATTCATGGAGAGCCCTTAAGCTTAGTATCCACGTCGTCCGAGGGTCCTTTTGGATGTGGAAGAGGATGAGGATCCAAATAGTGAGCTCACGAAGCTTGGTCATGGGATGAGGGGAATGTCCCTGTGAAAATCCCATGCTTCGGGCTTTTTGTCAAAACACATCTGAATACGTCAACGAAACGTATTAGAGAGAGGGAGCAGATTCCTTTCCCTTGGGGAAATCTTAGTTTATGGTCATAGAATTCGGACCATGGATTGGAAAAAGGGATCAGGGGACGCATAACATCACAACCTGACGTGAATGAGCTCGAGTCAAGGGACCGAACACCAGGGTTAGGCTAGGCCCGCGGGGAAATACTCGGGCGCTCCTACGTATCTCATAAGGATGAGAATCAATCCATACGTAGTTCTGGAAGGTGTCAGGGTAAGGTACCAGTGCCAGGGGAAAGGGGAAGTGCGGACGTGGCCCTTGCACTAAAAGAAGCGGAATTTGATGTATCTTGTTTGTTCTTTGAGGTGAATGGGTTTTTTTTTGTGAAGCGACAGGCCTAGGACTGTAGGTCGTGATGTCGCCACAAGAATCAAGCCGTGATGGGCGTTGACAAATGGCATGGCGCGTGGCCAGTACCCAACGTGATGTCCTCTACAGCGAGGTCACCACAATGCGGTGCCGTTTTTCGTCGTGTGGCCAGGACGATAATGTCACAGTTTAAGGTCGTATGATAGGGCCAAGCATGCATTTTATCGTCATGCAGCGCAGACGTAGCAGAGACGATGCTAGGCGGGAAATGTGCACAGTTTTTATAAAACACATTTGACAGAGACATGATCCCACATCAAATTGTACGCCATCCGGAGGTAAAACAGGGAGAGAGACTGGCTTCCTGAATGGGTTGTACCCGGAGACAGGGCGTCTGGGCGGTCCTACGTGTCTCATGAGGATGGGAATTTGAACGTAGTCCCGAATGGGTCTTAGTTTATGGTCTTAGAGCTCGGACCATGGGAGCCCCAAAGGGCGCCAGATTGCAGCTTTGTCCCCCTAACATGCAAAGGTACACTGAGGGATAGCGCCAAAAGTGTCGAGATTCCACCCGGACATGATGGGGTGGAAAATGATGTGAATCATGCAACCAACATTCAAGGACTGAAGGGGCTGGCGTGACGACAGGGGATTACTGCTGACCATATTCGCAACACAGCATCCTATCGCGTTAGCCTGAAATGAGGACTAACAAAACGAGCATCGGCCGCTGACCATATTCGCAACGCGGGATTTTATCGATTTGTTGTCCGTAACCCTGGAGGGCATTGGCCCGTATCGGTAGGAGATCCCTTGGGCGTAGTATCCAGGCCGTTCTTGGGGGTCCCTCTGGGTGTGAAAGATGATGGAAGTCCGAATAGAGGGGAACACGAAGCTTGACAAGTGGAAGGAACTTGACCAAGTTGAATCTGACACTCTTGGTCCTAGACCAGAGTACTCTCAATACATGGGTGAACCACTACAGGGAGCCAAGGGACTCAACCGTGAGGGTGATCGAGAGATGGAAGATTCCCAGGGGAAGGGGGGCATGATGCCCACAACCTTGTATCATACCTACGCACCCCCCTGCTGGAGAGGGATGGACCAAGTGGCCTAGGTGACCGGGAAATCAGGAGATCTCCCCGAGGTGGGGCTGGACCCGAATCTTAGAAATTCAGGTGGTCCTACGTATCCCATTAGGATGGGAATCAAGCCACACGTAGTTCTGAAAGAGTGCCTTTTACTGTCATGCAGGACAAGGGGTAGGAGGACTGAACCTCAGAATGGGGGCGTGCGTGGTGCAGTTGTTGCGTACCCGACGTGAATGAGGACGTAGTCCTACACTGCGCCACGCAGTCCTGTGATCAGGGTCCTGAAGGCAGGATTAGAGGGGTAAATTTGCTGAACTCAAGCTGGGTTCGGAGACAAGGGGTCTTGAACGTAGTTCCAGATGAGAGTCTTAGTTTATGGTCTTAGAGCTCGGACCGTGGGTGGTGACAACTCCCGAGCAAGCACAGAGGTCAACCCAATCCCTAAGCCCACGTGAGATAAACTCGGTGTGGGAAACAAGGGGGGGATCCTTATCGCAATACTTGGGGCATCCATTAAAGGGGAGTCAGCAGAGAGTTCCGAAGGACACCTTTGATGTAGCTTGTTCCTCAAACGCGCAGACGTGCACGGGGGAAAGGTACCAAGAGTCCCGAAATTCTACTTGGACACGATGAAGTGATGAAGGGTGTGAATTGTGTACCAGGCATTTGGGCTTAATGGGTTGGCGTGACGACAGAGGAAAACTGTTATCCATGAAGGAAACACAGCGTCTGTATCACGTTAGCCTGAGGTGGGAGAAACAAACGAGCATCGACCGCTGACCATATTCGCAACGCGTGATTTTATCGATTTGTCGTCCGAAACACTGGGGGGGCGTTGGCCCGTATCAGTAGGAGAGACCTTGGGCATTGTATCCATGCCGTTCTTGGGGGTCCCTCCGGGTGTGAAAGATGATGGAAGCCCTGATGCGGGGATACGCAAAGCCTGGAAAGCGGGTGCGGACGTGTCCGAGTAAAGCTTGGCATTCCAGGTAATGAACCAGAGTACTCTTAAGCACATTGGAGAACCGCCGAAAAAGAGGGATCGACGAAACAAATCAGCAGGGGGTGGGAGCATGGCGTGGTCATCACAAGACCGTCGTGAATGAGGACATAATCCCACACCGCACCATATGATCCCCTCATGGAGGAAGGATAGGCCAGGGGGCCAAGATGGGATGAGGATTCCCGAGGAATGGGGCTGGACCCGGATCTTGGACATCCAGGTGGTCCTACGTATCCCATCAGGATGGGAATCAAGCCACACGTAGTTCTTGAAATGTAGTTTAACGTCATACCGGACGAGGAGGGGAATAACATATCCCTAAGCAAGGTGTACAGTATGGCGAAAACCCGACTTGAGGACATAGCCCTACGCCATGCCGTACAATCCTATAAGATAGGTCCTGGGCCGCGGCCTGGAAAGGCCGAGGGGCCTGGGGCTGAGCCTCGGAAGGGGAGTCGTATGACATGGTACATGATCTCGACGTGAATGAGGATGTAGTCCTACACCACACCGTACGCTCCGGGTGAGGAATCCTGGGCTGTGGGCCCGATCACTGGCACCACCTGGGGAAGTTTGTCACCTCAGGATGGGGCAGAATGAATCACTGTTGACCATATTCGAAACACAGCGTTCCTATGGTGACCCGCATGGGGGCAACAAATGACCGTCGACCGCTGACCAAATTCGCAACGCGGGACCTGTTTCGATTTGTTGCTTGAGAAACCCTCGGGGGCGTTGGCCCGTATCGGTAGGAGAGCCCTTGGGCTTTGTATCCAGGCCGTTCTTGGGGGCCCCTCCGGGTGTGAATCCATCCACGAAGGGGGAAAACACCTCCAGGGGGGAATGTGCAGCCGGGTCGAGGCTTGCTCGGCGTGGGTCGGGGCAAAAATGTGCACCCTGCCGTGTCTTGACCCGAGGGGAAGATTTTGGCTTTTGGGCTGGGCCAACGGACGAAATGTCCGGGCGTTCCCACGTATCTCATAAGGATGAGAATCAAGCCATACGTAGTTCTTGAAGGCCATGCAGTTTAGCGTCATGCGGTGAGGACGTGGGAGGGTAGAAGAACGGGAGTGGGCGCATGGTGCGACCTTTACAATCTTTGCGTGAGTGGGGTTGCATGAGCGGGGCCAAGAAAGTCGACGCCCTGCTACACAAAGATCCTCCAAGGAGACCATTCCCAGGGGGAATAGTGGAAGAGAGAAGCTTGGGGCTGGGCTCGAGACAAGGCGTCCGAGCGTTCCTACGTATCCCATGAAGATGGGAATCAAGCCGTACGTAGTTCTTGACATGCAGTTTAACGTCATGCGGGACGAGGGGCATCTCGTTCGGGGATGTGTGCGGCATGGTACATGATCCTGACGTGAGAACGTAGTCCTACACTGTACCGTACAATCCCGTAAGAGGATGAGTCGGAGAGAAACGAGGGGGGCCTGGGGCCAGACCTCGGTGGAGACGGGGCCAGGGGCCCAAAGAGGCCGAGGGGCCTGAGGCTGAGCCTCGGTCAGGAAGAACTGACTGACTTGCAGTTTAGCGTCTTGCAGTGAGGACGAAGATACAGTTTAAGGTCAAGCGGGACCAAGTCGCAGTTTAGGGTCATGCAGGACCAATGCAGTTTAATGTCATGCAGGACCCTCTCGCAGTTTAGGGTCATGCAGGACCAGTGCAGTTTAATGTCATGCAGGACCAGTATAGTTTAATGTCATGCAGGACCCTCTCGCAGTTTAGGGTCATGCAGGACCAAGTCGCAGTTTAGGGTCATGCAGGACCAATGCAGTTTAATGTCATGCAGGACCCTCTCGCAGTTTAGGGTCATGCAGGACCATCTTTTTCCCTAGGCAAAGTATCGCTTGAGGAATCTGGCATTGGTGGGGGGGGGGGGTTACACGCTCTCCATCTGTGGTCACCAAGGAGTATGCTCCATTGGGGTAAACCTTATGGATGATATAAGGCCCTTCCCATTTGGGTTCTAACTTGGGCAGTTTCCTACCGGGAATCATTGGCGCTCGCAGGGCCAGCACCAGGTCACCCTGTAGAAAAGAGCGGAGACGAACCTTCTTGTCAAAAGCTCTTGCCATCTTGTCCTGATGCCTTTCCAGATTGTGCAGGGCACGAAGCCGGTTCTCGTCCAGTGCCTCTAACTCAGCTAGACGGATCTCGGCTACCTCATCTGATGTCTGGTGATCATAAACTGCCGTGCGTAGCGACGGCAGCTGGATCTCAATGGGTAGGACGGCCTCAGCTCCATACACCAGGGAATATGGGGTCACCTGGGTAGAGTTGCGAGTCGTCGTCCGGTAAGCCCAAAGGGCGTTGGGGAGCTTGTCCGGCCAACTCTTCTTATTCTGACCAACCATCTTCTGCAGAATGTTAGAGAGGGTCTTGTTGAATGCCTCGATCTGTCCATTCGCCTGTGCGTGGTAGCGGGAGGTATGGTTTGACCGGATGTCGTACTTAGCGTACAATTTCTTCAATTCAGCTGCTCAGAAGTTGGTGCCGTTGTTAGTGAGGACGGCGTGAGGGACCCCAAACCGGTGGATGATGTTGGAGCTCACAAAGTCGACGACGGAACGGGCCTTGACCTCTTTGAGCGGAACTGCTTCTACCCACTTGGAGAAGAAGTCTGTATCTGTCAGGATGAACCTACACTGGCGGGCTGTTGCCGGCGGGTACGGTCCCACTACATCGAGTCCCCATACCACAAATGGCCAAGATTACTTGGTGGGGTGGAGGGGTTCTGGCGGCCGATGCAAGAAGTTGGCGTGCACTTGGCACGCGTGGCATCTCTTGGCGTATCCAATACAATCGTGGATCATGGAGGGCCAGAAGTACCCTAGCCTCCGGATTTGATGGGACAGCTTCGGCCCAACTTGATGGGCGCCACAGGAACCGGCGTGAACCTCTTGCATAACTTGAGGTATCTATGCTCCTTGGATGCAACGGAGGAGGACACCATCAAAACTCCGTTTATAGAGGGTCTGCTCAAGACTGGGGCCGCTCTGGAGGGTAAATTGAAGTGCGCGGCGTCGGATTCGCTCGCGCTCGGCCCGGTTGTCCGGGAGCTGGCCATTTTGGAGATAATCGACAAAAGGTGCTCTCCAATCGGGGGTCGTTTCAACCACTGCGTCTGACGAACCCGGGACTCCTGATACGGAGGGTCCGGCGGTGAGATGACTTACCCGTAGGCTATCACGGTCCTCTTGGGTGACAGGAGCAATGACTCTACGGTGGGCCACGTGTATGACCAAATCATCTTGCTCGGGTTCTGCGAGCGATGCGGCTAAGCCAGCTAGGGCGTCCGCTTGGCCATTCTGCGACCGCGGGACATGGGTAACCTCTGTCCGAGGAGAGAACTGGGCCATTAGGAGGAGGGTGTACTCCAGCAACGGTGCAAGCTCTGGCTTCCTGACGACGTAGTCGCCATTAACCTGTTTGATTACCAGTTCAGAATCTCCCTTCACATGTAGATGGGGTACATGGATCTCAAGGGCCAACTCGAGGCCGGTGATGAGAGCTTGGTACTCTGCCTCGTTGTTCGTACAACCTTCTGACAACAGGAAGGAGTACGGCAGGACGGCTTGCGTCGGGGTAATGAAAACAATACCCAGACCCACTCTGTTGAGCTTGGGGTCGTTGAGCCTTCTACCAGTGGGGCTCCGGGAGGCGCCGTCGAAATGCATTTGCCAACACGGGACAGCGTGATCGACCGAGAGGATCGTCTCGTCGGGAAAATCCAGGTCCAGGGATTGATCCGCGGAGGTTGGATGGGCAGCTAAAAAGTCTGCCAATGTCTGTCCCTTGACGGCCTTTTGAGGCACAAACCTGATGTCAAACTGCTGGAGAATCACCGCCCACCGTGCTAGCCGGCCGGTCAGCATGGGGCGGTTCAGAATGTACTTCAGCGGATCCACCCGAGAGATCAATTGCACCTTGTGGTGTTGCAGGTAGTGTCGCAACTTCTGCACGGCGAAGACGAGTGCAAGGCAGCTCTTTTTGATAAGGGAATATCTGACCTCCGTATCGAGAAGCATGCGACTGAGATAGTAGAGACTATTCTCAGTGCCCTCGTTATTCTTCTGGGCGAGCAGCGCGCCGAGGGATCTCTCCAGGGCGGTCACGTAAAGGACCAGCGGCTTTCCAGAGATGGGTGGCATCAAGACCGGAGGTTGGAGCAGGTACTGCTTGATTTCCTCGAAGGCGATCCGACACTCCTCATCCCATTCGTAGGCGGCGCCTTTCTTCATGAGCCGAGAAAAGGGCTTACACTTGCCGGCCAGGTTCGCAATGAATCGGCGTATATAGGCTAAGTGGCCTTGCAAGCCTCGAAGCTCCCGAATGTTGCTCGGGGGAGGCATTTGGCTGATGGCCTTGATCTTCTCCGGGTCGATCTCGATACCTCGGTATCTGACAACAAAGCCCAGAAACTTCCCGGAGGTGACCCCGAAGGCACACTTCAGTGGGTTCATCTTCAGGTGACGGGAACTGAGGAAACCGAACACTTTCTCAAGGTCTTTGAGATGGTCCTGGTGCTGATATGATTTGACTACAAGGTCATCCACGTAGCATTCCACCAATGTCCCGAGGATCGGTTTGAATATGCGATGCATGGCCCTCTGATAAGTGGCACCTGCATTTTTCAAACCGAATGGCATTACCCGGTAGCAAAAGGTGCCCTGGGGAGCCCTGAAGGCAGTGGACTCCTCATCTTCGGGGGCCATCTGGATCTGGTTATACCCGGAATACCCATCCATGAAAGAGAGGGATTGGAACCCGGCAGTGGCGTCAATCAACAGCTCTGTCACCGGGAGTGGGAAGTCATCCTTTGGGCAGTGGCGATTGAGATCGCGGAAGTCGATGCAGACTCTAATCTGCCCATTCTTATTCCTGACTGGCACAATGTTGGCGAGCCATTTGGGGTACTGGACCTCATTGACGAAGTTGGCCTTGATTAGCTTATCAACTTCGGCCTCAACCATAGCGCCATGGGAAGGGTGCATTTTCCTGGGCGGCTACTTGAACCCACGATGTTTTACTGGGAGGCCCAGACGGTGGACGGCCACTTGGGGATCCAGCCCTGGCATCTCATCGTAACTCCAGGCAAACACATCGCGGTGCTGTTTGAGGAAGTCTACATACTGCTGCCGCTCCTCGAGGGACATGGTCGCACTGATTAATGTGGGTCTTGGATCTGCCTCGCTACCAAGGTTCACCTGTACCAGCTCATCGACCGTGGTAGAGACGCCTTCTTCAAAGGCTGGGGGAGCATCCTCCAAGTCTTCCTCCCCAGCCGTGGGGGGATTTCCCGTGACGGAAGGAACTTCCGGGCTCTCAAGACCCGAGGGGCAGCTGGTGCCGGCTTGGGCAGCAGCGGTCATCACATCAGGAGACTCACTCATCGTGGAGACCATAGCAATGAATGCATTTGACCCTATCCCATCCGGCCTTCGGCCTAAGGGGCCACGCTTGATGATATCAAAGTAGTGGTGACGTGTCAGCCAGAGTCGGTTGATTCCGGCCCGGCGAAATAGACACGTATGGCGCACCGCCGTTGTCATGAGCTTGACATCCCGGTACCGTACAGGGGTAGGAGATTCCGGGATGACCCGAGCCTGGTTGATGTAGGAGTACGAGGTGATTTTCCGCCGTCACTTGGACGCGGGAACATGCCTTCCTTGCGTACCCGAAACAATGAAACATTGTCCCATGTCGGGGGTCGTGGCCTCCAACCAGTGGATCGGGAGGATGTAGGCGTCGTCCATGATCGCCCAGGGATCACTTGTGATTGGGGCGGGCTCATCCTCGCTGACCAGGATCTGCTTGTCATTACTTTTGTAATAACCCGCATCCAGATAGCGGGCCTCACAAGAAGCGAAAGGGGACGCGTCTCCTTGGAGCACGCCTACTCGACCGTTGAGTGAGTACTTAAGGCACTGGTGATACGACGAGGGAACCGCTGCATGCAGATGGAGCCATGGCCTGCCCATCAATGCGTTGTAGGCGGTGTCCTGAGAAACAACCCTGAATTCGGTGCTGGAAATTAAGCCACCGAACTGGGTCTTCAGACGGATCTTGCCGACCGGGGTTTGCTCTGTCCTGTCGTACCCCTGAATCCTGAGGTCAGAGGGAGTCAAATCACCTTCGGACAAACCCAGCTTTCGCAGCGTCCAGGTCGGAATTAGATTGATTCCGGAACCCGTGTCAACGAGGCAGCGACGGACTTCCACACCGTTAAAGTGGCCAGTGATATACAGTGGGAGAATGTGCCCCTGTATAGGGGGGTCTTCATCTTCACCAGAGAACGAGATAACCGCCTGACATTCGGCGTTTTCAATCGTCTCGGTATGGAAGGCCTCCGCGGCTGCCACTTCCGTCTCGAACTAGAGGGGGCTCCTTAGGGCCTCGGCAAGTGCCTCGCGCATCTCGGATGACAAGCGCAGGGCCTCAAGGATGGAAAGCCTCGCCGGAATGCCGGCTAGGTGCTTTAGGACATCATACTTGCGTGCCAAACGCGAACCTCTGCTTACAGGGGGTTTTTCGGCATTTGGAGGCATAGCGGGTCCTGCTGGTTGAACTGGCGGTCGGCTAGCACTGGGTACATCCTGCTGCCTGCTAGTAGAAGCCTGGAGAGTAGTCGCCGGGCTAATATCGAACAGCGGGGGCTGGCCCGTCGCCGGGCGAGACTGGCTGTGATACGAACGAGGCGGCTCTCCCTGATCCAGCAACACGAACGGCGGTGGAGGTAGAGCCAAGGGCGCTGGGTGGGTCTGCGCGTGCTGAGATCTGCGCTGAGCCTACTGCCTGGTCTCGGTAGTGTGCACGGCTTGGTCACAAGTGCCTGCTGACATACCTCGGTGACCGGCGCGATTGCGATTCCGCTGACGTCGACGTCGGCTGGGAACGTTGGGGCGGTCTGCCTGGGGTTCCCCCTCGTCGAGGGTCATATAGGGCTTTACCAGCTCCACGGTGTTAACCAAAGCGTACCCTTGACTGTCACTCGAAGAGTCATCCACCGCTGGGCGGATTCTGGGGGGAATGCCTATTTCGGGAGGCATAAAGTCGCCGAGAGTGCGGGATGACGACGGCACTGGCGGTGCACGTTGCTTCTTCTTGCGTCGCCGCTGCTTGCCTTTTTGGGCAGAGGTCGACTGTGAAGACGATGTTGAGGCGCCAACTACTGCTTCTGAAGGTTCCGACTGCTTCAGGCGTGCCCGGATGATACCCTGGTCACGGACGACAGTTTTTCGAGCCATCCAGTTGTCGTATTTCTGGGACCCGCGGCTTGGGACCTGCTGCCACTCACCCTCGCTGTCACTGCCGATTTCTGATCCCGCAAAGACGCCTGCCACCTGCGCTGGCGCTGGGCCCAACTTGACTATGTGGTTGTTGACCTGGTCCTGAAGCCAGTCTTTAAACACATAGCATCGCTTGATGGTGTGCCCCAGGATCCGATGATAAGGGCAGTAGTTGGGGTGATCAGTGAGATGCGCCTCTGCCGGCCTCCTGCACTCAGGCAGCCGCACGATCCCTTGCTCTAGAGCACTTCGGAAGTAACCAGGGACCTGATTTTCGTTAAACGAATAGGTATGGTACTTTCTTTCCGGGTAAGGAGCCCTGGGGGCCTGATCCTGCCGAGGGACCGGAGGGGCCTGCCGAGGGGGTGGCGCCTGGTTGTCTCGCCTAGGTGGCGGTGGCGCGTTGTGCGGGGGAACCTGTCGGTTCTGAGGCGGTTGCTGCTGGGCAGGAGCCTAGGCTTGAGGTGGAGGACCTCTGCGGGGTTGCGGGGGTGGTGCCGCCGGTAACAATTCCAGCTGCCTCGGGGCTTCTATTTGAGCCACTGCGGCGGGTTCAGCCCTGGCGGCCCTCCTGGCTGGGATCATAGGGGGCAGTGAACGTGCCTGACTAGCCTATTGCAAGGCCTCCTCGAGGCGCTGGGCCTTATCCGAGAAGTCTCTGAACCCCCCAGGGTAGTTCTGGGTAATCAAGGAGGGTACCAGCTCTGTCTTTACGTTCCCCACACACATCGTCAGTAATTTCTCCTAAGTCAGCGGCATATCGAGAGAATACGTAAGTCCTTTCCACCGGGCGATGAAGTCTGCAACCCGCTCATCAGGCCTCTGTTTTCACTTAAAGAGGTCCGCGATGCTGGTCTTCCGCGTGGTGGAGCTGAACTGGTACAAGAACTGCCGGCGAAGATCCTCCCAGCCGGTCACTGATCCGATGGGGAGCTGGTTGTACCAGACGAATGCCGGACCTTCCAACGTCTGTACAAAACATCGGAGCTTAGCGGCTTCTTACTGAGCCGGGGTCCCCAGCATGGGGCCACACCTGGAAGAGAAATGAGCCAAGTGCTGGGGTGGGTCCCCTGTCCCGTTAAAAGGCGAGAAAGTGGGGTTCCCAAAACCCGGAGGCGCGGGCATATCATCCACCCACGCGGGATAAGGCTTGCCATCCGGTGGGACCGCCACCTGCCGTGTCTCCAACGCCTCGAGGCGGGCTGTGAGTGCCGCAATAAGGTCCTCCGGGTGGGGGTCCCT
This sequence comes from Viscum album, assembly GCA_963277665.1. Classification (NCBI taxonomy): domain Eukaryota; kingdom Viridiplantae; phylum Streptophyta; class Magnoliopsida; order Santalales; family Viscaceae; genus Viscum; species Viscum album. Next base: position 302,923,185 of record OY728130.1, read on the forward strand.
GTCTTGAAGGGGGTCCCTAACCACAAGCACATTGCCAGGTTCTTCAACACGGTAGACGGCTTCTGCTGCTCGCGGGTTGACTGGTCGGACGACCTGTTGGGCGACCGGGGGAACCCGGGTTGGGTTCTTCAGATTGCCCCGTCGCTCAGGGGGGTTTGGCGAGACGTATCGCGCCCTCTTGCCGTACGTTCCGGCTTCCGCCCTGTCCGCGGCAGTAGCATGATCAGGGTTGCCCGGAGGCATCTCACCGGGGGGAAATTGTTCCTGCCCCTGCTGTCCTGGCCTGGGATTACCGTAGTCGGGTCGTCGCTCTGCGGCGCGTTCAGCCAAGAATTCGTCGACCAGCCTCTTCTGCTCAGCAAGCTGCTGGCGCAACGTGGCCTTCTCAGGGTCTTCGTCCGTTTTCTGCACGGAGGAGGATGGATCGGAGTGCTTGACTATCCCGACATGATCCTTACCCTTGCCAGTGCTTCGACCGAGTACCAGTGACTCGGTGGGTACGGGGAGGCCTAGCAGGTTCCTTTGCTGACGGGTGACTCTCCCTGATGGGTCGAGCAGTGGCGGTACGCCTTCGGACGGTAAGTCCCCATCAAGGAACTCAAGCTCATCTTCCTTATCCACAACGTCGGCCATGTGGACTGTGACCCCTCTTGAGGGCATATCCTCAATGTCGCATAGCGAATCGGGCTGTCGTCGGATAGGGTCGAAGAGGAGAGCGGCATAGCGTCCCCAACCACGGACTTGCACATGGGGGGTGGCTTCCCTGACGATCTTGCGGAGTGCCTTGAAACTCTGGACGCATTTTCGTTGGAGGGCACTCTGGTGACCGGGCGACTTGGGGTGCTGGGCCGCAAGGAGCGCCGCTGCATCAATTAGGCGGCACTGTTTGCCAATCTCCTCGAAGTGCTCTCGACTCCTGGGGTACACTACCCGTTCCCAACGGAGGCGGAAGTGCGTCGCCCACAGGGTCCGACAAAAGCATCCCACTTCTTCAGGGGTAAGCGACTCGGGTACGCGAAAATTTAGCGCCGCCGTGGGCCAGAACTTCTCTGGGAAGTAGTCCGCTGCAAGGATACTCCAGAAGCTCCTGGGTTCGTCCTCGGGGTTCGGCCCTACATTTCCCCACTCATCAAACGGGGGTGGCTGAGGGACCGGTAGTGGTACCGAGACGGACCTCTGGGATAGCAAACTCGGCGGTGGAGAATACGGCGAGCGAGCAGACTGGCCACCGTACTCTGGGCCCCCCTCTGAAGAGCGAGGTGACCTGACCACGATGTCACGATAGGACGGGCTAACAGCCACTGCTTCGGGTACGGGAATTGCCGTTACCGGTGTCCGGTCATGTCGTGGCTCTACCACCGTTGACTCCCAAAACATCTCCTCGTGATCCCGAGTAGAGGTAGAGGGCGCTTCGGGTGACGGTGGCGGTGACTGCGCGGTCGAAACCTGCGGAATTCTCAGGATTTCTTCCTCCTGGATGTACCTGCGGAGAGAGACGGGAATCCGGTGGACCTCAAATTCCGGGAGAACGAGGCTGACGCGTCTGGTTCCTGCCCCAGTCCTTGATACGGAGGAGCTGGGAGAAGGTTCCATCGCTGAATCACATTCCGCTTCTGAATCGGAGAAGCGGGCAGGTTTGATCCCCCCCTGGGCCTTCCCAGGATTCTTCTTATGGTGGCGACGACCCGCTCTTCTGCCCCTGGGTGGCTCTTCGGGACAGGGTTGACCCCTATCTGGCAGCCCTGGGGCGGCACTAGCGCCGTGGCGGAGAGGGCCCCCACTTGAGACAGCCGGGGTGCCGGGGGCACCAGGGAAAATATCAAAGGGTACATGGGGAGGACCTCCATGAACAGTACCCACGTGGGCGGCGCCTCTATTGGAACCGGCAGGAGCATGGGGAAGGCCTCCATGGTCGGTGCGAGTGGAGCGAGGCTGACCTTCACTCCTTGAGTTGCTGGGGCGAGAAGGATCTTCGCCAGTCGCAGAGAGGACGTAGGGGGGGCCCCCACGTCGAAGGACCGGATGGACGGTGCCTTCAAAAGGATGGACTTCATACTCTGTACAGCGGGCGCGAGAAATGTTTCCGCGCTGAGCATCACTGCCCCGGGGCAGGTCTTCCTGCAAGATGGGGGCAGCACGAGGCATGCCTCCACGACGAACCTCGGAGCGGGGAAGGCCCACGCTCTGTGGAGTAGTGGTACGGGGAGGACCTCCGTACGGGGTGGCATCACCGCGTGTTAGTTCGCGACGATCATCACTGGGGCCTGCAACCCGGAGCGTCAACCCGGCCTGCCCATGGGGCGGCTGGGGTCTCAATCTTGGTTGGGCGAAGGGGTGCCCCTGCTCAATGTAGGCGGGGGCTTCATAATGTACGTCGGCGGTGGCTCAGGCCACTATAGCTGTCGACGTGGACGCAGCTAGGCAAGCGTCCTCAGCCCGGGCCCGGCGCTGACGTCGGGTCAGGCGGGCCGGTGCAGGTGGTGCAGGGACATAGTCTGCCTGTTCTTCCTGCGGGGCCGGACGGCGGCGCTGACGTGACCGGACGGGAGCTCTCGCCTGGGGGTCCTGGGTCGGGGCCCTGAGCGGGCTGAGCCGGACAACACCTGCCTCTTCAGCGTAAGGCGAAGAGTCGTCAAGGCGTTCCGGGGATAGGCTCCCGAAACGATTGAAGGTCTGGGTGGGGAGCGGGGGCTCCCTGCGCGGCCTGTTGGGGCGGCGTTGACGGTGGGGCCTGGAAGCCTCCAGGTCCAAACGGGCCATATCCCTGGTCGGGATGACCCCTTGTTCCTCATACCTGCGCACGAGGCTGTTGATCACCCTTCGTTGGATGACCTCTGATGGGGAAAGGGGACGTGGACGTCCCGCATCCCGTGACGTGGCAGCCGTCATGGCGGTAGCGGCGCCATGTGGAGTGGCCGTAGTGGTGTTGCCCCTGCCCCTGCGCGGGCGAGGAGCGGATGGTGACCGCATCTCTGCAATAGCAACCTGGTTCCTGGCAAACGAAGGGATCAACTCATCAGTACTGAGATGAAAAGGATTGATAGCCAGTGCCCCAACATTCTTCCATCCTCCATGTTTGTGAGAAGGATCCACGCCAACACGCTGCAGAGCGGAGTGCCCCACGTTCTACTACCCCGACCTCTGGTGAGTTCCACGATAGGCCCGCCATTTACTTGGCGGGACCAGGCAACGGATATCTGAATCCGGTGACACGTCAATCTACTGGTGTCTCGAACGCTACTAATCTCCATGCTGAGGAGAAGAATTTCACGTCGGGTTCACCATTTCTGTTTCCGACGCTTTCGCCGGGGCGCGCGCGCATCCGTCCACGGGGGAGGGGGACGCGCGGCTTTGTTGCCCCGCATTCCCGCTTTCCAAAGGCGGACGGCATTCGTTCCTTGTTCAGGTACGTCTGCTCCTTGATCGAAGCGGGATGATGGGATGTCGGTTCTTCCTCCTTTGGATTCCTCCTCAGAACTCGTCACCTAGTCCGGGTCTCCCTTATAGATTTAATACGTAGTTCGTGAAACTCTTCCCGGTGTCATGTTTCCATGGACGCCGGTTAATTACACTGCTTCTGTCGGGACATTCCAAAGGGTCCAGTCAGGGCAGCAACCTTCGGTCAGGGGAGTAATCACGTTTGAGGCATCAGTAGCGTGTCTGGATGCTGGGGTACCTGGCATGTCTGTCTGTTATCCTCAATCATAAGGCTTCTCGAGGGCGTGGAAGCCCGAGGCATCCCACATCGAGCGCAGGGAATTACATGTCATAGACACGCATATGAGGTTTTCCTCAGCTTCCCATGTTCAACACAGGGTATGTTGCAAGATTAACGTCTAGCAGAGACGGTTGAGAATGAAATGGGACCATCGCAGGGGGGCGATAGTGAAGTTGGGCTTGAGTCTTGAAGAGACTTCCTACGTATCCCCGTGGTAGGGAATCAAAGTCCGCGTAGTTCGGGATGGTGCCGGTAAACCGACGTGAAGCTGGACCTTAGTCCGAAGAGACTTGGGCTTGAACCTCTGGGAGGATTCCTACGTACCATGCCTTGACATGGATCAAAGTCCCCGTAGTTCGAATGATACAGTTTAACGTCATGCGGGACGATAATGAACCATGACGTGAATAAACGACGGGTGAGCTTGAACCTCGTGGAGGCTTCCTACGTACCATGCCTTGACATGGATCAAAGACTTCGTAGTTCAAGAGGTCAAAACGGCTTACCGCTGGACTGGAATGGGACCCGACGTGAAAGAACGACGGGTGGGGTGTATCGGTGAACCGACGTGAAAGTAGACCTTGGTCCACTGATGGTGGGCTTGAACCTCATGGAGGCTTCCTACGTACCATGCCTTGACATGGATCAAAGACCTCGTAGTTCAGAAGGGTTTGGTCGCAATGGCTTACCACTGGACCGGGATGTATTTTAACGTCATACTGGACGTAGGTAGAACACGATGTGAATTGGGTGATGGGTGGGCTTGAACCTCGTGGAGGTTTCCTACGTACCATGCCTTGACATGGATCAAAGACCTCGTAGTTCAGATGAAATTAGACCTTGGTCCACTGATGGTGGGCTTGAACCTCGTGGAGGCTTCCTACGTACCATGCCTTGACATGGATCAAAGACCTCGTAGTTCAAAATGGGTTTCGCCGGTGAACCGACGTGAAAGCAGACCTTGGTCCACTAATGGTGGGCTTGAACCTCATAAAGGCGTCCTACGTACCATGCCTTGACATGGATCAAAGACCTCGTAGTTCAGGTGAAAGTAGACCTTGGTCCACTGATGGTGGGCTTGAACCTCGTGGAGGCTTCCTACGTACCATGCCTTGACATGGATCAAAGACCTCGTAGTTCAAAATGGGTTTGTCAGGGTCGGTGCTCACTCTAAGCCCACGTGAGTCATGCTCGGTGTGAGAAACAAGAGGTTGCAAGGACCTGACGATCACGTCGCGAAGGGTGCGTCCGTGAGAAGCGAAGAGGGGCTTACGCGTTGAGCGGCCCATGGTGTTGGGACTTACTCCAGGATGGAGGCCCATGGTGCGACAAAGCACGGGAAAGATGGACCTTGGTCCGACAATGGGAGGTGCCTCGTTCCCTATCACGTTCCCCACTGACCTTGGTAGTGGGGGAGTACCGAGATGCACGGGTGCAATCATCCGTACCAAAGGTTAGGGATTTACGCTCTTAGGCGACCCTTCCCCTGCGAACATACACCACTCCGACAAGGAGGATCTCATTCCATGTGCGGAAGAGTTCCATTCCCGTGGAGACGAGCGGTGTAATGAATGCTCGAGCTGGGGGGGACCCTTCGTGAGGGAGACGAGGTTGGGTCACAGTTTAACGTCATGTGTTGAGGACGCGGTGCTTGGCAGTTTAACATCCTGCAGCTCGGACGAGGTGGGTTCACTCCACACCCCTAGGGCTTACATAACTAGTACCCTCTGGTCCTTGGGGAAGGGAAGGTACCAGTAAGGCCATGGTAGAGGGGGGTCGAGGGAGGAGCCATCGAGGGGTCCACGTTAGCGTGGCTATGCGAAGAAGCAATAGCCGTTAGCGTGCCTATGCGAAGAAGCATTGGGCGAAGCAACGCTACGGGAGGTGTTGTCCATGGGACTTTGAAATCACATCGTGCAAACCTGGAGGGTCGCACGGGAGGAGGGATCGCTAAGCAGAGGAGTGTGCTTTGCGAAGTGGGGTGCCTTGGCCTTAGCATGGGGCATAGGTGGGAGTGGGTGGTGCTTCGCGAAGTGGAACAGTGTTCGCGGAGCACTGCCTCGCGAAGAAGGAGTGGTTCGCGAAGCAGGGTCCTGCCAAGCAATGTGCTTCGCGATGCATAGTTATCCTGCCTTGGCATAGGGATTACTAGCATGGGTTGGGTGTTTCGCGAAGCACGAGTGCTCCGCGGCTGCCCGGGTTCTCTTGGGAATCCCCTTCCTTTGCGAACGCCCTTGGGCTTCGCGAAGGGCATCCCTCTCGGAAGAGGGGCTCAGGACGAAACAAATCAGAGTCGTCTCGCGAAGTAGAAATACCTCGCGGAGCTCATGATTCCCGGGGCAAAGCTTGCTTCGCGATTCGGGAGAGGAGAAGCCGAAAGGTCGGGTTGTCCGTCCCCGGGACTCAGGGGGAGTCGAGTATTTATAGGGAAGGGGCGCCGCGATGCAGGGCTCGCGCGCCGCCTTCTGGGCTTCGCGGCGGCTCGCGAACGTCAAACCGGTTCGCGGGGGATTACCGCCTCCGGAGCTTCGCGGCGGCTCGCGAACGTCAAGAGGATTCGCGGAGGATTACCGCCTCCGGAGCTTCGCGGCGGCTCGCAAACGTCAAACCGGTTCGCGGAGGATTACCGCCTCCGGAGCTTCGCGGGGCCGCTAAGGTCGGGACGCTTCGCGGCGGGGCTCCGCGGACGGGCTCCGCGGCTGTTCTTCGCGGTTGTGCTTCGTGAGGCAGCGCGCCGGCTGCCTTTTTCGTTCCTTCCTTTCGGGCCATATTTTTGGCGCCAACATGATGGGTATTGTAAAATTATAGGATATATTGGACATAATAATTATATTTTAATGATAATATATATATATACATATATTTTATTTACTTATTTTCATTCAATACGACAAGAAAATAGAAATAGAGTCATGCATACGTACAACCTACTCTCTCCATGAACGGTGTATTCCATTTCAGAGTTATATATATATTATAGATCATTAAAAATAATTATATACTAAATAAATATGAAATTATTATCATTTTTTAAAATATTTTAATAATTTAATCGCCATCTTAGTAATAGGATGTATAATCACATATCAAATGATATTTGAAAAACAAAGGAGTTATTACCAGAAACATAACTTTAACAAGAAATTGTTAATAAAAATTTAATATAAAGAAGTAATAATATAATATATGGTATGTTATATAAGAATATGTTTATGTGTTAGATTTGTAATTTAGTTATATTTATTATACAATAGGTTTCAATGTTTTCGAAGAATGTCAAGACTTAAGGTAAGGGTTTTCTTATCTCACTTTTATTTTTATGAGATATATGCTATATTCGATACATATTATTTTTGTGTTGTGTATATAATGACATATGAAATGTTATATCATTATTTTACATTAAATAATTATATTTAAATATTCAATTGATGTTATTATTTCTTGTATCTCATGATTCAAAAGTTACTCAAATAGTAAGCAGATTTCTAGTCTCACTTTTATTTTTTGTGAAACACAAGATTTTTTCGCCACCTATTTAATCTATGTGATGTGTATACATAAAATGTATGTATTTTATGATTTTTATAATTATAATTATTTTTATTTACATATAAATTTTATTATCTAACTTTCATGGGGTTTATGCTTCAAAAGTTTCAAATCGGTGAAGGACTTTTGTTTCAATTTTCTTTCATTGAGACGTATATTATAATAAGCATCTAAATTGTTTTACGAGTTGTATAAAATTCCTATTTGACATGTTATATCTAGAATGTATTTATCGAATTTATATTTTAAGATTCATTTAATGTTATTGTTTCATGGGGATTATGATTCAATATTACCAACGTGGTAAAACTTTATTTCTGCAATCTCATCGTTTATTAAGATTATTTATGATTATTCCTCAATTTATGAAATATTATAATCCAAATCCCAATAATTCTCATTAAATTTATTATAATATGGTTATTATTAATATATTCATGTGTTTTTACCATTTCCCACCTCTTTTGTTCCTAATGTAGTTATGAAAATATTTTTGAGAAAATCCATCTACATGTATCTCTTTGGTCAAAAATATGTTTTCATCCACGACTTTGCATTATAATAATGTTTTGAAAAAAATGGTTTTCAATGATATTTAATGCTTATTTACAATGAAAAATTATTTCCATGTTTTTAAAAGGTTCCTTTATAAGTTTTCAAAGATATTTTTCAAATAAAAAGGTCTTTAAAAATCTTTGATGTTCAAAAAGTGATTTAATTAATTTTTAAAGCATACTTTATATTATTTAATGCAAAAGAGATTAAAAAAATATGTTTAAAAAGTGTTTTAAATGATTTTAAAATATTCATTTATATGTTTTTAGAATTTTTTCCAATGAAATGGATATTTAAAATGTTTCATGTTTTTAAAAAGTTATTTTCAATGAAGGATTATTTCCCTAAAAAATGTTTCTAGTGAGATTTCAAAATACTTCCCCATATAAGATGAAATACTTTTATATATTTTATGATTTAATTGGTATGTGTTCCAAGTAAACCAATATTATTCTTTATTTTAATTATTTATGTTTATGATGATATGTTTTTGTTTAAATAAATTTCACTTCCATGGTTTATACCATGATAAAATGCTAATCAAACCCACTTACATTCATGGGTTTATATGATGAAATGATTATGAAAAAAATATTTTTTCCATAGGAGATGATATGATGAAATATTAATGATACCCATTTTATTTCATCGGTTATGATATTATGTTTATGAAACCCATCCCATTTTTCTGGGTCATGATATGATGAATGTTTTGTTATCTTATGAAACATGTATATATGATTTCATTATGTGACTAGTGGGAAATATATCTCTCTAAAATGAATTAGGTAATGATTTATAAAAAAATTATATAGACATGAATAGCATTATAAGTATACTTGGTTTAGTATGAAGAGGTTGTAATGATAAGGGAACTCGATTCAATAATACATGGCTGGAATGAGTAGTGAAGTGGGTTCTATAATACAAGACTGGAATGAGGAGTGAACTCATTCCAGTAATATTGGACTATAATTGTGAGTTAAACTGGTTTAGTAAAGTACGTTTCCTACTAATATGGTCTTGATAATGAACATTGACTAATAATGTGGTTTGGGGAGTGAACTAATTCCACTATGAAGTCCTTGGAAGTAAGCCATGACTACTATGGAAATAATTTTATATTTTTGTTTGTCTTACATGATCCCATGTCTTATGGTTATGTTATGATTTCATGTATTATGATCTTTATTCCCTTAGGATTCATGTCTTATGAACTTCAAATTTTTAATTCATGATTCATGTGTAACTTCTTTTATATGATGGGTAAGATTTTCCATTGTTATGATCATGTTATCATAACACTGTGCTTATGTTATGCTTATGTATCTAATTTTTTTCTCTTACTGAGCATATATGATCACTCAATATTATGTTTCCTTTAACCAAGTTATAAATAAATTATTAACGTAGGAATAATAAAGGGTTTGATCTTTATAGTATATGTTAAAGATCTTTCACCAAAATATAATAATGAGTTCCATGTTTCCAAATATACTAAACTATTAAGGTCCTCAGGCATGTACTTTTATAATGTGATGAATATTCGTCTAAAATTATTTAATAAACATGTATGTTAAGCATGGGTCACTGTAAAAATACACCTGCTTCCATTCTTGGTAGGTTGATCTAACCATCCAAGGCCATGGTTGACTATGAGGACCTAGATAATCATTGGTTGAGGTTTATGTGGCTACTAAGTGTGGCTAGCCATATTATTTTATAAAACCCCCCAATATAAATTCTCATAAAATATCCATGTCAATAATGGGATTCAACAAATTTATGGCCAGCTATTCTTAAAATATCTATTAAAATTATGTGAACTTCAATTTTTTCATGGCCACTATTAAGCCTTATTCAATGTATATTCTTGAAATTAAATAATTCCATGGAATTTATTTAATTTCTCTTCCTATATTCATTTTGGAATATAAATTCTAAAGAACTTCTCCACCATCAAAACCACTTTCTTCTTTATTGTAAACAATAAATCACCTTTTATAAATTTATTTGACATTTATATTAGTTCATCAATCATCTGACTTTCTAGGATAATTTTTCAAGCATGACATCCAATGTAATTTAAATAATCCATAATAATTCTCCTAATATCACCTTTGAAACTCAATGTCTTCAAACCATTTATATGTTTCTTCAAATTATAAGACACGATCACTTCATCCAAGCTATATTAAATTTGGAACTTCAATATAATTATAACATCAATAATTATTTTTGTTTCATTGATCACCATTTAAATCCAATAGAAATCATTGAAAATAACTTAAAATATATACAATTTGGTATTTTAAATTTTCCATTTTTATTTTTTGGAAATAATTTTAAATATAATTCAAAATAAGTGTTTCAATATGTGAATCATTAAATTCTCTATAGCCTTCACTTTTATAGCATTCTATTTTCTTTCTCTCCCACTTATTGATATGAAATACAATGTTTATGGGGAAATGGTATCATTCAGTACTTAATAAATGTTTCATCTGTAATTTCATTCCATTTTTACATGAGTTATACATGGTGCAGAAAGAAACTGTATTTGATTTAGACATAAAAGATATACCCTATAAAATGATCATGATACTTCATGAAAGGAGTACACATATATATGCTTTCTAGGGTTACTCACTTTTATTCGAAGTAGAATATGCTAAATGTGATTTTAAATTTATTAAGAAAAATAAACTTAAAACAAATGAACTCACATCAAAAAATAGATCAAAAACATTCACGTGAAACATATAGGATAAGTGGCCTTCAATCTCTTTAATATTTTATTATATCATTGATTAATTCAATTACTCTAAAATTTTGGAAAATTTAATTTTTGATATCTAACGATGAGTGGTTAAGAGATACATACCTTTATAAATGACATGATATTCATGAAAATTATAGAATAATCATATGTGACACCAGTTGAAGTAATAATCCGTGAATCTTCTTCATATTTCTTAATTTGTATCCCCATCAATGGAAATTCTCCTAATCATTTACCTAGTGATTTATCTCTTCATGAATAAACAAGAAGATTTTCCATTTTAAGAGTACGAAAAAATGTATCTTCACCTAGTGACTATCCAGATGGAAAACATTCACAACTTTACCAAGGACGACCTTATTGAACACTTGTTCTTCAGGATACCAAAAAATCAGATCAGTCCAAGAAATAATTTTCATTATCCTGGCTATATAAAACAAGACATAAAATTATTAATCTTTTTTATATATGATCATCTATTGTATTTTTATTTTAATACAAATTTGATGAATCACTGAAAGATAGTAACTTATATAACTTTGCTATCAAGAATTTATAGCACTCACAACTTCTCAAGATCTCACCTTCAGATCTTGATTCACCTTACATTCCATTCATTATAAGCACAAATATGATACAAAATGATTAATGGAATAAGGTTGATCCTTCTTTGTTCGTCAATTTCAATAGTAGGGTTGAGTTTTTTTCTCAAATGAGCTTCCCAAATTACTCTAGTATTCATGATTACACATATGAACATCAGTTCTGATTTTGAATTGGGTAGTATAGATCACATCACATTCACTTCTGATTTCTGTAGAGAATTATTCTTCTCAATAGCCTTCATGGATGATTCATTGTTAACTCTCTTAATGACTTTTTATTGTTCTTGTTATATTGTAAAAAAACATTTTAAAATGTGATCATCTTTTAAAATTTTCACATAAATAAATTCTTTAAAAAAAATTTGTATTTATTTAATAAATCCTTATATACTTAACTTTATCATGTGGAATCTTTTCTTTTCATTTTCAACTATCCTTTGTTTTTTAATCTTCCGTATTTTTATTATTTCCAAGACGTATGGCCAGATAACTAACATGTAATTAGGAACTATGGAATCATGTTTGAATCTTTCACATGGGTTATTTTGAGAGTAAAACCTTTTATTTTGTTTCTTTTGAATGAATCACTATGATCAAACATCTTTGATTTAGAACCCAAGATATTCTAATCTTCCTCACTTGGAATCTTCTTGGGATAACTTTTATTAACATAATTATTCTAATTTCACCTCAAGATAGATTCTTTATTCATAGAATTTTTTTGTGATCTTATTTTCTTATCATCTTTGGATAAAGATGCCGAGATGAGCATACACCAATATTGTAACCACTTCCATTGTATACATCAGATGTGTTTTTAACTATTACAAATATATTTGAAGTGTACTAATTTTTATAGACTAATGGATATTTCTTCTTGATCAATGGTTTTATCCTCCTAGAGATGGGTTTTCTTTGTGCGTTTTCATTTTGAAGATTTTCCCAACAATCCTGTGAATAATGCCGAAATCTTTCACATCACTAAAATTAACCCACAAATGTTGATTTCTGATTTCATTTATAAGGTATTTTTGGGAATTATTCATAGATATTTGGGCTCATTATGGGGAGCCATATTCAAAACCATTTTTCCTATGTAGAATAGTCATTGTTGTAGGCTTCTCATCACCTTTCTTTATCCATAATTATTATGTTTTTTCCCAAAATTCACTATTCATGAATGCGTATTTAGAAACATTAATACATATTTGAACATATGGTACATTTTTCATGAAGTATTCTTGAGATAGATAATAAAAATATATCATGATATTATTATCACATATTAATGGTATTTAATATTAGAATAAACCAATGAGAATTATGTACCAGTAGCGACTGTCTCTTTCATTTGGGAAGAATAAATACGCATCTTCTCAAGATTGTCCAACTCAATATCTATTTCAAGACATTTTTTATGGAGGATAATTTTATGATCTTCAATCATAATCATCTTCTATTAAAATTATTACATCATTCATTCAAAATCAAAATAATGCATATTAACATTGTTTTAAATCAAATAGTCAAGTTAATTTTTCTTCATATATGTTATTTTAAATTGGGAATCCTTGAAATCAATGTTGTTTTTTGATTTTTCTTCCAGAGAAAGGATCTTTACATTAAAATTATTTCTAACTCTCTCTTTCTCTAAAACCTCTTTGAGCAATTATTTTGATCATATTTCAATTTTCATCTTTATTTTGTTAAAGGATTCAACATATCTTGAGAGCTTTAATCAATCATTATTTTTCCCTTAAAATAAATTCTCCAAAACATATGCTTCTCTATCCAGATGGGTTATATATTCCTACATGGATTGGAACACTCCAAGAACATGGAAGACTATATATTTGGGAATACCATAAAAAATATCTTCTAATGTATCAATTGATATATTTTTTGAAATTTTACCTTGATCATTATCAACACTTGTGATAGAATCCTTATATTGAGGAATATTTTCAAAGGTACTAAAAAATACCTCTTGATCACTAGAGGTATGATGGTTTTCCTTCTCTTCTATGGAAACTTGATACATCTTCTTTTTACTCTCCAAGACTGTTTTGTCTTAATTTTCATCAAGACTTGGGGAAACAAGTACTTCCTCTAATATAGACAAGAGGATCTTCTTCTTTAACATTAAATTATCTTCACTTCTCATTTTCATAATGATATTGGTAGTTATAGACTACTTCTTGTAGGTAACTCAATCGTCACCAGAACTTCACGTCATTATTGTATCTGGAATGAAACTTAAGTGTTTAAAATAAAATAGGTTCCTATTAGAGATTCCAATATTTGTGAACCTTCCCTCTTATACCACTTGAATGGAAATGTTTTTGATATGCCTAATAGTGATGGGGAGGGGGTCATCAGTGTTGGGTTCATTTTCATTCAATTATAGCTTCTTATTATTTTACCTCTTAAACTTGTATGGATCTAGATTATCGTTCTATTTTCACTATCACATGCAACTATATAAAAATAGTAAAAGATATTAGACAATATTTTTACATTGTTAACAACTTAATCAAAGTAACTAGTCCTTGGAATGGTATATAAATGATCCAATGACATAAACGCTGGAAAATAATCCTTTGAATGTGGTTACAACAATAGGGAATATCATTTCAATTGTCATTCACTATAATCAATTGATAGTTCATGTTTTATAGATCATGGATAGATATTCATACTTCTTATAATGATATTTACACATTCTTGTTAAGGTTATTTATTACACTAATAATGTATTCTGCAAGATTATACATTTGTTGGATGTCAGAGTGATTCTTTGTACATCTACAAACATCTTCTTCAAAGGGTTACTTGCACAACAGCAACCAAGAATCCTTAATCTTCTTCATATTAGAAAACTGGAACCTACAGTTTACTCTTATTTAATTATTCACATTAGTATGAATCTGTTGTGTACTGATAAATAATGAATTTTTTTTGACCCATATGAGAATAAAAATAATATAGATTAGTTTGTAACTTATTATTCTACCTATGACCTTTGAAACACAATAATATATAATAGTGTATAACAGTGTCTATATCACATTCTTCTTTACTGAAATAATATGCTTCACTAAATCTTCTTCTTCTTCTATCTAGATCTAAAATATTTTTTGTGAATATTGATAAAATAATAGATTAACTCATATTAGCATTGTACCAATTTATATTTCTTGAATATAAATCAATTGAAAATTAGGAAACATATTTTTATTCATTAGTTTCAATGTTCTAAATTTTATTATGGATAAAAGTCCTAGACTTCTTTAATACATAATACTAATAATTGATTGAAGTATTTAGTTCCTATTAGTGAAATTGATTGTATATAAAAAAAAATTACACTTCCCTCAACATATCACATCATATTATGCATGTTTAAATGTGTCTTCTAAAACATGTAAACAGAAACACATAATTATTGTAGATTAAGTGTTTATGAATATATAATAGCCTAAGGATATGTGATTACATTTTCATGCATGTATTTTTTAATTTTATTTTTATTACCTTCATATTTCCCCTTCTTCACAAAAGTGCATAGATATCAACATTAGTTCTTTATGTGCATGTACATATACATTAACATATAAATTCATTCATGCACACATTGTTATTTCTCCTCAAATACATAGATATATGTTCACATGGTATTTTTGTGTACACTATATCATGTAAAATCCACATTATATTAAATTCATGAAAGTTGGGTGAATTAAAAAACTATCCATAGAAATTATACATTTCTCGAACCTTGAGTCACATAAGGGTTGGTTCACATTCATAGATCATTCATGCTAGTATTCACAGTTTCCTCTTCCATTTCAAAGCACAATATTGCAATTCTATTTATTCATTCATTCAATCCATAAGTACAAAACATAGAACACATATAATACTAGATTCATGTATATGAATAGAAATAATATTTTCACTTATTCATGATACCCATTGGGATTGTAGAACTTATACACTAGTTTGTGGCTCTATTCATCTTCCTGAAGCATGAGGAAGGTATAGAATCACTAGTCGCATGTAATTTAATATTATACTCTCCATATCATAATAGAAGATGCTATGAGGGATGTTTTATTATTCATGTATTTATAATGCTACATGATTCTGTTCCCTTTAGGAAAGCAAATGGTTACCAATTCATTATCAACAAAAATATAAGCTTGGAATTCCCCTTTTCATGTATCCTTGAAGGCTTTGGGATATCATTGATTTCTCACCTAATATAAGGTTATAGATTCTATTATTTTCCAAAAAAATGTGAACTCAAAATAAATAAGTGAGTCATAGAATACTTTCCCCCTCAAGGATTCAATATAAATGCGAGAGTCACCACCAATGCCTTGCTTAATCATAGAATAAAATCCCTGCAAATCATGTTGTGTGATGACTAACTCAATGAGATGAAAATATTGGATTTTAATTATTTGAATGTGGAATATTACATTGAATATTCTTACATTATAAGGATATATTTGATATAAGAAACACCTAATCAGTATTAAGTCAAGCAAAGCTACATGCATGCTTATTCTCAAACACTTTCATGGATATTAGATGTATGATAGACCTCTAAAAAATCAGTTTTATTCATCCATTCCATGTTATTTGAGTTCAAAGTTTAAAAAACATTGAAATATATATGCATGTTAATTTTTATAGTGCTTGATGTATCAACATGAGGATATCTCAATCTTATCGAGCTTGGTTCGGCTTCTGAAGATAAAATTCACTAAAGCACAACATTGAAGGCTATGGAGTCTGAAAAAGATAAAAAACAATATTTCATCCATGGTCAATTTAATCAAATAGTTACTCTTATATGAATATATAATTAAATTAATGAACAGTGGACACCCAAAACCCATGCAACATCAAACTCCAATATGGTTAATCCATGATATATCAAAGATCCTATTTATGTTACACCTTTTAGCTTATGCCAGAGTTTTCACCCGAATTCAAATAAAAAAACCTTCACACATGGGCCACGCCACATGTGGTCCATGGGAAGATTTCCCATCCCATTCATTACTTAAACTTTGTGCTCTATGGGAAAAATAAATGGGCTCAACTACCTCTTGTGAACACTATGCAAGACTATATACACCTTCTACTATGCTTGGTGGCATGAGCTGACCTCCCATGGGTGTGGTTACCCTTAGCTCCCACATAATCCTTGGTTGGGGCTGTCTTTTCTAGAATGTGTGGTTGGAAATATTTTTTAATAAAATCTACCAATATAAACAATTATAAAATATATAAGTAAAGAATGCAATTTAACAAATTCATGGCCACCTCTTCTTCAATCTATATTGAAATTAAATGAAATTCTATTTTTGCATGGTTACCATTAAACTTCTCTTAGGTATATTTATGAAATTAAATACTTTAAATTCATGTTTTCAATTCCTATTAATCTATTCATTTTCTAACATAAATTCAAAATAAATCCTTCAATTACAAACCACTGTCAAATTTGTTGAAAACAATATATCACCGTTGATACTTGTATTTTACATGATGATTAGTTCACCAATCTTCTGACATTCTATTAGAATTATTCAAGCATGAAATCAAATTTAATTTAATTAATGGATAATAATTTTCCAAGAATAAAATTATAAAATCAATGTCATTAAACCATTTATATATTTCTTCAAATTATAATTCATGATCACTTCATCTATGATTCATTATTTTGGTACTTCTTTATCATATTGAAATAATTGAATTTTTTTTATTTTATTGACCACCATTGAAAACCAACGAATATAATGGAAAAAATAAAACTCATACTCAATGTTTCCTCTTCAATATACACCACGTGAAACAATATTTATGTTCATTACATAACATATTTCTCAAATAAGGAAATTTGTGAAAAAAATATCTTACTACTTGAGTAACTTTCGAATCATAGTTCATGTGAATGATAAATATAAATTGATGTAGTAATTACATTGAAATTAATTATATTAACAATATATCATATCATATGGTAGAATATACACCAAAAAATTGAAATAAGTGGTGAATATAGTATAAATCTCTAAGAAAAAAATTTAGACTGGAAATCATGTTACCTTGAGTCTTGACTTTTATCGAACTCATTCAAAAATATTGTATAATAAATATATTTTTCTTATAAATATATCATAGAACCATATTATTAGATATCATACCATATATGTTTTTCTTATGACTTTATATTACATTTTTTAAATTTTTCAATGTTAATGTTACATTTTGGGTAATAACCACTTTGTTTTTTTAAATGTTTTGACTTGTTATTTTTTTAATCATTTGTGAATCGTGATTTAATCATATCTATAATTTAAAACATGATATAAATATCATATTTATTCATTATATATATATATTTATATTAATCCATCATAATTATTTACAGAAAGTGAAATATACCATTTGTGGAGGCAGTATGCCACACATACGCATGAACACTATTTCATTTTTTCATCGTATTAAAATAATGACATATAAATTATATATACAAGTATATTATGTTTAAATTATAATTTTATGTAATAAATATGACAAATTTTTATTAAACACATCCATTACATTCCAAGAAAAATGTGAACAAATCTCATCTCTTTAAGATGCGGTGGTATGCTATACACCCGAACAAAGTTATCATATTACAAAAAAATGGAAAAAAATATGTGGTGTGTGATATAAAAATTATAGAATAATAATAACATAAAAAATATAAAAAATATAATCTATAATCTTGAAATCCATCATTATAAGAAACCATGAAAGTTGTTAATGTTAAAATGAATGGCAAAAGTTCAGGAAGTGATATTCTATCATACAAATGAATGATGATTTTGTAACACATTTTAGGGATGCGTGTAAGGTTTTAGGTTTTAAAATCAACATAAAAACCCAATATATTTATTATAATTAATTTATTATATATTCATTGTATTATAAATATTGAAATAGGTGTATGAATAAATAAAATAAAGATAATTGTAGAAGGACATTACCTCTTCTTCGGGTATCCTCCTTAGGTTTTCCCTAAAGCATTAAATGGTAGTATTTAAGCCTAAAAGGATTATATGATTAAAGGATATATGTTATAATTTTATTTACTAGAGATTGGTTGATCTGAATTCCTTGATTTTTTTGAATATGTGAAAAGGGTGAGCTCTTTTTTATAGTTTAGGGGGAGTGACATTCTTGTAAATTCTCAAAAAATTTCACTATTGAGAGGTCAATATTTCCTAATGTTGATCCAAAAATTACAAATAATTGTGAGGATAAATTATTTTTTCGATAAATGCCTTAAAAATTAATGAAATACATGTTTAAAAATTTTCATTCCTTAACTTCTAAGGTTCCCTATTTTTAGCATTTTTGGGTATTCACAATGGTAACTAGTTTTCTAACCATGTTAATTTATCCTTTAAGGAAAAATTAGAGTGATACGTATAATATAATTTATACAAACTGATTCTAAATATGATATATAATTTATAAGATCTAAATCATATGTTGGTTGGAAGTTAATTTCAACACAAGCGCATGCGACATGCAAAACCAACGCTTTAACTATTACCGTGCTAACTATGTTTTAACTATTTAACGGTCAATATAGTCATTATAATAGTATTAATGGTCCATTAATGGATAATAGGTCATATTTATTAACATTTAAAAATATCATGGAATAAGATATGATTTTTAGCAATTTTATGACATTTAATAAAATGTCATTTATTATAAAATATCATTAATGTCAATTTTGATATTATTAATTTAATTTCAATATTAAAAATATAAATACAACGATGGAATTGAAATATATCATTCTAAAATCAATGTAAATTTATATATTAAACTAAATAATTTTGTATTATAATAATTATTTCAATTTACTTCATGGTTAATGTTTTTTGTGTCATTTATTTTACATAATTATTAACTTAATAATTCATTCATTGTCATTTATTAATTATTTAATCAAATTATTTCATCTCTAAAATATTAAATAATAAATAATCAATATAAGAAAACATATATAAAATGAAGAAAAATATTTATAACTGAACATATGTTGTTGTTTCTTACATCCCCAGGCTTTATAGATATTAAAATAATGTAAGGTTCCTTTTCTATTTTTACTTTACATATCATATTATATAAGTCACATTCATGGAATTGTTTCCCAAAAAACTCATAAAAATAGAGCCTACAATCTTATGGGTTGATTTATGGAAATATAATGGGTTATGGATAAGATTTTAGGTAATTTGAACCATTATCATCTTAGTTTAACCCCCCTAATAAATCCATTTATACTTTAACCAAGGTAATTAATTTTTAATACATTCACTATTCATTTTGGTAAAAAATTATTTTAACCATATTAGAGACTATAAATTATTCTGATTAAAAATATGGAATAATTTTTTCCAAATTCCACTTATAGAAATTTCAAATTTTAATTTAAAATTAATCCCACAGATGTGAGGATAAAGTTAGTTTTTAGAGTGGAAATGTTAAAATTTTTGAAATGATTTTATTTTAAAAATTAAAATAAAAATTATTCCAATGAAGAAAATTATATTAATTAATATAATACTTAAATAATTTTACTTTAAAATCAATTCATAAAATAAATTAACATTAGAAATTATTTAAATAAAAATTTATTTTTCAATTCAAATTTAGTGTTTTACTATTTATAAAAAATGAAACATTTTCGAAAGAAAAAAAAATTCACCATAAGATAATTTTGAAATTATGAATTAAAAAATTAAATTTATTTAATCAATAGTAATTTTCAAAAAGTGTCAAAAATATTATTATTTACTACAAAAATAAATAAAAATAATTTTTTATGAAAATAGTATTTTCAAAACATATAAATAGATTAATGAAGACTATATACCTTTTTATAAATATGATTTATGTGAATAAAAAATAGATAATATTTAAAACTTAGTTATTTCTATTCTTATCAATATGATTAATGACCAGGTTATAATGATCATTTTTAAATAACATTATTAATTATATATCATGTTTTTTTATAACTTAGTGTACTATGTAATGCAAGCTAACCCATTGTTGTTTGAAGTGAAAGCTAAAATAAATATTTAATTTAATGGAAAAATATAGAAAGTATTAAATTTAATTTGAAAATATATATTTCATAAATTCTTTCAGTGTTTCATTCTACCACCCCTTGGAATAATTTTTTCAATCAAAATTAATCTCGGCCATAAAATGTTTATCATTTTAAAACATCCTTCATAGAAACCCAATCATAAATAAGGCTAATAAAAAATAATCTTTAAATAGAGAATGTTATGTGAAAAATTTATCAAGAATAAAAACTATGAGGATTCTAAATAGGTAAACATAAATGGGAAGAAAAAAACATAGACAATGAATTCAAAAACCACAAACAAATACCGATGGAGAGTGATAGAGAAAACTGATCACTAGAAAGTGGGTGATCAGAAGAAGGATACAGACCATATAGACATAAATCTATGATGATTTGGGGGACAATTTGATTAATTTGAAATAAAGGTACTAGGATAAAATTCTTTTGACGATCCTTTTCCTATATTTGGGGAATTACATTCCCATATTGAATGAGAATATATGAAAATGTACTTACTTGATATATTTTTATTATTTGGAACAATATCATCCTTTTATTGTGACTTGATAAATTTCCACATAATTTCTAACTCTATGAGATGATTTTTTCATGTTTGAATCACTAAATAATATCCATAATAGAATAAAAAGTCATTAAAACTATCTAAAAATTATCAATGGTTATCCAATTTGTATAAATATTTTTATGGTGAAGTAATAAATTACTCTCAAAAATATCTTTTGAAGTTCAACTTAATACATTCCATAAAGGATTGAACTGGTAACCATTTAAAATTAAAAAAAATATAAAAATAAGTTTACTAAATTTCCCAAATTCAACATAACATTTAACCCCTCAAAATCATAAACTGACTCATATTTGTCACATACAAAACATGTGATTACCATAATAATTAATTCTTTTGAAACACGATAATAAAATTAATTACAATAAAACCTTATTTAAAATATACATGATTCATTATTCCATATGTAAAACATATATTAATTTATATATTTCTTAAATCCAAAAATGTTGTAAATTCCATAAATGATATCATAAACCACGTTTTAAAAAATAATTAATTAGTTACAAGATAATTAGTACTCTCTAATTTAATTATTCATGTGAAACATGTCTTTATCCCAACAAAATTATCTCAATATCCAGAACATATTTAGTGTTATCGTCCCTTTATCATGTGTTCCCCATGAATATCACATTTCCACTAAATCACTTTTTTATTCCATAAATACCATTTACCATGTTGTTGAAGATAGTTATTAAAAACATTTACAAACAATCCTTATATATATTCAAAATTATAAAATTTTGAAACATAAAAAAAATAAATTATTCCATCTAATACTTAATTCATTATTAGGCTTCCTCATATTATTCCCCAATAACTATTTCCTTCCACATGTCATCATCAGTAGTGTAACCATTACTTATACCATGTTCCTAATTCTTTCATGAGATTTCCCCTAGGAGATAAAACTTCATAATTTCCAAAAAAATTCCCATTTTAAAAATTCATCCAATGATAATACCTTTGGGAGAATAATATTCCCATCCATTCCATTAACTAAACTTCTCATTTTACCTTGGAAATTGATTACACTATGAACTTCTTCTCCACACATAAAACATCTTCCTATTTCTTTGATACATTCCTTAGAGTTATTTTTCCAACATTATCAATAGATATGAAACCAAATATTCTTTTCTATAGGGAATATATTACCCGAACTCTTATTGAAATTTACCCTTCTCTTATTTGGTGAGTCCAATATTTGGGTAAGGTGAATGTTTTCAATCATATTCCTTTATAAATATTTATAAATAATCACAATATCCTTCACTCTAGTCATCATCCATTTTGGTTGAACATAGTCACTGAATTATCCATTAGATTCAATGTTAACTTGATTTTTTTTGGTTCCTTCCATTGAAGAAAACTAATATCACAGTGTGAGAAACACCAATCATAATAGGAAAACCACATAATCATGAAAAATCACTTCTTGTATACCTAAATATTAACACCTAATTTTCAATCTATGACCCCTAAGGATTAATATAGTTAATTCATAGTCATCATAAATTTAAATAATTCATAATGGTTTATAAAGAGTTTGTGTGTTTTCAAAGAATATACCCCAGGAGTATCAAATGAGATGTGCAACATGGCCTGTTGTCATACACCATTTCCCAATTGAGTCTAGCTCAATGCAATGTTTTTATGGTTGTTACCCCTAAGCATATCATTGTCAGAGACACATCCGCGTATAGTATCCATACATGAATTTAATTATTTGAGAACCACTCTATGTATCCTTTACCAATATTATAGTACATTTTTCTAAACATTGACTCATTATTGAATTATACTTATAGATATCCTGAGAAATATCCTTAAAAATATCCCTTGGGATCTTTGTAATGTTTTCTCATTCTAATTGACAAAGCACACATAAACATTTCCTTTGATACCAACTACAGAAACCTAGGATTCTCATTGATTGATATTACATCTTTTTTTAATATTCATTACATTATACAAACACATGCTTGAGGACCATAATATTTTAGTGTATTTGGATAATTGGAAAACATAAACACTGGTCTATAAGTGAGATCCTTCATCTCTCAATATGTTCTTCATAACTAGAACCCTTCATATACATATCATAAATAATACTTATCTTCATAACTTGGGTAAAGGAAACATATGAAAGGGTGAACTCAAATGATCAATACAGGTAAACAAGGGAGATACATAAGAATAAAATGAACATAATGATATGGGAACATTATCATAACATTTGAAAACCATACCCTACAATCAAAGAAAATATACATGGTCCATGGAAGAATTATGGGAATTTCAAAAGAAATGGATCTTATGAGAATCGATGAACATGAGTCATCAGAGCATAACACTGGAAGAAGACATATATTTTTGACATAAACATAAGAATAAAAAATCATAATTAAAGACTACCAACTAAAAAATTCAGAACAAGTTAGGATTTAGCTAACCACCCACGTCCATTCATCGTTCTTGGGATGATTTCCAGTGTACCCTCCTTTTCAGGATTTGGATAACCAGACTTATACCCTCTGACCTCATAGAAATTTTTTCTTTACTCAATGCATTAGAAGGAGATATTGATCCCACCCATCTCATAATGAGAACAATATTTACACGTGCCAAAGGAATATAAACAATCATAATATAATACCCCATGAAATGAATTGTATATCATAATAATTTAATTATATTATAAACTTTTTAAAAGATATAGGTTTCATAATCATTTCATCATGGAATAACCCATAAATTAACTAGGTTTCAGAAGAATTTCCTCATGGTATAACCCATTGAAGGGAAATAGTTTTTATAAATATCATTCCATGACAAATAAAAATCATTTCAAGAAATAATGTGAATGGTATCCTTGAATAATATCCCTTTTAAAAAATAAGTAACATTAACAAATTAAATATTATATAGAAAATGATTTTATTCTGTCAATTAAAATTTTCTTCAGTAAAACATCCTTTAAACTTTGAAAATAATTTTTGAAAGCATAAAACATTTTCAAAATCATTTTCCTTTGATATAATTTAGTTAAGATTGTAAAATGTTCAAAATAATAAGGAAAATTTTCAATGAAAATAACATTAACAACATGTAAGATACGCTTTAAATCACTAATCTGTCATGAAAATGGAAAATACTTTTCATATCATGCATCTTAAAAATAGATATTTTTTCATATTTTTTATAATAGGAAAAAAGAATTTTTTTTAAAAAAAATCAAATAATTATTCATTTAAAAATTTTTAAATAAATTTATTTATTAAAAATTTAAATAGTTTAAAAATGTATTTTAATTTTAATAGAAAACATGGTTTTGTAAAAAAAAATATTTCTAACTAAAGAGAGAAATAGTGTTATATTTTCTTAAAAAATTATCAATTATCATAAGTACCCATGAGTGTAAAAATGGTACTATTACTTGAAATGTTCATGAATATGACAATTGGATAATAAATTTCATGAGTTTTATGAGATATTGATCATAGGATTCGACCATTCAAATCATAGTCATAAATAATATCGATAAAGAATGAGATTGTATTTAAAAATATTTACCACAATGGTAACATCAAATAATATGCACCATGAAGGAATAACATTAAAAGAAACATAAAATATCCAGAGGATATATAAATTCAAGATATTACAAGTCCAATGGGATGTATATACACCCTGTGAAACAATATAGGTGAATAATATAACATATGTCTCAAATAATGAAATTTGAGACAAAAATACATTAATAATTGAGAAAATTTTTAATCATAGAACCTATGAATGAATAACATCCATAGAAATATTAATTGTAATTAGATAATTAAAATTTATTATATATCATTTCATAGGTTTGTATATATATCACATAAAAAATGAATGGTGAATATGGAATCAGTATCACAGAAATAAAATGATACATAAAACCCCCTTACATTAAGTGTTTAATTCCATCGTTCTCATTCTTATGAATTTATATTACATATTTATTAAATATTCCCCATTAAAGTTATGTTTTGACTAATAACTGCTTTTGTTTCATATATGTTCTGAGTTTATATTTTTGGCCTTCTCACTTCGATAATGATTTAATTATATCCAAAATGTAAACCATTATATAAAAATCATATAAATTCTATATATATGTATTTAGAAAATCAATAATATTTAGTGATAGGTAATTAAGTACACTGTTTGTGGAGACAGTAGGTCGTACATACGCAAGATCATTGTTTCCATTTTCTTGTCATATTAAAATATTTAAAAATAAATGACATATATATAATGATAATAATAGTATAGTTTTTATGAAATATACACCAAATAGTTTTATAAATCTCATACTTAATACATTCTATGTAATGTGTGGATGAATTACCTCGCTTCGTGAGGCTATAGTATATCGTACACACGAACATCATTATCATATTCCCACAAAATGAAAAAAATGAAGGTAGGTGTGATATAAGTATTATAAAAGAATAATAAAAACATCTTAAACATCATAAATGTCATATATAAACTATAAATACATCACTATATCCATATTTTAACAATGTCAATGAAAAAACGCATGACATCGGTTTGTGAGGTGGTAGTCCCTTGTACACACAAATGATGATTCCATAAAATATTTGATGAAAATGTGTGTGGTTGTAGGTCGTACCATTAACATAATAAAATATTAGTATATGGAAGATAATTAGGGTATTATATAATAATGGTATATTATTTTTTGAAGGAGGTGGAGAAATAAAACACATAATGACCCTAGTATAAGTACATTACATATACTTCACTTCCCTCCATAATGTTGCACTAAATACTTCAATGTTTTTCTTTATTCAGAAAAATATGTCTTATAGAATGAGTGGGGGTAATTAGTGAAGTTATTTAGGTAGATATTTCTCTATGAATAGGGCTTCAGAAGTGTGATTAATTGAGGAGAGTGAGTTCCTTTTTATAGTTCATGAAGAGCGATATTTCTGAAAATACTCAAAAATATTAAATATTTAGTGGTCAATATTGCCTAAAGTGGCTAGAAAACTTATAATTAATGGATTTGAGGGATTATATGGTCTATCCACACCACTACCACATAATTAAACATATATATTAAACATTTCCTACCTCAAATTCTATGTTTCCCTATTTTCCCCATATAGGTTTTGGACTACTATAATTAGTTTTATAACCTTAGTAATTTATCTATTAAGACAAAATTAGAGTGAGAGTTATTAGATAATTTGGAACCATTTATTCAAAATATTATATATAATTTATAAATTATAAATTATATGTGTTTTGGAATTTAAATTTAACAAATTCGCATGTAACTTGAAAAAACAAATTTTTAATCATAACCACGCTAACCTAGTTTTTACTATTTAATGGTCAATATAGTTATTATAATAGATAATTCGTATGTGTATGTACCATAAATAATACTTATTAACATTTAAAAATAACTTATAATAATATAGGATATTATGTAATTTATAATCATTCAATAAAATATTTTTTATTCTAAAATAACAACATTAAAATTTTTGACATTGTTTATTTAATTTTAATTTTAAAAATATCCAAAAAATGGAATTTGATTATATGATGTTCAAACCTTTTTTATTTGATATATTCACCTAAAAAAATTATTTAAAATAATATTTAAATCCATTTGACTCATTTTTAATGTTTTTATTATCATTTATTATATTTAATTACAAAAAAATTAATATATGCAATGGAGATTCTTAAGCATTTTAAGTAATTATTTCATCTATAAAAAATTAAAATAAATTATCATGATAAAAAAATAACTTATATTTAAAAATAATAATCATTCCTAAACATATGTTTTTGTTTTTCTCATCCAAAGGAAATACATATATTAAATGATTGTAAGATTCTATTTTTATCTTCTTTTTTACATAACTTATTATATAAGTGAAATTCATGTAAAAGTGTCTAACAAACTCAAAATCATTTATCCTGAGGACATATTTGTGGAAATATGGTCATATAATTTGTTTTTATAAAATCATAGGCCATTTTAACCCCTAACTACTTAGATTAATCTCCATTAAATTCATTTTTTACCTTAACCAAAATAATTAATTTTTACTGCATTCGTTATTTAGTTTAATCAGAAATTAAGATGAAAATATTAGAAATTATAAATTATGATAAATAAAAATTATGGTTTTATTTGGTTAAATTCCATTTAAAGAAGTGAAAATTTTTAATTTAAAATTAATCCCATGTACGTGATAAGAATGCAGGATTTTAGAGATGAAATATTCAAAAGTTAGATATGTTTTTATATTGAAATTCAAAATGAAAATTAATACAATTAATTAAATTGGATTAATTTATATAAAATTTAACTAATGTTTATTTTAAATAAATTGAAAATATAATTTAATATTATAAATTATTTTAATAAAAATTTAATTTTCCATTAAAATTCAGAATTTTCACCTATTCATCAAAAAATGATTTTTCAGGAAAATCCCAAACACTAATTGTAATATAATTTTAAAATCATGAATTTAAAAATTATTTTTATTTTATCAAATTCATTTTATAAAACATCCACATTTAATTTTCTTATTTTTCACTAAGATGAATAAATATCATTTTTTAGAAAAAAAATATTTTCAAAACATATAATGATTGTACCATAAATTAATCTCATTTTTATTTTTATATTTTATTTATATAAAATTTTTATAAATAATATTTAATAATTAGTTATTACTATTCATATCACTATATTTAATTGATAGGTTATAATGGTAGTGTTTAAATAACTATATTAATAATATGTCAAGGTTTTGATAAAACTCAATTTCATGTGTAATGTATGATAACCCGATATTTCATGCAGTGAAAGCTAATCTAAATAATAATTTAATGAATGGAAAATAGAAAACATTAAATTTAATAAAAAAAAGATATTTCACAAAATCTTGATGTGTTACAATGCACATCGTACAATGGAATGATAAAACTTCCCAAATAAAGAATCCTTTGGAGACATAAAGGTTACCTAATGTAACACATAATCATGTTTAAATATATAGATAAAATTGTTTGAAAATTAAAATATGGAAATGGAAAAGAAAAATTGTAAGGTCTCGGCCTTAAATATTAAAAAATCTTGAGTTTTAATCAAGAAATTACTTTTTTCACATTGGTGATCTTTTAAAGTTTATAATTTTTGAGAATTATTACACAACTCATACATAAAAACTAAAAAATTAAAAAGTAAAAAATTATACTCAATATCCATTTTTTCACATTAAAAACTTTTAAAAATAAAAAATTGTTTCTTTTTACGATCAATCGTCACAATTTTCTCCTTGATCTCTTCCTTATCTCTATTTTCCTTTAAATCCAGTGAAAAAAATTTAAAAAATGGGATGAGAATATAAAATCATTAAGGTATATAAAAAGAAATGAAATAAATAGTTTAATAAAAACATGAAAAACAATGGAAAACACTTTTCATGAAAACATAGCCTATTTTCAAAAAAAGGTAAATATTATTCATCTAAAAATACCATTTAATTTAAATTTTGAAATTTAAAATTCACCATAAAAAATCATTATAAATAAAGGAAAAATAATGTAGGTTCCTTGGTAATTCATCACATATAACCCTTACCAAACCGTTACAGACCCCTTATAGGTTGGAATATCCATACAACCAACATTCAATATAATTCATCAGAAAATATAATCATTACTGAATGAATTGGAGTGTTATATTAGTACGCCCATAATTTATAATATCCAAGGACCACATCATGAATAAATCACTTTAAATAAAAATTTAAAAACAGGGACATTGGATAAGAAGATACTAAAGAAAACCCATAAAAGAGGATTTTTGCAAATGAAATCAAATATCACATAGGAAACACTTGAATCTTAAAACCCATTGAAGAATGGAATTTAACAAAAATAAAAATATAATTAGAAGAGATAAATTCCTAATATATAATGTAAATGATTTTTATATAAGCCTTATAATAGAATAATGTTATATAACATCAATAAATTCTTTATCGGAAGGAAATCTAGGAGAAATCACTTACCTTGAGTCTAATTCGTCACATATGTCATTTACCTTCCTAAATAATAAACTTATTTTAATTATTTATTTTCATGAGAAAAAACATCAAGTTTATTACTCCCTTTATATCACTTATTACCATGTTAAAAAAATTAATTTATTATTTAAATTCACATTGTATGTTTTGACAATATTCAGTACATGAGTCCAAGGAGATGGTAGACTGTACATACACATGAGTAACGATTTCATTTTTCAATGATCATTACAGAAAAAGAGTAAGAATTATTTTATATTTATATGATGATCATAATATTATTAATATAATATTAATCATTTAAATATACTAATATATTTCATCCATGTGTTGTGGTGATGAAAAAAATCACATCGTTCGTGGAGATGATAGTTCACACGTACGAATGAATGACCTTATCATTTTTATTTGCATGGAATGGTATGGACATAAATGATATTATATATTTTAATAATTATAAAAAGTTCATTAATATCATATATAAAAATTAAGTCCATAATTATAACCTGTTTTGAGAGGCGGTGATGGAAAATGAATTATATCTGTTCGCAATGTGGTGGTCCGTCCTACACACAAACGATTAATTATTTTCCCATTTGATGGAAGTTGAGATGGATATGGGTACTAAAAAAATAACATATTAGTATATTTCATATAATTTATTTATAATTTTTTCATGGGGGGGATATGATTTTAAGGGAGTGTAAAAATAAATAAAACAAAAATACTTGATTAAAAATGATACCTCTTCTTCATAATATCTTCTTTAATTAATACCTTTATATCTCCAAGGTTTTGTTAGTCCTAAAATAAATGATAGAAAATGTGTGTAGGGATACTATTAAAGCATATTTGTAGATATTTTATGATCTAAATAGGTTTTTATCTGTGATTAAAAGATAATAAGATTAGTCCTTTTATAGGAGAGGGGAGGTGAACTCTTGGAATTTCTTAAAATATTAAATTAATATAAATTAATATTCAATTAAAAATGGACACGAAGTGAGTTATTTATAATATATGATTAGTATTCCTCTAAATAATCTCATACAATAATTTTTGTACAAGTTTATATGACATTATTACCCTTATCATTTAGTTTTAACCCTTATTTAACCACATTAACCCCTACTGTGACAACATGGATATTCACTCTTTTAGAGTTAATATAAAATTCAAAAAAAAACCATAAATAGATAATGGATGAAAATTTAAACCTTATTCCAATCAGGTTTCTAAATTTTATATTTTTTTAGAAATTTTATATCATTTAATAAAATATTATTTATTTTAATATTACAATAATGTCAATCTTGACACTATTCACTGCTTTGACTTTAACAAAAAACAATAAATCTTAAAACCAACTATTTTAACACAAAAATAGCCTTTAAAATCCTTCTATAATTTTTTATTACATTAATTATCTAAAATTATATTGATTTTAATATTTTTAATATTATTTATTTCATAATACAATTAATTAAATAAATATTTTATCGTCGTTGTGAAAGACTTTATTTTAGTTGTTTATTCCGTAAAAATTATAAATAAAATACCATGATGTAGATTAATATATTATATTTTATATTACTATTTATATTCAATGATATATTTTGGAAAAACCAATATTAAAAATGTAATAGATATGAAAAACATAAGTATGAAATCATTACCTTTTCTTTAAAACAATTATTATAAATGAAATACACTCTTAAAAGTGGATTCAAAAGGTAATATCTTCTTCTAATGGATATATTTGTTCTAAAATAAATCATAAAATGAATTTAGTACAAGTTTTAGGGTAATTTTATAATACATATAATATTATTTTTATGCTTAATTACCCGATTTACCCATAACTGTGTTGATAAAAATTACTAAATTTTCTATTCATAGTTTACAAAAATAAATGGGAAATATTTAAATAATTTGGAACCACTAATTAAAAAAATTTAATCTAATTTTAATAAATTTAAAAAACACAAGTCGCTTAAATTTATTTAAATTTAATCCCACATCGGGATGAAACAACATGTTTTAAATGTAAAAATATTCAAATGTTTTAAATGTTTTTATATTAAATTTCATTGAAAAAGTGATTCTAATTACCCAAAATAAATTTATTAATGTTTTATTTAAATAAATATAAATTTAAAACGAAATAAAATATAATTTAGTTAAATAAAATAATTAGATGTAAATCCATGTTTTAATTAAATTGCATTATTTTTCACTTTGCATAAAAAATGAATCTTATTATAAAAATACAAAAAATTAAAAAAAATATAATTTGTTATTCCTCCCTCAAAAAATAATATTATATCTTTATTTGTTTTTATAAATGTCTCAAAATTTATTTTTAAAATAAGTGTGCCATCAAAAGGGATTTAAACTGCTTTTTATTACATTTTTAAAGCATAAAACTAGATTTTTTCTTATATTATGCCATTAAAATATACATAATTTTTTTTAAAAAGAGAAGTAAAAAATATTCATTAATGAGAAAAGAAAAAAGTTAGAAAAATTCTAAATGATGGAAATTTACAGTTGTCTCTTTGGAAAATACTGAGCAAATCACCTGTGATTCTGGAGATATGAGTACAAGAATCTTCAGAGATTACAATGTTAGCAAGGCCATGAACGTGTCAGTTGGACTCATGATAGACATGTGTAATGATGTGTTGATTTGAAGAAAGGATGTCAAGGCACTTAATCCTTTTGTAAGTAAGTGTCCAAACAACATGAACCTGACCCATTCTGACAGCATAAACATTTGTGGATGAGTCGCTTTCAAACCAGATTTTATTCCAATTTCTTTGTTGAGAAACTTCCACTAAAATATAAATTTCAATAATTTATGCATCCAGAGTAGTGAATTTTCCAAAATGAAAAAAGATCCATTCTATGAGGATGTTTATCTATTTCAAGAGATGTACTGTTGAGATGTAGAGAAGAAGGTCCAGAATATTGAAAACTAACAGCAGATGAACTTCAAAGAAACCAAAGACAGAGTTCCAGATGGATGAAGACATATTATTAGATAGAAATAAATTTTTAATATCATAATGGTTCTGGTAAAATAGTTAAATACTGGAGCACAAAAAGATTCTAACTTTTTGCAGGTTTCTATCGACTGGAAGATTTCCATGTTGCAGGTGCCAGAATAGTTTGAATCGGGATTGTTGGAGGCACTTATTATGGATGTTCAGAAATCCAGAAGTGTTTCTTAGTAGTATATGATTATGAAAGAGTTTGGAATCCAGAATTACATTTGGGCCTAGTTCCCATATAAGGATATTATCATTTTTTAGAAAGTCATGGGAAAGTACTTTAAGTGAAATTTAAGGTGGTCGGATATTGATCTCCTGAAGCTATGCTTTAATGGAGGCATTGTAGTCCAATTACATATCTTGGATATCAATGTTGTTAATCAAAGGAGAACCTCTCCAGTTATCCTTCCATAATTTCAGAGAAGAGTAATCACTGACCAGCCAGTGAGAGTGCATTTTAATCTTCTAGAAGTTCTTTTTAAGGCTTGGCTGCACTGAGGAGTTCATATACATCATCTTCCGTTTAAGTAGTTTTCTTAGAAATTTTACTTTGAGTAATTCAAGGGAGTGAGATTTTTCACTGATCAACCTCCAAATAAATTGATCCTGAAATGATTCATTGAATAGCTCAATAATTTTAATTCCCTATCCTCCCATTGCATGTGGTAAAAAACATTTCTTCCATGGTGCAGTAATAACATTTTGTCTCAGAATGCTACCTCTCTACACAAAATTCCTCATAAGGGAATTGACAGTCTTGATGAGGGAGGTAGTGCATAAGTACACCATGAAGGAGTAGAGCAGTTTTGAGACAATCACATGGTTAAAAAAACAAATCCTTCCCATCATTGATATATATTTCCCTTTCCAAGTACATAGGGTTCTTCTAACCTGACTCACCACTTCAGAAAAAAAAGTAGGATGATGGACTTCCCAAAAACAAAGGGACTCTGAGAAAATTTAAAGGGAGGGACCCCTCTCTCATTCCATGATCTTGTATCATGCATTGTTTCCTAGGATCATAAATATTTTTCCCAAAGTAGATGAAAGACTTACTCTAGTTAACCTCCTATCCAGAGACCCTTCATAATGAAGAAGTGTTATACTAATGTTTTTAATGTTACTCCTACCTCCCCTAGGTAAATAGAATGGTATCATCCATCAAAAAAGGTGGGGTGGGGGCACAGATACCTTTGGATGCTTTAATTGATTTAATTTTTCCCTTGTCAACTTTGTGAGTAATGAGTCTACTAAAATAGTCCATGATAATGGGAAAAATAATGATAGAGAGAGGGTCTTCTTACCACACTCTTCATGAGAACTTAAAATAACATTCTGGTGACCTAGTAACATGGATGAAGATTTGAGTAGATTTGAGTAGCTTATAAGTCCACTATATAAATCTTGTGTGAAAGCCGAACCCCTGCAAAATTCAACTAACAAAACTCCGGTCAATGGTGTCAAAGGATTTTCTG
Source organism: Viscum album (assembly GCA_963277665.1). NCBI lineage: Eukaryota > Viridiplantae > Streptophyta > Magnoliopsida > Santalales > Viscaceae > Viscum > Viscum album. The sequence goes on from OY728130.1 coordinate 302,956,830, forward strand.
ATGTCCAGCTTGAGAGAAATGCTCCCTCCTCTTGTAATCTTCTGAAGAAGGTTGATGCATTTAGAGGTAGTATGTAGATAGTCTGGAATCCTCATTCCATTGACATAGCAATACTGGTTCCAAGAAATGATTTTATCAGAGATATGTGAAATATATTTGGCTAGAATTTTGGTGATGATCTTATGTATATTATTGATCAGAGCCACTGGCATGAACTGTCTGATGTCACTTTCATTATCCACCATAGGGATTAAGAAAATGAATTGATCATTGAGGTCTTGAATGTGAGATCAATCAGTGAAAAATGATTCCCCAAGTTGTAATCATTGTAATGAAAGACATCCCCATAAAATTGAGATAAGTGATTGGTGAATCCATCTGGTCCTGGTGAGCTTCCTCTCTTAATCCCAAGCACTGGATCTCTGATTTCCATATTCGTTGGTATCTTTGTGAGGAGGGTGTTATCTGCCTCAGTAACATGTTTTGGGATAATATCTTCCATTAATTGCTTAGTTTTTCTAGAGCCACTGAAGAGGGTGTTATAGAAGGAGACAATATGATTTGAGAGGCTTTGTCTTTCATCAAGGATAGCATCCCAATCCTTTTAAATAGATATTAGTTTGCTATCCCTTTTGTCCTTTGGAGTGCATTGAATAATTTGGCATTCCTATCTATATCTTAAGACACATAACTTTAAAAATCTTTTTATGAATATTACCTCTAAGAAAAATAAGCTTGATTAGTTCTGAGGAGACTTTAGCCTCTTGATCATCCCCAATAGAGAGATTAATAGTGGTCATTGATTGCTGGATTTCATGTAATGGGTTTCAAGAGCATCAATTTCATGATCATGAGTGTTGAAACTGAACTTACTCTAATGATTCATTTTTATATTGAGATTTTTAAGCTTGAGAACACAAGATAAAGGATTGTTATTATAATCTTCAATGTCCCAAGTGCCCTTGAAAAGTTGGGATCATTCTAGAAGAGCAGTTTAAGCATTATTGAATCAAAAGGGGAGAGGTTTCCTCTCAGTTGTCTCAATAAAGTTTGTCATAATTGGATGATAGTATGAATTGTGCCTCTCTTGAGCGACACATGAGATGGTTTTTCATCGATCAAGCATGTGTTAATTAATAAAGGCACGATTAATCCTACTATCCCTTAAGCTATTTGGATATCTCTTGTACCAGGTGTAATTGGCCCCAAGTATATTAATATCAATCATATTTGACTCTTTAATATAGGATCTGAAATATTTCATGGACATGGAACCAGAATCATTCCCAATATTTTCATCTACAAGGAGGATAGAATTGAAGTCCCCCATTATCATCCAAGATTCAGAGATGGAGTGGAAAGATTTAAAATGTGTCTCTAGAGATATCTTCTAATTGAATAGTTGTTGGAGGCATAGATCACTGAGCAGAATGTATTGTGACCATATTTATTAAACCAGCATGTGATAACCTACTTTTCCACAGAAATTATAGTAGGATTTACTACACTATTTGGTACAAAAAGCCATAATTTTCCGTGATCATTGTCTTGTACATAGCTAAATAGTGAGTAAACATTTCTTAAATGAGTAGAACTATTTCTAGTGCCTTTAGTTTTTGGTTCATAAATCCCAATAATATCATGTTTGTATTTACCCACAAGCATCCTAAGGTATCTTAATGTTCTAGGGTTGTCTATTCCCTAGCAGTTCCAAAAAATGATCCCCATTATGATTTCTATTTGGGGGTGTGACCCCCTTTTTATGTTATTTATAATACCTTGTGCCTTCCATATCTTCTCAATTCTGTCTTTTGTGAAGCTTCAAGAGACAGTATTTGTATTGGGGTAGCTGCATTGTTATGTGGAATAGAATGCTCAGCTTTATCTTTGGTTTTTCTAGGGGTGTATCTTTAGCTGGCTATGAAGTTCCATGTTGGACCATTGTATTTTCCATAATCTTTGGATAAAATGTACTATCATCTATGGATGCAGTTTCTTTATCAATGACCTCTATAATATTTTCACTTATTAGTTCCAAGGTGAAATCATCATATTTTGTGTTATGCACCAGATGAAAAATATCATCTAAAAACAACTGTTGTTAAGTGAGATCCTCTAATTTCCCATCAGGTAAACCCCCTGTCTATTTTATTTCCTTGAAGAATGTCAACTCTTATTCCTCAGCAAGATCATCCCAGGACTTGATCATTTCAGCAAGGTTCCCAAATGCAACCTATTTTGAAGTCCCAATGACATTCTTCTTAAAATACTACTTTTTAGCAGGGGCTTTTTTCATGGGATCTCATTCCATGAAGTATTTGTTGTTGTTTTTTGGACAAACATTTGAAAAATATGTCATTTGTCAATGACATGACCAACCATCCTACAATGCTCACAATATTTAGGCACATTCTCATATTCAAACCTGACTTCAATGAGATGTTCATTGACATCCAGTGATACATGCTCAAGAGGATAGGTCTCTATGTCAATCTCTATCAAAACTCTAGAATATAGTCCAACGTCACCATTAATCATTCGCTAATCAATTCTCAGGGGGTTCTAGTGCTAGAGGAAATATTATTTAGTACTTTAGGATTCCAGTATATCCATGGATGTCCATGGATTTTTTTTCCAAACATAAGAAATAGATTTCTTCTATGTGAATGGATTGAAAATTTCCTCCCAGTCTGAGATACGAAAAAACTCCCAACTTCAGATTAAGAGTTCAATTACTCTAGATGCCATTCAACTCCTCTTGTTTCTACTGGATTACATGAATGTATTCATTTCCAAGAGGAATCAGACATTAGTTAATAAAATTCTAGCAATTTGAGATGTGTTGTTTAAGATATGAGAGTGACAATGGATTTTCACCTCTTTCATATGAGATACGGCCAAGTACGGAATATTTTCAATCCTCCATTCTCTATTTTATCACATCAAGGTCTGCGATGACTATAATGGAACCTTCTACAAACCTCTTTATGATAGGTGACATGATTTGGTTTCCCACGACAGAGGAAGAACTAGAAAGGGCTTCCACAAAGAAAATTCATTTACAAGGAATAATAGTTGAGAAAGTTCCCTGTTTAGATTCATCAAGATGAGAAGGAAACAATATTTCCCATTTTGGATTGAAAAAATCCACTCGGCAACAAAATCATTCCAATAATTGAGCTTCATCAATTTAGTAGATTCAGGTTAATTTTATTTACATATTTAATAAGTGGGGATATTTTTCACTCATATTATTTTTAGATTCCAATGTTTCCTCTTCATCCATATGGTTTTTCATAAAACCATGACCTAATGAATCACCTTATTCTAAAAAACATTATCTCTATGGTTAGGAACCTTATATGGTTGTTCCTCATAAGAAATATTATCATCCAACTGAACTACTTCAAGACTCAAAACATGAGATGAATCTGAAACATACACCCTTAACATTGAAACATGAAATACATTGTATACCTAGAATAATATAATAGGTAAGTAAAGTTGGTAGGAAACTAATACAACTCTCTCTAGGAATTCATAGGGTCCAATGAGCCATGGAATGAACAGCCCCTTCTTACCAAAACACATTACACTTTTTCATGTAGAAACTTTGAGAAGGACATGATCACCAACTTTGGAAGAAATATCATTCCTTTGGTTATCTACATAAATTTTATATTTACTTGGAGTTGAACTCCAGTGTCACTAAATCAACTAATCTTTCTCTACCATTTCATGTACCAATTCTAGTCAGATCAAGTTCTTTCATATACTTCATCTGAAAATGCTAGAGTTTGACACTGATTTTTATATAATGCCTCAAATGGAACCATATGTATATTGGAATAAAAAATGATATTATAATAAAACTCAATCAATGAATATTGTGGATCCAAACATTCCTGTTAATCCATTGAACAAACTTGTATCATATCCTCCAAAGCCTGAATTTTTGTTATGGTTGTCCATTAGACTAAGGATAAAAGGTTGTACTAAAATTTAATTCATTTATTAATGAATTATGAAGGCCTTTCAAAAAGTTATAACTTAAATGATGATTAATATTAGATAAAATGGATATATGAAGTACTTGTAACCTGAATATCATTATAATATATGACCAAGAAAGATGATATAGAGATAGAGTGTCTCTGATTGGAAGAAAATGTGCAGATTTAGTCACATGATCAACAATTACCCAGATCAGATTGTTACCTCAAGAAGTCATTGATAATCCCACTAAAAATTCATAAATATATTTTCCCATTTCCACCATGTAACTAGAAAAGGATGAGGAATCCCCTTCGGTAAATATCATTTCTATTGGCAATAATTTTTCATTTCACATTTTTCAATTGAAGATTTTAGATATTTGAAGACTATGCGTAAATAAAGATATATCTTTAATAGGATTCGTGAAGTAGGGGCTTCGTTTGGAATATATGTACTATTGACCCTTATTTATATATGGGAATTATCCCATACCGATAGAAAAAAAAATTATCCATTGGCTAGCCATTCACATGCTCTACCATACACTCATATGAGACCAGGGCCAGCCAAAACCAAAAGGATCTAGCTTGGGCTATCCCATAGACTGGAAGAGGGAGTATTGTTCCTATAGCAAGTGAGAATGCCCGTGTATAGGTCCTTTGGTGCATGAGGCCTAATTATCTCATAACGTGGGTGTGAATCCCATAGGGTCAAACCTCGGGTGGAGATGTTGCTATTGGTTGGCGTGTTGAACCCTATTTTTGACTCTATGGAGAGAATCCATTGAATGGATTATATACTGGAGCAAGGAATAACTGAATTTTTCATATGGGATGGAATTTTAGTTTTTTATGTTCACACAAATAAAACCCTAACCATCTGATCATTCCTCCCATTAATCTCGTTTGTCTGCTTTGATCTTGTATATCAAAAACTTTAGTCAAATGGATCCCACACTACACAAATTAAAATGAGAACTAAATGTCCTGATAACTATATCATCAAACTCCCACTCATTTTCCACTCTCTGGTGACACTGGTTCGACATGGAAAGATAATGCCCGCAAGATCACTTGGTGATCACCATGACCTCAATCTCCAATCCTTTTCTAATAGCCAAGTGAGTCTGAGACAACCATTACGAGCCAGTATGAGATCCAATCATGAACCCCAATGGACTACCATGATAGCTCCCACCATAAATTGATGTCATCGCATGATCATCCTCTGATCATGCGATTGAAGTGGTCACAGCCACTAGAGCCGCCTTGAGAAATAATGGTGGTGATTTAGGTCATTATTTTTGTCAATCTTAAAGGATGGAACAACATCTTGATTGGAAGTTACTCCACCACCATTGTGCATGCTATTTGGAATGGGGTGATCCACCTTGTCTGGCCTCTTACCGCACATTGGTTGAACTGCCTCAATTCTCTTCTTGAAATAAGATACATCGCCACCCATACGTATCATGAAGCAAACATGGTGGCTGATGTCCTTTCCATCAAATGAGTCGACCAAGATATGAAATGGAGTGATACTTTGTCGGTTGACCTTCTCCCTCACTTTTAAAGTGATCGTAATAAGATACCATCATTCTGTTTCATGTAACTCATCTCCCTTTTTTTAATAAAGCGTGTCTTGGTCTCTGACCAGGACTTTACCTTAAAAAAATCCGGCAATGGTACAGAATAAAATCAAGGGAGTGAGGATCATAAGAATATGCCTTGAAGATGCATGAAGTTGATCTTTCAATGTATCCCCCACCTCAAGAAGTGCAGAAGGAGAACTTACCTTACAAAGTGGTACCACACTCAAGCCGACCTCATCTATAAATACACCGCTCTTGTCAAGAAAAACACATGAAGTAGAGGGAGAAGGATCAACAAATAATATCTATGGGAAAATAGGGGAAATATACCATAATCAAATATCTTCCTCAAGTAAATTAGAGGACCCACTCATGGAGATTTGTCGTATGATGTCACCACATGAGCTTATGGTGTGATCATCACATGATCATTTGATAAAATCACATAATAATTATGACAACCGTGATATTTATTTAAAATTAATACATGTATTATTTAATAAATTTACCCTTAATACATCCCAAAATATAGAGAATAATAGTGTCTTTTGAAATTAGACACATTGCATAGCTAGTTATAACAGGGGATATAAAATGTTACTAAACAATTCCTTAACATGATCATAATTTTCCAATGACCATAAAACTACATAGGATATCTTAGGGACAAACATAAAAAATGGATGAGCTATAAATCCTATAAAGGGAATAAATAAGGAACAATATGAAGAAGATAATACATATTAGACAATAAGAATATCAATGGTGCATAAAAAACATGAATAATAAGGCATGATATATCTTGATAATAATATACTGGGAAATGTGGCAACAACATAAAACACTGCATCATAAACATAGGTAAAGGATAAAACTCCAAGACATCATGGTGGAAAAAAGTCCCATAAAGGAATCAAGTACACCCCTTTCCCAAAATGAAGTATCATGAAATGATAAATTACCCAATACATTGGAGTGATATCTAGTCACACCCATTATAATCATTTCATTCTCATGCTCACATATTCCATATATATCATACAACATGAATTAATTAATAATTATGATTTATTCCACTATAAAGTTATATGAATGCATATATTTAGGTACCAATTCAATAAGTATATGTGAATAAAGTTGAATACCCTTTATAGTAAAATTGTTATTGTATTGAATATAGAATTATTTTAGCCTCAAAAATCATAGTGAAATTTTGACAGAATAATGGTGTCACATAAAAATTCAAAAAAAACTGGTTGATGAGAGTGAAAGGGGTCTCTCATTATATGGACATAAAATGGGTATTAATAGATGTTATAACCAAGGATTTTCTTTGTTGTAAATGTATTTTGATATGTTTTTTGTAAAAATACACACTGGGTTGATCACATAGTTTGTAAGGAAAGTGATCTTACAATACAGGTTGACAACAATGTTAAAGGTGGCGTCGTGTCCTTGTGTTTGCCAAATTTTTCTGTCCAAAATTTGGAAAAAGAAGAAAGTGGTTTTTGTAAAAGGAATTTTTGTGCAAGATTTATGGAAAATTAGAAAGTCGCGTGTACAATATGTTTTGAGATAACTAACTCCAAATATGGAAAATTAAAAAATCACATGAAATATTTAAATGTACGAAAAAAAGAGGTTTCACAAAAACGTGTTACATTCTTAATGTAAATCAAAAATGGGTTTACATGCTCAGATAAAACCTTGATTTCATATAATAAGATGTGTCAGGATCTTACGTGCAGAGTCGTATGAGATTATAAATAGATGGATACCCCCACTCAAAATGGAGAACTTTGTTTCCAAACAATATATGGTGTCTCTATTGTGTGAAAGAGCTACACAAAAAATATTTATGTGCAGTAAATCTTATGTACAGAATGTTCCATGAGTATTTCCTGACCAAGTCAATCTTAGGGTGTAGTTTTGTAAAAGATAAGGGTTGAGAAAAAGACATATTTCACGAATATCTCAAAACTTTTGTGTAAGAATTGGTGTTCCAAACAAATTCTATGTTGAACTTCTATCATGTTTTCATTATCTAGTTTTTTTGTTTAGTTCATTCAAATAAATGAGTTTAGGACTTTGATGAAATAAGAGTCTCATTCTAGAAATGGAAACGGAGTTTAATGAAAATACATTTAAGGGAACTTCATGTTGATAAACTGAGTAAGAATTTACCCACGACAATGAGCTATGGGAGTCGATAGAAGTATTCTCAGGGACACAGTGTGTTATCCCTAAAATATTATAATGGTTGTGTGCCTATAATAGATTTCATTTTTTTGTATCTTATATATTTAAAATCTAGTAATGATTAGTAAATTTAGGTATGACCGACATACTTTTGGCTTATGCTGCATAGACTAGCCCTTAGTGGTGAACGGAGTTAAATTATTGTGTTTTCTCTATGCATGTGAACGTTTAAATTACTTCACGTTACCAACAGATTGGTCTAAAAGGTTATTACCAATGTGGGAACAAGATCCATTAATTTATAAGATAAAATTGACACCCTAATTCACCCCTCCACTCATAGGGTGTTCCGAGGTCCATTAAGTGGTAACAGAGAGAGGTTATAGGTTGTTGGAGTTAAATTTGTTTGTCTTCATGGAGAATTCAATAAATAAAAGGGGAGTGCACCAATTTTATGGAAGAACGTTTTAGATATGGAAGAATAAAATGAGCTATCATATGAGATCCATTGGAGTGGAATACATATTCACCACTTCTCATGGGATTTAGGTCACCGATGTAATGGGACTTTCTATGACAGAATCTTATAAGAAAATGCATTATGCTGATGGAAAAGAGAAAAATTCCCTCACTAAAGATCTTTCTTATCAAATATATATTAAGTTGTGAGCTTCACTTTATCAAATTATACATGGGAAAAGATATAATATATATTCTAAGAATATAAAAAATGATGGAGGGTAAACTTTATGTTTTTATCAACATGTTTAGTGATATGAAGATGCATCTAGATGAAAATGAAGATATGATTTTCATTAAAAATACTGAAATTGTAGTTGAAATTTGAGGGTTTTGTGAACATATAAAAGTCATTGAAATTTTAAAGAAAATTTTGAGAAGATTTACACCTATTTATAATATAAATGTGTCACCCCATTAGGAAGGGTATCTTTCAAAACATTATTCGGATGATCTGTAGGGCAGTTCACTAGCATATGCAGTGAGAGTCAAACCAAAGGATGCAACCAGTCATGTTATCAAAAAAAAAGGAATTCAATGTTTTGAAAAAACATGATATTTCATGATATTGTGTTAATAAATATTATTACTAAGATAAACTTATTTAACTCTTTTAAAAAAATCAAGATGGAAAATGTATATTTGAAGGAAATCTACCCTTGGCATCTTTTCGTTGTGGTAGAGTTGGGAACATTTCATCTCAGTGCTCAGGGATGTTTGTTGATGATGAAAGTGAAGCTGCAAACTCATAGAAGCAATATAAAAGGTTCTATCAAAAAGGAGACTTCATATTTGGAAATAAATTATAGAGAAATAGTTTTGTATGTAAAGAAAAATGTTATTAAATTGAATTTTTTTTGAGGAAGATGAACCTATGTTTTAATATGAAACCAAAGAATCTATAATGGATATAATTGAAAAGTCAGAACCATCAAAAGATAATGATTGAGATAATAAGATGATTACTTATTTTGATCTCAAGTTACAACATGAGGAAGCTATTCTTAACCTTGATAAGAAAATTAAAAGATGAAAAAATTCAAGAGAAGTTGTTAAAGAATCATCAGAATATATTGATCGGCTTGAAGTAGAAATTGAATGACTAAAAGAAGTAGTGCATGAATATTCAACATATTTTGAAGGCACATAATATATAGTTGAACTAGATATCATAATTTAAGAATATGAAATGGTCATAAATGAACTTATATACAATATACATGATAATTCAATGAAATTTGAGGGCCTCAAAGAAGAAGTTGTTACTCTAAGTAGTAAAATTGAATGTGAATCAAATTCGAAGTAAACAAAGAAGACAATATATTTTAGAAGATTATTACATGTTGATATAATGGAGGGAGATAAATGGAAATTTCATGAAGTTTAAGAGGTTTTTAATGATCAAATATCCATGTTCATAGACAATATTAAAATTGGTTGTGATGTTGAAACATCAAAGTCTAAAAATAAGATAAACCAAAGAAAAGGATAATTGAAATTTGAAAATATTTCAATGTCGACTAAATTCCCAAAAATTAGATCCCCAAATCAAACTAAAAGGATTAATGAATCCTTGACATATTTTTTCCAATATTATTTTTAGTAAAACTATTTTATTATGAAAGGAAACATGGGGAGTGTTAGATGTTAGAAGACATTTCCTATTATGAAATGTCAATTCTGTGGCTATCTGATCTATACCATGTAATTATATAAAGTGAAAAGTTGTTTTTTTAAAGCGGAATAGTTAGGAAGTCATAAAAATGAGAACGAATTCATATTTTACTTGTTATAGAAGTAACAGTTTCTTTGGATATTGTTTTAATTGTTAAAACATTTTAAAATAAAGCAGTTTATTACTGGCAGAAGAATGGAAGGAACAATTTATACAGAAATCAAAGGCAAGTCAATACTCACCAACTAGATGGTGTTACTCTTAATAATATGTTTTCTACTATTTAATAAGATTATTGTTATAATGAACCTGTTCACATGGAAATGAGATTTGAAAGGCCATATTTTTCCTTCACTCAAAATAATATTTCATGGTAGGAAAAGAAGAAAATTGAAAAATGAAACCATACAAGAAGTGACACTCAAAGATAAAAAGAGATTTAGCACTTGTATTCTTCATAGAGGATGTTATCCCATATAATAGGAAATACATAAAAAATAAATAATTTTAATAAAAGGGTTTAAGTAATAGTAAGGTTCAGTAATGATGGTTCTTTGAATATCAAAGGCAGTGGAAGTACAGAACTGGATATTGGAGAGCTGAAGAAAACTAAAGTTCTCTATGTTGATAGTCTACATCACAATCTCTTGAGTGTGATTAGACAATCTGACTTTGGACTAATGGTTACATTTAATAAAAATGTGTAAAATATCATAGTAAATATAGGTAATTCTCTCATGAAAGGATTCAAAATAGATGGAAACTTATATCAGTTTGATCATATATAGAACATTTTCTATATGATATTTGAAGAAGAAAAAAACTAGTGGAACTGTATGTTGGGTCACTTTAATCATATTGAAATGTAAAAGACATCTATGTAGAAGATAGTCAAGGATATCCACAAAATTATAAATGAACAAGATAAGACTTGTGATGCTTGCATAAGACGAAAGTTGGTGTATAGTTCATATCATCCAAAGATGAAAAGGGTATCAAATATTCTTGATCTTGTATATAAAGATTTATGTGGTTGGATAAATGTTTCTGGTAAATATAGAGAAATTTAGATTATTCTTTTCATCAATTATTATAGTATAGTGTCTTATGTGGTGGTTAGACATAGGAAACAACAAGTGATTGGATGCATGAAAACTTATCGATGAATATCAGAGAATGATACTGGATGAACAATCAATGTTTTGTGTTCTAAAAATGGATGGAAATACATATCCATTGAATTTTAAAATTTCCTAGAGAAACACGAAATACAACATGAGGTGGATACTGTGAGAATTCCATAGAAAAATGGAGTTGTTGAGCGCATGAATTGACAGGTGAACAATATGGCCAGAACTATGTTGATTGTCAGTCATATCTACCACCATTACTAGAAAGAAGTTATTGAAGCTATATTTTATAATCAAAATCGAATAGGGATTTATATGGGAGAAACAAGGACCCCATATTATTTTTGGCATGGACGGTATCCCTCATTGAAGTATTTTTATGTTTTCCGAAGTAAATTCTTCATCTGATACAAAGAAGGAAATAGAGGGAAATATGGTGATGTTATAGAATGTGGAGTATTTCCTCGATATTAAGTGATTATCAAAGAATAAAAAGGTTTTAATAATCATCACGGAAAAAATGTGGAAAGTAGTGATGTGAATATCATGGAATATATGACCACATATACCTTGAGGGGATCTAATGCTGATATGAAAGTAGATAAATAAGGTAGTTGACATGGAACATATTCAAATGAATAAGTAGAGGATGGCATGCCAAACATTTACTGGTCACAAAATTATGATGATTCAAAAGAAGAATCAGAAGAAGAAATAAGGTTTGAAGAAACATCTTCTGCACCTCAGAGGAGAAATTGAAGGGTTGAAATTGATCAATCCAATATCATTAAGGATTGGACCACACCAACATAGACACAGAGAATAAGGAATGATCCACATTCCACCCTCCTATCAATTTTGGATACAACCTCATTTAAAGAAGCTATAAAGGATGAGTCATTGGTGAATGAAATGAATTAATAACTAGATAAGATTGAAAAGAGCCACACTTGGGATTCAGTTACAAGACCTGAAAATCACAATGTGATTGGAACATAATGGGTCTTCAAAAAAATTTGATGAACATGGATATGTGATCAGAAATAAGGAATGCCAATTGTGTAAAGGCTAAGCATAGATTGAATAAATTGATATTAATGAAATATTTTCTCTAGTGGAAACACTGGAGTGGATTAGGTTTTTACTTGCAATGGTAATCCAAATATGATACAAATTTTATCAAATGAATGTAAAAATAGATTTCATAAATGGTATTCTTGAATAACAATCCTACATAGAACAACCAATAGTTTTTCTACTTGGTAATGATGAAATTAACGTTTTTAGATTAAAAAATGCACTCTATGGTTTGAACCAGGCACCACGGGCATGGTATTCTTGGTTGGATTCTTATATAAAGGTTCTCTAATTTAAAATAGGGGGAGTTGATCACAATCTCTTTTTGAGGAATTATCAAAAAGATCATTTCATGGTACTGGTGTACATAGATGATATTATATTTTGTGGAAGCATACATAGATGAGTGGATGAATTTGTTGAGAAAAGTATTGTTTTGAACAATACATATTAATGTTATTTAAAGGGGGAGATTATTGAAAATAATACTCTGTCTCTTTATGATAATTTTGATGCTCACAAATACCCTTAGTTATTTTTTAATGATTTTACATAGAATTTTTCAAGAGTTTATTAATTTATTTTACTCTTGAAATAATGAGAATTTATTACTAAGCGCGGAATTTGTTTTAGCGCGTTCTGGAATCACTATTCACATCTTATGTAGATGAATATAGCGCGGAATCTGTTTTAGTGCGTTTTGGAATCACTGTTCATACCCTACGTGGATAAACGTAACGTAAGGATGAAAAGTGTATACCTTTTTTAGATAAGACAAAAGTATGGTTAAACAACCATACGTTTTCAAAAAAGTATGGAAGAAGAGCCTTACGTTAGGAAGGAAACCTACGTTTTGGTTTTCAGCAAAGTATGGAAGGAGAACCATACGTAAATTCTAAACATTACGTCTGTTTCTCAAAAGTATGGTTCATCAACCTTACTTTTGTGAACAACCATACGTTCTTAGAAAAGTATGGATCAAGTAAAAGTATGGATCTTTTACCGTACGTTTGAAGTTTTGAATAAAAAGTATGGATGATCAACCCTACGTTTGTGTTCAACATTAAGTTTTCAACCCTACGTTTGAAGACTATGTTATTAACCCTGCGTTTGGAGGCAACATCATCAACCTTACATTTGGTGTCAGAAATTTTTTCAGACGATATTTATGTACAACGATCAGTAAGCTTATTTCTGGGTGGATTTCAAGCCGGATTTAACATAGTTTTTAAAGTACGACTTTAACTGATTCAAAGTCTATTTATTAATGGATTTAAGATCGAATTAAATGGATATTTTTATGCCGAGTCTTAACAGAAGTTACAACTTCTCTGAAAATTCAAATTTTTGAATATCGCGAATCAGAAGGCAACTTTTATGGATCTAAATGTGCATGAGATATGATTTATTATATATTCTCTCTCTGAAACACCAAGTACGAGGAATGTGATTGATCTATTATTTTAAAAAGTGGAAAACAAAGATTGGAACTATTCATGATTGATCTGTTGATTCAAAAGGAGCGTAAAAGCTTTGTTTGTTCAAGAAGAAGGAACTCAATAGGAGATTCACCTGTTCAACATCGAATATCTACTGTGGATCTACTACTGCTGAATTTGTGAACTATATCTCTATATATACTACAATTGGATCAACTCAGAACTGCTTCGTCTTGAAGATCAATATTTCTAGAGACATCGATCCATCTACTGTTAATTGCATTCTGTTGCAATTTTGAAGATCAACTGAAAAGTTCTTTCTGAAATTATTTTTTTCTAGAGTAACCAGCTTCTCGTTCTAAGTTGTGTAGGTTCATGTTTAAACCAGAAGGCTTTGTTTTTCCTTGGATTGTAAAGGTGTCAACTGCCTGTACTCAGTTGTGAATCGGTCTGTGGAAAATATGACCAGATAGTTAAAATCACCAAGCTCATGGAGTAGAACGTTGGTTGATTGGACTAGGGTCTTTCTGTTCCCCAAACCACTATACATCTTTGTGTTCTTAATTTTACTTTTTCCGTGGCATGATCAAATCTGATAAAGTATAAAGGACAGAACTCATTCAAGAGAAGAGTTATTGAAAAATTGCAAAAGACACAATTCACCCCCCTCTTGTGTATAATATGTAGATTCAGATCCAACAATTGGTATCAGAGGAGGAGCTTTTGATAAATCCGTAGAAAGCTAGAATAATTTATGGATTATACAATAGAGCTTCATGACTGATACAAGAGAAGAGATGTCGATGGTCAGAGCACCATATTTTAATGGAGACAACTATGGTTGCGGGAAATCGCGCATGATCATATATCTAAAAAACCTCGGATATAGAGTCTATTCAAAGATTCTGACTCCTTTTGAAATTCCTAAAAATCCTGAGACATGGCGTGCTGCTATAGAAGCAGAATATGATATGAACTCAAAGGATATGAATGCAATTATATGTGGTCTAGGACCAGATGAATTTAACAGAGTATCTCAGTGCCCGATAGCATATGAGATGTGGAAAACAATATCTGTGGCATATGAAGGAATAGATAATGTAAGTCAAATGAGATATGCAACTGAAAAACTGAAATTTGAAACTTTTCGAATGATTGAAGGTGAGAGAATTACCCAAATTAATAGAAGATTGACAGAAATTGTCAATAACATAACTGCTCTAGGAGAATCTATCAAGAAGGCTGATCAAGCATTAAAAGTACTGAGAGTACTTCCTACTCGATGGAATGGTATTTCTGCTGCAATCAGACAATCAACACCTATCAAAGATCTAATTATGAGAGAGCTGATTGGTACACTGATGATGTATGAAGTTAAAATGCAAGATGAAGCTAATGAACATAAAGTTTTTATCAAAAGAGAAGATACTACCTTGAAGGTAACTTCACAACAAAAGAATAGAAAGATGAAGAGAAAAGAAGTCAAAGCTATATCTGAAAGCTCTAACTCATCCAACTCAGATGAAGAACTGGCTTAACTAGCCAGAAAATTAAGAAAATTCTACAGCAAGAAAAGAGGCTTCAAAAAATCCTTTAAGGGATATAATAAAGAAGAAAGATGTTATGAATGCAAAAAGATGGGACATATCAAACCAGATTTCCCACAATTGAAGGATGCAAAGAAGAAGAAGTTCTTCAAAAGAAATGACTTTGAGTAGAAAGAAAAGAAATATATGAAAGCCAATTGGAGTGTATCTGAAGACTCTAGTAGCTCATCTGAATCATGATCAGAGAAAGAAGAAGTCAATCAAAAATCAAACATGTGCTTCATGGCAGAAACTGATGAGGTACACCCATATTACTTCTCTGAATCACATTATGAATCATGCTACAAAAATTAAAACTTGCACCCTACTAAAATATGCTTGAAGAAAGATATGACTCACTATTTAAGAAACATAAGTCACTAAGAAATATACATAAATCCATTTCAGATGAAAGAGACACAATGCTGAAAAAACATAAATAATTAACTGATAAATACAATTCGATTAACACTAACTATATTAATTTTGAATCAAGAATAAAATCATTGTAGGATGAAGTAGAATCTTACAAACAGGCTACATTGGTTTTTACAAAAGGAGAGAATTCATTAAATAAAATTCTTGCAAAAACTGTCATTAAAAAGGAGAGATTTGGAATTGGTAGTAATGGAGAAAAACCAAAGCTATATAAAAATTATTTTTTTCCTAGCTCTAAAAAGCATAATTGTAATTTTTCTGGGGAAAAGGGACGTGTAGCTAAAAACTATTTCTTAAGACAACCTCAAATTTGTTGTATTAAGAAAGCCTATGTTTCAAAAGACTCATATGATTCAGATAATTTTAAAAGAACAAAGCAAATCTGGATACGCAGATCATTGCTAGCTAACACTCCTGGACCCAAAAAAAATATGGGTACCAAAGCAATTTTTTTGAATGTCTTTATAGGTAGTAGGTCACCAGAGAAGAAAAGATATATGGTACATGGGCAGTGGCTGCTCAAGACATATGAGTGGAAACTTAGTGAATTTTTCTTCACTCACTGAAAAGGAAGGAGGACTTGTCACATTTGTTGACAATACTAAAGGAAAAATCATTAGCATTGGAACTGTTGGAGATCCAAAAATAGTCTTAATCAACAAAGTACTATATATACAAGGAATAAAACACAATCTGATAAGTATATCTCAAATTTGTGGTGATGGATATACTATTGATTTTACTAACAATTGCTTTATTGTTTTTAAAGATAAACTGTTTAAATTTAAAGCACCAAGAACTGAAAATGCATATACTTTGGATTTAAATTCCTTGTGTAAACAACAAGTAAACTGCTTGACTGCTAGAGTAAGTGAATCCTGGATCTTTCATAGGAGATGTGTCATTGTAATGTATATGTTTTACATAATTTATCTAAGGAACATTTAGTTTCTGATTTACCTTGTCTCAAATTTGAAAGTGACAGATTTTGTGATGCATGTCAACTTGGAAAACAACACAAATCATCCTTCAAATCTGTTAATAAGGTTGCTACATCTAAACCTCTAGAACGTATCCATTTGTATCTGTTTTGACCTTCAAGAGTAGAAAGATTATCTGGTAAATTATATGTATATGTGTTAGTTGATTACTATTGAATATTTACATGGATTTTCTTTTTAAAATTTAAAAATGAATCTTTTACTTTATTTGAAAGGTTCTGCAAATCTGTTCAAAACGAAAAAAGGTTTCAATATTATCTCATTGAGAACTGATCATGGTGGAGAATTTGAGAATCTGTAATTTAATTACTTTTTCTCAAATATGGTTATCAAACATACCTTTTCTGCACCAAGAACACCTCAACAGAATGGGATTGTAGAAAGAAGAAATAGAACAATTCAAGAAATGGATAGAACTATGTTAAATGAATATAGCCTACCTATATATTTCTGGGCAGAAGCTGTGAATACAGCTTGTTATATAATTAATAGAGTTTTAATTAGACCTATTTTGAAAAAGACATCCTATGAACTGTGGAATAGCAGAAAACCTAAAGTAAATTATTTTAAAGTTTTTGGATGCAAGGTTTATATCTTAAACACCAAGGATAATCTTGGTAAGTTTGATCCAAAATCTGATGAAGGTATTTTCTTAGGATATTCTGCTACCTCCAAAGCTTATAGGGTTTATTATAAAAAGTCAAGGATTGTTGAAGAATTAGTTCATGTGAAATTTGATGAATCTGATACTTTTGAGAAAAGGATAGAACAAATGGATGAACATGAATCTAATGATAACATGAGACATGAGATTTTAAAGAATGATTTTGAAAATGATATAAAAGAAATTCAGTCCAGTTCAGAGGAACATGATACTAAAGAACTTTTAAATATATTACCTAGACAGTCTAGAACCCTAAAGAATCATCCTTTAGAAACTATAATAGGTAACTTAGAAACTGGTGTTCAAACTAGAAGAAACTTAGGAAACCTAGTGGAATTTTCTGCCTTCCTATCTCAACAAGAACCCAAGAATATAGAAGAAGCTTTAGATGATGAAAGATGGGTAATATAAATGAAAGATGAATTAAACTTGTTTAAAAGAAATGAAGTTCGAGAATTAGTGGAAAGACCTAAGAATTATCTTATAATAGGAACCAAATGGGTCTTTAGAAATAAACAGGATGACCAAGTCATAATAACTAGAAATAAAGAAATATTAGTAGCTAAAGGATATAATAAAGAAGTGGGAATAGATTATCTTGAGAATTTTTCACCTGTATCAAGGTTATAAGCTATTAGAATCCTTTTAGACTATGCATCTTATATGAATTTAAAATTATTTCAGATGGATGTTAAATCTGCCTTTTTAAATGGTTATTTAATAGAGTATGTTTATGATGAGCAACCTCCTGGTTTTGAAAACTCTCAAAAACTCGATTCTGTTTTTAAACTTACTAAAGCTCTTTATGGCCTTAAATAAGCACATAGAGCTTGGTATGAAAGATTAAGTTCTTCTCTTCTGAAAAATGATTTTACTGTTGGAATGGCAGACCCAACACTCTTTAAGAAAACTGAGAAAAATAATGTTTTATAGGTTTAAATTTATGTTGATGATGTAATCATTGGATCAAAAATAAAACTCTTTGTCATGAATTTTCAAAATTAATTCAAGAAGAATATGAAATGATTATGATGGGAGAATTAAATTTATTTTTGGGTATTCAAATATTTCAAAAATATTTCGGAAATGTTTTAAATCAAATCAAATACATTACTGATTTACTTAAGAAATTTTGACATGAGAACAACAAGACATTTACAACTCCTATGTGTACTAATATAAAACTTAAATTGGATGAAACTGGAAAGTCAGTTGACAACAAGTTCTATAGATGTATGATTGGTAGTATGTTATATCTTACTGCTAGCAGGCCAGATATAATGTATTCAGTATGTCTTTGTGCTAGATTTCAATCAAATACTAATGAATCCCATCTAACTGCTGTTAAAAGAATTTTAAGATATTTAAAAGGAACTGTTTTTCAATCTCTTCTTTATCCTAAAACTTATGATTTAAATTTGATTTCATATTTAGATGCTGACTTTGGAAGTTGTAGATTAGATAGAAAAAGTACATCAAGTACATGTCACTTTTTAGGAAATTCCTTAGTATAATGGTCTAGTAAGAAACAACTTTCAGTTTACCTATCAACAGCTGAGGTAGAATTTGTTTCTGCTGGCAGTTGCTCTGCATAAGTGTTATGGATGAAAAACACTCTTATGGAATTTGGATTGAATTTTAATAATACGCCTATTTTATGTGATAATACGAGTGCAATTAATATTTCAAAAAAATTCTATTATTCATTCTAGAACTAAGCACATTGATATAAGGCATCACTTTTTCAGAGATCATGTTATTAAAAAAGATTTATTTTTAGAATTTATAAATACTGAAATTCAATTAGCAGATATTTTTACTAAACCTCTTCCCACTGAAAGATTTGATTTTAGTAAGGAGGAGCTAGGTTTATTTAATTTTAAATATTTTTTTTAAATTTAATTTTTTTTATTTACTTATGTAAATTTTGTTGAATACAGTTTAAGTTTTTCTTTCTTTCATCTATAAAAAATTTATTTGTTTTTAAATATATATAATGATGAGTGATTACATGAGAATCAAGGCTGTCAGAGCCTTTTCAACTACTAAACCCTTTCACTTCTATCGAAATTCTTTCGAAATCCGAAAATCGCACTTCCTCTTCTGAAACCCTAACCTTCAATCTTATCAAACCCTAACCTTCAAACCTTCAGAGAATCTTGAGGAAATCGTAAGGACTAAAAGAGCCAGTGTGGCCGAGCTGAGAAATTCCAAGAGACAACGCACTGATGGAAGAAAAATCTTACAGGGTAAGGTAATCGATCTTTAATGGTTATTTCAAACGAATCTATTGTTAAAGCAAGCGCCGTCATTTCAAAATCTTGACTAGATGTTCAACAGAGAAAATACAGAATTTCTATATGAAGTAGAACATAGATACTTATACAAATCTGTACAGTTTAGTCTGGTAGATACCGAAGACAGTATGATGGATAAAATAAAGGATAGGGATTTATCAATTTCTTCAGTAGAGAATAGTCAGATTCTCAACTGCCCTGATGAGGGAGTTTTTAATTTTGACTTGAAGAATATACGATATGCTATGCATAAATTTGAAGTCATTATGTCTTTTCGTTTTTGTACCAAGACATTAAAGAAAATTTTTGTTAAGGATTTGGAGCCTGATCACAAGATTTTGGTAAAATTTATTCAGACTGGAATATCTCCATGGATGGCAGAAATGGAGAAAATTTTGTACCCTGATATGTATATAATGTTTCTTATGTTAACTGATATTAAGTTGAACTTTCCAAGATACATGATAAGGTATCTCAGTTACTGCTGTCAGAGCGAGGCCAGGATGAATTTCTATCCCTTTGGTAGATTTATTTCAAATCTGTTGTTTAAGAAAGACATGGTGAGATTAGTGGATGCTAGAGTTAACTGTCATCATAGTAATACGTTTAATGCTAGAACTTTAAGGAAAGTTGGATATTTCTAGAGCAGAATTAAAGGAAAACTTTTTCTAGTAGGAGCTGAGGAAGACTCAGAGAGGGCTCAGGATCAACCTGCTAAGTCCAAGGAGGGACAAGCTGAATCCAGAGTCAGCAATGTAGAAAGAAGGATTCGCTTTGAAGTGGCAGATGTTGAGGAAGACAGAAGTCAGGAGGGACTTCAATCAAGAAGAAAAAGACCAGTAAATGAGGAAGTTACTTACACTTCTTTGGAAACTACAACAGAACCTTTATTTACCTATTCTTTTGTGAGATAAGATGTTGCTGATAAAACCATGGAAGATGTTACTGAGAGAACGGCTCCAGTAGAGAAATCAGGAGCTCAAGAAGAAACTAAAAGGGAAAATCAGGAACAGATTGTAGCTGATGTTGAAGTTGTACTTCAACAGGAACAGGAGATGGAGGCAGTGCCTGGTGAAGAAGTGGCCAGACCTTAGGAAACTTCTGAAAATATTGTTCTTGAAAACCCAATGGAAGGAATAGTTACTGATGTTTTTGGTGATCATACTTCTAAAGCTGACACAGAGGTACTTCAAGAGGATTTTTCTGTGGAGGAGTTTGAAAAATCTAAGGAACAATCAGTGGACCAACCTTATCACGACAGAGAAAAAGAGAAATCTGATGCTGAATAATTTCCTTTAGTACTGCTGCATCAACCTGAGAATGTGAATCAAGCACAGGGTGCATCTGATTCTAGAAAAGAAGAAGTAAAAGAACTGTATAGAAAAGTATCTTAGTTGGAATCTGAGAATGATTCTCTGAGAAATGACTTAGAATAAGAACATTTGAAGTTTCAAAAACTGAAGGAGTGTACAGTTTCATGGCATGAAGTTGAAATTTTTAAAGATGATATGCTGACTTCTATTACACAATTAAAATCTGAAATGGCTATGAAGTCAGATTTATCAGATCTGTAGTTTTTTATGGAAAACCAATTTTCATCAGTTGCAAATCATGCTGTTAGTGGATCAGGTACTTCACCTGATTTAATCACAAGGTTTCAGGCTATCACAGCTGCATTGAGCAATATGAATGACAGGATACATGATCTTCAATGCAACAGTGCTCCTTTTTCAGTGTTGCTGGACAATCAGAAATTCTTAGTGGATCAACTAACATCTAGTGAGCCATCAATCAGAATTATGTTAGATCAGTTATCAGAAAAGCTGTCAGTATTTATTGAAAAAGAGGAAAGGATGTATGAGTTTTTCAGAGTCAATTTAATTGAGGATATTCATATTACTCAAGAGAACAGATAGCTCATTATCAAGCTTGGAGATGGGATGATGAAGAGACTTCGGGAACAGTTTACAGAAATCAAGTCTGCAAACCAGAGGAGATAGATCATGTTTCCTATCTTACCCAAACCTTGATTCCTGTGTATATCATTGTCATGTATATACTACTTTTTTTGAATGAAAATTTTCTTCATTGTTTATTTGTATCTTTCCTTATTTTATTTACTAACTTTATTTTTAAATATGCCAGTACTCCAGATTTAATTATTGATAAACATTTTATAAAAGCATTTACTTACAGTTCAGTGCAATATTAAACATGTTAAAATCCATGATTTTTCATTCTTTTTGATATCACAAAAGGGGGAGAATGTGGATAAACACAACATCAAATCCTAAATGTTATTTAGGGGGAGAATTTATTTTATTGAGGGAGAAAATTAAATGAGACATTTGGATTTATAATTATCTTTTTGGTGGAGAAGTTTTTATTTAAAACTTTATAATGAATTTTGAAAGTTAATTTTGATTAAATAATTTTAATTATTTTATGGGTTTTGTGATCATCAAAAAGGGGGAGATTGTTGAGAAAAGTATTGTTTTCAACAATATGTATTAATGTTATTTAAAAGGGGAGATTATTGAAAATAATACTCTGTCTATTTATGATAATTTTGATGGTCAAAAATACCCTTAGTTATTTTCTAATGATTTTACTTAGTATTTCGTAGGAGTTTATTAATTTATATTACTCTTGAAATAACGAGAATTTATTACTGAGCATGGAATCTGTTTTATCGCATTATGGAATCACTGTTTACATCTTACATAGATGAATATAGCGCGGAATCTGTTTTAGCGCATTCTGGAATCATTTTTCATACCCTACATGGATAAACGTAGCGTAAGGATGAAAAGTGTATACAATTTTGAGATAAGAAAAAAGTATGGTTAAACAACCATACGTTTTCAGCAAAGTATGGAAGAAGAACCATACGTTAGGAAGCAACCCTATGTTTTGGTTTTCAGTAAAGTATGGAAGGAGAACCGTACATAAATTTTAAACGTTACGTTTTTGTCTCACAAGTATGGTTCATCAACCTTACTTTTGTGAACAACCATACGTTCTTGGAAAAGTATGGATCAAGTTAAAGTATGTATCTTTTACCGTATGTTTGAAGTGTTGAAGAAAAAGAATGAATGATCAACCATACATTTTTGTTCAACATTACATTGTCAACCCTACATTTGAAGACTAGGTTATTAACCCTACGTTTGGAGGCCACGTCATCAACCTTACGTTTGGCGTCGGAAATTTTGACAGACGATATTTATGTACAACGATCAGTTAGCTGATTTCTGGGCGGATTTCAAGCTGGATTTAACGTCGTTTTTAAAGTACGACTTTGACTGATTCAAAGAAATTTTATTAATGTATTTAAGATCGAATTAAAAGGATATTTTTATGCCGATTCTTAAGGGAAGTTACGACTTCTTTGAAAATTAAATTTTTTGAATATCGCGAATCTGAAGGGGAATTTTATGGATCTAAATGTGGAGGAGATATACTTTATTATATATTCTCTCTCTAAAACACCAAGTACGAGGAATGTGATCGATCTATTATTTTAAAAAGTGGAAAACAGAGATTTCAAATATTCATGATTGATCTTCTGATTCCAAAGGAGCGTAAAAGATCTGTTTGTTCAAGAAGAAGGAACTCGATAGGAGATTCACCTGTTCAACATCGAATATCTACTGTGGATCTACTACTGCTGAATTTTTGAAATATATCTCTATATCTACTACAACATGATCAAATTAGAAGTGCTTCATCTTGAAGATCAATATTTATAGAGACTTCGATCCATTTGTTGTCAATTGCGTTCTGTTGCAATTGTGAAGATCAACTGGAAATTTATTTCTGAAATTATTTTTTTCTTGAGTAACCAGCTTCCCGTTCTAAGCTGTGTAGGTTCGTTTTTGAATCATAAGGCTTTGTTTTTCCTTGATTGTAAAGGTGTCAACTTCCTGTACTCATTTGTGAATCAGTCTGTGGAAAAGAGGACCAGATAGTGAACATCACCAATCTCGTGGTGTAGAGCGTTGGTGAAGTGGACTAGGGGCTTTCTGTTCCCTGAACCACTATACATCTTTGTGTTCTTAGTTTTACTTTTTCCGCTGCACGATCAAATCTAATAAAGTATAAACCATAGAACTCGTTCAAGAGAAGAGTTATTGAAAAATTGAAAAAGACACAATTCACCCCCCTCTTGTGTATAATCTGTAGATTCATATCCAATAGAATTTTCCAATCACATTAAATCAGAATTCGAAATGTCTATGATTATTGTACTCTTATATTTCTTAGGGATGAAAGTGTCTTAGTTGAGAGAATAGAATTTTATTTCTCTAGAAAATCATGCATGGGATTTTTTGAATATGTTCAATATTTAGGACTCCAATACAAGGTCAAATCTAATTGGAGTTGGAAAAAATATTAGAAAGCATGAGGAAGGGAGTTATATGGATCCCACCACGCACATAAGAATCATTAGAAGATTATTGTACTTAACTAAAATATTGATAGATATTTTATTTACAACATGATTAATGGACCACATTCAATGTACTCTGAAGGAAGAACATATGGTGGTAGTTAAATGAATCATGAGGTACATTCAAGGTACTCACAGTTATGGATTATACTTTTCTATAGGAAGATATAATAAACTATTGGCATTTTTTTATCCACACTGAGATAGAGATGTAGAGGACAGAAAGTCCATAATTGGTAGAGCATTCTTACTTGGCATGAAATGTGTGGGATGGTTGAGTAATAAATAGTAAATCACTTCTCTTAGTGTTGCTAATCAGGGTATATCTCTACTATAAAGGCTTGCACTCAGATATTATGGATGAAGCAACAACCGACTGATATTGGTAATGAGGTGAAACAACCGATGTTGATTCACTATGATAATAAGAGTGAAATTGATCTTATTAATAATCTTATTTAGCATTCTCATATGAAACACATTGAAATTAGATATCACTTTATCAAGTAAAAAAGTCAAAAAGTATTGATTAAAATGGATCATGTTGGAACTGATGACCAAGTGGTTGATATTCTGACCAAGCCAATGGAAACACATGTGTTTGTGAAACATCGGTTAAACCATGGATATCATCCACCTCCTAGTTCATGAGGATGTTATGATTATTTCACTCTCCCCAGTTATGTGTATTATTTTAATTTGTTTATGGAAGTGATGTAGGTTTATGGGGGAGATACGATCTACATGGAGTATGTTTTGAGCTATACTAGTAAAAACTAGGTTCTTTTTCTTTATTTCCAAAAGGGAAGGATGGAAAATTTAAACATTACCAATGAAGGAATGATAATTTCAAAAACATTTTGACAAACCATAAAATTATTCTCTGACATGATGAGATGATACCTCAAGAAAATTTCAAGGAAATTTGAAGCCTATTTAGTTTATCATGGCTATTAACCTTCTAAAATTAATATTATAGAAACTAATAAATGATTTATTTGAAGGTAGTAATGATGATAGTGTTTTGAGTTGATTTCTACAAGAATTCAGTGTCATGAGAAAATAGTTAGAGCTTAGCTTGTACATCTTTAAGAATTCCAAAACATAAGAACTCAATTCGTGCTTCCCCTATATTTTTTACACTGAGCATTGATGATGTATACATAGAGTTTAGGATGATTTATTTCTTGCATATCCTATTTTGATAATGAATACTTCTTTATTGAATTTACACTCCCAATATGATTTCAAAAATGGTTTTAAATGTTCAGAGATAACCTTTCATGAAAATAGGAAGATGTGTCAGAATCTTATGCATAGGGTTGGCCATGCTGATAAATAGATGGATACCGCTACTCAAGATGGAGAAATTTGTATCCAATGATGATCTGGTGTCTCTTCCATGTGAAAGAGCTACACGGAGAAGACATATGCACAATGAATCTTAGTCGCAGAATGTTACTTGAGTCTATCAAGACCATGTGAATCTCATGGTGCAATTGCGTGAAAGAAAAAGTTTGTGTGAAATATGTCTTGACAGAAAATCCCAAAACATACATTCAATAAGAGGTGTTTTGAGAAAATGTCGTGTTTAACTTCTATAATATTTTGAATATCCATTTTATTTTTTCAGAGATTTCAATGTTATCAATTCAAGACTTTTATGTAAGAAGAGTCTCTAGATAGGTAGGGACAAATAATTCAATGAAAATATAATTATGAGACCTTCATGTATATAAAATGAGTAATACTTCACCCATGGAAGTGAACTAGGCGAGTTGATGGAAGTGTTTAGAGGGACACAATGTTCTAACCCTAAAATCAAGAAAGTGTGTCTGGTATATAGTGGCTATGTCTAATATTTTATATTCTAGCTATAGTGAATATTTCTAGATTTAGGTATGACTGAAACACTGTCAGCATATTTTCCTTGCAGAATAACTTAGTGGTGAACCAAGTGAAATTTTTGTGTTTTCTCTCTGCATGTGAATATTTAAATTACTAAATGTTACTAATATACATGTTTAATAGGTTTCTACCAACATACGAACAAGATCCGTCACTTTAGAAGAAAACTTTGCACCCTGATTCACCCATACCCTCTTAGAGTGTACCATGTTATTTTAACAGGGACATGGAAAAGCGTATACAAACTTTATAAAATTTTAAATATAAGGCATAAGGTAATGAAAAAACATGAATAGGTAAAATAATCCATAAGAAATTCTAGTGTGGTAACGAGTGAGCATAAAGTATCATGAGAGGCTCAACGAGAGTTAAAGGGAAATATAATCAATTATACATAAAATTTAATGTTAAGTTAATATAGAATATCATATACCATCATAATAAAGTGAAACATAAAATATATAACATAAAAGGTGTGGTTGATAAAATAGAAGAGTGGAAGATGAGGTTCCCTTATAGAATTTTGACATCACAATGGATTAGGTATGGTTCCAAATGAGGCAGGACAATTATCCCTCATTCAAATAAAATAAATTATATAGTATTTGACTGATTATAAATGAATGAAAATATAACCATTTTAAATTGAATGAACTAATTTCAAATAAGGTTCTTGAATTGAAAGTGGAGAGGAAGGTGAGGATCTATTACATGGCTCTGTGACTACAACGGCCTAGGAGGGGCCTCTTGAAAGCATGGTTGAATCATGGGAGGACTATAGGAAGTGTATGTAAGATTGTGGAAATTCTCCAAGGAGTTTGAGTGAAGTGAAATGAGAGCTTGGGTGGTTTTCTATAGGAAATGAGGGGGATTTCTTTATTATTTAGGTTTTGGACTCTATATAAAAAATAATCAAAAACACAAACCACCCCAGGGGTTTTCCCATTTATTCTTCCAAAAGGGAGTGGTTCTAACAATTTTCTAGGGATAATTTTGGAAAATATAAAAATATTACCCCTTGTGAGGTGGAGGTGAGCAATAGTCTTTAAGAAATGATTTTAAAATAATAAAATATATTATATATCTTGGAGGATTCATAATGGATTTAAAAAAATAAATAAAATTAAAACTGAAGTATTTTAATTTTAAACATATATTTTTCTTGTATCCCATTAATGTTACTTATTACATCACTTTTGGGTCATTATAATTTCATAAAACACAAATTATATTTATATATTATTTAATTTTTTCCCCAGAATTCTTTTGTCACAGAAAATTATGA
The DNA here is from genome assembly GCA_963277665.1 of Viscum album. Lineage (NCBI taxonomy): Eukaryota > Viridiplantae > Streptophyta > Magnoliopsida > Santalales > Viscaceae > Viscum > Viscum album. The sequence continues at coordinate 302,984,088 of OY728130.1, forward strand.
AAAAATAACCATTGGATAATTTTGACATCATAATTCAAAAATAATATTCAATTTATCTATTTTTATAATATTTTAATTATCCTTATCAAAATAAAAACTGATTTTTTTTTGAAAATGATGATTTTTTTACAATAATAGTTTCTGAACCTTAATAAAATTTACAATTGACTTGACAACAATTATATGATCATTTATATTTGATAAAAAATATTTAATAATAATATTCTATTAAAATAAATTTTTTTAATTTTTTTATGAATTCATAAATTGAATTTTATTATTAACCAAAAATACAATTTGTGAATTAATAATCATTTACAACTTAATGATAATCATATAGAAATATATTTATTATTTTATACAAAATAATCTAAATATTACTATTTATAGTGTCTTGATAAATATCCCTTTAATACACTGCCATAATTCCTTATATTAAGGTGTGTGATGGTGGGGATTTCATGAGGTCGTTAGACAAACATGGTTTGGGTCATGATCTCGATGAGCTTGAACTTCTCCCATAAACGATTTAACAAATACTTATGTTTTTAGATCTCATCTTGGGATTAATTTATTGAAAAGACTACAAATTCTATCTATCGTGAAATCTCTAATAAATGGGATTCATTGAGTACTATCCAACTATTTGAGGTCATCACATAATTTTTATATTTCAAATGGATTTTTTAAAACCCTATATTTATACTAGTCATGCGATCACTATTAAACAACTATATTATCAATGATAATGATACTTAATGGTAATTTGTATTCAATTGGATTTAATAAAAAAAATAAGTGCATTTCCTTTCTATAACTATAAGAAATTTAATTAAATCACAAAATGTAATTTTATTCAGAACAGTTCGGGTCGTTACAATATTTCCCCCTTTAGAAATTTATCCCTATAAATTTTCTTTTCTTACACTAAAACAAATTAGGGTAACTCTTCTTCATCACCTCTTCTAGTTCCCACATTACATATTAAAACTTTTGGTTTCTCCACAACACTTTGAATAGGGGATTTCCATATTTCATATAACTTTATCTCAATGATTGAATATCTTCACCATCTTCTCTTCATAAGAAATATCATTCTATAATGATACCACCTCTAGATTGAGTGCATGTGAGGGGTCCAGTATGTACATTCTCAATAGGTATACATGGAATACATCATGTACTTGAGACATGTTTTGTGGGAGTGAAAGTCAATAGGCCACCACACTGATGTGTTCAAAGATCTCAAAAGGGCTGATATACCTTGGACTATTCTTTCTCTTCTTCACAAATCTCATAAATTTCTTCCAGGAAGATATGTATAGTAATAACATGTCACCAATATCAAACTCTAGGTCCATTGATGATTGTCATCATAGATTTTATATTTACTCTTTGTATCCTTGATATGATTCTGAATGGTCTTAACCTTCTTGCTATGTCCTCAACCATTTTAAGACCTAGAAGGTTCTGTTCACCAACCTCATCCAAACATGCTGGTGTTTGGCACCACTTCCAATAAAGGGGTTTATAGAGTTCCATTTGGATGCTTAAGTAGAAACTGTTGTTGTAAGAGAACTAAACCAAAGGAATATATTGGTCCCATAAACCTTTTAAATCCATTGAACACACTATTGGAATTCTCGTTTTTTGCAACGGTCTATTTGCGATGAGATCCCGTCGCAAATAGCCTTTTGCGATGGGCCCCCGTCGCAAATATATCCTTGTATAAAATGGCGTCGCAAGAGATATATTTTGCGATGGGACCGTCACAAAATATATCTCTTGCGACAGGACTTTTACCCATCGCAAAAAACCTCCCGATTATATACATTATATACCCAAAAAACCTTTTGATATCGGCCCGTCGCAATTATTTTTTGCGACAGGTAAGTTCCCCGTCGCAAAATAGCATTCCGATTATATAAATTATATACCCATAAACCTTGTGCAACGGGCCCGTAACAAATACTAATTGTGACGGGCCCGTTTTCCCATAGCAAATACTAATCTTAAAAAAATATATTTCACTTCTTTGTGATGGGGCCCCGTCGCAAAAGACCCCATCGAAAATACTAAAATTAATTAAAAAATAATAATAAAATTATGATTAATGAAAAAAATATATTATTATTATAAAAATAATAAAAAAATATAAAATATTATTATTATTAATAAGATAAACAAACATTAAAAAATATAATACTAAAAAAATATATTTAGTAAAATTATGATTAATAAAAAATCAATATTAATATTATTAAAATAATAATATAATAAAAAATTATTAAAAGTTTCAATATTTTCAAAAAAATATAAAAAAATCATAAAATAATAATATTATTATTATTAGTAAAAAAAATATTAAAAAAATATAATACTAATAATAAATAATAAATTATTAAAAAAATTAAATTATGAAATATTTCCACCAATATAAAAGAATGAAACTGTACATAGTTCATATTATTACAAAACATGAATTCAAATGTTTTTAACATAAAAAACAAATCACTGGGGGTCGTGTGGTGGAGGTGGAGGAAACTCCATCGCTAAACTACGAGTCAGACTGCACATGTACTCCATATGCTCGTGATACTCCTACTGTCAATGCTACTCCAATCGACGCAGCTCCTCCTCGTGATGCTGCTCCTACTGCTGCTGCCACCGACAAATCTCTTCATGCTACTTCTACAAAGTCTCTATAAGCTCGGCCTAAGTTCGCAACTGCTCCTGATACTGTGAGCCTGAAGATGATGTCTCTGCACGATCTCCTCACGAGCTGGATGCCGACATTGCAGCAGTACCATAATAAGTCCCAAGAGTCAAATGAGAGTTGATACCAACTACTCGGCCCTTCTCAAATCCATATTAAGTCCCCTGCATCCATGCCGCCTCATCGAAATGGTGAGCACCGGTCTGCTCAGTCATCTCATCCTGACCCTCATCCTGTGTCTGGGAGGTCACAACCTCATATGACTCCTTCAATTCCAATTTAAAATTAAAATTGTGAAAATATTATATGCAGTTAATTGTCAATCTAAAAAAATAATACTAACCACAATCTGACGCTAATGATAACTTCTAATCTCTCAAGTGGTTGGATCGCTGTAAATCTTCTGATAAATGTCAAACTCCGTAATATCGGGATGCTCGACTGCCTACAGAAATATAAAATAAACTTTTTATATTAAATGTTATATAAAATATTTAAATAATATACTTACTAGATGCTCTCTATGCGAACTGAATGTACGGCTACCAGCTCGATGCGTCACCTCCTGCCTCCCCCGGTTCTGCTGTCCCACTGAAGATCTCCTCTGAAATCCACCACCCAACCAGTGTAAAAATAATCCATCTCAAACGTGAGATGAAATATACTCTGGTCGGTGAGCTCTACACGACTCATCAAATTTTTTCACTCCTGCTTTCTTAATGGATGTCCTTCTCAAATTGTGCAAAAACTGACGGAAACGGTCGTGCATAGAAACCTGTCATGCCGCATGGATAACATCACACATGCTTTCATCGATAGGATACCAGAAACCCTACAAATAATTTATAATATCATGTTATTAATAAAATAAATTACAAAATAAATATTATTTATTTACATACCAGCCAATGATGGAACATGTCGTGTCACACATCAACGAGAATCTGTTCCCATGTGACCCACGGCTGAGAAAAATAATTATGCAAGATAGCGCTCCCCTGTCCAATAGCTACATGCACAAAACTGTGAAAAGGGAATAAATAATCAAAAAATTAGTATATATATAAATAAGTTAATGATATCTAACTAAAATATACAGGTTACCATACCTCAGAGTGTGTGGATAGAAACCAAGATATGGACGTCTCTCGGGGATAGTTTCAGGAATCATCAGTCGTGAAAGACCGCGCCCCCTCCGCGTACCCCCTGAACTGCCAGTAGGCTGAGGGTTAGATAATCCAAAATCTCCCTCATCCAACCATAGGTCAGCCTCCTTTAACTTGTGAAATATATCAGAGTCCATATGAAATACAAAATGATTGTTGTTAGCAGATAATTGAAACTAACTATTTAATATAGATATATATTAATTATGATTATAACCAGGATTTAACTGTGTCAATGTTCCTCTTCATTCTCTTCTCCATAGCTATCAATGTCAATGTCTTCATTTTCCTCCTTAGTTTCATCAATATCCTTATCAGTTTCTGTTTCACCATATCTTGTCATTTCAACTTCATTTGTAACATCATTAACATATTCATCACTATCGATCCTTAATTTTGGGGTGTCATCATCGAAATTCACGTCTCTTTGTGAATCAGATCGATTTTGAGCAGTCTCTTGAAAAAATTCAATTCCTTCCACTTCAGCGGAACCACATTCAGTTTGAGCAAACTAATTTTCCTGATATTTCATTTTTATTATGCTCCACCAATCGCTCAAGTCTGTTGAAGTAGCATAGTACTTTGCATAATAAATTTGATGTGCTTGTTGATCCAGTAAAAATGGCTCATTTACTACAAGAATACTCTTATATTTAATATCGATGATTTCATGAGTCGGATGAACACACAAGACTTTCTCAGTATCCATCCATTGACAATTAAACATTGTTATGTAAATCTTTTATAGATAACACAGCTCAATAATTTCATCCAAAATTCCATAAAAGTCAGCTTCAGTTTCTTTGTGTTGTGATCCTCTCATGAAAACTCTAGTTTTCATTTTTTTTATTCCCCGTATGCATGTGTATGAAATCGAAAACCATTCACCACATATGAATTATAAGATTTAACCATTTTGGATGGTGGGATAATCAATATACACAGTCGTTTATCAATTTTATCAGCATATTGAGACACCTGAAAATTTCTAAAACAATTATCAATATAATAAATAATAAACAGAATTGATATTTAACCATCAAGAATTTATGTTACCCATTTTTTGAAACCATTGAGGAAAAAAATTGTCTGCGTTCTTCAAGAGCAGCTTCTGTAATTTTTGGAAGTTGTTTCTTGATATGATAATCATATATCCTACAAATAAAATAAGTTTAAATACTATAACATAAATTATAGAATTTTTCATAGAAGCACTCATAGGACAAATGATGTCATTTCTTCACAGTTGAGCAGAACATATGTATCAGCTCTGTGATGTTAATCATCTGAAAGGCATCTTTCATGAACTCCACCGAAACCAAGATTTGGCTGATTAAAAACTTCTAATTGATTATACATTTCGTAATTAAAATTCCATTCGTTTTGTCCCATGAAATTTTGTTTTGAGGGATTTTGAGATTTAAAATAATGAGAGCAGAAAAAGGAAATTTCCTCTTACAAATAAGCTTCAGCAATTGAGCCTTCAACTAATGCTTTGTTACGTACTTTTTTCTTCAATTTCTGTATGCATCTCTCGAATGGGTACATCCATCAAAATTGTACGGGACCTCCACATTTAGCTTCATGTAGAAAATTTAATATCAGATGTTCCATTGAGGCAAACAAAGCTCGCAGAAATATTTTTTCCAGTTTACATATAATTACAGCAACATCTTCTTCCAGTTTTCGTAGCAAATCGTAGTCTCTTTTCGCTGCACAAATGTCTCGAAAAATATATGATATGTCTGTTATTGAATCTCAAATCATAGAATTCATCAAACCTCTAATACCAATCGACATTAGTCTTTCCATTATAACATCACATTCATGACTTTTACTCCAGTAATAAAACCAATCTTAACACATCTGCCAAAATTGGAAGCATAGCCATCTGGATTTCCCAAATCTGAAATCCACTGACAAAATAATAAGCAACTCTCTTAGGACAGTGTATAAGCTGCTTTTGGCTTCATTAACCTCTATGATCTAACATTTTTAAATAGTTCATGTTCTTGTCACCTGCAAATTTGGGCAAGATCTAATCATGCCTTTAAAATATCTTTGGTGTTACCTAGTGTATCCGAAACTATTTGAAATAAATTCTCAAAACTATTCTTCTCAGTATGCATAACATTCAAAATGTGGCAGACTGAAAAATTAGAAAAATATGGAGTTCCGAAAAAAATGCTTCGTTTTATCCAATTATGTTCTTTCCCAAAGACATGAATTTTCTTTTGGTTTACTGTTTGTCCAAATCTGATGGGAGGTAATGCAAATAAAAATGATTTTAACTCTGTACCTGAGTTCATATTTGGAGTTTCATCCCTTTCAATTGTACCTTTTTTGAAATTATATTTGTTCCTCCCAAAAGGATGATCAGTTTGGAGAAATATATGATGACAATCAAAATAGCAAGGTTGTTTTCTATTGACGAGTATAAAGGCTTTATTGTCTTTCATATAGTAAGGACATGATTTCGGACCATGTGTACTACAACTAAATAACATGCCATATTCTGGAAAGTCCCTAATCGTCCACATCAATGCAGCTTTTAATATGAAATTTTATTTCAAAGCAATATCATATGTATTAACGACATCACTCCATAATGCATTTAACTCATCAATCAATGGTTTCAAATAAAAATAAATATTCTTTTTTCGGATGTCCTAGGATTAATAGAGTCAAAAAGATATAAGGCTCCTTCATCAACATCCACAGAGGCAAATTGTACGGATTTATAAAGATAGGCCAAAATGAATACTGACTACCATAAGAACCAAACGGATAGAAACCGTCACTAAAAAGACCCAATCGCATGTTTCAGGCTTCTATAGCAAAATAAGGATGCATACGGTCATAAGTTTTCCCTGAATCACCATCATATGGATGATTCAATCTTCAATCAGTTGAAATCATGGTTTGTTCCATGACATCATTGACGATGTATTATAATACATAAATAAATGCTGCAACCTGGGTGTAAGAGGGAAATATCTCAACTCTTTTACTGGAATCGATCGTTACTACCTTGGTTGAGCTTCTTTATATCTCGATTTTCCACATTTGGGAAAAGTATCCAATGAATCATTTTCGACACAATATAAGTTGAAATCATTTGGACATGCATGCATCATCCGATAACTAAGGCCCAGATTACGAACCTTCCTATTTCTCTCATAGTAATTTGCAGGTAACACATTTCCTTCAGGTAACAGTGTTTTAGGTAAAGAAAATATATAATCAAAACAGTTCTTTGACATTACATTATCTGATTTAATAGTCATAAATTTTGAAACCACTTCTAAATTTCTAATCTTGCAACCAAGATATAATTCATCCTCAACAGACCTCAACAACTCATAAAATTCAGATGGTACCAACTCAGGAGTTAAATCAATATCATCGTGAGTTTCAATTTGTTGCACAGATGGATCTGCAACATCATGTACTAAATTTTGAAACCGTGAGGGATTTGGAATCAAGTTATTAGGATCATCTCTAGAAGTGTGTTAACCTTTTTGATACCAAAAATGTAATTTGGTTGAAAACCAAACCGCAAGAGATGTCCCCAAACCTTGTCAACTATGTCGAACGTTCTTAGAGAACATTTTTTTATAAGGACACTTGATTTTTCCTTCTAAAACATATTCTGGATTTGATGATGAAAATTCTAAGAAAGCTTCAACACCCTCAATATTTGCAGGATTTAAACCAGAACCACTTGGATTTCTATGCTAATTTATCCAAGAACGATCAACTAATATTGACTGATGGCAACTTCCTTGTCCCATATTTTTTACATAAAATATAAAATCATCAATAGTTTTGAATAATTTGAAACTATAAAAACACTACTTGAAAAAAGAAGATAAATAATTACAACTACTTCTTTATAATTACCATTTTTTAAGGGCGAAACAATTTCTAGTGGATTGACAGCTACTGTTCTGTCTGACAGCTCATTTACTTGCATCTTTCTCACACTCAAATCACAATGAACAATCTGGTTCGAGGTACACATTTTCATTCTCGTATGCACAAGAATGAATATGTGTACCTCCGACCATATTCTCCATTGTGATTTCAGTGTGAGAAAGATGCAAGTAAATGAGCGGTCGGACAAAGGAGCCCCCTTTTCGTCGATGAATTGTCTTCTTCCAACTGTCACTGCCTGAAAACAATATAAAAAATATGATCCTACGAATGCATATCCAATCTCGTGCATACAAGTTTGAATATATCTACGTATCAACAACTTTTTCTTATTGTTTTGATTCGGTGAGAGTTGAAAGGAGAAAAGTCATCGAGCAAAAGGAGTGCCATCAATCCACTAGAAATTGTGTCAAGTTCTTAAAATTTGTTAATATTTATTAAAATTTCGTCCTAACGGTTCTTAACTATTCCTAACCAATTATTACTAATTATTACTAATTATTCCTATTTATACTTATATATTCATATTTATTCCTATATATTCCTATTCATTCCTATATATTGAAAATTATTTCATTTTATAGTTAATTATTACAATTTATTGCTAATTATTACATTTTTTTCTAATTATTGCAATTTAATGCTAAATATTACAATTTATTGATAATTATTACAATTAATTGATAATTATTCCTAATTATTACTAATTATTCCTAAAAATTCCTAACAATTCCTAATTATTGATAACTATTTCAAATTATTGCTAACTATTCCTAATTATTGACAACTATTCCTAATTATTGCTAATTATTTCTAATTATTGATAATTATTCTTAATTACTGCAAATTATTCCTAATTATTGCTAATTATTACTAAGTATTTCTAATTATTACAAATTATTACAAATTATTACAAATTATTACTAATTATAACAATTTATTACTAATTATTACTAATTATTACAATTTATTACTAATTATTACTAATTTTTACAATTTATTACTAATGTTTACTAATTTTTACAATTTATTACAATTTATTACAATTTATTACTAATTATTACTAATTATTACTAATTATTGGTAATTATTTCTAATTATTGCTAATTATTTCTATTTATTGCTAATTATTGCTAATTGTTACTAATTATTACAAATTATTACCAATTATTACTAATTATTAATAATTATTACTAATTGTTACTAATTATTACTGTTTATAACTAATTATTACAATTTGTTACTAATTATTACTAATTATTACAATTTATTACTACTTTAGCAATACTTTGTAACACGTAGCAAAAGGAAAACTGCTTGAATAATGAAAGGAAATTTGGTAATCATCGTTGTGGAGATGATTACAAATTTTCCCTTCATTATCCAAGCAGTTTTCGTTTACTAATTATTACTAATAAAAAAATTATATTATCAATATTTATGAAAAAACAATATTAATATTATTAAAATAATAAATAATTTATAAAATATTAAATTTACCAATATTCGCAACATGCTTTGTCCTATTCTTAACATGTTCAAATCTCAAAGGGTCCCCAATTGTTAGGTCATGAGAAATAAAACGTTTGTGTCACCCATGTCAAAAGTAAACTCTATAATTGTCCTTTCGTGGTTGATCACCTCGCAAGTAGTGTTGCAATAGTACGACCAAGGTAATGTCGTTCTCGTCTCTAAGAATAATCTCGCTCCCTTTACATAGATCATTCTTCCTTGAAAATTTGATGGGACATCAGTATCTTTCCCCTTAAATTTTCATGTAAGAATGATCTATGTAAAGGGTCATGTTAGATAATTATTATAGATGAGAAGGGCATGACTTGGGTTGTCCTATTGCAATGCTACTTGAAAGGTGATCAACCAAATAAGAACAATTATAGAGTTTACATTGGACATGGCTGAAACAAACTTTTTATTGCGCATGACCTGACAATTGGCGACCCTTTGAGATTTGAACATGTTAAGAATAGAGCAAAGCCTATTGAAAATATTGATAATTTTAATATTTTATAAATTTTTTAATATTTTAATAATATTAAGATTGTTTTTACATAAATATTGATAATATAGTTTTTTTATTAGTAATAATTAGATATAATTATAATTACTATTTATTACTATTTATTACAAATTATTACAAATTATTACAAATTATTACAAATTATTCCTATTTATTCATAATTATTCTTAATTATTGCTAATTATTCCTAATTATTGCTATTTATTTCTAATTATTGCTAATTATTTCTAATTATTACAAATTATTCCTATTTATTGCTAATTATTTCTAATTATTGATAATTATTCCTCATTATTCCTAATTGTTATAATTTATTAGTAATTATTACTAATTATTCATAATTATTACTAATTATTAGAATTAATTTTTAATTATTACTAATTATAGCTAATTATTGTTAATTATTGATAATTATTCCTAATTATTGCTAATTATTCCTAATTATTTCTAATTATTTGTAATTATTTCTAATTATTTCTAATTATTCTTAATTATTAGTAAATATTTATATTTATTTCTAATTATTCCAATTTACTACTAATTATTACAATTTATTTATAATTATTGCTAATTATTGATAATTATGGCTAATTATTGCTAATTATACATAATTATTAGTATTTATTCCTAATTATTACTAATTATTAGTAATTATGAGTAATTATATCTAATTATTGATAATTATTCCGAATTATTCCTAATTATTCCTAATTATTGCTAATTATTCCTAATTATTACTAATTGTTCATAATTATTTCTAATTATTGATAATTATTCCTAATTATTAGTATTTATTACAATTTATTACTAATTATTACAATTTATTCATATTTATTCTTAATTATTCTTATTTATTCCTAATTATTCCTATATATTCCTAATTATTCCTATTTATTCCTAATTATTCCTAATTATTCCTAATTATTCCTAATTATTTTTAATTATTTCTATTTATTTCTAATTATTTCTATTTATTTCTAATTATTTCTAATTATTCCTAATTATTCCTAATTATTGCTATTTATTTCAAATTATTCCTAATTATTGCTAATTATTCCTAATTATTCCTAATTATTCCTAATTATTGCTAATTATTCCTAATTATTGCTAATCATTTTTTATCATTGCTAATTATTCCTAATTATAGCTAATTATTCCTAATTATTGCTAATTATTGCATATTATTGCTTATTATAGCTAATTATTACTAATTATTGGTAATTATCAGAAATTATAGCTAATTATTTCTAATTATTGGTAATTATTACTAATTATAGCTAATTATTACAAATTAATGGTAATTATTCCTAATTTTTGCTAATTATTACTAATTATTGGTAATTATTCCAAATTATAGCTAATTATTCGTAATTATACCTAATTATTGCTAATTATTCGTAATTATTACTAATTATACCTAATTATTACTAATTATACCTAATTATTACTAATTATACCTAATTATTACTAATTATACCTAATTATTACTAATTATACCTAATTATTACTAATTATACCTAATTATTACTAGTTATACCTAATTATTACTAATTATACCTACCTATTACTAATTATACCTAATTATTACAAATTATACATAATTATTACTAATTATATCAAATTATTACTAATTACACCTATTTATATCTAATTACGAATAAATTCCGCTAATTATCAATAATAATCTCTAATTATTGCAAATTAACACTAATTATTTATAATTATCACTAACAATATCAATTTCTAACTAAAAATAAATAAAAATAACAATCAATTTAAATCTATTTTAATTACAACTAATAAACAACAATTAAAATTAATAAAAATAATAAAATAAAAAAAAATATAATATAAATACCTTAAACTTTGATATTTTGAAGGTGTTGGCGCCTTCCAATTGCTCTCGTATAAAAAATTTTAACTAACAAATTTTTTCCCTTAAAACTGAAGAATCAAGAGAAACAGAGAGGAAGATATGAGTGATTTGAAAAAAATAGGTGGGGTTATATATAGGTTAGATTAGTTGCGACAGGGTTAGTTGCGACGGGTATCCCGTCACAAATGGTGGTATTTGCGACGGGCCTTGTCGCAAATACCCTCGCCCTCATTAATTATAGTCGGCGGTTAAAAGGGTATTTGTGATGGGTCCCCTTGCAAATACCACCTACGGACATACTATTTGCGACGGGCGGATTTTCCCATCGCAAATAGTATTTACCGCCGTCGGGCTTTTGCGGCGGGGCCCATCGCAAATACCCTCACCCTCATTAATTACAGTCGGTGGTTAAAAGGGTATTTGCGACGGGACCCGTCGCAAAAGCCCGACGGCGGTAAATACCATTTGTGACAGGCAGCTTTGCCCGTCGCAAATGGTATAAAACATTATTTATATATAATATATATTCAGAATAAACATATATATAATAGATCGATAAATGGAAAGAAATACCCCGTTCATGGAGACGGTAGGCCGTACGTACGCATGAACGCTATTTTCATTTCCTTATTGAATTGAACAGAATTAAGTTGATGAAATAAATATATATATATATATATACATAAATCCAGTAGCTTTATAATTTCATATATTTCATTATTATTGCTTATATATACTTTACAATCATTCTTAAATGGTTAACAAGGAGAATGAATCTCATCGCGTCGTGGAGACGGTAGTCCGTACGTACGCACGAGCGATGATAACATTTCCATAATAATTGAATTGAATTGGAGTGGATTATACAATATATCAGAATCAGTATGATGTTATAATAACTATGTATAGTTATTCTTTACACCATTATACCCATCCATGTAAGGTGTTGGTGGAAAAACACATTCACCACGGCGTGGAGACAGTATTCCGTACGTACGCACGCGCGGTGATTTTGTTTTCTGTAGGATGGATAGAAGGAGAAATGGGGTTGTTTCATATTTATAATAACATATCAGTATATTATTGATACTGATGTTCATACTTTATAATGAAACAACAAAAGAAGAAGATGTTTTAGAAGAAAGAAGCTTGAAAGAATCGGTAGAGGAAATTACCTCGTCTTCGATACGCCTCTTTGAAACCTCCTCTTTGGGCACAATGATTGGTCTTTGAAGTAGACCAGGACCTCCAGGATGTTTCTAGGGAAGTGTATAAGAGAATTTTGCAGGGTTTGGCCGATCTTGAAGGCTCAATGTGGTGTGAGGAAGAGAGGGAGGAGGTGCCCGTTTATAAGGGAGGAGAGGGTCACCATTAGAAATCTTAAAAATATTAATTTATAATAAATCTATCCCCACTTAAAAACCTCCAAAAATGACTCATATTCGAATATTATATGAGATAGGGTTGTAATCTCATAAACCAATCAAATTTAGACATGTTTGGATCTTATTTTAAACCTTATCATTTTGATTTATCCTTATTTAATCTATTTAAGTTTATTTTTGGTAATAAAATTATAAATTTTAAATTATAACAAATAATTACTTATTTGTTGTGAATTTTCCATAATTGTTTACTTTATAACATTATATACCATATAAATTTAAATTTATAATTTTTATATATTTTTGTCATTTTTAAACAATTTTATAATATGTTAATTTTATCAAATAACAATAGTGTCAATTTTAAAACTATTCATTTATTTGAATTTAAATAAAATATATACAGAAGATATGTTCGAACTAAAAGCTTTAATAGATTCATAAAAGGTCATATGTTTCTATAAAATTAGTTGATCACATTAAATAGTTCATATAATATTTATTTTATTATTTTTAAACCCATTTATTTGGTTTATCTCTTAATAAAATAATTACTACAACATTTTTGTATAATTATTTAATATAATGATTTATTGCATAAAATTTTAAAATAAAATCCTATGATGAAGATAAATATATTACCTTTCACAATAATACTTTTACATGAATTTATAATCTTAAAATCACAATAGTTAAATTGTTATACTTATTAAATTATGAAGGTGACAACTTTGGCATCATTTCAAATTAAATAATATAAGTGTCATAATCACTTTTATAATGGTCCAAACGGTTAAATATTAGGTCATTGGATGATTAAGGTGTATATATACACTACCAATAAGTTGTGGTCATGTTTGTGGGCCTTTTAATGGGTATTATTATTTTAATAAAAACTATATTAAATATTTTCCACTTAATAAATAATTTCTGTATCATTAATGTATCACCATTAATGACAATTATTTAATCCCTAAAAATTATAAATAAATTTTCATGAAGTAGATACATCTATTAGCTTTCTGGAAACTATTCAGGTTTGAAGTTTTATGATGTTTATCACTAAATTAAAATTATTATACTTATAAGATTTAAGAGAGTGACATGTTGTCACTTTCTTTGGTTTTAATAATAATTAAATTATTTTCATGGTCAAAAGTCCATAAAATGAATCTAATCCAACCTTTAGGTTATATGGGTCTACCTTTAGCCATCCAATAGAATTTTGGAATGTGTTAGGATAATTTTATAATATTATATTTACCCTTAATTACCCGATTTACCTTTAACTATGGTAAATAAAATTTACCGTAGTTACTATTCATAATTCCCAAAAATAAAAAGTATCCTATTAACATAATTTGGACCCACTTAATCCAAATATGGAACCCATTTTTCCAAATTCAATACACAAAAGTTGCAGAAATTAAATTAAAATTAATCCCGTTGTCGAAAGAAAATGGGTTTTTCTTTAAAACATTGCAAAAGATTGAATTGATTTAACCTACGAATTTAATGTAAAATCAATGCTAATGATATAAATTATATTAAATGGTAAAAATATATTCTATTTATACTTTAAAACCGTTCAATATTTTAATTTAACCACATAAGTTATTACGATGAAGAAAGTTGTTTTTAATTAAAATATAGCGTGTTTTTACTATTCATTAAAATATGAATGTTACCAGAATAATATGAAAATTTTATCCAAAGTAAATTTTTATTTCTTGATTCCAACGAAGAATTTTATTTTGTCAAATCAAACTTATAAACATGTCAAAAACTAGATTTAATGTGGGTGCGCCATCAAAAGGCGGCAAAA